>MU004181.1:2014214-3214214 GCA_010093605.1 Lophium mytilinum | reverse complement strand
CTACGCTAATCCATAGAAAGGACCAATGCAGGATAACCACCTGATGATCCATCATTCCATCGGCGATAAGCCAGATCACCAAGTAAGGCGCGTGTGAGCCTTCCTTCTCATTTCGGAAGACTGACGACCTGGGCCAGGTGTACAACAAGACATCGAAGCACCTCCGAGCTGCAGCAGCGGAGCTGTGGGATGTAAAGACAGCTCCAAAAGAGATAGACGTACGTGAATCTAGTTCGCCATTTCCGGGGAAGGGTCTGACCGCAACAGCGAGTTATTCGAGAATGCTTCATTCAATCAAGCCCGGGCTACATATTCATACCTCTGGACATGGTAGCTGAAGAAGTGCCCGCTGGCTTGTTGGAAACACCAATCGACATCTCCATGCCTGTGGATACCAAAGCGCAAGATCTAGCAGTCAACGCCATCAAAGAAGCTTTTGAAAAGGCCAAAAGGCCATCTATCCTTGTAGATGCCTTTGTCCAACGTTTTTCCGTGGTTGCAGAGACGAAAGCACTAGTGGACCGTCTTCGAGTGCCTGTCTTCACAACCAACTCGGGCAAAAGCATCATCGACGAAACCCACCCTCAATATGTTGGACTGTACAACGGCCAAATCAGCTCCCCGGGAGTAGCAGAAGCATGTGAGTCGAGCGATATTGTGCTCATCTTGGGATATATGCCTGCGGATACGAACTCGGGGGGCTTTTCCAGGAAACTCTCTGAGGATCAATGCATAACCATTAACCCGCACGATGTCAACGTAAGTAAAACACAAACCTTGGCCGAATTAACGGGTAACATTATTTTCAGGTTAAAGGTCAGGCATATCCGAACATATTCATCAAGCCTTTGATTGCGCAACTTGCCTCGACTCTGAATGGAAAGGCTTCGAACGAGGGTCAAACCCCACAGCTTCCTCCACCGTTTAAGCACAAGGACCACGCCGCTACGAACATCACCCAGTCGTGGATCTGGCCAAGGTTCGCCGAGTTTTTCAAAGGAGGCGACGTAGTCATCGGGGAGACCGGTACCACGACCTTTGGGCTCTGCGACGTTACATTCCCAAAAAACATCCAGTAGGTACACCCCTACGGCTTGCTCCTTCGCACGATAGCTGATCCTCTGAAGATTCGTCAATCAAATCTACTACGGCAGCATTGGCTGGGCGACAGGTGCCCTTCTAGGCGTTGAGATCGCCAGGGCTGAAGTGCAAACCCAACGACACCAGGCGCCTGGAAGAACCATTTTGATCACCGGCGATGGCAGTCTTGCGTTGACCATGCAAGAGATTGGGACCGTGGTCAAGCAGAAGCTGAAGCGGCCGATCATCTTCATTATCAACAGTGAGCAACCCTCCGCACTAAACGATCTTCAAGCATATTGACATCGTTGGTAGATAATGGATATACCGTAGAGAGAATGATATGGGGAGCAAGAAAGCGTAACCATTATATCCTATATTTATAAGTCTTTCAGTATCCTAACATTCAATCGCAGCGTACAACGACATCGTCCAAACGGACTACTCCGCCCTTCTCCCACTCTTCAAACACCCTAACCCCGCGTCGTCATTCCATCGAGCAACCACCAAGACCGAGCTCGACGAAATCCTCAAGAAAGTGGAACTGACCGACCCCACCCAGCTCCAAATCGTCGAAGTGATCGTAGACCAACTAGACACGCCCTGGAGACTAGGCGCACAGCTCGCCGTCCGCGGCGAAGTCGCGCAAAAATACCTCGCCGACGAAGGGTTCGTAGACAGCATTGGCGGCTGGGGCTTGGACGGTAGCAGCAGCCAGTCCGTGGGGCCAAAATGGGCCTAATTAGCAGCCTTTCACGTGTTTTCACACTCCAGCACAAAGACAAACAATCTCAAGAAAAACAAAGTGATGTCGAACAAGATGTATTCAAACCAACCCCATCAACCGCGTTTGCGTTAACACTATGCATTATGCCAC
This sequence comes from Lophium mytilinum, assembly GCA_010093605.1. Taxonomy (NCBI): domain Eukaryota; kingdom Fungi; phylum Ascomycota; class Dothideomycetes; order Mytilinidiales; family Mytilinidiaceae; genus Lophium; species Lophium mytilinum. The sequence goes on along the minus strand of MU004181.1, from coordinate 3,212,257 downwards.
CCAACCCCATTCATGCAATCCACATCTATTCCAAAGCCACAGCAGTCATTATATATATGCATCCGTGAGCGCTTAAATCCAAAGCCAGCCAGGAGCGAAGAACCAAACGAAGGCTAAAACATTAATATTATGAACTCGCACCGGATAATGCAATGTACAGTGCGATGCCCCGCGTGCGAGATTGAGTCGAACTTGCCCCGTTGCTGAGGTGGGTATTCTATGTGCAAAGGAGAGTCGTCGAGGCCGGGAATCTAGGATATGGGGCGCGAAGTCTAGGGTCGTGAAGGAAGAAATAAATAAGGGTCGTGACTAAGGCAAGAGACGAGGTAGATAGATGCTCCGAGAAGAGGGGGGGGGTTTTCGGGGAAACGGGTGGTAGATATGTGTTGTGGAGGTGAAGGTTGATATGTCGAGGTCTAAAAGGCGCTGGAATGGTGCTGTGCCGGTAGCTGAGGAAGGAGCTGGATGCTGGAGGCGTCGAGGGTACCGGTCCGAGAGCTGTCCGGACATCGGAGGACTTGCACGCTCGCGTCGCACGGGGGGCTGAACGGTGTATGCGGGCCATGTTGGACCTTGGGACCCTGCGGAGGAGCGCCAAGCTCGGCTCATAATACGAGCGGTTGATGAGCGCTAGCGTAGGAAGCTGGCGCATCGATACGGGGCGGGGGCCGATTGTCGAGGAAGAATAGCGCTGATCCGTTGCTGATGCTCGGTTGTAACCCATGTTTTAAATGTTGCCGGAAGCGTTGCTTATACAGACCCATATGACCTGAAAGCGACGATGCCTCAGCAGGCTGCACCGTCTAGGAAGCAGAAGGACGCGCAGAGTGCCGTCATAGGTCGGGCGAGCAGCGCGGGGATTGCCAGAAGCGGAGGATTTGGGGGCCTTTCGATGATTGAAGCTGCACGCCGTGAGCAGATGATGTCGCTGCCAGATTGCTGGGTCGATGGCTCCTGCCCAGGCTAGAATAGCGCGCTGCATGCCCAGCCCAGCGATAAGCACAAGAATATATGGTGGTTCCATAGCGGCCTTAGCGTACAGCACCAAGCCAGCCACCTCACGATGCTCTTATTTTTACCTCGCGCCCTCTCAACATCGATCGATCAGGGATTCTTAGCAATCGCTGTTGAGCTTGTGCTTGGGCCATGCATGCCCGGTCCTGCGTCAAGTCAGCTGCGAAGTCTACGTGCAAGAACTCGCATCCAAGTACTCACTGGTCCCATTTCTGCAACACCCTCAGATTAGCAACCTCTTATCACTGCGTCAAGGGCGAGTACTTACCGTAAAGTTCGGGTTCGTATATGCATTCATGTGGTCCTTGATGTACTGGGTTGTTTCCCACCCGGGGGGATCACAAGTTCTGTACCGTGTCAGCTTGTCTTACGCGTGGACCATGGAGCTCGAAGAGCATACACTGAGTGGTTCCCTGACTTCTGATACCACCGCACATAGTCGACCCTATGACAGTCAGCCGGATTTTGTTACGAAGGAGAAACAACAAACCGCATCACCGCCGGGAATACCAGCTTCGCGAAGTCGATGAATGTCCATGCATTACTGAACCCCATGTTCAACACCAGAGACATTGGCTCTTGCTGTTACACCATTAGCAAGACTGTATGAGGGCGTGCGCAAGTGCTGATGGCTGCTTACCGAGACCTGGCGACTCTGAATATTGCCATTAGGGCCGACTGCACGACCATCCAACTTCCATGTCATCTGATCGCCCACATACCACGCAATATACGCATCTTCACCCTCCCCGGGCACGTACTCGAATGAATACTTCTGATATGCTTTTCCATCGTACCAGTCTGGAGGGAGCGTCAGTGAGGGTTTCCGAATATCAGGCCGTGATGAATTACCATGGTTGAGGTTCGTGGTGGCAGACAACGCTTGCTGAAACGGGCCCCCGGTATAGCCATTGGGGTAGCTTATGCTGTAGTCGGGGTATTCATTGAACTCGTAGTCAGGATAGTACCATATGTCAAATGGGGCAACCTGATACGACTGCGTAATGATTGGCATTCCTGCGTAGCTGGCACCCGCTTCCAAGATGTCGATCTCTGGTGCGCCACGCCCCGTGCCCGGAGTTGGGTGATCTTCGTTGGGGCCTTTCACTCGGTTAGCATAACTCACTAGCAATTGGTCGGGCATACACACAAGTGCAAGAGGGGAGCCGTTGACCTGGCAGACGAGACAGCCCATCATAACTGGATTGGTTGGGCGTGATTCCTGCGTCGCAGGAATCATACGTGTAAGGCCACAATCCTTCAGTTGTGGCTAGGTAACCAGGCCTTCCAAGATTGCCCATGGTCCACGCGCCAGGCCACAAGCCCATAACACCTGCAGGCCCGGGCAGCGATACTGAGACCTCGAAAACGCCACCTTTGAAGCAGAGGTGGTTCCAGCTATTGAGCATACCCGATCGATACCCCACCCCGTGGTTTATAAATTTATCTAACCTCATCTATGGTTGGCATTAGCATCATGTCGCCAATGTAGGCCATAGTGACACACCTCAAGCGTGCCATCCCAAGTTGTGACAGCATCCGGATCATACCAATCCTGCGCAAGATTAGATAGAATTCTGCAGCTGTGAACGGACTTACATACAAGATCAACGGTAGCTCCATACCAGATATCAGGAGCATACCAGTAAGGGTCGTCACCCTCGTAGAATGTGCGGTTGTTGTCATTAAACTCGTCACTGAATACAAGCTCAAGCTCCTCTCCATCGATGCTCATCCTGGTCTTGGCACGAGATGGCGTCGCCGGGTCAATTAGACCCGTCCTGACATTCCTCAATAGTGAGTAGGTTAGGTTGTTTACAATGGCCCACTCCTCGCGCTGCTCTTTGCCATATCCCATCTGATCAAGAGGGGTCTGGTCTGAGTTGTATGAAATGACACCCAGGGAACTCATGACGGGAAGTGCAACGAAGACAAACAGCATCCCGATGATCATAAAAAACATGCCAAATGTTGAGACGATGTTCTCGCGGTTGAAATGCACCTTCCAGGGCGTTTTGAATGTGATATCATCGTCTGGCTGCGGGAGATGCATGTCGTCGTCAGTCTCCGGTTCGTCCACCGAAGGATACACGTAGCCCGCCTTCTCTGAGTATGGCGCGCCTAGTCGATCATCCATAAACAGAAGAGGCACTGCAGCGCCGGCTGTCCTTTCGGGGTCGTCTTGAATGTTGAGCTTTGTGGAAGAGGCTCCGGGTGTGCTGAATGGATTCGAGCCGGGTCCAGGTATGCTTGCTGGAGAGCGGGGTCGCGAAGGGGTGCCGTCCACGAAAGAGCCTCTCTTGCTGTCTGAGAAAGGGTTGAAGTAACGAGTATAGTCGGCGCCCAAGTCTCGCACGCTCGCCGGCGGCGAATGCTGAGCCCCTGGTAAACTGGGAGGATTCAGGTAAACCGGCCGGCGAGGCGGTGGACGCCCTCGAAGCGTCCGGGGTGTTTCAATAGCTCCCATCGCACGAGTCTGCGAATTCGAAGATGAGGACCCAGATCCATCGCTAAGTCGTCTGCCGTCTTCGGCGAGTCCATTTCTTGGCTCGAGCGGGGTGGTTGGATTTAGAAGAGACGACACTGTAGGCATATAACTGGATCTCCGGTTTGGCGGCGCGGGCTGGGCAGGTGGGGGTGAGTTTATGGCGGTCTGCTTTGGGACGAGGTTCGGCGTGCTCGTCGAGCGACTCAGAATGCTCGGACTCGGGCTAGGTGGTCCAAGTGCCGCCGCCGCAGCTTCGGCGTGCAGACCCGACGATGTCCTGCCATACTGTTCGAATTCTGCCTCTTCCTCGCTCGCCGAGCTCTTTGACAGGGTTCGTGATGCCACGCTGCTGGGGGACGCCATACCGGCACCGTGAGAACGACAGCAGCTGGCTCAATGCGTGTGTCGCACCAAGGTCAATTGAAAGAGAGCCGCACGAGGCGTGCGCGACATTCGACAGCTTCAGGAGTAGCGACTGGAGGTGCGACGAGCGCGGGCGTGCAGGCGGGGAGTCGGGCGATGGCGTGGATTCAGAGAACCATGGTTTGTTTGGTGACCTCGAACGTGCTCTGGCGATGGGCCTCGGGGCTGCTCCGGGCAGGGAAGCACAGAAGGTCGTTCTTGGGTTTCGACTGGACAGGTCAAAGCAATTGGCAGGCTGCTTCCGGCGGAGAGGGTCGCGACGTTGGAAAACGAAAGTGAAGACTGCGAGAGTCGTGGTGGAAAGGGCAGCTTGGGCATGCCCAGCAGCTCAGGCCATAGGTAATAATAGCAAGCAGGCTCGCTCGAGGCTGGGATAGGAGCCCGGAGCGACCGCTCGTACCCAGTTGGCGATAAGTGCAGCGATGGTGTGAGTGGGCAGTTGTTATGCCAAGCTGATTTGCGACTATCGCTGCAGGGGCGCCTCTCGTCGCCGCGTTCGGTCTCGCTCTTCCGAACGTTTTTAGTCGCCGTTGTTCTCGCATCGCGAAGGACCCTGCTTTTGGTGTAACGTCAGGGCCAGGAGGCCAGAGGGCCACACCTCGATCCGTGTTGCGTCCAGCAGGCTGACGACAACGGCAATGATACTGCTGCATGTGGAGCTCTGTGGGCGGTGCTTTCCAGATCGATTCTATGGCGCCATCGCAAGAGGCTGCCCGTAATGAGGAGATAAACGCCTTGCGGTTCTAGACTCGTTCAAGAGAGATGACATGCGCTTACAGCATCAGTGCCCCACCAGCCTCGCCCGAGCGCTATGATTGATTCCGCTAGGCCCACAGCGGAAACGGATGCATGAACCAGCACCTGAACCTCCTCAACCAGCACCCAAACCTCAATCTGTGGTCAGACTTGCGCCTCCAGCCCTTACGTGGGCATTTTACAGCGCGTTGAACTGCCAAAGGGAACGTCGAATGGCAGATATGACGCCCCAGCAATGGAAGATTAAATGATACGAGCTCGGCTTTCCATAGACGTGGCGTTGAACCTTAAGTTCGGAGTACCGTCCGCACCCGCCGAACAGTCCACCACTCAGACGTGCCACATCTGTGCGTCCAGCCCTCTCACCATGATAATGCACCAGGGCACCCAAAGTCCATGACCGCGTAATGCCAACAAGATAGATTCTGTCGACGACAATTCTGCAGGACGGATCTAGACATCGCCCTATTCTAGCTCTAAACTCTATACCCATATTGATCAGAACAGGACGCGTCGTCTGCTATCGAGACCGCTATTCTTACAATTCTCAACCTTCAGGCAAGCGTCGACGCCTCTCAATGGTAAACAGTACCGACGTATCTGTTTTTACCTCGACCTGTTCGGCCATGGCGTGGTTGCTGGTGCTCACTTGGTGGCCCATCTGGGTTGGCCAGTCTTGCACATCCCATTCCAATCCAGTCGTGCTAATATGGGCCGGCCCGTAGACGGGAACGATGCCCACATTGCGAGTGAAGTACCCCGCAGACAGGCCTGTGGAGATAGTGTTGCGTCCGGGCCTCAAGATCCAAGACACATTAGTCTCTGAGATCAACCACAGTCGCAGGTTGGGATTGCGCGTCTCCTCGCGCGTCATTTCATGGAGGAGGCCCAGTCCTTGGTCAACGCGACCCGACAGCGTTCCCAAGATCAGCACTTCCCGATGCGGTGAGGAGAGGTCGGTCTGTTCAATCTTGCGCATGGCTTTTGCGAAGTCTGTACTGTACTGGTCCGGATCTTGCGACACTTCAACTCCTTTCGATGAATAGTACTGACGCACATCGTCACGTAAGGAGTCGAGATCCCCATGAATGATACTGGGAAGCTGACAATTATCAGTAAGTGGAAGACATCTTGTTAACGGGAGACATACAAAGTTTGTTCTTGCGTGCTCTAATGGGCCGTCAAACATATCGAACAGCCGATTGGCCCCTCCATCTGCACAGATGCGATATCGCGTGTGCCCCCATAATCTTTCAAACACTTCAAACGGAGAGATCGGCTGGTTCAAGATCAAGAGATCAGGGACAGTTGATCCGCTTGGGAGATCTTCGCCGCTCAGGAACAGAGCTGGGGCGAAGTCCATAGATTCCCCTTCGTCGGGTTCCAAGGAGTGGCGGTAAGCAACAATTTCACAGGTAACGACTAGATGGCTAGAATAATATTAAACGATTGTAGCCGGGGATCTTAAGAGTAAACCAGCGGTGATTGAGGCAGCAAGTCTTTCTTGGTCGTCATTTGCGATGCCGGGACCTGTGCGCCGATGGTGGCACAATTTTCTAGCGGCATTCTGGAACACCAAATTTATGGCCATCCTTCTACAAACATCAACACCATAAGTGTCTATCTCCAAGACAAATTTGCGAACTTTCCGGCACCCGGCTGCCCACCCCAGAATATCGCCACGAAGCCCCCACACATTGCGCAACCGTGGCCACGAGGGAGTAGTCCAGCCCTACGACCAGGGCTGAGGTCGGGACCCAGTCACCGACCTTGCAGCAGCCATCATCGGGGCGCCCGGGCCCTCCATCTCGCATTCGCAGCCGTCCGAGTCGATTCTAACCCTACGAGCCCGTATTCGGCATGCCGCTGCTGCTTCGCTTGAAGACTCCTGCCTCATTCAACCTCGATGGACATGAAAACTCTGACGCCTATGAAGTGTCGTCGTCACCTTGCACACGGGCAGCACGAGATCAGCACCGACCACACCACCGTCGCAGAGCAGAAGAGGCAGCACCCAGGTATCCGGAAATCGTAGTATCCCACAATGCGGGCGGGGAACCCGTATGACCGTTCTCGTGAACGAAAAAAGAGCACGGCGTGCGACCTAACACGAATCCCAAACGAGGCTGGGCTATTTGGACAACCCGACTCTGGTGGTCCTACGCACCGCAACAATGCTTATCGTGGCTGGTGTCCCGAAAGTCCGTACATGACATCAGTTGAGGCTCCAAATGATAGCCGTCTTCTCCAGATCTCGGGAGGACCCTAATGTTCCGAGCAATCAGGAGCCGCTCCAGCAACTCTACAGCCTCAACACGCTTTGTTAGCGTGCCCGAGCCCACGGACAGTTGTGTAAGACCCGATGTCTGAAACAGTCGTCCGATGCTGGAAAGCCCCTTTTTGGGGCCTTTCCTGGCGGACTTCACGACAAACCCATACGCCTTACGCCAACCTCGCCGACTGATGGGGCTCGCCGGGTCATTGGTATTCTGTGGGTTTCAAAGCATGTTGCAGCAAAGGAAGCACAGCTGTCTCTACGTGAAGTCTCTAAGCCTCACGTTGGTGTCTTACTACAGTGGTTTCTACCGAAGGGTAAACCTTGCTGATCCCGACCCAATGCGGGAATTTAGCTTCCTAACAGTGCCATAATATAGCACCCGGAAAATATGCGGCGAATCTGCAACCGACTCCACTCGTCCATCCTTCAGACATGTCGTAGCCAAGGCATCTTCGGGAGAGTTCAGTACCACTCAACCTGCAACACCTCGCGCGGGCAGTGTATGTATTCCAGGGTGTCGCTTGCCTGGATTCGAATCCTCTCGTCTGCAAAGGGTGCTCGCCGGCGCTATAAGGGTCCCACGATAAGGCTGCGGAGACATTGTTTACGGCATCGTCGATGTTCTCTTGCGCAGCCATGCACGTGCGAGTTTCAAAGGGCGCTACCACCTGCCTTGGGAGCCTGTAAGCTTGATGCATTCAAGATTCAGCCAAGGGCCTCCATCTTCTTGGAAGCGACGCGATCGGCATTATGCACAATCAAAGAGCATGGTGAAGGTCTTGCCGTGGGCCGTCGACGGCGCCGGACTTCGAGATACTAGGAGAGGCCCACGTGACTTAGCATCGATTGTCCGCGGCCATTGATGTTGGGGGGCCGCAGGCTGGCGTTAATGAGAGCAAAGGTCCGCAAAGAGCAGGGTCCGAGGCGATCGTGAGGTCATGGGCTGGAGGGTGTGGGCAGTTGTCTCAGAGGATTATGCCCCGAAGCAGCAGGGCAAGCTACCCCGCTGTGGTGTGATAAGTGAATGCGACTTAATTTGTTCTGAAGCACGGGGCTGGGATGGGAATCCTGCCAACGCTCGTTGACGCAATGGACGAATCCTGAGCTGCGCCGGCGCCGGATCGACAATCTGCCCAGTCTCTGGCATTGCTTGTGGGCGACGGCCAGGCTGCATGAAGCCCGCATTGTGGCCTCTCACGGGCTGAGAGGCGCCCTCGAGCCCTGTCGGCGCCGGTATGGCGGCGGGAGGCGCGCCGCCAGTGCTTAGAGCCGATCCGCCTACACTCACCCTCCTCGACGCAAACCGCACCCAGGGCCGAACACCAGCGCAGCACGCTGAGAAGCGCCGCTGGGAGCTGGGGAGAGTACGTCGTGTGCTACATAGCAATTCCCTGAACCCGGTTGACTGCCACAGCTGCTCCCACACTCCCCTCCCGTGTCCGTACCATTGCTAAGTGCTGTCCAGGGTGCGTGTTGCATGTCGCCGACCTCTACTAGCCGGTACTTTAGTTGATTGACGCTGGAGACGCAGCGTGAACGAGGGCAGCGAACACCAACGCCCTTGGCCGCGTATGGCGCGCATCGCAACACTCTGCCTAGCAAACGCTGCATCTGACAGCTAATTGTGCTGGCCGAGGACGGATCGACAGCGCGGCCTCAGCCATGAGGGCATCTCACGCCTCGCTTGAGACAATGTGCAGTAGCAGTGGTAGTAGCTTTGGCCTGCTTCGGCGGTTTAGCGGCCATTCAGCCAGGCGCTGGCACAGCTGGCTGTCGAGGACGCGGGCACGTTGCGGCAATCACTGCCGCCTCCATCTACATGCCGCAGTAGGCTTCGCCCCAAATCGAACTCAACCTCAAGCCCGTCGTCATGCCGTCGTCCGCCGTCCTGACCCATGCAGGCCAGGGCCTTGTCAGCATACAGCCCCCGCCCTGGTAGCTACATGCAGGTGAAACTAGCGGCGTCCTTTGCTTCTTCGAGCTTACAGCCATTGTGGAGACCATCACTACCCTCAGTCCTCAGGGATCAGCATCGACACGCTGCGGCAGGGACTGGTGGATATCTGGGTGGCTGGTCAGTGCCCCACGTTCACTCTAACGTGCAGATGCAGTCTGAGCATGTCCGGATATAAAGCTTGCAACCTTCTCTCATAGCCTCACAATCAGCTGAACTCTGTCTCTCATTATCAACGCCAACTAGCTCTCCTGTTACGTCCCCCTTCATACGCCCCGCCATCCTCACAGCCAGCAACAACACAGTACCTTTACGCGTGCACGTAAGTCGACGCACTTATTTCGTCAAGTCACTCTTCTCGCTGCTATAGATCTGCGACTATCTCGCCGTGATATTTCCATGGTTCAGACTAGAGTTATGATTAGGAAAGACGAGAGCATGGCTGACCTCGATGCAGCTTCATATACCCCCTCGCTACCACCGGAATCGCTCGTACCCCTCGCAACAATGACTGGCCAGCGACGAGCAATTGCCTGCACCATCTGTGCGAAGGCCAAGACTAAGTGTGACAAAGCTGTACGTTGAAATTATGAGGGCTCTACTTCTCTATTGCCGTGCTCACCAGGTCGTGTTTTCTAGGTCCCCTCATGTTCTCGATGCACAGCAAAGGGCCTTGTCTGCGAGGCTCGCTCGACGAGGCGGACTACCGACAACGTATACCGCCAAGCCAAGAAGCAGCTTGTCTCGCACAAGCGGTTCTCCTCAACCTCATCCGTCCCGACTGTCGGCACAGAATCACCTAGAAGCGTACCTGGCCCCGACCACAAGCTCTCTCATACATCGCAACCAATGGACATTCCTTCTCCTGCTAAATTTGGCCATCGCCAGGCCGACCTTTCGGGACTGCCCACGCTACACCCACTCCCACCTTTCAGCTCAGGAAGCGGAAGCGGGAGCGTCAGTGACGCCTACTCGGACTACGGGAGTCCTGATCCGGGATTCTCCATGTTTCCCCCTCTCATAGACAATGGCGACTTTGATCTTTCTGGCAGCTTGACGCCCCAGACCCCTGACTCCTTTTGCTCCGGGAGCGAGTCTTTGCCCATGATCACAGACTCGTTTGATCAATACTTGAACCCACAACTGTGGGCAGATGACAATCAGATCCCCATGGGTCTAGGCTTTGGGGAGGGCGAGCTGCCCGACCTTATGCCAACCGACCCAACGATGCAATCATTCTGGCCCACCTCCGACCTAGAATCAAACTTCGCCGGTAGCCAGATGTTTCCTACACAAGATACCCCTTCGCTTTGCGAGTCGCCCACCTCACTACCAGCATGGTCGGTGCCTGCTTCCTCGGCGTCACCCACCCGGCGCCACGCACATGCCAGATCCATGCCCTCGCTATCCATGAGCGAGAGCACAGTCCCTGAAGTTGATACCATGCTTTCCTTCAAGGACGAATGGCCATGCTTCCGATGCAACCCTAGCGAGCCAACCGCGCCAGAGCTGAGCACCTCTAAAACCTATCTTCAGGGATTGGAAACAATTCCCAAGAATCCCAACGTTTGGCGGGACTCTATCCAGCCACAAGCTGCCGCTCGCCTTCAGGAAGCCTTCAACAACAACCTCCGTATTGAGTCCCTACGGACCTCTACACGAGATGCGCTGATGAATACGACAAGGGAGATGCTTCGCAAAGCCCGCGTCATTTTCGAGAGCGCCGACGCCTCGCTGTCGCCGACTACCAGCAGATCATCGGAGCTCGATCAGGGGTTTGCGACGTCTCCTTCCACAACCACACTAGAATACTTTTTCAAGTCTTACAGCTGTCGTTTCGAGCCATACTATCCGAATTTCTCTGCAGGCGTTCTGGACCCTATGGAACTGATCAACTCCGACAATAAGAACGCGTCGTGCCTCCTATTGCTTCTCATCCTTGCTGCAGGCGCATCCGCAACGCCCACCATGGAAGCAGGATATCTCACTAACGGCCTGACCGAATCTTGCCGCATTCTTTTGACAGATCTCACCGACAACGACATTTCTCTCTGGAAAAACCCGACTATTCTCCGGTCTGCACTCCTCTCAATGAATCTTGCTGCTTGGAGTGGCGAGAAGTGGCACATGGATGTGAGTTATCTCTGCAGATGAAAATTTTCTATGTAGCATACTGACTGTTCCAAGGTCGCCAAGAGCCAATCAGACCTGTACCTGACGGTTAGTGCTTATCCAATTCACATAAAGATCATTAGTCTAACTTGCTATAGATGCTTCGGCGTTCCGGACTTTTTGCGTACCGACAAAACGCTCTGCCCGAGTTCTGTGGCATGCTTGGTACTGAGGTCGAGTGGAAGAAGTGGAAGCAGCACGAAAGCATGAACAGGTATGATCGGACTACGCGATGATGAACATGCACACCATACTGACCGTCGCTCTAGGCTGGTATACTCCTGGGTCATCGCTGATCAGGAACTAAGCCTGTTCCACGACCAAGCACCCAACCTTGCCATCACCGAACTAACTGCTGCCCTTCCCGATAAGGAAGTATTATGGCAAGCCTCTTCTGCCGATAACTGGTCTTTAGCCTTAGCCACGGTCTATGATGGCACAGACCTTAGCCAGACGAGGACGCCTCCTTCTCTCTACGACTTGTTCAAACGCCTAATGAGCCGCGATCTCTTGACTGAGTCTCGTGACCTCACCAAGCTTCAGCTTCGCCTTCTACTCCACCCTCTGCAGTCGCTAGTGTGCCACCTCCACCAGTGCTTGAGCTGTTTTGCTGGCGACGCTAGCAGCAGTCATGCTCAGCGCCTTTTCGTCCAGATCCGCGAGGTGCAATCCATCCTCCAGGACTGGTACGCCCTGTGCTGCAAGCGCATGCGCAGCGTCGAGGACGTCTGCCCCATCCTCCTCTCCAACCTTGTCATGTACCACCTCGTCTGCCTCAATACCATGACACATTTCCCCGATATCGAGGCCCTTGCCCGCGGCGAGGTATCCCAGGAGCAGTTCCTCTCTACCTCTTGGGCTCGCACCAATTCAGTAGGCAGCGCCTCACGCATATGGTTCCACTTAGGACAGATCGTACGGCTAGTTCGCATGATGCCTGAAAGTAACCGCCCGCTTTGGTTCCCAGCCGTCATCTACCGCGTCGCCCTCATCCTTTGGATGGTTTCCACTTGCAACAATGCAACGCAGTCGCCCGAATCTGCAAAGTCGCTTACTCCATTCAGCGACAGCATGTTTGCGATTGACAACATGCACCCAGAGCACACTTCCATTCAAAGATACCTCCAATACTCGGAGGGCACTCCGATGCTTTCAACAAGAAAGGGTGTTCTTGTTAGCCTCGCCGTCCCTAGCGATACCATAATGTACGCCGCGGAAGTCATGAAAGAGGAGGATTTCAATACGCGCTTAGCAGTTGGCATCAAGAATCGACTGGCGCACCTGGCTCAGCGAGTCAAAGCTGTTTCTTCATGATTTGCACTTCTAATCTCTTCTTTTCCAGCTGTTTTTTTTGCCCTTTCTGTGTATACCCGGACTCGGCTTTATATACCCAGCCTTTTAAACCGACAGTCCTCAAAACGTTGTTTCCGTATTTTATCAGTGCTAGGGAAATCATGCCTAGTGTTTGACCTTCATTCACATTGGTGGATTTGTGTCTATGGGGTTCTTTTTCTTTTACCAGCTGGCGTTCTTAGAGAATATCTCCTTCAACGACATCTGTACAGAAGAGTCCATACTCTTTGTCCCTCCCATTCTCCATCTCTCAGTCTCCCAACACGATACGTAGTCCACATTTCGGTTCCTCCACATTTTCTCCAAGCGTCATTTAGATAGTGGCTGGTGGCGGAGCCTTCGATAGGCAATTCCTTCCCGCTCTCTCTCTCTATCTCTCTCCCTCGCCGCGCACCACGGCTGTCTACACGCGCTCTGCACACCCCAGCCCACGGGCTTACGTAGAAGAACTACCAAATGAAAGGCTACGCACGCCCAACCATTCGGGCCGTCTTGCAGAAACAGAGTCCCGATGAAAAGCATCGAGTACCTCATAACCTAACCGTGACCATTCTAATTGGCTCGACTCCGCAAAATCCAACACGGTGCTAAATAGCCCCCGCGAACAGAAAGACCGCTAATTAGGTTTTTTGCATGAAGTCCGTAGCGGCGCGCCAGCCAGGCCACCCCTGGCTAAGCATAATCACCCGAAGGGCCCCCACACCCAGGGACCAGGGGAGAGGGGGGAAGTCGTGTGGCGCCCCGGGGTTTTTTGGGGCGTTAGGGCCGCCGAACGGGAGGGATTGGCGCTGCGGGCTAGCGCGGGGCGGGTGTGGCTCGAAACACGTGTTTTTCTAAGAGGCTTGTAGATTGTTGCTGCTTTCTGGAGGTGCTAGAGGCGGAGGTGGCGATAAGTATTTGCCTTCACGTGGGCTTTTTGGGGCATGTCGGTGCGACGGCGTCTTGCCATGTGTGGTGATGGTTGTGGTGGTGCGAGTGAGATGGAGCTAGGGTATTGTGAAACAGCCGATACCGTCCATGTGCGGTAGGCTTAGTTGGGGAAGTGTGTGTATCTAAGGTTCTTGAGGAAGTAGAGATTGGGGAGATGGGGGGTTTGATAGGTGGTGAGCGGGCTCGGTTGCTGGAGGGAGAGGGAAAGCCGTGCGTTGGATCGGCAGTGGAGGGCTATCGGCGTGTTGATCACCGACGGGAAGGATGGGAAAGCTATCGGCGTGTTGATCACCGGCGGGAAGGATGGGAAAGCTATCGGCATGACGACGTCGGCAGTGTGTTAGGAGCTAAGGTGGGAGCTTTGCGTTGACGGCTGTTGGAGCCGTCTTTGCTAGCTTGTGAGCCCGTTTGCTCACGGTAGAGGGGCCCGCGTAGTCACTTGCGGAAGATATCAGGTGGCATGATAAATAGACACGCGGCTCGCAAGAGATCGTGCTATGGGAGACGTGACGAAGATCCTAGGTAAACGTGTTTTGTCGATGCCTCTATCGTGTGTTCGGTAAAGGCCAATTTGTGCCCCTGCTATCCATCGACATTCGGTTGCTCTGTTAGCAGGTGGGGAAGTGGATGGTGTGGTTCAATATCTTCTAGAAACGTTTGTTCGGCTTATGTACCAGGTTCGGTAATGGAATCTGCCTTGGCATGTGGTGGTGTGGAGAACGAGTTCTGTAGGATTGTGATGGGCTGAAAGTTGTTGTCCGCGTGTTGACTTTGCCACGAGCCCTGATCTACTGGAACCAACATCTTTCATGGAATCAGAAGCTGATTCGCAGCGCTCCAAGTCACCGGGTGTGCCTAGGTCAAGGGAGAGTTCTTTCCGATCCCAATTTCAGGGTCCATGCCTATCAATGTCCACCTCTTCAGGCCCAGGGTGCAGGTCGCCAAAGGCACTAAACGTTTCCAGTGGAAGGGCGATCGGCAGCTCAACCCTGATAGTCCGCTGTGCATTGATGTCGGGTGTGGTGTCCGATACGTACCGCCTCTTGCGACTTATTACGAATTGTGTGTTGTGTGGATGGAGGATGCAGAGCCTGGAGGACGGACGTGCAGTGAAATATCGGGTCGCGAAAAGCCCCACCATCTACCCCACGATTACGAGACAGCAACTTTCACGTTAACATCAGCACGTGGAGAGCAAGCAAATGTTGCAGTGCTGTGGTGGAAATGGAAAATATGTTACCAACCAAGTGTAGCGATAAGCATCGGAACCAATTCCCACCACGAAAAGATGACAACTTCATGAACTGAAGCAGTACTATATGACATAATAGAGACCATGTGAAATAAATGAGCTATTGAATTGCGGTCTAACTGACCGGCTACCTGCTCGCTGGTTTGCTCACCACGGTAGTATAGCATACGCCAAGGAGCATGACCTGGTGTTTTTCCTACATATCTTCGCCTTTGCTTGGATGTGTAACTGCTTCCATCCGCACTGTCACCTCATTTTCCATCTTCCCGTCTTCCCCCTTCTTTAAGAATCTGAATTGATTTCCGTGCAACATATCGACCTCGCAATTACCCGGGTTCAAGCGTGGGTTTGGATGAGAAAACTGCGCACAGTATCTCTTATATATTTCCGGGGCTCCAAGCCAAAAAAGCTTGCCTTGGTGGATGACGTGTATTTTGTCCAGCTTCGCGTTGTCGCACAAAGTTATGGTCTTCCGAATAAGAAGCTCAAGATTGCTCATCAGGAGGCCTTCACGAGACTTGATTTGAGTGGCCTCTCCTTCTAGAAGTATATAGATCTGTCGAATGCCCGTGAGCCCTGCGGCTGCCAACTTTAACCCATAAAGCGACTGTTGATGTTTCAAGAAGTCGTAGACCCCGGCGTGGATAGCGAGGCTCGTGATAGATGGACGATAGGGGGCCGGCACGCGAATAACGAATTTTTGGAGGTCGGCGAGACGCCAAGCCCGCAAGTGGAATGTTGTCGCTGCGAATGTAAGTGCATATGTTTCGTCATAGAGCTGGCGGCAGGCGAGGGATAAGGCTAAGGGAGACTTTTCGAGGGGCTGTGGAGGGAGCGCGGTCGTTGTTGATAGCGTGAAAAAGTGCGCGTACACCTCCAGGCGTAATTCGGCAGGTAACGAAAGGAGAAGCGAGTACTCGGAAGACATAATCGAGCTAGAATCCTGTGTAGACACAGGTGAAGATGAGCCGGAGAATGGTTTGAGATGGGAAGAGCTGAAGTTGACGCCTAGTCTGATCGAATTAGTGCTAGTTAGTACGCAGCAAATGCGAGATCAGTTTATGAGATGTAGTAGCGTGGAACGCTATTTGAAGTTGCCTAGAATGTTTCTAGTAGATCTAATTGAGATATCCTGGACGTTTATGCCTTATAAAGTGTATTGAGTTGCTGCCAATGGCGGTAAACAAATGAACGCGAATGCATGACAAGGCGATAAGAGAAGGCAAAGACGCCCAGAGGACGGTGCGAACGTCAGGTCTGAAGCGGGTGAGAAAATGAAAAGGGGATGGGATGGTGCTCCTTATGACAAGTCGTAGGTTTAGGATTGATTGTGCAGCGAAGCCAGCTCGGTAGAGATGGCGAGGCAGAAATGTAAAGAGATCGAATTTTCGAAATTCACGTGACCCACATCTAAGCGAAATCCAACCTCGACTTTCGATATCGCCAAATCTCGAACCGCATCAACGACGAGCAAGCACCGCACCGTCAACATGTCGAGACCATCCGTCACCGTCATTGGCGCCGATGGCGCCCCCAGCAAGGACACCATTGCGCTGCCCGAGGTCTTCAAGGTACGTGCGACTGAATCTCTAGCTTTCACGACTTCAAACGCTGACCTCCCTGTAGGCCCCGATCCGCCCGGACATCGTCCAGTAAGACAAGCAAACCGCTGCCCGATACCTCACACATACTCATATACAATGTAGCCAGGTCCACACGGGAATGGCCAAGAACAAGCGCCAGCCGTATGCTGTTTCGCCCAAGGCCGGTCACCAGACCAGCGCTGAATCGTGGGGAACTGTAAGCCAGGCCACAGGAACAACTTCGCTTCAGAATTAGGCTTACAAGGAAATTTTCAGGGTCGTGCTGTTGCCCGTATTCCCCGTGTGAGCGGTGGAGGAACTCACCGCGCCGGTCAAGCCGCCTTTGGCAACATGTGTCGCTCTGGACGCATGTTCGCACCCACCAAGACCTGGCGCAAGTGGCATCAGAAGATCAACCTGGGACAGAAGTAAGGCATGTTGCTTTTCAAAACCTGCGCAGAGCTAATTGATGATTACTAGGCGATTCGCTACCGCGTCTGCCCTCGCCGCGTCTTCGTCTGCCGCTCTCCTCCTGGCCCGTGGACACAACATCAGCCAGGTTCCCGAAGTTCCCCTCGTCATTGCTAGCAGTGGCTTTGCTCCTACCAAGACCTCCGCTGCCGTTGCTCTGTTGAAGGCGGTCGGTGCTGGACCAGACGTCGAGAAGGTCAAGAAGTCCCGCAAGCTCAGGGCTGGTAAGGGAAAGCTACGTGGACGCCGCCACCAGCAGCGTCGCGGACCTCTTATCGTGTACTCCCCAGAGGACGGCCCAGAATTGGTTCGCTCATTCCGCAATATCCCCGGAGTTGAGACATCGTCCGTTCACGCCCTCAACCTACTCCAGCTCGCCCCTGGTGGACATCTCGGCCGCTTCGTCATCTGGACCTCCTCAGCTTTCTCCGCCCTTGACACCATCTACGGCTCAACTACTGAAGCGTCGGCGCTGAAGAAGGACTTCCTCCTCCCATCGGCGGTGATGAGGAACCCCGACCTCAGCAAGATCATCAACTCGTCGGAAATCCAGAGCGTGCTACGTCCCGTCCGCGGAGGCAAGGTTACCAAGCGCCCGAACGGCCAGAAGAAGAACCCGCTCGTGAACAAGCAGATCCAACACCGTCTCAACCCTTACGCAGCGGCGTACTCGAAGGAGAAGCTTGGCCAGTTCAAGAAGGAGGATACTAGCAAGCCGAAGCGCGTCGACGAGACTTACCACGGGCTGTTGCACGAGAACTAGGGAGTCGTAGGTGTCTGTTCGGATTCGAGGTTCTTTGGGCTGGGATGGATCGATTGATCCTTGGGGGTTGTTCTATGCAGTTCTCCATCCAAATAGGACTGTCTCAAACTACCTAAAAGAAACAAGTGCACTTTGTGGTGGACTATCTTAAAGATATAATCGTTGTCAAAGGTGACCTGAGAACATTGCTAGTATTTCGTATGCTGTGGTGCTTCCGGATCCCAGGAAATCTGGAAGTGATGCATGTACAACATAGGAGCGTGGAGATTCGTTCTGATTAGTCTAATTATTCGATAGGCCAGCCCTCAAGATGCCGTCAAAGGTTCAAATAGAAGTATCCTCTACCGATATGTTCTTTCCGACACTACGCCATGTACTGTACACAAAATATAGGCTCAACCTATATCGTCATGCTCCATTCAGCAGTCCGCTCTATGCCGAATCTCCTTCTAAGACCCCAAAAAGCTTCAGATATTCCTCCTTCCGGAACATGTGCGCGCAATCCACCGCATTTGGGGTCCCTAGAGTCATGTCGGCACCGCCCTCACACAAGACCTTCACCACCTCGTCCCATCCCTTAAATACAGCCCCCGCGAGAGGCGACTGCCCTCTTTCGTTTAACACATTCGGGTCTGCGCCCAGTTCTAGGAGCATCGACACAGTAGAGGCGTGCCCATGATACGCGGCTAGCATAATAAGGGTGTCGCCAGCATGGTTGGTGAGGTTTTTTGGGATGCCGGCGACAACGTAGGAGCGCAACTCGGAGGTCTCGCCTGTGCGGGCAAGGTCGAAGAGTTTCGCGGCCAGATCTAGAGCGGCGGGCGGGAGGGCAGAGGCGGGAGTGGAGGAGGATTCGTCTTGCGGCTGGTCGGCGGCAGCTTCATCGTGTATGGGAAGACCCATTGCTATAATACGTGTGGATAATGAGAGAACGGGTGAGAAGGGTTAGTTGACGGTTAGTGAGGCACGGTGGGGTTTTATGTTGTATTGGATGATAGTAGTCGAAGGGAATGACATAGTGTCAGTCATTCGGCAAGTGCCGTTCCTGGGAGCTTCGACCTCCAGATTTCACTTTACGACTTTGCGTTCACCGCGCATTCGCCTTCGCGCAACCAACAAGCTCGCCTTATACTTTAGAGCCTTATGAAAGATAAAGCTTAAATAGTTCCTCACCTTCAATAAACCCTGGAACTAGAGACACCCCCCAAACCCCTCTCCAACCATGGCCTCACCACCGCATATGCCCACCCTGAACGTCCCCCGCAAACGACCTTCCATCGCTGGAAGCTCTGGCGCGAACAAGAAGCGCAAGCCATCGAATCTCCGCAACTCCTTCGCACCTGACGTAAACGGCGTCTCGGGCGCAACCACACCACGATTCTCCCGCTCTCCTTCCGCCGAGAGCTCCGTTGCAGGCACCAGTATGGCGAATGGCACCACAGGCGGCAAGGGTCGAGGGAAGAGGCGCGCGGACGACTCGCGCAGCATGACAGGGGCGAGTCTGAGAGGTGGGCCGGGCAGTGTGGTAGGAAGTCAAAATGCAGCAGGAGAGGGCGGCGAGGACGAGGACGAGGACGACGAAGATGAAGGCGAGGGGATGGACACGATGCTAGAGGGAGGTGCGCAGGATGAAGAGGATGCTTCGAAGGCAGAGCAGCAGATACGGTGGGTCTCTTTACCGAGGCTCTTCCATCGAGACAGATTGGCTGATACAGCTCTAGCATTCTCCTCGAGCGTCTTGACGATGACCAGACGGAGCGGTATACCATATTCAGGCGTATCAAGCTACGGAAGGAGATCGTGCGGAAGGTGGAACGAACCCATCATTCCACGCTTTCAAGTTGCTAATGATGGCCCTCAGATCACGAACCAGACCCTTTCCCAGTCCGTCCCGCAACCTGTCATAATCGCCATAAACGGCTTCACCAAAGTCTTCATCGGCGAACTCATCGACCGCGCCTTGACAGTCCGCGATGAGTGGGCCGCAGCCCGCACGCATCTCCCTAACCCAAACATTCCCCCTTCGCTCCTCGCCACTGCCTTCCAAAGACCCTCACAGTTCAAGACCGACGCGGTTGCCACTCCGGAAGACATCAAAGCTGCTGGTCTCAATATTCCTGAAGCACCTCTATGGGAAGAGATTGCGAAGGACAAGTCTTTCAGCGACCGCGTGAAGGACATGGACAAGGGTCCGTTGACGCCAGATCACTTACGTGAGGCCCTCAGGAGGTACAAGCGAGATAGGGAAGGTGGTGGTGCTGGAGTTGCGGGATTGAGCTTGGAAGGCCCGGAGAGGTCGGCTGCGAGAATGGGTGGCCGACCCTTGTTCAGATGAACGTAGCGTCCCAATCGGTCACTGCGCGTAGTCGACAACAACGCGATACAGCCTCCACAATGACCCCCCCGCATGACCGCTATTGACCAGCTGTAGCCCAGATGGCGGCAGAAGGGCTAAGCGCCCAGCTGTTGAACCCACAGGACGGCTTCAATTGGGTCTTCCTGGTGGAGTTGCTGGTCTGTGGCATTTGGGCTAAGTGAAGAGCCGGAAGGGGCGTACGTTCATGGGAACTTGCTTCTAATACCTTGAGCGGCGTTAGGCTGAGTACCAGCAGTGGAGCTCTCAGAGTGAATACGAGAGCGTGTTTTCATTCTAGCGAATACACATGATACCCTTTCTGCGAAGGTGAGACGGTAGACAGCTTCGACAGAGTCTGGCAGTTTACATTTCAAGCATGATCCAAATCTCGAACTGACATCGTGGCGGGCATGAACGGTGTGCATTGACTTCCTATTAGTGTAATATGAATGCTCGCACCCATGCAATTCGAAGCTAGATGATGTGGCCAACAGGCCGAACTCCAATCCGAACCGCAAGTGTTTGTTGAAGCTGAAAGAAGTTTGTGAGCAAAGTTTGGATTCTCACGATTACCGCTCCTCATCATCATCCACCCTCGCCCGTTTCGAAGCCCTCCCCTCTTCTTCCTGTTCCTGAATGCCGTACCTTTTCGTTCCTCCCACCGCACCGCCTGTAACCTCTGATATCATCTCGTTAATATTGAAAGGATCGTCTGTATCCTTCTCGAACTGCACCGGGCCCTCGCGTGCCTACACGAGGAAATTAGTATTGCAAACGTAGCATTGTGTAGCAGCCAGTACTGACCTCTGCATCTTCTGTGCCCTTGAACCCCTCCTTTGCTTTGCCTAGTACTTCGAATCTACTCGCCTTTGTGATCTTCTCATATGTCTCGCCATTATCCTCATCATCGTCCTGCTGCACGCTCGGGCGATATATGCTGCTGATGGCGTCCTGGGCCGCGAAAAGGGGCTTGTCGTAGTGCTGATCCTCGTTGAAACCAGTGTTGAAACCACTCGTCTGGTTGAACAAGCGCGAGTCATACATGGACTCTCCGCTCTGTGTAGGTTTAGCAAGCCCTAATGCCACCTTCTCAGAAATATCGCGATTCTGCTCCCGAGCCATCATCTGGATACGTCGCTCAGTGCCCATGCGAGACTTTCGTAGCTCGCGCTCAGCCTCTCTTTTCCTCTCTTGCCTCATCTGCTCCCTCTCCCGGACGGCCTCCTCGTCTTCGCTCGCGGAAGCGGACGAATACGGCGATGAACTCCGGCTGCCTCGAGCTGAACGGTTTCCATGCGATTGCCGGCGACCTCCGTTCTTGTGCTCCTCGCGAGCTCGCTGAGCAAGCGTGCGAAGATGATCTTCCTTTTGTAATTTCTCCTTCTCCGCAAGCTTCTGCTGCATCAAAGCTCGCTGTTTCACCTCCTCGCGGGCGTGGCGATCCGCGGTAAATAGCGCTTCTGCGAAACTAGCAAACTTGTCGTTTATAGTGACATCCTGCAAGCCGCGCCCGTCTGCTGCTAATCGCTTGTCCAGCGGTATGGTGTAGCCCTTGGGATTTTTCCAGTTACTTAGCGACGGCGGAATCTTCCAAGCTTCCTGATCTTCCGCTGTGAGCTTGCGAGGCGGCGAGTGCATTACGGGCGGTGGAGGAGAAGGAGGTCCTCTCGGTATCTTCTTGATCTTGTGCTTCGGCGGCTCTAAAGGGTCTTGTTGGCGCTGCACAATCTTCAGTATCCGATCCTGCTTCTTGGTGTTGTCTCCCATCTGGTTTGCTGGCGTGTATCGAACGAAGGTCGGTTCCGCCTTGTTGCGGCCTTGAACCTGTTTCGGCCGTTGAGCGGCGCTGGCACCTGCGACCAAAGCCTGCAGCGCCTTCTCAGTCCTTTCCTTTGTCGCCTGCACCATCTCTGCGTCCGGTCGCTCCAAATTTAGCTCCCCGGCATCAGCCCGCTGGCGGAGGGGAATGAGATCTTTGAAGCTGGCCTGCACGATCCTCGATTCGGAATGACCCCTTCGCGCAATCTCATCGTACTTGACTTTCCCGTCGCCATCCACCTTCAAGGCAAGCGCGTTCGAACTGCTGGCACCGCCCTTCCGCCCCATGTCCAGAGGATACTGCGCGACGGGGATCTCGGGGAACGCGCCGCCATCTCCAAAGTCCTCGTTGTTGCGGGGCCTCCATCTCTGTCGCTGACCATACGGTGGGGGCCCGGTGCGTTTCAGCACGAGCTGGTTGCCGAGCTGGGATGCGCCAACTATGCGTGGGCCTGTTGCCTCCTTGACCTCCTCCTCTTCGCCAGTATATTTGGGCTTCGGCAGGACCCTCGAGAGTGAAGCCACAGAGGCCATGATGGTATGATTATGGTGGAGGTGCCTTCGGCTCAGCTGTCGGCGGTGAGAAGCTGTAGTGGACGCGAGGGTGGTTATTGAGGGAAGTCTGGAGAGGATGATCTGAGCAGCTTGACGTTAACTTTTTGAGAGGACGTCACGTGGCTCTCGGCGCCGGCCATATGTTCTTCCGCGAATCTTCAAAACGGTGAAAGTTACTTTAGTCACTCACGCTGGGCATAGAAAGGGTGGTCAGGCCACTGCTTGGATTGCTGCAACATATTTTCAGAGATCTGAACAAGTGAGAAGCTCTTCATCTTAGGCTACATGAAAACTCATTGCAGCACTTCAAGCCGTGGCAGATGGGTTTACTCTAGACAAAGTGGTTGAAGTTTGAGCCACATATACCACGCCTAGCTCCAGCGTGCCTCACGGTCTGGTGCTTGTAAATCAGCCTGCGATCGATACCACCAAAAAACACCCGTTAGGACATCTTTGGTGGCTTCCATCACTTTTGCACAACGAGCACAAAATGCGATAGAGCCTTCGGAACACGGGACACTCAAGTGAGAACCGGCCGGATCGGAGGCCAGGATGCGTGCGACATCCCGGGCGCCACATTGTGATGGCATTGCATCGATGTTTCATGCTACCGGTGCTGGTCGGATCCTCACGTTGTCTTTTCCATCCCAATGATGGGTGGGGGTACAGGATTCAAAGAACTACTCGTTCGACAGTTCATTCGCCAGTTCTATGGGCTGCAGCATATGCACTCAAACTGTAGTTTGGCGAACAGTAACGTATTTCAAAGACCATCTAGACCAGCCTGTTAGCCTTTGCGGCACTCTCCGTCTCGTGGGTGTGGAGCGCAAGAGGGCATCAAGGGGTTTATCTGCACCTCATCCACGCCAGACCTGTTCCTGAGCGGTTGCTCCGCAGCCGACGGGTCCGTCCCTCGATTCTTACGAAGTGTGAATTCCAAAGGTTCACAGAATTTAACAACACTTTCACGTACCGCGCAATGGGGCTTCTTAAGAGACATTTCTAGCCTTTGATGATCAACGGAGTCGCCAGTGAAGTAGCTTTGAGCCCCCGCCTGCAGTGATAAGGGCCAGTGAATAGATATCGATCCATGGATGCGAACATATGCACCGAGTCAGTTCAACAAGGTGCGACCAGAGCTGTCGCAAAGAGCCGAATTGGTCCTTCGAGCTGTCTTGTCCATGGTCAGACGGCGAGGCTCTTCGTCGACCACGGAAGGGAGACATTGGAGCAGGACAAACCAATATATAGAACGAATAGCCACGGATATATAGCAGTGGTGTGCCGAGACGGGATGGGACCATGTGACGGATGTGATGGGCGCCGCCTGCGGGCGCTACTTGGAGTTAACCAGCTGTGCGCAACGGCTTGGTTCCGATATCCAACGACTCCCTCCTGGCCGGCGCAGCGACTCTAATTTCATCCCTTCATGATGAAGCAATTGCTACGCGATCCCGTGGGCTGACTCGGCGCTGTGTGTGCATCCAAGACGGTAGGACATCCTTGCCATGCACAACAGAACCAACACTGAGCCCGCGGCCATCTCGCGCGTCCCCTCCACAACATCCCATGGCCGCCGTCGTCGACTAACCAACCCGTCGTCGCCCAATACCGCTCTTCACTCTCCAGCTGGGTCCGGCGCCGCCTCCTACTTTTCACCGCAACCCTCCGCCTCCGCTCCTCGACGTCCAGCTCCAGCTTCACACAGCACGAGCGGCCATGGCATAGACACGTCGCAAGGCCCTCCCATTGCCCTCATCACGCGCGGCTCCTACTCTGCCGACATTGCGCGTCGCTCGCAGAAGGCGTCCGACTTCGCCTTTGCCCAACAGCAGCTGCAGCAGCTGGGCCTGGTGTCCCCGGGCGCATCTACGTTGCTCAAGCCAGGAAGCGCGGCTAGCTCAGTCGCGGGCAGAGGACGACGCGACCTCTCGCCCGGCCTTTCGCGCTCAGGATCCACCCACTCGGAATCCCGCCGTTTCGACCACATGGCGAGCTCTCCAGACGACTCGTCCGACTACGACGCCGGCCTGCGCAGCCCGCTGGGCGACACCTTGACGCTGCAGAACACACGTCGCGCCGACACGGGCTCGGGGACCGATGGAGAGCCCGCTGAGGATCTGTTCCTGAACATTGCGCAGGACACAACACCACAGAGAGAAGACGCCGATGGGGGCACAACGCGGACGGAGCGAAGACGGGTAAGTCTCCACGTGTGGCTCTGCCTCGTAGAAGATGCGGTGTGGTCAGAATTGCTGTCCATTCACTTTCTGGTCTGTTCATCATGCCACTCGGCGGTATTTGGGACGGTACCCTTGCGTGTTAGCACGTGTTGATGTTGTTTGCTTTCGTTGTCGTGAATTATAGCGTATCAAGCGAATTCTGTGAATTTTTTACTAATTGAGCACCCACTAGTCTCGAATCGCACGAGCAACAAAAGGCCAGTCTTTGCCAACAAACGCGTACTCTAGTCCTGCGCAGCCATCCGCATCTACAACTCCCAAAACACCTTCCGCCATTGATACCAGACAAGCCGCTCACGCTCGACGGCTCTCTCAGCTCCCATCTCCCTCGATAAATGTCCGAAGTATGCGTGAACAATCCCCCGCCTCTCCCGCAAATGTGCTAGATATTCACCGGACTCGCATGCTTGGTATCTCACCTCAGCCCTCATTCTCATCTTCCCGATCGAAGGACCAGGACACCTCCCCGCAGCTTCTACCGCAGTATGGCAGAAGGAGACCTTCGTTTCCCGATGCCTCTGGAACTCCCCCAAGTCGTGCCTATCGTCCGTCGAATCTTAACTATTCTTCGTCCCGAGACAACGATTCTGCGCCACACATCGACACTCCGCCCGAGCCCAATCGCACTTTCTCCCGTGCAGACGGTACTGAATCTGCAGACTCTACTGGGGCACCGTCTTCGGTATGGGACGAGTTGGACGAACTGAAGTCTAGAATTAGAAGAATTGAGCTCTCGGGGAAGATGCCTGCCACCTCGGGGGCAGCGATATCGAATGGGTCTGGTGAGCGTCCGCGAACTGCTACGACTACGGTGACGACGATTTCCTCATCTCCAAAGCACTACCGCAAGCCCAGTACATCACCCTCGGAATCTACTGTTGGTGGACCCACGAGTTCTAATATACATCCTCTTCTGCATTCGGCACTAGCTAAAGCAAAAGAGAACGTCTCACCCTCCGTCTACCGAGGTCTTGAGGTAACCGTATCGGAAGCATTGGCGTTAGCTGCTCTTACTGGCAGCGCGGGCCCTCAGGGCACCCTGTATTCTGCAAGCTCGATAATCAACGGCGCCACTGTACCAGACCGGCAAGTGCGGCGGAAAGCCGACAGTCTGTGTCGCAGCCTCACAGAGCTCTGCATTGCACTCTGTGAGGTCAAAATCAATCATGAAAGTTCTGCTTTCAGAGCGACGCCCCTGGGGACCCGTCGAGCTAGTGTACAACCTAGCAGCGAGGTTCATACACCCACTTACTCTACTCCCCCACAAGTACGAGCGAGTATCGAGCCTGAAGCAGGAGTCAAGCGTTCCAGCCCAAGCCGAGCACTTAGCCGCATCGAAGCCCGAAGGAGTAGTCTGATGGGCCTCAATGGGTCTCGTGAGTCGAGTCTGGAACCCACACCTTCACAGCCAAATTTCACCAATCGCTTGAATCGAGCCGGGACCTCACTCCTTCGTCAACGCCCGATGAACGAGGACGACGAAGATGATCCCACATTACGGGCTCCATCCCGCGCTATGACCGATTTCAGTCAGTCTCGGACCTCCAACAGATCGAAGCGCTTGAGCAGAGACTTCAGCGAGCTCCAACCCTCGCCGTCTTTGCATCCGACATCCACGCTCCGAAGGACAGGCGGACACGCCCCCAGCGAAAATCTCCATGCGCTTCAATCTTCAACACTACTTCGCGATGGAAGTAGGCGATATCGTGAGCACCAAACACCTCCAGTATACGAAAAGAGCGTTGCCGGGGACAGCGTGACGAGCGACGACAGCAGGAGAAAGCAGCCTGCGCTCGGACACTACGTTGAAGCTGCAAGAGCCGCTCGGGCATCTGCCGGGGTGGGCAGCCTCGGACGAAGTGGAAGCGTGAACCGAAGAGTTCGAGGCAACGGGGTTGGCGACTGAACTTTCACACTATGACTGGGCTGCAGCGGATTAAGGGCTGGGCCTTTGTCTGGACTGCAGTAACGAATTTCTTGTGCTTCAGAAATAGAGGTATCTATCCAGCGGGTGCACTGGGCATGGGCGGAGTCAGTTCTTTGGGCTGAAAGCTGTTGTACATGTCGGGACCTAGCTAACGCAGCGCCACGACATGTTTGAGATACTTCTTTCGCGAGTCTCAAAGCGACAGTTGATACATTCAGCATGGCGTATTCTTGTTTATATGTTCTATAAGCCACGTTGGACCGCCGTTTTGCCTGATGACAGGACACACGTTAGGGACGAAAGGGAGGCATCTCCGACGTACATCAATTCAGGAGGAAATCAGGGGCAGAACACAGCAAGTGGTATGCAAAAATTTATTGTACAGATTTGCGAGGCAGTGCTTGGCAGGTTAGGTTTAAGTTCACGAAATGCCAGCGCGAGTAACAGTCTCGGCAGCTACTTCTTCAATATGTTAGTTGCCGTAATTCAAAACAAACACACCTTCTACCAAATCGCTCTTAGCTTGGTACCGTCTCTGTAGGTGCTATCCAGAGATATCGTGACAATGACCGTCGCAAACTGTAGGCAGCGATGACATCACGGATGAACTCTAGGTTTGGAGTCGACGGGCGGCACGTCTGTACTCCCTTGCAAGGCCATCCCGTCGAAACGCGTCTTGTGCTTCGCGCTGGGAGGTCGGCTGCAACGCTGAGTGGATCTAGCGACGGGTGGTGGCTGCATGCAGTTGAGATCTCAGGGTGCAGACCCCGGGCCATGACGTTACCCTGCAGCACATCACGCTCCAGCCTTCATCTTGGTCATCTATCCTGTTTTGGGCTGCTGGGCGTGGCTGGTTCATATACAGAGTACCTATCGTGATTTTGCTCGTAGTTACACGCTTCAGAATCGTTCGGTGGGCAGCTCTTACCTAATCCTCTTCTAAGAAATACACTAATATCTTCGATCTTTAGACATCTTTGTATCCTATATTCTACGCAGCTACTATCAACTTTCATTCGTCATTCCACCTCTTTACAGACAGAATGGCACCCTCCGATGAGCAGCAACAGCAGTCCCGCACGGAATGGCTGAAACAGACCTACAACAACCAGTACGAGAGCTGGATGCCGTGGATGGAAGGTTCGTGTGCTCCCAGCCTTACCCCCATCCTTAAAACGTCAGTCCCTATACTAACACCTCGAAGACCAGTACCTGAAGTGGTTCACCAAAGACAACAAGACCAGCTACGCCGCCAAACGTACGTCTTGTGCTCCTTAAACGTCCACCCTTAGCTCTCAGTGGATCCACTAACATCCACATGCAGAGGAGCTCGACAAGAGCAAAGTGACCGGCGTCGAGCAAGTCGACCAACTGCAAGACGGCGTCAACAACCTCGTTGCCGGCCAGGTGGGCCAGGGTGGCCTTGCGCAGCCGCTTGGGGATATGGCCTCGAAGGAGGTGAGTTAAGAGCCTCTCTTAACTTCCATGAGTGCAAAACTAACGAAATCTGTTTAGGGTATGAACCGTGCTGAACGCGGTGGCAAGGACGACCAAGGCCGTCCCCTCGAGAGCCAAGGGGGGCCGCTGGGTGGCTATGGGGAGGCGGCGACTGGACAACTGAAGGGTGCGGGTGAGGGTGTGGCCAGTGGTGTTGGTGGACTCCTAGGAGGAGGGAAGAAATAGGCGAGAAGTCGCAGTTTCATCGCGGTGTGTTCTTGATGTACTTTGGATGGTTACACGATATCCGGTCTAATGAAATCTATCTTTTTTTCAATGAGTAACGTTATTCATGTGCAGGCGTCCCTTGTCTGACCACTTTGATGGTGCTGATTGAAGATCTTCCTAGTTTTGAAGCCCTTATATTGGCGAAGACGATGTTGACTAGGACTCTGCACCAAGGCGTTGCCGAAATGTTCGTTAATGCCAACCTCTGCGATGGTCGTTCATGGCTGATGCTGGTCCCTACTTTACTTGTTATGCTGGCTATGCAAATTTGATCAGCCACGTCTTGCAAGCCGTCAAGTGCAAGAATGTTCACGACAACGGGAATGTAGAGGACTAAAGTGAGAATGTGGGGAAAGTCTTGAAAAGGGTGAGCAGTATATAGTCATTCAACTCACGTAAGGACAACCGACGAGCAGAAAGTTGCATACAACCAGGCTAATCATGTCATCACAACGAATATAATATAACCGTCTAAGCATGTCCGTCTGGACGGAATCCACATATTGCCTCCCATCACATATGCCGTACCGTCCGAAACCCCATATCAGCGCCAAATGTATGCAAATGCAGTAGAAAGGTTGATAGAAAGGAAAGCTGGGGAGCAGGAGCACAGATACCCAGAAACGCAAGAGGATGCCGTCTCCACTTCATCTCTTCTCCCACCATGGCGCTGGCTTGGATAGGCGCCTCCTCTCCCTCCGGCTAGAACCTCTGCTCGAGCTCGGGCGGTTGGCGTCGTCCTCGCTGCTCTCTTCTCCATGCTCCTGAAGTCGAGCTGGCTGGGACGATGGCATCATCTCAATGCCCTCCGCCTCTCCCCGGCCCTCCGCAGTCCTCACAAAACTCTTCCTCGCAAGCGGGCTCCGGCCTCTACCCGATCCTGAAGGGGCGCGGTCACCTGTGCGTATACTAGGACGGGGAACAATCAGAGAGTCGAACTGGGTTGGATGCTGTGGGTCTGCAGCGAGCGGCGAAGCCGGCCGGGACGAACCACCAGCAGCGGCGCGGGGCGGAAGCCGAATAACGTCTGCAGCGAGCGGCGTTGGAGGTCGTGACGGGAATTTAGCTAAAGTTGGGCTCGTGCTGGCGCTGTTGCTACGTCTTCCACGGGCGGGACGCTGTGAAATATGAAGATTGGTCTTGGAATTGTTAGACGACTCGTCCGAGAACGAGTCAATGAACCCCTGATTTCCAGGCTTTACAGAACGGATTTCTCGTTCATAGGGGACTTGACGATTGAGTTCGTAGAAGGCGCCGCCGGCTGGTCGCTGTGTGGCTTGGGTGTTGTGGTAGAGACGAGCGTCCTCGGGAGCTACGAAGCTCTCGACGCGGCGCGGCAGGTAAACTGAGTTACCCGCAGAGAAGGCTGTGATTATCGAGTCGTTTGAATTGCGGGGGTGGAGAGGGATGTGAGGCACATGGGGATTTCTAGGCATCGTGTTTGGCAAGGTAAGGCCGGAGTCGTTGGATTGATGGTACCAGCCACCAGGTAATCTCTCTGCAGGTGCGAAACGACCTTCCAAGAAATCCGATGGCTGTAGGGGGACGTACACAGGGTGATTTTCCTGTTGCCTCTCCACCGCCGGCTTAAAAGTCTCGGGAATCACGTTGAGGTCATCTCCGGTTGCTTCTGCGTGCTCGATGGCAGCTTGAGGCGTCGTTGTTGTGTCAGCAGCTCCAGCATCAGCTCGAGGGCCTCCCCAGGTGCGCTGGCCAGCTGTAAAGATTCCATACACCATGTAGACCCAGTTGAAGAACGGGTTGATGATGAACATGAGAGGGTATAGCATGATCTTGTATCGGCCGAGTTTCGCGGCGAAATACAGCATGAGGATCCAGTTGAGTCCGAGAGAAATACCAATGAACCCAACCGGCAGCTGCTTGATCGTCTGAGAAGTTGTCAAGAGAGATATGACCATGATGAAGAACAAAAGCGCGGTCGTTCGGATCGTGTTCTGCATAAAACGAACCATGCAAAGGACAGTATAACGCTTCCAAAGCCGTATATCTGTCAGCATACAGACCTCGTTCGTAATGAAACCTAGAAACCATCGGCGGCGTTGCTTGAGCAGACTCTGGTAGGTCTGGACAGCCTCTGTCTTACAAAACGCGCTTGTGTTCATTTGGATCTGGTATCGTTCTTTCGCGCCGATCATGAAGAGGTGCGTCAACCAGCGATCCTCACCGAGATGGCATTTTCCGTAGTCAAAGAGATCATCACACTGTTCAGCTTTGTCAGCGAAGTAGTATTTTGCCATCTTTCGAAACGCAGAGAAGCGGAGAATAGTGAGAGCGCCTGGTAGGCAGGTCACTGCACCACAACCAGACTCGACTGAACGCTCGAATAGCTGCCCGTGGATGTACTCCATGTCCTGGAGTATGGTGATCAAAGAGTTCTTCTCTGTGGTGGATGTAATGACTCCCGTCATGGCCAACATATTCTTCTTGCTTCCGGGCTTAAGCTCCATCTCGTACATGAAGTTTTGAATGCAGACTTTGTCCAAGATACAGTCCGAGTCGATAAAGAGCACGAATAGGTTGTCATTGCGCTTGAGGTAGTCCGTATAGATCTTGTCAATCAGCTTGAAGGTCCGCTTTTGGCAATGTCGCTTGCCGCCATGCGGGAATCGAGATACGGTGATTCGAGTGCTTCGATAGGTAACGTCGATACTCTTGGGGTATGAATCAAGAGTTAGAGGGACACCAAGTTTTTCAATGGTGTTCAAGTAGAGCTCGTCTTCCTGATCTCCGTCGAACGAGAGAAAGACATGCAAGCAGGACGGAGGATATTCGCAATCGACGAGTGAATCCACAGTTCTCAGAAGAATCTCCGGAACTTCTTTGTAGCAGGGCATGACAATGACAACCTTGGGGGCCGAGCTCTCATCCAGAACGGTCTTGATCCGAGTGGTACGTCCGATGGAGTGTGTCACCAGTTGGTAGACACACAGCAGCCAGGGTATGATGAGAAGACCGGCAAACGACCAGAATGCGAACCACTGCAAGAAGGAAACCATTTCTAAAGGGAAGTACTGGGTGATTTTTGCGGGAAGCGGGAGCGTGACGATCATGATCGGAAGGAATATCATTCTTCAAAAAAAGTGAGCAACTATGCAAACACAAGGTGGCTGGTTCTTACCGGAGCAACGTAAACAAAACCATGATGATGACAGCCAAGATCTTGATGCTAACGTTCTCGGCCTTCTGAAAGACCTTGACGAGGCAGTAGAGGAACGCTGCTAGCCATAGAAACCACTCCAAAAAGGCCGCTAGCATAACCGTTCCGACAATGACAACATAAACGATCTGAGACACCACGGTCAGCTAGGCCTCAGATTCACCTATCTATACTGAGGAATCCTCACATCCTTGACTGGCCATGGGTCTGTGATCGCGCCCGCTCCATTGCCGTTGACTGCGCGTGCCAAAACTTCACTCCACATGTCGATCCGGCAAGCTGTGGAAACGAAGGGTTGAGTCGAGGAGTATGGTCGGTGTAACCGGTGAGGGTCCAACAAGAGAAGATGGACGGGTCAAACAGAGATAGATGACATGGGTGCGTAGACGTTGGGGAACGTGGGCTGGTGGGTGAGGTTTCGGGTGGCTGCTGGGTTCGCAGTCAGTATGCAGTCTTGGAGCGGAAGTCTGGGTTTAAGGCGGCTTGCTTGCCTTCAATGGCTCGCTCCCGATCGGGCTTCTGCAGCAGGCTACGTGCGTCGGCGAAGGACAGCGCGGCAAATCGCCCGTGATGATGGGCACTGGGCCACACGTAACACGACAGAGCGATTGCCAGCCCGCAGCACTTGCTTGTGACACCGCGCTAGAGAAGGGGGCGCCGGGGACGAGGAGTGGGATGCTTTCCGAAAACGAGGTGAAGATGTTAATTTTGCATGCCCGAGGAGGCTGCACCACATCGCAGAGGTGAACGACCGAGCTGGTGCGAATGAAAGTGGAGATGGCGGTCAATACTATTCACTAAGAAGGACAGAAAGAACAAACAAAAGAGAGTGCCCGTCAATTCAAGAAGTAGTGGAGCTGAGGACGCTGAAAAGTATATAGTCGAAAGAGACATTCTGGATACGAGAGCAAGTGATCATAGTCTATGCCGGAAGTATGGCCATACCTATTGAGTATCTCAACTCTTAGCTCCCATCGTGCCTACCACCCATGATGCTAAACTGGTCTATCCTCTTTACAACGCCTCATTGCCCTCCTCGTAGCCTCCACCGGGCGTGTTGCACCAAAATTATGGCGGCGTATGCAGGAACTGCAGTTTGCAGCCCCAAGCTCACCGCCGCATCTGACCGGCGTCCTGTAAGTGCCCTCACCGAGCGTGAAGACATTATCTCGCCCCCCGAGGTCTCGTGTCTTCCGTGCGTTGACATTAGACTCCATTGAGAGCTCATGATGGCGAGCTTGATGAGAGGGTCAGTTTTGAGGTTTTACAAACACGGAGGAAAATATTGCCAAGAACACACTCGGTGCCAATCGGCCAGCATCTCGCCGTGCGTGGCGAATAGAATTGAGCTTAGCGGGGGCGTCCTGGTGTTTCGTTGGCCTCTCGGGCATGGTGATGGTACAAAGCGCGGAGAAGGGTTGAAGACATATATCACTGCGCCATTGATGCGAGCAGAGACGTCACATGCTTCAGTCTAACGTTGATGAGAAGCAACCTTTCCCCGGATCTCGCCACCTGTCATAAGCGGTTCTGCAAGACTGATTGAAACAAGGCAAGGAAATACCTCAGCTTCCCCGTGTCCGAAGTTCGGGAAGCCGTGGCGATCACAACGGCAACGTGGTGGCACGACAGGTGGCCAGCAAGCAGTGGGGCCTCAAAATAGCCTTTCTTGGAGATCAAAGACGGTCGAGCCCGCAAGTAGCGTTGGTGTTTATGAGGATGCATCGCAGCGTATGCATCGAAAGTCAGCCCGGATCGAGGTCCAAGCGCCCACGATACGGGCCTGCTGGGGGGGGGCTCTGGAGTCTCGCAGGAAGACTATCGTCGTGTTCATCGAAGAGTTGATGACAAGAACGGAAACACCTGAGAAAACTAGTTGTTTACTCTTATCACCCAATACGAAGTAAGAGTAGCTATCAAACTCTTCTATCACACAATTGGAGTAGCTTTGAAATCTCATTCTTAAAAAACAACAGTTTCATTGGTCGGCGAGAAATATTCCCTTCGCCTCGCTGCATCATCGGAGGTGTCTTAGCCACACTGTGCAAGTGAAATTAGGAATCATGTGGAGGGCTGCCCAGTGGTATTGCAACATGATGGAATTATTACCACCAAAACTAGCACGGTTTCTCCGCAAGACATGGATGCAAGTAAGGTCGTACGTAGAAATTTCAGAGCAACAAAACACCATGACTCATCGGAACCGGGTTCAGTCCAACAAATAACGTGAGGGTAGCAAACCCCTTCAGCGGACTGTCAAGCTTTCATTATACGTTACCACATTACTGTTCGAGGAGGGCGGGCTGTGATAGGCCGTTGGCGACGGATAAGTGGCGCGTCCCGCGGCGCATTTTGGCCCTAGCTTGTCCTGAACCTCCCACTTGCTTCAATCGACCACGCACCGAGCTCCAACCGCCAGCGCGACCGCCCTCAATTCACCTTTCCTGCCGCCGCCAAACAGAGACACTACCGGCTACAAGCCCCTCCAGCAACTTCAACCGTCAAATGCAAACCCTGCCCGCGTGCACTCTGCAACCTCTAAATGCGTCCTGCCCTTGACGCAACCCCCTCCATCAGTGCGAGATAGCTCTGCCGCCATGGAACGGCAGAGGAAGCGTGAGGCCTCTGCACACAAGCTTCAAAGCTCAAATACTGACCAGTTGCTTTCTTCCAGGCGAGTTGCGCGAACAGAATGCGCGAGCGTGGGCTGGCGACAGAGGTAGGACCTTTCGCATGTTATCCCGACCCGTCCACTCACATTCACGGCAGATGTATTCCCGGTCCAAGGATCCCTCGACTCCTCCATGAAGAAAAACACTGCCTTCATCAAGAGACTGCGCACGGCCATCACAGCAAGCTCCCAGGGCCAGTTCCTCCAAGAAGTTGGAGCCCTCTCGCTCCACAAATACCTCTCCGAAATTATCTCCGCCTGCTACGAGGGCCTCTGTAAGCTCAAATCGCCAGGGGAAATCGCGGCCGGTGTCGAAATAGTCAGCGCGCTCCACCAACGCTTCGGACCTGGAGAGTTCACGGGATTCATTGGCTGGCACATTGGGAGAGGACTGAGCACACCGGATAAGGCACACCTCAAGGCGCTGGCGCAGGATGTTCGAGAGAGAGAAGAGAAGGACCGGTTAGCTCGTCAGCGAGTCTTGCTACGGGTAGCGACCGAGTTATGGCTTGTTGGGGTGTTGCGGAGTTTGGACGACGTCACCAGACCAGAAGAAGCCGCGAAAGGCAAAGATAGCGTGAAGCTGGTAGAGACTTCTGCAAAAACAAAGGCATCGGCTAACGGCTCCCGGTCGGATGGCGTGGATATGGAGCCCTTTCCTCTCGAAGTGCTTAAGGATATGCTGGGTCATGATCGAGAGCACGTCAACCTCCCTCTCGTGGTTATTTTTGTTAAGGCGTTTGCATGGGATGTGCTAGGGGCCAGAACTTCCTCCGCCGAAGGCCGTAAGACTGTTCTTGAAGATGGATCTACTACAGCTCCTGGGGACAGAGAATCTGCCGCTGGAACGGACTCTGAGGATCTGGCTGTCAAGGATCCACCAATCACCACCCCGGAACTTCGCCAGCGTTTCAAAAATATCCTTCTTCGTTACTTTGAGGACGTGAAGACTCACCTGGCCCGCGACCAAAAGACGCTTCTTGCTCAGGGACGCCGTAATGCAGAGGCGTATGTCAAGTCTGGTGAAGTGTTTGAGGATCGCCAGGCCAACTACGAGAAACAGATCAAGGCTCAGGATAAGCTTATCGCCAATGCTCAAGTGCTCGCGGACGCACTCAGTGCAGATATGCCTGATCTAAAGGAAAAGGATACCACTGCTGCTTCCGGAGATAGTGCTATTGGCCTAGTAAAAGCTGGGGATTATCTTCGTGGACAGGGTGAAGGGCCCGGAATCTGGGAAGATGAAGAGGAACGCCGCTTCTACGAGAATGTAATCGATCTCAAAGACCGGGTACCTGGGATTCTTCTTGAAGAACCTAAGAAGAAGAAAACCGACAACGACGAGCAAGTGGGCAAGAAGATTGAGAGCAAACCGGCGGGTGCGGACCCAGAAGCCACGGAGAAGCCAGATGCAGCAACGGATGCTAAGCCCGCAGATGGTGAAGATCAGTCCACCGCCATTGCGAACAAGTCAGTTGGAGCCCAGGTAGATGCCATTTTAGCACGTCTGCCAGACGCCAACTCAAAAGACTTGGTCGACCAAGCGGCGGTTGATTTTTGCTTCTTAAACTCCAAGGCCTCTCGCAATAGGCTGATCAAAGCAGTACAAGACATTCCGAAGGGCCGCTCTGATCTTTTGCCGCTATATTCCAGGCTGATTGCCACCCTTGGCAAATACATGCCGGATGTCTCCCAGGGACTGGTGACTTATTTGGATGACGAATTTCGCAGTCTGCAACGGCGCAAATCCAAGGACTTCCTTGGGCAAGTCAGGACTCAGAATGTGCGCTATCTTGCAGAGTTGACAAAATTCGGAGTCGTTCCTGAGCACGTCATATTCCACTGCCTCAAGGTCAGCCTTGACGAGTTTTCGAGGATGAACATTGAGATCATATGCAACCTTCTTGAGAACTGCGGACGCTATCTTCTTCGCAATCCGGAAACTTCGCCGCGGATGCACTCCTTTCTGGAGACGCTTCAGCGTAAGAAGGCAGCCCAGCATCTTGGCCAACAAGAGCGTATGCTTATCGAAAATGCTGTCTATTACGTCAATCCGCCCGAACGATCTGCAATCGAACAGAAGGAGAGGTCCCCATTAGAGCTGTTCCTTCGCAAGCTCGCTTATCAAGACTTGAGTAGACGAACCCTTGATAAGATCGTCAAGCAGATTCGGAAGCTTCATTGGGAAGAAGATGAGGTCGTAAACATCATTCACAAGATCTTCACCAAGCCAGGCAAGATAAAGTACAGCAACATCCATCTTCTTGCCGTTATTCTCTCGTCTCTCAATAGATATCACCAGGAGTTTTGCATGTCGGTCATTGACGACCTTCTCGAATCGATCACTTTTGGACTGGAGCTCAACGACTTCAAATTCAACCAACGTCGCATAGCAGAAGTCAAGTACTTGGGAGAGCTATACATCTACAGAATGGTCGATTCCGGTCTCGTTTTTGACACTTTTTATAAGATTGTATCGTACGGACATGAAGGAAATACTCCAAAGCGTGGCAGCATCAACCCCTTGGATCTTCCGGATGACTACTTCCGGATTCGTTTGATTTGCAACCTTCTGGAGACCTGCGGCATGTATTTTGAGAAGGGAGCAGCAAAGAAGAAGTTCGAGTTCTTTTTGACATTCTTTCAGTACTACGTTTACGGCGTTAAAGACCCGTTACCTATGGACATCGAGTTTCTTGTCCAGGACGCTTTTATGCTGACCAGACCGCAATGGAAGCTTTTGGCGGATCCTGAAGAAGCGTCCAACGCTTTCGTCGAGATTGTTAGGCAGAATTTCCAGACAGCTACAGTCGATAAGCCGGACGAGGTAGACGAAGTTGACGAAGTATCCGCCTCTGATGATGAGGACGGCGCGGACGATGACGCGGTCGATATTGCTGATGAGGATGGAGATAAAGAAGAGGATAAGTCTTCAGAGGACGAAGACGATGATGAGCCACAGGAGCGAGTATCCGAAGATGAAGACGAGCAAATTATCGTGACTCGCCAAGAGGACGAGAGAGACCCCGAAGCTGACGCTGACTTCGATCGCGAGCTCGCTAAGTTGATGTCTGAGAGTTTAGACTCCCGCAAGTTCGAACGCAAAGCAGTGTTCGATGTGCCACTGCCAATGCGACGTGCTCGCGATCAAGCTTCCAATACTGAGGATAGCGCAGTCGAGGCGGCACCTATCCCGGTAGCTCCGTCGAACACTATGAAGTTTTCTCTTCTCAGCAAGCGCGGCAACCGACAACAGGTATGTGTTCACTCTATCATTTCTCGGTCAAGTAACTAATACAGCTCTAGACCCGGTCCATTGATCTGCCTTCTGACTCCAACTTTGCCATTGCTATGAAGAGCAAACAGCAGGCAGAGAGAGAGGAGCAACAGCGGATCAAGAATCTCGTCCTAAATTACGACCTTCGAGGCACAGACGAAAACGAAAACGACGGTGATACCCAACTTTTTCATTTACTGCAGCCCAACTACAACAGGAAGCATACTGAGACATCCTCAGGCCTCGAAAAGCAGCATAATCCCTACATTCAGCCGCGCATTGACAAAGCAGGCAACAACCGTAGCAATCAGCGCGCCAGGAAACTACAACTTAGCGATGTCGAGTGGTATGGAAACAAACGTTCCTCATCTCAGACTCCACTCTCCACTCTCAGTCAGCCGTCTCTCCCTCGAAAAAAGATCGCCGAATCAGACTCAAAGGTGTCTGGACGACGAGACTCTCTTTTACCCGACGATCAGTTTCCTTCGTTGAAAGACTCTCTGCCCCAAAACCAAATCCATCGTCAGATTGCGCGCTCGACTTCTCGGCGCACTTTTCGAATTCGCGGCTGACGAGGCCGCTCTTCGGCTTCATTTCAGGACTTGATGCACTACTTGTTTGCATCTGCAAGCATCGATACACCTTTACACACTGATACAACAATCTTCTGCTGCTCCTAGTTGTCTCGAAGAGCGCAAGCAGGCCACGGAGCCAGTCGCCGAGATACCGCTGAGGCTAGCTCAATTCAGACTCGCTCATGTGGTTTCCACAGGGCCAGGCAGACGAGCAATGCACCTTATGGCGGCGCTCGACTCCGGAGACGGCTATTCGTGGGGTGAAATAAATATGGCGGTAAGTATGGCATAGATGGAGAATCGAGGGGAGATTGCTTTGGAAGTCTGAGTGGCCGAGGCAATTCAGATGCGAGAGGATCGCGGGGATGCATAACGTGGTTGCGTTTAGCGCAGACCTACGTCTTCCAACGGGAGGGAGGATGTGTTGAAGTTGCGGAACTGAAATCATGTAGCTGACCTACCTAACTTAAGTCACTCCTTCGGGCTACGTACCACTACTTTGACCGTGCCGCGTCCAGTCCTATGCGAGTTCCACGAACGCTGATCTCAAGAGGCTGAGTAACGTGAAGAACCCTTTGCGTAGGGGTGATGACATAAGCGCTGCAACAATCGGGCCGCCTGCCGAATTCACCCCCTCCAACCTTAACTTCAACGTCATTCGGACTCAGTGCTCGCAAAACTTTTCGACATTTTTTCTAGGCCTATATACTCAAGCACAGTGTACTATACATTGACGATAGCATTGAAAGTGAGAGCCAACCGCAGGCCTAAACAAGATGGATACTCGACATCCATCGGCACGCTTCCCGAACACTACGAAAGATAAGCCTAGTTCGATTTGTAAGGGGGCTCGTGAAGACTATTGTGATAAGAAACAGCCCCATTCCGCTGGTGCTCTTCTCTGAACAAAGTGTATCAAGATCTATCCATATCTTTTCATAACGAGCTCAACTCTCTCCCGTTCTACTCTCTTCTATTTCGAACTCTCCGTTACCTCAATACTTCTTTCACAAGCTCGTTCTCAAGTCTGTCTATCATGTCAGCAGACGCAAAGGGATACCCAGATGAGTTGATGGCCAGCTATGCCGCCTCCGGCTTCACAGCCGGTGCAGGAGAGAAGAAAGGCGGCTATCCCTTCGGAGATCACCCTGCTTTGCTAGTCATCGATGTCTGCAACGCATACCTCACTGAAGGGAGTCCGTTGTATGGGAAAGACCGTTTCCAAACAGCGCTAGATTCGTGCGAAAAGACGATAACACTGTGCCGAGAGAACGGGATCCCCGTTATATTTAGCAGAGTATGCCTACAGCTTTTACACGCCCTTCAACCCTACCTTACTGATCCCCTTCGTAGGTGGTGTATCACGATCGAGGCGCAGATGGGGGTAACTGGTACAAATTCAAGCTGCCCAAAGCTTTATGTGCCTTCGATAAGGGCAACGTCCTGGGAGACTATCCAACTAATTCCAAGATCTGCCGTCCATTCGCTGGCGAGACCGTCATCGAGAAGCAGTACAGCTCGTGCTTCTTTGGCACCTCTTTGGCATCGACCTTGATCCGTTTGAAGACCGATACCCTCCTTGTCTGTGGCTACAGCACCTCCGGCTGCGTTAGAGCGACGACTGTTGATGCAACACAGGCTCGTGCACACCTGCTTCTAGTTCGAAATGGTGACTAATACACCTTAGTATGGCTTCAACCCTTACGTGATCGCAGATGCTTGTGGAGATCGGGACGAATACCCTCATAAGGCGAACTTGTTTGATATGAAAGCAAAATTTGCAGAAGTGGTTACCTCTGACGAGTTGGCCATGCTAATTAAAGACGTCTGACTGACGCCGTCGAGCTTATTACATCCTGTTCTCCTGTCCTCTCAAACCCTCCGGAGTTTCTCACGTAGTCCAGTAAGCCCGCCGCCGTCATGTCAATAAGAAGTTGTCCCTTCAGTCACCCATAGAGCCGTCTTACCTTGAAGGAATGTCAGTAGGCGTGAATATGTGGAAGCACAATGATGAAGGTACTGAGTAACGAAGTGACGTTGAGAAAAATCAAGAAAGAATGAGGACCTAAGCAACCACGTGGTGACGTAGCATACCGCGACAGTGGACACCAGCCTTTTGCCGTCCAAGAGCCCGAGCGAAGCCAGGTCAAATCAGATCCGGCCATAGTAAACAGGAATATCAACATCAAGTTGCCTAAATATTTAAGTAATACTCAGACCAGAGGAATCATATCTCACATGTACGACAGAGCTAGGTGGCGGCACTACTACCTCGGGACCATCTAAGGGGAAATCGCGGTTCTACACAGTAGTATGTAAGTTTCATGGAGATGTGTCTCCTGCGTGCCTTCATCTTAGCCAGTCAGATTGAGCTCCTAGTCCTGCAACGTCTTATCTTTTTGTCTTTTCTCACGTTATCACTCTTGCAAAGAATTAGAAAATTGGCTCGTATTGGAGAAAAACTGCATTCTAATCATCAAGGATCATCTCTTTTCATTCGAAGTGCCCAACGCCCTAAACGGCTCCCCGCATCCGATCCAGGCCCAATCTCAAGCTGTGGTCCAAACCGAAGTGCCTCGAACGAGGCCTATGGATCTCTGGGATACAATCTTATGCTCTGAAGGGGTAAGAATGTTCGTGTCGCTCTTTGACCTAATCTGTCCGCGTGAGGCTCATTCCGCTCAATTGCCCTAGTTTTCCGGCTTTACGCCAGACGTCATAGCCGCTTCCCAGCGCATAAAGGCTTCATAGTCTGTGTGATGGTCAGAGATACGCATTGGACCTCCTATATGATCAATTAAATTGGCGAAGTCAGTCGGATAGACCCAGTC
This sequence comes from Lophium mytilinum, assembly GCA_010093605.1. NCBI lineage: Eukaryota > Fungi > Ascomycota > Dothideomycetes > Mytilinidiales > Mytilinidiaceae > Lophium > Lophium mytilinum. The sequence continues at coordinate 3,171,664 of MU004181.1, read as the reverse complement.
TTCGTTTGGGTGACGGAGATGATAACGAACGCAGCAGGTGAGGTCTCCGCAGTCTTTTCCCTGCGGAAATTGCTGGACGCCTCTGGCCAGGTCTTTGAATGGGACCGGGTCGACCAGCCTCATTGGTCCCGTCGAAAGGTTTGCCTTCTTATTGGGATGCGTGCGATATCGTGGCTGGTACCCTTCCGTGCTAACGTTGTTCTCGTCCCAAGAATCTGGGATCTGTTCAGCTTGTTTTGCCCGTGTCCAATTCTCTCGCGGGCACCCAGCTTGCGGCCCCAATCGCATCGTGATCTGCATTCCTTTCAGGATGGAGTTGGTTTCGATGAAACCATTCGGCATGTCCCGCAAGGTGTTGATCATGTACGCCAACACACGATAGTCGAATCCGTTGCTGATCAACCGCTCTGCAACGGGATACGCGAGCCGGGCATTTGGTAGGAATGCGGCAAACTCAGCTGCGAGGATGTTGGCGTTGGCAGGGAAGTCTAGGTTCATACCCGGCGCATCCCTGAGTTTATCGTAATTCCTCCCCGACTTGTCTCCCGCGAGCGGAAAGCTATCTTCGAGCATGGAGCTCCCGCAATCCTCTGTGGGCGTTCCTTCGAGAGGTTCCCCGGTTTCGGAGACTTTTTGCGCCTGGACTGACCAATCAAAGCCCTCGAGTGCTGCCTCGATTGGTAGCTTTGAGCTCACCGGAAGAGACTCGCGAGTCGTCCAATCGACGGATTCGGCCGCGAAGGACTGGAACTTATGGAGGACGGAGGGAGGGATCTTAGACCATTCAGGCTCGTAGCTTGACTCAATCCTAGGCACATCCGGCATCCTGGACGCGATGTTCTCGTGGAAGCCCCGTATAACGCCCCGACCTTTGGAGCCAGCAGAGCGGGATGGGGTGTGGCCTACCATGCTACTAACGACAGACGCAGTTGAGCTTTGATAAGCAGGTCGGAATATGTCGTCTTGCTGTATTGGGTTGTGTGTAATGGTGGTTGGTGGTTGATGGTTGGTGGTGAATGGAGGGGATGTTTGGCCTCAGTGCAGAAATAGGGGTTGTTATAGTTCTGCGGGTAGCGCTTGTGCTTTCACTGACCCGCGTTGTCACCTGATAGCACGCCTGTGCGTGTTAAGTACCTTCAGAAAGAGCTTCATTAATGCACAATGTCGGATTACTCGTAAGGACAAGGTGCTCTACGCCAGGTAAGCAGTGCAGAAGTACTGCATTGTATTCGTACATTCACCCTTAGCGACACTTTGGTTTGGCCTATCTGTGCACACTCAGTTGCCATTGTCAGGAGCGCTCCCATAGGGAGACCACAAGATAGGCGTCATGTCACGTTTTAGACCGCGTAATCTGAGCTTCCTTTTGACCAAGAGGTATACTCTCGACAGGGCCGCCCTTGACCGTGGTGTCTAGATTGCAAAAGCGACACGCGAACAGTGATATCCGTGTGCCCAAAATTATAGCCTAATCCTGTAACATCTATATGCCGTATGCCCATCAAAGCGAGTAAAAATAAGAAGACATGATACGTTGTGTGGGCCTAAGACAGCCGTTCAAGGATACGTTTCAAAGCGTTTGCCATTTGCTTGAAGCAAAGAAGCAACCCCTCCCGTCCGCAAGCTTAGATTTGAGAGGTATGAGATTCCAAGAGGATGGAATGTGACATCAGAGCTCGATCTAGATGCTACGTGCCGGGAGAGCCGTGGTATCCTTAGCTACATCTCAATTCCACCTAATTGACATAGGCTGTATAGAACGTAACATTCCACCTCCAGTATTATCAAACACCCAGGAGACTCTCAAAACGCCTACTACACCCGCAATTCCATATTCTTCAAGGCCTAATAAGTCGTGTGTGGTGCGTGACGTTAAGAACGCAGTTACCACTAAACCTCCGAGAGACCACCAACTAGCTTACTAGAACGGCGATGTCAGTTGGCTGATTCAGGCTGTCTACGGCTTGACATTTACCCCTCGATATTCATGAAACCCTCAGGAGGCTTTCAAATCATTTCGTGCATCCGCAAGATGTGAAGATCAAGGAGCTAATGCAGCTTGCCTGAGCTTCGACATTAGAAACGCGTACATCACTGCCACGTCCGAGAGGCCTCCGCATGGCTTACTCCATTGTCAAGACCAGTGGGCTGATTCAGACTACCTAAACAATGACATCCAACTCCCAGTCGCTACAGAACCCTCTGGAGGCCTTCAAATCATTTCATAAGCACCCAAACTGAAGAGAATATGCAGCTCAATCGAGGCTCGACTTCAACACCACACTATTTACTAAACCTTACGGACAGCTCCTGATTCAGCTCGTCTGGAAATGACGTCCATAAATTTCTTTTGATGTAACACTCAGGAGCGCTTCACACTATTTCCTACGTCCGCACTTTGATTGGTCTCTTGATCTCGTTTGAAGTTTAAGGCCAAAACTACGTTTATTATTCATCTTTCCAGAACCCTGCATGTTTAGGGGCCCCTGAGAATGACATCCGTACATTCGTTGCGATCAAACACTCAGGAGCGCTTCAAATCATTTCCTGCCCCCTCAAATTTGATTGGTTTCTTGATCTCGTTTGCGATTTGAGGCCAAAACTACGGCTGTTATTGATCTTTCAAGGAACCTCCAGATTTAGGGGTCCTGGAAATGACATCAGGATTCTACTCATCTTGAAACACTTAGACAGCATTCGAATCATTTTATGCGGCTGCAGCTTAAGAAGTCTATCGGCCTAATTTGAAGTTTGTGGCTAAAACTACAGTTATCGTCGATCTTTTTAGGAACCTCCAGATCTAGGGCTTCTGGAAATGACATCAAGGTTCAATACATCTTAGAACGCTTAGACAGCCTTCAAAACATTTCATATACCCGCAACTTGAGAGGTCTATGGGCCCCGTTTGAAGCTTGAAGTCAGAATCACACTCGCTATTGATCTCTCAGACTATCTTCAGATTTGGGACGCCTGGAAATGACATCGGGGTTCTATTCATCTTGAAACACTCAGACAGCCTTCGTTTAGTTTCGTACGTCCGCAGCTTGAGAGGTCTATCGACTTCGTTTGAAGCTTGAAGTCAAAACTACCCTCACTGCTAATCTAGAAGACTACGTTTAGACTTAGGACGCCTAGAACATGACATAAGGATAACCATCATAACCAAACATTCAAGGGGCCATTACATCATTTCATAGGTGCACAGTGTAGTGGTTAATCAATCTCAATTTGAAGTCTACAGTCTACCCAAAGAAAAGAAGCCAAAGAACCAACACTTCTCACCGGAGTATGAGCCAGATAAACACTCCTTCAGGGCCCAGATACGGGCCCAAACCCCACGTAGACGCACACGCTACCGCCCCAACTATCACCCCAGCCCCCAACACCCCCTACCACCTCTTCTCCGGATCTTTATCAAGTATCGCCGCCACAAGCCACGCCATCGTGGGCTCATTGGCCCTATAGTCCCTCTTATCCTCTAGATTGAACTTACAGTACCTAATGCAACGCGCAAGAGGAGACATGTCGTCCTTCTCTCGGTACCTTAGGTCCCTTATGAGGGGAAAGCGTCCAACCTCTAGCAGGATTTCGGCCATGTTTGTCGGGAAGTCGGTAACCTTCTTGTCCCCCTTTTCGTGCGCGTATCTCACGCACACTGCCTCGTCCGAAGTGTCGTCTTCTGCGGGCATTGGGTAGCTAAAGAGTGTTTTTGACATCTTTAGCTCCCCCAAGTCGGCCTTCGCCTTCGCCGCCTCGCCCCTCGGGCACTTGCTCTTCTTTGGCGCGTTTGGGTCTACAGGCTTGCGGGCCTTGTATTTACGCTTCGTGCCGCCATTCGAGGTAGGCGATATTGATGCGCTGCGGTTTGGCACCAGCGGGGAGTCGGTCTTGGGCTTCTTCGCGACTGGAGCGGCGGGCTCTGCGGCAGGCTCTGGTGACTTTCTCTTCAAACTTCCACTAGGTCTAGGGGCTGTCGTCGAAATCGGCGCCGATGGAGCGGTGAAGTTCTGGCTAGGTACAGGCACAGGCTGACGGGTCGGAGAGGAAGTTGAAGTGCTCCTGACAGGTGCCGCAGGCAATGGTAAAGCTGGAGCCGCGAAGTTCTGGCCATGTACAGAATAATGCTGACGAGTCGGAAAGGGAGTTGAAGTGCTCCCAACAGGTACCGGAGACGATGGTACAGTAAAAGTGGTGAAGTTCTGGCCATGTACAATATAAGACTGACGAGTCGGAAAGAGAGCTGAAGTGCTCCTAGTAGGTGCCGGAGGCCATGGTACGGCAGGAGCGGTGAAGTTCTGGCCACGTACAGAATAAGGCTGACGAGTCGGAGAGGATATCGAAGTGCTTCCCACAGGTGTCGCAAGCGATGGTGAAGCTGGTCCAGTAAAGTTCTGGCCATGCACAGAATGTGACTGAAGAGCCGGAGAAGATATCGAAGTACCCTCGATAGGTGATGTCTTGAACATACGCATCCTCAATCCGCGGGAGGCACCGCCAACAATCGGAGAAGCGTTGTGTGCTTGCTGGAAGGTGTGCACCCAGTGTACCGTTCCCAACTTGGGCGGTAAACCATACCATACGTGTCGATGTTTATTGCTGAGCCAGAAGAGTCCGTCGGTCAAGATCTTCATTCCGCACTGAGATATACCGTCATACCTCCAGTCATGACAGCCCATGAGATGATAGATATCGGTGACAGCTTGGTCCTCTCTATACGACTCGGGGTCTACTGATCCATAGTCGTCGCAATCGGTTGAAGCGCTCTGTCCTCCAGGATTTTTGCGCTTTCTCTGGGCTTCCAATCTAGCCTGAAAAGCAAACCAAGCGACCTCGACCGCCGGGATAGGTGTCTCAGCAGCGAGTAGACGCGGGTCAACGGGGGTGCCATCTGCATACTCCAGTCGGATTGTTTCGGTCGCAGGAGTTTCTGTGCGATTCTGATCTTGATTCTGCTGAATATGACCACGTTCGCTGGAGCTTGGGAGAAAAGATGGCTGGTTGGCCATGGGTCGTGGCGAGGAAGCATGGAACGAAATTGGGCGCTGTCCTTGGTTCTGTTGCACAGAATTGCGTAGGCCAGAAGACGCAGTAGCAGATAGAACCGAGTGACTTGTGGGAAACTGTGACTGTTGCGGCGAGGACAAACGAGGGCCAGAGACAACGGAAGCGGACGGAGTACTGGGTACGGTATACGGTGATGGAACATGGAATGAAGTCGAGCGCTGTCCTGGCATGTTCTGGTTCTGTTGATACTGTGCAGAAAGGCGGGCGTGAGAGGCCGTTCGAGCGGAGGATGTCATTTGAGCGGAGGAAGTCCCTGGAACGAACGAAGAAGCATGCTGTTGTACAGGAAGGCGGGCGCCGAAGACGTCCGGAAGGTTGGCGCCAAAGATGTCCGGAAAATATGTCGTCGTTGGACCAGGGCCGGCCGCTGGAGCAGGACGGGTCGCTGGAGTAGGACGGGTCGCTGGAGCTGGAAAGTTCGCAGACATGGCTGATGACGGGCAAGAAGGCAGGTCTGAGAGGAAGGTGCGAGAGCAGCGGTCGGTGAGGCCAGCTCAGTCGGTGCAGGAAAGTAGTGGAAGACGGTGGTGTGCTGTGCGAAAGAGGAAGAGAGGATGATGTCGGAGGAAGAAGTCGTCGCGGAAGGTGACGGTCAAGAAGTAGGCTGGGACGCTTATTGTCGACGAGTGGGCTATTGTAGCTGAACGGCCTATTATTTCAATAGCTAAGGTGAAGTGTGAAGCGGTAGAATCACGAATGAGACGTCACGATTCTTGGCGAGGCCTCTCCACTCACGCCAGCTTCGTCTGTGAAGGATGGAAGCTGTTGATCCTGGGCGTAGAACGAAAGTCGCACGATGTGACGAAATACATGCTCAGTGGTTTGTCGGTGATGGCTGGGGCGCTGACCAAAGTCTTCGTCTGCCGTACCATGGGACGCAAAGGGAAGGGGAGTCACGCCCCCAACAAGACCAGCGAACCAAAACATTGCAAAAGCCGTGAAAACCTACAGAATTACCTTTCCTACCGAGATTTAGAGTAACAGGTCAAACGCTCAGTCTGTACATGCATTTCTGTTCTTGTCCGAGAATCTCTCCCACGTGTACCAGATGCTGAGATGTGAACGGCTTCGACACCCGCGCTGATAGTACATTCAAGTGCCACGACAAGCGGCAAAGGGTGTAGGACAACATAGAAGTATATTCAATAGGCCTTGACGGCGTTCGTTTTACAAGAAATATACAGAACTAGAAACTACAACAAAAGAGCTTCTGTGAAACCTACAATGCTAAACGCCTGCTGATGCGTCCAAAACCGTTCCATGGTACGCCAGAATCATATGCACATGCTCTCAAAAGCACTGAAGGGGTATCTAAAATCAACACACTACGAAGTCCCCAGAATCCTCCCATATGCATCCTCTACCTCCTTCGCTACCTCCAAGAGCGTCACAATGACAATCTGATGCGTCACATTCGGCAGACGATCCCTATGTAACCCTATCCACTCCAGCGGCGGCGTCGCCTCTCCCATATCCCTCAGCTGCGGCGTTTCGATGATCGGTGGCTCCAACGCCGTGTACTCGTACCTACTCTGCGGCACATTCACAACCGCAGTAATCTTGTCTTGCTCTGCGGTCGTTTTCCCATCTGCGTAGCCTGCACCCGCTTGGCCCGCAGCAGCAGTGTCCGGCTTCTCCGGCGTCGTGATCTTGAGGGCGGATTCTGGCAGCGGCTTGCCGAGACGAGAAGCCAACGAGCGGGAGTGGTTGGACCACATAGTGCGGATGAACGAGATGCGGTTATAGTTCCAACCGACGTCGACCTTGCCTTCGAGCGAGCTCTTGAAGATGTAGTCGATATGGTTGGACTCGGGGCTCTGCCAAGTCTGCATGGTTGCAACAACTTTCGGCACTCGTAAGATGGTGCCGCCTCGTGCCGCTCTGGCGCTGTCGACGACATCTTCGACAGAGAGCTCGCTCACCGTCTTCGCCTTCTTGGACTGTGTCACGGCGGCCAAAGCGACAGATAGCTTGCCAAGCGTCATGCCGAGTCCAGAGTGGACCCTGCCCTTCTCAAGTGCGGCAGCGAAACGAGCTTGTGAATCTGACACCTCGAGCATGAAAATTTGATTATCCGTGAACGTAGACGGGAAAATGCCTAGACTGACGGATCGTAAGGTGAGGACAACGTCCGTATGAAGTGAGATGGGTGCTTTGAACGTATCGGTTCCAGCTTTGGCAGAGTTGAGGATTTGGAGAGACGAGCGCGTCGGTATTACAGAAGATTTGCGACGCAGGAATTTTTCGATGTCCCGGAGAGATTGGGCATAAGCTTGCTGGTTCTCTAGCACCAAACGTTCGATAGCTTGATACAGGGCGAGGCCTTGAGCTGCACTAGTCGCGGTGCAGAAAACCTGGACCTTGTCGCCATCGAGAATGGCCACTAAACGATCGGGGGCGCCTTTAGTTTGCTCCCGCACATTATACATCAGGAAATCAAAATTAGCGATATCTGCGATTGCGAAAGCTTGGTAATCAAATCCAGCTTTAAATCGGAGTCGTTGGAAGCCGAGCGATGCTTGGATGAGGGGAGTCTGCCGGATTTGTATTGTTCGAGAAGGCCAACTGATCGAGGTCCTTACTTGGACTTCGGTGATTTCGATGAAGCCGCTCGTCCGGCCCTGGCTTTCGACGCCAACCCGCTCCACACCGATACAGAGATTCTGTTCCCAGTCGGAGTTCTTTTTCGAAGAAGCCCAAAGGTTCGTCACCTTTAACGAGGTCTTGCCGATTGATTGGCCAAGATCAAGGTCAATGGAGACTTCTGATATAGCAACGTTTGCATTCCATGGGAAGGCAGCGGTAGCAGCAACTTTCTGGTAGCGTTGCACGAGATACTCCTGTGGTTCGGTAGTTGCAGTGCTCTGAGTTTGCTTGGAAGCCTTTCTTATCTCTGGTGGAATCCAAATCTCTCGGAAAAGTAGGAAGTCTTGCAATTGACGTGCGTTGATTTGCGTCCGCATGGGATTGATCTTTAGAATGGCAGAAATACCACTGGTACCGCTAAGATGCTTGCTGTTCATCAACGAGAGCACAATAGAGTCAACATCGAAGGCAAACGTGGACTCTCTGGAATAAACGTGCTGGACAGCGACTTGCAATTTCTCAATTGCAGCGGAAACTGCAAAGAAATGGCCCTGCTCCCTGGATTTAACGCTGTTGATTGTAACATAGAGATCGTCTAGACGGGCTGTAGCAGCTACTCGGGCGATAGGCTGACAACTAAGACTGAATTCCTGTTTGCGAATGCGCACGCCGAGGTTGAGTTTTGTCTTCCCTAAGATGGCACTGGGATCGGCTGTAATCAGGTTGTCTTCGTCCAGCAGCTTTCCAGGAGTTTTAGACTGTGGGCTTTGCGGCGAACTTTCAGAGTCATCGTTTCGCACTACCTCTTTGATACTGTTCGAGATGTCCATTACCAAGGGAACTAATGTTGGAAAAAGAGTGTTGCTAGAAGCATCAACTTTCAGCTCGGCATTGAGTGCAGGCTCTTGTCCGTCATCCTTGTATTGGACTTTCAAAGCGACTCCAGGTGCCCGAAGAGACACCTTGTTTGAAGTACCATCGCTTACAAACTGGCTGTATCTTCCTTTCTGTGGCAGCCGTGTGTTCGTGTCTTGATCCCGCTCGCCGGATAAATGAACAACGGCACCAGCGAAGTCGGCATCAACTAACAGAGAAGACAGTTTCTTGTTCCCGAATGGACTTGATCGTTGTGTCCCACTAGACGTCGGTGTCGTTTTCCAAGTCGCGGATGCCGCACGGAACTTCTGTCCTGCGAGGGACATCGATCGATGAAGCATGCTTGCGGGAATGACGAAATGGGATTCCAGGCGAAGATCCAAGGACTTGCCAGCGGCTTGAAAAGCTAGCTTGCGGACTTCATTTGTCGAGCTGTAAGAAACATTGAAGACAACTTCTGGAAGAAGGGCCGAGTTCAGGGATCGTTGTTGCTTATCACCTGAGACGGGAATCATCTGCAATTGCAGGTCCTCAATCATGAGCCGTGCCGCATCGTCTTTCCTTGTGGATAGGTTGATCCTTCGGAAGGAGAGAACGAGATCTTCTGGCTCAGTGATCGAGTACAACGGGACAGAGGCGCCCATAACCCAGGTAATTTGTATGCGCCGCAACTCCAATGAATATGTGGAGGTAAATAGGGCGTCAGGGGCACCGCCGCTGTTGTCGTTTTCCTTGCTCTGATCGATTGAATCTTTCTTTAGGCCTCGACTCTTTGTGTGACGAAGTCTTCTTAGGTACTTCCTCTCCTTGGAGAGGTCTAAGTCCTTGATTTTGTCTTGGAGGTGATTCAGGACGTCCACCACAGCGGATGCAGTATCAGCAAACAGGTTGACTTCCAGTCCCGGCACTTCTACGTGATACACTCGTCTTGTACTGTCCTGGCCGACCTGGGAGGTAGCATGGAACGATGCACCAAAAGCAATGTTGCCGCAGTGGCGCATATTACCATCCTCCAGCATAGTCATTTCAACACTTACTTTCGATAGTTGTGCTGTAATCTCTGGTAATGACAGAATCGTGTCATCTTTGAGGGACATATTCGTCGTCTTCAGTTGAACCGACGCCAGTTTCAGGGCAAGAGTCGCATTCGCTGAGCTCGGCAGTTTTCCAGGAGCGCTGGCAAGAACATTCAGCCCGTTGAGAGTGAAGTCGACACCAAAGACAAGGCTTCTAGTTGATGGTGGAATCTTGCTAGGGCGAGGCTCATCGGCTGGTGGAAAGATTTCCCGGAAATGCGTTTGGAGTATCTCTAGATCATCTCGGGCAGCGTGAACAACGTTGGATATTTCGGGCTTGTTGATCGTCGTGATGAGGCCATTGATCTCAGAGGCTTGAAATGTAATCGAGTCGATTATCGTCGAGGCTTTGATCACAGTCTGACTGTTTGTTTGGGTCAAGCTGATGGTACCGTTGACAGGTGGTAGGTCTAAGGCCGCAATGACATTAGATCCCTCAGACGTGCTGTTGTACATCTTATGCGTGTGGACGTCTAGGTCGAAGTGCATGTTGAGAGATTGGACTTTCCCCAACGTTGGCTCAACGGAAATTCGACCAAAGCCCCCAGAGATTGACCATGTGAGATTTTGGAGAAGGGCAACCTGAATCAGGTAAGAGTCCATTATTAGGGCCAAAGTAATGTTGGGTAGATCAGCATTGGATTTCTCGACTGCTAAAGAGTTCGACTCTTCGGGTTTCTTGAAAGCTGCGGTTTGGCGATGAAGGTACGCAATCTCATCGCGAAGTACCAAATCAAAGATCTCGATGAAGCCAAGAGCATCTTCCCTGACTTCAATGGTGTTCATCCGGCTCGTTCCTACAACCTTAATAACCTCGGCTTGTTTCTCCCTCTCAGTTTTACGGCGTGAGAGGTACAGACTCGGCTGATCTAATCTTGAGATTAAGAGCAAGCGGTGTCGGGAATGAACCTCCGTCGCCGCAAGCTGAGCGTGAACCAAGACGCTCATAGTGTTTTCGTGCTCTTTCTCAGATGTAGCGACAGACAGCTTCAGTCCTTGACCCATTGAAACGCTCCTTAGATTGAGGCCATCGAGGCTGATTTTTGCATGATCCGTTGCATACACGATGTGGAGGTCATGTATGTTTGGCTTGTTGCTAGGATTTTGTGAGACCCGTATGCTCTGTCCGGATCCTGCTGAGTCTGGTGGCTGTTCGGCTGACGAGGTCTCCATGAAAAGCTTAAGCAGGCTGTCAACAAGGTCGCATATTTCCCATCTGATTTGTACCACTGTATCCCTAGAGTTGATTTGAAGGACAGTCGATTGGATGGCTGTTTCGGACTCTACGAGCATCAAGCCGGTGGGCTCCGGAGGAGGTTTCATAGCCAATGCAAGAGCAACATGATGCATAGACGCCTCACTCTGCTTGGGTCCTGGGTCGACCACCAGCTTGATGCCAATGGATCTGATATTTAGGGAAATTGGAACTGGCTTGCTGGAAATCTTCTCAATGTCCGCCAACGACCCATAGATTCTCCGCATTGCAAGGCTCTTCTTGACATGGCTCAGATCCCAGGTACGCCATTGATCCCACATTTCTATGACCTTGGCTTCTGCATCGATCGGGCAGGTGGTGATCTTCGCTAGGCAGGAGTTTTTGAGCTTTTGTTTCTCAGGCTCTGGTAAGCTTGCCCAAATGAACCGAAACCGTGATATGATTTTCCAGGAATCGTGGTTTCGGATATGGCCGCGCGCCACACGCAAAGCGTAAGACGGTCTCGTCAAAAATGCGGGGTCTGGAGTTTGATTATGGGACGTAGTCAATTTCCAGGCAAGAAATCGAAGGCGCAGTAGTTGTTCCACGCTCATAGTCTGAAATCGCTCCACCAATTCTGTGCCGAGTAACGTGGTACGGTGAATAAGGGATGCGAGGTATTCGACCTTTTTGCTCGCAGCACCTGTCTCAAAGTTCCTGAATGACACGTTTATAGAGCTGGATGTAGCTTTTAAAACCCATAAGAGCAAATCGTCCACTCGTGCTTGTATAGCCACATCGTCGCCGGGAAGGTCCATGGCTCGTTCTTTGATAGCAATGGCGACGGAGCCAAGAGTTGTATGCAAGGACAGAGAGTTCTCACCCGCTCGATCACCAGGAAACTCTTTCGTCCTTACGGCGACTTTCAATTTGTCCAGTGTCAGATCATATTGGTCTTTTTCGAGCTCAAGTTCGTCTCCCGATTGTTTGGAAAATTCGTTAACAAACCTTATGTGTGTGAAAGGGACCCGGAGGCTCATCTCGGTCGACTTGCCCTTTCCTTGTCGGCGTTTCTGCATGTCCAATATGGATGTGACCACATCTACTTGAAAAGCATCGAGTATATCCTCTGGTTGTTGTGGGCTGATGATATCGACTAAGTTCGCTGCGCACCGGATAGCCTGTGGGGTACAATATATTCGTACGCCGGGATCAGCGCTTACGATGAAACTGGTGTGGACAAAACTCTCATCGAATTCCTTAGCAGAGGCATCCTTGAAAAGGAGCATGTCGTCTTCGGTTTCGTAGACGTAAGTAGAGACCATAGGGAGTACAGGAACATCAGAGAGATCTGGCTCTACGAGATCGAGTGGGAAGTATGGAGTAGCTAGAGAGCTCGAAAGTGCTACCGACGATGGAGGCAGTCCTCGTCTTCCCCTCTCTTCCTCGGTTGGCTGAATGTGGGTTAACTCCCTGGTATTATGTCGTGAGACCGACCGAGAGACCAGCGTTCGGCTTCGGCTGAAGCTTTCTCGCTGCGGAGGATCTTTGCTGCGATGTACATTTCGTATGCTCTGTGCTATAGAGGCATTCGAAGATGAGCGTAGTGGGGTTGGTCGAAGCTGTCTCCCCCTCGAATCTTGCCGTCGAAGCGATGAAAATCTAGTGCTCGACTGTGCTATACTAGGGGTTGGTGTGGATCTGTTAGAGAGCTCTGAAGAAGTCCGCGCCGAGATCGGATGAGGTAGGTAAGGAATTGGCATAACCGGTGGCTGGGCCACGGGTGTAAGCCTTATCTCGTCTATCAGGAAAAATGGTGTTCGGTTAGTCCTCCGGTCATGCTCCCGCATATGAGACTGTTGTTTCTCTCTATCACCTGTGAAGTCTAGTTTTCGTTGTAGCATCTGTAAAGACAATGTCGTTTGAATATAGGCATGAGTCTTAATGGTGTCCCTTTCTCCAGCCCTAGTCCGGTGCCTAGACGCGGACCTTGCATCTACGCAAGCAATGGTTAGGTCAGGTACAAGGACCTTCAAGCGCTGCGAAAAGGTTTGACCGGCAAGATCGTTAAATTCAACAGTAATTGGACCAGTACTGAGAAGCAAGACCTCTTTAGCGACATGAAGCCATACATGGATGTCGCTCGTTCGTAAGCGCAGAAAGGTGGCGTCGTGGATGATCAGAGGCTGAGATAGAGGTAGCGCATTTTCATCGTCGTCGAACGAGAAACCGAAGGACCGCGCAGTCCCCACTGCCTTTTCAAGGAAAACTTCTGTACACTCTCCGGATATCTTTCCCACGTTGAAGTCCCAATTGCAGACGTAGGTTGGTTCCGTTGGAGGAAGCCCGAAAAGACGATGTCCATATATCTCAACCGATTGGATGAAAATCTCTGTTCGGCCAGCGGATTCCCCTCGTGCCCCCGGACTGGCATTTAAAAGACCCAAAGACACGCTCAGGGGGCTGAAGTTTACCATGAGGTCCATGTAGTAATTTGTGAACCTGAGATCTGCGGTAACGAATGGCAGATCAATCCTGATGCTGCTCTCGGCCGAATATAAATTTGCTGGAACGAAGGCGCTCGCTTGGTCTACAGACACACAAAGTATGACATCGAGATCGTTTGACTTTGCGAAATGTTGCCCACTTCCCTCTCCATCTGCGGCAGGAGTCTGTGTTGGCAGGCCTTGATACTCTTCCAGCGTCTTGAAGTGCATGTCTTCGCCAAAGTAGTTGTCTTTGATCTTCATGAAGTGGCGGATCAAGAATCCATACAGGTCCAATGCAAGTTTTGTGCCGTGGATGTCGAGATGCAGGCGATCGGTCTTGGTAGTTGACGTTTCAGTGAAATAGTTGTGGCTTCCGGCTATCGTGAGGGCACCCAGTTTGGCAACTCTGTTCGAGTGTATGAATGTCTGGAGCGTGCTTTTTGATGGCATGCATAAGTCTAGACCTCCATCCTCGGCGGTGACATCAAAAGGTATCTCGGTTTGGTCTGGTCGGTACCGATCCAGAGGTATGGTAAGTTTGGCCCGTAAGTGCTGACCAAAGACAACGAGGAAGTTGTTGTCATCGAGATCGGATGGATTGTTCACGATATTAGAATCGTTCGTGTTTAAATATAGCTTGAAGTTCTGTAAGTCAACCTTTAGGAAGTACTGAAACGGCGTGAAGGTGTAGTAATCCGATGGTGGCCCGGAGCCCCAGTCACTGACAAGATCTGTGATCAAGAAGAGATGGTCTCTCAAGAGAAATAGTTCCAAATCATGACACGATACGTTGAAGAACCATTTTCGTAATTCGTTCCACCGAAGCGGGGCAGACAGGTCGCACTCTAGTGATAGCGTACTGGATCTACACAGCAAAGCATGATTGACGCTTGAAGACACTTCCGTTCCTCGTAATTCCACGGACACGCTGTTCTGATATCCCGTTTCAGAGGCGACAAAATCCATCGAGTAGTTAACGGTCGAGTTGGCGGCAATTTTGATTTCGAGCCACGCAAAAGGCCGATGACTGGGGGCTGGCACTCCAGGCTCACGCTTGGTTCCGCTGGCGGGCTTTCGTCTTCCTTTCCCGCGCGACTTCCCCTTCTCTGCTGCACTTTTCGAGTTTCCTGCCACATTCGTTGCAGTACCCTTCCACTTCCAGTCTTTGGATGGCTCTCGCAAAGGAATCCGTAGTAAAGTGTCCTTCTCAATGCTTAGGTAGACTTTGAAAACCGTAAACACTCGAAGCTCCCCAGGTTTAAGTAGAGAGCTCGGAATAGCATCAAAATACGAGGCGGGGAAGAAGACGGACTGAAATATGGCTCTGTGCCTGTCCGTCCATGGGCCGTAATTGATCGTGCCGCCAAAGATCTCTATATCTAGTCCGTATTCGGGTGGTATCGTACCATTGATATCCCCTTTTCGGAAGGGCAAGGTTGAGGATCCATCGCTTAGGCCTGAACACACGCGCCATGGTACATCCCAGTAGAAGCTTACATTGATGCAAGGACAATCGAGGACCAAAGACGTCTTAGCATATTCTATGGTTTCCCATTCGTCGTGCTCATCGAGCTGACTGGCGTCGAAATATCTCGCTAAGCCTTTCCACGGCTTGTTATCAGATGGCATCGAGGGCTGCACCTTCTTCTTCGGGTGACGTGTCGAAGGGCGCTCGATGGAGTCGGAAGATTTAGAGAATAGGCTGGGAACATTCCACGAGGCATGCCATGGCCTTAGTCTGCTCCAAAAGAGATTGCTTTTTTGCGTCTCTTCCAACGTGGGCTCTTCCCCTGCAGCATCCTTCTTCATTTGGACTGCACTGTCCAGTTGCGAACGTTTGAAATCTGGATTAGGCCGCATGTGAACAACAGGATGCGTGAACTGGATTTTGAACAGTTGCTGGTACAGATCCAGCGGGCCAGATGCGGCCGCATCGAAGTCTCCGGATGCCTTCTCAAACTGCGCTGTGATTACTGCTGGAGTGAACTCATTACCAATCACGATAGCGCCCTTGTTGCAATCAATATGGACGGGGAGTAGTCGCAGAAAGGCAGGCAGCTCCGGTTTCTTGCTCTGCATTGTATTGCTTTGTGCTCCATCGGAATTTCCAGGGGTGTCTGGCTCCGTACTTTTATTGGTATGAGCTTTCTTGAACCGATGAACAAGGTTGATTCCGTGATTTTCTTTCTGTTTCGCGGAAGCGCCAGACCTGGATCTTTCGAGGTTGGGAGCCGTTTTTCCATCGGGCCCGTCGTCGTGCTTCCCGAGCATAGCTTCGACAATTCCATCGTAACCAGCGCTTCGATTATACATGAAGGCTTCCACTCCGGAAACCTTGATAGTGATCCGACACGGAAGCGACTTCTTCTTCTGAGGCGCTCCTTTTGCTTCCTCATCAAAGTTTGTATGTCTATTGCGTCGGCGGCCTCCATCACTGCTTGACGTATCTGAACCCCCTTCTGGGTGTGAATCTACCTCCTCTTGAGCAAATATTTCCGCATCTTTGACTTTACGGAGCCAGTATTGCCATGTGATATAGCCCCCATGGACAAGGATAGTCTCATTCTGGGCATGATATCGGATGTCCTTGAAGAAGATGCGGCCTCCGAGCAGTGATATCTGCAGCGCTTGAATGTCGATATAGGCTTGGTACGTGTGCCAGGTGTAGGCTCGAATTGCGTATGACACGAGGGTTCCGAACACTCGATTGAAGTAGAAGAGGAAGAAGATGGACCTATGCGGGTTAGAATAAGGGCATCTTTGGGGGAATGAACACATACAGAATGCCACAGACCAGCAACTCCACCAGGAAGACCCAATTGAAGCCGTCCTGCGGGTTCAGCGGCTGGGCGCTTAGCCCTTCTGCCGCCATTTGGGCTACAGCTCGTCAATAGCGGTCATGCGGGGGAGGGGTTGGGATGGGAGGGGGGGTGTATGGTGGAGGCTGTATGGCGGTGTTGTCCACTACGCGCAGTGACTGATCGGCACGCTAGACCGGAATAAGGCGGCACCCCTGCAGCAGTTCAACACCGTTGAGGTGGCCCAGAGAGTTATTAGGCTTGGGAAAGCTGGTATTTCCTGGACAGCAATAGTCTGTTGGAGGACACCAGGCGGCGGTAAAATGGGGTACACAGGAATAATGCATATATCCTACGCATTCATGGACAGCTCATTTTACTGCCACTGAACTATAACGCTGTCTTATACTATCCTAGGAGATAGGTGCAGCTGTCTGCCGCTGCTTGGAGTGCTTCAACAAGTTTCCGAATAGTCTAAAGCTAAGAGTTTCTATCTCATTTATATTTCCAAAATTACATTGAAGCACCACAAACAGCGGTAGACCGATGTATGAAAGGCAGAATAGTGTGCCACCTTTTTCATGCCCCCCATGATCGGCAAGGCGCGTCACGACGCCACCTAGTACGCTAGGCAGGAAATAAGTGGCACGCTCGAGCAGTTCAGCACTGTCTGAGGTGGCCCAAAGAGCTATCAGGGCTTGCCAGAGCTGGCATTTGTGAATTGCGATAGCATACTGAAGGACCTCAAGCTGTGCTAGACAAGCGTATACAGAAAATAAATTCTGACACAGTATACATCACCTAGTAATTGTAAACAGCATGAATATGCTACTGCTCGGTCGTTGTTCTTGCGCGCTCAATAGCACCGTTAGGGGTTGCCTAACTAGCATATAGCGTATTGGGCAAAAGGTAGCTTAATATCTATAGTGTTTACTTTGACATCGCATTTCTGGGCAAAAGGGTCTATGAAGTTAATATTGCAGTGCCGTGGCTTTGCTCTTGCGCGCTCAATAGCACCGTTCGAGGTAGCTTGTAGGGGTGTAAATATAGAGGGCACCATGTTAAATTTCAAGAGCTTTGTATTAGAAGGGGCAGGGTTTAAGGGTTTTCAGAGGTGTTTGAGGTGGCTTATCGGGGTGTGAAATTTGGACATGTAATAAGTTTCAAGGCTTCATATTACCCGGTGGGTTTAGGGTCTTCAAACAGCTGTTCGGTAAAATTCGAGGTGGCTCATCGAGGTACATTTATCGTGCCTACAATGTCAAAGTTTCAAGGCTCCGTATTAGAAGAGGGCCGATTTAGAGGTTTTCACAGCTGAATGGTGGCATTTGAGGTGGCCTGTCGCGATCAAAATATGCTGCATGTGATGTCAAATCCCTTGGACACTATAGCAGAGGGTTGGAATTAGGGGCTTTTGCCACAGGTATACCGGCGTTTACGAGCGTACATACGTCACGGATCTGTACTATAGACTGCCACTCGATATTAATACTTCATTACCACATTTTAGGTGCACCTGTTTACCACTGTTTGAAGTGTCTCAACCAGTTTCTTCGGAACCCAGAAGGAAGAACTTGGACTCCATTTGAATATCCGAAAATGCATTGAAGAACTCCAAGCAGTGACATAGACACGCACAACTAAGTTTTTTTATGCCTGCCTGCATGGGCCTAGGTACACTGCCAGCGCTAATGCCAAGTGGTCGGTTTACTTCGTACAGAGTCCGAGCTCTATGGTTGCTGCAGTTCGCCTTCTGCCGCCTACACACCCCAACACTCAGCACTCGAAGCTGCGGCGGGACAAGATGTCCGCGTGGTGATAGTATTCAAAGAGCGGGGCTTTCTCAGTCTTCTACCTATTCTCCTTCGCTTCTGCCCACCCCGTCGACCAGAGTCCCAGCGCGTTTGTAGGTAGCAGCCGCGCAACCAACTTTCCACGAGAAACATGGGCGCGCCCAGGGAACCTACAGAGCCCACCATCCCCAGGGGTAGTGGAGCCCGCTTTGGTCATGCTGTTATTATCTGCGCTGGTGTTGCAGCTTTGGCTGCCACTCTTGTCACTGTCTTGTGCGTTGCCATGATCTTCTCCCTCGCCACCCCTCTTCTACTGTACCACTGCTAACACTACAGATAGGTCGATTTGGCTCCAAACGTAAGGCCGCATATACAAGTTCTGCAGCAAACTCTAATCGTCTTCTATAGCAAGAACTATCGAAAGCCTCTGCTGCAAAGATATGTGGTGCGGATATTGTTGATGTGAGTGAAGCACGGGATGTATTTGGACATTGAACTTATGTAAATCCAGGGTTCCAATCTACTCGGCGTCTTCTTGGGCAAGCCTTATTTCGTTGAAAGCTGCGTTTTGGATTTCCCCATTTCGTGACGTATACGAGGTAAGTCATCGTCGCGAGTTTCTCAGGTATTCGACTAACAACGCGCAGGCATTCACTATCTACACCTTCTTCCAACTCCTGATCAACTTCATCGGCGGAGAGCGCTCCCTAATCATTTTGATGCACGGTCGGCCGCCTGTTCCCCACCTCTGGCCACTGAACCACGTCCTCCCAAAGGTCGACATATCGGATCCGCATACGTTTTTGGCTGTCAAGAGGGGGATCTTGCAATACACATGGATGAAACCAGTTCTAGCCATTGCTGCTATCATCATGAAAGCTACCGGCGTTTACAAAGAGGGATACATCGGAGTAACCTCGGGGTACTTCTGGAGCGGTCTCATATACAACCTGAGTATTACAGTCAGTTTGTACGCGCTTGCAATGTTTTGGGTTTGCATGGCGCAAGACCTGAAACCATTCAGGCCGATGCCGAAATTTCTCTGCATCAAGGGCATCATCTTCGCGTCGTATTGGCAAGGGTTCTTCTTATCTATCCTCGTCTGGCTGCGCGCAATTCCGAGCGATGTTCCCGGATACACGCCTGACAATTTGGCGGCTGCCATTCAAGACGCATTGATCTGTTTCGAGATGCCGGTATTTGCGGCGGCGCATTGGTATGCGTTCTCCTGGCACGACTACGCAGACGACACGATTTCGGCGGCTCGAATGCCGGTGAAGTTTGCACTGCGAGACGCTTTCGGGCCCAGAGATCTTATCGAGGACACGAAAGAGACGTTCGGCGGAGGACGTTACGAGTACCGAGATTTCGATGCCAATGATAATGTCCTGGGCCACGAAGAGTCGGCTTCTCGAGCTGCCCGAATGCAAGAAGGGATGAGATATGAAAGAGGCGGGAAGGGGAAGTACTGGATACCGAAGCCTAGCCATGAACACTCGCCTTTGCTATCCAAAGTGACATCGAGTCGGGCTCGTACCATGAGTCCGGGAGCCAGCAGGGCTCTCGATGGGGCCAAATATGGCACAACATCAAGTGACGATGATGAGCCTGCACTGAACCCTGAAGACGAGCGATTATTTGACAATGCGCGGGCGTTGGAGTTTGGCGATTGGAACGTAAGTCACCCACGTGTCCCTGGCGTTTCGTTTCATCCATCTGACAGTGCCAGTACCCTGTCATCACTGCACACACTGCCTCGCGCGAGAATAGACTCTATGGAACACCTAATATCATCACTGCGTCAACAAATCGAAATCTGCTACAGCCAACGCGCGAGAACCGGAGGCGCAGGAAGAGCAAGGTTCAGCAGATCCAACACTCTATAGGCAAGGGCAAACACCGGAGCAGCACAGCTAGTGAGGAGCCATCGAGCTCGAAGTCGCGAAAGCCTCTCTTAGGCCGGCACGAATCATCGTCGTCGAGCTCAGCGAAGTCGGACAAAAGCCAGCTTGTGGACTTGGTGGTTGAGGATCACGATGCAGAGGAAGTGGAGCGTGTCCGAGCTCGCAAGGAAGGAGGCTCAGGGTGGAACGAGGTCGCCCCAAAGCATTTTGTGTAAGTCACCGCCCCAGACGGACAGAAAGGGATGTTTCTGACGCTCTATGAAATAGGCATGCGTACCCTGAAGAGGGACAGGCAGAGGAGGTGCGGGAAGGGTTCGACCCCGACAACCCTGAGCCCCATAACCCGGAGCAGGCGCACAACCTGGACTCTGCCTTCGCCGTGGGTGACGGCGACGAGGACGAGGACAGCGGCAAGGACAAGGCGCCGCTGAAGTCAGGCGAAGCTACGCAGTGGGAGCATCGGGACTACGGCGCGGATGGCGAAGACGCCGTGGACGGCGATGATGGCGAGGATGGCGAGGGCAGCAATAAGGATCGCAGTCCGCAGTACGGCAGCTTCCACGAGGAGCGCAGCGCATGGGGGTCTGACCGGTGATGCGCTAGGCCTGTGCGAAGAGGGACGGGAGCGTCGGAGATTTATAAATGTATCGCGATACTCGGGACTGGGTGGGTCATGGTGGTCGGAGTAGGCGTTTGAAACTTTCGAAACAGCAGTATACCCTGTCGCAGCCGTGCCGGCCCTCAGATTCCGTCGTGCCCGTCGCATGTGCTCTTTTTTTCTCTCTCTCTGCAACGCGCGCCGCCCCGCCTCGAACAGCTGGCGAACGATCCGGCGTGACCCTTCAATAAAGGCCGCTGCTGATTCAGTCCCCGTGCATCAGCCTCCAGCGGCTGCACGGCGACGTGTGGTTGTCAGGCACCGTTGAGAATTGCATTAGGCGCCGGCCAACTGGGGCCTGCTCTAGGGCTGCTCTCGAGGCGCCCAATAGCTCGCCAGGAACGCTCCCACATTGCGCCCGCGTCCCAATCAGCCCCGCCACGAGAGCGCGCTCGAGCCCGGTTCGGTAGTGGAGAGCGGACATGGCGTCGTGATTCGTCCTGGAACGGCCCTGCTGCAATATGCTGCATAATTCGCACTCTCCATGGGCGTTGAAAGAGCGGCGCTTCCCTGTCCTCCACCCGCCTGCCCGACCTCTCTTTCTCCCTCGAGTCCCTTCGAGCTTGCCGCTTGCCTCTCTTTCCCCCTCTCTCCTTTGGTGCTTTCTTGTTCTTTCGTTCTCTGTTGCTTTTGTGTCTTCTTGTTCGCTAACGCCGCGTGTGGGTCCTGATTGAGAAGAAGAGAGACATGCGTATCTAGACGTTGGCTCGTTTAGGACATTCGCTATGGCTGTTAGACCACCGCAATCCCCATGGCTGGCCATATCTTTTGCTGGGTGCTGTGCATCCGCTGAGCTGCGTGACGAGAAGGAGGCTGCCCTGAGGGCGAATAGTAAGTAGCACTTCTCTTGTTTCTCGGCGAAAGAGCTTGGATATGTGGATGCTATGCGGGGTCAACCGCCGCGGCCGATATCTCCATGTCTCATGAGCTCTGGTAGACCACCATTGAATGCTCGAGGAGTCATGACGAACTGGAGGGTCATATGCGTGCGAGAGTCGCGTATGGCGCAGTGGTGGAATCGGTGTCGACACTACTACACTAGACCTCGACTGACGACCTTCTCAGGCCCCGTCGAGATGCAGATATGCTACGACCAACCGCGAGCAGTAGAGCTGCCTCGAGCTGAGCCGGAGCACCCCCGTCCCGTCACCAGCCACTCCATGTCCCGTCACGTCTCTCAATGGGTCATGAGCGGCCGCGACACCATGTCCAGGGCCTCCATACGGACGAACTCCTCCACTGTCAAACGGCCGTGGGTAGCTCACTCCAAGGGCCGTCCGAGCATCAGCGGCCCGACAGACTTCCGTCGGGTTGAAGGACTCGACACGTTCCAAGAAGAGGCAATGCCAGTACGTCGACGACGAAGCTTCAGGCCATTGGAGCTGTCCATCTACGTCGACAACGGCCGCCTCTCGCCGCTCCCCGACTTCGCCGAGGCCGAATGGAGCAGTCTGCCAGCTGGGCTGGAATTCCCCGCGCAGGCACGCGTCAGGTCATCATCAAAAACCGATTCGATATCGTCTAATACATCATACAACATCCAACGCAAGCCTGTTGGCTCAATCAGGTCTAGCATTAGCAGTACCATTAGCAGGCCGACCTCCACTCACCTTCTCCAAAACGAATCCTTCTGCCAGTCTCCCAGCACATTCCAACGCTCGGGAACAATGAGCAGCCTCGCCTCTCCCCGCACCCCTCTCTCACGCCTCCCATCTCCATCCCGTGCTCGGTCATACACCGACGCTCCCCACTCCCTCACGAAACGCGGTAGTCTCCGTCGCGCCAAAACCGACGTCGAGCGAGAGATCCGCGAGCTCAACACCATCGTAGAGGATCGCCGTGCAGATGCCCGTCTCGGCCCATCCGCAACCTTCCCCAACATCCCTCCGCCATCCCCCTCCCACCACGTCCCAGCAATCGCACCCTCCCTCCGCATGCACGTCCGCTCAGAAACGCTCTCGGACATCGGATCCGCCTTCTCCGTCCCCTTTGTCTCCAAACCCCTCCCCAGCTCCCCTCTCCCCAACGCGCGCTCGCGCTCCCAATCTTCCTCCCCAACCCCCTCCCTCTTCGCCACCCGCACCAAGAAACTCAAACTCATCCCCCCTCCCCTCCCTCCCCCACCCCGCCAGGGACCTCTAAACTCCAACCCCATCACCCCGCCCACGCCCACCGTCCCCACGCCGACCACACCCCTCGGCCGCCTGGGCGCGTGGCTCAAACGCTCCATCCCGTCAACCCCCACCACACCCACGTCTGCCGCTGCATACAAGATCTCGAACCCGATCCCGCAGCAGCACTCCACCCCGACTCCGTTCTACCAGTGCACGCCGCAGCCGACCCAGCAGCAGAGCCACCACCACAGCGGCAGCGAGAGCGGCACCCAGTCGCTCCTCTCGCGCCCGCACACGCGCCAGGCGAGCGCCGAGACGGGGACTGTCACGCTGCTGTCGTGCCCGTCGACGCCGGCGCTGAGCTCGCGCACGGCGAGCCCATCGTTCGAGGACGAGGCGGAGAGCGGGCGGTTTAGGTTTGGACCGGGGAGTCCGGAGACGCCGGGAGGAGAGATGCGGGGAGCGTTGGGGAAGGAGATGGGAGTAGTTGTGGATTTGAAGATGGTTGGGATTGAGGGGGATGAGGTGGGCTTTGTCAGCCCGGTTAGTCCGGTTGGTGTTGCGTTTTGAGGAGTTGGGAACGGGAAAGGGGGTGGTATTAGGGATGGGGTGGGGTGGGATGGGATGGGATGGTATAAGATGGGATAAGGCCGCGCCGAAGAAGACATTCTTAGTCGGGCATGGGACGGTCAGGATTGACCTCTTCGATCGAAATATCGGACGGGGTTAGGAAAAGAAAATGGAGGGAATGGGTTGGGATTGTTTCTCTTGGTATCTCTTGGTCTGGCTTATACCCTCCGTTGAGTTTTAATATCGGCGGATGCCTGGCTGCTCTCGCGTTCTTTTTTCTTTGTTTGTATTGCTTTTGCTCCCGTGGAGGAAGATGAGGGGAGGAAGGGGGAGGGTGTTGAAGATAGATAGGAAAAGGCGGGTTGGTATCGGCTTTGTGGCTATGCCCGTGTGTACTGTAGCTACCTAATAATTGGAGGGTGTCGTTCGCGTAGTCTCGCTTCTGAGCCTACTGGCTTCTATTGCGTCCGTGAGGGCTTTGAGAGCTGAAAGCATGTCGTGAGGGGCAACACGATGGTAGCATCCACCACCCATCCTAACCAAGCCGCCATCAGCAATCCTAGAAACTCACCATGTCTCAAACCCACATGGCAACCATTCCAAATCCCCCCAACCCCCTCCTCCCTCTAACAAATCGCTCACAATCCCAGTCCTCCCCTTCCCAACACCCACCTCCCGAGCCCATCGGCAGGCCCGACCCGCTCGCACCTCATCCCTCTCGCACGTTATCGTCGCGTACCGCATCGAGCGCCAGACCCGCCCAGTTCCAATAGCGTGACGTGACTAACCATAGCCGAGCCGCCTCAATGCAGCCAGTAGATGCCGCGCATCGATGTGCAGCGCGTGCAGCGATCGCCCGGATCATCGACGCTCCGACCTCGTGGCTGGCCGGATTTGGCGCCGGACGTCAGGCCAGATGCGGTGCGGGTTATGGCGACTTGTGGTGCGGGGGATGCGAGGAGGGAGGAGGCTAAGGGGCTTCAAGCCTCCGATTGGATGGGGCTGTGGCCAGTGAAGAGACGGGGCGGGGGGTGGTGGGCTGGTGGGGTTGGGTGTGGCGAAGGGGTTTTTGCGGTCTAAGGCTTGAGGGTTTATTGATTCTGAGGGATATGCGGGAGAGGGACAAGGAGAAGCGATTCGTTAGAAAGGGTGTGATAGTCGAGTACCTAGGTAGGGTTGTTATGGGCCGGAGGTTGAGGAGGTTCGGGAGGCGGCGGCTTAACTGGTATTGGTGGCATTTGCTTTGACAAAGATATTGACATTTGGAATGGTTGTAGGTATCTGATGGAGGCCATACATAATAATGAATGCGTCAGAGATCTAGCGAGGATTGAAAGACTGAAGTGGACAAGACTTATTCTGATATTGGGGTAGGCGATTTCCTATTGCAGTATCCCAATGACCAAATTTGAAAGCAAATTCAAGCCAATTGATGAAACCAATAACATGCTATGATGCCGGTGTGTACGGCGCCTTGTCCTTGTCTTATGTAAGACTATCTGCAACTATATGGAGTTCCTTGGCGGAATTTCGTAAATCGAGGTAGAACAAAGTCAAGCGCAGTTGTATCATTTTAGTCACCCTAATACACTCCTGGGCCAACCCACAATGACTTACTGATCTTTGATTGTGCTTGAGGACTACATTTGGTTGTAGAAGACCAGCAGATGATAGAGCTCCAACAGAAAAAATAGGTTCCAATTAAAGCGTTCCATTTGTGAAACGTGGAACGCTGGAGCTCAGGAAGGGAATCCGAAACCACATTCAAAGATTAGGATTGTTCAAACAACTAAGATTCGAAGATTTACCGTTACCGACTTACTTTTGTGGATCATCTTAGCTGATACATTGTGCGGATACTTGCACGACGATGAAACTTAGAGCGGCACGCTTGGAAATGATGGATTGAAATGACCGTGAATTGGAAAGAAACACTTACTATGTATCTTCTTTCAGTCACAATTTCGTCAGCTTCAACATGTGCCTTACTATTCTCCTCAATCATGTCACTTTGTGAACACTCCCAGCTGTCAGCAGTTCCAGAACACTACACATTCCTCTCTAGCATCGGGAGCCGGCAATTGCGTAAGCCTGACAGCCCCTGATTCGGGAAACATGCACCCACGATACACGACCTTGCCGTAGGGAACCACTGCATCCAACGCCTCGGGATCTCTACCCAGGAAAAATCGCCAGGAGCTCATGCAGGCCGTTGTACCCACCGTTTCATACGGATTTAATCTCACATTCCAGGCGACCCCACAGCGGATTGTCCGCTGATTGCTTCGCAAACCCTGGTCACTGGGCTCCGACCCTTGCGTGCAGTGAGAAATCGGCCAGCGCTCGTGTTACGATATGCAGCCAGGACCCAAGAGCCAGGTTGCAAGGGCGTCGCACACAGCCAAAGTGGATACGTGCGAGCCCTTCAGACGGCGGAATGATGGCACTTGAGACGTCTTCTGACAACAGAGAGAGCGGGAGAGTCTGGTGTGAGTAGCATTGGAATGAGTGATGGTGGGTTGTCTTGCGCGGAGAGTGGCCCGATATCTACGCAATCGACGGGGGAGCGATATCGGCGATGCTTTCGGAAGAGTGTGCAGGTGCAGCAAGACTTCCCAAGAACCAGGAATTCTCTGTCTGATGCTTTTCGTACTGTTGAGCTCGACGAGAAATGACGGACTATGGTGCCCGGATCGACACAAAGACGGCGCTGTGGTCCCGGACTGCGTACGGATGGTCTCCGGTGAACGAGAATGCCAATGCGCAGAAGCTGTTCCCGCACGGCACCCCGCCTCTCCAGGAGAAGTGCCTGACAGGACGGCGTCGCATGTCAAGCTGGAGCACGCCGAGCGGGCGCTGGCGATTGGGTGGCCGCCGACGTTACAGTACGAGGACGCCGTGGTGGTAGTGTGTGCGACGGAGAGAATGTGCCAGTATGACACCCAGTCGCAAGGGGAAGCCTCTGGGCTGCAAGCTCCGTCGTTGCACAGGCTGAAGCACTTGTGCTGGCACGACGAGAGATTCGCCCGCAGAGGGCGCTGTGCTCGTAGTGGCCATGCACACGGCAATAGATTGATCGATCGCTGCGTGATTATCGAGGGCGATGAGTGCATATGCAATCCCACAGTACTTACAGCTCCCAGCCAACGGATAGCCACAGGTGATGATACCGGCCCATGCACGGCCTGCCCCTGATGCGGCGACGACAATCCCAGATCCATGGTGTTGAATCCTGGATTGGGTGCGCGAGGCTAGTGACCCATCCCATCGGACGCCACAGATGCACTCTGCTGCCGGAGTCGACGATAGCCGACGGCGCGGGGTTAGTAACAGCATGAGGCGTAGAGATGATTGTGCTGTAGGCTTGTCTGACTGGCCCCAGAGGGCCCGATCGCGCGCGGGCGTTGGGATTGACGAGGACCGATGGACCGCTTAGGGCGGTCACGACAGCTGAAAAGCGCACTTGGGAAGGGGATCCTGAAGTCGGCGCGCAGGAAGAGAATTATCAAGCACAATGAATGGAGAGGGAGACGGTGGCCGAGGTGATGCACGGAAGCGGGAGGCGACCCAGCAGCCAACACTAGAACACACCTCAATCGGTCGTCAAAGTCGGCTCGCAATTGCGAATCTTGCCTTGGCCTCGTGCTCCACTTCTTTGGACGCTTGCCGGCGACGTGGTGGTGAGAGCGCGTCGCAGAGCCGAGGGACGGCGAGGAGGGAAGACCAGGTGAGGTTGGAGGCGGCAAACCAGACGGCGACAGCGGCTCTTATGATTTGCGGCGTGCAGCATCGCCGTTTCACTCGCCGCGCTGGTGTTGGTGGAGCACGCGGGGGTTTGCGCGGGTGGCATCAGGCGAGTGAGGCGTGAGGCGGATGTGCCTGCATAAGGGCAGTCTGATCGGGTCGGTATTGGAGGGCGGGCGCTACGGGCGGAAGGGGAGCGTTTCGAACATTTCGTTGACACATGGACATTGGAAAGGAGGACGGTCCGGGCCAGGAAGCCATCTCTAGACTGATGTATCCAGGGTAGACAGAGGAGGCTCGTCCGAAGAAGCAGTCGTAGAAGAAGCCAAAGCTGGGCCGGAGCCGCGATTCCCAGGGACATGCATCTCGCTGCCCGATTAGCGGCCCTGGCTGCATAAATGTCCCTGGCCTGAGATGGTAGCGTGGCGATGCTGCAAGCCAAACGCCCAGCGCATAAGGTAGGCCTCGTCCCCGGCGGGCGATCGACACAGCCGCACCGGCCTCGTAGCCCGCCCTCAACACGGAGGGACCCGGCGTGCTACGGCGGCATCAGCTGCTAAGAATAACGACGGCCATTACAGTGCGTGCTGATGCGCAAGGGACGTAGGTGGAGCGGCGGCGGATTTCCGACGTCGCTGTCGCAGCATGCAGGCGTCGATGACCGGCAGCCCCTCCCTCTGCAAGGCCAGCCCGAGACGCGCACCCGGGATGCCGTGGAGAGGAAGCTTGGAAGCCCTCCAGCCCGGCTGCGATAGGAGGCGGGAGGCGGCGGGAGGAGAGGAAGCCGGCGGAAGGCAGAGCGGAGCCAGCAAACACAGCGGGGCGCTCGTACCTTCGTACAGAACTAATTCTCGGCCCGCCCCAGCGTGCTGGAGCCCGCGCCGTGGTTGGTTTGCCGCCGCAGCGTGCTCAGCGTGGCCACGGCGGCGACTCGTGATGCCGTGAGCGTGTGGGCGTGGTGAGAAAGCGGTCGAAGTGAGCGCTATACCACCCCGTAAGGCTAGTCGTGAGGCCACGGTGATACTGGGCCTGCGCTGCTGTCGTCTGGCGTCGTCATTCGCAGTGGTGTAGTCCCGGGTCCAGGACTCGAATTAAGGTTGCATGCAAGCCACGCCCAGAATAGCAGCCATCAACGCTAGGGCCCGCGCGGCCGTCGCTCACCACATTCGCTTCGGCCCACCTGGGCTGCCACTCGCAGCCGCACTCGCAACCTCAGCAGCCTCTCCCTTTCTGTCAGTGCCATGCTGCCCGAAGCAGCGAAGGCTCCCCAAGCCCCAGACCGCACCAAGATGCTTAGCAGACGTGCACTGGCTCCGGCCCTGGCCAGTCAGCGCCGGAGACGCCCTCTCCAGCTGCTGAATGGCGCAGCGTCACCGTCTTGCACGGCCGCGAAGCACACCCGCCATGCAAGCAGTGCTCGCTGATGTTTCCGCTGCGGCTCTATATCTCGTCCCCGCCGTCGCCCCAGTTTGGCTGCCCTTTCTGCTCCCACGCTGTCTTGCCGGCCCTCCAACTCTCGCTTTCGCCGTAGCTCTCGCTATCCGCTGCGTCCTTCGTTTGCAACCTCGCCCTCGCCCTCCTCGCCGCCCTTGGATTGTGACTCAGCGCTGTGGCCGGCCTCTGTGTGCATTCTTGCTGAAGCCTGCTGCTCGACCGCCCGCGAGCCAGCCTAGTGTTCCAGCGCTCTGTTGCTGTCTGGGAGCCCTCAGCCTGCCAGGCACCGCTCTCCAGCAGACGCCTCTCCCCCAAACCAAACTGGCAGAGCGAGCTGTCCGCTTCCCCGGTCGCGTCCACTGGGGACCTTTGCGGCCCGTGAGCGCTGACGCTGCGCCTTACGGTGACCCGGGTCGAGCTCAACCCTCACCTCCACCACAGCCTCTGCACACTGCAGGTCCTTAGTTTCAGGCCTCCGTCTGCCACTGCCCGCTGCCCCAGAATACCAGAATACCAGGCCGACGGTTCGAGCTGCTCCCAGACGTCTGAAGGTCCTCAAAGGTGAGTCGGCCTGCACTTCCTTGCATGTCTGCCGATCGTCGTCATCCGGTTCCGCCAATCTCACGCGCTGCCATAGTTCCGGGAACGCTACCGCTGTAATAACACTTCTCTCCGCACCGGTCTAGTGCTCCACCGTCCCGCAAGATTGCCGCCCAGCCTCACCACCACGGCCCGCCCCCAGCGCGAATGTTTCTGAACTCTTTGTTTCCCAGGTGAGCACGTCCAGGCGCGTCTGCAGCCATGCGCGGTAGACCGCTTTGCATCTATCATTCTCATTCCAGACAGGTTGCTGCGCTGAATCAATCTTGTTCTACTGGCGAAGTCCCTCGCCTTCCCGAAACCGCGCATTTCTACGCGACGGAAGCATCCTGTGCGCGAGACAGCCGACTCACCTCAAAGGAACCTGAGCTCTCAAAGGCCCCTGCAATCTCTCCCGAATGATTCTTTACTGTGAGAACTGCTCTCGTCTGTCTGTCGACGGGGTCTCATCGTCACCTACAAGTGTCACGAGTCCCACTGTGCTCTCCCACCATCTTGAAGTCAGACTGTCATCGTATGCTTGGAGCAGTCGAGTTTGCCCGGCCGTGTGTCTTTGCTCCTACTCCGAGAGACAGTTTCCCACATTTGTGGATCCTTCTCAAGTTCACTGCGCTCCGCGAGACGTTTCGTCCAGGCGGTGCAGTCCGAGCATCACTGCCTCACGACAACCTCAAACCTTCGAAATACCGTCAAGCTGGCCTGCATCGCCAGTGCTCGCTTTCAGGTACGTGCTGTTCCCATCCTACCAGAGGCAATGCCGCACTCCGCCCCATACACCATGCTGCTGCCTGCGTTGCCGCCGCCACCACTAAGTTGCCTGCTAACCTCGTGTCGGGACCGCAGCCTGAAAGGAGTGTGAAAGCGCCCTTCATTGTAGGCGAAGACTGTGACTCTACCGAGTCGTTGTTGTTGCAGTGTGGTCAAGACTACGAAAGTGGTCCTCTGACTTTATCCGGGCTGTCTGCCACACTGTCCATGTCTAGTTACGAAAAGTCGCAGGAACCCTATCTCTACGGTACGTATGTATGGTGCAGATGACGAGTGTGCGAGGCAGAAGACCCCGTTCGGTCGGATGGCCCCGGGTCAGGCACACGTGAGACTAGGTTTGACTGACACCCTCTTTTAGACGCCGCAGCCACACGACCAAACCAAGACCCAAGCTATGCTAGCTTTACACAGCCTTTCGCCTCGCAATACACCGACGCGCAGGCGAGGGCATCCCATGAGCCCTCGAGCGTAGAGATGCCCTACATTCCCATTTCGGGCTACGAGTCACGCGGCTCAAGCAGCTATCCAGCTGCCTTTCCATTTATTGATGCGTCATCTCGTTCACTGCAACTCCCTGGACCTCCGCCGGAAATTACGTCGTATCATCCTACTAAAGGTGTTGCAGGAGAAAAGTTCACCATTAATCTGAGAAGCAGATGGGAACTCACCAGCCAGACCAACATCTACTTCTACACCATCATGTTTGGCACCAAGCGGTGCGAGACGAGCCAGATGAAAGTTACGCAATCGGATAACTACTACTTCTACTCGACGACCACAGAAATTCCATCGCCTCCGTTGTCGACGAATTCCCTTCTCGATAACCAGGTCCGACTGCAAATGAAGATCGAAGATGCCTATGGCCGCGAGTACGACGTCGTTGAAGTCGGTGATTTCACTTACTCGGACCTTGCTGCCTCGTACAACTCGTACAATCCCGTGCAAGACGTTCCGCGAAAGCGCAAGTACTCAGGCGAATCGGAAGACTACATCAGACCAGAGCCGAAGCGCATCTCGTCACAGCGCCTCTATTCGAAACCTAGGGAGACCGCCGGAGGCTACGCTACTGGACATGGCTCGCCGTCGCCAGTCACGCCGTATCTCCAGCCTTCGCTCCCGAGTGGGCTATATTCAACTGGCTACGAGAGAGTGCAACCGCAGCAGACTCAATCTTATATCCATCCAGGAGGAATGAACTACTCGCAGAATATCAAGGCACAGTCGCCGAACATGCCCTCGTACAGTCCCTACTCTACCGTTACTCAGCCGCGTCGTAGTCCGGCATCTCTTGCAGCAACTCCAGCCAGAACGCCAGCCATGCCATCTCCTGCTAGCCTCGCGAACCCGCAACTGATTCGGACGTCTACTATCCAGGTTCCCAGCAACAGAGGCACGCCGGGGCCTTCGCATCCTCAGGCCTTCAATCCTTACTTAATGTACCCGAACTCAAAGGCGATACTGAAGATCGATGGGGACTTGGAGAAGATGGGCGACCTTGACAAATGGAGCCTAGACGAACGAGACACCAAACGACGCCTGGTTCAGTTCCGAAGAAGCCAGTCAGGGAGCACGATAACGACAACGTTCGAGCCAGTATCACCAGAACAACGCTCGCCCAACAGCATCTGTGTCAGCTGCATCTGGTGGGAGGAGAAGAATGAGTGCTACATCACCAGCGTGGACACCATCTTCCTTCTCGAATCGCTGGTGGGCGTGAGGTTTACGGTGGAGGAGAAGAATCGCATCCGACGCAACTTGGAAGGGTTCCGGCCAGCGACAGTGTCCAAAACCAAGGTGGACAGTGAGGAGTTCTTCAAAGTCATCATGGGCTTCCCTAACCCTAAGCCGCGCAACATTGAGAAGGACGTCAAGGTTTTCCCGTGGAAGATCCTCGCGCATGCGCTCAAGAAGATTATCAGTAAATATGTATGTGCAATAGACTCATGGGCTGCATGCAGCTAACACGTCACAGTCTGCCAGCTACTCGTCGACGGCGGGGGCGCTCGAGTCCAACGACCTCCATCGCAACACGTCTCCACGCTCAGTCGCCAGCTCCTCGGGGCCCCTGGCGTACGCGACGGGCCTGCCGCTGGCAAAGCTGCACTCTCCCAAGAGCAAAGCATCAGCAGGCCTGGGCGTGTCAGGTGGCCTGCCGACGGAGCTGCCAGTATCGGTTCCCCAGCTGGCGCCGAGCCTCCAAGGCCTGAGCCCATGGCCGGCAAGCGCGCATCTACCGGTAGCGCATGCAGCACCCAATTTCCCATACTCGACGGGCCGCAGCGCATGGGAGTACGGCGGGTATCTGGACAGCCCTGCTTCGGCGCCGCTGCCGACGACACAATCACTGCAACGTCCAGGCTCTGCATCCGACGCGGGCCATGCACCGGGCAGCGAGGCCTATCAGCGATATGGTCAGCGGACTTCACACGCATGAGCAGCACCGAGGGCGAGGGTGTTGTGAGGGTGTTGGGCGTGGGGCCGACAGGGTGGAAAGGGTGTGCTGCACGTCCCGGCTGATCGCCCTGCTGATCATGCGCCCGACAACGCCAGCCCACATTCTCTCTAGCGGCATCCGACCTCCACCAGCACCCTCTCTCTACATTTCGCCTTGCCAAGCGCACCCGATGACTTGACGCCTCGATGCGTGCCCCCCACACGGGAGAGAGGCCTCGCAAACATCCTCGCGCCATCGGTTGCCTGCAGCGCTGTGCCACCGACATCCTCTTGTTTGGCGTCAAGGCGCATGGCATCTTGGCAGCCCTCTCACTGCACTCCGACTCGGTGACGTGCATCGGCACAGCATCCCTGCGGTTAGGCGCTGGTTGCTCCTTGTTGTGCCTCTCTTTCTCTCTCCTACGTTTGCTCTATCTCGTTTCGTTTCGCATCACATCATCGTATCACGGCGTCAGGACAGCACGTGGCAGCGCGGCACGCGCGGATGCCCAGGAGGAACAGGCCGCGGAGGCAGCCCCGGGATTAGGTATAGGATTCCTCAGCATTACGCGGCGTTTCTCTCGGTTCGTACTCATCTTTGCCACATTACGTCCCTCCTCTATCGAGGGGAGTGCGTATCTAATAATTCGCTCATATTTCCTTGTTGATCTAAATCTCATTACGGCTGGTGATTTTGCAGCGTTTTTTCCGTCAAATCATTGCATCGGGCAGGGATATTATGGTTGCATCCGGCGAGGTGTTTGACTGGGCAAGGCGGCAGGATATAGGCGGGAAAGGCAATAAGTTTGACATGACCGCTGTTCTTTCCTTTATTATCTATAGACGTTACCAACGACTGTATCACTTTGTACTATGCACACATGAATGGTAGACTGCAAGGCCTCGGGGCTTCGCCTCGCTTTCCTCACACTCTTTTAGGAGCCTTCTTGTTAGACCAATCACCGTTCTAATTCGCTTCTATGATGTTTGTTCCGAGCTATGGACTAGGCTAAAATACGTGGATGATCCCGTTTGTGCTTTCCTGCTATCCTCAAACCTCTACAATATGCATAAGTTGCCTCTAGGCTCTGCAGCAGCTTCCTGGGATGCGGCCCGCTCACTAGCCCTACGATTTGATTCCATGCCGCTGCCAAGGATCACAGAGCAACCACTGTCTTTCTCATTGGGCAACGCGCTGTTTCCTTCAGTGTATTGTCCTCGTGCGTCACACTTCCATATCCATAACCGCCGCTATCTTTACTCCAACGCTGCTTATACCGCGTTTCACACCTCCACCAAGCCAGGTCCAATTTGCAGTCATCTTCGCCCGCCTCATGTACTCCGCCTCGCGACGATTAGGCCATCCACGTCACAACTTTGCCATCACGTTAGTCCACCCCGGGCTACTTCTTCAGCCAACGGGCTACGGACGGAAGGGCTGAACTGTTTTATTCATCGGCCTACCGCTCGATGTTGTCATCTCGTGTCGCAACTCCAGTCATTCGGTTGGGCTCATTGAATCGTGCCACGCACAGATGAAATCAGCATCAGAATTTAGATGCGTACTCTCTTCGCCGCATCAATGCTACGCTAACAATGCCTCTGCCAAGAAAGCGGAAGTGTGAGATTTCTGTGCCAGAGCTTTGAGGGGTGGGGTCTAAAGGAGAGAGGAGTTCGGTGCTCCATGCCCTCAGGGCTTGGCGTAATTAGGGCGGAGAGTAATACGAAAGACAGAATGATTGATCAGCTTCACTTTCTGACGGGCGTAAGATTAACACTTGCAGAATCTTACCAGCAGGCCCAGCTCAGGCCTCCAAAGCCATCACTCATTGGTCCTACGCCAAAACGTCCCAGTAACTCTTCTTCCCTTCTCTACACGCCAGCCCACTCACCAAAGGCTTTGCACTGCCAAGTCTCAATCCTCCCCATGCGAAGGAACAACTCAGCCGTTTCTATTTTAGATGTATGCTAGCTAATACGACCATCGGTCGTCCACGCGGCATGCCACTGCGCACTGACCCCCCTCCCGCTGAGCACGCATAAGCTTGCTCAGCCTCAAACCACCTCACCGGCTCCTCTCTCTCCAACCACCGCTACCTGTGGACTATACTTAAGCACCGCCAAAATCTCAAAGGCATTCAGTAGCCCTCACGCTATCTTATGGAACGTCCTAGCCAGGGTAATGAGTGACTACCACCTTACCGGGAGAGGACGTTATGTGCTCAGTCATCCGTTCGGATCCGATATCTCCGCGCCTTTAGCTTCAGTCTGACTCCGGTGTTGTACAGCACCTTCTCACGTCCGGTGACCTAGCGTGGAAACTGAATCGACCCCTGTAAACCTCCTTTTACGGGCTAATAGTGAGCCTACTTGAAGATTTGTTGGCCAGGTAGCTGTTTTTCCCCCCTAGAGGCGTCCGGAATTGTTACCCTATACGGTAATTATGTGGCTTCATTTTGATGCTAGGTCACCGGACGTGAGAAGGTGTTGTACAGATGGGATGGCTATTATCTGACGTGATGGCACGCTAGGAACGATGATGGAGGGTGTCGGAATGGCATGCCCGCTGTCAGTGAAGAACGATGCGTTGGGCGGATCATCTCTAGGCTAGTTTGGGCAAACTGCGTCCACTTACACCCTTCCAAATGTCTAATAGTACTTCTTTACATCTCCGGAACTGGTCCAATGGCTGACTATCCCCACGAAGTACCCACCATCATCTTGCGTGTGCGCTGTGCCCCTAGTGAGGTGTGAAAGCACGATAAGGTTCGCAACTCCTGGGTTGGAAGATGTTTGTGTACCGTTGATAGCAGACCCATGAGGCTAGATCGGGGTATAGATAGCTTTACAGGTACTGTAGACTCGAACCTGGACACTTGTCCCGTGACAGCACGTGATGTGCTTACTCATACTCACGTGGTCGTGGCATTCTGCCTCTCACAGTCCTCGGAAATGTTGCTTACGGTCTGACGCTCGCATAATTAGCACCAATCACATGGGTTAGTTGACCACAAGTCTGGTTACAGCTTTAAGTGTTCTAATTCAAGTAGATTGAAGGCCAGGTTTCGGTAACTGCTGGTCTATGATCTGCATAATGGCATAGTAGAGAAAGCACTACGGCCACGGCCACATGGATCATATCAATCAAGTCCTCCAAACAGCTAGGTCGTTTCGCAGTGGCACTTGTCTACCATCGCTTCGAACTGTATCTAGCGTCACCCACATAGGACCGCTCATCTACTTCGTCACACTCCCGTAACGCAGAATCCGTCCGTATCATACATACACGCAATAAAAGGATCAGACGGACTACCGCTTGCTGCAATCCTGATATGATAGCTTACAACTTCGCCTTGGGGGCCTCGAGCGTCGGGACCATGAGGTCTCTGATGTCGCCAGCGGCTTCGTTGAGGTAGAAAGACATGCGCTCCTGTGTTGCAAATTAGCACATACATTCAATAGACTCGCAGTATAGAGAAGAGCAAACTTACAGATCCAAGGCCCTTGCTCACGATGTTGAACTGCAGGCTGTTCTCGTTGATCATGTAGGCAATTCTGCATGTCAGGTTAGCACTCCATCTGACGAAAAGGCAGACAAAACAAGGCAAAGGAGTCCACTCACCCCCATCCGTCATCGATAACCTGACTCCACCCATAGCCGTTGAAGTACTCCGAGCTCAACTGACTCGAGCTGATGTACCACGAGCTCGAATAGCTGTACGCAGGGTCCTTGTACAGCCCCGGAACGTCCTCGCCCTCCTTCAGGCACTTCTTCAAGCCAAACAGATGCCTGTCAACACCGCGCCCATCACTAGCGTCACTAATGTACTTGACGTGGGCGTTGAGCGCGTCACGGAACAGCTTCTGCGCCTGCTCTGGCGCCACCGAGTG
The DNA here is from genome assembly GCA_010093605.1 of Lophium mytilinum. Lineage (NCBI taxonomy): Eukaryota > Fungi > Ascomycota > Dothideomycetes > Mytilinidiales > Mytilinidiaceae > Lophium > Lophium mytilinum. The sequence goes on along the minus strand of MU004181.1, from coordinate 3,135,671 downwards.
GTCAGCCATGGCGTTGCAGAAGGCGACGGACTCGTCTGACACGGTGCGGCACGTCTCGGTGCGGCCTTGCTGGAAGCGCCGCGTGGCCGCAGACTCGTACGTGGGGCGGTTCTTGCCGTAGAACTTGTGGTAAGCGAGCTGGATGATCATCTGGACATAGGCGTCTGGGCTGCACTTGAATTTCTTAATGAGCCCTTTGCCGTAGCCTTGGTAGGCCTGGACGCGGAGCTCGTGCGCGCCGATCTGGCGGGCAAAGTGCTGCTGCGCGGCCTCGACGTCGGTCTTCAGCTCGGCGGAGAGCTCGAAGCGGATTGGGGTTGGCGTGGGGAGGCTGGACCGGACGTTCGGATTGTCGAAGTCGAGGGCGTTTGTGAAGATGAGCTCGTTTGTGTAGTCATTTAGGCGGTGCGTGGGGGTTCCGTCCATCATGGAGTGCTCTCCCATGAAGCCGGATGTGCCGTTGTCGTTTACGATGAATTGGAGGGGCTTGTCGAACCAGCGGTTAGAGCCGTCGCCGTGCCAGTATTGGTGGGCACGCTCTTCTAGAGTGACCGGAGATGCGTCGTCTAGGCAGACGACAAACGAGGCGGATTCGATGGCTTGCAAGGCTGACTTGTTGACGTCCGAGGCGCTGAGACGTTGGTATACCTAAAATATCGTTAGATTCACATGCTGCCTAGCACCCTAGTCCTACGACACCGGTAAAAAGGCAACTTACGTCGGTCCAGACATCTCGGTTTTGAGATGTTAGAACACCAATGGGTGCGCTCTTCTCTGCCTTCTCGTATATCCGCTGGAATTGCAGCTCCAGCTCGCTTGTGTTCAGCTGCTGGCCATTTATCTCATGTGGAATTTTCCAGAACTGGTTCTTCCGAATGACCAAGATGTGTGCGTTGCCCTCGGCTGGATACTTGACGCTCGTGTCCGAAGGCTTCTTTGGCACACGAGAGCAGTTAAACATCCACTCGTACGAGCTCATGGCCATGGGGAGCTTCTTCATATACTCAGGCTCCAATGAGCCGCTGTCTACCGACTTCTTGAACTCGAGAACAGCGGTTGAGATAGCAGCAGCGCGCTTGGCGGGGTTCCTTCGTTTCCGGTCGTCGCGGTGAGAGTAGAAGTAGCTGACATACGGAACCACAGGGTCCCGGTAGGCCATGTATGCCGCATCATTCCACCACTCGAAGATCCAGTTTCGTACATTGGGGTCCTCCCTCCGTGCAATCAAGCGCTTCTGTAGTGTTTCACCAGGACCTCCAGGGGCAACAAAGTCATTGACGGCCTTTGTGGTAGCATCGAACTCGGGCTTGCTTAGCAGCGGGTGCACGGATTTGAGGTACCGTTTTGCGGTTTCTTCGAGGGTTGGGACCGGGAGACGGGGTAGAGAGTCCTCAAAGCGAAGCATCGCACCCTTGGCGTGATCTTCCTTGTAGCCTGAGTTGTCGAGTCTTAGCATTCCGTCATATATCAGAGTGGAGGGGTCTCGGCGCGTGAATGATCTGGCTGGGGGTTCCTTGTCATCGACTTACCAGCAGGAAGCGTAGACTGTTGCCGCGCGTTGACTGGAGCCATGGTGATGAACTGCAATATAAGGTTAGGAACTAAGAAGTCTGTAAGCCGCGGTGAGGTGCGGTACCTTGGGGGAGGTTTGGGGTAGGAGGCGGCGACGGAAGAGGGACGACGCAGTTGCTCGGCCTCTGGCTACTGCATTGAACATGCTAAATACTTTCAAGACGGGCGATGCAGGGTGGGAGGGAGCGAAGACCGCGAGAAGGCGCAGGCACGGGAAATATTAGCTCGCGCGACGTGAGGGCAGTGAGCACGTTGAACCTCGGCCCTTCGGATCATCGCCAGCTGCCACGGAAATGTTCATGAGACGCGTGATCACCCTCGCACGCTTGGGCCGCTGAGCCGGCCATGTACCTTTAGCAGAGTGAATTGTACCATTTTTATATCTAGTCATCTGAAGCACCGTGTATTTAGCCCTCATCAGGGCGGTGGCATCCATCCATCCAGAGTCTTGGCACTTGACTCCCCGCCAGAGCCATTATGCACAGACCAGCCTCACTGTACAAATTAGAGAGTATATATACAATCTGATAAGCTATATAGAATGTATAATCTAAGCTAATAGAACTCTATTTACTCGTCTTAAGGAATTCTATCTACCTAGGTAACTTAGCCGCCAATACTCCTTTTTGCATGGCTTTGCGTCTCCCTGGACCGAGGCTCTTTCCCCACTTGTTTCAGAGTGCAGCACAAAAATCTTCTATTCTGATGTGTATGCTTCGGTCAAGGCGTCGGCCGAATCATCTGCGGCCGATTGGTTGACGAAGCGGTGAACACTACAATAAGAGCCGCATGCTAGGGGCTCAGCAAAGCGGATGCTCCCTTTGCAGACTTCAACGCTCTGTCAGTAGTTGTTCAGCGAGAGGGACTTGGAAATCCATGCCGGGAAAATTGAATATACTTACATTATAAACCATCAAGTTCTTCGAAAACGCACCGCATACAAGCTCACAAACAGTCTTTTCCAAGTTCACTCAATCAACTCGTCAACTCTCAAAGCTTATCCTCCTTCTTGAGTAGTTCTAACGCCTCGTCGAACGCCTCCTGGTCAACCTGCTGTGCTCTGTTCCAGAATCGCCACTCAAGCTTCAAGCACTCTGGCGACGACACTCCATCTTCTGCCACACACCCCCTTAGCCATCCTAAAGTCTCTTCTACAATCTCTTCATGACCCTTCGTCCCTTTCTTGGGAAATGGGCAGGACGGGAAATATTGCATCTGATACCCAAAGCCCCATGTTGTTTGCAAAGTACGTAGGTTAGGGAAGAGGGACACGAGGACCTGAGCGTCGGCCCGGATGCGCTCCCAAACACCCGAAGGAGTGTCGGAACGCTTATCACTAGGCACCAGACAGTCGTACAGGTAGTAGACATGGATGGACCGAACGTGGTGCCCGTAAGTGTTTGTGCACAAGAAATATTTCAAGAGGTTATCCAGAGGCGTGGTATAGAAGATATTCCCAAGGCGGAACCTATTGGTTTTGTAAAGAACCTCACTAGATTCGTCGTGGATAAGCCGAGAGGTGCGTAGGATAGCTGTGTCCAGACGCGTGCGAGAGAGGCCGGACTCGGAATTGGTTGGGGGCTTCTCGGCACGAAGAGAGGTCGACGAAGTAAGGACGTAAGCGTAGATGTTGTCGCGCAACTCGCGCGGTAAATCGAGGAAGTTCATCGTGATAGAGCGAATGAAGATTTTGAGCGCAGAGAGAGTGATGAAAATGAGTTATCAAAGACCTAAGAAGTCGTAGCTAGATAATGAGATGGAATGAGTTTGAAGATCGCGAGTACGATCAATTGGCGAGATTCGATTGAGTTATAGTGGTGTTGATGAAAGCACGAAATATCGGATGCTGGATCGCCACTACCGAAGCCCGTCTCGATGCCGGTGTTTTGGTATGCCGGGTACCGACTTGTATGGGGAAGGCTTGTGGAAAAGTTTCAAGGCCGGCAAACCGCAGGAATCACAACAATGAAGATAGAAGAACAGCAGGTTGTGCGAAGAAGTGTCACCTTGAAGATACGCCTAACTAAATGCTGATAAGGAGCAGCCAAGTGCATGGCAGCCGATTGCTGCGGTCAGTGCTTTACGGACTTAGATTGACTAGCTTGAAAGGGCAGTGGTGCCTCTAACTGGTACGATTAGATTTCTCTCACTCAATCAATAATGGACAATGAGAGTGTGTTGATTGCAGGCCGTAGCATCTGATATTGGGTTGGGACGCTACATTATGTACATGGAACGACCCTGTTTGCTACTAGCATTAATTGCTGTGGGTGATTGTCATAATCCAACAGCCCCTCTTAAGCGCTTACAGCAAGAAATAATGGTGGGAAACCTCCTTGATGGAGAGTATCTAGTGATAAAAGATAGAAAGGAGCGTATGCCGATGAGTGCAGCAAAGAGCGTGTGATGGCTAAGAGAAGCAGCATCCTATAATGATGGCAGGCAGGATTGATGTAATGGTGAAGAAGAGAGGCGTCCGGTATTGATGATGGCTGATAACCTGTAATGATGACTAACATCTTGTGGTGATGGCTAGTATCCTATGGCGATGGCGGTATCTAATGACGATGGCTGATATGCATCTAGGAAGTGCATCTAGGAATGCATCCAAGAAGGCATCTAGGAAAGCATGCTGATAATGGTGGACGTGGAAAAGATCTGCTAGTAACACCCTGCAGTGGGAACAGGCGGACGACCTGAGGCTTAGGCGGCAGCGTTAAATAAAGCCGGGCTTATTACCTGTTGATTGTAGGCCGTAGCATCTAATATTGGGTTGGGACGCTACATTATGTATATGGAACGACCCTGTTTGCTACTAGCATTGATTGCTGTGGGTGATTGTCATAATCTAACAGAGTGGTGATGCTGGGCGTGGTGTTGTGTGCCGCGACTATGAGGCTTTTTTGTTCGCTCCGGCTGCCGCCGTGCGCCCATAGCTCCCCGTCTCTGTGCCAGGTGCTCGTCAAAAATTAGCACCACTTCCGACTACACCTCCATCCCTCCATCCCACCGCCCAATTCTTGCATCCCGTCTCCAACTCCACTCTCTACATCATGTTCACCGCCCGCCACGTCTTCGGAGCCGTCCAGAGGCGGTCCTTCTCTGCCTCTACCCGCCAGGTACGCCGGCCTCGGCTTGTATTGCTTTTAGAGCATCCCGCCGGGTTCTCAACACCCATAGCATTGAAGCTAATTCTTCGGTTTATAGGCATCCAAGGTCACCGTCCTCGGTGCTGCCGGTGGCATTGGCCAGCCTCTGTCGCTGCTATTGAAGCTCAACCCGAGAGTTTCCCAGCTCGCTCTCTACGATATCCGTCTAGCTCCAGGTACAGCTTCCCTTGGGCCGGGTCGTCAAGTGTGCACGTCTGACGCTGGAACAACACAGGTGTCGCTGCGGACATTGGACACATCAACACCAAGAGCGAGGTATGGATTGCTAGGATAGTGTGGAATGGCATCAATGGCTAACATGCGAAGGTTCGAGGATATGACCCCACACCCTCTGGACTCGGCGATGCTCTGAGGGGCAGCGAGATCGTTCTCATTCCCGCTGGTGTGCCTCGCAAGCCCGGCATGACCCGTGATGGTAAGGTCTCAAGCAATTTCTCGCGCAAATTTCTCTGATTACGTTTCTAGATCTCTTCAACACGAATGCCTCGATTGTGCGAGACTTGGCCAAGGCGGCTGCCGAGCACGCTCCTGAAGCCAACATCTTGATCATCTCTAACCCGGTACGCACAATCGACCATTCCAAGCGTGTCCGACGACTCCGTACTCATAGTATATAGGTCAACTCCACCGTCCCCATCACCGCCGAGGTCTTCAAGGCCCGGGGTGTGTACAACCCCAAGCGTCTCTTCGGTGTCACCACCCTCGACGTCGTCCGCGCTTCCCGCTTCATCTCCCAGCTCAAGAACACCGATCCGGCCAACGAGAACATCACCGTTGTCGGTGGACACTCCGGCGCCACCATCGTTCCTCTCCTCTCGCAATCCGGCTACAGCCTCACCGGCACTACTCTCGATGAGTACGTCCGCCGCGTCCAATTCGGTGGTGACGAGGTCGTCCAGGCCAAGGACGGTGCCGGCTCCGCAACCCTCTCCATGGCCATGGCTGGTGCCCGCTTCGCCGAGAGCTTGCTCAAGGCTTCCCAGGGCCAGAAGAACGTCATCGAGCCTACCTTCGTTGACTCGCCTTTGTACAAAGACCAGGGCGTCGAATTCTTCGCCTCCAACGTGGAGCTCGGCCCCAACGGCGTGGAGAAGATCCACCCCGTCGGCAAGATCACCGACTACGAACAGAAGCTCCTCGATGTCTGCTTGGGCGACTTGAAGGGCAACATCCAGAAGGGCATTGACTTTGTCAAGTCGAACCCGTGAATTATGAAAAGCGATTAATGTGGAGTGTGGAGTTGAAGAGGTGGCGATAACGAGGACGGGGTTATTTGCTTCCAGCGCTTGTACAACGGGAACTCTCTGGGCCTCGGACTGGAACTGGGCTGGGACTGGAATTCAAGGGTGTAGCTTCATGCACGTAGAGCGTCGGGGCTGTGATGTCGTTCTTCGCGTGTAGATCGTGTTGTCTGTATCGTAAAGTACCTCCAATCTTGTCTCTACCAGATCTAAGCCTGCAAAGCACATGCTCGTGACACGCGATATCGTTTATGCAACGCACTCAGTCTTATAACATGCCCCATACACAATGAACGATACATCACGTGGCGATCAGGGAGTTACACGACATGTATGATAACGACGCCAAGCACTTTCTTCTAGTCTGGACTTGCCGTTCAGAGCGTGTATAATAATAGGATTCGATTCTCTTCATCATTGAAGGAAGACCACAAGGCCAATGTTCGAGGCTTTGTACTCTATACCCCTAGCCTGAGTGGCGCATCCGGCCCTTGGACACGAAAGCGCTCGAGGCGGCGAGCAGAACGCCACAGCGCTGCTATCGGCGCAAGCGTGATGTGGAGTGCGTATCTTATCGTGCTTATGTGGGGGAAACCTGGGGTTTATCGAGGACGACGGGTAGACTTGGGGGAGGATCTGTGCACCATGGCCTTGGTATAGGCCGATTTGTTTGGCGGTGGGCGGTGAGGGAGGCTACGGATCAAGCGAGAGAGTGATCAAAATAGTGATGAGTGGTGATTCGAGGACTTTGGCTGCAGGGCTACGATTGCCAGGGCAGGGGAAATGGCTGGCTCGGGGAACGCGAATCTGTGCGTAACGTGGATCTAGATTGCGTGTGTCAAGGTCCTGCTGGCCGGTCATAAGAAGAGGCTCGAGCCTCGGTGCAAGAAAACACGTTCACTGAAGAGTATGGGAAGAATGTTCTTTAGAAATGAATTACTACTTTAAACCTATATGATACTGAGGCAGCCGGAAACAGAAGCTGCTGGGACAACAGAATTCCAACCGTCTCACCCCTTCTAGCCCAATCATTCATCCATCGCATGCTTAGACGGGCATAGCTAGTTCGTCCTCGGATAGTGAATCTGGTACATCTAAGGTTTCATGCATCTGGCTGATGGCGGGGATGCCATTGGGCCTCCGCTCACCGCTCCCACGACCTTCTCGAAGACTTCGGCGCGGCTGCCGACCTGGTCGCTCGAGCTAGGGCGAGCTAGTTGCCACAGAGTAGTTTGTTGGGAGCGGCGAGTACCTCCCGGGCCAGATGCCCAAGGGAGTAACATCCGGGAAACATCCGGGCATGCGATCGAAGACTCGAGCTGGCCTACCGAGGGGCCGTTTCGAAATGTGTGTGCAGAGAGGAATTTAGGGCCGTTCCAGAAGACGAAAATGGACAGGTTCTAGTTGCAACACCGGCGGCTGTGCTTCGTCCCTCGCAGGCGATGCCTCGAGGCTTGAGCTGGATTGGTGGATTCAAGGCGGGATCCTGGAGAGGCTCGGCATGCTGCGTATCAGAGCCCCCAATATGGCGTCCGTAAGCTTGCACGCAGGATGGTCAGTACCCGGGGGTGTTCTAGGTGGCGAAATAACTTCTCGAATCATCCTCGAGTAATTGGTGGATCCTCGAATCATCGCAAAGGTGAAGCATTCCACGGTTAGACACTCGGCTCACATGGGAGTCATGTGCAATTCGACATGGTGAATGGAGCGGGCTGCAAAGATACTACGGATACTCTGATTCTGATGGGCGCTGTGCCTGGTAGTTTACCGTAGGCGGCTGCAAAGACGCTCTGATTCTGATGGGACGCTTTACCTAGCTGGTGACAGTTTACCACGGTCCTGGCCTGGCCCGTGCACCACTTTTTTTTCGCCAGGCAGTTCAAAAAGCCAGCCCCTCGTCCTTTGCCTTCTCCCTCTCACCACCCTCTCTCCCCTCACCTCGTGCCTACACCAGGCCTGCTCTCCTTGCCCCGACCGTCTGTCCTCTGCACTTGCATAGAGCGCAGAGCGTCTCCACCGCGTCGCTGCACGTCCGAGATACCCCACTAGAGCGCCCTCTTTCACTATCAGAGCGCTCAAAGTCAGAGCGCCTTTGACCGCCCGCCGCCCCTCTATAAAAGCCTTATCGCCCGCACAAAACTTTTTCACTACGCCCTCGACTCGACCCCCATACACACACACATGGCTCCAGCAGCAGACATGGCCGCCCCCCACAACCCCGCCACCGTCAAGGCGGAAAACTCAAAATCGCTCAAGGTCCTCGACGACCTGTTCTCCAAGCTGACCGTCTCGAAGACCCAGGATGAAGTGAACGCTGCCTCGCAGGGCCTGGCCACCTTCATCAACGGCGACATCGAGGAGGGCGAAGTGCCCAACAAGTAAGTTTTCCCGCCTACGCGCACATTCCGGAGACCTCGCTTCGTCCGCACCGTCGCAATATTGCAGGAACGCCCCGCTGACAGCAGATAACAGGTTCGTCGAGCTGTTGAAGAAGCAGCTTGCCAGCAAGAAGGATGCCAACGCCCGGGAACGCGCTCTCAATGCCATCCAGAACATTGCCCAGCATGGCACCGTCTCTCCTGCCATCGAACCATACCTCGTCAGCCTGCTCCCCAGCACGCTGGCCGCTGTCGCCGATAAGATGACCCCCGTCAAGGTGGCCGCTCAGTCTGCCTCCAAGGCCATCGTCGAGGCTTCGAACCCATACGCCGTCAAGGTCGTTATCCCGGCCATTATCAACTCGCTTCGCACTACCCAGAAGTGGCCCGAAAAGATGATCGATCTCCAGTGCATCGAGATCCTCTGCAAGACTTCTGCGGCTCAGCTGGCTTACCGCGTGCCAGACCTGATTCCCGTTATCTCTGAGGCCATGTGGGACACAAAGCCCGAGGTCAAGAAGGCCGCCTACGCTACCATGGAGAAGCTCTGTGCTCTCATTTCCAACAAAGATATTGAGCGCTTTATTCCCGAGCTGATCAAGTGTATCGCCAAGCCAGAGAACGTCCCCGAAACTGTTCACTTGCTCGGTGCCACTACTTTCGTTACCGACGTCCACGAGCCTACATTGGCTATCATGGTGCCTCTTCTCGAGCGTGGTCTCGTCGAACGCGAGACCGCCATCAAGCGAAAGAGCGCCGTCATCATCGACAACATGTGCAAGCTCGTCGAGGATCCCCAGATCGTTGCCGCTTTCCTGCCCAAGCTGATGCCCAAGCTCGAATCGAACTTCGACACCCTCGCCGACCCCGAGGCTCGTGAGAAGACCCGCCAGGGTCTAGACACCCTCATCCGCGTCGGAGACGTCAAGGATGGCAAGATCCCCGAGCTTTCAAAAGCTGGTGACATCGCCACTGTTCTTGCTAGCTTGAAGCAGTCGCTTCCTTCCAAGACCAAGGCCGATGCCAAGTTCGACCCAATTCTTACTTACATTGCCGCCATTGGTGGCCAGCTTATAGACGAGAAGGACCACGAGCTGTACAGCTGGGAACAAAACACCATCGCCTACATTGGTGCTGTTGCCGGTGATGAGGTAGCCAAGGAAGTTGCCGACAGCCTCCGCAAGAAGAGCCTTCCTGGTGCTGCTGAGGAGAACGAGGTTGAGCCTGATGAGGAAGAGGGCGAGGACCTCTGCAACTGCACATTCAACTTGGCTTATGGTGCCAAGATTCTGCTAAATCAAACGCATCTCCGTCTGAAGCGTGGCCAGCGCTACGGCCTTCTAGGACCCAACGGTTCCGGAAAGACAACCCTCATGCGCGCCATCAACAACGAGCAGGTCGAGGGCTTCCCCAAGCAGAGCGAGGTCAAGACCGTCTACGTCGAGCACGATCTCGACTCCGCCGACACCGAACAGACTGTCATTGAGTGGACACTCAAGAAGCTTGCTAGCGTTAACATCAACACTTCTCAGAAAGATGTCGAGGCCACACTCCTCGAGTTCGGTTTCTCCGAGGAGATGTACGCTGGACCCATCACTTCGCTCTCTGGTGGCTGGAAGATGAAGTTGGCTCTTGCCCGTGCTGTCTTCGAATCTCCTGATATTCTGTTGCTGGACGAGCCTACCAACCATTTGGATGTCAAGAACGTCAAGTGGCTAGAACAGTACCTCGTCAACTCGCCCTGCACATCCATCATCATTTCTCACGACAGCAAGTTCTTGGACAACGTCGTTCAACATGTTATCCACTATGAGCGCTTCAAGCTAAAGCGTTATCGTGGTAACCTCTCTGAGTTCGTCAGGCGTGTTCCATCTGCCAAGTCCTACCATGAGCTCAGCGCTTCCGATATGGAGTTCAAGTTCCCCGAACCCGGTTTCCTCGAGGGTGTCAAGACCAAGGCGAAGGCCATCATTCGTGTCACCAACATGAGCTTCCAGTACGAGGGTACCCCAAGACCCCAGATTTCTGGTATCTCCTTCCAGTGCTCGCTCGGTTCGCGTATTGCCGTCATCGGTCCCAATGGTGCTGGCAAATCTACTCTCGTCAACGTCTTGACTGGTGAGCTCATCCCAACAGCGGGTGAGGTCTATCAGCACGAGAACATCCGTATCGCCTACATCAAGCAACACGCTTTCGCCCATATCGATCACCATCTTGACTCCACTCCCTCGGAGTACATCCAGTGGCGTTTCCAGACTGGTGAGGATCGCGAGACCATGGACCGTGCCAACAAGATCATCACCGACGAGGATGAGAAGGCCATGGACAAGGTTTACAAGATTGAGAACACCCCTCGACGAGTCATCGGTATCCACTCGCGTAGGAAGTTCAAGAACTCCTACGAGTATGAGTGTTCGTTCGCTCTTGGTGAGAACATTGGGTTGAAGAACGAGCGCTGGACGCCCATGATGACTGCTGACAACGCCTGGATTCCGCGAACTGAGATCCTTGCCTCGCACGCCAAAATGGTTGCTGAGGTCGATCAAAAGGAGGCCCTTGCAAGCGGTCAGTTCCGTCCTCTCGTCCGAAAGGAGATTGAGTCTCACTGCGCCAACTTCGGTCTCGATGCTGAGCTTGTGTCCCATTCCCGTATGCGTGGTCTGTCTGGTGGTCAGCGTGTCAAGGTCGTCCTCGCCGCTTGCTCGTGGCAGCGACCGCATTTGATCGTCTTGGACGAGCCTACCAACTACCTCGACCGTGACTCCCTTGGAGCGCTCTCCAAGGCCATCAAGGCTTTCGAGGGTGGTGTCATCATCATCACTCACTCCGCCGAGTTCACTCGCGATCTGACTGAGGAAGTCTGGGCCGTCATGGACGGAAAGATGACTCCTTCCGGCCACAACTGGGTGCAAGGTCAGGGTGCCGGACCTCGGTTGACCGAGAAGGGCGAAGAAGAGGAGAAGTTCGATGCCATGGGTAACAAGATTACCGGAGGCGGAAAGAAGAAGAAGCTCACTAGCGCTGAGATGCGGAAGAAGAAGAAGGACCGTATGGCCCGTCGCAAGGTTAGTTTACGCACCCTCAATACCCTTTCCACATTGACAAAAGCTAACATCATCTCCAGCGTGGCGAGGAAGTCTTCACCTCCGACGAGGATTAGATGCTATCTGCATGGAAATGATTGAAGATGTGCTTGCATACCCGATTTCTTCCTGTTGGAAATCCTAGCAGATGAAGACACAAAAGCCTAATGATGGGAGGGGTGGCTAGATGCTGGCCTACGATTGTTTAATGTAGCATCCAGCAGGGTTGGGAAGGCGTCCGGGTGGTCTTATGTCATGTCATGGCTTATGGCTCTCATGTTCTATTGTCTCTTCTTTCTTTTAAAATATTGTGCTCTCGGCGTGATAGACGTAGATTTCTGCATTATCAAAGAGCTCTTTTGATATTGTTCATCTTCTTTTCCATTATTTAATGCGTGAAGCTAGTTGGCATTAATGTCGCGATCCCGATTGCTTTCCACCGGCAGCGTACCAGCACCTTCCTTGTGCGACTGATTAGCTACCAAGACCAATCAAATCTGGACGACTTCGACCTCACCTGTATCCCACTTCATAGACTCAACCAGGCGCCTTTTACCAGAGCCTGCGTCCTCTATTTGTGTTATATAAGCTTGTTCTCTTCCGTTACATCCTTCTTATTCTTCAAGGTCTACTAGCGCCACAGGAAACCCTTCAGTCGACGAAGTGGCGACCATGGATCGCCAGGCACCCGCGGAAGACGCTGCTACGAACTGCGAATACCTGTCATCGACGACAAATGACAGGTTTGTGGGCTGATATCCCGTTGAGACTCGAAGTCCAAAAAGCTGATCTGATATCTCTAAAGACCCCCATATCTTTACCAAACCGTTATCACCCTCCAGGCCGGACCTTATATGACCTTCCCCGTTCATAAGGAGTTGCTAGCAAGCAAATCCCCCGTCATTGCAGAGCACTTGAAGCTCGCATTACTGCATTCCAAGATCGAGGCGACACTCAAGGAAAAGCTCAGGGACGTGAAGTCGATGCCCAAGGCCGTGAACGCTAGTCCCGGTGGGTGGTCTTGTCAGGACGGCCATCCCAATTGTGGAGTGAGTGACACCCCATTGCCGCTATCAGTGGCGCCTGTCCACCCTTCCCAGTATCCCTTCAAGAGACCATCATTAACCTCCTTCAGGTCATCTGCAACCTGGCAGAGAACGTGTTCGGGCAAGCCGCCGATGAAATCAAGGGCACTCTGGCGGACCTCGGTTCACTGAAGGAGCAGGTCTTCAGCGATCTTGCCAACAGGAACTGGGACTGGAAGCCACCCAAGGGAAAGAATATCCTGTGGGACCTCGAGGCCAACAACGAGCTTGCTACGCTCAACTACGTCGTTGATGGAGTGGCAGCGGCCATCGAAAAGCGACTTCTTAAGCACATCACCGGTGACGGACAACCCGAGAGCGCTGCATATGCCGCCATGGACCGATTCGAACTGCCCGAGGGCACTGCCCGGCCAGAAGTGGAGATCCTCATTCATGCCTTGTATACCGGTCGGCTTCAGACAATGGATGCACACGGCGTGTTCCATGAGTCTACGCCTAGAGATCTTGTCCGCGTCTTTTCGCTTGCGAAGAAGTTGCAAATTAAAGGGGTCCAGCGCGACATCGTGGACTTTTTTCAGAAGAAAAATCCTGAGTTGATGAAACACATTTGGTGGAAAGATGACGCCGATGCTTGAAGACATACTGAAGAATCAGACTGGCCAACCTTTTGCTGCTGGATAGTGCTCCGAGTGTGAGTTGGCGATGAAAGGAACAAGGCATGCTAGTAAATTGCAGCTCTGGTATATATAGGCAAAGGCTTCTTGTGAAAGAGAACCTTTTTTCTGATTCTAGACAAACTCCGTCGTGGTCTAGACATCTCCGACAAGCAGAGACACATCAAACGAGTTCTTCGAGTATAGCATGATGTCGAATAACGCATTCCAGAGATGTATTTCTCATTGCATTAGACGTATCCAGAACCTTTCCTGAACCCCGTCCACTCCCATCCGCCCATTTATACATCCAAGCCGCATGCCCCTTTTCAGAACCAAACATATCCCATGTGTATCAATCCGACTCCACTCCACGCAGTAGACACAAAGCCTGTAGAACCATTAAACCCAAGAAACCCAAAAACGCCATCCACAGCACCATCCGCTCAAATTTATGTATACACCATCCCCAAAATCACCTAAGCAACCCCGCTCACCTTCCTATAGCTGAGCCCACCCATCCCCATCCCCTTCCACCTCCCACCATTCCCCACCCCGCCCCTACCCTCCTCAGCAACCTTGCCACTAACATCCCGCCTCCGTCCACTCCCCAGATCGCCATCCTCGTACCCATCGAACCCGTAATCCACTCCCGAGCGGCTGACAACCCGCGGCGACTGCGCAGTCACAGGCGTATACCCCGCCTCGCCGGTACGTCTGATGCTCGCGAACGAATGCCCCTTGACCTTCGTCGGCGACGCGTTGGTCGTGTACGCCTTCGCCTGCGACGGATACGCGTTGTGCGGCGCGTACTTGGACGGGCTGGCGGCCGGCGAGCCGCGCGTCGGGCTCGTGTTGCCGGGCGAGTTGCGGATGCCCTGGCTCGCGGCTTTGAGGTCGCCGTAGTAGCGGCTCTTGGAGGGCGTCAGAGGGCGGTTGGTGGGCGAGCGCATGAAGGTCGAGTCTGTGCTGATCGAGGTGACGGTGGTCGTGCGGGCGAGTTGAGGAGCGGTGTTTGTGTTGAGCACGGGCGGGTTGTAGGGGTTGTTGTAGCCGTTTGTGCCTGTGCTTGCGCCGGTGGCTGGGCGCGAGGGATAGGAGGAGTTGGATGGGGAGGATTTGAAGTTGTTGGCGGCTGCGGGAGGGGGAGTGGGTGGGTTCATTCGGAGGGGTTGGGGGACCATGATGTCGCTGTCGTCGTCTGAGATGTCGCCGGAAAGAGGGTTGTATCTAGCTCTGGGTCCAGACTTGCTCTTCGTCGGAGAGTGGGAGCGGGAGTTGGTGGACGGAGCAGTGGTGTACGGATCGTCGTCCTCAGAAGCGTGGACAAACCAGTTATCGGATTGAAGGCTCTCCCGGCTAATGCGCTGAGACGTGCCCGTTTTGAGGTTGCTAGCGCTCTTTTCATCACCTGGGGCAGACACAAAGGAGTTCGGGCGTGAACGCTGGATAGATTGCGCTGCGAGGAAGGATTTGCGTTGAGCCAACGTCTCGCCATCGCTATCATCCCTACGATGGAGGTCATCGCGCCTATGGAGATCGGCACGAGAATTTCTAACGGATGCTGGTTGCTGATATATCGAGTTCGCAAGATCTGTACGCGACAGACGAGCTGTTGTCGGATTATGCGGCGAGTAGCTGACATCGGAATTTGCTCTTGTATGGAAGAATGGCACCTTGCTGACATCCGGCATAGGAATCAACGGGTCTGCTTGCGATCCTCGGTTCGAAAGCGAAGTAGTACTGTTACTTTGAGCGCTCATTCTCTTCTCATCAGCTGTCAAGGGTACCATGGCCGAGATTGAGGAATTCTTCGCCTTGTGCTTAGTCTTGCGCCGAGATGTGAGGTTGTCCTCAAGCGGGTTCATGTCTGGTGGAAGATGAGTGATCTTGCGGAATATGACCACAAGGTAGAGATCTAGGACTAGAGAGAAACAATGCATTCCACCAATGGCGGTCGCGGTGAGCCAGGTTGTTTGGAGGATCTTGTCGGCATCGTCGTCCGTAGGGAATAGAGTCCTCCATCGGCCAGACGTCCCCGGTGCTTCATGATAATTACGATTAGACAGTAATGCTGTGAATACGTAGAACGGGATAAGGCCGGCATCTATGATCTACTAAAGGTTAGCATTCTTGCTTCTGTGTGGAGATGAACGGTCGTTACCAAAGCAAAGAAGTGATAGCTTGCAGAGGTTCCTGGTGTGCGGTGTTTCGCGCTGCGCACGAGGTGGTAGATTGCATACAACGCGGTTGCAATATCAATCCCAGCCTAAAGAGTTGTGAGCAATTGCTTCCTCCAGACGACTAGAGTGTAGTGGTATACCGGTATCCGAATCACCCATCCTTCAGTCGGTTGCGTGCCGCGGATGGCAATCACACAGACCAAGATCCCAATTGCGGCAATCAATTGCAAGATTCTCAACAGTAGCTGTACCCAGCGTGTCCATTTTATGATTGTCTTTGTCTTAAGGCTCATCGGTTTGGCGTCGGTCTTGCCGTATGGGAGAATCAGGTAGCTATCAGGATGGCGATTGAAGTTGATCAGAGGGCCCTCCTGCTTCGGCCTGGGAGGCGGTGGAGGCTGGCGACTTGCCATTGTCACGGCTTTGGGATTGAAGCCATTGTACAAGAAAGGATCGTCGGCGATGGACTTCGGCGCACCGTACTGATAGGGCTGCCCGCGGCCCATGTTTCTCTGCCGTGTCTGCTTGGGAGTGAGAGCAAAAAGAATGTGACTTGGCAGCTCGTGGAGAGAAGAGCGAGGAATGCAAAGCGTCCAACGAGTGTGAGCTTCGGCTACTGAAGGAATGCCTGAGGGTGTGGGTGCATGGTGGGATGTTGAGCGGAGGTAATCAATGCGTCTCCATAGCAACGTCTTTTAGTCTGTGCTGAGCGAAGGCTTGCCGCCGCGTGTGAAACGGGATGCATGACGTGCGAGATGAGGTGGAAAAGAAGACAAGTGACAAAGTACTTACTTCGGTCTCAAGTCAAGAGTCGAACTCTTCGTGACAGATATAGATAGGTAGTTGAGTGGTGTTAATAGCTGCAGTTTTCAAAGAATGTTCTGATTGGCGCAAAGATGGAGGTTTTCCAACGTCACCCCAAAATCTCCCAGCCTCTACTTTCGTCTCAAACATGCATATCTTCCGCAGAACACCGTATATATGCCCCAGTTGCACACACAAGCTTTCAATCAATGCGGCGA
This sequence comes from Lophium mytilinum, assembly GCA_010093605.1. Lineage (NCBI taxonomy): Eukaryota > Fungi > Ascomycota > Dothideomycetes > Mytilinidiales > Mytilinidiaceae > Lophium > Lophium mytilinum. The sequence goes on along the minus strand of MU004181.1, from coordinate 3,119,323 downwards.
ACCGACTACGTCTCCGTAACACCTCGAAAGTAACCCAACAGGCATTCCGCAGCTACAGCAATGCATCAATCTCGCCGAAGCCGTTCAGACTCGCCATCATCGGCTCCGGCCCTGCCGGCTTCTACTCTGCATATCGGGTGATGCAGAAGCTCCAGAATGCTACGGTTGATATGTATGAGCATCTTCCAGTGCCTTATGGACTGGTGCGATTCGGGGTTGCCCCCGATCATCCCGAAGTGAAGGTACGCGAAGAAATTCAACGTCCTACAACCTACCATACTCATGCGATACACAGAATTGCCAGGACAAGTTCGAGGAAGTCGCGTCATCGCCTCGTTTCAACTTCATTGGAAACGTAAATATCGGCCACGACATCCCGCTCGCGTCCCTCATGCCTCATTACGATGCCATCCTCTTCGCTTACGGTGCGTCCAAAGACAAGAAGCTCGGTATACCTGGGGAAGATCTACAAGGCGTATACTCGGCACGTGCGTTTGTGGGGTGGTATAATGGATTGCCGGAGTATGCGCATGTTGCCCCGCAACTCGATGCTGGAGAGCAAGCTGTAGTCATTGGGCAGGGGAATGTGGCATTGGACGTGGCTCGAATACTACTAAGTGGAGTTGATGCACTCCGCAAGACAGATATAACGGAACAGGCCTTGGAGACGCTATCACGAAGCAGGGTGAAGTCAGTAAAAGTAGTTGGACGGAGGGGCCCTATGCAGGTATGAAGGTTTTCGTTATGCGACAACGCTTTGCTAATCCGTTCAACCCAGGCGGCGTTCACTATCAAAGAGGTCAGAGAACTTATGAATCTACCTTCTGTATCTTTCTGGCCAATCGACTCGTCGCTATTTCCACCTGATATTACCAAGCTCCCGCGGGTTCAGAAGCGAATTGCGCAAGTTCTCGTCAAAGGCTCTTCGTCTCCACCTTCCTCATCCGCGAAATCATGGGAGCTCTCATTCTTGATGTCCCCAAGGAGTTTCAATGCATGTCCTAGCGATACAAATAACCTCTCAAGTATGGACTTCGAGGAGACACAGTTTGCTTCAGACTTCGATCACTTTGATCGTAGTGCCAAAGTCAACTCCACGGGAAGCACGCTCACAGTGCCCGCATCTTTGGCGTTTCGATCTGTGGGCTACAAATCGGAGGCGCTCCCCGGTCTTGAGGCTCTGGGGGTCCCCTTCGATGATAGTATGGGTATCATTCCTAACGATGCCTATGGCCGAGTCATCAACCCGCAGATTGGGCCAGGAGCCCTCACGGCAGGCCATGTTCCGGGAATGTATTGCGCTGGATGGGTCAAGCGAGGGCCTACTGGAGTAATTGCTAGTACGATGGATGACGCCTTCACCTCTGCCGACGTGATCAGTCTCGATTGGGAGCAGCAGGCGTCGTTTCTGAACTCAGAAGCCGGAGGAAGTTCAGGTCTCGGGTGGGAAGGACTGAAACGCGAAATCGGCAACAAAGGTCTGAGGCCTGTCTCCTGGAAAGACTGGAAGAGGATCGATAAGGTGGAAAAGGAAAAGGGTGCAAAGCTGGGCAAGGAGAGGGAGAAGTTCACAAGCGTGGAAGATATGCTACGAGTGTTAGATTCGTGAATAGATTACAGGTTAGCGTAAACAACTATGCGCCCCTCGAAATTACTGTGGCAAGCCATCGGCTTACTTCACTGGGAGCTCGATCCTCTGCGATAATTGGAGAACTTATAGCTACGATGCACTGATGTAAGAGGATAACTTGATACCCAGCACGCACAGCCCCCAGAATCTCCTCCTGACCTTTGAAGTGTGAACGTGTCGTTCCTTATAGGCTCAACTGGATAGCTTTGAGGTGACCCCCTGGGCTTGTTGAAGGGATCAACATTGGTTGTCGACGAATTTGTTCGGTTCGGGTTAAGGGCGTTGTCGATATCGATGTGAGGCTCGATCGTGGTGTGGACGCCTGGCTGGTGAGGGCAATGAGGAGGCGATGTAAGCATCGTTGTTGCGCAGATCGAGGGAATCCAAGGACATAGTGGAGTCTAAGTCGAGTCGCGAATAGGTGCCCGCGCTTCGAAGGCGTCTTGTCGCCTCAATATGAGTGGATGACAGGCCTGAGAAAGAGGGCCTAGGTATGAGACGTCGATGCCACGTAAACTTCCTCAAAACCATTGTGGATATGAAAGTGATCTCTTCCATTTGGCATGGGAGACCCGACCCAGCGCGCAGTCGCAAGTGATGATGCCAGACCTGACCTGACAGCAATAGACCTGAAAGGCATCGTGATGCGAGCCCTCATCCCGCACAGAAAGCGGAAAACTCTTCTTCAACCACCCGCACAAGGCGAGTAAATCAATGAAAAGCCATAAGGCAGATAGCGGACCAGCAAAAATTACGCCGGTGAAGCCCCCGAAGGAGATTCATAACAGCCGTCGCCGCGTTGTGCAATGCAGGACAGTCTGCCAGGTGGACCGGATTCATGAGCTCGGCCACCCCAACAAGGTAAGTATGAGAAAGAGAAAGGTGCAGAGGGGGAGGGGGTTTATATACGTGGGCGAAATGAAGCCAAGGCGCTAGTGATTAGTGTATGGAATGTCGTGGAAAGTGGTGGAATCGTGCTGCCTGGAGCCGGTTCCAAAGTGAGGAGCGAGGTGGCCAGTAGACGGATTTCAACGGAATCACGCTAGTATCTGCATGGCGTTTACCTAGGCTCAGAGGGGCATGAGGTGTGCCGATTTTGGTGGCGACACTAATATTCTGGCACAGGGGCTACCCTAGCGGACCCTGGCCGCCACTGACGCTCGATATTCATAACAATTGGACCTCAAGTTCAGGCTGTAAGGCTTTAAGATGCTAAAATCACGTGCAATTAGCTTACAGCCTCTTAGGAACCTCTAATAGCATAGTATATAGCCTCCAATAATATAGACAACATTTCTACTAAGTAATCCTCTAGCTATACTCCTTTCTTAGGCCCCCATAGGGGCAGACCTGCCCAGATGGTCACGTGGCAAGCAATCTAAATATGAGGAAGTTCGGAAGCTCCCGCAAAGATCTACAGATTGGCAGGCGTGATAGAGCTAGCAGCCTTATTTTGGCAGCGCGTTACCGCATACGGCCTGCACAAGCTGCCTCGAGAAGAGACCTTATCTAAGGTCTCCGGGCATTTAGGTCTTACGCTAGGTATGCCGCTAACTAGGGACCCCCTTACTAGCGGGCATTTTGTGAAAAGTTGTGAATACCGAGCTAGCCAGGGGCCTGCAGTAGCTCAAGCCTCATCACACCGATTTGCGTGGCGAATTCCCTCCTACGGCCGTGCAATTCGTCTCTGAAATCCGTCTAGTGTACCAGTGAGGCCAGTTGCAAGAAATCTAGTCACGTGACAGCTCAACATCTTACGACCAACAGCATCTTCAATCAATCTTCAAGAGATCAATTTAAGTAATCAAGCTGGAACTCACACAGATTACTGATGTATCTTTCCGTAGCAGATCTGGAGTGATTGAATGCAGGAAATCTGAAAACATCATCACCTGAAGGCATTTTTATAAGGGCTCGGTACGAATAATAAGAAGGCGGGCATGGCTCGATTATGAATAGTGATTAGAGGTTACGACAGACACGATTTACAGACCTAAACGAGACAAACGATCGCTGGCCACCCAAATTGAGCCACCGATCTATCCCTACCCAACCGGACAATTTACACAAGCCACACGTACATGACGTGCCAGAGAATTTTATGTCGAGGGTCCGAGTATAGAATTGGTGGTCCTACGATCCATTCACTGATCCCTTGAGGCCCTCGATCAACTCCTTCAGCTCGCCTACATCCTTCCTCAATTTCCTCAGCTCCAAAATCGCAGCATCGGTCTCCACGTTTGGCTTCGAGTCTTCCACTTTCTTAGTCCACCCATCGGCCTCGAAATCGCACTCGTCATTCAGCTGCTCCCACTCTTCAACGGTGTCATCGTCCTCCTCCCCTCTCCTCCGGTTGTACTTAACAACGTGTGCCTGCTTCGTTTCAAGGAATGAGGTGATAAGTAAGAGGGGCGAGTAGATGAACCCCATGACGTAGTTGTTCAGTCTTTGATACGTTTCGTAGGGCATCCACCATTCGAAGGGAATGACGAGCAAGAAAATCTCGATGAGGTTGAAGGGAGCGATGAATACGTTCTCGTCGGGAGCACGAACGAATTGCATGGTCTTTTGCGCGAACTAATTGTATGTCAGGGGTGTGCACAGCGTCGAACACAGAGCAAACTTACTAGAGCCATGTACTCATCAACGGCATTCTCCGTAATGTCCTCATATGCAGAGTTGTACAGAGCAATCAAGATGTTCAGGAGAACAACCATGACTACGAAAGTAAAGATGTAGTAAAGAATAAGACCGAAAGGTGGCTGAATAATACCAATGGTTAGCAGCTGATTATTTGTCCAAGGAGCTGGGATGTACGTACTGCGAAATTGTCGAATCCCTCAAATTCCGGGCTCTGCATGATAGCTTTGAGCATAGCCTCGACAATGAAGCCGGTATCATCCAACTCGTGGTCAACCTGATCTAGCCCCAGGAACGCTTGGAGGAATCCGATTAAGACCACGAGGAGAAGGGCGAAGAAGATCAGGGACTCCTTCATCATTACCTTCAAGACGACTAACATGGCACCAAAGAAGCGGTAGGTATCGAGGTAGAGTAACAGTCGCATCCAGAACATAGGAGCAGAGAATGCTAAGAAGTTGTACGATAGTTCGTTGAATTCCCTGCGCTTTTCGTGGTGTGTAGGATGCGAGAGGGCAATCATGCGCGTGACGAAAGATACTGTCAACAAGCCGTACAGCGTGCTGTTAAATATGTTCCAGAATCCAATGTAGTAACGACCAATTTTCCAGAATTTCGCGAACTCGTCGCACATGAAGCCCAGGGTGAAGAGGTAGAGCAATCCTTCAACGACGTCCAGGTCACCGGTAGGGTTTATCGTGTTGACTGCTCCTGTGTACAGTCCCAGGAAGATGAGGGACATAGCGATCTGAACAGTGTTCTGATACACAGGAACGCGCATCCTGTCAGGATCAAAATGTACCCAGTAGCTGGTGTTTGTCTTCTCCTTATAGTCGACAAATCGTGAAGGGTCTTCGTCGTCTTGAACTAGCCAACCGCGCCAGAGGAAGGATATACACTTTTGATAGCCCGAAGATCCAATTACCCGAAGGGCGTGGAGATCGACAGCTCGTTCAATGGCATTCGCAGGTAGCGAGTCCTTGCCGTTGATCATGATAGAATACCGCTTGAGTAGGACCTCCTCAAGTAGATAGGTCATGTCCTCTTCTTCCTCTATGATGGCCTTCGCCATGACCTCGCAGGCAACAGCGCGGACATCGTGCAAGTCTGAGTCCCAGAGCTCTAGGATGGCCTGACGTCTGAACCATTTCTTGACCACGAGCAGACAGTAGACGACACAGCCTTTGTATTCGTCTCCTCCTGCGTCCTTGGCGGCCTTGATCACGGCGGGCGTTATGACAGAACTGTGGGCCTTGGTGATCTTCCATTCCTCCAGCTCACAGGGTATGACTTGTTCTATTTGGTATTTTAGACGCAACGCGACCTTTGTGACTTCTTTAGAAGGTATGGGAGAAGGAGGTATTTCGTCGCGGCGGGTTGGGAGTACTACGAGGAATCGTGAGCGAGCGTTCTTCAAATGGAAGAAGCAAACAATGACAATAATCGAAAAGGTGCCACGGACGTGCGCGTATCTCATCATGAAAGCCAACACGCGTATCGTGGTCCATGTTGAAGAGCTTTCCCCATTGAACCATCTTGACGGCGGAGCTGCACGCAAGCTGCAACTGCAGTGATTTACAATGACTGAGACAATCTAGGACAGAAGTATGAGGCAATTGATTGAGTGAATACGATAGGGATAGAGTAAGAAATGAAGAGGAGAGGTTGGTGTGGAGGTTGGCACACAGCGAAAGTTGGCTTGGAAGCTTGGACCGCCGGCGGGGAACTGCTCCAAAGCTTGGAAAATTTGGCGATGCATGACGCACCAGATCTGCAACGCCCCGGTTCATCAACCCTCGCAGCTCGGCAGTGCTACCGCTTCTGGCTCTCCGTGATAGGGAGAACCGAGATACATATCTCTGCCTCTTCTGCTGCACCTTAGACCCTGACGATCCCTTGAGCCTCAACTCTCATCCGACATTGTGACGCTCCCGACTTGCATCTTCGCCCTTGGTCCTACCTCCTAGGTGCCCGATAGATTCCAGCTGCGGGGACCTCAGGATTCTAGGAGACATCCCTCGTGGACAAAGGAGCTCCGTCCACCCGTGTGAAACGGCCACTCTTCGACGCGCATCACTGGGTCCGAATTTTCCTATGTCGTTGGAGTAAGGGCTTACGATTGAGTAACCGCGAAACTGCGTCCCGTCATTGAACCGCCAATAGGTGTTGGATAACTTGGTTTTCTTACTATCAAGTTATTTCTCCAGTGTCATCATATTGCATATAGCAGCCGTAGTTCTACGGAGCGCCTACTACTTCACGCCTTTTCTATAAGCATATTAATGTAGATCGCATTCATCTAGTCTTTCTTAGCTCAAAAAACGTATAGCTCGAGATATCTATCATTTCCTCTCAGATTTCAAGCCGTTGCCGTTTTGTCACCTCGAACGTATGACCTGTAACAGCTCTGCCTGCCACGGCCGTCTTCCTTTACATCTGGTGGTCACTGGACTACAAAATAGAAATCCCGCGTAATTTCAACGCGATTAAAAGAGGTCAAGACGGACTCTTACTCACGGTAAATTCTTGACTTCGGTAAGTTCTTGAGTTCACTCATCTCTTCACCAAACTAAGTAGATTGGGGATGCTTTGTCGCCTCGCGTGTTAGAACTCTCAGTCTCACTCGAAATACCATATTTGCCCCTGCAGATCGGCAGCCTTGCGATATTACCTCTTCTGAATTTTAGAGTGCGTTTCAACTTAATGAAGAACACCGCATGATCCACCAGAGATGACACGAGGTGTTTTAATTACCCCTAAATAGAGTGGTGGGGTTTTCCCAAGATTGAACGACCAGGCCAATCAGGAATACGTTGAGCTAACCATGTTGGAGGGCTTAACGAGGAGGCTGCAGAGGTCTAATAGGACGAAGCAATAGGTGCCAGTCGATTCGCCGCCACCAACACCTGTATACGCCTTGTGATCGTACTCGATGCCCCTTTCGGATTCTCGCTTCTCGCCTATTCTCCGCATTCGAGCTCATTGCTTGCCCTGGGCTACCAAGAAGGCATTCCTAAGATCCGATCTCACAAATATAGCCCAAATGTGATCTCAAATCAACGGCAGAATGCGACTCAGCTGCCAACTACGCTGCGGTCGGCAGAGATCATCATGTCCAGTAGCTTTAGTTCCGAGAATCATGGATCAAGCTCCCACTGTGCAACTCTCCACGGGCGGTGCTTGGTACGACACTGAAATCTCTCTATCTTGGGGGCTGCTAGAAGCGTGATCAGAACCGAGATACAACCACTATAAGACTCTCATAACTTCCATCAACTAAGAACCAAACCATTCATCGCCTTCGGTTCTATCAGCTCAGACCAAGTCGAACAATGGCAGCAAAATATTGCTCCCTGGCAGCTACTGTGACAATTGTTCTCTTGGTTGCACACTTGCGCTTTTCCAGCTGCCCACGATGCAACTGTTCTGGACGATTCGCCAGTAAACCTCACGTCAAGACAGGACGTCAGTGCTAGCGCCTTTTATTTCTGGGGATGGGACGGCTGCAACACGGATGATCATCCAGACTGGTCCTCGGTCATTGAGAGTGCGTGGGGTGAGCTTCTAGAGATTGGCCAGTCGGTCTCGAGTGACATAGACTTCACTAGCGACGTAAGAATAGTGTCACTCAGAATTTCCTTCTCTGACCAGAATCTAACAAAGATCAGCAAGCCGGTGACTTTCTGGGCTCTCCGGATAACAACCAAGACTATCAAGCTGAGATTAATGGTACGTAAAAAGACCTTTTAAGGAAATAGTTGACTGCGCTAACTGACCATTAATGTAGCTATAATGAAGAACATTCAAACCTGGCACAACGATGGAACAATACTAGCATGGCAACTCGAAGCTCGCTGTGACGACTACCTACAGCGGAAAGACCTAGCATGTCCCCTAGGCACACAACCCGGGGACGTGGACAAATGTTAGTACTTGACGCCTATTTGTGTCCATGTAAGCACAGGGAAGACTGACATATGAGCAGGCAACAGCAGATGCTGGAGAGCGATAACCCAGAAGGACTCAAGTGGGAACGACGTTGTTTCTTCATGGGTCCCTCGTGCGGCAGCTTATACCAGTAACCATGACGGTACTGCTGTAGCTACAATAAATTTCTGTCCGAGCTTCTTTGCTTTGGGCTCTTGCCCGGATAGGATCGCAAGTATGAAACCGATTACTGGCGAGAGGGATAGACTTCTTCTGCGCAACTATGAATGCCGTGGTTAGTTATCTAGATGGCCCTTGGAATTCTGAGTAATACTAACGCTGTCTATAGGGTATGTAGCACTACACGAGCTCTTTCACATCAATAGAATGGTGAATAATGTTGCATACCGCATCAAACACGTCTATGATCGTAAAATCCAGATCTGGTCTCCCGCTTTCAATAGGGTGGTCACGGTACAGGCATACGGAGGTGAATACACCAAAACCATAGCCCGATGGTCGAAAAACACGGGATGGTGGGTTGCCACCAATGGTAAGCAACTCTCCAGCACAGAACCCTTCTTCTTGAGTTGTTCTAACAACATCACAACAGCCGATAATCTCGCGCAGTACGCACTCGCCATGTGGGTTACTGGCCAGATCGGAGAATACCCACGGTACCCTATCGTCAGCGAGCAACCCACGGAAGAGCCCTTTGGAACCCTCGACAACGCCGGCATCATCAGTCAGACCGACGACCCCGTCAAGCTGGGCGAAGCCCTCGGCGTTGCCCCCTCGGACGCCTACAACGTGTACCTCAATGACGCCTTCAGCTGCAGTGACGCAGGTAGTGACGGGCCCCTCAACGTGACCACCCCCGATTGCAATGATAATGTTGAGAATGCGGCTGCAGCCCTGTCTCCGGAACTCGTCGCTATTCCTACGAGCACGCCGTCTGCGTCTGTGCCTACCAGCACGCCGGTTCCTACCGATTTCAATTGCAACTGTGGCGAGAGTGGGTGCTCGGCGGATAGCATGCCGTGCTGTGCGGATGGGAGTTGCACGTGTCATTGTGGAGAGAGTGGGTGTGCGGCTGGGGATCCGAGCTGTTGTGCTAATGGATCGTGTGCACCGCTGCCTACCTGAACATGTGGGTACAGCCTATGTATTAGTATGGAAAGATGAATATATCCTTGATAGATTCACCTTTGCTGTTATGCCATATGATGATTGTGAAGAGCAGGCGATGCTCCATTTCAAAGTGCGGTGAATGTTGAAGATCTCCGTAAGAGGGAACATCTCCTAGCTGGCTCGCTCAGGCGTTCCGCAACACCACAAGTCTGCTTACCTATGTAGCGTCATACAAAGCGGCTGGATGCCAAGGCGTAAGTGCAGAAGTCTAAGAGTATGAGATTTCAAATGGATGCCCAAAAGTCTAGTCTATCCCAAACGCCAGATCAATGAGCGACGTGGTGATCGCCCGTATATTAAAACGCCACTAATGCATGGCGTACGATCCGTAGTCGCCCTTAGTATTATACAGTGTACACAGTCGCAGCCTCCGTCATGATAGCAACAAACATAAACTCTTAACCACCGTCTTTCGTTCTATAGCGAAGCGTCGTCCTTTGAAACTAGGGGATGGTCGTCGAAGAACCGTAGAAGGGTTTGATATAGCACGAGCATGGTGCCACTTTGCACGCTCGTCCAGACCAAACGAGGGCCGACACCACGGAACCATCCGGCGAAACCCTCCGTTTTATAGATTACTTTCAGTCCGGTCAATACTGACGAAGTGTCCAAGGTTACAGCCGAGTGGTTCCTGAGCGCCGTGGATGGAGAAGATGTTGAAATGGGCCGACTGTGCTGGTGCGGAGGTGGTTTGTTATGCGCTGGCGTTTGGTGTTTTGAGGGCACATGAGGCGAGGCCGGTTTTTGTGAAATCACTGTCGACGTTGTCGCACCCGTAGGGAGGGTGTCTGGGTTGTGCTGAGTTTGGATGCGGGTTTTCACGACATCCAGGGGGCATGTTATCACACCAGCCATACCACCAGCGCTAGCCGCTGTCAGGATTTCCAGGGGCAATCCTATTGTTTTTGACCCAACGTATGCTTTGGCCCATTTTTGCTCTTGCTCATAGAAGGCGAACTGTAGGGCTGAAAATGGGAGGTCCCGCCATAGTGTCGCCTTGTATCCGTAGAAGAGGGCTGAGAAGCCTTCAGTCCTTGCGATTGTCTTAGCGGCATGAATAGTGGATCGGTAATTGTAGCCTGAATTGAAGTAAGGGTTGTTGTGTCGGCCTTGGAGTTGGAGACGGGTCTTGAGGACTTCAGATGGAACGTAAACGGGGGCTGCTGCTAGATCTGCGACGAGGCCTGTTTAGAACGTTAGCTTCTGTCTCTTCTAGTGGTTGAATGGGAGACCAATTCCCCGAGGACTTTGACATACCAGCCGTAAAATAAGATATCGATGGCGCAACGCCCATGTCTATCAGATGCCTTTTACTCCACTCATACGTCCCGAAGAATATCACCGTTCCAGAGAAGGAACCTAGGAAGGCTGGCTTCACGCCTCCATATAGACCTTTTCTTATTCCTTCTTGCCGCCAGATTGTGTAATATGTCGACCCCATGGATGTGTACTTCGGGGGCATGTGCGGATCGCCCTGTTGCCTCGTTTTGACCGTGTCCAAAGAGTGCATCAGCATGTCTCCAGTCGTCCCTCCTAGACCGCCAGCCAACATCGCCTAGGCACCGCCATGTCAGTACATGCAGGACTCGATGCGCGACTTTCTGCGCATTTCGTGATCCTTACATGAATGAAGGGCGGCCGAACAGCCTCCAGGTCTACCTCCTCCCTCTCCAGTGCGTCCTGCATGGTTTCCACGGCTTCCATTGTGAGCGCGCTGCCCTCCCGTCCATCATCTACGAACTGCGTCTTCGAATCGCTCGTTGAGAAGAAGTTAGCCACACGGGCTAGAACCATGGAGACGCCAGAAAATGCTGCGGAGGGCCGCAATGAGTCGGGAGAGTATGTACGGCGAACGAGCGACGCCTGCGAGTCACAGAAATACGAGAGGAGGGGGTGATAAGGAGCGTCAGAAAGGCGATGGGATCGGACGAAGGTTGATCTCCGGTTTTTTCTGGCGATATGCTGGCCTGCTGCTAGAGCCGAGAGACCGACGGCGAATGGACCAGAGCTCGATCTGAGAACTTTTGGAGCGAGGAATGAGGGGTCCCAACTCAACTGCTGCACACATAGCACAGCTCATCCAATTGCCAAAATAATCCTGCGCGGCATCTCGAGGCGGCCTGGCCTGTTGCGTCAATCTAGAATTAGCGCTTTCGTCGACGCTCACGTGAGACGTCTTGGCATAAATGTAAACAACACCATAAATCCAAGCGCTGTTGTCCCGCCTCTCCGCCTTCTATCCCGAGTCGCGCTCACTGCACCACCACACAGCATTCCTTCCCACAACCTTAACTAGCTTTGCATACCAATATTGCGGATCGCATCGACTCCGCGACCCACTATATTCTACTCTTAGAACTATGTCATCTTGGCTTCACAAGAAACGCAAGGGCGAGCTGCAAGAGCTTGCCTCGCAAGCCAACGTTCCCGAGTACGTTCCCATCTTCCAAATCGCAACGCGCAATTGTCTAACGGGACATGCAACAGCGAGGGCCTCTTGAAGGAGGATCTCATTACCGCTCTGGAGACACGACTTGCGCAGAACCAGAGCACGTATAGCAAGAACCCAGTCTTCAGTGACTACTACAAGCGCACTGGATCGCCCTTGAAGCGCGAGCGCCCGTCGCCTCCTGATGCCGGCACCGTTGTGGTCAGCAAGCCGAGAAGACGCCAAACCAAGCTCATTGAGCGCGAGGACTCCCAGTACGTTTATTGTTTACATGAAACGCGTCCCATATACGCGCCTATACTGACCTGTAACGCCTCTAGGGAGGAGGCCACGCCACGGAAGGCACTCGCGACGCGAACCCCACGGACTGTGTCCCGAATCACGTCGGCAATTGACATCCCCGCGTCGCCATCGCAACTCGCGAACGTAGCTGAGCAGGCCGGCACCGCGATCGATAAGAAAGCGCGCGACCTCTGGAAGCTCCAAAAAACCAGGACCGAGGAAGTCGTTGAGTTCTTACGCGAGAATTTCAGCTCCGTGGTTGCTGTTCAGAGCTTCGTCTCGATCATCGAGGCCGCCGGCCTCCAGTACAGTACCCTTGAATGGTCACATCCCAAAACGCCTGCACTTGCCAGCTTGGGTCTCAAGTCGCGAGAATTTCCATTTCCCAACTTGTGGCTCCTTCTAACCAGCGATTTCTGGGCACCTGCGACACTGTGGTCCCTCACGAGCATTTTCCTTCCACTCGTCGCGTCTTACTTCGTCAACCTGACTCTGCGCTCCAACACACAACACAAGACCAACAAAAAGACCTACACCGCCGATCCTTTGACCTTTAACATTGTCAAGGCATTGTTGGCCTACACCATCTACCCGCTGGTTGCCGTGGCGAAGGAGAAAGGATTTCCTCCGGTCCCAGTCGCTGAATATGTCGTCCCAGCCTGGGGACCATTCAGCTCCGACACTGTCACTACTATCAGCAAATCCGTCCCTGGAGGGCCGGCAGGTCTTTTGATCGGAGCAGGTGTGGGTGTGCTCGCGGCCTTGTATGATGCTGCCTTGAAGAAGTAAATACGAACGCTTGGTTTGACACCATTGGGTGAAGCTAGGAGAATATGACGAGGATGACCACGACTGGATGTTGACAACGGGTAAATGGCTTTGGTATTAGTTTTCTTCTGCTCGTGTATTGGACTGGTGCATGAACATACCTAGGTATAGCTGGCGAGTTGGAGGGAAAGGCGTTGGAGGCGTTTGCCAGATACCATCGTCCTGAATAAGGCTTGGGGACGCGGCTGATTTTAGTATATGCATATAATTTGCTGGTTCATCCGCGGCTGTGTTTGTTACATTTGTGTCACGTGGACGGGCCAAATCAAGTTAGCTTCTAGGCTTACAAGATACCTGCGAGGCTGAATGGACACCCACTGAACACATCTATCAATGCCGATACCTTTCATTATTGTGTCCCACCGCTTAGATCATGGATCCAGCCCCGACCGAATATGCACTTACTTTTGAGCAAGGTGCTGTTAGCTCAGATCCCAACAACAAAGTGTCGTTCGCGTTCCGTTCAGCTTGCTCCGCTTGCATTCAGGCTGTCAAACTCTCCAAGCTTGTGGATCTTCGTGCCATTCGATGGATTGAGCTATTTCAACAATTCAAGCGTTGGCCAGACAGGCAAATATACTGCTGTTTATTAGGCGGCCTCATCAGCTTTGGAAGCAAGCCTCCGACAGCGACGTTGATGAACTGGTTTGGCGGCGCAGTCGTATTCGTTGACGCTTGGAGACTCAAAGATCTTCATCTTCATGCGAACGAAATCAGTTTCGCGGTGCCAGGGAGCACATCGCCTGCTCCACTGAAGTTAAAAGCCGATACTGCTGACCCACTTCAGTCAAGCGGCACTCGGGTGGTCGTTTCGAACCAGGCTGATTTCGATTGGATATGGAAATGCTTGAATGAGTGCGCTCAACATCATCCCAGGTGTACTAAACATATTGGACCCTCGAGGGCTATATCAAAACTCCTTCTCATTGATGTCAAGAGAAGATGCTTGGTCGAACGCACATCCAACGTGCACTACTTTGCGCTGTCCTATGTTTGGGGTCGTACTCCACAGTTCCGAACATTCAAAGCCACATTGCCAGAACTTATGGTGGACTCTTCCTTAGACACTCTTGCCCATCTGATCCCAAAAACAATCAAGGATGCTATTGAGACTACGAGGGTGCTTGGAGGATTATTGTTATGGGTAGATACACTGTTAGTCCTTTCTCTATCTCTTCCCAGTTTTAAACGAACATCAACACCCTTTCTATATTGAAGCACGTCACCTTGCTCATCCATTATTGTAGGTGCGTTGTTCATGACGATGATGCTCAGAAGCATGAGCAGATCTCGCAGATGGCTAGCATATACTCGTCTGCTTCCGTAACCATAATCGCATCGGCCGGAGAAGATGCAGGCGCTGGGCTGGCTGGCATTAGTCCAATGAAAAGAACAGAATGTGGATATCTAGTCGCCCCAGGTGTTCGCTTGAATCAGAGAATAGAGACCATTGGCGACAACAGAGTCGACACAAAGTATTACTCCAGGGCTTGGACTTACCAGGAGCAGCTCCTTTCCAAACGATGTCTGTATTTCGCGAAAGATTTTGTGCGTTTCGAATGCCAGACCAATCACTACTGCGAGTATGAATACATCCACGATGAGCTTCTTCAGGCAAGAAGCAGATATGCCAACCCCTTTTTACACTTATCTCAGACACGGGCAAGCGCAGAACAAGGCGATTGGGCCAGCGTTTTCGCTTACATAGCCGATTTCATTGTCAACTACAGCGCAAAACACCTATCCTTTTCATCCGACAGGCTCAATGCATTTATGGGCATCCTCGACGTTCTTGCTAGAGGAATTGGATTGAGATTTGTGCAGGGTGTGCCAGTCGCGCTTATCGACCTTGCCTTACTCTGGATACCTGCAGCAGGCACAATCCGAAGCAGCTCAACCCCGTCTGATGGTGATACAGAGGTTTTCCCCAGTTGGTCCTGGATTGGTTGGAACGGTGTAGTGGACTACAAGCTGGTAGTAGAGAAAAAGGACATACAGACGAGGATACACTCAGTTCGCCTTGAAGACACATCCGATACGATCCATCTTGAGGGTAGAGTGCAACATGTTTTTGCTGATTGCTTTCCCTGGATGTACAACTACAACTCTATGGCCTTATCTTCCCCCTCTGCAGAGTCAAGTCAAAAGGGTCCAGGAACACTGAAGTTCAAGGCATCTGTCTTAGGGGTTAGCTCATTCAAATTCCATGCCGGGTGTAGTGGGATGCACCACACATACGCAAGCCGCGCCTCAGCGGCCAAGCCAACCTATTCGGCAAGTTTGATTGAGGATGAAAGGGGAAGGATGTGTGGAGCGCTCCATGGTACCGACGACCTTGCGTTAGGTCTTTTTTCTCGGGATGACTTATATCTAGTACTCCTATCGGCTACCACAGCAGGGTGGATATGGGATCGTAGAGATACCGGACGGTTCCAGGGGAAGGGTGTGCCCGTAGACCTCAACCTTCAATATAATGCGTACGATCTCGACAAGCCGTGGCCACTATTGGACATCCTTCTGGTTTCTAAGGAGAATGGCGTCTCTGAACGTCTAGCAATTAGTCAGATCCACTCTGATGCTTGGGAGTACGCAAAGCCGGATGAAATTGAAGTCACGCTGGTCTAATAGCTGACTGGAGAGATCGGGAGCTTTGAGCGGGTAACATCCGTAGGAATAAAGTATTGTAATTGCTCTTGTCACGAAACCCACGGCATTTCATAGCCTAAGCAACTCCCCCGAGTGCAGATCGATGCTATCGTTATGGCTTAATATGATGTCTGTCGTAGACCAGATATATCGAATCCATTCATTCTGTGCGATAGTTCTATCATAGGAACGAGCGGATCGGTCTAGATCCGAAATTAAGTAGCCTCCATTCACCTCAATTGATGACAAACACCAATGAGCGTTTCGTTCACGGTTCAAATTGGAAGATGGAAATTAGAAGCTGTTGTTGCAAGAATGGATGGGACGACGTCGAAACTGGATTTGTCGAATTCAATTTAGCAGAGAACGCTTGGCGCTTTTTTCTCGGCGTTCCTCACCAAAATTTGTATGAGAGCCGCGGGGAATACCACCTAATTGAATGTCAACCTTTTAACGTTCGCTAGATAATTATAAGTAAGGCTCCTCGGGCATAATATATAGCTATTTAGCAGGATTTTTAGTACTCTAGTGCCCTAGAATAACTGTCTTAGACACCTGCTACCTATTCTACCTGTAGATAGGTTCTAAGTACCGCAACATTCAAGTATTACAGGCCCGGGGGAGCTCCTGCGCAAGGCTTAGAATGCTAGATACTAGAAAATATTAGTAAATGGCCCTTAAGCACGCATACATAACCTTCCTTTATGTTATCTAAGGGCTGTTAAGAGGTTAACATTTAATTAGGTGGTGCTCCTCGCGATTCTCATACAAATTTTGGTGAGGAACGCCGAGAAAAAAGCGCCAAGCGTTCTCTGCTAAATTGAATTCGACAAATGCGGGGTCTTGGCATTTGCGGCGGGAAGCCCCACAATTTCTTTCTTGTGACTCCCGCTCTGCTTAGGACTGCACCACTACACCTCACCCGCCACAGCAATCCATACGCCTCGAGGCCTACAGACTACATACACCTCTCCGTATTTCTCCAGAAAGGAATACCTAGGAAACCCACATCACTTCGCGAGCCACCGACCCGCGCCAGATCCCGTTTTCACCCCGCTGCCCCTCTCGCCGCAGAAGGCACACAAATCAATCACCCCCGACTAAGGCGAAAAGCCTTCCTACTACCACAGCCATGTCTCTCACAAATTGCCGCTTCTACGAGGAGAAGTACCCCGAGGTCGAGTCCTTCGTGATGGTGAACGTCAAGCAGGTAGGACAATCCGAAGATTCAAATAAAGGGTTTCGAGATCGACTGACAAAATCCCTAGATCGCGGAAATGGGCGCCTACGTGAAACTCCTCGAATACGACAACATCGACGGCATGATTCTGCTCTCCGAACTCTCGCGCCGACGTATCAGGAGTATCCAGAAGTTGATTCGCGTGGGCCGGAATGAGGTCGTTGTCGTGCTGAGGGTGGACAAAGAGAAGGGATACATTGATCTGTCGAAGCGGAGAGTGTCGCCCGAGGATATCGTCAAATGCGAGGAACGGTCAGTCTGTTCTAAGTTCTACATCGCGGAGGATGGGGAGAATGGTGGAATTTGCGGAGAGTGTGGGCATGGAAATGGTGGAGCAGTGGAAGTCCAGAGGTGCACAATGCTGATGTGACGACAGGTACAACAAGAGCAAGATGGTGCATTCGATCATGCGACACGTTGTAAGCAGAGACGCCCCGTTTTGGAACTAGGCGGGACGATAGTTGCTAATCGCGTGCGATTCTAGGCTGAGAAGACGAACACCCCGATTGAGGAGCTTTACTCTACCATTGGATGGCCACTCAACAAGAAGTACGGCCACGCAGTTGATGCGTTCAAGCTCGTGAGCGACTTTGTCCTTATAGATTGCTATAAACTGTAGTGTTAACCTTGCAATTAGTCCATCACGAACCCAGAAGTGTGGTCCGGCATGTGAGTACTTCCGCTACGAAGTGTTGATATTAACGCTAATCTCTTCTAGCGAATTCACCAATGACGTAGTCAAGGACGAGCTACAAAGCTACATAGGAAAGCGATTGACGCCTCAACCAACCAAGGTCCGCTCCGATGTTGAGGTCACATGCTTTGGCTACGAAGGCATCGACGCCGTCAAAACTGCTCTCCGCTGCGCAGAAGCCAAGAATACGCCAGACAACCATGTTAAAGTCAAGCTCGTCAGCCCGCCCCTATATGTCTTGGTAAGTATTCGGACTTTGCTCTCTATGACCCATCACACCCCTGGCCTCGTTGAAACAACCATCTAACGAGCGTGCCACAGACTAGCCAATGTCTCGACAAGAATGTCGGCATCACCACTCTCACAGATGCTATCAAGGAAATTGAGGAGAACATCACAAAAGCTGGTGGTAACCTCATCGTCAAGATGGCGCCCAAGGCAGTTACCGAAAACGATGACGCAGAACTGCAGGCATTGATGGAGAAGCGAGCTCGCGAGAACGAGGAGATCAGCGGTGACGAAGACGAGAGCGCGAGCGACGAGGGTGGAGTTGTCGAGGCAGATGCGTAGAATCTCCAGGTACTTTGATCTCCAGTACTCTGCATCAGAAGGTATGTAACTAGTAGCTTCCCTTTACCTTTATTCTCCTTATAGGCGAGCAAGGGGTAGGGCTTGGATTAGCTGGTTACGATTATGAGGCGGTACATAGGACAGAGGCATGGCGGTATGACAAGGAATGCGTAACGGCCCTCGATGGTCATCGGGCGTATATGACCAGCATAGAGGTAGGCGCTATCGAGCTTCAAGCTCATGGATACGGCTTTTCTCGTCATAAAAGTCAATTAAGACTAAAAGATTTCGAGTTACTCCTGTTCTACATTCTTACCATGATCAGCTTGCTATCAAGCACTTTCGGTGATTACGTATCTGGTCGTCAAACAGGGCGTTTCCTCGACAGGTCTTGTGAAGTAACGTCCCGCCCGTTCTGAAACTTCTAGGTTACCTTGACACCGTTCACTGGCCTATTCCTGGGGTCAGGCCAATCTCATATTAGGGATGAGTGTTCATATTTCCTCACTTGAATCGAACTACACCAAGTACCGCTCACGTAACTGCTTGATTTGACTATTTCACTTCTACTTCTCCAACTCTTGGACGACTAGTAGTCCTTCAACCTTCTACAATCAACAGTCAACCAAGCATCATGGTAGAGGCTGAGGATAACAACAGCTTCAGCGCCGGCGACGAGCGTAAGGTTGCGGATAACCTCAGATCCGGAACCAAAGACAGAAAGAGAAAGTTGCCATTCACTTCGCCCAGCGGTCCCCTTGACGCCGATCCTAGAAATCCACGCCGCGGACCTTCACCGCAGGTGGTGATACCTCGACTTCCTCCTCAACCTTCAGTCGACGCCGCTCAGCGTGACACTGCTCAAGTCAACACTCTAGTAGACACTACGGAAGTCACACCCGCTCAGGTCAATTCAGTTCGAATCGATACCAAGATGGAAAAGAACGACGACTCTGGGAGTGATACTATGTCCGTTGACTCTGTCATACCCAGCGAACCTAAGCCTATGATGCAGTCCGAGAAGAACGCGAAACACCACCCTGCGGAAAACGATGTTCTCGCAAGCACATCTACTTACGGCTTCTCTGGGAAGACGAACCCGGAGTTCAAGGCAGCATGGACCTTAAAAAACCATGTTCACGGTGGCGAGAAGAACGCGAAACACCCACTTGCGGAAAACGATGTCCTCGCAAAACCATCTTTTTACAGCTTTTCTGTGAAGAAGAAATTGGAGTTCAAAGCCAGATGGTCATTGGATAACCGTATTCACGGTGGCGAGAACATAGAGCACATGAACTCCAAGAATCCTATTGGACTGAAGCAGGAGCAGGGGATCAACGCTATCAAAGCCCAAACAGAAACCTTCAATCCTGAGGCTTCGAAAACCGAGACAGAACAGGTTAGCTCAGATGCCCTCTGCGCCCTCTGTTCTGCCCCTGGGGTTCCCTGCAAGAATTGCCAGGGCATACGTTACTGCAGCTCAGAGTGCGAGCTGGAAGACCTCCCAACACATGAAGCGCTTTGCAGAACGTTCAGTCTCTATACCGGCCACTTCCGACCTACCTCGAAGCCTTACCGTGCAATTTTGATGTCAGCTAAGAGCGACCGACCACGTTGGATCTGGTTACAAGGCGGCCATGACCCAAAGATCGCGATACATTTGAATCTCCTGGGGCGTTCCTCGGGTCTCAGCACGGCAGAGATAGGTAGCGGCATTATGACAGCGACTATTTCCCGGAATGGCATCTTAGGCCGCGAGTTGCATGACGACCTCACTATATTTTACCGAGCACCCTCCATTACAGACTCTTCCTCAGCCAACAAATGCATATCCATTGCAACCGCCTACCTGAGTCCACTCCGCTGGGTAGGCTCCGTCGTTGTGTGCGCTACTCTATGCGATGGGTCTCTCCGCGATCTGGAACCCTCGGATTATCGTTACGTTGTTGACGCACTATCCGTGTCCGATCTCCAGAACGACGCATGGCTTGCATTCACAGAAGAGGGACCACCAAAACAAGCACCACGTACTGGGAGGGTCGAAGCTGTCTGCATAGACTGCGATGGCGAACGCCTGATCAGAGGGACCGCCTCCGCTCGCAAGATCCTCCTTCCCCGCCTCCATCCTCAGGGGAAGTGGGTACGAACAACGGAACTGCCGCGTATCGCCGACTTATATACCTCTGACGGCATCAATCGTACTAGCGTCAAACCTTCCTTCACCAATCGTCTTGAAATCCCAATACGCACTTGGCAGGTGGCTCCGGATCGCGCGTGGACTGTTGCCGCATCCCGCAACCCTTTGGTCTCATTCCTTCACTTCAATACCCGGCGCCTTAACAACAAACTCACTAGTAACGATATTGATGTGGCTATGAAAGCAGAGCTATATCAGACGTGTCCTGGCTCTGTCTTCCTCGCTCGTAGCGATGGGAAGCCGCTGCTGCCAGAACATGTCGAGGCCATTGCTGCCTTCGCGCGTTTCGTAATCCTCCCACACGCACAACACCTCGGTGGATATGATGAGGTTGATTGGAGTAGACCGGAGGATATCGTTGGGTCACGGGAGATGGTAGTGCTTTTGACCGAATTCGAAAAGTACCGTGGGGGGCAAGCTGAAATGAACGAAGCCGCCATCTTGAGTTTCATCGAGAGGAGAGTCTTCAGAAAGTTCTGGGAGCTCTACAAGGAGAAGAAAGGATGGGAGGACGTGCTGTCTCCCTATGATGTCTAACCTTCAGCCCCGGATGGCTTTGCCGACCAGTCAGTCCTGGCTACTCAACCACATCAAGCAGCTATAAGATGATCCTAGGATGACGGGCAGTTTCTGGTGGTAGCCCTGATGGAGTCAAGGAAGCAGGCGTCTAATTATCTAAATCAGCATATTGGCTTCGACAGATCAGCAGGTGTTGGCTTCAACAGATCAGCGGGTGGGCATTGGATACTCTATGAGCTGAGGCAGAGCATGGTTTGGGCAGGCAGCATCATTGATAGCAGATAAGATAGGTTGAAGTTATGACTTCAAATCATTACTATTCAATTCCACCCTCAAAACTAATCACAGCAAGTCTGAGCCCCCAGACCTGTCTGAGCATTGTGCTATCCCCCTGCCTTTTGAGATGGTAGTCTCACTATGTTCCAGTTTCCGGGTCCTAAGTCTCGAACCGTAGTGCCTTCCGATGCACCTCCGCGCTCCCTTGCTTACCACTTCCTATGTGTACAATACTAATACATCCCTATCAATACCTCCTAGGAGTCAAGCCCTTCGTTTTGCAGCTCCCCTACTCAACTCAAACCTGACATCCATTGCATTGATCATCACACCCATTCTCACCCTTTTTCAGTTCTACTCCTTCGCAAAGCTTGACACAATTCACTGGGTAACATAAACACCGAGTTGCGGAGGGTTCGTCAAGGCTAGCGTTTGTTAATATATTTTCCTTTAGTATAGCTTTGTACAACTTACGGCGGTTTACAAGAATATGCTGGCAGTGAAGAAGGCGAGGGGGCCGGATCTAGTGCTGGTGGAGGCTCAGTCGCTGGTGAAGGCGGACTAGGAGCTGTTGAGATGGAGTTCGAGACAGTGACGGTCTGGAGTGTTGTCGGGTCTTTGGTTTGTAGTGTCGTAGGATCTCCGGTCTGTGCTGTCGTCGGCTCTACGGCCTGGCTGGATGCTGTTTCAGCGGCAGAGACAGAACTAGATGCGGAAAGAGCACTATTGGCTAGAGGACAAGAGCCACCATCTTGCCGCTTGAGCGGTTCACGAAATTCTTCCCAGTCATCCTCATCTACCTCCGTAAGTGGAGGTGATGGAAGCACTCGCTTCATTTGGCCAGACTGAGAAAGTGGTAGCGGCACAACCTGGTTTGGCAAAGCTTGCCAGTAATCCCGGTATCGATACTGTGGGTTATCTTCGACCCATATCTACAAAGGTAAAGTGCAATAAGTATCCGATATGTAGCTTCACTAATACTGGTAGGGAAGGGCTCTCAGTACCTCGAGCTGGGCCCTTTGCAACTGGCACCCCCAGGCCCCTGCATACGCGCTTGCAAAGGGTCATATTGGACTATGACCTTACCGTAAGGCATGGTGTAAAAGCCAGGAGCACCAGGGACTCCCGGGTCGCGCCCTCGGGTAATATATGGAATGCTTTTGGTGAATTAGCATTAACCTAGGTAGTAAGTTTGGGTAGAACGTACATCAATTCGTCTTCCCTTCCTAAGATGTCGTGCAATACATCTCTCATTTTTCCAATTTCAGACGGAAATTGCCAATCATCGTGTGCCGGATTAAATTCACCACGCCGATACGGCGTGACAATGAAGGCACGGACTTTGTTCTCTGGTGTGTTTTCGAAATCGCCACCGGGGCCTGTGAATGCGGCAATTCCTTGCTGGATGCCTGCACCGCCGTTGCGCATTGCATCGAGAACTTCCGGACGGAAGTTGTTGGGCTGTAGGAAGGAAGGGCCCTCCCAAAAGTGCGACATCCATATTCGCTTTCGGGAGACCACAATAACGGATGTGCAGCCGTAAAGATTAACCACTGCCCAGAGATCCGGAACGTCTGTTAAGGTATAAGTCATAGCAGTCGAGCAGACACTGGCGGTTTCGCCGTGGTCAAGAATAGTTGCCATAACGAGTTGAAATAGAATGAAGTCCTTCACGTTACTGAAAAGCGCATCTTTGGGATTGAAGAGTGCTCTCTTGGAAGGTCCTTGGCCTGGGGTGCTGGTTTCTTTTGGATACGTACCACGGGCTGCGAGAGTTTCATCCGCGGGTAGTGAGGTCTCCGGGGGAAGGAAAAGGTGACCGTTAGACGCCGTCATTACGCCTGAGAGGTTGATGCCCGTGGGCTGTGGTGGCGCCTTATTATGTGCACATTCTGAGCAACCGGGGGAGCATATCTGAAATCCTGAAGAGGTAGATGTTACAGTAGACGTAAACACTGATGTTACCGCAGTAGCACTACACGCTGTGATAGGTGTTCTGTGTTGAAATTCGGAAACCCATACCCTCCGTTAGGAGGGGGTTGATTCTTCTGATATAGGCTACAGATGGGTTTGTCTCAAACAGCTTGTCTCATCCGATATTGTTTGGGGTTTTTCAGTCCAACACTCCCCCAGAAAACCACAAACGATACTCTTGGCCCCCTTCTCGATGGTAAATGCTGACCTCCTTCCGTAATAAACAGCCTTCTTGTCTAGTAAATGCCGCCCCATTCTCTCTTCCTTGTCCTCCGTATCCTCCCTTCCTTCGCACCATCCGCTCCGGCAGGCTCTCTGCAGACGGTTCTCAAACGATTCCAGGTACAGGCTCTCATCACGGCTCTCAGGCTCGTGGGAAACGGATTCATCTGCCCTAGGTGTCGGATACAGCTGCTTGGATTCATCTGGTCGGCCACGGTACAATAGCGAGTGGTGGATAGGCGCAAGTGGTGAATAGCTGTGGGTGGTGAGCAGATGTTTTACACCCCCTGATAGGGTGGATGGGCCCCGGCAAATTGGTGAATAACCATCTGAGCTACCATGTTGAAATTCGGAAACCCATACCCTCCGTTAGGAGGGGGTTGATTCTTCTGATATAGGCTACAGATGGGTTTGTCTCAAACAGCTTGTCTCATCCGATATTGTTTGGGGTTTTTCAGTCCAACATTCTGCAGATTGTTCTACATGCTTCGCCATCCGCTCCTATATTAGCTCCGCCTACTGTCGTGATTGCTGTTGCTGTGCAAGCAATTTGACAATTGCTTACGGTCTCCAAGCTGCAGGAGGAGGACGACGAGGACGAAGACTGCCGGGAAGAGCTCTGCTGACTAGATACTGAGGCAGACGGGTCGGAGTCGTCGCCAGGGTCAACTTTGTTAAGAGCATCAATCATCGGTCTTAAGTCATTCGTAAGTGTCTTCACAGTGTCCTCAACTCCCTCGGTAATGCCGTCTTTCAGCTTATTTCCGTCGTCAACAACACAAGTGACTAGATTGAATACCGATTTGAACAAGCCGTCAAGGAATGACCTCTTTTGAAGTGAACGCCTCGATGATCCTTTTTGACATGGTTCAATCGGATCGGTGGGTTTCGGTAGCCTATTCAAGAACTCGGATGCTCTAGGAAGTATATTGTTGAGCCCGTCCGTTACTGCCGTGACTTTAGGAGGCTGATGTCCGGGGTCATCGATCCATTGTTGAATAATTGGGAATATGCCTATTATCAAGCTTGAGAGGTCTGAAGCGCTGGTCTTAATCTCAGTGCCTGTCGTACCAAGGACGGCAGTGGCTGGTGTGAGGATAATTCCAGATGGCAGAATAATGTTCGTACTTGAGGGAGCTGCGGTAATTGATCCGGTTCTCGAAGACGTAATCGCGGTGGCAGTAGGTGTGGTCGTAGGCTCAGTTGCTATGGTTGATTGCAAGCTCGACGAAGAAGACACACTTTCGCTTGAATCGGGAGATAATAAAATGGAAGAGCTCGAGATCGGAAAACTGTTCGTGCTCTCGGTCGGGGCGGATGTAGTATCTAACGGTCCGTTCACTGAAGAGGTAGTGACTGACGCTGAACTTAATGAGAACGGGACTGCGACTAAAGCTGATGAGCTCGTGCCTGCAGCAGTTCCCGACGAAAACGTCGTTTTGGGTTGCGATGTGCTTGGAGTCACTCCTGGTCCGGTTCCTCCCAGTATTCCGGTACTATTTATAGGGATAGGATATAAAGGTAAAATGGGCGGCGGTCTTGGTATTCCATTGGTGATGACAGCCGTTCCTGTTCCGCTAGCAGTTTGTGCTGAGACAAGGACCAAATAACTTTGTAAAAGAATGAACAAGTACGCCTTCATGGTAAAGTGAGGTCTCGTTGCCATTGTATGAACGAATGTGAAAAGAGTGATGAAGACGTAGGGGTCAATATGCTCGGGACGTGATGAACGAAACGGATGTGATGAACGAAACGGATGTGATAAACGAAACGAATGTGATGAACGAAAGTCATATACTTCAACATATATGAAGGGGTACGAAAGACATATTAAAGGTCCGCAGGACTTTCAGTCCCAAAGGGCAGTAGGTATAGATTATCGTCCTATGCATAAATAAATTCTCGAAATCAAACCTACGCCGCAGCCCTGCCTAATATTGCTAGTCATACGCCGCAATCCCGACGAAAGATATGCCAGCAGACTTGCCTCGATGTTTGGGGTGGCATTGGCGGGTAGGTCCTGTGGTACAGTCAACCAACTAAGAAGGTTGGATTTTCACCAATCGAGTCTTTAGAATCTAACCAACGTCGCAATATACAGCCTTGCCTTTCTTTGGTTTAACCGCTGCATAACATACCCACAAAAAGCATCCTTTATGGGTGGGTCCCTTGGCACATTCAGCCAACCAAGTAGGGTAGATTTTCCCTTCTTGTGTGTTTGAAATGAAACCCACGCCGCAGCCTTGCGTTTTTCGAAGTTAAGCGCTGAAATCGGTAGGGTAGCGCTGCTTTTCTTAGCCGAACCGCCGTAGTTCACTCTTACCAGAGATATGCCCGATGTTTATATCCAAGTACCTTGTGGGGTCTAGGGTTTCGAATTCGCTGGGAACCGAACATTGTTGCAGCATGTCTGGCGCCAGGGCGCTTAGAATAGAACAAAGCGTCAAGAGTTGCCGTTCGGATCCGTGGAGACTCCAGCACTAGATCTGCCTCAGTCTTGGATCATAGGAATACAATTATATAGTGCTCGGCGAAATTTGTGGCTGTTTTGATATGTGGTAGAAGTATCAAACTGGTCACCAATGGAATAGGGGGTGCTCTAAATACCCGCGATTATTCTAGCGGCGGGAAGTTTGACAGGGGTTACTTGGGACGCCTTGGCTCGGAGGGATGAAACTCAAAGGCCCAAACCATCGGAATCTAGTCAGATGGACGAAAATAGCATAGGATCATTCACCACGGCCTTGTCCAGAGGAAGTACAACTTCTATCGTGCCGCCACATCCCAAACACATCTGCCCAAACCACAGTCTTAAGATTGGGCCTCAAGTTGGAGTATATACCTACCTCTCCTCTGAACTTGCTTCAAGCTGTTTTCATACCCTTGAAGATGCCTTATTCACCGCCGCCGGGCCTAGAGCCCAGCGCAGTAATGGTTCGAGTTCTCAACCCAGCCGATCCATCCCTTCCTGCTTTCCTTGAAGCCTGTCGGTCGAAGACGGGCGACGTAGCTGTAGTTTCGCAGCTAGCATCTGGCCGCGACCGGAACGACGGCTCACTTACGTGGGGACTCACCGATGCTTTCAAGGCGGGACGGCTTGACATAGCCCGTTGCCTCCTAGAACTCGGAGTCAAGTGGCATGCTGGGACAATGTATTATGTAGATTCGGTGGAAGCAGTGAAACTGCTGATCGAGTTTGGGTTTTGTGTAAATGATCCATGGCCTTTCGGCAATGTTATTCTTCCGTAAGCACCTTCATTCACATCAATACGCTATGATATGCTGACCGTGTACACAGTACAGTCGTCGCACGTAACGACGAGGCCTTTGTCCGGTATCTTCTATCGCAAGGCGCAAACCCCAATCTAGGTCCACCACTATGTCCCCAAGAGCGTCATTCATATGAGATCCGTCCAATGCAGAACTCTGGCGCCGCTCTCGACGCTGCAGCAGCCTATTCCACGCCGGAGATGTTTGCCCTTCTTGTTGCCCATGGTGCAGATATCTCTAATGCGTCCCCTCTTCACTCCGCTGCTCGCGCTGGATTCGATGCCCCACCCGGATCTAGGATTCCTATGATGGAGTACTTGGTTGGCATCGGACTGGATGTAAATGCAGTTGATGATGCGGTAAGGTCCGGGGAGGGGGTATGGGGGACGCCACTATTCTGCACAATTAAGCCGGGAAGAGTGCAAGAGGCTAAAGGGTTGTTAGAGAAGGGAGCGGATCCAGAGCGGAGAGTATCCTGGGTCGATATGACAGTCCGGGAGTACGCGACCAGGTCCAAGGCTAACGAGAAGGTGGATCTCATGAGACCATACTGAAGGATCCCTGTAGGAGCTTCCAGTCCTCTGACACCCCCATTCAGGCCACGTGAGCAGAAAGAGCTGAAAGGGTATAGCAGTCAATGGATTAGATTTTTTACGGTCGACATGTGCAGTGCATGCTGATTTACTGCTACCTTGAGGACTTCAATGTGCCGCAATGGGTTTCGAGCGCTCGTGGGCTAACCATGAACAACACTGGGCTATTAGAGGAGGTTTCAGACCCGAGGACACTGAAGTAGTAGAAGAATAGTATACACCTCTAACAACATGGTACTGCGTGCGCCGTGGGTACCGAACTCCAGAGTCAACACGCCGTTCATTTGCGGCATTAGTACCGTCGCCCAACTTCCACGCCAACGCCGTCATCCAAGCCTCCAGCCATGCCTCTGGCAGTCGGTGTAGCTTTGATCGCACTGATACTAGGGTCGAATTCGCCTCTATAGTCCCAACCACCATCCTGGGTGAAGAAGTCCACTTCATCGATAATATCCCATACGACGTCTTCAGCAATTTGCTCCTTGTATCTGTCCCCAATCGCGCGCAGCTTCCTGCCTTCGGGTATGCCATCATTATTATCACTTCCAGCCATGTCAACATCCTTCGACTGGTTGACAATCTCTTCGGGTGGACACCAGAAATCCGGACCAAAATTGACTTGAGCTATGCCGCCGCAAAAGGCTGCAATGGACGGAAAATAGCCAACCATTCCGTCGTCGAAGCCGAGCCTAGCACCAGCTGGCGCCGATGGAGCGCTCGCTGGTGGGAGGAATGATAGGAGATTCTCGAATGCGATGCCTACCTCTTTTCCATTCTTGTAAACCTTGATTGCCGATTGTGGCAGTGACCGTAATGGGGGATCTTCGTGATTGGGGGATAGGATAGTCTTGGTTGCTGGCCCTCTATCCGAGTATGATTCCATAGGCTTAGTAGCGACGTAGTCTAGCTGCTCGAAATAGAAGCTTCCTTTGTACGGAACGGGAATACGGTCTCTTATGATGTCTAATGGCTTATCCATATTCAAGGGATCCCTTGGGCCAGAAGAATGAGGCGACGCATCAAATCCGTCTCCTATGTCTACAGCTGGGTTGTATATTCCTTCCACAACTTTCCGGTGCATAGATAGCGATGGCAGCTGAATCTCAAGTCCGATGACATCGCCCTCGCGAACGTCCATGTCGGTGATATACTCCACTGGCGACGGCTTCCCAAGAGGGGGGCGAGCTTTCATGTGTTTAGCTTTTGTGCCCTTTGGTAGAGGTTTGAATATCTTGCTCGCCCGCGAGCGGTGTATTGTCTCCAGTCGTAAGTCAGTGATAGCGTAGCTGTACCCATCGAACCCCACCGGCGCGTCCAAAGGTGCCTCTCTTCTCGCCCAGCCCATGCGCACGTGCGGCTGTGCAATGGGGTGTCCGTTTTCTGAGTGCTTCAAAGCAGGTGGTCCGTCTGTTGGTATGCCTTTTAGGATCTTCACTTCGTAGTAGAACCGTCCTTCGCGGGCCACAACATTGCCTCGTCCCATTCGCCATCCTTTCTCATTTGTGACCATGCTTGCCGACTCGTCGAAGTGGAACCATTTGTCGCAATCTTCATGGCTCATTCGTGGACCATAGGGACGAGAATCTGATTGCCGGTAGAATTGCTTATGGCGAAAGTGAGGATCGGCGACGCAGTGGGTGTAGCGGTAGCCTTTCTTGTTCCAGGCACTGGTAGTGATGTTAGCCTCACCTGTGTTGAAGAGTCCCAATATACTGACTGATCCACAGCTTTTTTTAACTCTGTCTGCTCGTTTGGAGTGAGAATAGGGCTGGGCTCATGCGACGCAAAGATGCCATCCTTTGGCACTTCATAATCTGACACTTTGGGTTCCGGGACGCTGTATCGCATAGGCGAGGGTGTAGAGACTCCATTCTTCTTGCTCTTCGGATTCGGTGTGCCTCCCCGTGCGCTTGCGGAGGCCTCTCTCTTCTTCAACGTCTCACGTTTCTCGCGCTGTTCTCGAGGCGGGGGACGCGCCGGACGCGACCGCGCTGCACCATCTGGATTGGGGTTGAGTGGGGATGAAACAGCGGGCGCATGGTGGTCGTCTTCAAGCGGGCGTCGTAAAGGAGGGGCGGCACCGGGCGTGCTGCCGCGAGATTGCGGTTGTTCGGCCATATCTGGGGGAGTGTTTGGGAATGGTGTTGAGGAATTGGTGTTTGATGATCGGGCCCAAATACTGGTCGACCCTGCTTGGCGGTCTGCAAGGCTGTGAACGTTTCTGCCGTCCCGAGGCCCAGAGCCGTCATTCACCACTACTCCCCGCTATTATGAAACCGCTAAATACTGCAATTCGGAATCAGTCCTCCTCATCAATCAAACAGTATCGTATCTGGTGTATGCCGTAGCTATGGCCGCCGCTACTAATCCGCTCCATGACACCTACGCGCCCTCTTATCCAGCCATCTCACGCAAGACCTTTACTATTGCCGGTATTCTAACTACAGTGTATGGCCTCGATGACCTTACTCCATCCATTGAGCCAGTTGCCTGCCTTTGGCTTCTTCATCCCCGGCTCCAAACACAGGAAACAATGGCGCCGGTCGCCGCGAAGACCATTCACGCCTGGAATGATCGGATAAGAGATGGGAAAGCCGGCAAAACACCCAAAGGCTTAATTGCTGTATCCTTTGACCAGCGTAATCATGGCTCGAGGCGGGTTGACAAGCTCGCGAATGAGGCCTGGCGACAGGGCAACACAAGACACGCTCAGGATATGTTCTCTTGCTACCGTGAGTCCAGCTATTTCGGCCACAACGACGTTTGAGATTCCCCAGCGCGTTTACAGAATGACCAACATGCGTCTGATTGTGATTTTTTAAAGCATGCTGCTGCGTCTCAAGTAGCGTCAATCCAGGATATCAGCTAAAAGTTGCTAGATGGTACCGCAGTCGACACCTCCCACCTCCTGACCTATCTTCCTTCCTACATATTCCACCCACCCTCACCACACCGTCTGACACAGCACCTCGTTCTTGGAGTCTCGCTGGGTGGTCACGCAGCATGGCACTGCATCCTACATGACGCTCGTATCACTGCCGCTGTGGCAGTCATCGGCTGTCCAGACTATACTCGCCTCATGACTGATCGAGCCGCCAAATCTAAGCTCAAGACATGGACATCTACCTCACCACCTGGCTCCTCCTTCCTCGGCTCGCAAGACTTCCCCCAGTCTCTGATTGACGCCATCGCGCGCTATGACCCCGCCGGTTTACTACTGCCAGACCTAGAGGACGGTTCGTCGCCGTCTCCGGTGGCATTGCAGAAGTTCAAGCAGCTATTACAGCAGCATCTTGGGTCAAAGAGGATCCTGAACCTTTCTGGAGGCGCAGATAAGCTAGTGCCATACGCAGCAGGCGATCCATTCCTGCAAGTGCTACAGAAGACTTTACACGAGGATCCAGAATTAGATATAGGATTTGAGGATGTCGTTTTCGACGGCGTTGGCCATGCTTTCACGCCTGTCATGTCTGATCGAGCTGTGGGCTGGATTGGTGACGTACTAGCGAAAACGGGAGAAGGTAATAAAGACTCAAAGATATAACCAGATCCGTAGCCCGTCGTGTATGAAAAGCAAATAGACACAAAAGCAGAAACTCCTGTAAATACCTACAATTACGCCATAAACCACACATACGTAACCACCTACATAACCTATAATACCCTTAAACACCTCCATCTCTACCAACCACGACTCTCTCCTCTCAGCCCTACCCAGCCTCCCCACTCCCAGCCTCGCGCCGTCCCGCCTCCAACGCATAAATCCCCAGCCCCCACCCAGCCAATCAGCGCCCACAACCTGGCCATCTCCAATAGTCCGGCCGCCCTCGCACCCGATCGGTCCCACCCCGAGCCGCAAACCTCAACGTCTGCCCATATCACGCCCACATATAGCTAACCGCCCTGCCCCCCCTCGCACTATTCCACAACGGCAGGTGGTGTTCGCACGGCGGGCCGGCCGGGCCCAGCACACAGTCGCCCGCAACACGCAATCTATCCGGCAGCCGGGCGGCGGGTACGGGATACAGTACACGGGCGGTTGGGAAGGGCAGTCGTGTTACCAGGGGAGGTTTAATTTATCTCGCCCGCTAGAGGCAACGCTAGGTAACGGTATTCTCCAGCCCGCGGACGCACGCTGTGGTTAGCGTTGCAGATGGGGCTGCAAGGGTAAATTACGGTTACTGGACGCTGGTGAGTGGCTGGAATCAGCTTTGCGAGGTTGGAAAAGCTGGTTTGTTACGCTGCGTTCTTCCGAGCCTGCGTTAGTTATTGTTACGCGGGCTGGTTATGTCGCACAGGCGACTCGCCTCGCGTGCTGAGTGGGTCGGAGATTGGGCGGCTTCGTAATATGATCGGGCGGGGTTTTGTGGCGCCGGCGGCTACGGGGGCGATGAGAGAAGGGAAAGTGGAGAGCGCTGGGAGCGGGTATACGGGCGAGGTGGGTTTGAGGCGCTTGCGGGATGAGGAAGACGGGTGGTGGCGGGAATGGCAGCGTGCTGAGGAGAAGAGAGTACTCTGATTTGGATATCTGGAGTTAGACGAAATTCATGGTTTTGGTAGGCTTTTTAGCTTGAGGAACCACCTCCGACGGCGTTGAGACCGTAAATCACGTCGTACGGCAGTTAGACTGAAGGGTGATGCAGGACACTCAGTTCGCTGAGTTGAAATTAGGTTCTAAGATATTTTGGTGGAAAATCAGAAAGCCGCCCGATGAAGCCGCTGCGGGCCCGTTACCGAAACACCAGCGCCAGTGACAATGTATGCAGATGGAAAGGAAATATGACCACGCGCTTCTCTCCAGCATTGCTGCATCCTCTAGCCAGATAGGCCACGCTCTATGCGATCAAGCGGCCCCGTAGATCCAATACTGAGCGGCATAAGCAACCTCGAAAGTGGTCGTCTTGACGTCGGCGCAGGTTGCGGGGGCGCTTCCTCCGGCAGTCTCGAGGCGGTAGACTGTGTTGACGCCGCCTTGAGATCCGCCAGCGTCGATGAGTTGGAGCCAAGGGACAGCGCCTTCGTTGCTCTTCCCCGGGCAAGAGTAGGCTGGCGCAGTCATGGTGGCGTTCTTCTTGCCATTGACCTGAGGGAATGGTTTCGTTTGGATGTTCTGAAGGGCGAAAGTGG
This sequence comes from Lophium mytilinum, assembly GCA_010093605.1. Taxonomy (NCBI): domain Eukaryota; kingdom Fungi; phylum Ascomycota; class Dothideomycetes; order Mytilinidiales; family Mytilinidiaceae; genus Lophium; species Lophium mytilinum. The sequence goes on along the minus strand of MU004181.1, from coordinate 3,087,048 downwards.
GGACGCCTCCGCTAGAGAAGAAGTGTTTGCCGACGACTATGTTGTAGCCGGACGCGGAGAGGAAGGCGCTTAGGACCTGGGGGTACGATGACATGGAGAGGGCGAGGCCGGACAGGGTGTTGATCTTCCATTTGGCAAGAGGATCGCTGATAAGCTTGGTGCCCAGGTCGTAGAGAGTAGCTATGGAATGTTAGTACGAGTGTCAGGGTCGCGTTGGATAAGAGGGAGAAACTGTACCTGTAGCTCCGGTAGTGCCTGGAGCAGCTGTGGATCCAGGTGCGGCGCAGGTGTAATTCTGCGTGCCTATTCCGAGAAGGATGTACTTCAGGACGAGGCCTGTGGGGCCCGGCAGGCTGTTGTCAGGCTGCTGCATGACGAGAACCTGCGAGCCATCATTTCGAGGTTCTAGGTGATGTAGCGGCGAGCTCGCAGTTTGAGTGGTCAGGAGGCAGATAGCCACAAGGGCGGAGATAATGGCCTTGGGAAACATGCTGGATGACTTTTGGCAGTGTTGTTGAAGGGCGTGTTCGATGTAGAAGACGAAGAATGAAGAACGTATGGGGCTTTTTAAATCTCAAACACGCGGTAGCAGTTGCAGCTCGTCTTATATGGAAGGAACAACACAGAGAAAAGAGGAAAGGCCGATCTGGGTGTACCGTTAGTCTCCGCACTTAGGCGCCGACGCTGGGAGTGTTTCCATACATTTAAATCCAGTTGAGAAGTATGGTTTCACACAGCGCGAATCGGGACGAATCTACCTGAGGCACTCGGAAAAGAAACACCACGACGCAAGATTAAGAGAAGGGAGAAGGGAGAAGGAAGAAGGGCGACTAAGGGGAATATGTATGCGACCTCGAGGCTCCACGGTAGTATGAACAGTAAGTGCCTTTGGACGCAGAGAGGAGCTCGCGCCATCTTATACAAAGCATCCTCCCCACTACGCACGACAGGCTGCAGGAGCCATCCCGGCGGAAGCTAGATTGCAGTCGACTCGAGCTCATGCCCGACGGCAGTGATTGATCCTTGAAGCGAGGTGCAGGAGGTGCAAGGCTTCGTGGGCTTCTAAAAATCCTAGGTTGTGCCACCAACAAGGCCAGCCTCCTAGCCGGCACCCGCCTCCAAAACTTGCCTCGAAACGGACACGGCGAGGGTAGAAACACAGGCTATTTGGCCACGCACGACAACGTGGGAGATCCGTGCTGAGGCCGAGGGCAGACGGTCAGAACATGGAGGTTTTTTGGTGGCTTTCCAGAACGCCTCGCTGCTGAGCCGCATGCCCGCCTGCCGTCGTGTAGACGCCCAATTGGTATGTACGTCGACGACTCCGCCATTGCGCATGCCTTGGAGTGGGTGCGGCGAAGGGTGGTGAGTTGGTCAGCGGGCTTCGCAGCAGCACTCAGAATGGCCTCAGGCATGCAGATTCCCGGCCTCGAAAAGTTTCACGAAGCAGGTCAGGACGTCTTCAAACAGTTCTTCAGTCAGGTAGCTAACTCCGTATTGCGGGACGCCAGGGTCGTGGTGCGGCCGACGCGTCAGACAGTCCGTGGAGTCCGAGGCCAGAATGAAGCGCGCAAATGCCGCCAAATCGTACCACAGCCGGCTAGCGTGGTGTTGCAGTGGGCCAATATGCACCTAGATGGGCTCAGTATGCACCTTAAACAAACTCAATGCGGAGATATCCATTCTCAGCAAACTGGCCGCTCTCGGCTGCATAGCCAGCAAATTAATCGCGCACGCCACGCGGGTCACGCCCCGTCGTCGTGCCTTAGCCGCGTTTCTCTTGCCTGTGCCGCTCTCCCTCCGCTGTACCTTGTCCTTGTCTTTCTCGTCGAAGTTGCGCCTGCTGGAGGCTGTTGCCGCACTGTATCCGTCTCTGCTTGACGCTTCCGGCTGTGGATAAACGGGCCTTCTGTAGTGCAATCTCTGGGGAACCATGCCATCCGGCCAAAGCAAAATATTTCTTGTGGCCGAGTTACGATGGGGCGGCAATACTAAGATACCCTCGCGTCCCAGCCGCCATTGATTCCTCGCCGCCGAGCGAAGGCGTCGCCTGTTTCGCACCAAGTGCACCAACAATCCTGGGCATCCTCACGTCGTGCTCACTGTCGATTTCCGCTCTGCGACCTGTCGTGTTCTGCATCATCCCTCTGGCAATCTATCGAGGCTCTTGTTTCGAAACCCTGCACGCCTCTAGACCCCTTGTTGCGAACCAGTGTCGGAGCTTGCATGACAGAAACATCGTTTCAGCACGCCAAACCTCAACACCATCAGTCGAAACTCCAAGCTCCCCTACCTCCCCATTCTTGACCTTGCGCCTTGCCGTAGCTAACTAGCAGCTTCCGAACCATCTCGCCCTGTCGAGCCGGCTAATCGTTTCATCAACCATGGCTCATCAACGTCCGAAACGTGCAAGAAGTAACCCCATCTCGGCCTCCGTGCCTCATCATTATAAGCCGGCTTCTAGCTTGTCCGTTTTCTCCCTCGCTCTGAGTTCGGTGGTGTTGGTGGCGGCGGCGCGGTCAAGACGTCCGCACGGCGTAGATAGCCTCAAGGCTGACACCTCAACCGTTCGCTCTCCTCCATGCGACCCAGCATGCCAGTTAACACGCAAATAGGGACCTAAACAAGACTAAGAGACACACACTAACTTCAAGGTGCTTGTGAGTGGACGTACTTGGAAGTTGGTGCATGTTTTGACTTGTAGAACAACTTGGCCCGCCTTGCCCACTCCAAAGTCTCTTTACGCGAATCTAGCCTGCTCAGAGCTCCTTGCTTCCTCCCTCCAACAGTGTTGTACCTTGACGATTCTTCCACAGCGAATGCCGTCGGTCTCTGACGTGGTGCCTCAATCTCCACAGAATTCAAGGTTTATATTCAACACCAACAACGCTAACATCAGCTCTCGCATTAGCACGCGTACTCCGCACAGTCAAGGTCTTGGGGACTCACAAACACGACAGCATCATCAGCACAGCCTCATCAATCCTCCAGCCGCCTATCAGCCACTGTATTGGAGCAGTGAGGTAATGATTGTTAGTATGTGTGTTTGTGCTTTCCGAAAGCCGCCTGCGATAGCATAGCTCTATACTTATGGGCCCACATCTTGAGCTAAAAGTCTTTTGAGCAACCCAAAATCATTTCGCGGGAAGCTAGACAGCCTTGCAGACAACGCCAGCTTCTCTTTCTCTTGATTGAGCGTTGAGATCGGAGCACTAGGCAAGTTAGACTTTGGCATCCACTTGCCTTCAAAGACGAAATATCTCAACAATGCTATTGTTCGCATCCTTTGTCTCTCAAAGACATGGGAGGTTCTTGACTTTCTCCACCTCTTGCCACTTCTTTCATCTCTCTTGTACTTCTCAAAGCCTTTACTGCTGTCGCAGCAAACAAAGAACTGGCACAAAGCAATTGTCTCAGTAATGAAATATCTCCACTCTCCAAGTCGACGCTGGCTAAATAGCATACCTGAGTACTGTTGCATCCTTGAGCGCTACGATCACGACCTTCGAGCAAACTATCTCTTCTGTAGCAATATCGATACTTTGCTGCGCGAAAATATCGTTACCGAGAGGCAGTACACGCCTAAAGCAACCCATTGCCTACATTAAGCCGTGCTGACGACTAGTCTACTTTGTAACAGTGACCAGCATGGGTAGAGGTGGAAGGGGCGGACGCGGCGGCAATCGCGGGAACCGCGGAGGCTGGAACGATCAAAATGGAAGAAATGATCATCCTAGAAATAACCAAAAACAAGGTCAGAGAAACGGCCGCCAACAACGGAACGACTCCAAGCATGAGAAAAACCATGGCAAAAAGGATGACAAGAAGGAGAATAAAGAGAAGCAACCAAAAGGCGATCCATGCGGGACCTGCTGGACTTACGGCCACCCGACCGAAAGGTGTGCTGCTACCCTCGTCGCAGAGGAAGACCGTTGCGGTTGCACCAATCCTTACCACCTACCCATCAAGTGTCCTTGGGCAAAGAAGGTGGAAAACGTTCCTACCGGCCTGACCATGCAACTAAACAAAGTTTTAATATGTACGTGGTGCAAGGAGACCGGTACAACCCATACGGTAAACAATTGCCCATTCAAAAAGAAATTTGACGACGGTGCCAAGGATAAGATACATGCCGCCTATGACAAGTTCACTTTCTGCGCGCACTGCGGTTCCAATCAACATCTTACCAAAGGCTGTCCTGTACCTCAACGTCTTTACAAGGAAAAGGATTGGGAAGCCAAAATTTGGAAGTGGGAGGCAAGTTGGGAGGCGAAGAACATACTCAAAGAACCAAATCTTAGACGCCCCGACATTGACGAGTATATGTGGTGCCACTTCTGCGAGGACTTCTACAAGAAAGACAAGGACCACCAGCCTAACTACAAGACTTGTCCAGATAGCGACGGTAAGACGGCATTCATTGATAACGTACCGGTATCTTTGAGAGATGTCATCTTAAAGGAGCCAGTCCAAACGATGAGTTTCGGACCGCGTGGTATAGAGAAAAGCAACAATTGGACTTCTACTGCCTTGTTCGGCAATCAGCAGAACAATGGAACCACCCATCCCTGGGTTGCCAACCAGCAAATCAAGATTGACGGGGATAAGTTGACAGTTCCGTGTCAACAGTGCAAGAAAGCGATTCTCGAATTCGACACTAATTTCGTGCTGGAGCAGCGTCAATGCCGCAATTGTTTCACCGTGAACGACCATCCCAAAAACACGAACGGCAAAAAGTCTCAAAACCCGGGCGATCCTTGGAGCTGGTTGAAAAAGGATGCCGATCCTCAACCTGGCACCTACAAATTCGAGTTCCTTGTCGGCGACGCTATTGCCAAGAAAGAGGACGACAGGATGCGCCGGCCGTCTGATCAGCTGGAAGTTCTTCCCCATGAGTTATGGCCAGAGGGACAACCACAGTATGTAGACTCTAATGTTGGCATGTTGGACACATTCAATTTCCCAGGAAACAGCCAGACCTACTTTCCTTCTCGCAAGCACAGGGTCGGACCTACGGATTGGTGGGTTGCTAGCAACGCCGAAGCCGAGATCAATATATACGCAAGGGATGGGATGGTTATTGGGTGCCAAACGTGCGGCTGTATTATGACCATGATGGATGGCGACAAGGATAACGACGTCGTCATGACCTGTACAGGTCTGGCGAATGTGTTCGGATGCGCCTGGGGCTATCCGAAGTGGAACAGCATTGCACAAAATGACTGCGGCTGCGTTGCAATAGCTGGACAGAGAAAAAGTTGGGTGAAGATCTCTGTTGTGTAAGGGAAGGTAAGTATGGCGGATGCTGTAATTGGCTGACTTCAGTGTTTTCTTAGTAGTGGTATTGCAGCGTCTTTCAGCGCCATGTACTTCTTCACTTTTCTCAAGATTGCATTAAATCATGCACCTCACAGATTAGTACCCAATCTCAATTCTTTCTAAACATTTCAAGTCAAGTTCTGTTTTCAATTCCGTATCCATTCCAACAAACATATTTCGAAACCTTCAAGAATAGCTTTTTGTCTACTTACTAGGCGACGGCATAACACTACTCCGTACGAAGTGCTAAGTACCACGTGACGACTAAGGCTACGGTAGACCAAACCGCCCGCGCTCTGGCAGCAGTGTTCCTAGCCTACCTCTTCCGCCCATTTCCCCTGCTTTGCCGACATCTATATACTCTTTCAAAGTCTACTCGTTTTTCAGTACGCAAGATTCTTCCAAGCTGCTACTTCTTAGCCTTCTTGACACTATTCCACTCAATCGCAAGGCTCCCGACAACAGTGAGGGACGACATGACCACCGCAACTATGAATACGCGAGTCAAGGCGCTATTATAGGCTACCAGAACTGCTTGCAGGTCTTGAGGAGGTACTAGAGATCGCAGCTGGGTCGCGCCCACGGTAGAGAGACGGGATGTATCGAGTCTACCATTCGGAAATGCTGCTTCAAGGTTCTGCACGAGTTTGTTCTGAAGCACAGCCTGTCCGATCGCTATGAAAATGGCGCCACTCAACGTTTGGACGAGCACGACGATAGAGACCCCCGCGGGGATATCTGCTTCAGGCAAAACAGTCTGGATCGCGACCTGGGGTTGTTGCTGGCCCATTCCAATACCCAGGCCTGTCAATGCTTGGAAGCCAACCCACTGGGAAAAGCCCGTATTCACAGCCCAGGTTGTCATCAGGCCCTCTCCGATGGGCGTGATGATGGAGGAGAGTAACATGAATGGGGCATCTACGATTACCAGCAATTAGCTGTCTAGGTTCGATGCACGTTTACCGAAGCCGGAATGACCTACAGTATCCAAATTTCATGACAAGGAACCCGGCCAAATTGGCCATGACCACTACCCCTAAGACAAAGGGAAGCAGGCTGACGCCGGACGAGGCAGCACTGGCATTGCGGATTACTTGTTGCCAGAAAGGGATATAGTAAACAAGGAGGAAAAATGCGGCTCCGTTACAGAAGGCGTTCCACGCGGCTGCCGCGACGCTCCTTTGCGTGATAATGTGGATGGGTAAGGTAGCTTCGGCACCTTTCCAGTATTCGAAGGCAATGAATGCGATGCCTAGCACGCCGAAGAGCACAAACAATGCCACGATCCGGCCACTTGTCCAAGAATAGGTCGAGCCACCCCACTGGAGAGCAAGCAAAAGGCACGTAATGGCAGGTATGAAAATGAGCAAGCCAATGATATCAATCCTCTTGAGCTTCTCAGCTAGGCAGACGGAGCTGAGCTCTGGACGCTTATGCGGCGGCAGAAAGAAAAGGAGAGCGACCATAGTGAAGCCACCAAACGGCAAGTTGATATAAAAGCACCACCGCCAGGTTAGGTTGGTAGTGAAGATTCCTCCCAGAACAGGTCCCAGAACGGCGGCGACGGCAAACACCATGGCGATAGAGGAAATACATATGGGGCGAATGCGTAGAGGGAATACGTGGCCAATGATGATGTAGGCTCCTGATGCTATTCCGGCACAACCTACACCGGCAGTCGCGCGGCCGGCGATAAGGGCGTTGCTGTTGGGCGCGACGCCACAGATCAACGACCCGAGCTCGAAGATAAATATCGCGGTGAGCATTGTGTACTTGATCGAGAAGTTTGAGTAGACACGGCCGTAAAAGAGCTGGAACGCCGATGTTGTCAAGAGGTAGCCTGGATTTCAGTTGCGGTGCGTTAGAGAAAAGCACTAGGTCTGGAGGCCCATAGAGTTCACATACTACTTCCGTACCATCCCTCGTCCGATGTACTGTGGAAATCGTCCGTAATGCTCGGAATTGCATTGGACACGATGGTTTGGTCCTGCATATAGTTTCCGCAAAAGTCAGCTTTCTAGAATAACTGGGCGAGCGTTAAGACTGCGGTCAGATACTCACAAGAGAGTACAAGAACACGGCGAACCATAGTCCAATCCCAATAAACAACAGCCTTGGCCATCCCAGATATTTGTCTGAGGAAGTTTCTTCTGGCTGGTCATCCGGATTTACTTGGATTGTATTCTGTTCTGGGTCGTCTGCAACATGTTCAACCAAAGCGTTTTCTGGATACGATTGCTCTGATTTCTCCATATTAATGTTGGTCGATCGGCGGGAGCTGTCTTCTGAAGCCATAATTATGACGCTGGGAAGCAGACAGACAGAAATTAGCTTTGCTTGATGATGAAGAGACGTAAAGCGAAAGAAAAGCCAACGAAAGCTGTACATGCTACCGCCTGGAGTCCCAGTGGAATCTTATATGGCACAATTAGACCATCAGCGAAAGCGAAGGGCCAATGAAAATGCTGGGATATAAGTGTCGACAGGGATCGCGTTGCCTTCTGAAAGAGTGTTAGTGTCCCACGCCACCGATGCAAGGCTTCAACCTTGTCCTATTCTGACATTGCTTTCATCAGCTATAAAAATGTACGACGCTCGTTCCTTTTTTCTTAACGAATACAGCATGCGGATGACCATATCCTACGACCTCAGCCCTAGCCCTTGGACTCCATAATCCCCTTCCAGCTTGATGTTTATTTGCGGAAGCGACAAATCTCTACCTTCTGTTCCCCGATCAAAGGGCTGTCTCACTTGCGTGTCTCGCAAGAAGCGCTGCGGTCCGTCCAATCGCGAGCCACGTATAAGTTTTGATGCTGACAATCCTGCTGTAGACGGCAGACGGCCGACATGTCGTGCCTGTGAGAACCGAAAGCAAGTCTGTGGGGGATACAGGAGAGAGGAAGTTGTGTTCTTGAGCGAAGGATGGCGAGCTCTGGGCGTGGCCTCTGTAGCTCGCAGTAAGATAAAGACGCCTAAGAACACAAATCAGCCCGGACGCCTAAGCTCAGGCATTTCGACTTTTACATGTTGCGAGGCCGATAATACTGATGCGGATCTGGTTCTTTGTCCAAGCCTGACCATAGACCGGTCGCATCTGCACATTGCCTTTTTCCTAGCTTCGTTTGGGACACGACCTTTCCAATCTCTCGACGCCATCGGTCATCTCTTCCGCCATTACCTCCACTTGGTTTCCTCCAATGTACTTGATGGCTATGACCGCTCTCTGTCGCCAAGCACGCCTGTTGTCTTTGCGGTTGATGCTCTAGCATATAGCTACTTTGGGACAGCCAACGTCGACCCCTTGTCGGTGCGGCGTAGCTTTCATAGCTATGGCATAGCCCTCCAATCTATGTCAGCCAGGTTGACGGAGATGAAACGTGTACATTCCGGATTCCACGACATTGCCGAGGATGATTGGCAACATTTCGCTTTCTTCTGCCTTGTCATGGCGTTCTGGGAGGTATGTTCTAGCCACACACGACCCCCTTCTCTCCCCAGCCGTCAGGCACTATGAGTACCACCCTAACGTTAAAGCAATCAAAAGATGAAGATGTCGCCTGCTTCGCGCAACTGGGAATACCACATACGTTGCCTGGCAGCTGCTATCATTCTCCGCGGCCCAAATCATGCGTACTCGAAAATCAATTTTCATCTGCTCGCATCTTCGCGCTTGCTTCTTGTGCGTAGACTTATCACGGCAGTCGAACTGAGTCTCTCTTACTGACAGGGCCTTAGATGTTACAAACATTGTCAGCAAGGGAGCCGAACGACTGGCAAGAACGCTTACCCATCCGTTCGGCATGGCTCGGAGAGATAAAATTGGCACTTGGGGAAGCTGAAAACCCGAAGTTCAGTACTGACTACGAGCTCTACCGTTCAGTCGATTCTCTCATGATAGAGGTCACTACTGTTGTGTCCACCATGGCTCAATTTGACCAGCTGCTTGCCCAAAGGTCGACTGCACCTGGGTTGAATACCAAGGGTTCTAATCAGATTTTAATCGATCTCTACGACACAGCAGAAGACATCTTATCTCGCACTGAAGTGCGACTGGCGCGCTGGAACACGAACATCTGTGAGATTTCATTCTCATCGTGGCTGTCGCTCTACCATGACATGGCCACCAACCCCATCTCGGGTTTGTTTTGGTCGAACATTAACGAGGGGGAATTTCGGTCATATTTGGACTCTGTTCTCACCTTTCGTAATATGCTGGAGTACCACTCTGTAACGATGTACTGGACGATAATCATGTCTCTTCGTCTACTCTTGAGCGATATGCTCACTTTAATGGTATGGACAAACGTAGATGGAATGCCGGCCAATTCACCACAGAGAATCGAGGACCACCGCATTAAGCTGATGAAATATGCACTTAACGTCCTGCAAACAATCTGCTACGCTACACATATGGAGAATAGGGAAGTCGCACCCTTTGTCTTTGCAACGGCCTTCCAACTGACGGTTGCCGTCCTGGAACGAGAATGCAAGTCTCTTCGAGAAGCAGCTGGTAATCACGAAAATAGAGTCATGAGATGCGAAGGTCTGAAAAGTCTTGCGGTTCGTTATTTGGACTGGGCTGTCCAGAACAAGATACCCGTTACGATCGATTTGGACTCCCTTAGGAAATGGGAATTCGCGTCTATCGCGTAGATAGGGAAATTATTCTAATAGCCTGTTCCGCAAGCTGCGAACACCTCTTCTCCGCTCGCTTCTGCCGCCAATTCTTCGAGGTCAAAGCAACTGCCAAAAACGAGGTTTGCTTGAAATGGTCTGGGATGAACTCCTGGTCGCATTGCACTACTGACCACTAGCAATTCGATCTCTGAACACTAACCTCACTCCACCACCCTCCCAAACCCAAACCCTCTCACCCCATTACTAACCCACACCCCCTCCCCAACCTGCACCGTCTCCGCCAACACCGGCTCCTCCATACACAACCCCTTCCCCAGCGCCCACCGCCTCGTCGTGCCCCGCTGCCCGCCACTGCCCACCTTCGCACTCCGCACACTATGCCCCCAGCGCCCCGGGAACGGCGTGCGCAACTCCCCTTCGTCTTTCCCCGGCAGGCTGCCATCCCCAGGCTTGACTTCTTCAGCATACCGCCCCGCCGGCACACCCACAGGCGGCGTCACCCACCGCCCCCCGCGGAACAGATACAGCGACGTCATGCTGCCCTCTGTAAGCTCGTCGCACGGGTTGCGCAGCATGACTTCCACCAGCGCGGGCTGGGAGGAGTGGGCGGGCGGGGGCAGGGCGCGGGTCCGCGAGGAGTCGTAGTGCGTGCGCTCTGTGGTCTTGAGGGAGGTGAAGGGCGTGATTGAGGTTGGGAGGGGGTCGAGCTTGAGGGTCCAGGTTGGGGGTTGGAGGTCTCTTGGAGTAGAGGCTGCGAGCGAGTCCGTGGGGCCGAGGGTTAGGGCGCCGCCGGTTAGTGGGGAGGGTTTGAAGGCGTTGGCTAGATGTGGTGGTGAAGGGGGCGTGGGAGGCGTGAAGGAGGGCGGGTAGAGCGTTGACAGGGGCACGGCTGGGACGGGGGAGAGCTCGACGGAGAGGGCGGCGGTGATGGAGAAGAGGATGCGGATCTTGGTTTTTGAATTAGCCATGTTTGCGGCAAGACTGAAATTGACAGTTCTGGCTTTTTAAGAGGTCATACTTTCAGAGGTCCTTCAGTCCCCGTGCGCTTCTGGTACTCAACTACCTTTTCGAGAAGCGTGTCAGCGAGCGCCGGCCCGTCTTCAAGCTTCTTAGCCACGTCGCTCCACTCGAAGTGCTGCGCGGCTTCTAGCATGCGGTCGCGGTGGTACACGAGCATGTAAAAAGGACTTGGGGAGGAGAAGCTAAAGTCTGACGAGCTATTTTCTGCGCTTTGGAGGAGGGAGGGGTCGTAGCGGAGGGAGGTAAAGAGCTCGAAGGGGGGTGAGGATGTAGCCATCTTGAGTCTATATGATCAAGTTGAGTTGAGTGTGCTTCAAAGTCTTTAATATACTGCAGTAGGTGTTATTTTGATACTCGGATATTTCGAGTCCGAAGTCGGATAGGTGCAGATGAAGACGTGGCGGCCGCGGATACCTATGATTGAGAAGGAGAAATTTGATCAACGGTGACAAAAGGATTTTGATTCTGGTATGAGAAGGGTATAAAATGGAGCAATAGGTCTAGATATGCTGGGGAAAAAGATTCGTAGGGGTGACGGTTGAAGAGAATATATATCACGTGACTCTGGATCAAAGGTGATACTCGAAGTCTTTTAGATCATGCTCTATAACAGGCTTCGCAAAAGCGTAGTGAAGATAGCAGACTACGTACCTTGTTGGAGACAGTTCATTGCTTGCTGACAACGTTGTGAAGATGGCCGGCTCCCTTGACTTTTTGACGACGTAATTCCTTCCATGTCTTGGCAGAGTGCAAGCTCCGACTCTCCTTAGGAAATTTAACGACCACTCGTGCCAGCTCTGTATCCAACAACACCATCACCACCCATCAGCTTTCTTTCCTCCCCGCTGCGCCCGTTCTTGACTCTTGTTCAGGAACGCGCCTTTTAATTCCTGTCTAGCCTTTGGTCCCTCCTTTAGCACCATGTCGCTGCCAATTCCCCGAGAGCCTCGGCCAATCCCCCTCGTAGAGATCCCAGCGCCGCCGTCATCACTCTGGGACAGATTATCGACATGGGCGAGTGAGCACAAGGGTGTCGTTTATACCATCGCGGGTGTGACGCTGGTGGTGAGCGCCGCGGGAACGATATACTACCTATCAGATAGTGGGAAAGGCGCGTCGACGCCGGGGTCGCCCCCGAAGAGAAAAAGCAAGAAGGATCGCAAGAAGGCGAAGAAGGAAGCGGAGGAGCCGGCAAAAGAGGAGCCTAAGACAGGTGATTCATACCAGGGCCAATGCGACTGATGGATGCCGAAGGCTAATCAGAAGACAGAGGCGAAAAAGCCTTCAGTGGCGGTCGAGAGCGAGGACGATTTGCCCCAGGTGGATGAGAGCACGGTTGGCGCGCTGAGCGTTGAGGTTTGTCTCATTGTCTTCATAATGTTGGCTATTGCTAACGCAGACTAGGAGCGCAAAGACTATGCTGCGAAGCTCAAGGCTGCCGGTAACAAGGCCTATGGAATTAAGGACTACAACAAGGCCATCGACCTATACGGGAAAGCAATTCTATGCAAACAGGACCCTGTCTTCTACTCCAATCGTGCCGCTTGCTGGAATGCCATGTCAGATTGGGACAAGGTTATCGAGGATACAACTGCGGCTATCAACTTGGATAACGAATACGTGAAGGCCTTGAACCGGAGAGCGAACGCATATGAGCAGGTCGAACGATTCAGCGAGGCCTTACTTGATTATACTGCGAGCTGCATCATCGATGGGTTCCGCAACGACCAGAGCGCCCAGAGCGTCGAGAGACTGCTCAAGAAGGTCGCAGAAGCCAAAGGTCGCGCTATCCTGGAGGGCAAGGAGAAGAAGCTTCCCAGTCCCACGTTTGTTACCAATTATCTACAGAGTTTCCGGCCCAAGCCCCCACCAGCAGGACTGGAAGAGGACGAGCAGCTCGCCGTGGACTCCGGGCCAGGGCAGTTGAGGATTGGACTCATTGGTCTGAGCAAAAAGACGGCAGAGGGATACGCGGACGCCGCAGACGCCTTTGACGAAGCACTGACGTATGAGGACAATGGGGAGTATGAGGCCTTCGCATACAATATGCGAGGGACCTTCCGGTACCTGAAGGGAGACAACCAGGACGCGCTAGCAGACTTGACAAAGTCTGTAGAGCTAGACCCGTCGTTGACCCAGAGCTTCATCAAACGCGCGAGCATGCACTTGGAGTTAGGCACGTTTAAGTTCTAATGTTGGGAATCCCAGCTAATATATTGTAGGCAATAGGGATGCAGCCGCACAGGACTTCGAGCAAGCGATGGAGCAGAATAAGGAAGATCCCGACATCTACTACCACCGTGCCCAGCTCCACTTCATTCTTAGCGAATTCGCGGAAGCGGCCAAGGACTACCAGAAATCTATCGATCTCGACAAGGACTTTATCTTCTCACACATCCAGCTCGGCGTCACACAGTACAAGATGGGGTCTATTGCGTCATCAATGGCTACTTTTCGACGATGCATGAAGAACTTTGACAAGGTCCCGGATGTCTACAATTACTATGGCGAGCTTCTGCTAGACCAGCAAAAGTACCAAGAGGCTATCGAGAAGTTTGATACTGCTGTGGACATGGAGAAAGCCACCAAGCCTCTTGGAATGAACGTTTTGCCTCTGATTAACAAGGCTCTCGCGCTATTCCAGTGGAAGCAGGATTTCTCGGAGGCGGAGAAGCTCTGCCAGAAGGCATTGATCATCGATCCAGAGTGCGACATTGCTGTTGCCACGATGGCCCAGCTCCTCCTGCAGCAAGGCAAAGTCACAGACGCTCTAAAGTACTTTGAGCGGGCAGCAGAGCTGTCGAGGACGGAAGGTGAAATTGTGAATGCTCTGTCATACGCCGAGGCCACCCGGACTCAACTTGAGGTAAGTTCTCCAAGAGCCTAACCCCCATTTGACAAACATCTGACTTACACTCTCTGCACAGGTCCAAGAAAAGTACCCACAACTAGCGGCCAAGCTCCACGGCATGATGCCTGGTGGAGGTGGAATGCGGTAAGCACGAAGTAGAAGATCGCATCTTCTGCTGAGAGCATAAAAATTCTAATATATCGGGCACGTTAATCTGGTTGCCCGCGACTGGTCCCCCCTTTTCCAACCTGTATTTATCCATCTCTTCTCTTGCTTGATAGCGAGATCTTATCCTTCGGTCGGCCTTGGTGTTGGGTTGCTCCTTTGCGTGTGCTTAGTTGGACTGTTTGGCAGATATGGGTCTGAGTGGCTCCGCGTGGCGAGAGGGTAGATGAGTGATGATGCATGGGAAGATGCGGATGTTGCGTCGGTCGCTGTAAAATATCTTGATCTTATGGTGGTGGGGTAGGGGTGGGGGTGGATGGGTGCATAGATGAAAACGTGCCTGATAATACATTCGGTAACTCTACTCTAGAGTATATTGTGAAGGAAATTGACAGCTACTGGAACATGCCGGTTGGATGTAGAGCTTCAGTGAAATAGCTTTCTTGTTGTGGTAATGTATTCGACACAGTTGGCGAAGCAGAAGACATGATGTGTGTATTCATGTTTATTGCATTGGAATCTGGGCTCTGACATTGCCCTACAGCTTGGCGAATTCTAATCAATTACTACCCAGGCACACTTCCAAAATATGCAGTATCAAGGCTATATATTAAACAGAGACCCTTAGGATAGATGCTCTATATATCCCGTCAACACCTACCTCCATCTATCACGGCCCCGGAGGTCAGGTAGACTACGGTCCGAGGTACTCAACGGCTGGTCATGCTTCCAACAGCCTCGCAACACGCCACCACCAGAGGAAGAGCAGTTCCTGGTCCGAGGCCGCTAAGCGTCTATCATTTGTGTGACATTGCCAGATGAAGCGGTCCGCGGCCGGAAATGGCCAGTGCGCATCACCCAGGCCGACAGCGATCCGGCCGTGATGCCTGACGTCAAATGCGAGAGGTGGCGGTTGATAGAGTCATGGAGCTAGCTGTTCAGCTGAGGCCGAAGCACAGAGTGGGTCGCCGTGGTGGTGTTTGCTGGGGAAATACTGGAGTCGAAGAAGCAAAAGAAATATATATTCACATGGCGGCGATGGATCAGGCGCCGTGCACATCATAGCGGCCCGCGGACATGTGGTTGTGATTCGCCGCGGGCTTCTCCAGCTTTTGCATCCCAGGAAAAGTGGGGCCTTGCACGCTGCAACATTCCAGGGCGGTAGAAGTGAGGGGAAGCTCCCTCTGTCACTCACAGCTGCGATATTGCTGAGAGGTACCACCCCGTATTAGACGCAGACACAAAGACTCTCCCGTGTGCTCCCCCAATCCATCATCACCCCCGACACCCCTCGCTCCTGCCCTGCTCCAAGCTTCACTTCACCGCGCTTTGCTTTTGTCAAGCTCTCTACCTCAATCGCCCTCTTGCTCCCTTGCTTCGTCCACCCCCTTCACCACCGGCACAATGCTTGCACGCCGCCTCACCCCGCGTGTTCGCAATGCTGTCCCCTCGTCACAGCCCGCTGTCGTCGTTTCTCGCTCCTTCAGTGCTCTTCCTGCGGCTCAGGGCCCGGTGAGAGCTCCAGCTCTAGCCGACATCACACCGGACGCCGCGCCGAAGTTCGACGCCCGGCAGAAGGAGTTTCGTGAGAGTCTAGTCGCCGCGCAGAGGCAGAAGGAGCAGCAACTGAGTCAGTCCCCCTCCAAATCCCACAGTAGTCTGTCTGCGTCTAGCACAAACGGTGGGCCCCCTCTTGTTGGCGATACACTTGGCTCACTGACTGCGTCTCATGCAGAAGAAGCACGCGCCCGCGAAGCTCAGGAGGGCGCAAAGAAGAAGCCCGGTGCTCTTACCTCACTCATCTACGGCACCCCCGAGGGCCGGGAGCTCGACAAGGACATTGAGAGGAGCTTCTCCCAGGTCTTGGCGAGAGGCAAATACGTCCATTCCATCGTCTTCCACGATGTCAAGCCCGACAAGGTAGACGAGTACACCGAACTCGTTGGAAAGTGGTATCCCCGGATGGCAGACATGCCCGAGAACAAGGTCCATCTTGTGGGCAGCTGGCGGACAGAGGTGGGCGACTGCGACACATTCGGTACGTGCACATTCCCGGCTTCGGCCATCCTTCACACGCGTTGGCCACTACCCGGCGACCTTTGAGGATAGCGTGCATGATGCCTTCTCCAGTCACACTAGGCCGGGGTTGGGAATTGACTTCATAAACAATATCCTCGAGAGTCCTTTAGTGGCCTTAAGTGGTCTGACTTCGCTAACACTGTGCAGTACATATCTGGGAGTACCAGCGGTACCACGGCTACCATGCTTCTCTGAACGCCATCCAACATCACCCCGAATTCCCAGAATTTGACGCGAAGCTCAAGACTCTGATAAATTCGAAGCGAACCTCCCTCATGCAAGAATTCTCCTTCTGGCCCACGACATCTCCACGCCAACTAGGCGGACTCTTCGAATTGCGGTCATACACATTGCACCCAGGCAATCTTTTGGAGTGGGAGACACATTGGCGCAAGGGCCTCAAGGCACGTAGAGAGGTTATGGAGGGCGTGGGAGCTTGGTTCGTGCAGGTCGGCGAGCTCAATACCGTGCACCACCTCTGGCAGTTTGCAGATTTGGAAGAGAGGAAAGTTCGGCGCGAGCAGAGCTGGGGAGTCGAGGGATGGGGCGAGACTGTCCACAAAACAGTCCCGCTGATTCAGTCAATGAAGAGCAGGATCTTGATCCCGTGCTCGTGGAGCGCGGTTGCTTAAGGCGGACAGACGGACGGTGCAGTGGATATGGATAGGGCGCTATATCAGACACGGAGCATGTACCTGGGAAAGCCAGCAGTCCGCGAAAGCAAGGGGCTGTGTGCGCAATTCGGATATGCCTGGAATGACTGGAGGCGCGAGAGCGGACGACAGTCAAGTGTAGATTAGCAGCTTCAGCGATATCTCCGGAAGGCTTCCGGTATCAAAATATGAAAATAACGATACCAATCATATGGATACCAACTACAAATAAACTGACATGTAACTTCTGCTGTTCTAACTTGACGTTTCGTGCTGGCCTGATAATATCTTGCTGTGAGCCGCCCCACGTGCGTCATCGGAACAACGAAACGCGGAGGTGAACGCGAAAACTGGAAACCCACCACCTCGAAATATCGCGCACCTGTCCCTCCCTTCTATCACCACTTCCCCTCTTCGCATTGTTAACCACCACTTTTTGATCTGTATTATAGCAGTCATTCACGATGGTTTACATTCGGCAGGACAAGCTCCCGAGGCTCAAAGAGTACAAGTACTCGGGAGTCGACCATAGTCCTGTATCCAAGTATATTATGAAGCCGTTCTACAATAATGTGGTCATCAAGTGCTTTCCTAAGAGCATGGCGTAAGTATTATACTCTCTCCAGAATCTGCTCCTGCAGTTCCTCGAAGTTAGAGAAATTTACAAGGCCATCAGCTAACGCTTCCACAGGCCCAACCTGGTATGCATCCTTTATGTTATTCCTCGAACGACGATCTTGTAGCTCGGACACGAAACAATCAGGACCGAATCGCATGCTGATATATTTGCCTTGCACTAGATTACCCTTACCGGCTTCAGCTTCGTCATTGCCAATTTCCTCACCCTCCTGTGGTACACACCCGGCCTGGACCAGGACTGTCCTCCGTGGGTGTATGCGAGCTGGTCGATAGGCCTGTTCCTATATCAGACGTTCGATGCCGTTGATGGCACACAGGCCAGGAGGACAGGCCAGAGTGGGCCTTTGGGAGAGCTATTCGATCATGGTGGGCATAACGATATTATAAACCAGCTTTAGAATTCGGCTAACGAGATGACCAGGTGTCGACGCTCTCAACACAACTCTTGAATGCCTAATATTCTCGGCCTGCATGAACTTGGGCCAAGGATGGAAGTCAATGTTGGTGCTCTTCGGTTGTACGTATATAACTCATTCCACTAGTCGACTCTATTATTCACATTACGATAGCTTCCCTGACTTTCTATGTGCAAACTTGGGACGAGTACCATACGCATACTTTGACTCTTGGTGTCATATCTGGGCCGGTCGAAGGCTTACTCATTCTGTGCACTGTCTACGGTTTCACCGCGTTCGTCGGAGGAGGGAGCTTCTGGCAGCAGTCACTGTTTGAGACCGTTGGCATACCACACCTTAGCATCATCCCTGACTACATCTACAATCTTGCATGGGATGAATGGTACATGGTCCAAGGCGGTTCCGTGCTAGTTTTCAACACAATTTCTAGGTAAGCTTCCGTGTTACTTCCCTCGCCCCTGACAGCTTCTAACACATAACAGCGCCCAAAACGTCATGAAAGCCCGCCGTGAACGTGGCCAGCAAGCCCGCGTCGCCCTCCTCGGTCTCGCACCCTTCTTCACCGTCTGGACCCTTGTTCCAATCTACCTAAAGCTGCAACCCGAGATCCTGCACCACCATTTGGTCCCCTTCATCTTCTTCGTCGGCCTCATCAACGCTTACTCTGTTGGCCGCATGATCATCTCGCACCTTACCAAGTCTCGCTTCCCCCGTGGCAACGTCCTCATCTTCCCCTTAGCTTACGGGGTCATCGACTCACTCGGCCCATTCCTGCAGCAGAATGTAGGCTTCGGTTGGCCAAGCGCACTCGGTGACGGTACCTACCAGGTCGCCTTTGTGTTCTTATGTCTTGGCTTAGGCATTGGTGTCCATGGCAGCTTTGTCGTTGATGTCATCTTCGCTATATGCGATTATTTAGATATCTGGTGTTTGACGATCAAGTATCCCCAGGGCAAGGAACAAGCGGAGAAGAAAGGAAAATGATCGCGAAGAATAGCGCGCTTTTGTCGTAGTTTTTTGGCGGATAGAATGGTCTCTAGAAATTGGGCGATACTGTAATCTGGATGTATGCGTTGATTAGGTCGGAACGCTAGTTTCTAACGAGCGGGCGTTTGGTGATATGGCAAACCGAGAAGCTTTTCATGGGTGGCGTTGTTGGCCGCGGTTTATTTCCATCAATTCGTAGATCCCATTAATTGAATCGTCAAATGCACGGCCCCATAAAATCGTCTTCAGGCCCAAGGGGCGTGACTGCGGGCCCCCAAGATTATGTAAGCAGCATTCGTTTCAACCTCAACCGAACGAACCCTTTAGCAGACAAATTTCATTGCCTTCCATCAATGGTACCCGGTTCCGAGCCCAGTCCATCTAGGCCTCTCGTTCTGTGTTTCCATCGTATATAGAACTAGCAAGTGTGAGTTAAATTGAGGCCCGCCTTCACTTCTGGGTCGTTTCACACGATTTGGAGGCACGCCATTTTTGATGCATTCTTGCCCAAGGCCAAGCTTCGGAATCTTAAACACCTCTGGTCGTGCTGGATGCACTTGAAAGATGGAGCGTTATCTGATGGAACCGATGGGCATCTGTCTTTTCGAGTATATAGTAGGTCTTCGTTCATGTCCGGTCACGTCACAAGGGCCATCTCGGGGTCTTTTAGTATTGGCGATGCAGCCCGAAAGTAAAGTGCGGTTCCTGTGTCCTATCCTAAATTCGTATACACCATGTCTCTTGTTCTGGTCGTATCGGGTACTTCAAAAGTTTGAGATAGATCTAGACATTGCGTTGCCGGCCCGCCGGCGGTGTGCGATTCTCTGTGGTCGCCTGAGACCGCTTATATAAGTCACAGGTTCTTCAAAACCCTATATCCTTCTTATCTGGACTCTAGATGGTGCTTGGAAGCACATCAAGCAACTGTGGCCGACTTAGGCAAAAGACTTAACAAACCACTGCGTGGAAGACGTTCAGAGTTCTTTCGAATGCTGTGGATTCCCATAGACTGATCACTTCTTCACCGAAGCGAGATTCTACGGCGGTCTGTTTGCGCGTCACCGCAACGCGTCATATCTTTCTTCCGCCTAGCCCCACTCTTTCCTTCGTCCGCTCATCGCACACCCCACAACACCCTTCCTCGACGCGGTGCTGCAGTGCTAGCGACATAGCTGTATCATCATCGTCTGCTCGTTTCGGCCTTCGGTCTTCTCGATCAGCAATGGACGGCTTTCGGCCTTCTCGATCAGCCAAAAAAGGCTTCAACATGGCGACCGCTCTCCAGCTCGCAGGCGTCCAACTGGCTAGCAAGGGCAATGCAGGCGAACTAGCATCAAGCACGCTCATTCTAGATGCCATCATCCCGGGCTTTTCCATCATGCGACAGCTATTCCTCCAGTATTTCCGGTACGATATCACGTCTCTCGTGTCGCGTGCTATCTTCTTTACGATGGCTACTCAGGTGGGAAGATACCTAGAGCAAGAGATCAAGAGCCTACTTTTGAGGTTCTGCTGTGCTTCAGTCACAATCTCCCCCAACGACCGGTTGTATCGTGAGGTGACCAGCTGGATGGCTGTCCACGTTATCGAGAAGGGCGCTCTACATATGGCCGCCAAGTCCAGCAAGAACGACGACACTGCGAACGACCCATATCGCAAATACAATGCGATGTACGGAATGGCTCAAACCTACGCCTACAACCCATCCGACTTTGATGAGAAAGTTCCGACTGTTACGTATTCGCCTGCAATCGGCACGCAGTGGTTTTGGTACGGATTGCGTCCCTTCATGTACGTGCAACACGGAGCTGGACACGGTGCCTTCTTTGGAAAAGGCTTAGGAGGAGACATTGTGATATTCTCCGTCGGCAGGACTACCGCGCCCCTCAAGCGCTTCATTCAGGAGTGCAAGGACTTCGAAGAGAAGACGCGCACTGCGCTGACAACCATCCATATCAAGAACGGAGGACGGGCCGCATGCTGGTCAGATCCAATCCTGAAGCCGGACAGACCACTTGATACAATCGACATGGATGAGACACTCAAGGCTGCCCTTGTCGAGGATCTCCACGGCTATCTTCACCCTACAGCTAGACGCTCATACGGCCGCCGTGGCATTCCGTATCGCCGAGGGTATCTCTTCCACGGCCCTCCAGGCACCGGGAAGACGTCTATGTGTTTCGCACTCGCTGGACACTTCAAATTGGAGCTCTATACTCTTTCTGGCCAAGGCCTTGGGGACACTGAGCTCGACCAATTGTTCGCTGCGCTTCCTCCCAAATGTATCGTCCTCTTGGAGGATATTGACTCGGCTGGTATTACTCGGGAGCACAACAACGAGTCTGGGACGGAGCAATCCCACTATCAGGACAATACGGCTCGGGTCACGCTGAGTGGACTGCTAAATGCTATCGACGGGACCACCTCCCAAGAAGGCCGCGTTCTGATCATGACTACTAATACTCCGGAGAAGCTCGATAAGGCTCTGATCCGCCCGGGCCGCATTGACCAGACGGTTTATTTCGGGCCTGTGACTAAGAAGAGTGCCGAGGACATCTTCATGCGTATGTTCTCCCGAGACAGGAATGGCGATGAAGAGCATGCCATTTGGTTAGTAGACAAGAAACTGAAGGAGGAAGAGCTGAGGAAGATGGCTGTGGAGTTCTCGGAGAAATTCCCGGAAGGTCAGATCACGCCTGCCGAAGTACAGGGCTTCCTTGTCAACACGAAGAACCCCCAGAAGTCCTTGGCGGAAGTTGAAGATTGGATTGCAAAGACGCTGGAATCAAGGGATGGATCCAAAGCGTTCGAGAAGATGCAGACCAAGATTGGAAAGCCCGCCGAACCCTCGAAGGACAGCGCCAAGGCCGAAGCGAGCAGTAGCGGTCCGAAGGCTGATACCAAGGGAAAGGCCAAGGAGGCTGTTCTTGAGTCGACTGGGTTGCCTGAGTTCACCGAGTCATCGCTGGAAAAGTTTCTACTCGAAGGACCAGGCGCAGCGTCTCAAGGCTTCTTGCCTACCTGGGACGCTTACAAGAGACGTGCATCAGAGGAGCACCACAGAACGGATACTAGTTTCACCGGATTCTCCACGTCAAGCGTTGTGGCTGACCCGATTACGGCGGATGATGACACCACGGCGGGTGCGGAGTCGGCCACGGAGACGAAGTCAAAGTCGTTGTAAGGTAATTGTATCACAAATTCCTCCATTTCTTCCTTTTGCACCATCCTCCAGATACCCAATGCTTTAGAGGATTGTGATATTGACATAGCATAGTGTGCTCTTCAGCGGTACTAATAGGGGCCTCTGCGTGGTAGCGAGCAAGCCGGCGGCGGCGGTTACTTTTGTGAGCTTTTGGGACTTTAATAGTGAAGCAAACCTAGCGGTTGGATAGCACAACAAGGACTAAAACTCCCAATGATAACAAGTAGCCATGCTAAACCTGAACTGACCCCTCGGCTTGGCCATTCGTGATGATGCGTATAGTACTAGGTCTTAATGTTAGATACACTGATATAGCACTGCACGGGCTCCACCCTTGATCACTCGATACCACTGTGAAGGGTGGCCTAGCTAGTAGGTAGGTAGTATGTCAAGAGGCAGTCTAATCCCCATCGTTTCAACCTTGACATCGTACTCGGAAGATGGAAAGCACTGTAGGTCTGTTATTCCACTACGCGGGCTCCACTCTTGATCACTCGTCACCACTGTGCAGGGTGGCCTGGTTAGTAAGTCGCTAGTAAGTTAAGAAGTAGTCTGATTTTCATCGTATCAACCTTGACATGATAGTAAGAAGATGCAAAGCACCGTAGAACCGATATACAACTATATGAGCTCCACCTTTGATTACTCGACACCACTGTGAAGGGTGGCCTGGTTAGTAAGTCGCTAGTCAGCCAAAAAGCAGTTTGATTCCCGTCGTATCAACCTTGACATCGTACTCGGAAGATGGAAAGCATTGTAAGGCACCCCAAACAGTGGGAAACTGATGTTCAAAGCAATCTAGCGGAACCTTATATGAGCTGTTGCTACAATGACTTGTCATAGAAATCCGTACACTCGGTTACCACTGCTTGGGGAGCTTCATGGTACTTTCAGCGTTCCGAATAAGGAATAATTGCGGCATTTTGCACTGCTAGGAAACTCGCGAGGGTCCTCCAGACAACGTCAACCCCGTGTACACAGATTGCAAGTGTCTCCGAATGCGGAGTCAGCTTGCACTGAGTCGGATCGAAAATGCGGGGGAGTCCATCACTTATTATGCAGAGCTTGAAAAAACCACCAATCATCGTGGAGAAAGCATGCTTCCTAGGTAGGTATCCCCGCATACCCTATTTGTCGATTGATCTTTCCAGGATCAATGTTCGCGCTACTTAGATCTATTCGTTTTCGGAAACTCTAAGTTCCGTTTCTAAGTATTCTAGTATCATCACTTCCTTTCCTCGTCTTACTACATGAAGTAACATTTCAACATTCCGAAGACCAGCTTCTTGCTTCTGAGTCTTCGTTATACAACAATGGCGACGTCAAACGGATCGCTGCAAGAAGCTCCGAATGGTGGTAAGGCCCAAACTACATCGAAGAAGCTCGACGCCGAAGCCGAGTCCTACTTGTTTCCAAAGAAAAACACGTTCGGGCCTGTTACGAGATGGACGGCATACAGAATGCTGAAGATGTATCTAGCCGCTGCAACCGTGGGGTCGGGTTGTTGGTTCTATTCGGATTCCGCCCCAGTGCGTGCATTTGGTGCTGGTCTTGGTATGTCAAAATAGAAAGCTAGAATCTACTAAACCTGATTCCGGGCCGTATTTCCTGGAGCTGGTTATCTGGCTCTTGGTGGTTGGGGCATTCTAGGTTTCATCTTGAACACAGTCAGTTGCTTCTTATCCTCAAGAGCAAATGTCTCACATGCGAACAGATCTTTGCGCCGATTGCAGTGTTTCTTTGGTTCTGGGCTGGGATGATACAGTTTCCAGCCGGTGTTTACCTTGGGTCTGCGACTATAGCGGCTTGCAAGGCGCGAGACATGGACCAAGATTCTCTTCTAAAACCAGCCTATGGCATAGCTGCTGCGGCTGGTCTCACTATCCTCGGACTCATCTTAAAGACAAACAGAAGCTACGCCCTCCGCCAAGAATCTCAACGGCTCGAGCGAAATAAGCACATCGAGACCGAAATCCGAAGCTGCGAGCAGATTCGCGAGGCGACGGTGAAGGAGGAGGTACCAGGATCGCGCGAATTGAACGAGGGCGAGATCAGTGCAATGCGGTACCTCATTAACCTTACCCGGCAACCGCTTGATTCGTGGAATGGCTTTACCCACCGTGATCAGTTCAGGGAAGGGGCCTATCGGTATCCGCTGTACCAAATCGTGTACGCTCTCTCGTCTCTCCAGTGTTCGGTCATGCCGAACTACCATGGCGTGTTGAGCGAGGCGCAAAGAGCTGCCCTAGAGAAAGTATTGCAGCCGGGCGTGCTCTATTATTGGGCTATGGAAGAGTTTTGGGGACGCCATTCATTAAATTGGGATCCTATCAAGTGGGAGAAGTAAGTCATGCTACTTTTCTAATCCGTCGTGCTGGTACATCCGTGTGCCTAACGTATGGCCTAGTACTGCGCTTTGCTAATTCATACCAGCATCATGCTGTCCGGATGGTACATGATGGCTTCAATGATGTACACGTCCACCACTCGAGAGTTGCGATAAATGAAGCCCGGAAGCCTGGTCTTCAAAGTCACCCCTTTCCACTCCTATCCACACTCTATCCATACCATCATGGACGCTCTAGTGAGCAACTGGGAGACTGCGAGGTTCTGCCTCTACGCTTGCGAGCCGAACTGGGTCTATTCGATCTGCGTACGTACCCTGAACCTCCTCGTTGCTACTCTTCTCATATGATTTGCCTCAGAACCTTTATGGCATGCCAGGCGCCGTTGTCTACGACCGCTTCTTCAAAACCGACCGCCTCCGTGATATCCTCTCGAAGTTCAAAAGGCTCTGGTACTCTGACTTCACTACTCCTGATGGTAGCATTGTGGCGCTTCGGTCCGGGTTGGCTGGTATCCAGATGCCCATCTCGGGTGCATGTGTAACTGCGTCGACGGCAGTACAGTGCGCGGCTGTGTTCCCGGAATATTCGGATCAACTCTGGGCGATCACAAAAAGAGAGCATACCGAGAGAGACGAGAATGGCAAGACCACTGGTCTGAAGCTGGGCGCGGGAGACCATGTGGATGCTGGACTGTACACCATGCATCCTGAGGCAATGCCCGGGAAGACCTGGTAAGCAATCAAATCTCTTAACCTCTTCTCAATTGCTCGACTATTAAACCCTACTAATACAATCCCATAGGGTCTACATGGCCGCCAAAGAAAAAGGCGACCGAGACCTAGCATCCCACCTCGCCGAGTCCGTCTCCGCAGCCGCCGGGCCCCTCCTCTCCGACGGCTGCGGCGGGACCTACGCTGCAAGAAACTCTACGCTGAACAACACGGCCTTCGCCAATGCTCGCTTCAACGGTACAAACATGTTTGTCATACGCTGCTTCACGGGCCGCCGGAGCACACGTTTCAGGGTCCGTTACTGGCCGACGCGCCTTACCCAGAGGTTGTGGTCGCGAAGGCATGGAGCCGTGGAGAGGACTTGGATCTTGTGCTCTATAACGGCGCTGGAAAGGGCACGTTCTATCTAAGCATTCAAAGGCTGAAGCCGGGAATGAGGTATAAATGGGAAGAGGGCGTAGGAGGGGAATTTGTCGCAGATGAGAAGGGGAATGCGGCTGTGGGGGTTTGGGTGGAGGGGAGGACGCCGGTGCATATTAAGCTCGTCGGGTGATTGCTGATTACGATCGGTCCAAATTCTCCGTCTCCCAAGCTGTATTTGAGTCTCCGATGCCTTCGGAAAACATCGTAGCTATTCAGCCCCTAGGAAGTATATCGATGCCAAATAATACAAAATTACAACACTCATCTAGTAGTCACCCTCTCGCAGGAGGGACGATTGCAGGCATCGTCATTGGCGCTATCGTCAGTCTTTCAATCATAATTATTAACATTGTCCTTATTGTAAAGAAGAAGAGGAACAAGAACGATAAGTCGGATGCATCAGACATGAGTGGACGTCAGGAACCGCAGCCTCCGAACGTACCAGAGCTGCTTGAAGTAAGCCGACCAGAATTAAGCAGTTCGACTAAACCAGTAGAGATAGATGGACGGCAAGAGGCGCAGGAGCTCCTCGGCGTGAGGATCATCGATACTGTTGCACACGAGATGCCCACTACACAGGACAGTCATCCATCTTGGTTCCAATGCGCTCCGAGATCCCAATACCACACGCGAAGATATGTTGAGGTACACGAATATATCACTGCTCGGGTTCCAGTCTTGCTCGCTCTTTACCACTGTCAGGAGTAGTCCGTCTACCATGTGTCTTTCGGTCACAGGAAGCCCCGCTTCACTGTATCGACCTCCTCATCGCATTTGGAGTTCTGAAAGCCCGTGGCGGTAGCCTATATGGTAGCAAACAAGAGTAGCTAATCCTATATCCCAATACTGTATATCATCGACAACGCAATGCCTTCAGCATAGCTATCCCAGTATTTACTTCTCAAGCTCAGCAGCCTTACGCCCCGCTTTGCTATCAAGAAATTCTCTCCTGTCATGAGTGTCAGCTAGACCGACACCATCACCGGAAATCACTGCCTTACCTCTCAATCAACCACATCATGCACAGCTGCGACGCCACGAGAGGCGGTGCCACATATAGGACCTGTCCTCGAAATCTCCTCCAAGTATTGAAAATCGCAGCATTCAACGCACCAGCGAGGGGCCTCTGGCGGTTTGCGGAGATGGAGTAGCTCGTGATGTACTTTTGGGGCTGGCCGCCGGAGGCGTTTGGGTTTCCCCAGCCGCCTATAGGCCACCTAAAGAAACTCTAATATTAGTTTTTGGCCTCGTGGGTCAATCTTGGTTTGGTGGGATAGGGTGGCGGAATGTGAGAGCGGAAGGAAAGTCATACGATGGCGTCCCGGTAACATGGTTTCCTCCTCCGGCCATAGTTTAGGTTGAATACAATTTGACAGTTGAGAGAGATCTAAATGATGGTGTGGTAGGTTTCTGATAATGAATATAGGTAACAGACTCTCGAATCGTCAGCTGTTCCTGGTCGCAGCAATACCTTTATAGACACACGGTCGACCCCCTCGGGCTCCCACTGAGATTGTCATATATACTATCAGTGCAAGAGACTAGTGGTTTTGGTACTCCCCAATGTTGTCCTCCGTCGACAAGAACATCCTTTCCCCTTCATTCATCAAAAATGAGCACAATGCATTTGTCGGGTTCCAAACATATACGATGTGATTCTATAATCGATCCATAGTACTCGTTGTAGTTGTAGGCTGATTCATTACCACGTTGCTGAGAGTCCTCATGCTCTCGCTCGGTGACTCGTTGTCTCGGCACTCGGGAAGTCGGCCAGCAGAAGCAGAAAACAGTCACGACACAACAACTGTCCTTCGCGTCTAAGAGAGCATGGGCACACTTTTCTCCGAAGGGTCCTCTGCCAGAGGAAAGGCACGATGCTGACCAGAAAGCCCCTGATATATGCGCCAGTCCAGATAGGGGCCATTGTCACGTGACATACCAGCAGAATCGACTTGCCAATCATGAAGACGCGGACATACGAGGCCAATTAGAATCGCAGGCTGTTCAACATATTATGATATCTTGCCTTTTTACGGATCCGTAAACGATTGTTTATGGGTACACGTAACAACGGCGAACCATGGTAGTTTAGATCGCAAACGACTTGAGGCCGCGAAAACACGAAATAAGGCATGAATTATCATGTAAGGGTGTATTCTCCCTACTACCCATGGATATCATGCGGGTATGTCCGCTTCCATCCGCATCCACAAACCTGGTCATCTACTCCTGCAGATCTCCGAACCATCTCAAGCTCACGCATGATATGCCGCCAACGCCATGTATCTTGTCCAACCCCTACCCCGAAATAACAACCCTAGGTGCATAATGGATCCTTTTCAGGCCAACCAATATGCTACGGAAAGAAGATCAAGGCAACTTGATATACACGTTTTTTCCCAGGAAAGGGATGAGAAAAGAAGGTTGGAGCGGGGCTGATGGTAGTTGATACTTCTTTCACACACACAGCAGGCCCCTAAAATATGCAAGAACCCAGTATTTTTGGCGAACCAGTGCAAGTGGCCAAAAGGAAGTGGAGCGGCCGAAGAGAGCTACTCGTCGTCGCGATGAACATCGGACTAGTCGTCTGCTACGTCTGGCAACGCGGATGGAGCAACGGACGGGACTGTGGACGGAGCAACAGACGGGACTGTAGATTTGGGAGCGCTGTATCCGAAATCCGAAACCCGAGTGCTATTATCATTGCGGCTTGTTTCTTCATGGCTGTTGGACGGACCTGTTGCTGCAGAAGCAGCTCGCGAAGCGGTCTCGTCGTC
This sequence comes from Lophium mytilinum, assembly GCA_010093605.1. Taxonomy (NCBI): domain Eukaryota; kingdom Fungi; phylum Ascomycota; class Dothideomycetes; order Mytilinidiales; family Mytilinidiaceae; genus Lophium; species Lophium mytilinum. The sequence continues at coordinate 3,058,797 of MU004181.1, read as the reverse complement.
GTTGACATCGTCCATGTCTTCGTCATCGTCCTGCATCTCCTCGAAATCGCTTTCCTTGTCTTCTTCTGCCGGCTCGTCCTTTGCTTCCTCGACGATTTCGTCAACCTCGCCATCCAGAACGGCTTTGAAGTGGTCGTCCGCGCTGAGTAAAAAGTCGAGAACATTCTTTCTCAGCATACGCTCGGCCCTAGGCATCACTTCGCCTGGACGGATGTGAACTCCGCCGAGTATTGCCATGTAGTCGCGGCGCATGTTTTCGAAAATAGCGTCTCCACGCTCCCGCATTGACTCGTCTACGGTCTCCACCATTTTTGACAAGCGCTCCTTTACGGTATCAGTGGCATCGCGGAACATTGAGTTCTTTTCCTGCTCCACGTGACCCGCCATGATGCCCTTCATCCTTACAAACATGCCGGTACCTGATGCACAGTTGATTAGCAAATTGGCGGTCTTTATTGAAGAGGCTTGCCTTACCAACTTGGCTACTGCAGTTTTCATAGCCTGTCTGCATGGCTGCTGCGATGACCGGCGTGAACTCCCGGTTAGCATCGCGCTGCCATTCGGTCATAATTTGCGCCATGGCTCCGGCAAGATCCGTAAAGCTCTTCTGATATGTGGGGAGCTGCTGGGCAAGGATAACAAGGCCGTGTGTCGCAGTCCCAACCAGTTGAGCCCTCGTCTCCATCGTTTTGTGGAACGTGAGCAGGTTATTGTAAGATACGCGAGTATAGGTCTGCAATGCATGTGGCAGCCGACGTTGGAAAGCGCGCTCCCACCCACTCGCAAGTCGCTTGGTGATGGGTTCGGCCCTTGAGGAGTAAATTAGACATAGTTCAGTATTTGGCGGATCGCACTTACAGTTCCGCGTTGAAGTCTCGCAGACCTTTGGAGCCAGCAAACACACCATCTCGACGAACTGTGGCTCTGTAAGTTCCCCAATGCAAGCCGCCATCATTCTTATGGGCACTCCAGCGAGCGGCGGTAGGGACAGCGTTTGTTGCAGCCTCTTCTATCGCTTCATCATACTTGTCATAGACGTTCTCGGTGAGGCTGTGCTTCATTTCGGTTGCGCACGCTGTGACAGATTTTTCCAAGCCCTGTAGGCCGAGTTGTGTCAGCCCTGTGCTGAGGCCTTTTATAGCCCCTCTAGAGACAAGGCGGAATCACATACCTTTCTGAGCTCCTCAAGTTTCCTATGTAGGAAATGAGCTTGCTTGCGCCTGTCCTCGTCCGTGAAATTGATACCGCTTCCATCGTTCGACGACCAAAGGTTCAGTGATGTAAGTAACTGGCTCAGGTTGTTCAAGAATGTGCGGCAAGTCGAGGCCCTGCCAGCTTCCGTTAGCTTCTTGCAGTGAGCTTGTAGCTGAGGAATCTATTTGAAAGTCAGCGACAATAGCGCGTGAGTGAGGAATATTTGAGCATGTAACAGAGCACTAGCGATAAAGTTAGCGTATGAAGCTTACCTCAGTTTCGTCCATAGACGTGAACCCTGGCACGGGAGCATCCTTCTTGAGGCGCCCGCATAGCTTCTGGTAAGCTCGGCTGCTGACACAAAATACGGGTAAGCTGCGGGCGACATGGTCATAGTCCCGGATGTCCTCATCTGGATTGAAGTTCTCCTCGTCCTGCTCCATCGCATTTTCTTGGTCGAGTTCCTTAATTCCAGCTGCGAAGTCTTGCTGGATCGCACCCTTGGAGTATTGGTTCCGCCCGGCGATACAGATTGCGCTCATCTTAGCCTTGACATCGGCACGTTTTTCCTTAAGTTGGCGTATATTCTGCCTCGCGGCTTTGATATCAACGTCCGTCTCTCTCTTCTGTGCCCGAGCATTCTTTTTAGTGTCCCTCAGCTCGTTGATCTTATCGTGAACTTGCTCCTCGGTGAGAGGAGTGCAGTCTGTCTGGTTCTCATCGTCGGACTGCTCACCATTGGGGTCGTCGGAACCGCTCCTAACGTCGAAGTCGTCGTCGTCGTCGGAATCGGGAGTGCGATCCCGTCTCTTTCGAGACTTAGCAGGAGAAGCATTCCGCTTTCGCTTGCCTTTACTTTTTGGTGGGTAAACTGTGCGGCCGTCCTGCACGTCATCTTCAATAGTTCCCCAGGTTTCAAGCTGGTCGTCCATTTCCTCGATAATCTCTGTGTATATTTGCTTAGATTCTTGAAGCTCGGAGATTTTCTCTTCCAGATCCTTGACTTGGTGATTCAGTGACCGCTCTTCCTGGTCAAACTCAGATATTTCCTTGTCCAAACCAAGACTGTCGGCGGCTTCAGTGATCGAGATATCATCTGTTTTGCTACAAATGAATGTAACGTTCGAGTATGTCCCGTCATACTTCAATTGACGTTTGAATGAATCCCCTAGGAGGGATTTGGCTGCTTTATCATCAACCGCACGATTGATGGGGGCAACAATCCAAAGTCCAGTACACTGTTTCATGTACCCTTGGGCGACGGCCGATCGGGCCGCGTTTGAGTCGTGCACACCGGGAAGGTCCACTATCACAGCCCCAGTTGACAACGCAGGAGACTTGGTGTATATTTTCACCACCTTGATCAACGGCCAGAACTCCATGGTTTTCTTTTCTTTCTTCTTCTCAGCATACTTGCCGGCGACCTTCGTATCCTTCTCTTTGCTATCAACATAGTGCTGAAGTCGGCTGTAAAATCTTTCAGGTTGCGATTCGACGATCTTCCGAGTAGTTCCAAGCACGCTCAGGACCGACTTGTCCTTCAGAAGTGATTCGACCGTGCTGCCAGCCAGCATGTCCTTCGTCTTCTGAGGGAACACAGCCTTGAATTTGGCCCACGCTACTCCAGCTTCGCTGTCTGGATCTGTACAGTCTCTGGACACTTCGCCGTCAGGACCAAGAAGATCTTTAAGCAACACGCTCATCTCTTTCTCCCAGTCTGCTTTTGAGATGAACTCGATTGCGGCGCTGTACTTCTTGCGATCATCCTTGCTATCATTCCAAGACATTTCAGTTACCACTGCAGTACATGCGCGCATGCAGTTGGTGGGGACAAGTCGCTCCTCGTCAAGCATGGCGTTGATGACACTGCTTTTTCCGGCGCCGGTATTGCCTACGACGCCTACGACGGTGCGTTGTCGTATCGCGAGCTTCCGAACGTTATCGATAGATGCAAGCCATTGCTGCGCATCTTGAACCACTCCGGCATTTGTCGAGAACGTCTCTTGAAGATTGTTCAGCAAATTCATAGCTCTACGTACTCCTACTTCCAGAATATCCGGAGACGCATCGTCCATCAATCGTAGAAGATGCTCCGTCGAAGGCGTTGGCGCTGGTTCTAGCTCCGGCGACTCATCCTTCATCTGAGTGGCTTCGGCCATAATGGAATCTCCAGCTGAATCGAGGCCAGAAACACCGGGTCGAAGATCTTCTTGCTCATTCTTGATCTGGGGCTTCGTGTCCTGTGGCGATTTAGGTCTTGAAACCATAGGCCCCATATCCGGCGTGGAGCTCCGAACGGCCTGGGAGGTAGTGGCGTCACGAAGACCGGTCTGAGCTGTTGATTGACCTGTGGACTCTGGAGGACCCTCAACTATGTTCTCATCTGTGGTGGCATTGTTTGTAGTAGGCGCACTGTCGGGTACGGCTGGCGATGTCAGGAGTGCCTTTGCGTTACTAGGGGATGTTAACTGCAATTGCGGTTCCGCGGTCAATTGTCGGTTCACAGGCTGCAGAGCGGGTCGAGGTGCTGCAGTTTTTAGGACAGCGCGAAATATGATAATGTTGTCGCCGTAGGTGTTGAGGGCCGCAAGTGGGGTACTGTGCGTAGGCGCCTCGTTATCCAGTTCTAGAGAAATATCGGAGCAGAATCGCTTCTCGTACTCCGAAGTGAGTACCTGCACGGTGATTTTCTATCGCAAGGTGTTAGCCAGACTTCAACAGTGGCGAGACAGGCCACAAACCGCATGCGCTTTGATCCAAAGAAAATCGGCCTCAGTCGATGGGTCCGGCTCGGTGAGATCATGTTTCAGGATGCCCACCCAGTACCGCCTACTAGCGATCTCTTGGTCTGGTTTGAGGGTTTTCGCCTTCTCGTGAAAGGCGCGATGGTCCATGCTGAGCACAGCGGTACGTGCAGAACCGCCGGCCAGACGAGGGGAAGTTGGCGTCGACAACAGGTAAGATGGACCGCGCGGGTCGGGCGGCGCAATTGACTTAAGTGAGTATGTCCTATCGATGGAGTAGCATAGAGGCTTCAGAGAGACTCAAGTTAGGTCGTCCTAGACGAAGCTTGCGTTAATGATGGTGGTGAAGGCTGTGGGTGGAGTCGCGAAAGTGAGGAGGTCCAGTCGCTAGAAGCGCGATTGCTCTCCACGCGAGTGCACGTGATGAAAAGAAGTGGTAGTAGAAACTAGTTGTCGGCACGGAATACTTGGTGCGGACACTGCCATCTTAGTGTTCCCTGGGAAAACGCTCAGGCATATCTTCGAGCTCCATCCATTTCACTGTCTCGATGATCAAGGTCAAGGCATGTTTGTAGCCAGTCAAAATGAAACGCAATATAGTCTAATTGCGTTCCAAACAGGTGTGACATTAAAGGTGTTTTACTCAAATCTAAAACAAAAACGTTTACGGCGATCACTCCATATACCACGGAGAGCCTTCCTAGGACGAAACAGTACCTCTAGTTCTATGTGACCAAAAGGCAAAATATCTTCAGAGTACCCTGCCTGGAGTCTCCGGCAGGATTGGATAGCTATGTTGTCTCCTTATCTTGTCAGCTGAGGAGCTTCCAGTACTCCCGTCCAAACCAAATTACTACTTCTTATATGCGTTCTCCATCTGTAAGCACAGTCTGAAGCGGTCCAGCTAAGCAACGGGCGGTGGTTGCACTTTTAAGACTCTGCCCAGGCTTACCTGAGTAAAACTTACCTCCAACCTAGATCTTCTAAGTTACGTTCGCACCCCCAAGGCAGTGCTGAGCAGGCACGCACATAGGTAAGGCTCTAGGGCAACGTCTTCTACCTTCTCATCAAGTTTCCGTGAGTCGTCAACCACAGCCAGCATGCAAAGCGGGTGCTTGACCATGATGTCGTTAACGTTAACAATGTCCTTGTCTAATTTCATCGCCACCTTTATCGCCATCTTCAGATGTTCTTTGTTCTTGAAGTCCAACCTTTATGATGAGTATCGTATACAATGCTATTGTTCAGCTGCAGTTATTCGATTATGCCTGTGTCACCGAGCCTACCGTCAACATGTAAGCTGTGATCTATTTCCCAGGGTGATAAGTGCAGCTGGCTAGCAGGAAAAGAATATTTCCACCTTTAAATCGACTTACTTAGCTTGTTGCTACTCGATTGGCCAGCCACCATGAGCACATCAGCTCGAGCAGACGAGGATGCTGCAGCAAGAACACCACAGAAGCTCATCGCGTATGCCAACTCCAATGATCGTTATCGTCTTTTCAATGATGCGTCTGTACGCCTCCCAGATCTAGAGGATATCATACATCCAGTCTTTCGACGATCGAACTTTCGCGATGTAGACTTCTCTCTTTACCAGAGAATGCGGCCCAGCCTTCGATTGGCGTCCTTGTTTCTTGAATCCGAGGCAATGCTTGAGTGGTATATCCGTCCAGCGTTCGGGACATCGATGCGAGCGTCACAGCCGCAAAAGGTATTCTTATCAGAACCCAAGCGATCCCGGCAACGAACTGCAGAAATGATTCGCGAAATCCGGTCTATCCTGGTAGGTTTGTCGTACTGTGTCGAGTTTCAGTTTGTCGAGGAGCTGAAATGCTTTGCTCTCACGTGTAAAGACACCAGCAAGGAGACATCGTACCTTGCTAGATTCTGGAGCCCAGTCTTCACATCGGCCCATCCTACAACTATCAAACTCCGCGACAGCTCTAGGGAGTTTATTGAGTGCGAGTATTCTTCTAGTAGCCTCTGCGACAGACTACGCTTTGATTTCATGTTCGCAACTACAATCCTCCACGAGTTAACGCATGCGTTCGGAATTATGATTCGAGGTAACTTGCGAGAGCCATACTACGATCTGGCTGATCCCCAAGCAGAGTTTGGATGGTCATGGGAGCGCTTCGCTTTGACAGGTGTCATCAACCCTTTTGATCGAACATCAGCGCGAGTATCGTTCTTGATGTGGAAAGTGTGGCTCGACGACGATGAAGCATACGCTAACGGGGGCAAAGAGTGGACTGCAGTGCCGGTGCAATGGGTCAGCCAATGGTTCCAAAAGTCGACTTGGGATGCGATCGCAAAGTACGGACCTGAAGCAGTCGCGCCGCCTTCTTGCGACCTGAAGCTACACTGTACTCGCGATGGAATCTACACGGTGCTTTCAGACAACGAGGAGGCTTTGAGGGATGTCCTTGAGCTGAAATCGGAAGCGCTGGCCGCTCATCGATCGACATTGCCTAGCATCAGGCCGTCTTCTCTGATCAGCGTGAGAACCATCAAAACAAACACCAAACCTACTCGAACCCTTGCGCGGGCGACAATCTCAAGGACTTTGGTGAGTGTCTCATCACGAGCCTCCCGCGCTCTTGGTCAAGCCGGTCTAACTTTAGGCACCATGCCGCCTCTTCTGCATGGAACTGCGCTCAAGCGTCGACGAGAAGAGAGTGTCGGCGATGCCGATAGTGACGAGGAGGGAAACTTACCTCATTCGCGATGGAAGAGAACCAGAGTTTGATTATACATCAAGTGCATGAAACCACCGTGTCACAATCCACCAATAACCCCCAACGACATATGCCACCATCTAAGAATAAACAAGAGTATCCACGGCAGGACGCTGCTGGCGACATGACGAGACCGTAAACAAGCATACGTCCGACTGGCTCGGCGGGACTCGTACGCTATGTAATGTACACCTTTTTGCTATTTTGATCCTCCCGCATTCATGTTCCTAATTGTAGCAGAGGTAAGTTTGTATGCGACTCATGCCGCTGAGCATTCCTGTCCAGCATCTGATCATTATCGATTACTCCTCAAGCTAGCTCGACCACTTTCGGCTGAGAGGATTTCTCATCACCGCTCTAACGCCTTGGATTCTTAGCTAGTGGCTAGCATTGCTTCACACGAAGCGTCGAAGCGTAATTTAAGCTGCTCAACCCAGATTACCATACTCTCAGATGTAAGACATTTCCTACACAGCTACCGAGTGTAATAATGACTATAATAGGCTTCGGTCATGATGACTGTAGACACGCCCCCTCCCCGTCTCACTTACCCCCTACCCTCTCACCACTATCAACAACCCTTTCCGCTCCAAACTTACACGCCAGCTCATGCTGACTCCTTCCCCGCCCAGCGCTTTGTAATACATCAATCATTCCGACCCATGTAAGCCTCGCCTCCCTCGTATCAGCATCAAATCTCCACCCTCCCAAACGCAGCGCCCGTTCGCCAGAAGCGAGCAACATAATCATTATAATCAACAGCACAAGCACCGACCCCACACTCGGCAATCTTGGTCTCCCAGCCCAAGGGAGCCCGTTAATAGATGCAAGGCTGGGCCGCATTCTGGGCCCCTGCGCTGCTCGCTCGTGTTACGTACCAGGCTTTGATATGGGGGCGGGAGATCGGTCGCGCGACTACACTATTTCCCTAACTGCGTGGATGTATGTACCTGGGTAGGACTCCCACGTCTTGGGAGCTAAAGATACCTACCAGCAGTATGTTCCCAAGGAGATCGGCTGGCAATCCTCCTTTTAGGGTAGTGACGATCTATTTGAATTGAGTCGTGGACCGCGAGAGACGGATACTTCCACAGCCTGCATAAGTGCTCGAAGCCATGGGCAATTCGCTGGTACAAATCAAACTAACCCACACAGCTATCTTTGTGACAAAGCTAATAAACTTGCTGTTCTTTTTATGGTTCTTCGATAGTCATAGTCGTACAGCTTCTTGTGCAGCATCGCTTCCCACCCATCACCACCGCGCCCAAGCCCAAGCCATAGCATTCAGAAACGCGCAACTCCTTTCCAAAATAGCAAACAGCATGATCCGATATCCATTAACCAAACTCTCCCAATGCAAGCCAGCTCAACTAGCACATCCGACCCCAAACATCCGACGATCTTAGTCGCATGCGTCCGCCCAACTACCGAACGAAATCTATAAATACCAACTCCACAGCAAGAAAAACAGACCACCCGGAAGCCAATCCCGTCCCGCACACCACATGCATCGTAGTCCCCCCTCCCCCAAATTCGCTATCTCTAATGTACCTATAGTTCGCTAGCACATATACGCCAGCCGCGCAAATAACACTTCTCAAGCACCGTTGGATTCCGAGAACCTGGTTTCTCTCCCACGTTTCGCACCACGCGCCATGCACGCATCCCCCAAAAGCGTCTAGAAGGTTATTCCCGGATCCGCTCCCTTGCGTCCGTAATGCTTTGCTGGACGAACACCTCGACGCGCTAGTATCCCCGCTTAGACCTAACATCGACCCCCCACGTGAGCTGTAGTCTACAACTTCCGAAAGCGTTTAGTCTACAGCCTCCGAAAGCGTTTACTCGCGCACTCGGCCGAACGCTGCTGGTCGCGCATGCATGTCAGACTCGAGCTACTCGGGATGGCGACATCCAGATGCTCCTTGTATCGCCAGTGGCCTGCTGTCCGCGTCGCTGCTTTCGGTTGTGGGATCCGCTAATTTGGAATACGAATCGGAGATTAGGAAGAGGCGCATCTTGTGTTGCAAGAGAGATCCTTCGAGCGGTGACGGGGAAAACGTATGTTTGGAGAGTGAGGATAGGATGAGGATGGATATGATAGATGGATAGATAGACCGAAACGACTGTTGTTCGCAGCGGACCTAGATATGTACAGATTCCATCAAACTAGATGCCCTCCACCCCGAAACTAAAGCATCTCAATCGTCTTTCTCTTTCAAGCGAGGGTATCAATAATGCGTGCTCTAAAACTCATACGCTCAAAACACCTTCGTAAAACATAGATGGAAGCCCATCTTTTTAAAAATCCGTAGAGACCTCAACCTAGGTGATGAAACACTGGGAGATCAAGAAATAAAACACACTTCACGTTCACTCCTAATTCTTACTAGTGACCTTGCTGAAATTCTCAATGACGGCAGCGTCACCGCCTCCCTCTACTCCTCCAGCTCCGTTCTAACTCAGCGGCCCGCCGCGCCGCCTCAGCTCTCCGGAACTCGTTCATCTCCGCCTGGCTCTGTGCGTAGTTTGGCAGCTCATCGTCATCGTGATTTTCCTCATCGCCCGACAATCGCTCCAGCTCGTCTGCAATGCGCTGGGACTGCGAGCTGTACCCATAGGAGCCTGATGTCTGATTCTGGGCAGGATATTGCGGCTGTGGGCGCGAATACGAATGCGGCTGGCTGTGCGGGCTCGAGAGGTCTAGAACAGGTGCGGACACGGGCGCTGGATTGGGTGTTTGGCTAGTGCGGACGAATAGAGAGGGCGTAGCACCGGGTGGAGACAAGGGGCTTTGCATGTCGAGGAACCCGGGTGGCAGGCCGCTTGTTGCTTCGACAAAAAGACGATACTGGGCGGCGTCTGCAAGCGCTTCGGGCTCCTGGTACTGCATGCGAGATGAGGGAGCGGTGGTGGTCACGGGAGTGTCGAACTGGGTCTCTGGGAAAGTCCGTCGCGTTTGTACAGGTTGCGGCTCGAAGCTGGGCTCGTAGGAGGAATGGCGGTACGAGTGCAGTGGGCGGTCCTGGGGAGAGGTGGGCGAGACGACATGGGCCGAGACGGAGCGGGTGAAGAGCGACGAAGGGGTGTCCATTGGGGAGGGCGGCATGCTGCGAGCAGACAGTGCCGGTACAGAGAGAGCTGGCGTAGACTGCGCGGGCTGATAGTACGAGTACGGCATGAGTCCGCCCTGTTGCGTGGAAGGCCGAGAAGGGAAGTAGGAGTTGGGGTCTGGTTTCGACGGCTGCTGTGGCATCGCGGCATCGGACTCGGGCTTCCGGCGGATCAGAGAGCGTAGACTAGAAGGTAACCTTTGCCTCCTGTCTGAGGTGGGCGAGGAGGGCGGCATGGAGAGATACTGCGGTGCGGGAGCCGTCCTTTGGGTGTTGACCATATGGGAGCTGGGATCCGCCGTCGCAGTGGCCCGATAAGCAGACTGGCCGTCCGAAGACCACGGCGCGTGCTGGCCCACAGGGCGACGGGGGATGTTGCTCGCCATGCACGGCTGGTCAATTTGGAGTAGCAGGAGAGACGACTTGAGCAGCTGGAGGGAAGTATACGAGATATAGTCGGGGCGGGCGATCGACGGAGGGGTGTCCGACTGGCGGCAGGGTAGCATTGTTCTGCAGGCCGGGGTGTCGATCAGGTGGGATATTTTAGAGGCGTTGTGCGTCCGTCGACGTCGCTCGTGCTGTGTGGTGAATGAATGTCCCGAGATGGCTGCTTAGGTGGTGGTGGAGGCAAATGCAATGGAGCTGCACGTCTCAATGCGGTCGAGTGGCAGAATTAGGAGAATCTAGTCGGCTAGCTGAGCATGCCCACAGCAGCTGGGAGCAGAGGACATTATGTGCTGTGACGCCGGCCAGTGGACGCCTCGCTCAGGCCTCTCCTGAAGGATCGCTGCGCTCCATGCCCCGGCGGAGATTGAGGCAAGACACTGCTTCGACGGCTGGGCCGCTTCTGGCAGGCCTGAGGATGCGACTTGCTGCGGCAGATCAGTTGGATGATGGACCGACGCAAAGGGAAGACGCTCGCGGCCCAGCTCTGCCTCTAGCATCCTCTAGCATGTCCCTGCGGCGCGATGCGGCTCATGCTCGTCTCAGCCTGCCTGGTGAGCAGTTTGCGCTGTGTTTTGGGCACCTGAGGGGCACCGGGGAGGCACGCGGGCGCCGTCAGCGGCTACTGCAGCGGGAAGAGCCCGTCGTGCGGGCGAGAGTCGCCGGCGCTGCTGGCGTGTGTTGAGGTTGGTGAGAAGCGGTGCACAGCCTCAGTTGCACCGCCAAAAATAGCCACGCCAAGCGTCGTATTTCTGGAGCCGAGGCCTGCTCGCCCGAGGGCATCAACCTCGCATCGAATCGCAGAACCTTCGACTTCTCGCCTCAGCACACTGCAGCATGCGAAAACCATTCGCCGCCGCTGCCTTCAACCTCAACTCCTTCCAGGTGATATCGCGACGCCAGCGGGCACTCCGGGATGTCGGACGTCGTTGTATCAAACCCGCGGAGTCTTGCCTTGAAGCTTGATGCACACCAATTGGAACTGCAGGGCCTTCGTGGAGCAGCCTCCTTCACCCTTTCTTTGCCGGGCTGGCCACATCGTGGTACCGCCAGCCTCGTCCGCCCGTCATGCTTTTGGGCGCCTCAATATAGACTTCGTGCCTTGCACACCGCTTGAGTGTTTGCCGGGGCGTTCGCTTGTGTATTTTGGACCACTTCGCGGCCGCTTTATATAGCTTTTCGTCTCCCTATAAGCATCTCTAATACCGTACCCAAGACCAATCTTGCATGGCATCAGCAGTGCCAGAGCTGCGATTGCTTCATCGTGTCAGTTCGGAACAGCGGGCCCCGATGTCAGCGCCTCGCCTTTCTCTCGCACCGCGGCGGCGACACTGACTGATCAGCATTCACCTGCTGCTTCGGGAAACCTTCTGGAAAGAGGTGAAACGGTAGCCGATCGCAACGGAGCCTTTGACTTCGCGCTTGGCAGGGGTCTCTTGCATATGACGGAATTCTACATGCCACTACTCCATGGAGGATGGCTATGCAAAAAATGGCCACACTTGCGACTGCGACGACCAAGATGGCGCGGAATCTATGCCGTCCATGCTCCATAGCTATTATTCATCATCTCCGGTGATCCGATACACCGCCTTCAGATACAAGCAAAGTCTGATAGGCATCATGCAGTATTACCGCCACGACATTAGCCTTCAATAGGTATATTCCATAAGTCTAAAAAGAGCATCCTGCACAACCTTGTTCCCACCTACAGGTCCGGGAATAAGGTCCTAGCGCTGCACCACCCCACAGTTTCACGCTACAGTCAGCCTTGCACTCACTCGCCATCTTCCAAAACATGATCCAGTCTCACGTGTCACACCATGGCTTCCTCCTCGAAAGAAAATGCATTCATGGCCTCATATTTGGGCGTTTTGCATGGTTGACAGCTAGTGAGCCCCCAATACGAAAGTGTGATCGCTGGAACCAACCTCTTTCTCGGCCGAAACGGGACAAGTTGCGAGTCTGATCGGATCCTTCGGGTATTTAGCTCTTTGTTGGTCTGGGGCCGAGTTGGTGATCGCGAGTGGGTATGCAATCCTTCGTGATTCAGGGAAGTCGAACTTGATCGAAATGAAGACCGGAACGTACGAGGAACAGCTCCGTAGCGTGGGTCCATATTCTGTCAAGTATTGCGTTCGACAGGCTCTCATGGACTTCACCATGCATGTATCGAATCATGTGCAGGTAGGGAGGTCTTCTCACCAAGCTCTTAGTAGCGTGATCCATCCTTCTCGGGTGAAATTCTTAGGCATATCTAATATCTACCGTACTTCCTGCTCCTTTTCTATCGATGTCTGCATTTTGTCAGCGAAGTCACAGGAATTCTATCAATACTCGGCTTCTTTGTTCCCTGGAGCTTGTAGATGCCTCCCTCAGACTTTTGCTTCACCCCTCACGCCAATCTGCCAGCTCCCTATACTTACCTCGAGCAAGGAAACCAGACTTGGGATTTGCCCAAGTGCATAATGAACGCTGCCTACTACCAAAGGTGCAGCATCAAGCTCTCAATGTTTGAAAGCTTCTAAAAAGGCGGTTAATAGTGCGAAAAAAGCCAACAAGTAAGTCGTTTGCACCAACAAGTAGCTCTACACTATGCATTGATCGCACTTTACACGACTTTCAATCCCATATACCACTCTGATCAACTCGTTGAGCCACCTAAATGGCGCCGGTAGGACGGCTAAAATCAACGACCGTCCCGCAATTTCTCAAATCCCGGGCATTGCCTCTTGCACTTCCAACTCTTATAATTTGCTGCGTATCGATTTTCTATCAGAAATACACGATGATAAGGTACAGGTTTTACATCTCGATAGGTAGATTACTTTGCCGTTGTTCTTGGCTAATCGCTTCACCTAGTTAGGCCCCCCGTAGCCCTCAACTTCACCTCCTAAATACAAAGGTAAGTCAACATGCGAATCTTAGACCAACCGAAGGCCAAAGCACTCGCATACGACACGATGCTCAACACCTCGAAGAAGTTGCAGTGACTCGAAACGTAATGTCGTCTAGGGTAGAGCAGCCTCGCCGTGAGGGCCGCGATGATACTCATAGGGGCTATAAAAAAAATGAGTGTTGCAGCAAAGCGGTGGACTTTGCAGGTTGAAGCCCTGAACCTGGGGTATAAGAGTATTGCAATTTTGACTGGGTAACTGAATGCATATTTGAGCTTCTGCGAGATTGATTAGGACCCCACCATTTAGATACACCTCGATCTACCAACCCTCTACCCGGTGCCAGGTCCTAGGTACTCCCACGCCGGCCAACCGGCATGCACTTCGGGTTGAAATAATTGCCAATAAGAGAAGTTCATCTAGCTAGTCTATCCCTCCTAGAGCTAGTATTTCATCGGGCCGATCCCGAACCTCACGCAAGCGATGTCGGGTCAGTGGCACATTTGCTTGCTCTTCACATTGCCATCACAGGGCGTTCGGGAGCGTCCACCATTTTCGGAACGCTCAATGCAAGGCAATATGCATGGTTGCGCACGTCCAGCATCCTTCGCAATCGATGCGCTTCGAGCTGCAGCTGTGCCGCGCCGGACACTTTAAATCCGAGTCCCCCGCTGCAACCTGAACTGCGTACAACATCTCCTACTCCGCGGGCTAATTTAGACAGCCCATTTGGGTCGTTATCTGCACATCTCCAAGCTTCTAGTCCAGAGTTTTAGAGTGGGGTACTTGGTCCTTTCTTCTTGAAATTCTCTGGTAGCTTTCTGCTCTCTACTCGTACTTTTTCCCCTCAATTCTTCAAACGCGTACTTCTTCGATCCTCACGCTTAAAGAGCTATGCCTGGGCCAAAGAGATACATCGAGACTCGTCTTCTCATCAATGGAGAGGTAGTGCACTCTCATGAATGAGCCATATCAGATCTAGCTGATTCTGACTTGCCAACGTAGCTTGTCGAGTCCAAGAAAACGTTCGACTTGATAAACCCCGCCACTCTGGAACCGGTCGCCAAAGGTTCGTAGCGTTTTACTTGAGATTTGGCCTCGTGAAAAGAGATGACACACCGAAAAGGCCTATAATAACAGATTAATTTAGTCTACGAAGCCTCAGAAGCCGACACGAACGCCGCCGTCGCTGCCGCCAAAGCCTCTTTCCCAGCCTGGTCAGCTCTCAGCGTCGAGGAACGAGCTGCCCCTCTCAAGAGACTTGCTCAACTGATCCGAGAGAACCAGAACGAACTCGCAAGCCTCGAGGCCATGTCTATGGGCCGGCCCGTAACTCATTTCATCGACGCTAAGGAGGCAGCATCACGAATCGAGCACTACGCCGAAGCCGGGTATGAAGTCCAAGGAACGACAAGCATTCAAACCCCCGGATACGTCAACATGACCTTTAGACAGCCCTATGGTGTAGTCGCGGCCATCATCCCTTGGAACTATCCCCTTCTATTCTTGGCTGGCAAGTTAGCCCCCGCGTTGATCACGGGGAACACAGTTGTATTGAAGAGCAGTGAGAAGGCTCCTTTGACCGTAAGCACCTAACCGTCTTACTCTGTTACACATGATCATCTATGCAAAACCATCGCAGCTAACGCTCCCTCAGTCCGCGAAAGTCGCCACCTTGGTTCTCCAAGCCGGCTTCCCCCCTGGCGTCTTCAACATCATCACGGGCTTTGGCAACATCTCCGGCTCCGTCCTCTCCCACCGTACGTAAGGCCCAATTACATATACTAGAGTCCTCCGGTGTCACTCTTCCTGGGAATATGTTGAAATACGATCTATGTCATGTTTCAACACCCGCTTAAGTTCGCATTTGAGCCCATATTTGAACCGCTTCATACCGGTTTATGCCAAAATCGGTTGTCAAACGCGATTTAAGGGGCACTCAAGAACAAGCAACACCAGAGGCTCTAGTATCTGTCTCAACCCCCCTTTCATCAAAACAAACCCGCTAACCCATGCCCTTACCCCCTCAGACATGGACGTCCGCGCCCTCACCTTCACCGGCTCCGGCCGCACCGGCCGCCTGATCCAAGCCGCGGCCTCCAAATCCAACCTCAAGCACGTCCTACTCGAACTCGGCGGCAAATCCCCCGCCATCGTCTTCGCCGACGCCGACCTCTCCGACGCCGTCGCCGCCACCGTGCAAAGCATGAAGCAAAACAGCGGCCAAGTCTGCATGGCCAACAGCCGCATCTACGTGCAAGCCAGCATCGCCGCTGAGTTCATGGCCGCGTACCAAAAAACCTTCGCGCTCGTCACGATGGGCGACACGCTCGACCCCGCGACGAACCACGGCCCGCAGGCGGACGCGGCGCAGCACGAGACTGTGCTGCGGTACATCGAGGACGGGAAGAAGGTTGGGCAGCTCGTGATGGGCGGGGAGGCGGCGGCAGAGCAGAACGGGTTCTTTATCCGCCCAACAATTTTCACGGGTGCGCCGGAGAACTCGAGTATCATGCGAGAGGAGATTTTCGGACCGGTGGTTAATATCAATACGTTTGAGACGGAGGAGGAGGTGTTGGCGAAGGCGAATGATACGGAGTTTGGGTTGTATGCGAGTGTCTTTACGAAGGATATTGATCGGGCGATGCGGTTTGCGAAGGAGTTGGAGAGTGGGGTTGTAGGTATCAACTGCACGAGTCCGACGCATATGAAAGATGGTCCTTTTGGTGGGTATAAGAGCTCTGGCAGCGGGAGGGAGGGCTATAGGTACTCGATGGAGAATTTCTTAGAGACGAAGGCTGTTTGCATCAAGCTCGGCGGGTCGACTAGCTTGTAGATCGTTCTCAATAACACACGAACCACGTCCGAAACTTCACACCATGACATCAACGACTTCAAAGCCTTCTGATACCAGTTTCTATTCATTAGTTACACAACCTCCCTCCCTCCCCACCCTCAAAAACCCCCTTATCTACCCCTTCCTCCCCACACTCCTCCAAACCGCCTCCTCCGCCCCCTTCAACGCCTCCCCCGCCCTCCCCAACGCCCCCCAGACCGCACTTCCCACCCCACCCTCCTCCGCCTCCCTGGCCTTCGCATCCTCCAAGCTCCGCCGCTGCGCCGCACTCCCATCCGCCGACGCATACGGATCCTGCACATACCCCGGCGGATGCTCCAAACTCGCCCTCGTCTGCTGTGGCTGCTGCTGGTCCTCGTGCTGATACGCGCTCCCCGCCGGCCCCATACTCAACGTCGTCGGCCCCGCCCTCTGCTCCCGCGTACTCGTCGTATCCGTCCCCCTACTCTGCGAGCCCGTCGGCGCGGGGTAGCCAAACGCGGCTGGCGTGGGCATCTGCTGGTATGTCGCCGTGCTGGTCACTGTAGCTTCTACGCTGCGGGGGACGTTGATGCCGGGTAGCGGCTGCGGTGGCGCGGGGTGGGCGGTATTATAGCCTGTTTCGCGCGCTGTGGCGGTGGGAGGGAGTGGGCGCGCGCCTGGTTGAGGCGGGGGAGGTGCTGAGGGGTCGGCGGTTGTGGTGGCGGGGACGGAGGCCGGGGCGGTGCGGGTGGGAGGGGGATTGGCGGTGCGAGGTGTGATGCCGTCGGCCTTTGCTGCGGTGGTGAAGGATGTTGAGGCGGAAGAGGCGGCGTCGTGGGAGGCGTTGATGGGGTCGTTTGCGTGGATGGGAATGGGTGGGATTGGAGGCATGGTGGATGGATTTGATGGATTTGTGGTAGTTCGACAATTGCGGATGGAGCAATACAGTGGTAGTAGAGGATTTATGGGATTGTAGTCGTGGAGTAGAGAGATGGATGGCGAAGTTGTTTGCCTTTGAGGCAGGTACGTTGTCCTCGGTGGTAGCTGATTGCCGTTTTGGGCAGCAGTGACATCAGCGACACGTGACCGAACCCACATATCTCCATATCAAGCAGTATCACGAAGATTCACCATAGAACAGTCTGTAGGGAAAACAAACAATCTATGCTAGTTATTTTGATCGACCAGAGCCGCAGACCGTTGAACCCCTTGCCGGAGAAAATCGCAACATCTATCAACATGTTGAGCCCCCAACGACACCAGGAAACCCAACCGCGCAGCCAGTCAGTCGCAAGAGCAACAGGAATAAAGCAAATGGAAGAGGAGTCGATTGACCATGCAAGCCAGGAGTAGTACAGTGTGATGGGGGTGAAAAATTGCCAGGCAGTAAAGTACAGAGGCTTGGAATTAGGAAAAGTGGAGGCTCGACCCGTCTTCCCATGACCGCATCGTGCTTTCGTGACCAGAACAATATTCCGCCTTCGCGGGCTTGGTATTGCTCTATCCAGTCTACCACCGCGACACAACCACGGTCGCCATTATCTCCCCTCCTAGGTCTCAGACAGTTGCTTAACCAGATCCACCCTTGAACTTCTTGCCGAACATGATGAGCTGGGCCTGGTCGTAGATGGAGAGCACACCGGCACCGGCGACACCACGGAGAATGTTAGCACCGGCACCCTTGAACAGAGACTTGACACCCTCAGCAGCGATGATCTGGCGACCGGCATCGAGGGAAGACTTGTACTTGACGGCCTAGAAATCGGATTAGCAAAAATAGCAGTAATGATAGGAGAACGATTATACATACCTCACCGGAGGTCATCATCATGCGACGACGGATGGTGTCCAGAGGGTAAGAGGCGATACCAGCACCAGTGGTGACAGACCAACCGAGCAAGAACGAGGCGAGGAAGTTGCCCTCAAGAGGACCAACGAGGACGACGGGCTTCAGGGAGTCGTACATGCCGAAGTACAGACCACGGTAGACGACTATGCCGAGAACGGAGGGCATGAAACCACGGTACAGACCGGCAATACCATCGGAAGCGAGGGTCTTCTTGTAGACGTCTACCAGACCGTTGAATTGACGGTCACCACCCTTCTTGGCGTTCTTAGCATCGTTGGCAAGACGGGTACGGGCGTAGTCCAGAGAGTAGACGAAGAGAAGCGAAGTGGCACCAGCAGCCTGTTTCACATATTAGTAGTTTTCAATTGGAGGGGGGCTGAGTAGACATACACCACCGGAGGCCAAGTTGCCCATCATCCACTTGGCGTATCCGTCACGCTCCTTCTTGTAGGCGAACATGGACTTGTAGGTATCGCGGAAGGCGAAGTTCAGGGCCTGGGTAGGGAAGTAACGGATGACGTTGGCAGTGTTACCTCTCCATAGAGAGACGACACCCTCCTGTTGAGTGGTTCGGCGGAAGCACTCCACAATGCCATCGTACTTGCGGTCGAGACGACCGGACTTCAGCATCTCATCCTGGAAAGCTGTTAGCGCCAGCTCACGGGGGCTAGAGACAGCTGCCCTAGCCAGATCTGTGTATTTAGGGACGTACCTGGTTCTGGATGAGGAGCTTGACACGCTCAATGGGAGCAGCAGCGGTTTTCGAGACGGCGGCAGAGATACCACCCACTGTAGATAAGGAGTTAGTCGCCGCACGTATGGACAAAAATATCCAGAACGCATCGCAATAGAGATTCGATGGCCAATGGCATCAAAAATCGTCTGCAACTGCCTGTGGAGAGTGAACGTACTCAAGAAATCGACGACGAAGCCCTAGAGTGAGGTCAGTAACCGATGCGATCCCGCGGAACAAAAACAGCGGAGCTGAGCCGCCCAGCGACGGCGGCCATCAACAACAACCAGAACACCATCCCGAGAATCGTCGCATCGCAGAGCAAGGCGTGGACGAGGTCATTGGAATGGCAGTCCGAAAATCGATGATGGAGTCGCCGCGGTCGGATCGAGGCGCTGGAGGCTCGGGAGAAATGCTTACCGGCATGCCCATGAAGGACTTATCTTGCTGAGCGGCCATTGCGAAGGAATGGTAAGCACCACTGCTCTGATGAACTAAAAAGACGGAGGGGAGATGGGTGTCTGAGACGGGGGATGGGGGAAGATGGAGGAGGTTGGCAGAAGAGAAGACCTTAAAAGGCGGAAAGGAAAGATTTGCTGGAGCGCCCGGGCCGCCAAGCCTTTCTGGGAGCCAGCCAAGTTTGGCGTCTCCCTTTTGCTACGGTAACCCGTTTACCTCGGGGAGGACCGGGCGGCAGAGCGGCTCTCTATTAACTCTTGTCGAGCGCTCGTGAATCGAAGGTTTGGATCTTGGTGTTTACTTTCACTTTACTTCACTACGATGAGCGCCTTCTCTGCGTCTGGCGGCTGTCGACTGCGTTGCCTCCCATATAACGTTATCTCCAACCCAAATGAAAAGGAGCGTGGCTGCCGAAGCTATCTGGGACAGGACGTGCCGGATATCTTTTGGCGCAACGCGGTTTCATGGGTCTTCACCTGCCTACAGTGTGTGTCGCTCTCTATCAGCAAGTTTGAGCTAGGGAGCCACCAAATTCGAGCGCACTGTGAGCGTTTCACTGTTCTTTAATTGACTCTCTCTCGGGCCATCGGATCAACCCGGATCCTGAAATGCCTCATTGGCTGCGAGCGATCGTCACAAAAGCAAAGCCACTTGGTTCTCTACAAAACCGAGCGTTCCGGACGAGAAAAATAAAGCATCATCTTTAGCCATTCACCATCTAGCTCACTATTTACTTTACGGGGCTCACAGCAGATGTCACTTCCTAGGCATACATAAGTGTCATGATGTCTATTGAACAGCCAGTAGATGCGAAAAGATTTCCTCCGAGTGCTTTGTTCTGGCTGTCGCCAGCTTCAGCACTAAAAGGATGCAGCGCCAACCATATCCTACACTTCGTATCCCTGACCATGCATTCACCCGAACGCCCCATGCTCCTTGTAAAATGCGAAAGGGATATTGAAGGGTTTAGTCTTCCCACTCTTCATCTAGATTGTCAATCAGTCGGTTCTCGTCGTCATTTCGGTGTCCACGGCCACGATCTCGTCCATTTTCGTGGCCTAGGGAGACTCGGCTGTAGCCTCGACGTGACGGGAGGAGGCGTGCACATGAGGAAGTCAGGATTATGACCATATCCTGAACGTTGATAAGCAGAGCTCATAGATATTGATAGCGTGTTTCTTACCCAGATAAATCCTCCGATTCCAGCCCACATGGAATAGTTGGGCAGTTGGCGCCATCCCCGTTGATGCATGACTGTGCGTTGATATACACAGCCACCGACGAAGTACACCAAGGCCGCAATCAAAGCACTATGCTTGTTAGACCCATCTCAAATCCAAATAGACCTTTAAACTCACATCACACCGAAGACGCCGCCGGGTCCGAGCGTTTGCTTAGCAGCCTCGATCCCACCACAGGCGGCGCTGGTCCTAGCTTCGAAGAAGTAGGTGCACTCGTCTTCGCTCGCGGCAACGAACGCGATTGCGGTTGTGGCCAGTGGATCTTTTTCGCACAAGAGAGATATGATTGTAGACTTGCGGCGTTCGTCGGAGCCTTTGCTCGGCTTCTTCTTGGGTTCGTCGTCCTCTGGGTCGTCCTTGTCCTTGTCGTCATCATCGTCATACTTTTCGCGGGTAGCGAGGTGTTCAGCATCGTGAGGGAGGAGGGCACGCTTCGAATGGCCGGAGGAGCAGTAGGATCCGCCGGTGTAGTTTAGGACGAGTTTACGGCCGCGGAAGACGGGTTCGGAGTTCTCGAGGCTACAAATAAACAGTACATCAGCTTCTGGTACGAAAGCCTTCATAGGGCAATAATGATCCGTTCCAGGCCTGAGGACGTCTCCCTTCTCTCATCCTCGGAACCTAGAGGCAGTGACATAGGCGCATCAGACTAGCACTCACCCAATCGCGTACTGCACTCCGTCCCTCTCATAGAAGGCACTGACATTCCGGTACAAGCTCTTGTCCAAGTCCTTGACCTCATTAAGCTCTTCAACTACCGGCCCGCAGAAGTTGATGGTGAAGTTTGCGCCGTAGTCGTAGCCCTTTGCATGCCAGCTCTCGGTGCGGTCACCCTTGTGCACCTTCTCGCCCTCCTCTGGCAGCACGACCTGGATGGGGTTGAGGTCGAAGAAGCGGTCGGTAGTGGGAGAGTGGATTGTGCAAGGTTTCGGCGCCTGTTTCGACTTGTCGCTGGAGGCTCCGGCGGGGGTAGAGAAGTGGAAAAGCGCGGCGAGCGCGCAAAGAAACGCGGTCCTCATGATGGATAAGACGGAACCAGCATCGATGAAGTAGCACAGCAAGAGTAGAGAAAGTGACGGCGACGGGGGCCGGCGAGCATCCGCAGTACGTAGTCCCTTGGGTCCTCGCCTCGTTCCTGGCAGCAAGTCCGGCATCCAATTAGAAGACCGCCGAGAAATATCACGTGAAATTCTGCTAGAGCGAATGGGGCCTGGTACAGTCTCGTAAATGCAGGCGTCATTATTGCGGTTGCGAACATTCCGGCGTCGCATTTCTCGGACCACTCGTCGACGCTCTGCTGCACATCAAAAGGGCTCTGCTGCTCTTCACGTCGCCAGGAAGTGCCAGCCCTTCCAATTGTTCCTAGGAGTAGACCACGTGATCTTTCTTTTCATCTCCGCCCCTTTTCTGCGCCTCCATTCACGCGTCGACCCCTGTAAACAATGCCTCCCAAACGGAAGACCCAGGTTGATGTGGAAGAGCCATATCCCTACGAGTTCTTCGGGCCGTAAGCATAGAACAATCGCATTCTATACACACCGATCGCTAATAGTCCCTAGACCAGGAGCGCTGGCAGTCTCTTTAGGCCTCCCGCTCGTTTGTTATGTACTTGCATTCTCCTGCAATGGGGTATCTGGATGCCCGGCCCCTGCTCTTCTGCACCCATCAACTTTGACGTTGGAGACTTTGAAGCAGCAGGTCGCCTGGCCCGGCGTTTCCGGCCTGCTCAACACCAAGACTGTCTTCGCCACGCTCGGGTATTACTTGCTCAATCTTACTCTCTACGCCTTGCTCCCAGCCTCTGAGGTCGACGGAACAGAGCTGGTGTCTGGAGGCCGTCTCAAGTATCGCTTCAATGGTATGGCACATAAGTCACATGACTAGACTCAAACTAACTAACTACAGCATTCTCCTCGTCCATCTTCATAATGGTTATCCTGGCAGCGGGCACAGTTGTCGAGGGTGCAGAATTTCCCGTTTGGACTTTCATCTCCGAGAACTACATCCAACTTCTCACTACTAATGTCTTAATCTCGTTCTTCCTGGCGGTATATGTCTATGTCGCCTCTTTCTCCGTCCGCACGCCGAACAAGGATATGCGCGAACTCGCAGAGGCCGGGCACAGTGGCAATATCATCTACGACTGGTTCAAAGGCCGCGAGCTCAACCCCCGTATCACTCTTCCTCTATTTGGCGAGGTCGATATCAAGACGTTTATGGAACTTCGGCCAGGGTTGCTTGGCTGGGTCATTCTCGACTGCGCCTTCATCGCTCAGCAATACCGTACATTCGGCTATGTCACGGATAGTATCCTGTTCGTCACCTTTGCTCAGGCTCTATATGTTTTCGACTCGTTCTACATGGAGCCAGCTATCTTGACTACCATGGACATCACCACCGACGGCTTCGGATTCATGCTGTCATTCGGCGACCTGGCCTGGCTCCCTTTCACCTACTCGGTGCAGACTCGTTATCTCGCACACTACCCTCTCGAGCTCGGCTTGTGGCTCGTTCCTATTCTGGCCGTGCAAGGTCTCGGCTATGTCATGTTCCGCTCCGTTAACAATGAGAAGAACCGTTTCCGAACCAATCCCAAGGACCCCAAAATCAGCCATCTCAAGTACATCCAGACCGAGGTCGGCTCCAAACTGCTAATTACAGGCTGGTGGGGCCGCGCGCGCCACATCAACTATCTCGCTGATTGGTTCATGAGCTGGGCCTTTGTGCTTCCCACTGGCATTGCTGGCTACGTTGTCAAGAGCGCTTTCAAAGAACCGATTACTGCGACCCAATCGACTGCTATCTTCGACCGCCAGGTTACAGGGAGGTACAGAGTTCAAGCTGAGGCCGAGGGCTGGGGCATGCTGATCAGTTACTTCTTCATCTTGTACTTCGCTGTCTTGCTAATTCATCGGGAGAGGAGGGACGACGAGAAGTGCAGGAGGAAGTACGGAAAGGATTGGGAGAAATACTGCAAGATTGTACCGTACAGGATCGTTCCCGGTATCTACTAGGTGTTCCCCGACTCGTCACCGTCAGGCGTGTATGATAGGGTTGTGTGTGCTCACGGTGCGCTATGGTCGCAGAGTAATGAGGAGGTAAAAATTTGGATGATATAGAGATTACTAACAAGAATTGGACTCATTTCTGGCTCATTTGGTCTCACTGCTCGTGATAGCGTCACTCCTTGGGGCCATTGGATCGAGGTAGTTATAGGTAGGTGATAAAAGAAATTCAAGTCTTGTGAAGGTGTGAAGCCGTCAGGGCATGAGCTGGAAAGAATTCGTCGCTCGCACTCAGCAAAAATATCCCACGCATAAATTATGCTGCCTCCCAATCCCCAACTCACGTATAAGTACCTATTATTCCTTGGCCCATTTGAACTGTAGCCGTGCTTGAATTGGCTGAAGACGTGGGAACTTATCTTCGTCGACCCTTCCATATATTTCTTAACGACATGCGATTCTGTCACGCTCCTAGAATCAACCCACCTTTACTAGCTTCCCTCGGTGATGCCTCTAATCTCCTTGCTCGAGCCCATAGCTGTAAACCCCCAAGTCTTGTCTGACATTCGTCGGCCTCACAAGATCCTTCTTGATCTCGTCCACGCCCGCATGCGCTTCCAGCTGTGCGTTCAGTCCTTCCCTCTGAAGACACTCATCGAAATGAAAACTACGAGCACACTCCTCCAGCTCTTCAAAGCTCATACCCTTGAAAAGCGCCGCAAATTCATCCTGGACACACCCACTCATATAGATCTGATTGACAATCCTCGTGACCTGGCGCTCGGTGGGCCAATTAGGCGGATATTGGTCCTTCGAAGTTGGACAAGTGCGGTCGATATACTCGCAAAGCGGGTTGATGACCGCCTCAACATCCGCAGACGGATACCGGCCCCAGGCGTCCAGCTGCAGATCTCGTTTGCGCTTGAGCCATCCCGCAATCGTCTTCATGTACTTCGATTCAGGGTTCGTGTGGATCATGCCTTGCACGCCAATGTCTTTGTACAGCCAGATGTTCCAGTGGATCTTGTACTTGTCGTAGAGGTCGAGTTGTGCACCCAGGACGTCGTAGCGCGCGGCATTTATCTCGCTGGCGTTGGGTTCGAGCGCTGGGTTTGCGTACACTGGTCCGAACTCGCCGTTCCAGATGGGAGTTTTGAATTTGTACATGATCTCGGCTTTCTGGAGAAGTTGGAGCTCGAGAGCGTTCTTTTGATGCTGCGCGCCGGTGTATATTTGCCCTTTGGGGAAGCCGAACATCTGGATTGTGCGATGAGTATGTAGAGCAAAAACCTCACTAGGTTACTCACGGTATAGTCGTGCAGTGCATAGACGCAATTCGGCAAAGGCTCCTCAAAGAACTTCCACTCCATCGCAAAGGTGTTGCCATCGAGCCAGAGAATATGATGTGGATCGATCTTACGAATCGCTGGCTCTAATCGTGCGTAGAATGCTGGTAATCGCCAGTGCTCAGGATCGCAGGGCTCGTTGATGGGGTTGTAGCCTGCGACCCAGGCGTTGTCTTTGTATCGAGCCGCAATCTGCTCCCAAAGCCAAATCGTGCGATCTTGGTGATCTTTATAGTCCCAGAATGCTGCATAATTCGTGCGATTATCTGCATGCCAGTCCGGATTTTGACCCCCGGGGACCGTGTGCATGTCCAGGATGGTGTATATCTTCTCTTTGGCACACTACAAAAAGATCAATGAGAGGTGCGATATCCCATCGAAAGCAGCATTACCAAGTCTATCACCCGATCAAGATGCTTGAATCCTTTTTCCTTCAGCACTCTCGGGTTCATGTCATCTTCGAAATGCCGGTAGTTGAAAGGGATTCTTAAGCAGTTCAGTCCCTTGCTGGCGACGAACTTGGCGTCTGCCTCTGTGAAGAAGTTCTCAAGTAATTTATCGAAGAAGAAGTCGTACTTCTCCTTTCCTAATGCTGCTAGTATAGCGGCGCGATGTTGGGACTCCATTCCTGGATAGCCTGTTGTAGAAGTTGGCACGCTATGAAGGAGCCGCTCGATCTACAATATTACCTGTGATGAAGTTTTCCATGCTATTAGTTTTTAGCTTAATTCAACGAAATTGAAAGATGCTGGCAACCGCCAGTGAGGCTCGTACTTCATCCATCCGCCCAGTCCTGCGCCGCGTAGAATAACGGGGCTGCCATGCTCGTTGACAATGAGCTCGCCGTCAACCTTCAGGATGCCAGCCATTGAGTGTTGTGTGTTGTGCTACGTGATTGAATAGCAAAGCTGGAGACGAAGCGTTTCTCCATATTCATAGGAAGGGGTTGTCTTAAAGCATGCAGCTACCTAGTATTGTGTACAACGGGGGCAGCACCTCCGTGAAGCTCTATCCATGGAGCCGCGATGCAGTCAGGTACTCATGGATTCAGGCTAAAATCGACTCTCGTGTCCCGTTGGATATGCAAAATAGCGAGAAAATCCTTGGCGCTTTGTTCTCCGCGTTCCTCACCAAAGTTTGTACGAGAATCGTGGGACACCACCTAATTAATGTCTACTCTTCAACCTTTCCTTAACAACGAGAAGTGAGGTTATTCGCGCATATTGAAGTCCTTCCTACTGACCTTTTTCTGGTGTCCAGTGAGCCTCGCACGGGAGCCCTTCCCGTCCCCTAACGCTCGAACGCGTGGCGGCACTCAGACCCCGGTTTCCGAGTCTCAACGCCTTGAAATAGTACGACATCTCCTGCTGGGTTGGCCTGCGGCAGAAATTGCCACACGGGTTAGGGTATCACCGACGACTGTGTACAAGACGCATCAGAACTTAGTGCGATATGGCGCTGCGGTCAAACCACGACTCGCGAAATCCGGACGGCCTCTTAAGCTCTCTCAAGCGGATGAGGATAGGGTCTTCCAGTGGTTGTTAGAAGAGGGATGGAAAGACCAAGATGAGATTGTCAAGTGGCTGGGCGAAGAGCATGGTGTTGAGGTTTCACAGGCCACCGTCTCTCGCATGCTCAAACGGCGCAATTGGACCAGAGAGACTGTGAAGCTTCAGTCCTCAAATAGAGAATTAGGGGGCTTCGATGCCGGTGGCGCTCAATCTACATCTTGACTCACCTTCCTCTGCAACATCACCTCAAATAGGTTCAATGTCCTACTTCTATCCAATAGTGGTTGAGTTTTGACAATTCCTTCGTTAATTTCTGTTCGTGCCAGTTATATGCAAACGCCTTCGATATGATAGATGAGGAGCACATAGCGCAAAGCTTAAGGTCATTTCCCTGACCTTTGACACCTATATTACATTTGCCCTCTGCGAACCTTGAAAAAATCTCTAATGTTTAAAAAACGGTGGAAACTCAAATTATGTAGATGCCAATCTCCGTCTCTCCTAAATTATATGTCTTCCGCTTCTCTCGGGTCTCCAACGTCAGCACCACAGCAGAGCGTGCTTTTTCTTTAATTCTTTCTATAGCTTTAGTATTGCTTTCGTTCTTGTGACTTTTATACGGTGCAGACATCTCCATTTCACACCTATGCTCAAAATATCTGTCTCATTCGCAGGACACTCCCTTGCGTCTTGCACTCCCTAGTCTCAGCCATCCTTGAAGCTTCTGCCGGAACTTTTTCCCTGGTTTCCCACTCACTCTTGTTAGATCTTCATGTTTCTCCTTCAGCGCTAGTACTCGCAGACTCTCCTTCTCCGCCAGAACTCGCACCCTCTCCCTCTCCGCCAGGACTACCTTAGCAACATCGTCCATCAGCTCGTCTACCCCGATCGCCTCCTTCGCTGAACACTCCCCATATGTCGCACCTATACTTCTTGCGATCTCCCTGCCCTCGTCCACGCTAACTTCGCGTTCCTCTACTGGAATATCCGCTTTCGTACCAACGATTAGGTACAACATGACACCACCGATCCGCGTTATCTAAGAAGTGTTGAATGGTCGGATAGTTGTCCATAAGCTCGACTAGCGTTTCGCGTTTGCCCACATCAAACACAAGCATGAGCGCGTCTGCACCGGTGGTCATACGTTTGAACAAATCGTTGAGCGCTTCTTCACTGGTCGCCCATGCGTTCTAGATATCGATCACGCAGAGCTCACCAGCTATAAGACGTTGTCGCCTCGAGCCCGGCTCAGTGGGATCTTATTGAGGTTCTTCACAGTACAAGGACTGGACAAACTGTTGGTATGATATATCAGCAATGCTTGGGGTGTGAGAAGACAGCGAGTTTCGACTGACACGCTCAACAATGCACCTCTTGCCTGTATTGTGCACACCGAGAAGCGCAATTAGGATTTCCTTGCGCTTTGGAGGTTTTGAAGCCATAGGTACTCTCGGGTTATCAATAGTAGTGGCAGAGTAGTATTGGCGATTAACCCAACTGGCGAATGCTGGGATGAGGTATCGTAGTAGGTAATGAAAAGACAGATTCTATGAATTGCAGGAATGATTAGACTCATCTAAAAGCGGGAACTTTGATTTCTGGAGACGTTGCAGCATGACATGAATTGAGTATTGCGGCACAGCAAACGGCTTGGCTAGGTGGGGTCATGATAAAAGACACATCCACAAAGATAGCCACATGATAGCTTCACGACCGAGTATGGATTAAGCACCTAGGAAATATATATCAATGGAAGGACATCGTCCAAGAGAGCACGCTGCAACATTGAGTTCGTTTTCGAGTCTCGGTCACGTGATCGTAGTCTTCACGAGATGGGGGACCGATGATGGCAAGTATCATGGTTGAACGTAAGGCTTTAGTGTGGTGTGCCATACTTTACCACTGTCAAGGGTGCCTCCACTTGCTCTCTACAACTTAAAACCCATCCTTTTGGACGATCTGGAAGCTTGCTGAGCCACCTCAGACGGCGTCTTCTACTAGTCCGAGATCTGACTAGTCTAGCCACATTAGGCTTAGTGTGAGTCAGAGCGACCTCGCTTACGACTATATAACCTCATTTGGACCTCACTTTCGCACCTACACCTCCACAAAACCTCTTCACCATTTGGACAAACCTTCTTCACCTATCATGGCTTCCCGTCGCAATCAAAGCCGTACAGATGACTCTACGGCCTCTGTGGCATCCTCTCTGGCTGCAAATGCTGCTTTAGCTGACCAGCTTGTGTCACGCCTCCTCCAAGAGCAGAATTTGAAGGTCATGCCAGCCTTACAGATTCTGAACAGATGCCTCTCCATCCGTTCTACCATCTCGACTACCTCCTCTTTTGCCACTCGACAACAAGTCGCCCACAACAGCTCCCAAATCGTCCTCGAGCACATCGGCCAAGGACTTCAGGCTACCTGCTATGGCCTCAGTGGCACCGACATAGTCTACAAACGGGCCCACAATGGCAGCGATAATACGGAACATCTGGAAACTGAGTTCGAAAGCTACCAGAAACTCCGAAAAGCTTGGGACACCTTCCCGGACATGGTCAAATTCGTTCAACTGCCCAAAGCCTTCGACTTCGTCGACCCTCGCAGCGAAGCGGGAAAAGATTGGTGGGCTGCCCACGCAACCCAGTTCCCTTCCGCCCACCAAAAGCCCACAGGTGTACTCGTTATGGAGCGGATCCTTCCCCTTCCTAGAGTTGTGCGACACGCTTTGATCGACCACTTCCTACCCCCTCCACTTTCCAACCAGGCGGCATCTCTCAAACTCTCCCAGCAACAAAAGCAATGTCTGGCCAGAGTCTATACAGGCGAGCACAGCACCCAGTCTCCAGACGGCATCCTCCAACGTCCTATCGGTGCTCCCAGAGACCCAGCTGTCTTCAATCTACGAAATTTCCCTCTCTACGCCGACATGATGGAGACACTAGGGCTGGAACTGGATGTGTTTGCGAAGGTGCTAGCTGGGGCATATGCGGTTATCCATTGGGCGGCGAAGATTGATGGCGACGACATCGAATTTGTTCTGGGCACTTCGGTCACCAAACCTGAAGAGGGCATCCTAGACTTCCAGCACCGCGCAATGAAGCTGATTGTTCTGGACTTCGGACGCTGCGAACCCCTCGAACTGGATGAAGATGGAGCGCAAGCTGCGGGTGCCGCATTGATCAGAAACTCGCCGTATACTCCTCGACCTTCTACGAAGAATGCGAAAGCCCAGGAATTGTGGGATATTTTCAAGGACTACTATCTCTTCCACAGCAATGCAATCCTTGAAGGAGCGGGGATGGACGAGTCTGGGCTCCCTGAGCAGGTCATGGAGAAAGTTGAGCAGTGGTACGAGGATATGGAGGAGTAAATTATGAGGTCTTGAGTCTAGTCACATAAATATACCCTTCATCTGGCTCCACTCTTGCTCTTTCGATGTCACTGTGAGGAGCACTTCAAGTAGCGGGTAGCTAGCTAGTCGAGAGGTAATCTAATTCCGACTGCAATAATCTTGACCTCATGCTTGGACTTCTGAAATACGTTGCGTGAATATGCTACCTTCTTGGGCTTGTCTTTTGCTAGCTTGACACCGCTGTGAGGAGTACCCCAGCTAGCAGATTGCTAGTTAGTCAAAAGGCAGCCTGTGGACACGTTTGCTCTTTGACTACATAGGAGATAAAAGAATAGAGTTGGGATGATACCAAGAATGTCTTGGATAGTGGTGAATAAGTATGCCCATATTCCCACATATCCCAGTAGATACCTAGGACGTAGGTAATCTGGTGGCCGTTTAATGCTCGCCCAATTCGTAAGAGACCTCGTTGTAATCTTATATCCGAAATCGAAATCAGTCATATATAACTTTTAGCCAACAATCTCGCGATCTTCTTTACAATGTAGATTTCATCATGATGAAACGGAGAAAAGAATGAGTAAACAAAGATTGTGCATTCACCTTGCGCGTCCGCTCCTCTGCGACCCAATTTCATGACGAAATCCACGCCAGGCGACTTGTAAACAGTGGAAGGCGTCTGCCTGCCGGGAAGATTCATCTGGCGACTCTTCTCGCGCGCCCATAAATATAGCCGCGCAAACACTCTCCAATTCTTTTCCTTCCACCACGCACACTGTGCGCAATGCCAACACCGATCCGCTCGTTCCCCAGCCTGCCCATCGACCTGGCATCCACCACCACCATGCCTAACCTGAAGCGCGCGCGCAGCGATGAAACCTCCCAGTCGCGCAAAAGACGACGTCTTGCCGGTCGCAACCTCGAGGAGACGCCTGCTCTGTTGGATATATCCATGGACGAGCTATCTAAGAGGCATGTCCCGCGATGCGCTGCACTAACATGGCCTCATCAGACCGGCATTTGTTATACCAACTCTTGCTAATCGTCTACAGAATCTTGAAGCTGCGTATCGCAGAACCAGACCCTATCGAGATGCTCATCGATGAGCTTTCTGAGAGGCAGGTCTCGCCATACACTGCACTCTTTCTTGATGACACACACGGCTTGCTCTCTCCTCGCTCTTGCTAATCGCTCATAGGCTGTCGATTTTGAATTTGGAGGAGCCAGAGCCCGGAGTCATGGGAGTTTTGTCTGATTTGAACGCGTACGTCTATTGATCAAGGGTGATGAGTGAGGAATAACGGTAAACAGAAACCGGCCGGTTACCTACCTATTCGCGAACTTTGCGACGCACGATGCGAGACTGGTGTACGGTTTCGGCGGCTACAATTGCCCACCCATTCAATCGGCCACTGAGACCCAGAGTCATTCGGAGTCAAAAAAGTCGGCACTTGCGAATGATGAGAACATGAATTTGCCTCGATATGAGGTATATCGCGGGCTGGCGAAGCGACGTCGAGACAGCTTCGAGATCCAACAGCGCTCCAGTCTGCCCCCAGCCAAACGACGAACCACATGCGAGGACCGATTCCGCCGCTTCTTTCCTTCACAGCTTCCCCAACCTCTCATTTCTCGCAAGAGGGTCATGCGTGATGAGGCAGAGTTGAAGGCGATTGAAGAATCCCAACGTCGGATAAAGAGACCGGTCACTAGGAAGAATAACGTGAAGACGTTCTCGACCTTAATGCATCGAGTTCCGCAAGAGATCCGCGACTTAATCTTTGCTAATGTCGTCCACAAGCCGGAAGGACTTCGTTATGACCCCATAAGCAAGACATTCGTCAACATGAATGGCTCGAAACGAACGACAGTGCTAGAGAACATCAGCAATGCCGTCTCCCAGCAATCAAACAGTCTGCACATAAAGGCAAATGTGATCTCATTTCCGAAGATCGCTGGGTGCCTCAAGGTCATGAAAGAAATGCCCCGGGACCAGAAAGCATCCCTCCGGCACATCAAGGTGTACTGCGACTGGACGGAGCCATACTGGCGCGAATTCTTGGTAACCAGCGGTCGCAATTTGGTACGCGATGAGATCGATGAGCTGCTTCGGCACTACAAAACTCTGCCAACGTTGAAGTCGATTACGTTGGTCATCCACGCCTGGAACTGGGGAACCCGGCGCGAGTTCAAGGACTCGTTTAAAATCGCCGAACTACTCACAGGGCTGCGAGAGAAGGGGCGGCTTCCAAATCGGAAGAAGCTCGCAATCACTCCGCTCATCGGCGAAGACCCTGACGAGGTTCCTTACAATCTCTGGTGCGACGACGAAGAGAGGTTTGGGGAAGACGATGAGAAAAAGATGGTTGCAAAAGCCAAGAAGTGGGTCCGGAATGAGGATTGAAGGGACCTTGCGAAAGCCATTTTGAAGTTGAGATCTCCAGCAAGGAATACAACACGAAAATCCTGTACGCCTCGGCACGGCCAGAAACCGAACACACACTCCCGGCAGAAGGGCTCCACCCCACTGCCATTGGTCACGGCTGATACGGCTGGACGCAAACCTTCATGCTTGGAAAGCAAGGAAAACCTAGACCAAAAACCCATCGGAAAGGAAGGGAAACCTATTCCAAAAACCGTCGAAAAGGAAGGAAAACCTATACCGAAACCCCATCGGGCTTCGCCCGGACCGTGTCCTAGAAGCTTCGCGTTGTTCGGCGGTTGGTATCTGACGGTACTTGACGCAAGAAGTGGGCGAAGCGACTGAAAAGACCACTGCTTGAGGGAGTAAGTGAGGTTGGGCATCACCAACCGGCTTGTAGAGTCCGACTTTTCGGAAAGAACCGAGACGCGTGCATTCATTTTGGCGTTTGTGTTTTCGTGATTTTGCATTTCTGTGGCTTTCATTATGAGTTTTTCTGTTGTTCGCATTTGCGTTTGAGATTTTGTTTGAGGTCTAAGTCCATGAAAGGGCTCTAGATGCACATTGTGCATTCTTCTGATTACATTTGAAAGACCAAAAATGTTTGATACAGTTTAGTACTGAAGAAGTCATCATGTGGCTATTTGAGAGACGCACAGGCGCTTTGAAAAGGTGAAGCAGATAGGTCATTACTTGCCTCTAAGGCGCAGGAACCTCGAGCAATCAGTCCCACGCGTTAGCAGTGTACCACGATTTCGGTTTCGCACTTGATGGTCGCATCGTCTACGAAGCCTTGCTTTCGTATGTCGGCTATGGGGTTTCCCATTGCAGATTTTTGGCTCTTATGTTATAGGGAAATGGAGCGCTCATAGAGCCCTTCCCGACCAAGGTTTTCCCCTACTTGCAAAACTTGACTGCGCAGTCAGCTTGACCGAGTGAATGAAGTCTTGTGGACTCCGCACTGCATCAGCGAACTTACCATATTCCCAGTTTTCTAGAGAAGTGCACCGCTATGGTGGCAGAAGAGGCCGAGCCTCTGTACCGAGTTGTGTTTCTGACCGCCGTCTGTAGTGGACCCAGTGGCCTGAAGGCAACTTGCGGGTTCGTGAAATCGTTTTCCCGTCTCGCGAATTTCATGATTCAATTGACTCTTCTTGCTCTCTTCCCTCGATGTTTTCCAAATCAATACGCCACTCCCGCGCAACCTTCTCCGTATTGCCAACCCAGCTCTTCAGAGTCGGATGTGCGTCTGCAACCTCAATAAAGGTTACTTCACCCTCTTTCTCGGATCCAGGGACGTCCCATTTCCACAGCCCCTCGCTGTCAACCCATTGTGTGCCCAGAAGCACCTCTACTCTTAATTCTTCCCTAGCTAATTCCAACAATGCTCGTGCATCTCTCCAGCCGTTTCCGACTGACGAAGTCCGCCGAAGAGCTGTAACAATGCCCTCAAGAACCCCTAGAATGTACCCCACTTTTTGGCCTATACAAGCACCGAGAGCGTAGCCTTCGTCGAATCCTTCTTGTATGAACTTCTCCTTGCTCACGGAGATGCCCTCTCTGTACCCCGCGTTGTTGTGAGATCTCCGAATCGCCGGAATGTCCGACAGGGTTTCGTGGGCTTGCGAGTTGGAGAGTTCGGGGTGTTCGGCCAGAGAGTCATGGGAGGGAATGGTCGGAGAAGCAGGTGCAGAGCCGTATATGTCGTCTAGAGCGTGGTTCGAAACTCCTTGGGGTGGATAGGGAGGAGTTGTGGGGGTGAAGGCGGTAGAGAAGTTTGACGGCGCATCGCCATCTGTGTCTCTAAACATGACTTCAAGGGTGGCTCTAGTAGTGTGGAGACTCTAGATTTGTTGAAGGATTTGCTGAAGGGTTTGCGTTTATACTGAAGTTGAATTTAATATGCTCGGAGGTAGTGTTGATAAGTCAGCTAAAATATCGGAGCGCGTCATCGATAACTCCGACCTCACTAAGTTGATTCCATCTACTACTCCACCATGGCGCTCCTCATCCTTCATCCACTACGCCTCTTGGTCTCTCGCAGCGATGTCCCATGGCCTGTCATTGCTGCGCAGAATTCCCCGTAGCCAAGGTCCTTTCAGCGCCTTGACACAATCCTCAACCGCCCGCTTCACTATACCGAGCCATGTCCCGCCGCGACTCGTCCGCCGCATCCAGTCCCAGCAATTCTCTCCCCTCCTCCCTCCTGACCCGGCCTCCCTGCCAAAACCACGCATACCTAAGATCAAGCCCCCGTTTCGCCGTCGGAAATGGGTTCGTCGTCTCTTCTTTTTCTCCGCCACGGTAGGCGTGGCGTACGCCATCGACACGCAATTCAACGCTTCGGCCATTACGCGCTCGTTCCGCACATTCAAAACCGGCTTGACAGTTGGAATCGATTACAAGATTAACTTCCGGGCTCACCCTCCCTTCGCCGATTCCATCGAGGCGTTACATGCAAGGAATGCGCAGAGGTTGTTCGACCTGCTCGCCGGAAATGGTGGACTGTACCTCAAGATTGGCCAGGCCATAGCCATGCAAAGCGCAATCTTGCCTCCCGAGTTTCAGGCAATGTTTGCGAAGATGTTCGACGACGCGCCGCAGAATGAGTGGGCCGACGTCGAGAAAGTGATCAGGGAAGATTTTGGGAAAAGCCCAGAGGAGCTTTTTGGAGTGTCGTTCTCAGGAGAAGCTGGCAAAGGCGTCATGGAGAAGAGGGCTCGAGCATCGGCCAGTGTAGCACAAGTACATTGGGCGAGACTGGCGGATGGCAGGGAGGTCGCTATCAAGATTCAGAAGCGCGAAATTGCGCGGCAGGTTGGATGGGACCTTTGGTCATACAAAGTGGTCGCCAAAATCTACACGTGGTGGTTTGATATACCCATGTACAGTTTTGTTCCCTACATCACAGATCGATTGATGCTGGAAACGGATTTTGAAAACGAGGCGAACAACGCCGAAAAGATGAAGGAGCTCGTTGCAGGGGAAAAGCGGTTATGTGGGAGGGTGTATATTCCTGAGGTATACCGTGATCTATCCTCCAAGAGAGTTATGACAGCAGAATGGATCGAAGGAATCCGACTGTGGGATAAAGAGGGCATGAGCGGGAAGTGGGAAGGCGGCTGGAGACAAGGCAGTCCGGGAAGTGGTGGTGGAAAACTTCCGGCACTCCCAGAGGATAATCCCACTGCTCCAAACCCCAATATTCCAAAAGGATCCGAGGCATCTGCGTCCAACGAGACTCTCAAACCCGACCGCTCAGCCTGGCGCGGGCCTAAGGGGACTGGTGGCCTCGGCGTTTCTCTTACAACCGTTATGACGACCATGGTGGACCTCTTCAGTGCGCAAATGTTTCTATGGGGAATCGTTCATTGCGATCCCCATCCGGGAAACATCTTCGTTCGCCGCCTACCTAATGGACAACCAGAGCTTGTACTTATCGATCATGGCCTCTACATCAACATGTCGCCGACTTTCCGACACCAGTATGCACGGTTCTGGAAATCTCTTCTGGCATTCGACAACGCAGCAATATCAGACATTGTCAAAAGCTGGGGCGTCAACAATCCTGACATATTCGCGTCAATGACGCTAATGAGACCGTACACCGGCGGCGACAACTCCACTATCAACGAGATCAGGAATGGACCGCATGGGAAGGATCAACGAGAGAAGGCCTTCCGCATGCAAGCAAGAGGCCGCGATGCGTTGAAGGAGATCCTAGGCGACGAGACCAAGTGGCCACGCGAACTAATCTTTATCGCCCGCAACCTCCGTATAGTCCAAGGAAACAACCAGTTCCTTGGATCGCCCGTAAACAGAATCAAGATCACTGGCCTGTGGGCATCGAGAGCACTAGCTGAGTCAAGGGACTTGCAATGGAGCGACCGATGGCGTAACTGGGTGAAGCACCTTACCTTCAGACTCGTGTTACTCGGGAGCGATGTCATTTTCCTATGGTCACGGGTGAAACAGATGGTCGGGAGGGGCAAGGGAATGGAGGAAGATATTGAAGAACGCATGAGATCGATGGCGAAAGACTTCGGCGTCGAACTAAACCACGGAGTGTTCGACGGCTGAAGTGATACTCTGTATCCTGGAGATTTGCGTTTGGTTTCAGCGTAGCGCTGTGAATAGTTCTCTGCTCTTTTGTATTGATTAGTGCGCTCTGCGCATCAGCATGGTGTTCGGGTGATTCCACTCTAGATTTCCTCTCGTAGTGGATTAGATGGCTGGGACCGCCTGTATGAGTAGCATAGACCCTCAATGTAACGCCTTCCAGGAACAAATCAATTCCCTAAAACCGGTCGCACGTCTACCCGCAAGAGTAGCCTATCGTGTAGAGCAGATCCGGACAGTTCCCCGAACCAGATGAGATGACGGGAGGCCCGAGAGAGGCCTGATGGTCATTCTCATTGTTCATAGGCTATGCGTGTGTTGCTCGGGTTTCGGGAGAGCATGAATTCCATATGTTTATTTGGGGGCCTCATGCTACCGCCTATAAAGAGAGTCTTTCATCATGCCCATTTACAGCTTCACTATCCAATGATCACGGTCTTTCCTAGCCGTATGCGTCACCATAACCGCAAAGTGCCGAGCTTTTCCGTGCCTGATATACCTTAAATCATCAACATTAAGTCACTTCAGTAACCCGCAGAAGCACACGAACCATTGCCTGCCCTCACAGCTCTCACAAGCTGACTCGATCCCATTTGCACGCTCCAGGCCTTCTCGATCCTAATCCGGTATTGAGCCGAGGCCCAATTGCTTCCACTGCGGGGCCAAGGGTACCGACCTGACCTACCTAGGTAAGATTACTATTCTCCCAGACAACTTTCTACTGAAGTCATCTACAAACAGCTCTTTAGCATCTATCAACTATTTTTATAGCCGTGATCTAGAAGAGTAAGAATAAAGAGGAGGTAATCACAAGTAGCGCCTTCAGACCCCGTAATCTACCTTGCGCCCTGCCTACACCAATCAACATCACTCGCAAACATGGCCGCCAAAACCTACGACGACATCAAGCTTGAGATTACCGGTAAAATCGGTGTCATCAAAGTATGTGACCTCTTTCTCAAACTTCGATCATCCACTTTCCTTTGTTGTATTCGTGCTGACAGCATTCCTCAGTTCAACCGCCCAAAGTCTCTCAATTCATTCGGTGGCAGCTTGATCGCGGACACGATTGATGCGCTAAGATACCTGGACGAGCACCCGGAAACGATATTCACTGTCTTGACTGGAGAGGGACGGTTCTTCTCTGCTGGTGCTGATGTTAAGGGTAAAATGAGTCTTGAATGCTTTGAGTGGTCACGACGCTAATGTTGATATAGCTATTGGCAACGACGCGCCCGTTGACTACAAGTACATTGGCGAGAAAAAGCTGGCAATGATAACTCGATTCGGATCCGGTAAGCTCATCACTTCATTGATTTCAAAAGATCTTTCTAGCTCTCTGCGTTCATTCCATCCATCGCTTTCATGCATCGAATCTCTTCCAACCTCAATCTTAACCTCAACCCTCCTTTCCACGAACCCCCCTTCTCACACGCCCCCTCCAGCAATCGAAATCCTCCGCAGCATGATCGACCACCGCAAAGTCCTCATCCTCGCGCTCAACGGCCCCGCCGTCGGCGCCGGCGCCTGCTGGTTCCCCGGCGTCGCCGACATCGTGCTCGCCTCGCGAACCACCTACCTGCAATGCCCCTTCAGCGCACTCGCCCTCGTGCCCGAGAACGGCTCCGCGCTCTCCTTCGCGCAGCACATCGGCATCCACCGCGCCAACGACTTCCTCATGTTCGGCCGCAAGCTATCCGTCGAAGAGTGCGAGGCGGCCGGGCTGGTCAACTACGTCTTCGACGAGGCTGGCGACGCGTTTCAGGCAAAGGTGCTGGCGTTCTTGCAGGGCCAGCTGGATGTGAATGATGGGAAGAGTATGATGGAGATGAAGCGGTTGCAGAATGCGCCGATTAGGGATGCGCGTATGGTGGCGGTGTATAATGCGATGGATGCGTTGGCGGAGCGGTTTGTGGAGGATGCGCCGGTGAAGCGGTTTGCGGAGAAGAAGAAGGAGTTGCTGGCGAAGAAGCGGACGTCGAAGATATGAGGGGTTGACAATGTGTGTGAGGGTGGGTTTGGGGGAGTGGTTGCTACTCGCGCTTAAGTACCTATATGTATATTGAAGATCCAGAATCAAGTAATTTGGAAGGTTATACAGTGTTGAGGCTGGAGAAAATACGCTGGAGGTTCATCGAGGGAGGAATGTAGCTAGGGCTTAAGACTAGATCCCAAAGTCATGCACTACAGTGAGAGGAGCAATCCATGTTAGCATTAGACAAACTATCAACACCTCAACACCTATCCCCGGATGCATGACGCCATCAAAGCAGATGAAACACCAGGCAGCCACCCGCCAGTCCGCCGATATTTTCAAGAAAGAGCATCTTAAACCCTTCTAGTCGCAGCAGCCATCAGTTCATACATCCCGCCTTCCACTACCAGTGAACCCACCAGCACCAGCGACAGCTCGCAGAAGCTCTCACATGATATCAAACTCCTTCTTGAGTTTGACAATGAGCGACCATTCATCGTTACTGACATCGGTGCGGTAAAATTCTTTCAGTACATCAATGCTCTTGCGCGAGATGGCGCTGTACAGTGTATCCTTCTCCTCCAGATGCCTGCCATAGAGAGGCTGGTTGGGGCCTTCGATCTTGATAGCTACGGATGGCTGGCCCTTCTTACATATCGGGAGTTGCTTGTGGTCACGCTCGATGGAAGTCCTATCACGGGGGTCAGTCTAGAATACATAGAACATGAGAGGAGCATGTTGTGAGGGGAGACTTACACTCTGCCCATTTGAAGTATTTCCTTCACGCCTGTGACCGGATTCTTTTTGATGGCGCAGACCGGCGTTAGGAGCCGCAAATTACCGTCAATCACATCTACACCAATGATGATAGGGTCTTTCTTATTGAAGACCGCCACAGGTGCGAGCACACAGGGGAACACCGCCAACATCTTGCTGTCCTCCTTGCGTTGCTCTTCCAGCGACTTCATGTGCGCCGTAAACTTGTCGAAGAGATGGTATATGATATCTGCCTCGAATATCTTGACACCAATATCTTCGGCGTACTGTCGCGCTTCTTTATCGACTTTGACGTCGAAGCAGAGCATCACAGCGTACTCCTTGGCTTTCTCGAGCATGACACCGCAGCGCAGCACGTCCTTCTTGAAGACGGGGCCGATAGAAATACTTGCCACAGGAATCTTGGAAGTTCGCAAGAACTCGAGTAAAGCTTCTAGGGATCCAAGAGTGGACGCTTGAACACTGACACCACGACCGGTCTTAGAAACTTTGCCGAGGAGATGCGCTAGATCCGCCATAACGTCATCCATGAGGTCCTCTTCGTCGTCGTCCTTGCCCACGACTAGTAGACGAGATCCAGCAATAGCCGTGTCCAGACCATCAGCAGCAATCTTTATACCCATGGCAGCCTTTACTTCCTTGTTGTGGACATAGACTGACTTGAGTCGCAGTTCTTTCATTTCGGCGGGTGTAAGGAGTGCTCGAATGTTGGTGGCTATAGGCTCAGGATTACCGCAAAGGACTATCCGGTCGCCTTCGTGAAGTACACCGTTATTTAAAATGACATCGATCGTCGTGCCGAGACCCTCAATGACCTTGACCTCGAGAACCGTACATTCAACTTCAGCAAGGTACATGAGCTTGCCAGTCATACGCTCTTGTGTCAACTTGATGATTAGCTTCAACATATCCGGAATGCCCTCGCCGGTATGTGCAGAAGTGGGCACTACGGACACGTTCTTGGCCATGCTCTTATTTTCGTAGAAGAGCTCTGAATTGAAGCTCTGCTCCATGAGCTGTGTCTTTACGAATTGCCATCGATCGCGGAACTCCTGTTGGACTGACTTCTTCTGGAGGTGGAGACTGTCCTCAAATCCATTGTTATCGATTCGTGACCATCCGTACAAACGATCTATCTTGTTCAGTGCTACGATGAAAGGTGTCTTGCGGTCCCGTAGTAGTCTCATAGATTCCAGAGTTTGCGGTTCGAGGCCGTGCATAATGTCGACTACCAGGATAGCGATGTTACAAAGCGACGAACCACGAGATCGAAGATTAGTGAAAGACTCGTGACCAGGCGTGTCAATGACCAAGAGACCTGGAACGTTGAATTTGAATGAGCCATCCTTGTTGACCACGGCG
The DNA here is from genome assembly GCA_010093605.1 of Lophium mytilinum. Taxonomy (NCBI): domain Eukaryota; kingdom Fungi; phylum Ascomycota; class Dothideomycetes; order Mytilinidiales; family Mytilinidiaceae; genus Lophium; species Lophium mytilinum. The sequence goes on along the minus strand of MU004181.1, from coordinate 3,018,698 downwards.
GTCTTCTTTTCCAGAGCATCGACGGGGAAGTACGTAGCACCGATCTGTTGCGTGATACCACCAGCTTCGCCTTCCTGGACATTCGTCTGTCGAATTTTGTCCAGAAGCTTCGTCTTACCAGTATCGACGTGGCCAAGAATACAGCAGATTGGTGATCTGAGGTCGTCTTTTGATCGAGCTGCCAAAGCTGCCTCGTGCTGTTCTTTCCTACGTTCAGCAGCAGCTGCTTTACGAGCAGCCTCAGCCTTCTGTGTGGCAGTGACCTGTTCATCTTCTGATGAGTCGTCTTCGGACTCAGACTCAGATTCAGAATCACTGTCTTCGGCAGTCTTCTTGGAGGTGGAGGCTGTAGGAGGTTTAGCAGAGGCTTTGTTGACAGGAGCAGCATTGGCTGGGGAGGCCTTAGCTGGGACAGTCTTTGAGGTTGCCTCTAGAGTAGCCTTTTTACCGTTGGCCGCTCTGGCATCCTGACTTGCAGGTTTACCATTAGCAGCAGGCTTCTTAGCCGGGGCAGGATCCTCTTCTTCGTCCGAAGGCGCATCCCAGCTGTCCTTGACGCCCTCCATTTCGTCAGCTTGCGCCTCCCAGTCTTCGCCGGAGTCACTCTCATCCTTCTTCTCTTCAGCATTCTCCCGTGCAGCCTGTGTAGCGGCTTCAGCTGCAGCAGCTTCCTCCGCAAGTTGCAGTTCTTCCAACTTCCGCCGAGCTTCTTCCTCAGCTTGTGTGTCTTCCTCCTTTGGCTCCTGCTTCTTTGGGCCCTTCTTCTTTTTGTTGTCGTACTTGGGCTTTGCAGGCTTCTCGGTCTCTTCAAGTCCGGCTACTTTTACTCCGCTGTTCTCAAGCATCTGCTTCACTGCTAGTTGATTGCGGGCTTGCCGTTCCTTCTCGGCTTTGGTCATGAATTTGCCCTCTTTCTTAAGCTGCTCAATCTTCTGTTTCTCCTTCAGCTTCTTTGCAGCTTTGGCTTCCTCCTTTCGCTTCGCCTCCTCAGCCTCTAGTCGCTCTTCCTCCTCGATTCGAGCTCGTTCTTCGGCCTCTGCACGCGCCGCCTGTTCTTCCCGCAATCGTAGTTCTTCCTGCTTCTTCGCTAGAGCAGCAAGCGCAGGATTCAATTTCTTCTTCTTTCCGCCCGCTGGTTCCGGTACTGGAGCGGCCGAAGGGGTCGGCTTTCCGTCTGTGGCTTTGGCAACAGGCTCGGCCTTCGCAGCGGGAGTGGTAGCCTTCTTCTTAGCAGCCTACATAGGAACAAATCAGTGTCAAGACCTCCAATATGCCAACGTGACGCCTCTTACCAGCTCCTTCTTCCGCTGTTTCTCCTTCTCCTTCTTTTCCTTATCCTTTTCCGCCTTTGTCTTCACTTTCGGTCCCTCATCGGCCTGGGGCTCAGGCTCCTCGGCCGCCTTTGCTGGCGTAGGCTTGCCCTTTCCTTTCTTCACCGGCGCCGAGAAAATATCCTCATCCTCCATAGAAGCCTCCTGGGGGGCCTTCGCTGCGAAGTCATCTGCGGCACTAGCCGGACCGTTCGCCGTAGGGTCCTCGCCCTCTACAAAGTCTTGTGTCTGGTTCTTCTTCTTCTTCCGCCGCTGGAGAGACGCCAGAAGCCCTCCTCCCAAGGCATCGTCCTCCTCTGGTGCCGCTGCGGGTGCATCCTCGGCCGGCGCATCGGTGGCCACGGGGGCAGACTCGCCTAGGTCGGCTTCCCAGTCGTCGTTCGCCTTCTTGTTGCCTTTTTTCTTGGGCGGCATTGTGGGCGAGGTGGAGGATGAGGTTTGGGGTGGTTTACTTTCGATTGGAAGAAGTGGAGGGTGTTTGGTGGCGCTCGGTGATTGTGTGCGGGTTTGAGTCGCCCGGCGCGGGAAGACGCGAGAAAGGTGTGGAACAGGAGGCGTAGAAGAGAAAAAAAAGCCCTAGAGAGTGACAGAAGGGGAATGAACCCAAGAGACCGCAGGGCACAAGGGCAGCTGGATTTTGACGTGTAAGTGTGGGGGGGACGGAGAATGACGAGGACGGTGGAGGGGTACGAAGTGCTTCCGATCGCCGCACCCAAGGCATCAACCACTGCGAAGACTTGCACCGCAGTCAGAGTCACTAAGATACACACCGGACGGGAAACTGCAGATGACTCACAGCGCAGTGCGAGAGACTCGAGACGGCTTGCACCAAAGCAGGATGGGACATGAAGTTTCAGCCCCGCTCTGCAGCTTCCCTTTGTGTGCATCTGAATTTCGCAACTACAAGTGTTGTCTCTTTCAGACTACGCAGACTAGTACACGTGGGTCAACGTCGAGGTCGTAGATCCAGCTTATGGCCGTGTTCTTGCACGTGCATAATTCGTTCCTTAGCAGAGCTATGCAGACAGTTTACCAACGTCGTAGACTAGGTAGGCACATTCAAAGCCTTCATTGGAGGTATATACAGGCCATGACCTTGAACTCCGAGCAAAATAGAGAAGCTATTGTAATACAAGGAAACATTAGAAGTACAGGCAAACCATCTCAGAACACACTGATGTAGTTCCCGATCCTCTCCTTCTGGTTCTGTGCAATGCATTCTGCTATCCAAGTGATATTACGGATTTCCTGAATTCGTCAGTGAACCGAGCTTAGGCAACGCAGCTTTATTTGAACATACCTGTTCCCGTAATTTCACCCATGCGTACACCACAGCGTGCGTAAACTGACGGGTGAAAGCAAGCTTGGAGATCTCCATTTCTTTCTGGTAGAACAGATCCTCCAAGCTCCTCGACTCTCCACCAACCCCGCCAGCCATGTTGCCAACTCCAGACTGCCCACCTTGGCTCAGGCCGGTTTGGTCGAAGAAGCTCTTGTAGTCCGCTACAGACTCTACGGCGATACGCACACCCTCGACGTCATCTGCCCTCGACAGCATGAGTGTGCCCTCCGGGTGCAACCTACCAAAGCTGGGATATAGCTTCTTCCTGTCTGCCTTCGACAACTCAGTGCCGAAGGAGTTCAGTGTGATATTGATGCTTCTCCGATCCGCCTCAAACTCCAGTACTTCTGTCATGACGTCTGACGTGGGCGTCCCGGCGAGATCGGGGTGTGTGTTGACCCAGTTGTAGAAATCCTCCAGATAGTTCTTGTAAAGAGTGTTCCGGATAATCTCGATGTTAAGCTCGTCCAAGTCTTGGTGGCTGAGCGATCCCTTGAAGTATGGCGCCAGGGGGGTCTCAATCAATACGGAGTTGTAGAGCTCCTCGATGTTGGTGGCCACGCAGAGCACGGGCATGGTTTCGAACCAACCTAGAGGATGGCATCTCTCCAGCAGCTCGCGTGTATCCCGCTCGTGTAGCGTTCCAGTAATGAGCAGGGCGACATTGTCGATCATGTATCCATACGTGAGATACTCCATGAACTTGGAGAGAGATCCTGTCGCATTCGCCTGAACGTAACGAAACTCGGCGACGAGCTTCTCGGTGGTTTTGTTCGCCAGCGCGGAGGTGGATGGTTTCGGCGGGAGAGCAGAGAGGAAGTCCCCATAGGCGGGAGAGAGCTGGAGCTTCACATCTAGGGAGCATTAGACTGAGCTTGTAGCGGAATCAGTAAAGAACGTACCGTCTATGGTTTCGCATTGCGTCAGGTTGCCGTAGTTTTGACTGGTGAGTAGGGCATTCCGGTAGCCCCGTACAATACCCTCAATGTAGCCGAACTTGACGTTGTAAAAGAGGCCCTCCATGGTGTTGTTGTGGATTGCTGGGGAGATGGCGGTTGATGGCGAATGTTCGATGATGCCGCTGAAGCTGCTGCTGGGGAGCTATCGCGGATTATGGCGCCAAGACGGAATCAAAAGAAACGCTCTTGTCCACCTCTTCTGTCTGCTGATTTGGTTTTTGGCCACGTGGATTCAAAGATACTAGAAATCAATTCCTGCAGTACTACAAGCAATTATTCACAGAAAAGTGTCCTGCAACGTGATGGCCTACGGAAGCAGCGTAGCTATTACGGTCCGCGGTAGCAAAATACGGCGAGCCACACCCCTCAAAGCACAACCTCCTACATATGGCGATCCGAGCTCTTCTGAATTCCACGAACCTTGCCGCGTATTAGCTCAGGCGGTCTGAAACTAGAACACGCTGTATGCAAGCGATCGATCGAATCATACCTACGGGCGCTTGCTTTTCCCCAGACTGCGCCTCGAAGGCGTGCCGTCAAAGACGCCAAATCGCGGCTGTGTTCTTCCTAGAATCAGCCAGACTTCAACTCTTATCGCTGACTCACGTTATCGAGCCACCGAAGGTCCCCTGAGACATGAGATCATTTCGTATTCCAGCCACATATCCCCTTAGCTTGCTGTTCCAGGAAATTAACTGACTTCAGCACGACGCCGTCCAGGCAGCTAGGTAGGACTAGGCAACACTACAAGTTAAGATCGTGCTGCCTTCACATTCGTCTATATCCTGACCTTGCTCGCTGAATACCCACTGAATTATCTACAACCCATAGTCATTGCCCCCGTGCATTGTCATCCAATATCCTATTCTTTTGATCATTCAAATTATTTTCCACTTTTATATCCACTGCTCCTTCTATCCTAGTCACAATGGCGGTCCATATTTGCGGAGTATATTACGTGATCCCAAATCCCCATGTCGTCGGACTGGTGAAGCTACAATATCTTCCACAAGTCGACCTGCAAGCACACACAATAATCTTGTCCACAACTTCACGCACAACGCTCACGCAAACTTTCGTCAATCCATCCCAGTCGAAGGGTATCAAGGAGCTAAGATTCACGTTCCCGCTTTATGATGGAGTCAGTGTCGTCGGCTTTCAATGCCGCATAGGAGATAGGACTATCATAGGCGAGGTGAAAGAGAAGGAAAAAGCCAAAGCAGTTTACAAAGAGGCCGTCGCTCGAGGAGAGACCGCAGGCCTTCTGGAGCAGCTCCTGGATGCCTCTGATGTCTTTACTACTACTGTGGGAAATGTGCCTCCTGGAGCTTCACTCGTTACCGAGATCACGTATCTTGGTGAGCTCAAGCATGACGCCGAGGTAGATGGGATACGATTCACAATCCCCACTGTCATCGCTCCGCGGTACGGCGATTATCCTGGAGACCTGGCTAGAAGTGCACATAACACTCAAGGCAAAGGTATTCAAATCACTGTAGATGTCGAGATGCCCGAAAAGTCCTTCATTCAGCAAATGCGATCGCCTAGCCACCCCATATCTGTCACAATGGGAAACACATCTCTTGCCCCGAAAGCTGAACCGAAAATGACCTCGGCGTCAGCAACTCTCAGTCTTGGTAGTGCTGAGCTCGAGAAGGATTTTGTTCTACAAGTAGTGTCGAAAGACACCGGAGTACCGACTGCTGTGCTCGAAACCCACCCTACAATCCCTAATCAGCGCGCGTTGATGGCAACTCTAGTCCCGAAGTTTTCGCTCCCACCTGAGAGACCAGAAGTGGTTTTCATCTGTGATCGAAGCGGTAGCATGGCGGGGAGCAAAATTCCGCTTGTCGTCAGCGCCCTGAAAGTCTTCCTGAAGTCTCTGCCTCTTGGGGTAAACTTCAACATCTGCTCGTTCGGTTCTCGTCACTCGTTCTTATGGAAGAAGAGCAAGTCTTACAGTCAATCGAGTCTTGATGAAGCCATCAAACACGTCGAAACGTTTCAGGCCGATTATGGCGGCACCGAAATGTTCGCACCAATCAGGGCCACGTTGGAACTACGATACAAAGATATCCCACTTGAAGTGATGCTACTGACTGATGGCGAGATTTGGGATCAGGAGACCCTGTTCTCATACCTTAACAAGGAGGTCATCGAAAGTAAGGCACCGATACGTGTGTTCACACTGGGCATTGGGAATGGCGTCTCTCATGCACTCATTGAGGGCATTGCAAGGGCTGGCAATGGATTCTCCCAGGCCGTGGGCGAAGGCGAGAAGCTTGACAGCAAGGTTGTTCGCATGTTGAAAGGGGCACTGTCGCCGCACGTTACCGACTATAGCTTGGAGGTGAAATACGTCGACGACAACAGCTCGACTATCGACGATGAGTTCGAGATTGTTGAGAAAGCGATCGATAGTTTGAGTATCAAGACAACAGAGAAGGAGACAACGAAAGACGAACCGGTAACTTAACCCCTCTCAAACCGTATTTCCTTGAAAGAGATCAAGGCTTCGGATCCTATTTGTTTTCATTCCCCACTATGCAATTCCCTACTCATACCTTCAGCTTTCTCCAGCAAGCTTCCGAATCCCAATCAACATCAAGCAATGCTAATAGCAACCCACAGAAAAAGCCCATATCACTATTCGATCTGTCGGTAAACCTGGACAAGGAAGAACCCACTCCCATTGACGAATCTGGCGAAGCGCGTTATGCCCATCTCCCAACGATTGCAACTCCGAGTGTGCTTCAAGCACCCCAAAACATTCCTCCTTTATTCCCATTCAGTCGGACTAGTGTGTATCTCCTTCTAGGCCCCAGCTCTGTCCAAAAGAAACCTAAGTCGGTGGTTCTTCGAGGCACTTCAGCGCATGGTCCGCTGGAACTCGAGATCCCGGTTCAGATTCTCGACACTCCAGGGGAAACCATTCACCAATTGGCAGCAAAAAAAGCAATCGCGGAGCTAGAGCAGGATCGCGGCTGGCTTACAGAAGCCAGGGATGAAGCACAGAACCTACTCAAGAAGAAATACGAAAGTCGTTTCGAAGACATGGTGGAGCGCGAAGCAGTTCGACTTGGCGTCCAGTATCAAGTTGGTGGGAAGTGGTGCTCATTCGTCGCCGTTGAGAGCAATAAGGCTGACGAGTCTGCGTCTGACGACTCCACTCTGGTTAACGTCGAATGGCTTGATGTACCCAGCACTATATCGTCACATAGGGTGCCTCAGCCAGAATCTTCCGCCCTTTTCGGGGGTATGGACAAGATCAAGGCCAGAATGGCATCACCTAGTTCTCGCTTTGGTGGCGCTGTCCAGGCTGCCTCTATACAAGCACCTGGCGGTGGCCTGTTTGGCTCCGCACGATCCAGTTCCGCTAGAACAGGCTCTCCCTCGTTGTTTGGAGCACCAGGAGCGCCGCCCGCACCACCGGCACCTTCATCACCTTTCGGAGTAACTCAACAGACATCATTCGCGTCATGTGGAGCTGCGCCGCCACAACAACGCAAGTCGGCGGCAAGTGACAACGTTTTCCTAGCGCAGAATCTAGGCAGCGTGATGCAGCGAGGCGAACGGCTGGACTCGTTGGTCGATAAGAGCGATAGCCTGTCCAGCAATTCGAGGATGTTCTCCAAAGAGGCAAAGAAGCAGCCGTCTCTTTTCGGCTCCGTATTCGGTAACAGCAGCAGCAGTACACCGAAGCCGTCTAGTGCTGCACCATCATTGTTCGGCAGCAGCAGCGGCAAGTCATATAAACCGTCTAGTGCTGCACCATCGTTGTTCGGCAGCAGCAGCAGCAATTCATTTAAACCGTTTAGTGCTGCGCCAGCGTTCTTCGGTTCTCAGAGTGTTCAAGAATTTAACCCTGCGAGCAGTCCACCGCGTCCGAAGCTGGATACGCTGGTGGAACTGCAGACCTTCGAAGGGTTTTGGGAGTGGACTGATGCACTGTTTGCTGTGATTGGTATCAGCAAGGAGCACACGGTGAAGCTGGCGACGATGTATTCACAGAGAACAGTTGCGACTGCGCTGGCTGTGGCCTTCTTTGAGAAGAAGTTAGCTAGTGAGAAGGATGCGTGGGAGCTGGTGGTCGAGAAGGCCAAAGGGTGGCTAGAGGTCGAGTTAGGGGCAGTGCCGGTCGAAGACGTCGTTGAAGCGGCTGGTCGCGTGATCATCTGAGTGGGTGATTGATGCCTATCACTACAAGGAGGATTCATATTTTTGAGAGAGTACGAAGGACATGGATCCTTATCCTATCCTGTGGGGTTTTTTGAGTAGAAATGAAGCCACCTAAATGCAATCCATATGAAATATCCTAATTTTGTAGTGTTTGAATGCGACCTGGTAGTTAACCACCAGCATAACATAACTGAGAAATACTAGGTAGTGAAGCTACCCTTGTTTACCTACTTTGCAAATCTGATGTATCCGTGACCTAAATGTGTCCTCTACAGTCCTACAGCGGCGGATTGAGGCAGTGCACATGTAGTCGACTCCCATTCCACATGAAGCTAAGAGGTGTATTCACAGGTTGCGCGACTGCATGCGCAGTTGTTGATAAACAGTGAATCGATAGATTCTCAAGCTAAGATCATGATGCTTGATGGGGTGTTTGGTAAATGATAGTTCCTGGTCTATTCATTGTGTTGCAATAGCTCACGACACAACCCTAAAACCGACGTCCAGCTCCCTTCGAGATCCTGTAGGCACTTACCTCGCCGCAATGGAGCCACCACCTACGAAATCCATGACGCGGCCATCCTAAGAGCCACGTTTCGACCATGAGAGCAATAGATATAGAAGCACATCCGTACTCCATTTTGTTCATACCTCAACCCAAACCCTCGCGTTCTTCAATTCTATACTGCTCCGTGCAAGACTACCGCATCGCTGTCCTTTGATTGAGCAGATTTAGCAAGACTGATATCACGATGCGCTCCTCCACTATTCTCATGATGGCCTTTTTCGCGTTGGGTGTTTCGGCGCGATGGACCCCGATAGCTGAGTTTGAACCAGAAGCTCGTTTTGTCGATGAGCATGAAGGGAAGAGAAAGACTTGAGTAAGCTGCTACAAAATGGAATGCGATGAAAGATAGAGCAGGAAAGGTACGTGATGTGGAGGTTCTCGAAAATGGAATCTGATGTGCTGATTTGTTTGATAGAGAAGGTTTACCGGAATATGGAAGGAAGACTGGGACACTGAACGGTGCTGATTAGGCTGGCTCTCTTTGGAAAGTTCAGGGAGCTTTGCGAATCTAGTTCTGCTTTAGATTATTTTTTGGTGCATGGACTGCTTGATCATCTTCCACAAACGCCTCGCAATAGCAATGCCTATGCTATTCCGTTACAATTATCTTTTATATTGTAAAATCCACTAGGCATCTTGTGCATCGATTCGTGACACGAAGGTCCCTGCTATCTAATGGGGGGTATCATCAATCATGCAACTGGCCCGTTGGTTCTGACCAAGCCAGCTGGTATCGTTAGAATTTCGAGAACACGCAGACTGTCTCTCACAGCCCGCTCTTCTCTCCACTAGCCGCCGTGTCCGCCGCAGCAGCTTCCTTCTCGAGCGTCTTGAGAAAGCCATTGGTCATTCGCACGACCTGCTCATATGCAATCTCAAATCCGTTCCGCGCTCCATAATAAGGATCCGCAATCTCCTCGCCTTTCCGCCCTCCAAACTCCCCAAAGAGCATGACTCGCCCTAACTCATGGTCCTCCAGGTTATTCTGCTTCAGCAACCGCTTCCGTAGACGTACCAGGTGGTCCGCGTTATCGTCGTCCATGGCCATGATATAGTCGAAGGTAGTGAAGTCGGTGGTGCTGAATTTTCGGGCTCTGTGCTTGTAGGATTTGATGCCGTTGTCGGCGAGGGTCGACATGGTGCGGGAGTCTGGCCCGTCGCCGATGTGGTAGGCTCCTGTACCGCAGCTGTCGATTTGGTTGATGAGAGGGTGGTGGGGGGCGTGTTTGGGTTTGGCGATGTGCTGGAAGACGCCCTCGGCCATGGGTGAGCGACCTGAGGGTGTCAGCCTCTGCCTGAATGGTATCGAGGTTGATCTTACAGATATTGCCCAAGCAGACGAATAGGACCGAGACGGGCTGCATTGAGCCAGATGGCTTGTTGACAGCCTCTCCTGGCATGGCACTTGATGCGGCTGATTCTCCTGCAGTCATGTTCGTGGGTGATCTGGGTAGTGGAGCTACAGACGTGTGAGGTGAAAGGTGCCGCAGACCTCCAATTAGATATGGCCAATAGAGTGAGCCTGTAGTTCTTTCAATGCATTATCATATCTACGAGCGGTTATGGTTGATTGAAATGCTACGAAGATGGTTCAAATATGACAGAATTATATCTCAACTCTTCTGAGTACTGTGAAGTGGATTGTGGCTGCAGCTTGCTCGGTGTTGAGAGGCTGCACGTGACTTCCTACTCCAGTCCTCTGACAACGACATCATTCGTGAAGAGTTCTGATCTTTCTAAGGAGTATGGTGCTCGGGCTGGCTTGCTCCGTGGGCGGAGCTTGAACAGCATTAGTAGCGATTTTAATAGCTCTTCAGTGTCGAATCATTCAAGCGTAGACAGTTAGCAATATATCGATGGCCATGACTACCTATGTAGGTCAAGCTGCGGTTTCAAAGCAGGTTCAACATCTTGACACAAGTATTGAAAGTTTTCAGGCTCAGGGGTGATCACTTTTTCATAGCAAGATTCAGAGATATAAGTACACTTCTTCAATAACTTTCCTATAAGGTTGAAACTTCATAGGATACTGGGTACCTTCTTCCTCTTCTAGAGTACGCACTGACCGCTCATTTCAACTAGGTAGAAGGAGTTTGCGACTGCCCAGCCCTAATTCCGGAACTTTCGGGTGAGACTGAACGGTACCCGGTAGCTACGCTATGCCTACTGCTTTCTAGCTTTCAGGATAAGGCATCGCGCTTGTCGCTTGTAACTCCTAGAAGCTGGGCTGAGGCTTAGAGCTGAACGGCTGAGAGCCAGGGAGCGTGGGAGCCAAGTCTAGAATGATAGTCGAACAACAGTGGACAAAAACCTCTCGACGCATATATAGTCGTTTTCAGAAAGCCAAGAGATGTGAGAAAGGGCAACCACATCGCCATGCAGCCGCAGCTTCTCCAAGAAAGCGCGCGTCTTTGTCACGTTTCCTAATTTAGATATAAACTTGGAAGATGCTTGACCGGGTAGTGGCTGCGAGGGTTGTCGTGGCGGCGTGGCTGAAGATGCTGAGACCCCCCCGACTTGCCTGCGATCTCCCAAGGCTCACTACACCGTTCCTAGCGCGGCTGAGACACAGCTGACCGGACGCTATTTACTGCATTTCCATCCACCCTCGTTGCATCTTTCTCCTCATCCATTCATCCCGTGGCTGTAGGCTCTGTATTGTTGGTCTCTCGTTGCCCGTTGCCACTGCGCCAGCGTAAACACGCGGCCAAAACACACTTGAAACGACTCTGCCGATCCGCAGCACGACCCCTCGGCGCATTCCACAGCCTTCACTCGCGTTTCCTTGCCTACGCGATCATTTCCGGGGATCAGCCAGTCAGGGCCAGCTCACAGAGGCCGCCAGACAGTTGCAATGTCCCGCTACAACAGACTTGGTGAGTGAAGGCTTCTCTTGTCTTGGAGGGGGCTATGGCCCTTTGTCTATTGCATTGCCCCAGATCCACGTCGGCGGTGCTACATACGGCCCCAGCTCCTTGAATGACCACAGAAGTTGTGGAGGCCGGCTCCTACGATTCCGTGCCCCATAGTTGTCGCAATTTGTTGCGCCGAGTGAATTCACCCAACTGACACTCAACTTTCATAGGGTCCCAAGGCGAAGAAAGCGAACACTACGACGCCGGAATGGATCCTCGAAGAACAGGGCGCTCGCCGTCGCCAGGCCATCCCCTTCAGGGCTATCAGCTCGATGACAGGCCATACCTCCCCTCAACCTCTCCAGGCGCGCCTCTAGAAATCCCCATGGGCCCAGGGCCAGGACCGGGCACTCCAGGAGACAGACTACAGGCACAGCCTACTGTGAGTGGGAAATGGAGCAGAACGCGGCGGAGCCTGGGCTGACATTTGGGCACAGTACTCAGTTGAAAACATAAACACCTCATATGGCCATAACGAAGTCTACGAAACCGACCATCGCTACTCCCCTGGCCCATACAACCCTCATCCCCAAGGCGGAGAATACGCGATATCCCCCCAAGATCACCAAGACGCATACTTCAACCAGGGCTATGATCCTCACCCTGGAGTCCCAGACCAACACTACTGGCAAGATGATGCAGACGACAGGCCGATGTTGCAGCCTGAGAACCCGTATGGGCCAGATCCACACTCACCTACAAGTCCAGGCGGCTTGAGCCCACACGGCGAAGAATACCACGACGAGCCGGCCCCGGCACCGAGTCCTACGCCATTGAAGAGATGGAAAACCGTGAAGGAAGTGCAGCTGTTCAAAGGCAACCTAGTGCTAGATTGCCCGATTCCTCCAAGGCTACTCAATCAAGTCAACCATGCCGCACCGCCAGAGCGCGACGAATTTACGCACATGCGATATTCTGCCGCAACCTGCGATCCGGCGCACTTCTTCGAAGAGCGTTTCACTCTGAGGCAGAAGCTGTTCGCCAAGCCAAGACATACGGAGCTATTCATCGTCATCACCATGTACAACGAAGAGGACGAGTTATTCGCGCGGACAATGTCCGGAGTCATCAAGAACATTGAATATATGAACTCTAGGACAAATAGCAAAACATGGGGCAAAGATGCATGGAAGAAAATTGTCGTGTGTGTGGTCAGCGATGGCCGAGCTAAGATCAACCCGCGGACTAGAGCTGTACTCGCTGGCTTAGGAGTATACCAGGATGGCATCGCGAAGCAGCAGGTCAACGGCAAGGATGTCACCGCGCATATTTACGAAGTAGGTAAAGCAGGTGAAGAAGTAAGGCATAAAGCTGACAAAGTGACTAGTACACTACCCAAATGACTGTCGAAATCAAAAAGGGAATTGTCAACGTCAAGAAAGGCGTAACACCAGTTCAAGTTCTCTTCTGCCTAAAGGAGAAGAACCAGAAAAAGATCAACTCGCATCGATGGTTCTTCCAGGCTTTCGGAGCCGTTCTAGACCCCAACATTTGCGTTCTTATCGATGCCGGTACCAAGCCTGGAAAGGACTCTGTGTATCAACTCTGGAAGTGTTTCGATCTGGAACCAATGTGCGGTGGTGCCTGTGGAGAGATCAAAGCCATGTTGGAGCATGGCAAGAAACTTCTCAACCCACTTGTCGCAACACAGAACTTTGAGTACAAGATGAGCAACATTCTTGACAAGCCGCTCGAATCGGCGTTTGGGTTCATCTCCGTGCTCCCAGGTGCCTTTTCGGCTTATCGATTCGTGGCTTTGCAAAATGACAAGACCGGAAATGGACCGCTAGAGAAATACTTTGCCGGCGAGAAGATGCATGGCGCCAATGCTGGCATATTTACCGCCAACATGTACCTTGCGGAAGATCGTATCCTCTGTTTCGAACTGGTTTCCAAAAGGAATTGCCACTGGATCTTGCAATACGTCAAGTCAGCCACTGGCGAGACTGACGTGCCTGTTGAGATGGCCGATTTCATCCTGCAGCGCCGAAGATGGCTCAACGGCAGTTTTTTCGCTGCCGTGTATGCCCTCGCTCATTCTCATGAGATCTTCAGAAGCGACCACACGTTTATCCGCAAGTTCATGTTCCTGATTGAGTTCTTTTATCAGACGATCAGCATGCTGTTTGCATGGTTTGCCATTGTAAGTGATCATATCCAGAGACGGTGAAGACGCCCTCTTAACACTTCCAATAGGGCAACTTTTTCCTGGTTTTCCACATCTTGACCAACTCATTAGCAGACTTGCTAGGCACTGCAGGCAAAGTCCTGTTCGTCGTCTTTGAGTGGACATATTTGGCAACCCTAGTGACTTGCTTCGTGCTATCACTTGGCAATCGACCTCAAGGTTCCAATAAGTTTTACATGAGCATGGTGTACTTTTGGTGCATTATCATGGCGTAAGCTTGACTCTCTTGTTTCGCAGGATTACTCTAACAGCTGTTTAGCTATCTCTTATTTGCTTCAATATTCATCACCGTCAAATCCGTTCAAGCCGAGATCCATTCCAAAGACGGTCTCACCTTCCACGATATCTTCACCGACAAGACCTTCTTCACGCTGATTGTTTCGATGCTGTCAACCTACGTCCTCTATCTTCTCGTGTCAATCATTTTCCTGGATCCATGGCATATGTTCACGTCGTTCATCCAGTATCTCCTCATGACACCTACTTACATCAACATTCTCAACGTGTATGCTTTCTGCAACACGCACGACATCACGTGGGGCACGAAAGGAGACGACAAGGCCGAGAAACTACCCTCGGTGACAACGAAGCCAGACGGAAAAGCAAATATCACAGCACCCACGGACGATGCAGATCTCAATACCCAATACGAGGCGGAACTGCGCGTCTTCGACACTAAATATGTTGAACCGAAGAAGGAAGCGAGCGCTTCGGACAAGCAGGAAGATTACTACAAAGGATTCCGATCTTCCGTCGTTCTGTTATGGATGTTCTGTAATCTGGCGCTCTGTGCCGTGGTCCTCCAGACGGGTGGATTGAGTGTTGCTTCCAAGGATGGCAAGGCAGATACGGATGAGCAACGCAAGGCTCAGATCTACCTGACGGTGATCTTGTGGAGTGTGGCAGGTCTCAGTGCTTTCAGATTCATCGGTGCCATGTGGTTTTTGGTTGTACGAATGGTAAGTCTCACGTTCCCGCAAGCCCCACGCTACTCCCAATGGGCTGTGTTAGCTGACGATATCCTAGTTCCGCGGTGTGTAAGTCAAGAGCGTGTACTTTGGAGATTGGATTTGCTGGGACCACCCACGCACTGTTTTCGTACTCTGCGGTCCATGGGCATATCCAAGGGAGGCTGTAGAGAACAATATCTTGCCGAATTGTGCGTTGGTTTTTCATTGCTTGCATATGTGCCGCGTTATGCGGGGATTTGTGTCACTAAACCTGAGGAAGCGAGTAAGCGGTGTTTATGAGAGCAGTTTAGCACTAGCATGATACCAGTATTAGACTACAACATAAGGTCTAATGATCACTTCTACAATCGGTCTGGGTATTGATAAATGTGCGTGTTTCTTTTCTATGCCAGGTTACCGCTGAGATCTTCCCCTGTGCTTCATATGAAGTAACTGTTCCACTTGTGATCCTCCTTTCCTTCATTGTTCGCTCAAGCCGCCACTCATCTGAAAGACGCTCCCCTAGCCCTTTTCTTTATGTCAGCATATCTGAGATGACGCTCGGAGCGCCATTTCCGTAGTCCCGCACAGGGGTTACCTTGTCCTTTCTCCTATTCCACTGCAGCTTCTCCTACCCCGTGGCTTTGGACTGGATTTCAAGGTTGCCACTATCGGGTGAATCTAGACCTCTATGCTTGCTTTTGGATTATATTCTATCCATACTCGCCGTGCGGTACTCGTTACGTCCCTACTCCTCCCTTCACAGCTGTCGTCAGTATTGGCTTACGCCGAACTGCTGGCGGCCGAGCGCTGGCGCTTCAGTTCCCAAGCGTGGGCTTCTGAATGCCTCTTGACAAATTTGTAGGTAGGTAGAATGCTGTCCCCTCGCATGGTGGATGGAAACTTCTGCGGTCGTTCAGTGTGTTGAGCGCCATGTCGAATCCGTAGACTTGTGCCATATGCAGCACCTTGGAACGAGAATGAAGCGCTTCGTGCTGCTCGCCGAGCTGGCTGCGGACGAAAATGGGTGGAGGGTCGCTGGCTGTTCAGGAAGCCGCGACTCGGCCTCGATGGCGGAGCGGGCGAGGGGAAATGATGTTTCGCTGAGCTGCTCGGCTTAGAATATCTCTAGATGAGGTGCGCTGTCCAGCGGCGTCTCTAGGAAGGCTAGGACCGCGCCTATCGCGTCTCTTCCTCGTGGCAGCTCTTCTGTTGTGATCCAGGACGCTCCACGCCCGTTGCCTGGCCGCCCGCTCGACTATTTCAACCCGTCCGCCTCTGCTCGCTCCGTCACCTCTACACCACACATTATCTTCGTCGTGTGTCACAACACCTCGCAACATCTCGACGCAGGCTTCACTGACAGCAGCTGCACCTCTGTACATCTCTGGTAGGTCATCGCTCGTCTCCTCCGCTGCCCTCACCCGCATTTGTGTTTGCCGTCGCGACGTCTATCACGGCGGCCGCTACGTCAACACGCAACGCTCTGCTCCCTTCCCCCCTCACCCTACTTGCTCGTGCGAACTCACCGCTTCGTCTACACAGGACTGTTGACACTCATCGCTTCTAGCTTCCAAGGTACTGCTCCATCCAAGTCATCGCATCTCGACGCGTCGACCTCACCTTCGCCACTCGTCTACCAACGCCAGCTAACCTTGACCTTGTCTTAGCCTTTCTCTCGTTGCGATACTCCAGTCAATCAAAATGAGCTGGGACAACACTGGTGGTACGCTGACCTCGACTCCTTTTCCCCCGTCCGTACCTTACTGACATGACCATAGCTGCCAGCGGTGGCTGGGAAGACGGCAGTGGCGCTGCCGCAGGCGAGTGGGGCGCTGGCGATGCTAGTACTAGCGACGCCAATGGCTTCAGCGGAGGGTTCGGAGGAGGAGAATCGACCGGCTTTGGAGGCGCCGGCGGCGATGCTGGAGGAGGAGGTGATGGCCTCTGCCGTGTGTATGTACTCTCTCCTCTATTTTTCTCTGCGCGACCACTCACATCGGTGTAGCTGCCAGCAGCCTGGACACATAGCGCGCGAATGCCCGGACAAGCCTGCCATGACTGGGGAATGCTACAACTGCGGCGAAGTAGGCCACAACAAGGCCGACTGCCCGAACCCAAAGGTCGATCGCCCCTTCACGGGTACTTGCCGTCACTGTGGCGAGGAGGGCCATGGCATCCGTGACTGTCCTACCAAGCCACCCTCGCTGTGCAAGAATTGCAACCAGCCCGGTAAGTCAAGGGAGATCCTCCAGCCGCAAGACATCTACTGACCTGCCTGCGACAGGACACAACGCTGTTGACTGCACTGAGCGCCGTGCTCGTGACTGGAAGGGTGTCGACGATATCGACGCGACGGAAGCTTGGAAGCTCATCGTCAACGCCGGCGTCGCTCGAGACCTCGACGATTTCCGGAAGGCGCTGAAAGCATATGCGCGTGCGATGGGTGACGAGTTCAGCTTCGTCCAGGTTGAAAAGGCTCTACGTGAAGACAAGTCGAGCATATGGCTCGTGGCGCGTGAGCAGGAGATCGAGAAACACCTGACGATCGTCGACTTCCAAGGCAACCTCAACAAGAAGTATGTTGTTGGCTTCCAGTTCTCTCTCAAGCCTCGTCGTGCGAAGATGAAGGAAGGCTATCCTGCGACCGAAGAAGAGAACCAGGAGCGTCTTGCCGACGCAGGGTTCATCGAGGATCGCGGCATCCCGATCTGCTCGCGATGCAATGGTAAGCAGATACCAACCAAGTTTGACAACCTTTGCTGACCATTGTAGAACTTGGCCATATTCAGAAGAATTGCGAGCAAGAACCCGAGGAGCGCGAGGTTCTTGTTGTTACTTGCTACATCTGCAACGAGAAAGGTCATCGTGCTCGCGACTGCACGGAGGAGCGTGTCGACCGGTACGCCTGCCGCAACTGCAAAAAGTCCGGCCATGATGCCAAAGAATGCCCGGAGCCTCGTTCTGCTGAAGGTGTCGAGTGCCGTCGTTGCCACGAGACTGGCCACTTCTCGAAGGATTGCCCGAACTTTGAAGCAGGCCCTCGCGGATGCCGCAAGTATGTATTCCAGCTTTCTCTTCTTTTACTCTCTTGCTGACCGTTTCTTAGCTGCGGTGAGGAAGGCCACATGTCCAAGGAGTGCGACAAGCCGCGTAACCCCGACAACGTGACTTGCCGCAACTGTGAGAAGATGGGTCACTTCTCCCGTGACTGCCCTGAACCCAAGGACTGGTCGAAGGTCAAGTGCGGCAACTGCGGAGAGAGTAAGTCATCCTTTGATGATTTAAGTCCCATAACCGTACTGACTCATCATAGTGGGACACACCGTCAAGCGCTGCAAGCAACCCGTGCCTGAGGAGGGCGCTGATGGCGGATTCGGCGACAGTGGTTTCGGTGGTGCTGGCGCTGATGCTGGCTTCGGTGACGCTGGTGCTAGTAGTGCCGGTGGTTGGGGCGGTGACAGTGCCACTCCTGCTGCCGGTGGCGATAGCTGGGGTGGAGGAGATGTGGCCGCCCAGACCAACGGCTGGTAGGTGATTGTGGCCTTCTTCGGTCGGGCACATGTTGCATGATCCTCCTCTTCTCTTAATTTTCTTCCTTCCTAGTCGGCATCGAGCTGACAGGATTGCTTCGGTATTGGGCGGGCTTGTTCTGCGTACAGTATCGACACGGTCATAAGGGGGGTTTCAACTTGGTGTGTTTCTCGATGGCGAGTGGCGGATGCACTACGGGTAGTGGTCCTTCTTGCTTTCGGCCTCTAAGGAGGAAGAGTGAAAAGCTCGAAAAGCTGTTGTGCTGTAGCTGATATAGCCAATGCGACGGTTCAAAAGGCCTCCCGGCATACGACTTGGTAATGGTGACAACATTGTATTCGCTGCGATTTCAGGAGAGCTAGTTTCTATGTCAGCAAGCGAGCCGACATTCAGGTGGTAGTATTTCCACAAAGTAATGAATATACCTTGGCCAGACACACTGACCGTCTCTAGGAAGCAAGCTTGAGCATTGTGGCGCAGGTTACATGCTTCGTTCAATCGTAGTCGGTGAAGGGGAGGTGTTTTGGTGCCGGAATGGCCCGTTTGGGAAATCCGGAGCATATTCAAGCTAGATATCGAACGTCTCGCCGCCTCAGCGGCATCTCAAGAGCCGAGATCCATGGCGAAGATGCTTGCATAGAAGAGGCAACATAGAAGGCGTATCTCGGGCACAAGCTGAATGGAGGGAGACGCCGAAGAAGTGGTAATACTAACTCCGCAGGGTCAGGAATGGAGGAGGAACATATATTCACTAGTGCAGCTACTAGCGAGCCCGAGGTCGATGCAAGTGCTGCGTGTCTTCCAGGTTCTTGAAACTCTTTCCTAGAACAAAGCTAGTCCGTCCTGCCTGCGTTTCCTTCACGTCTATTATTATTCATGAACTTACACTTTCTTGTAGAACGAGCTTCAGGGACGTTGCTGTTACGATAATCACGCGGAGAAAGAAGCTCAAGACGACAAACTCATGGTCAAACAGCAGTAGCTCGAGCAGCTGCGAAGGTTTGGTCTGGCGGTACAGGAAGAGACAGGCACAGTGTGTTCCCCGACCCCTCTCGATCTGCAGCTGAGCAGAGCATGACAGCGGAACAACGATACAAATGGGGCAGGGTCTCACGCGAGCAGCTCTCTGGACCTGGGGAAAGGTCGACCCAAATGCAGAATGCCGAATGCCGAGTGGGAATCTGGGGTTGTCTGGGCAGCTGGGGTTGATGTCTGGAGAAGGTGTGGATAGATGGCACGAGGGAGGCGACGTCCCGGAGAGCATCCGGACCACGAGGTTGGAACGCGGAGGCTGAAGCGCGGGGAGCATGGGTCGCTGCACGGCATGGCTGTTCCATGGGTGTTCGGCCAGCATCCCAGTGTTTCGCCGTTGGGGGCGCATCGCTACCATCGAGGCTCTTCGAGCACGGCATACCCGAAAGGGGCAGTCCGGCGCAGCTTGCACACGATGCCTTTGACATCATGCTCGCAATTCCCTGCACCTTCTCCGCTGCGGCGTTACTTCGATCGGCGCGCCGCTCTCCACACTTGATCGCAGGTGCCCCAGTGCGGGTAAACATGACGGGGAAGGGCCAATTGCAACACGAACTATGCTGAAATACCGCGCAGTGAGGCCTACTTGGTGGCCGGCAGTCGCGCGACCGCGGCGTTATTGCAGGCATGGTGCTTGCAACGACACTTTCTAATCCTCCGTTCATCACCTGCGCAGACTCTTTCACGACTCTTACCCAGCACCATATGTCCGAGTGCTGCTTAGCCGGTATTACATATAAGGACGCCAGACCGCCACTCTTGTACACCGCTCCACCGCTTGAAGGATCTTTTCCCTGGTGCTTCTCCAGCGTTCTTCCTGCATCGTCCATTGAGAAATTTTTATACCGTTGAGTACGGGTATCTTAGCATCTATAGTGCGCCTCAGAGGCCACAACACACTCCATCATGTTTGGTAAACGGTACTTCGGTTTCAAGGGCACTCAATTGAATGTCGCCGTCGGCATACTCGCCGGGCTTGACTTCTTGCTTTTTGGTTATGACCAAGGTGTCATGGGAGGCATCTTGGGCCTTGGCTCGTTCCTCAAGCAGTTTCCAGAAATCGATGTAAATGCGGCATCCCCAGAGCGCAAGAGTCATGTCTCTATCATCCAGGGTATCTCTGTTGCTTCGTATAACGTCGGTGCGTGTTCTGTTCCCTTCCTGAAGACTGAGCTCGGTTGACACGCAATAGGCTGTTTCCTTGGTGCTGTAATGACTATCTGGCTTGGTGATGTACTCGGACGACGCAAGACGATATTCTTAGGTTCTTCTATCATGATTGTTGGAGCTGCGCTTCAATGTTCGGCTTTCAGTTTAGGTCACTTCATCGCGGGACGAGTAATTACTGGTGAGCAACTTTGTACCCTTCATAACACATTTTCGATCACTAACCACAATCAAAGGTGTCGGAAATGGTCTCAATACTTCAACGGTACCTACATGGCAGTCAGAAACCTCCAAAAGCCATCGACGAGGCCAATTGGTCATGATCGAAGGTGCTTTGATTACTGGTGGTATTTGCCTCAGCTAGTACGGATTTTCTCCACAAAGCTCAAGACAACATGGCTAACTGCAACCCTAGCTGGATCGACTTCGGCTTCTCCTTCCTCGAACCCAGCTCCGTCTCCTGGCGCTTCCCGATCGGCTTCCAAATGATCTTCGCTATCATTATCGTCGCCTTCATTCTCGAGATGCCCGAATCCCCCCGCTGGCTCATCCTCAAGGGCAGAGACGCTGAAGCCATGTCCGTCCTCTCCGCACTCAACGACCTGCCCCCCGAAGACCCATACGTCCGAGCTGAATACGACGCCATCAAGGACACAGTCCTCGAGATGCAAAAGGGCAGCTTCAAGGACCTGTTCACCATGGACGAGAACCGCCACCTTCACCGCACCATTCTCGCCTACGTCAACCAAATGTTCCAGCAAATTAGCGGCATCAACCTTATCACGTACGTACTATAATCCTCGCTAACCAAATTATACCCCCTTTTCTTACCATCTAGACAGATACTACGCCGCCCAAATCTACGAAAACTACATCGGCCTCTCCCCCTTCATCAGCCGCATCCTCGCCGCCTGCAACGGCACCGAATACTTCCTCGCGTCCTGGATCGCCGTCTTCACCATCGAGAAGTTCGGGCGGCGCTCCCTCATGATCTTCGGCGCGACCGGCATGGCCGCCTCCATGGCCGTGCTGGCCGGCACGACGAGCGTCAACGGCGCCGGCGCCGGCATCGTCGCCGCCGCCTTCCTCTTCATCTTCAACACCTTCTTCGCCATCGGCTGGCTAGGCAGTACGTAAGCTCCCGATAAAGATGAAAACTTTCCCAGCAATTTGTTTGTTTGAAAAACTAATTAGGGAGTACTCCGAGACAAGCCTAGTGGTGTCTTGGAATCGCCCGAAGAAGTGTCTTACGCAACAGTTGTCACGAGGAATCGATATCGTTTTCTTCATTCTAGTCCTGAAAGATTTGCTAACTTTATTGCCACCTTAAGTGACGTGGCTGTACCCGGCCGAGATCGTGCCGCTGCGCATCCGCGCGCCCGCGAACGCGCTCGCGACAAGCGCGAATTGGGCGTTCAATTTCATGGTTGTAATGATTACGCCGGTCGCGTTTACGAATATCGGGTATCAGACATATATCATTTTTGCTGTGATGTGAGTTCTCTAAACCCCCCTTCCTCCCCGCTTCTTCTCCGTCCCTTTCCCATGTTGGAATTTAGGCTAATGATGCATGTAGTAACGCTTTCATCGTGCCCGTGACGTACTTCTTCTACCCTGAAACGGCCTACCGCTCACTCGAGGAGATGGATTCTATCTTCCACAAGACGACGTCCGTGTTCGATGTCGTGCGCATCGCGCGCGAGACGCCGCGGCGCTATGGCAAGAATGGCGAGCTGCTGATTGCGTACGATGATACTGAGGAGCATGCGGCGGCGACGCGGCGGCGGAGTAGTGTGAAGCCGGTGCATGATGAGAATGAGAAGATGTGAGTGGGGTGGGCATGTAAGGGGTGTGGGGGGGCTCGTGTGGGGTAATTTGGTTTTACGCATCCAGCATTCTGGAATACGAGATGTGGATGCGACTTTGCATTTTGAAATGTGAAAGTGAGCATGCATCACATATCTGCAGGGCGCGTTTGTTTTGTGGAGAAGGTTGTGAAATGGGGAAGTCTAGCATGCCACGTGCGTGGGGTGGAAAGGGATTACATACCAGGAGACTGTATATGCTCGCTAACATTGCTAATTCCTCCCCTAAAATAGTATCAATTATCCCTAGCATGACCGAAAAAGTTTATGGTTCTCGAGCTCAAGCAAGCTTTCCCGGATACCTGGCCACATTCCAATCTGCGGTGCCACCTCATTCCTGGCTGGTATTGGATTCCAAAACGCTGGTAAGCGATGAAGAAAGCACCGTTAAAGATCCTTGAGGCACCCTTGAAGACAATGTCAAAAGAACTTAATCGGTCTTGCGATGCTTCCTCAACCGCTCAAAATCCTTTGGATGGCGTTGAGTCTTCCCATTCGGGGATGGCCAGGTCGAAGGGAACATGTTGCAAGGGTGGCACTAGGCGATGTGCCGACCACGAGCGCTGGTAGGTTATATTCGTTACCCCGCGAGTGTTCGCTGGCTGATTCTGTGCCTTAGTTCCGAGTATTGCGCTCTCTGTTAGTCTAGACGGAAGATGTGCTGGTGAAAGTGGATTCTCATGCAAATATTCCAAATTCGGAGATTGCTGCAGGTATGGTTATCTGCGATAGTTTATGTCGCCCCACGATATATCGCTAATGTCCAGCACATAGCCATCACGGCTTCTGCGGCTCCGACGAGTCACACTGCGCAGCACCGACTTGCCAATCTGCATTCGGATCCTGCTGGACCCCTGGCATCTCCCAGTGGACTCTGGAGTGTATGGAAAAGTTGAACGATCCGGAGATCTGCAGCACGCTGCCCGTGGTTCCCGATACTGCGGTCTGTGAGAGGGCAGTAAAATGTAATAGGCTCGTTGTTGACTGCATGAACAGAGCTATACGGATGCCTGCGTGGTTGGTGGCAGCAGGGCCTGTCAGGGATAAGATGATAAGTAGGTTGGATATATGCCGGGAGTTTAATAATCAGTGCCAGACGGTACAGTGGGATTGTCAGAAGATGGCGCATCCAGGTGGAGAGAATCCGCATTCGTTAGGTCCAGAAAGAGGAGCATCTGGGGTCCCTGAATTGTGAAAAGGCTTGATGGAGATATACGCCAGGTAACAAGAGCGTTAGTTGTTTTTGGATTGCTTTTCTAGTTCCTGTAGCCGCTCGATCAGCTTTTCGCGAAGGAATGTGGAGAGTCCGAGTCTGCTTGAAATTAGCCAGAGTCACCAGATCGACAGTGAATGACACCTACATCCCCTCCCGCGTCACGATGCGATAGGTGCCACTAGCTTGGTAGCTTCCCCCATCTGCAAACTTCCCGTTCCCATCCACCTCCACACTCCCAAAGATATCTTCTGGCCACGCTATCCTGCCCCAATCGGGCGGATTCCTAGTATCACTGACATGAATCCATCCTCCACGGTTCGCACCTCCCATGCCACCTTGCTGACTGGCTCCGCCGGCGCCTTCGCCGCTGCTTCCACCCAGATTAAAGCCTCCTGGGGAAGCGAACGCTGCGGCCTGGTATTGAACCTCTGGATCCTGGATGGCATATGCGTGGAATACAGATTGTAAGATGCCGAGAAACTGGTGGTTCTCAGTGAAGGATGCTGGCTCTGGTGGAATTGAGGTTGTGGTGCCGATTGCAAGGGATTGAGTTGGGGGATCGGTCGGGAGAAGAGAGAGTATGGATGATTTGGGGTCAGCTGGCGAGGGGAAGACGTACTGCTCGTGTGTTAGCAAGAATACTTTCCAGGTTCAGTTGAAAGGGCAGCTTACGATGTGAGGGTTGTTTGGGAGTGTAGATAGAGCTCGTCCACGGAGAGACAAATTTCTTGGAGCTCTAGTCAAAGGCCGTAGAGCTGTAATCGAGCGCGAAAACATCTTTAGCTACTTCAAGCAGATGTGTTTACAAGGTCTGAGTGCCCTAAGAACGTAGGAGGTGCAATTGCTTTGGTGTAGTGACTTTGTGAAGCTTGAGAGTAAATTGACTGATGACGAAAGGCATTCGTCGGCATTACAAAGTAAAGTTGCCGACACGCTAGTCCCAAACCTTATTCCTTACTCCGATCTCAACTCAAACCACACGACACGACACGGAGAAGAAGAAGCAAAAGGCAAAGGGTGCAGGTGATGGACGATCAGTGCCATTACCAGATCTCCGGCACCCCTCTCGCAGTAGTTTGGCTAGCCTCCAATGCATCTTTGAACCCCTCGACGGCTGCAGCATGGCTCTGCTAGTTCCCCACTGCTACGTAAAATTTGTACCCGTGGCTACTCAACGAATAATCCCGGGCCTGGGGAACCTAAAGCCTCCGCCGACCTCGCTCTCGTTGCCCTCTGAGCCGCCAGTAGCCTCGGACCTTGTCACTGTATATAATCCACCCCTCTTCCGTCTAGAGTCATACCATCAGAATAATTGTCCCTTTGTGTTGCTTGTAATTTAATCAGCATGGCCACTGAGCCGATTTGGAAAAGTGGCTACGACGAAGAGCCTGGTATAGCAATTGGAGAAACACCGAAAAATGCCAGCTTTCACGATGACCCCGAATTGGGTGCTGATGTTGTGGATATTGCAAGGATTGAGGCTGTGTATAAGTAAGCTATCAAGATTTCGGCGCCGGCAAAATGCTGATAGAAACAGAAAGCTAGATCGGAGAATTCTCCCAGGTACTCCATTCTCGATCATCTATGTTAAGCCGCAAGACTCATTCCTACTTAGCTTTCTGGGTGCTCTACTTCCTCTGCTCTGCCATACGATCCAATGTTGGCCTCGCCCAGACCATGAACACTAAACAGGGCCACGACCTTGCTTCAGTGCTCAACTTGACTCCGAAGCAAGTATCCACTGGCTTGGCCTTATTCTACGTTTGCTATGTTTTATTTGACTTACCGTCCAATTTGGTCATGTCAAAGCTCAGCCCTCATGTATGGATGAGCCGAATCGTTGTCGGTGTCGGTATTATAGGAACATGTCTGACGGCCATGAAAGCAGCATGGAGCTTCTAGTATGTTGTTCCTACTCTAATCTCTCTCTAAACGCCGTCTCATGCTTTGCTGCAGTCTTTTGAGACTCCTGCTCGGTATCGTTATTGCTGGCATGTGGCCTGGGATGTCTTACTATCTCACTCTCTTTTACCCGCCATCGCGGACTGGAAAGCGTATTGGACGCTACTTCACTGCCGCTCAAGTCTCCGCTGCTGTCGTCGGCTTGGTGTCAGCTGGATTTCAAGAGATGGATGGCCTTCAAGGCCTGACTGGTTTCCAATGGATGTTCCTTCTTTATGGCCTCGTTGGAATCGTCGTCGGCGTGTCATTGTTATGGTGGCTCCCAGATCGCCCACTGCCTCCCGGCGAAGTACGAAATCGGGACGGCTGGAGAAAGTGGATCCCTCAGAGCAAACCCGCCCTGACTGGGGAGGACGCAAGAATCCATTACGAAGATCTGACCCGCGTGTACCATCGCAGCGCCTGGAACATCAGAGACCTCTGGCACGTAGTGATAGACTGGCGTCTCTGGCCCCTAGTCATCATGTACTTTGGCGTTGTCGGTGTTGGGATTGGCACCCAGAGCTACGGCACCGTAATTATTCGAGGCATCAACCCTGACCTCACGAGCATCCAGCTAAGTCTGCTCTTCGCCCCTATCTGGATCGTAAGTCTCCTCTATTTTCATTCTTTGAGCATATGCTAACGCAAACATTTAGATGGATCTCATTGCAATCCTGCTCGTCACCCCCCTGTCCGACCGCTTCCACCACCACCGCGCCCTCTTCTTCAGCATCGCCGTCCTTTTCCAAATCGCTGGCCTCCTTATCACCACCTTCGCCAGCGACGGCTGGGCCCGCTACGGCGGCCTCCTCATCGTCGGCTTCGGCCTCGGCCCCACGGTCCCCATCACTATGACCTGGACGAATGAGATCTTCCAGCCGCGCCACGGCGAGGTAGGCGTAGCAGCGGCCAGCGCCCTCGTCTCAGGCCTCGGGAATTTGGGCAGTATATTGACGACGTATGCGCTGTATACGGGGTGGCCTGAGGATGGAGAGGGGAAGCATAAGTATCGGAAGAGCAACTTAGTCATGATTGGGATTCTTTGTGGGAGTATCTTGGCGGCGGGGACGATGGTGGTGCTGTTGAGGTTCTTTAGGACTTCGAGCGCTAAGAAGGCTAGTAGTGCGAGTTCTACTAGCGAGGGTCAAGGTGTTGTCATTGATGGGGCGGCGAGGAGGGAGGTGCAGCAGAGGGGGTTAGGAAGGCTATGGGTCAGGAGATGATATCCGGAGTAGCAAAATGAGGGAACGTATGGGTATGGGAGGGTAACATGTCGTGCGACGAGATGTTAGATTCGCAAATACATTAACATCCGTTTGGAACTACCTTCATACTGCTAGAGCGGACAAAGATCTTTACTAATCTGTGGTTTCCTTGGCTATTAATATTTCCCCTACCTTTATGCGTCACTTGAGCTGTTCCCTATTTGAGTAAGTCTTGGCAAAGAAATAAGTGTTGAGTCCAGACTCCGTTGAGGTGGTCCTGCACCGCGTCGTTCGCTTTCGTACCAAGCCTTTGACCCGAGGCCGGGATTCAGGTACGCGCTAAAAGGAGTGGGTACTAGACTCAAAATCAGTCCCCGCTTCCAAAGTTTTTGACCTATCCTTTCAATGCTCGAAGAACTCCCGCTACAAAAGGCCCTTTCGCCGTCCCTGAAAATATAATCCAATTGAGAGTGTCATAGACTTGTCATACTAAAACCACGTGAAACCTCACGTAAACTGGCTCCTCCATCATGACTTGAGATTTGAGCCGTACTGCCAACTTTCGTCTCGTAGGGTCTAAGTTGGAGGAAAAGAGGGTGTTTTGTTTATTCATTTTTATCTATTCATGTTTCTATCAGACTATACCCCCAAGGCTGGACTTGTAATTCGACTGATCCCTAGTGACCGCAGACTGCTTCAACCGCATGCATCGCCAGGATGACGTCTAGCGACCTGGCCGTTCTTTCAAAAACCGTGCGCGAATAAAATTAGGATACATAGAACGAAAGTAAGACGTCTCAACCTCGACACGCTAAACAATCCAAGCCGGGTGCGGACTAATAGATATCTGAGCGAAGGTGGGTATTCTATATCGTCGGGACGCCCTTCGTCATCTCCCGCTTCATACGCCGGCGATACTGTTCCCGGAACTGTATCCGGCCAATTGTGCCCAAGCCGACCGCTAAGAACAGCCCTGCCGTCCATACGCAAGTGACGACAAGGCCGATCGGGAAGAAGGCGAGCTTGGTGCCGGGGAGGACATAGTTGGCGCCCTGTGTGGCAGCGGCGCCGACCGCAGAAGCAGAAGCGGAGGCAGAGGGGGACACGGGGGTGGCCTCTTTAGCGAACACGCCGTTGACGAAGGACGCTTCAGTCGAAGATAGTGTGGCAGAAACCTGCTTCCCGGTTTTGGGGCTGTTGGCGGTGAGGATGATCTGTGGGACAAGAAGGGCTTGGAGGTTGGATCTGTTAAGTGTTAGATGGGAGGGGCAATGAAGGGTTAGAGGGAGCTGACTGTGACATGGCTGAGCCCATCAGGTTGCTGTTAATTTTGCCCACGTAGGTGAGAACTTTGAGCTCGCCAGGGGGTGCAACGTTGGAGCCGGAGCTCTGGCGGTAAACGAGCTCACTACCTAGATCTACGTTCCTTCGAATGGGAGGCCAGGATAGGGTTGAGTCGCGCTTCATGAAGGTGCCGTTGGTGGCTTGGACGGTGGCGCCAAGATACTTCAATGTCATGCTCACGTCGGCGCTGGTGATGCCCACCCAGGGGTCGATGGGCATCGAGACGTTGTACATGCGTAGTTCGGCCTCGAAGACGCCGGTGGTGTTGTCGAGGAAGGGGAGGTTGTAGCATACGGCCATGCCGGATGGATTTGAAGCCTGACCATTGAGAACAGACAGAGCATTTGAGCATGCCTGTTGTGTCTGTGTCTCCCACTTGTTCAGATCGACCTTGGTTGCATCCCCAGACTGTGGAGTTGTCGAGATGGTGGGTGCTGATGCGGTGGCGGATGGGTTCTGTCGTCGTGCAAGCTTTGCTATAACGTCTTCTGCATGCCGCCGTATTTGGTGTTCAAAATGATCATTCCGTGGAAGCAGATGTGATGCGTCTAGGATTCCTCTGGGATGGCCGGCTGAGGCTTGGAGAATCTGACCGGCAACAAAGAGACTACCAGCCAGAGCAGATTGGACGAGCATCGTGATGATATGAGTCAAGAAGGATGATTAATCTAGGGTTATCTGTATTAAATAGGGTAGACGAAGAGATTGTAGATGGCAAACTGCACAGCAGCGGCTCAAAGAAGGTGGAAGAAGAGAAACTCTAGCAAGATAGAAAAGGCAGTGCAGGCAGAAATCAGGCGGATCGATACTGGGCCGGCCGAGAGGTCATAATAGCTAGAGTTGGAGAGGGGTCGGCTGCTAGCAGCAAAACAGACGCTATCACAGCGGACTTGGAGACAACTCCGGAGACATCACAGCATCAGGAGGCCGTCTGAGGGGGTTTGGCAATGGCGTGAAGGAGGCTGGTACCTGACAGCGTGAGTAGCATGAATGACTGAATATCTTGGTTGAGACTGCTGCTGAGACGCGGGGGGAGGTGAAGGTTATGCGCCCAGGCTGGTGGAGCTCCATTGAGGCTAGCAAGGAGGTCTGGACGAATGGTCCGAGCTGAACAGTGCTTAAAGCGTGCAAGCTCAGCGTTCCCGCGGCGATGATTGCTTGAGCGGGCTGTATGGTGGTCAGTGGTGGTGCAGCGGGAGTGCTTGGTGAGGCTCTCCTTGACACAGATGAAGTCAGAGTGTCCGCAGGGGCGCTAGGCGATCATGGCGTCGTTCGGCTGTGCGCCAATCAGCCCTGTGTAGCAGCGGGAGGGGCCAGCGGTGTGGGTTTCGGATTCGAAAGTTGAGCCTCTCTTGAAGGCCGTGGTGTCGCACCTCGAAATGTAGCGAAATACATCGCCGCAGATTGGCTCGCCTTTCTGGCCAGCCGAGTCTTACTGGAGCGCCTTATGCTTGCGGGCCCCGGCCACAGCGTGTCGAGCCTAGATGCCACCTACAAAGCCTAGAGGTGCTGCTAAAGAGCTCCTGGAGGCCTGGTGCCGCTCAAACGGCGTCGCGCTGTGGTGGAGTGCCAGCTTGTCGCACCCGGTGGAGACTCACGTGTCGTAGAGCCCCTTGCGGAAGCACATCGTAGCATCATACTCCACCGCGGCGCCAGCCCAAGTCGACTTCTGGGCCACAGCGCTTTCCGACAGCAGCAAAGTCTATAATGCCTGCAAAAGTCCCTTTGCGATCCACGATGTCTAACTCACAAGGGCTGCTGGTCATCACGTGACCTGAAGAAATCTCAAGTAAATGTCCTGAGCACAGGCAAACGATACCCAAGACTGTTCACTCATGCTCGGTGTCATCTCTTGCGCGCTAGTAAGGTGTACAACAGACAGCGAAGAGGTTCAGCGGGCAGCTGAGTGCTGTACATATACTGTGTCAACAACGCAGCACGTGCCATACACGTGCTTGACTTCTTGTCCTCCTTGTCTTCCCATCTTATAATACACTTTACAGACACTTCGGCATAAACATATATATATGCATACCTACATACGTACATGTCTACATATATACATAGAGCTGAGTGACTTACGATCCCTGTGAAACGCTCCATCGACATGGCGCTCGAAGCTTCAGCAGTTTCTAGCATGGAGCTTCAGCGCCACGCAGGGCATGGAAAGGTGGACTCGACATCGGTGCGTGCACGTGGATTAGAGACCATTACCCACCCGACAGCACATCCTCTCTCGAGGCTGCCAAGAGGATGGTGGAGGTGGTGGAGCGGTGAAGTGTTCCGGGACGTCCCCAGCTTCATTCGGTCCCTCGCAGCCCAATCGATGCCCCCGACACCCAATCGACCGTTTCTCAGGCCCAATCGATTGCCGTGATACCCAGCGACGCCTCCCACGATGTCGAGCGTCGGTTAATGTAGGTACAGTGTCGACGGCGGCCCCAGGATTCGTGGCTCTCGTCGGGCTCACCCTACACCCCCTTCACCACGTCCCTATCCTCGCCCGCCATATCCCGCCTACCACACCCTCAACGCCCTGCAGTCAACGCCCGCAGGCTGCCCCCCGGGCGAATGCCGCTCGCTGCCTTTGCTGAGCTGCTCCACCGGCTGCTCTGGCACCACCCGCAGGCTGGTCGGGTCGCGCGCCCTGCGAACGGCCGCACAGGGCACTTGTTCGAGCAAAGGCGAATCAAAATCCTACACATATGATGCATTCGAACTAACCCTCCGTTACTCGCCCAACGCCCGCAACATGACGGCGCAACTGCTCTCGCGCCCACTAATGCGGCCGTCCTTGCAGAGCTTCCTCTGCCAGCACACACGCCCCAGATGCACACCTGTCCAGAAGGGAGGGCAAGCCAGCCTGCCCGCCCGGGCTCTTTTCATTCTCATTACCCCTGTGCATTGAGTACTTCTATCTTGCACTGATACCTGCCTGCAGTCTCCGCTGCTCTCCCACTGCCACCTCGACCTCATCACCCTCTGGAAATGTCATCTTTGTTTTTCGCGTCTTCTCTTTGGGCCTCCTGCGCCCGTGTCAGCCAATAGCCGTGCAAGCTGTTTCGTATCTTTCCCATGACTGTCTGGCGTCATTCTCTTCGTTGCCTGTTGCATCTGTCCCTGTTCACCTGATAGACTGCTTCCTCCCTCTGCAGCAATGCAGCACTCCTCTAACTCGCCCTGGCGTTTGCCGCCAAACTCGGCTCCCCAGAAGCACGCTTTCTCCCTCCAGCACACAGTATCCATGGTGAACTTACATGAAGAGCCCGGCTGGCAGTTTCCGCGCTCGCCGCCGTCGCCCTCTGCATCTACGACGTCTTCGACGACCAGTCGTAGTTCCACGCCTACCAACTCCAACAACCCGTATACCAACATGGCGAACACGTCCACCTTGTCGTTAAGCAACAGAACTTCCCCAAACGGAAGCCCGCAATCAAGGACGCCGCAGTACACCAGCCGATCAGCTACTCCTGTTGCCCCACAGCCAGTTCGGCCGATTGTAATGAGCACAAGCTTCAACACCCCCACGAGTCCTGCTGCTCCTTCTGCTGGCGAATCGTTGAGAGGGAACGACTTCCCTCTGTCACCGGCGCCAAATTATCCCCACTCACCAACTCCCAATCCCTATCGATCCAACGGTGCTATAGCTCCGCCTCCACTACCTACTGCGTTTGTGACTCCGACCCTCCTAACCCAATATGGACGGATGTACCCCGATCTTCTGCGCCGACAAGGTTGGGAGCGCTCTACAGCGCAAAGAACCTACACTTGGGCTCTGTCAAACCCGCGGACTGCCCTCTTGTTCTTTCTTTGTGACGACGTAGATTCATGGCGTAAAGCTGTAATTTACTGTCTCGAAGACGAGAAGATGCCCTTCTCTGAAGACGACCTCCAAGGGATTGCGGCAAACCCAAAGAAGGCTATAGAAATCCAGTGGCGCGTTACTGCGAAGGAATTGCCCCAAAACGGAGGCCACGTGGAATTCCAAGCACGCGAAACGGTCCCGCTCCAACCACTAAACATGCTCCGCTCAACGCCTGAGAAGAATGTCGACAAAGTGGCGTGGCTTGGCGATTCTGACGACCGCATTCTCGTTCGCAAGCGTTTTATCTATACCCGACCCAGCCAAAAGTCATCGATCTTGACTCAGATCGCCGACTTCAAGCGACTCGACCACAGGAACATATCCCGTGTAGTGTGTTCATATGCCCAAGGCAACGTCATCGGCATCGTAACAAACTCGGCGCAGTACAGCCTTGACGACTATCTGCAATTCCCCCTGGATGCTCATCGCGCGAAGCAGCTGCTGGACTGGACCAACGATCTCTGCCAGGCGGTAGACTACCTGCATGCGCAACAGATTTCGCACAGGGGCCTCCGCCCACGGAAGATACTGATCGACGGCTCGCGTGTCTATCTCGCAGCTTTCGGCATATCCAGTACATCGTCTCACCACGATGAGGGCAGTCCACATGCCCGTGACCCCTTATCAACCTCTCCACCATCGCACAGTAAGCGCTCTGACCCGTCATACTTTACAGACCAGTCTTATCTCTATGCCGCTCCGGAAAGCATCACGCCGCGTGCGAAGAAGCCCGGCCGTCCTGCCGACGTCTTCGCACTGGGCTGCATCTTCCTCGCCATCATGACTGTGCTGAAAAGCCAGTCGCTCACCTCGTTCTCTGCATACCGCGCTGGTGGCACCCACGATGCTTCTTTCCACGCGAATGCGGACCGTGTCGCCAACTGGCGCATGCGACTGCAGACGATGGGAGGAGGTGGGTGGGCTGGTGCGCAGAGAGAGCGGCGTGAGCAGGCGCTGAAGCTGGAGCTGGGCGTGCTGGGGTGCATAGAGGCTATGGTGAGAGAGGACCCGGGGAAACGAGTGAAGATGCGGAAGTTGGCGCCGTACATGGCCCGCTTGAGTGAGGTAAAGAGTGCTGGTGGGAGGAGAAGGAGCTTTGACGGGCTGGGGGTTAACGGACCGAACGGAGTCCAGGGCCTGAATGGGATTCTGAACGGGGTAGCAGGCTCAGACGGATATTATTCGCAGAGGAGGTACGAAGACTGGGGCAGGTAAAACCTTTTACCTGACACTGAAGAGATGGAAGGGAGCCTTGATTAACGGCAGACGTATCACCAGGAGAGTAAGAATGAACAATGACGACCAATGAGGGACGATCACACGACACGAAATGACCAAAGGCAGCAAAGGACCAATGGATGGACGGACGGCTTGGCGAAATCGGTAGTATCTTCTTCTATTATGTTTTTCGACTGACCCGGCGTGCTTGGAGAATCTAGCGAAGGCGTTTCATTACATGGTGTTTATTTTGGTCGGCCCATCTGATACCCTTAAATCTCAGTTCTGAGCCTCCTTTCCTTCTTTTCTCGTCCTCTCCGCTCATTCTCATGCAAGCGTTCAAGCATCTATCATGACGCCCACGACCCGCATCCGATATCCCGCATTGAAACTAGCGTTCCACACACCATTCTGAAGCGTTTTGGCATCTGCGTTGTATTCATCTGACAGCGTTCCGAGCAACACCCATTTCAGCGTGCATAATTTTGTTTTCCTTTGAGTTTTATTCGTTTTCGTTATCTCATTAGGATCGGCGAACGGAAGATATAGGTTGGGTTGGCGCAGGTATATGAATAGGCTTTCTGGTCTTTTATCATCCTCCGATATAGCCATCTCTATCACGAACAATATTACGATATATCACACATATGTTGCCAAGGCTTTCTTTGAATGACTGCATGGGTGGCATACTTTGGCATTCTCGACGCGCAAGCAGGGCTAGAAACATCGTTGAGGAGCCCCTTTCATGTTTCAAAAATCTTGATGGATGCGAAGTCCGCGAGCGTGAAGTGTGGTCTCCGTATCTTATCATGATTCTACCGT
Organism: Lophium mytilinum; assembly: GCA_010093605.1. Taxonomy (NCBI): domain Eukaryota; kingdom Fungi; phylum Ascomycota; class Dothideomycetes; order Mytilinidiales; family Mytilinidiaceae; genus Lophium; species Lophium mytilinum. Next base: position 2,985,054 of record MU004181.1, on the reverse strand, counting down.
GAAGCTGCCCCGAGAGGTCGACTTGCAGAACTTCTCACTCTGCTCAAAGTTGCTACATCGATCAGGATAAGCCATATAATGACAGAAAGAGGATCTAGAGGATGGATAAAGTGTTGTCTTTTTATACAGTTAGATCTACAGCCAAATGCACAAAAACACCTTCCCAGAGCCCTTGTCGCTCAATGCAGACAGACGCAAGCAGACCTTGCTTCTCATTCCTCTCTTTGCTCCTTATATGATACAAAATGGCCCCGCCACCAGCCACCAGTGGACATGCCTTGTGTGACCCCTTCTTTTCTATCGTACCCAAATGACTTCCAAAATGTAGGTGGGTGTGTTGGTCATATACGCGAAAGTAAAAAGCGGCACTCCGTTGGAACATAGACCGCTCGTGTGCCGTACTCACACAATTACCTCCCCTAGATCCACGAGATTCGGTTTCCACTTCGTGGGCTCCATGCCCTCTGCGTCTGACGGGAGTGTTACGTCCAGCGGCTTGTACAGGTACCAACTCTTGAGTGCCATAACCGCGGCGCGGACCCGCGCCTCGTCTATGCTGCCACCTGCCCCTTCGCCCAGCTTATCCTTCCCACTGTACACGCCCACCACGAACACCGGATGCCTGCTCGCTCGCCCCGTCTCGGATATCAGCCGTGCTACCGCCGGCTCGAACCCCTCTCGCGCACACAGTTTGCTTAGATCGACCGTCGGCGTGCGGAACTCGAACATCTTCGACAGATCCAGCGTTCGGCTGAGCCAGTGGCTCGCGAAGAGCCGTTTCGTGGTGGCCCGGCCACAGTGCAGGTACGTTGCGCCCATGAGCGCACGCACGAAGCTCTCCGCCGCGATGTCGAGCGGAACGGGCTGCGAGGGCTCCGGCGTCTTCATTCGCATGTCGCCGAACTGGTCATCGTAGACAATCTTGGACGTGATGCCGCGGCGCCAGCCTTTCTGCTCGTTCGGCCGCCCCGTGCCTCGTGGTGCGAACTCGCCCCAGGCTGCGCCGGCAGCTAGTCTGCGGTATTGTAGTAGACCTGGGTCGACTTCTCCGCCGGGCTCGGCGACGGATTCAATGCCCCACTCGTGGGCCATCAGGGCGAGGGCTTTTGTGCCCACGTAGGCAGACTGCGCGGCGAAGAGGACGGAGATGGGGAGGCGGGGGTAGTGGCAGAGGAGGTACTCGCTGGTGTATAGGCCGAGAAGGTTGGAGCCCAAGATCGCGAGGGAGGTGTTGTTGAAGTTGGGATCTGGATCCGCCGACTCGTGCACGAGCGCTCGAGCGAGGGTCTGGATGGGGAGGCGCGGAGGGAGGGAGAGACGGGCGTGGAGGGCGGCGAGTTTGGCTGATTTTAGGGCGGCGGAGGGGGGCGGCGATGGGAGCGCTTCGGGGGGTATGGAGACGTCTTCATCCTGCTGTGATAATCCTGCTGACTCGTCGGCATCGAGCGGGGGGAATATGTCGCCGGCGGAGGTCGATTGAGACCGGCAGCTATGAGGTTGTGGGAATGGCGAGAGGTGGTGCTGCGGCGGTCGAAGGGGACATTGAGGGCGGAATTGCGTCCGAGGGGCTAGGAATTGCGATCCCCATCGTTGTATGCGTATTCGCTTCATCAAAGGCCGCGCTGAGCAAGCAAAGGAGCGTGATGGAGCGAGGGGCGGCGGGAGTGGTGATGGGTATCTGTCGTGTGTCTCCTTGACCCTCCATCATCAAAATTTCTGGCTGGCGTCGAGCTCCGCGCCAAGCTTTCCGCCCGCTCCGTATCATTCCGCCTCAACTTCAACCGCGGACGACGACGAGACACAGACAGCTATCCCACCCGCTCTCTCACTCACAATGGCCGGAGGAAAGATCCCGTACGTGTGGAATCTGCTCTGACCTCTCCAATTGCACCCTTGCTAACTTGTCAGATACCCCAAGCACGTCTGGTCGCCGGCCGGAGGCTGGTACTCGCAGCCCGCAAACTGGAAAGCCAACACCGCCATCATGAGCGGCGTCGTCATCGGCATCACAGCAATCGCCTGGTCTATAAGCGCAGAGCGGGAGTTCCGGAACAAGATGCCAGAACAGGGCAGATTCTTTCCTAGCCGATAGTGAGTGGAGCTCCATAATCTCGAATGCGGAGACTGACGTTTCGAAGCTGGAGCAAACAGATCAGAGAGCACGAAGCAGCGAAAGAGAACGGATCGTAGGGATGATATTTGAGGGGCGTCAATTGGGGAACCTTGTGGTGTTTGCTGGGGCACTCAGGGCTGTACATATCTATCCAGCCTCTTCCTGAACTCTGCAAGCCGCTGCTCGACACGCACGCCATTCCATGTCTCTCCGTTCGCTGCTTTGACAAGAGTTGGCATACCGATCTGCTCGATTGCGAAGCTGGCTGCGATCGAGCCCCATATCGCCGCATCCTCGACCTTCCCGCACCTTACCAGCCCCACCGCAAAGCCCCCTAGAAACCCATTCCCTCCGCCAGTGGGATCGACCACTTTCTCTGCTGATCCATGAACAGCTGGAATCCATTTGCTGACCACTTTGTCCCTAACATAGCAGCCATCTTTGCCAGCTCTCACTACAACAGCTCCGTCTCCATCCGGTCCGATCCCCCACTGAGTCCACTGCTTCGACAGGGCCTCAACGGCCCGGTAATCAACATGGCCGGCACCATCTACAGTCTTTGCATGGAAAGCGCCAAGCTCAGAATGATTGGGACTAACGACATCCACGTGCTTGAGCGCCACCTTGCAATTCTCAAGCTCTTCGAGCGTGCATAGGTCTGGAACCGGCTCCCAGATGAAAAGTGGCCTAGGCTTTTTGCCTGGTTCTGGCCATTGATCTCTCATGACCAAGATGTTCCTGACTAGGTCTACACACCGGATGGGCGAGCAAATCAAATGAAACGACTTAGACCAAAGAAGCTTGCCTTCAAGACAGGTGTGATCGAGCCGAAGCTTGGGTGTCGTGTAGCGGAAAGCTGCATGAGATCAGACGCGCTACAGATATGACATGCTGTGCTATACCTCTGAAGTCGTTCTCGCCGTAACCGTTCCAGCCTCTGGTGGTCAATCTATGCGGTGTCTCGCGCATCAAACATCCCGTGTCCCACTGCGCAATGGTTTCCCGCAGCTCAGACGGGAAGTCAGACCCGCAGTCCACAACCCAGCCTAAAGTTTGAGACTTTGGCGGCGGCGAGAATATGCGAGCTCCTACGGCAGAGTACGTCCCAGCCCCACCCAGTATATCTTTGGCGGCTGGTTTGGGCGGCAGGAACTCAATCTCGTCTGAATAGATTAGAGATTACGCTTTGATATGAAAGTGGTTAGAAAGATATACCAATAATAAACATGCCCATTGTAAAGAAGTCTACGCCATCCGTGTCACCTTCCGCCATGGTCACTGCGGACATGTTGGAGGTAGATAGATGATGCAGGGTAGATTGGTCCGTGTTAGGTGGATAGGATGCGTCTCACTCTTGGCGCTCCGTGATGCTAGCTCGCAGGAGACGACCACTTTCACTACTTCAGCTTGCTTATTACTATTGGTCCACAGCACCACCACATTCTTGCACGAGCCTTGTTCTGCCTCATCCCCGGCTCTTCCAGTCTCTCCTTCTGGTCTCTGCCTTCAACACCCGCGACACGCGCTGCACTGGCCCGCGAGCCCACTCCGTTGCACAGGCAGCTCCCCTTGCCTTTCCCGCTATCCCCGCAATAATGGCAGCAAACAACATGAACAATCTGACTACTCTGATAAAAAGGTTTGTTGGCCCCTCCTAGCATCCAAACACAAATAAGACTCGACCATGAGCGAACACGATAACGCCATCGCCCGCCGCGTCTCCGGACCCGTGCATATGCAACCAGATGCGCTGACTACCATAATACTTAGGCTCGAGGCTGCCACCTCTCGCCTGGAAGACATCGCCGCGACGTCTGTCGACCCGGAATCTACCACCGCCAATGGCTCTAATTCGTCTGCCGTGCCTCCTGCGCCTCCGATGCCAACTGTTGGCAGCACATCTTCCTCCCCGGCGAAGCCAGTGGTTGTTCTGCCCCCTTCAGTCGAGGCTTTCGACACGCTCCTCAATACAGAGCTCAAGGCGTGGCTGGATCTGAGTACCAAGCTGGGAGGTGTCATTGACGGACAGGTACGCGACCGTACATGACGAACTTGTGAAGCTTGCATGCTTATCAGCAACGGGTACAGGCGAAAGCAGTCAAGCAAGCGTTCGATGCGCAGCGGGTCTTCCTCCTCGTAGCGACCAAGGCCAAAAAACCAGATATGGGGTCCCCGAAATATATGGATCTCCTGAAGGATATTACACAAGCCATGTCTAAGGTGTCTGATGTGCGGCAGTCCAACAGGGAGCCAGCACTCAAAGACCCATTATCAATGGTTGCGGATGGTGTAGACACACTCAGCTGGATCACCATAGAGTCGAAGCCCGCGGATCACGTCACAGAGCTCTTTGGTGGAGCACAGATGTATGGCAACAAGGTTCTAAAGGAGTACAAGGAAAAGTGAGCTATCCGTATAGTGAGTTTCTAGGAATTTTACTAACATGCAAGCGCAGACCAGACCGATCGAACGTAGAGTGGGTCCAAGCCTACTATAAATTGTACAAATCGCTCGCTGCCTACGTAAAGCAATACCACCTGACTGGCGTTGCATGGAATAAAGATGGCATCGACGCTAGCGAGGCTCTGAAGGAAGTCAAATCTTCTGCAGCTGGAGGTGCCACAAATGGAGCTCCGGCTCCTCCCGCCCCGGCAGGAGCAATTCCACCGCCACCTGGACCTCCCCCTCCACCAATGCCTCCAGCACCGAAAGCAAAAGCTGCGGATATGGGTGCTGTTTTCAGCGACCTCAACAAGGGAGAAAACGTTACAAAAGGCTTGAAGAAGGTTGATCAGAGCCAGATGACGCACAAGAACCCATCATTGCGGGCTACTGCACCAGTGCCAGAACGCAGTGCCAGCATCGATTCAATTGGACGGAGCAAGAGCCCTGCACCTCCTGGAAAGAAGCCGAAGCCACAAAGCATGCGAACGAAGAAGCCCCCAAGAAAAGAGTTAGATGGAAACAAATGGATAATCGTAAGTACTTTGCTACTATTGTGATTCTTTTGATGCACCGTGTAGCTAACCGATAGCCCGCAGGATAACTTCGATGCACCTGGTGATATCGTCGAAATCGATGCCGAAATCAATCACTCCGTCCTGATCTCCGGATGCAAGAGTACCACCATTCGTATTAATGGCAAGGCCAATGCCATCTCTCTCGACAACTCTTCTCGTACTTCGCTGATTATTGACTCCCTCGTCTCCTCTGTCGATGTGATCAAAGCCCCCAATTTCGCTCTCCAAGTTCTCGGCACGCTCCCAACTGTGCTCATGGATCAGGTGGATGGTGCACAAATCTACTTGTCGAAGGATAGCCTAGCCACCGAGATTTTCACCAGCAAGTGCACGAGCATCAACATCAACCTACCCCCAGAAGAGGAAGGGGGTGATTATACAGAGGCGCCAATTCCGGAGCAGTTCAGGAGCTACATCAAGAACGGCAAGTTGCTTAGCGAGATCGTGGAGCATGCCGGTTGAACTAGCAAGGCTTTCCCGTTGTTCGGACTAGCAAACCTGGAGACAACTTTCGAGGGTTTAGCATTGGATGGTGTTGACTGTTGAGCCAAGCGTGCTTCGCCGGGGCTCCTGGAGCAGGGCGGCATTTCCGCGTGTATCACAAGTTTGTATAGAACCTTCCGCCCTCCCTTCTTCTTCTCTTCTTTTTATAAGACGGATTAGTATTAGTACATTCAAACCCCATTTACCTATTGACCGCGCTTCGTTCCCCAGTTCGGAGATTTATAACCACCGCAGTCCCAAGGCCATTATCTCCATTCACGCACTTGATCTTCTCTTAGCCAGACCCGGACCCACAACCCTCCAAGGTCCACCCGTCGGCGTACTGGACGTGACCGTTCCTCTGCCCAGGGGGGGGAGAGGGGGGTTCCACTCGTTGACCGTATCCCTACCGCGGAGCTCGATGCGACCGGAATAATGGAACTACTAACCCTCGGCCTGTCGCATTGGCTCCACGATATCGATAGCGATGCAACCAACAGAAAGCTTTACGTGACGAGAAGTGGAGCGAAATACTTGAGCAACACACGCCCTCTAGAACTTTCGTACACCAGCCTAGTACCGCTTGAGGTCCTGTAGTACATCATAAAAGTTCGCAAACGGACAAAATTAGAACGGAGGAAGAGTTGTTCGAGCAAAGTCCGTTCTGGGAGTAAAGTTCAAGGTTCCCCAGACTAGCGCGGAGGCCTGTGGATCATTGTCTGCTAAAGGTGCTAGGATCTAAACGAGCTGAAACCATGATTGCAAAAGGGAAGGCATGGCTGGATGAGAGAACCTTGAATACGAGAACTAAAAAGATACCTTCTACACTAACAGCGTTCGTGTGCTTGCATAAGTCAAAAGCGGGAGCTTGGAGGTCAATTCACCGTTTGTACGCATTCACAAGCGATGGACAGGTAATATAGCTACACAGGTGCGCATGATCGCTAAGTTCCTTCTAGACTCTACCTCCTGCATCCCATAGTCTACTCAGCTTTGTCTCTAATTCTCTGATTGTTTCAGGTCTCTTCAAGGTCTGTAATTAGTGAGGCGGTGCAGCGGCCATAGCCTTCGCCTTATCCGTCAAAGCCTTCTGCACGGCAGGTCTGGCCACGACTCTGTCGTTCCAGGCTGCAAAGTCGGGCGCTTCAGTCTTGAAGTCCCAATCCTTCACGAAGGCTGGTATGAATTGGTCCCACATGACAAACGCCAGATCGGCGTATGTGCACTTGTCGCCGACAAGATACTGCGCCCCAGTGTCCTTCAGGTGTTGGTCTATGACCCCGACGAGGCGTTTGATCTCGTTGTTGTAGCGGTCGATCGCAGACGTCAAGTTCTTCTCCGGGTGGAGATATTGGAACCAGGCGGATTGACCGAAGTAAGGGCCCTAGCCGCTCATTTGGACATGCAGCCAGGAAACTATGAGGTACTTCTCAGGGCTAGTGGTATATGCAAGCTTATTTGTGTTGTCGTAGGTGTCGACGAGGTACTGGATTATAGCGCCAGACTAGTGGTGGCTTCAGTCTCTACGTGAAGTTGAACAATGTCTACTTGGAACTCACCTCGAAGAGCGTGACGCCAGTATTTGGGTCTTCGATGGCTGGGACCCGTCCATTGGGGTTAATCGATATAAATGGCTGTTTCTTGATTTGATCGAACCACTACCCACGACGTCTCATAGGGGAGTTCGAGCTCTTCAAGGAGGATGGCAACCTTCCAACCGTTTGGCCCACTGGCGTGGCTATAGAGGGTGATGGGCTTCGTCATTTCGACAGACAGACTCAATTTTGTGTTTGCTTTGTTGTAGATGGAGGAATGTGCAACTGTGAGATGAAGTGGACTAAGTGTGAGAGCTAACTATTTATACCTTTCAAGTATACGGCCTCCAACTGTCAACCCCTCCCCTCTTCGTGAACGGACTGGACACCACCCGTGTGCAAAACAAGGGTATTGCACTGTGCCAGCCCCAGTCAGTGCACAGTCCGTTTGAGGGTGACTGTACTTGCACCCTTGTGATGCCCCACTGAACGAGAAGCTACCTAGGTACTTTGAGCATTGAAAATCGCCAATATAGAGGCTAGAGGATTGTACTCCATCCCAAGTCCTTTTAAGCTCCAATCTATAATCTAGGCCACCATCAAACTTCTAGACACAATAAGTGCTTGAGGCTCTGAAGTGGAGGATGGTAGGCTAGATTTTCACTACTACTTTGGCGAAGGTAAGTTACATGATGCGCGCCGGAGCTCTGATCATCGTGACGACGCGCTGGTGGAGTATTCCATACATGCCCGACGATAATCTATCACAGAGGTTCAATGTCAAGGTGGAAGTAGTGACTTAGTGTTCGACGATTTGAGGAATCCAGAGCTGCAGAGCGGTTTGACAGCTGCAGAAGCCATTCCGAGGAGGTAGAGACGTCGAAAACATGATTGGCTGACACTGCCTTACAAGCATTGCCACTAGTACTCGCGACGTTCCACGACTGCCTTCACCTCCCACCAACAAACTTGCCAATCCGAAAGACGGACAAAAATCTCAGCAGGCTAAAGCACACCTGCTTAGTAGGCCAACAGTCCGCCAGAAGTGCTTGTATTTGGTACGACCTACCCTTTTTCCAACACTAGCCGTTACCAGCCTGCGACTTTCAAGCTCTAAGAACGTGTTCGTCAGCGAGAACCTATTGCATTGTCTTTCCGAATCAACCACAGCCTCAATGGCCGGGCCAGGATCATTTCAGCCTGGCTTTTGCCGATTTCTTTCTCTCGCGGATGAAATGATTCTTGCTGTCATTGAGCGGGTCGATCAATCCGAGGACCTTTGCACGCTTGCCAGAACGTGTGGCCGCTTCCAAGCCCTTGTTGAACCATATATCTACCGATCGGTTCTTGTCCGCACTGGAGCCAACGCTATATGCCTCGCCACCGCCTTGGATCGTAGGCCTTCGCGTGCTTTAGAGATTCAGCACTTTGAGGTCCGGTATATTCACAAAGTTGTGGTCGACGACACTGGCATTGTTCAATCAGACAATGAGAGTGGTATCGAATCTATCGACCGGATATTACCACATCTACGAAACCTTCGTCATCTAACAATCGAGTCCCCCTGCATCAACAACAATCCTTGGCGAGGTGACGAGATGATTCCTTGGAGGAGTGGCTGCAGAATAAGGTACACACCCCTGTTTCGAGCAGCCAATCGGGCAACCAGCCTAGAAGTGCATTCAAATGGGCCTCTTCTATTCAACAAGCTTCAAACTGGTAAGATTCCTGCCTAATACATACACTTAAGGCTATTAGTTGACCTATTTTAGTCGTCTTGCATACTCATGGGAATACGCAAAGATTTGAGTTAGGGGACGATGCTGTCATCTTTCTTCACCCGACGCTCCAGAATCTAACGATTTCTTGCTCCGATATCACAACCCGCATGCCACTTCCTCCGGCTATCGACAATATTGAAAAGACCACCTCTCTCAGGAGTCTTACCTTCATCGAGTGTAACATCAACGCGATTGCACTGGGCATCATCTTGCGGTATCCTCGAGCCCTGAAGGAGATAGACCTTGGGGAAAGAATACATCATTTCCACGAATCGCCTACTAAACCCTTGGTACACTATGACAGAGAGTTCATGTACGCTCTTTACCAACAGCATGAGTCCCTAGAGTACATCAGACATGTCGGCCGTCGACGTTGGCGGCTCGATCCATCGCAGCTGGGGCCTATAACTCTTCGCGACTTCAAGAGCCTTCGGTGCTTGGCCTTGGATCCCAAATCTATTCTCACGACACATATAACCACGAACGGAGCTCCAAAGTCTTTAGAAACGCTAAGGCTGTTCAGCGACTACGTCCATTGCTTCAACCCACAGGCGAGGTCGCTTCCGCATAGAGGGAGAGCCGGGTGGAAAGAGCTGGTGAAGATAACCGATAAAATGCGACATGTTCGTCAAGTGGACATCGTTCTCGCTCAAACCTTCGCCGATGGAATACTGACATCACGTGGATACAAGATGGAAGATTTGCACCGCATTTGGCAAGCCAAAGAGCGACGGCAAGACGTCTACAGGTTCGCCTTTGTATTGAAAGACCAGGGCAGAAGTTTCAAATTGTACGCGGAACATTTTCAGACGGGCGAGATATTTATCCCCCCCTTTCTATATGGTGAGGAGACCCCGGTTGAACACGTAATCTACGACTCGGAAGAGCCTTACGTTTTCAACACTCCGAGCCGTCAGAAATACCAAAGAGAAGCCGACCAAAATGACAGAGGTTTTGCTGAGAACGAGACGGAGGATGAAGTAATTGTTCTTGGTCTTACGGGATAGGCTCATCGCCAATTCTACTGCTTGGGACGTTTTGCGGCTTGTTTTATTCTACGGCGAGCATTTTCAGTGTTTGGTAGGATCATAACCACGTGCCATCTTGAACGATATTATTGTCTAAAATCGTTGCTTGTCTGTGAATACGACATCGAGGCCGCGTAGGGTCTAAATTTAGAAACAGGGGCTAGGCCATACCAGTCTCGCCCCTCCAACCTCGCGTGCCTCCTGGCCCGGGTTGTCAGCATCCATCTCTGCTCCCTCCACTCCCTCCTCCCCTTACAGTTCAACCTCTTTTCTTAAACATAATGCGTTCCTTCTTGTCACTCGCTTCATTCTTCGCTGCCGGAGCGCTGGCATCCCATCTTGGACCTACGTCCGATGACTGGAGAGACTATCAGTGGAGTTACTATCCCGAGAACACTGCCGACGAGTTGAAGGAACTCGGACTCCCATTGCCAGAAATCGCGGCGCCTATCACAACGGTTCACGAGCACGACAACTATGTCGTGAAGCTCGAGTGTTTGGGCTGCCCGTTCCGGGTCCGCGAATATGGAGTGAGGGGTGAGCACTGGCAGGAGAATCCGCAGGATAACTCTTTGGTGAGAGAATATCCTTTCAGCACGGCTCGCGGACGTGTTTTTGAACATCATTGACTCTGCTTAGCTATTCAACTTCTCTATCGCAGAGGACAAGCATTCTCTTCTCGTAAATGGCAGACAAATCTACCCCCTCGCCTTACCTGCCAAAATCTATTCATTCCAAGTTCCCGCAAACTTGTCGGCCAACGTTATGCACAAAATGGTCGATATGAGGATGATGGATTCTTCCTGGATGGTCGGCACTCAATACGGCAGCTTCGAGATTTCGTTCGAGCATACGACCATGATGACAAATGAGCGTCTCGTCCAGCTTCTCCAGTTCGATATCACGCACGCTGAAATCCGAGGCGAAAACCCCGGCGTCGCCCTGCTGAACCAGCCCAAGCAGAAATTGATCCAGCTGAAGCTGAGCCACGAGAACATCCAGGAGGGCCTCAAGATCAAGAGCATTGAGCTCGTAGAGCAGGGCGAAAAGATGACACATGCGATCATGCCATGTGGAAAAGAAGCGCCTAGGTTCACCCAAGTCTTCAGGTTCACGGAATGGGACTACTATGGCCATATCGGTACCCTCAAGTGGACCTGGAATAAAACTATTGGAGAAACTGGGGACTGGATCTCTGATCACTCGTTTCTCCTTGCTGCGTTGGCCATCGTCCTCATTGTCTTGAAACGCCGCATCAACCAGAGGCGCAAGGCGAAGAGGGCTATCGACGACCCCGAAGCCGCTTTGTTGATTGTCGAAGATGACGAGGAGGCAGCGCCGGAGCCTGTGCAAGATGAACAGCAAGCCGAGCCTAAGCTTGAAGAAGTCGTATTCGCGGAAAAGATGTTGGACGAGGCCGCGCCCGTGGTTGAGTCAAAGAAAGAAGAAGGAGAAGCAGAAACGACCGTGTCGGACGAGTCCAAGCCCTCTCTCCTCAACTAGTTCTTTGATACCTACTTGTACGGCTTCTATTGTTGGTAATACTGTGTGACTTGGCGAACGTAAACATAACATCGTAATCCATGTTTGTATTTGCTCTTTGCTAGTCAGGAGCCATTCTGTATTTCTTAGCGTCAGACTCAAGATAGAATCCTCTTGATACTCGTGTCATACAACGAGGTCAAATGATCGTAAATTGCGTGCCTGAACAAAAATATAGAAAGAACGATGATTCATGGATTCGATAAGATGGTTTCAGGCATTTCACGTGCCCAGGCGATTGCGCGTTTCCGCCAAGCACGCCACACTAGCACAACATGCTGCAAATCTCCGATACCTATTCATAAAGGCCTTTCGTGTCTCTCTCCTGAATGTCACGTCCATCAATATCCTCAAAGTCTTGTCGACTTTGCATCCTTCAGATCAAAAAGGAAGATGACCACCCAGGCGGTGCCTTTGCCGCCTCTGACGAGCGGTCTATTCTCGTACGGCAGCGACGGTTTTACCGTGAAACGCCACCAGCGTGTCAACGCACGCTGCCAGGCTCCGATACCTTCTATTCACTGATGAGATTAAGGGTGTACGGGCCTAGAAATACGTAGAGAAAGAAGCAAAGAGTATCACTCGGGGAGACTGGCTATTCGCGCAATTGACCCATTACGGTGTTGCCATCCCTCCAAGAGCTCTAGTGTATGAAATGAAGGGGCTTCTAGGCTGCAGTGTGAAGGAAGAGAAGGTTAGTCCATTTTCCCTGGCTCGGTGGTCTTCTCTGATGATAGATTGTGAAAGTGCGATACTGTTCCCCAACATATTCGCGACCTTGAGACCACACTTGCCGCTCAATACAACACGAAAAACAATCCCCACATGGCTCTCGAAAATAAACGTGTTGGAAACCTCATCGCGGAGAGAGAGAAGATGAAAGCGGAAGCATTCAAGAGACTTGAAACACCTGGCCAGGAGGCCAGCTACGATATGGAATTGTTCATGCGCAAGTACTTCCTCGATGAGAACGAAATGCCCGATAGGTCAAAAATGTCTCGGCCTTTAGTCCTCACGGGGTACAACGACAGGTACGACATGCATGCTAGGGCTGAAGAGGTACCTGGACTAGAGACACACAGCGGTGGGCAAGGCAATGTGCGGACGTTGGTCATTGGATGGAGTAGGAGTGCCGTTTGGGCAGAAGCAGGCAACATCGACAAAGCACAGCGGGCTGACCGCGAGAACAAGAAGGATGCCGAGTGGGCCGAATCGATGAAGACACACGACTCCTTCGTCAAAAGTCTGACGGTATCTGCCGAGGACCAAAGTTTCTCTGCCGAATGCGCAACAGGTTCATACGTTGTCCAATGCGACAAAGCCACGGGGTATGATGAGCTCGATGGCCCTATGCATCTCAGTATAACGGAAGCTCCAGGGGGTTTAGTCGGCTCGTTCGACTTTGCGGTTCTCGAAGGCATCATGCGATTCGACGTGAGCGAAGCAGCGTTGTTAGATAGAGAAGATAGCGGTTCTGAAGAAGAGGACGAAGACGAAAGCGTTGAAGACGACGAGCGGACTGCCTTGAATCCACCTAGTAACAAACGCCAGGCCCCTTCAACCGCAACCAACTCTACCGCCAAAAGAGTCAAGTCGACTTCGACTGAGCAGACTCGTCGTCTCTACCTCAAGTGGCGCGGCCGCGAGACAGGCGAAGGCGAGATTCAGGTAGATTACTTCAACAGCAACACTGGATATATCGATTTCCTCGACGCTGCTTGCACAACATTCGATGGACGTTTCTCCGCCGACCTCTTGGGCAAGAATGTGCCTTTTCAGGGTTATCGAGTAGGCTATGATTTTCGTCCAATGACCGGGCATTGGAGTGATTATTCTGAGAGGGCTCATGAGTATGCGAGGGTGGTTCGTTGGCGTTGAGGTGCTCCCAAACCGGCCTCTGTGACGTTGAGCTGATTTTGGCTTGAGCTTTAGAATAGTAGCATATATTTCGATATGATTATTTCGCTTCTAGAGTTGATTAGCATGCTTTGTGTCTGACCTTATAGAGTAGCCTGGGTATGCTGCTTGAGAGTCCCGTAATATTGTATCTTCTATTGAGCTGCCTATCTGTGCGAATTCACTCTTTTCGCTGGCTACTGTGTATAATTCGATAAGCATCTTGACGCTGTTCGTTCTATTGGCTCGGGTGGAGTAGCCCTGTCTACATTTAGCGTGCACTTCAGAATAGTGGACCTAACCACGTACTAGCCTGCTGGGTAGAAGACGCCAACGTAATCGTCGTTCCTCCCAACTCAGGCACATCCAGCTGCACGCTCATTCCAACGCCGAGCTAACGGTTTTGCAGCTCATACCCATCGTCTCGGCCACAATAATCAGCATCATGGCTTCTCGCATGGCCAATCGCGAGCAGCTGATGCAAAGAGATCAGGTCCTTGTTCCCAGCATACCAACACTAGCAATCAAGGGCCACCTTTGCTTTCGATGCTGCAAGTCAGCTGAAAAGCTTTCGAAATGCGGTGCCTGTAAGCGCGCTGTGTATTGCTCTAAGCAATGTCAAGTAAGCGATTGGAAAATTGGTCACAAAACGCAGTGTAAACTGCTGAAGGAAATCAATGCCATTGAGGAGAAAGAGGCCGCGCCGAACAGGTCCTGGGATCTATATCGAGACAGCTTGTATTCCAAACTTCAGTGGCTCAAATCGACACAAGACGTGCCACCAGCTGTCCAGGATATGATACAGTAAGTCACGTGCCTTTGAAGTCACCTCTCCGCAATTTTATGGTCCAGGGTTTCGCTGATTATTAGCGAAGAGCACAAGTGTACTGTGTGGTCTGTCATCGCAGCGAAGCAAATACTGGTTGGTCCAAGTTTTCGGCATGTTCGTCTTGCCTGCGGGTATCTACGTGTCAGACCTGCCCAGCGAAGAACTCCCATTCCAAGAAAGTGTGTAAAGACAATCACAATTTCAATCAGCTCGAACGCTTCCGCATCGACTGCTTCGAACTCACCGGGGAAGCAACACCGTCACAACCGACTCAGAAACCTAGAAGCACTTATGAACCCCTCGCTACTTACGATAGCTGGGAGAAATACTACAAAGACCTCTCTGACGGAGCCATTATCGACAAAATCGCCACCACGCCCAGCTTTAGCTTACTGAAGCCATTGGCTCCGGACTTTGAGTCTTCAGTACCAGAGCGGATACGCCTCCATCACATTCTCGCAACCGATGTCATGACGATGCCAATTACGATTCTCGCAGCACTCGAAGACTCCGTACCGGACCTTGCAAAAAAGACAAGCCTGTATTTGCATTTCGTTGGACCAACAGCTCGAGAATGGCGCAACATAGCTCTCTTCGAAGAGCTACTCCACCTCCTCCCCGCCCTCAAATCGCTACGCATACTCTGCGCGGGCCCAAACTCGTATGGTCTGATAGGAGAAGACATCTTATCACAAGAAATGGATCTCAAGTGCTGCCCAGACTGCCAGAAAGCGGGTCGCAAGCGATCTATGCAGTCTTTTCGCGGCTTCTATCACGACTTCGTTCAGCGGGCGGAATCTGCGCAGCCAGATATGGCGGTGCTATTCCATAGTGGACGGTCTCAAGCTGAACAATCGGACTGGGCACCAACCACGAAAGCGCTGCTTGACCTAGAGACATTGATACTTTGCACGACTTATAATGAGCGCGAAGCCAAAGAAGAGATTGCGGAGTTGGATGGCTATGGCGCGAATGTCATTTCGCGGCCGGAAGTGAACAGATGGAGAGGACTCATGCCCACGCCGGATTTCCTGGAGGGGCCTGAGCATTCGTTTTTTTACATGAACCACTTCCGGTACATCTTCCAGGGACGGAAGTAGGATTGCGAGGTGAACGGCTCGGCGAGGCGTTGTCCAGCTTCCTCATAGACAAAAGACCAAAGCGATATTCAGCAGAGTAGGAAGCACCAGATTGCTACCTGATCAGTAGTCTCGTGGGACATCAGAAATTGCCTCGTGAAATACAAACCCATATTGCTAAACAATTGCCTTCGCGAGTCCACCGCCTATGCGCACCAGCAGATTCTGATCACGAACCAGGTGCTGTGGGCATGCCTCCCTGCATCTCAGTATACATCACGGAAATAGCCTCCTCCCAATCCTCCACACTCAATCCTGGTTCCTCAACTTCTTTGATATCGATAGCCTGCTGAAGCTGCCCTTGAGCATGAGCCATGACACGCCTGACTCTATCGTTGATCGCTCCACGTGGGCACGTCACCTTACAGATCTCTTTCTTAATCCTGATCTCAAACGCCCAGTCTCCGGCGTTCATAGGGTCGAGAGACTCCAGCGGAGGGGACATGGAGTGACCTTCATTCACGTTCTTGGACTCGTTTTCATCCCCCGGGTTGCAGAACGTGAAGAAGAGGTCCATAATGCGTAGACAACTCGCTGCCGGTACTATTGGCGCTTTGAGAATGGAGAGCTATCGGTCCAGCTAGCCTTCGATAGTTTCTTGAGACACCTTATTTTCATTGAGAGACATTTTGAAGACTGTTTCGGAGAGACAAGTCCACAGCACTTCCTCCCGTATCTCTCTGGAGATGTATAGTAGAGGATAGAGTTCTTCCAATCGCGTTGGTCGTCCGCTGTAGACGACTCCGATGTATGGAAGATGGCATCGGGGGAGCTTTCGGGGGTGGTCTGCGTAAACCTTTGGGTAAATTAGTTCTCTGAGTTCCTGTGGAAGAGGCAAAAGTGTTTTGATGAGAGGAAGGGCAATGATGATTGCGTCTTTCGTCTGTTCAGAGACCGTTTTTACGATTGAACTTGGTAAGGTTGAGATCGTGAATTGGTTGTGACTAGACATTTATGACCTCATGAGCAATATCCAATAACGAGCCAGACGTACCAGAACAAACTCTCTACCTCACGAAAAATCACTCCTAAGCGTTATTAACACTGTTTCGATGGTGTGGAATATCAATAGAGAACAATTCTCATTCGTTCTAAACGCTAATTTCATTGCTCAAAATCCTTTTAGTACAGTACAAAAGGACGGAGGAGGGATATACTTTACCGTTAATGAGACAAAATGAATTCTTTCAGCTCAGCACTGTCTCTACAATGGCAAACTTCGGGACTTTCGACTATCTTCCAAAGCTCTGAAACGGAGTGCTTCCTTGATAGGACCTCCTTCACGGCTTCGATATCTTCACCACGATTCTCCAGCAGCGAAAGATCTACGTGGACTCCGGAGAGTCCTGCTGCGATCATCATGCATACACATTTTGCTAGCACGTTCCCCCCAAAAGCCTGACAGCCCCATGCCACCGCTTTTACAACGCACGGAGCTGAAGAAAGCTGTTCGGCCTGTGACCACATCACCTTTGAGCCCTCAAACGCTGCGAAAAGTTTCCGGACCTCTCGTAACATGCGACCCGCCTGTAGATCTCTCAAGCCACCACCTTCTACATCATCCGCCTCGTCTAATGGAAGAGCGTCTGCAAGTATATAGTGACGCTTGGGGCGTGACAACGGAGGGATTAGGCATTCGAGCCGTGCAGTACGGTTATGACCTTTCCACGCGGCGTGGAGCGGGAAGGCCGAAGTAATAACAGCAGCGTCGGGAGGAATGATAGGCGAGACTAAGGCTGATATACTCAACGCAGGTGACGCGGACTGGAGGCGTTCCTCGTGCGTGGCCGTCGGTCCAGGGCCAGGTTGTGAATGAGCTGCAACAAGAACAAAAGGAGACTCTATCTCAGAGTTCGAGCTAGATGTTTCGGATTCTTCGAATACTACAACCAGTTCAAGATCTGGGATGGCCTCGCACTGTGAGGGATTGGGCATCGGGTCAGCCTTTTGCATCAGGAAAGAGAAACTGGCCGACTCGTCGTATCCCCCATGCTCGAAATGGCGTAGGATTGTTGCCAAATAGCCATCAACAGCATTCTCATGTGCAGCACCTCCAGAAAACCAGGACGTGAAGCAAGGAAGTCCCCATGTATTTCCTGCTGGTTGAGATAAAGTTCCGAGGAATTGGTGTGCAAGCAAAGCATTTATTTGGGGACCAGTGAACTGCACAACTGATGAACTTGAAGGAAAGTTTGGTATCGTGGAAGATATATTAGGGCCATTCAGTGTATTGAGCGCGCTTTTGTCGAACAGATCGGGAACACGTAGAGCCGATTCTAACAGATTCTGTAGAGCAGCAACGTATTGGTCTGTCCAATTAGTGCGAAGAAGATAGCGTAGATGAGATGTATCCAGTCTTCCATTTCCATGTATAGAGTAAGCGATGTCCTCAATCAAAGTAGCGAGAGATGAGACTCCTGGGGCGATACGCGCTTCGTGAATAAGCTGGCTAAGTACGTCGGCTTGGGTTGGATCCTCTTCATCGCAAATTCCTAGGGGATCACTACAAGATAGAGAAAGATGCGTCGGTAGTAGATAGGTCATAACTAGAGCCGAATCGGCTGCAATAGTCGTTAATGGGTGCAGGTCGCGGCCTCTTTGGCTCTTTTAGGATCAATTAGTTTCTCCGAACGCCGATGCACGGATCCTCATTTTCCACAGCAAAGAATGTGCCAGTAGTGCTGATCAACGCGCAACAGAGGGTAGTAGGCGTGTGATCTTTAGGACTTAGGAAGTAGGGACCTAGGACTGTCGTATGATAAAGGTGTGTAAGTTCATTGAAAATATCGAAACCCCTAATGTTGTTGCAAGATCCTGTACAAAGGGTGCGGCCCAGAGCATAATCCGGTTACGTAAGCATCTCACCCAAATCTCAAAATTTGCTTTGCACCACCCACCATCGGTCAATAATTTTACTTTCTTCGAACAATATTATCAAGAAGCACCAAAAGATACTTCTACGAATTTAGATTGTATCTGGTCGCGGTAATTGTTGTGGTGTAGCTCTTCTAAGATACCGAAAACTGGTGGTTTTGATGTTCCTCGCCTCGCGTAGCTGGTGGAGATCGGATTGAGCTCCGCGCCGCACCCTTTGTAATAAAAACCTTGAAACAGAGAGGTTTAGTGCAACAGTTAGAGTATTTTTAAAGCCCCTGTCCGATAGCGAGCTACTTCGTACCCCTAAAAAAACTCATAGGTTCTGCCTAGTCGACAACATCTCGGGACCTCAAGGCACAGCTTCACGGCGAATGCCACTCATCCTCAGATCGCTCCAGGCGACCACAATGCTTTCATGAAATATGATATGCAACAGGTTCGCCTATCGCCCCGCCCCCAGGTCCCGATAGATTTTGCGTCGGCGCTGTGCTCGCCAACGGCCACACTGGAGAAGTCTCATCGACAGGATATTCCATCGAATTACCTGGCTACATGGAAGGCGATTCGGGAAGCACGCATGCAGAGCAATGTTGTTTCATCAAAATTGCTCAGAAGCACCATCTTTCCGCAGGTGTGCTGAGGAGCGCATAGAAGACCTGCTTCCCGCGAATATAGTTCTGTATACCAACATGGGACCGTGCAACGCCAGGCTCAGCGGCAACCGTACGTGCTGCGATCGGATTGTGGCACTGAAGGAAAAACTCAGGACGGTTTATGTCGGAATCCCGGAGCCTAATACGTTCATTGTTGACAATTACGGCAAACAACGACTCGAGGCTGAAGGCATCACTTTGAGATGTTCGAAGCAACTCGTAATCTGTGTTATGAAGCTGCAATGAACGGTCACGATCTTGGAAAGAAAGGAGCCTAGAGCAACCATCCGGAGAACGTGGCATACTCATGACAATTCGGTTTATAAAAGCGTTTGATGGAGGCTGATATATCACTGGACTGCTTTTGACATTTCCAGGTCCGGCTCTGCCACTGCGAATGTCTTCCAAATTGAAAAGGGGATTTCTAAACTCGTCGATGGCGTCTATGCAGGCGGCGAGAAGTAGAGGATCCAATAAGCGTGTCTATGTTGACTGTGTGCATTGCGTTGCCCTCTGCTCCATACTCTTTCAGATGCAAATATCAGTCTGAGAATAGCCAGTACGAGGGCAATGTGGCCAAGTCGGAGACTGACGACGTTTAAAAAATGGAACAAGTATATACACGGTAAACCAGCAATGATGATTACTTGGTAGGCCGCGTTTTGCAGCGACAGACGAGAGGATTGATCTCGAATTTTGGCCGTGGTGGTGCGCCAAAGGCTTCCCGCACTTTCTTCCACTTAACTTGTCATTGAACCTCCCCTGCTTAGGCAAAAAGAACGTGAAACACTACCACGATGCCTCTAAGAGGCCAACGATGTGAAAGATATGCTCCAGGAGCTTCCAAGATGCAAAAGAAGATTGACTGAGCCGGGAATCGAACCCGGGGCTAGCCGATAGTGCACATGGCAACGGCTAATTTTACCACTAAACCACTCAGTCTTGACGTTGTTATTGAGGTATGCAGCACTAAAAAAATACATATAGTAATATAATTTGATTATCATGGGTTCGACCTTCCTGGACCCTGAAAATCATACCTCCACCCTGCGTTGTGCGTTGCTGGCGCTGCTGACAGAAATTTTTCGTAAGCCAACCACCCCGGCCCAATTGAAAGGTTCATCTGATGCCAAGACTCTAGTTTTGCATCTGTGCTAGATAGACCTACCTACGTTATTAATGCAGAAATCATCGCAACTTATTATGCCTTCTCCGCCGATTTAAAACTCTTACCTCATCTGAGATACTTTAAAAATGCTTGAGATCGAGTAATAATCTGTGCATGTGACAGTAGGGCGGTGTAAATAACGGGAGCCATCGGAGCACATATCTTTTCTTACTCCACGAAAAAGCCGCGTTCTAGTGGATGGCCTGACTGAAAGAAAAGCCTTCTCTATTGTACTGCTTCCTCAACGGATTTTTACGGTATATTGACTCTTCGGCGCCGAAATAATGGGCTGGAATAAAGCATCACACGAACCCCACTAAAATATATACAACTCATCTAAATATGTTGCAAATGTTTTCATAATGAACAGAGGTAAAGTCCCTTCACTCAACTCATGCTATGAACTTTCAGAATAAGATTCTCTGATTTATGTAGGAGGTAGGATTCAATTTGATGTGGTGCCCACCATGCCTCATTCCGGCCGCTTGTTTCGGTGCCGAAGAGATTGATATACGTACGTGCCGCTTATTGTGGCGCAATGATATACGACTTCGGCTTGGAGACACCTATATCTACGCCTTACCCGTAGATCAATACAGACCACGCCTTCCTCACAGGTCTGCATCTCGACCCGGTCACCACGGAGAGCGCATTCTTTTCCGTCATTCCTGCCTACCTCCGAGGATTTCTTTTATCAACCCACATCTTCGGAGCTTTAGAACAGCACTCGACTAACCGCAACGAAACCTGCCAGATCCCATTTTTGCGGTGCCGTACGGTTCATCCAGTCGCGCCAGTCCTCGTTGTTGTTATATTTATGGATTCTCAAATATTCCCAATAATCCGGATACCAACCAGCAAATTCCCAGTCAATAAGTCCTGTGATCTGGTAAGTGTGGTCGTCCACCATGATGTTTCTTGGTGCTATATCGCAATGCGTGAAGACGGAGGCCTGAGAGTGAGGAAGCAAGCTAAGTATCTCCTCCTTAGTATATCTTCGACCATAATAGTGATAGTAGCGTTCAGATATCCGAGTTCTAACAGCATCATCATCGACAAGAGGTCGAGGAGGAGATTCCAGATCTTCGATAAACACGTCCTGGCTGCAAGACCCGTCGGCCGAGCAAAGGAAGAAGTTGTTGAGTTCAGGTGGCTTTGGGATCTGTCGAAACTTCCCGATCAGGTTCCAGATATCATGACAGACGCGCTCCTTCGTTTGATCATCAAGCTTCTCCCAATGGACGCTGAGAGGCGACCCTGGAATGATGCTCATGAATAGATCGCCATGAACCTCGTTGTAGGTAGAATACTGAACATCGGGGACTAGAACATCAGTATGTTTGGCCACGAGCCTCATAGCAGCCTCCTCTCGAGGCCGTACTCTGCTGCCAGATTTTCCGATCGTGTCATCATCGAGTCGGTTTATGCGAGCCCCCATTTGAAGCATCACGGGTCGAGGTAAGCCTGACTCCAATAGTGATGGTGGCGCTGGTGGAACCCTTCTGGGAGGGGGGATCGTATCATCATCTAGTCGGTTTACGCGAGCCGTTTGAAGGATCCAGGGTGGTGGAGGCAAGTCTGAACTCCATTCTGGTAGTGGCGCTGCTAGAACGTTTCCGGGAGGGGGGATCGTGTCATCATCGAGTCCTTTTTCGCGAGCCTCCATTTGAACCTTCACGGGTGGAGGCAAGTCTGAAATCCATTCTGGCAGTAGCGCTGCTGGAACCTTTTTGAGAGGGGCTTCCATAGCAGAAGAAATGAAGAGGCACGTGAGTTATCGCAGAGTGCCTAGTATGATGGTGTTGGTAGTAGTCGTAGCCGTCCTGGTCGTAATGGTAGTCGTGAGGTGCTTCGTAGGTACAAATTCAGAATCGTCCTCTAGGGAGACTCTTGGGTATGATAACACACGGTGTAGTGCAAGGGTGTCCTGGTGAGGAACGGGCACTAGGCCAGGGCTTAAGTACGCCGAGGTTTCGTTTTGCAGCGGAGGAAGGTTATTCCGGACCCGAATCTTGACTACCCAGATTATGATTCACTGCTCTCCGTTCCACTTCATCACTACGATGAAAATGGCGCATTCCGGTTGCGATCTCTCGTTCAAGCTGATTTCCTCTGTCGTGTTTCAGTTCTACGATTTGGACCTGGGTAGTTGATCAGGGGCTCAGCTTGCACAAAATGCAAACAAGTCTGTGTTGAGATCTCTCTAACATCTAGCTTGAAACTGGCTAACACGACCGCCCTGTCTTCCATCATCCGAGACCTGGCATCTTCATTGAACATGGTTTTGCAATCGCAATGCGCTAAACACTTGCGGGCTAGACTCCCGCCTTCGGATTGAAAGTATGTATCCACGTGTGTTGCAGTATAACATTGTGTTCTCCATCAGTGCGAGTCCCAGGGCCAGCTACCAATGTCTACATCCACTCAGCACTCCTCGATCCCCCATCACGCTTCTCCCCACTAGAATGCCCATCCAGTGCGAAAATACCCGACGCAGCAAATTCACAGCGGGGCCGTTATCGACCAGCACACCATATCTGCCTCTGCTCATCGGCTTCTCCCACTCCCCACTGGCAATGTCTTCCTGCAATTTCCATTCAATCTACAACCGCCCGCGTTTCTGACAATCAACTCTCTATGTTTGGTACGGTTGCAGCGTGGGAGAAAATGGAGCGATCTGATTGAAAGGTCTTGCACTTAGGATTATGTGCCGATTAAGTGGCTCCTAAGCGAGAAAACATATCTAGCACATGTTGCTAACCCTGAGAAAGACCTGCTCTGTCGGTTCCAATCATTCTACGGCCGCCCGTGGCTCGGAAAAAGCCCATTCTATCCCTTAACCCGCTGCAAACCTACAACTCTTTTGCCAAAAGCTAATCGGAGCACGAGATAAGCTAAGCGATACGTTCCGATTGGCGCGATATCGTTGAGCGCGTCTCAGCGGGTTAAGGGATATCAGTACGGTCGCGGCGTAGAGAATGTAGTGCAACCTGGTCAGATGATCCTACAGTTTCGAGACGTATCTCTATGCTAGTGAATTCTATATAAACTCCAGGTAAGATAACTTTACAACTTACAGCTCTGCGCTCCATTATTCGAAACTCCAACATATGCCCCTTAGGCTTTTCGTGTGCTAGCCTAGCACCGCCTAGAGTCCTGTAGCACATTCTGAGAGATCGGAAACGGTCAGTTTTGATAAGACTAAAAGCCTTGTGGGCCACCTCAAACGGTGTCAGGCCGTCCCGTTCAACAGAAAGTCCGAGCACTACGTCATTGCGGAGAATGTCGACATCTTCGGTTCCATCTCTTTCTTCGACTCATATGAACTGGCCAACATGGACTCGAATAGTGCTCTGCGCGTTTACTAATGTGCTATCCAAGAACCTCCTCCTTGAGCCTTAAACCGAAGAGAGGTGACGGAAAACTGTCAGGGTTGGGCTATGAGGGTGCTCAGTCGGCTGATCGGTGAGGGTATTGTAGATGGAGCCTGGTATGTTTGGCTCAGCAGATTCATGGAACCTGTTTAGGAGCTACAAAGCTTTGACACCGTCTGGGGTGGCCCAAAAGGCTACTGGCCTTGACGAAGTTGTGCTTTTCTGGCTTTTGAAAATGTGCTGGAGCGCTTCAGACGGTATCAGACCATTGTAAACTATCACGGAGGAGGTAGCGGAACACGATGATACTACACGCGGCTCTTCTCCGAACCCTTGTACGTTCACTCGCTGCGGGGCCCCCTCTCTGTCGACACGGTATCAGAACCCCGGAAACCGTCCCCTTATCGGCTTCGTCAAAAACCCCGATATCGTCGATTCTCTGCCGAACAACCCCTACAACAGCATCAGTCAACAACCCCTACCTCCCTCCACAGCAGCAGTAGCACTTATCTCCCCTGTACGCTTTGTTCTATAGCAGGACTGCGAGCGATCTCTCACGACCCATCGCCTATCCGCGTTATCAGCACACCGACAGCACATTCCTCTCTCACCAGCCAGACACTTGACATAGCACATTCCACTCTTCATTCACGTACAACGTGTACGCCTGCTGCACTGGCACAGCTTGTATAGCACCTACTCCCTCTTCTTTCCTTTATTTTTGTTTTAATAGGCAGCAGACAGCGATGCCCTTTGGGGCGGCAACTGTCAGGGAGTAGTGGTGAGGGTTACGGCAGGACGTGTTACCTTTTGTATATAGCCTCACTTCCTCCAGACCTCTTCTCTTCTACATCATCATCATCATCATCCAATACATCACGTACACGGCTTACAGCTACATGTTCCGTGACACTATAGCCCCGCCGCTGGGACAGTGGGTGCGCTTTGGGATATAAGTGCAATGCCATGTTCCGCCAGACTCATAGAGCACCGCCCGAAGAATCACGCTATCTGCTCGTCAATCGATTTGCTCTTCAATTCTCATCTACGCTCAATCCTCTTCACTAACGTGCTATACCAACATGGCTCACACATCTGCTCCTATCGCGAATGCAACAATCACCGAGTACATACATTCCTCTAGCAGACGAGACATCCTGCTCCAACAAGCACTACTCGTAAAACAATCCTGCATACGTGGCGACGTGTAAGAAAAGTGGAGCATCCACATAGAGCGAAAGCAAATGTGGTATTTTATCCCATGCTTTCGGTTGTCTGAAAACCGCACTATCTCTTAATTATCTGGACGCTGAAGGAGCAAGGTTGTCCGATTCGCTCAAATCCTGTGCACTTCACTTATGCTGGGCTTGTCTTCACCATGTTCCATTTCGTGTATGCCGTGTCCAAGCAGACGAACCCCATCCCTTCGAGAGCTTCGACGAGCATCTTGCTCCGTTCGTTCTTCTCGGCATCTGTATTCGGAATAATAAGTCGATATGCAGGGTTGCTTGCAGGTCTTGTTGCAACCAAGAATTTTGGGAAGTAGCCCGCTGCCTCCCAGTCACTAATGGCAGTGACGCTATTACCATGGTCTGAAACCATGATGTTTGTTGGACCAAGATCTGGATGATAGAACGGAAAGGACTCGTCGACTTCAGAATCGATTTCGGGAACGGGCTCGCTGGAGATTCGAGTCATGTATGCTTTCAATTCTGAGCCCGAGAAAGGTCCGAGTACCATAGGCAACCAAGTCGGATTGGAAGCGGGGGGCCGCCCCATAAGCCAGTACTCAAGAACACCATGACCAGAAACACTTTCAAATCGCGGTGAGGTCTGGCGTGCAAGCATAGAGCAATGTTGTGCTACCTGTTTGGCAACTTTCAGGGGCTGGCAGGCGGAAAGAGAAGGCCATGCGCTGTTCAAAGTGCGACCGCGTACTCTTCGTAAGATAGGAGCGATCGGTTGAAAGGTACATCGATCCATGAGTAAAGAATTTCAGGCACTGGGATAGAGGAGCAGTTGTGCTTGACGAAGGCAATAGTGCCTGCTTCGAGGTGCCGATCTTCACGCCAACCTTTCACTTTGCAGACGGCTGCATAGCTTAGGTCCATTTGTCCCCCAAGGTACCCCTTTTTACCTGCAATAGATCGCGTAGGTCATGTGACATAAGCAATAAGCTTTCCTGTAGCTACCACTACGATAACAGGCTTAGATGATCTACGGAGCGTACTAAGGTGGGCTTATGTATCCCAGGTATACGCTCCTGCGCTCAGTCAAGACAGTACTTAAAGTAATGTTTCCCTATTATTTCGTTTTTCTTAGTCTTACGTTCTATCTCCTCCGCCTACACGCCTCTCTTCTCCGACTCAAACCGGTCTAGCCTTTATAGCTAGCGAGACGTTTAAGCAGCTGCGAGCAAAAAAGGGGCTGCTGTCATGGCCAAAGGGTCTATCCTTGTCACAGGGGCAAACGGCGGGCTCGGCAGCGCAATAGCAGAACAAATTGCCTTGAAACCCGAACTTTCCGCCTACTATGGGCTCTATACCGTCCGCGACGTGGCGCACGCGTCCACTCTTACCTCGACCCTTACAAAAGATGCCACACACCAGCATGACATTGTGTCTCTCGACTTGACGAAGCTCGACAATGTTCGCCAGGTGGCGGAGGGAATTAATGCAAGTCCACCAACTCCCGTCGCCCAACCCCAACAACTTTATTTATCCTTGCACACTTGCGTCTTTGTTATTCTGCACATGTTTCAGGTACCGATATAGGCGCCCAGTGGTAACAATCTCCGCATAGGCTCGCGTTTTGGCAGGCGACATCCCGCCGATCAGCGCCCTTATCCTCAACGCTGGCTTCCAGGACTTTGGCAAGCAGTCGTGGACGGACGACGGGTTCGACGTTACCTTCTCGGCAAACTATCTCGGGCACTGGCTACTTACCCTTCTTTTGCTCAAGAGCATAGACAAGGAGGCCGGGCGAATTGTGGTAATTGGAAGTCAAAGTCACGAGTAAGTGACTTTCCTTTTTGCCTAAAGCACTTTTGGTGTCCTAGCGCTTTTGTTTTTGATCCTGTGTGGCGGTCGAGGCCGAATAAGCGGAATAGCTTCACCAGAAGCACTACTATGTACAGCGGGACCGAAGCTAACCTACCATGTAACTGCTTAGTCCCAAGGACCCGCGAAACGCGGTCACCAAAGCCTTCGAGAAGCCAGAATACAAGACTTTTGTCTCCGACGCCGCCAGCTTCGAGGCGATCGCGAAGGGAACATGGAGCCCTGCGACCGAAGACGCGTCCTTCCGGGGCGGGTTCCGGCGGTACGGCGCCTCTAAGCTCTTCGTAATTATGATGCAGCACGAGCTGCAGGCGCGGCTGAACGCTGATGCCGCGCTCAGCAGCATCTGCATCCTCGGCGTCGACCCGGGTCCTATGATCACCGGCCATCAGCGACTTGCACCCTGGGTGATCCGCGTGCTTATTTTCAAGATTATCTACCCGGCCTTGCTATATATGAGCCCGAATAACGGGCGAGTGAGGCCACTAAGCCGCTCGGCGGGCGATGTCTTGGAGGCGGCGTTTGGGGTGGGTAGTGGGGGCGAGCTGCCGAAGGACAAGTACTTTGATGGTAGGGCGCCGTTGGAGACGAGCGAGGAGTCGAGGGATGCAGCGAAGAGGGAGTTGGTATGGAAGGAGACAGCGAGGTTGGCAGGTTTGAAGGAGGGTGAGACGGTTCTTGCTCACTGGCAGTAGGTAACTAGGGCTCGGAGTTCCAATAGAGAAGTTGCGCGCTGCTAGCGGGTATGCACTGCGCTGTTCACGGACTTAGCTTTACAAGGTGCAGCACCTAGCATTTGGTAGTTATTGCACCCCGGGTCCTGTATCAGAGGAACTAGAGTACAGAGCAGTACTCTATGATCTGAATCCTTTTGCTCTACTTAAACACTCAATCTGATTGCTTGATTTGATTTTGACCAAACTGAAGAAATAGACACAAAAATTCTGCACATTTCCGGCGAAGGGTCAAGGGTCCTTCGCTCTGTAGCACGGGCAAGTCACGTCAACGCGTCGATATGAAATCCCCGCAACACCACAAGCACGAAACTTCATCCGCACAAAAATCTTACGCTGCAGAGCTTTTCATTTCCGCTCCACGTCTCCGAGGAAGGAACCTTTTTCTTGAGTGCGTTGGATGTGACTATTATGTGTAGAACTAGCCCTCAAAGAAGCGGTACGTTCCACATGAGACGCGATACTAGATGTCAAAGCCTTCGCTAGCAAGACTTTACGGGCTCTGGGCAGCTGTGCCCCAAATTTACACTATCGTTAGCATTACTCGTGTACCTAGCCTGTAATAATAGCCTATCCAGTAGTTCTAAGCGCGCGGAGATCTCCGACACTCTCATCAGACGTGTTTTCTGCTAGGATTCGCTTTGCTTCCAATCTGTCCTTTCTTACTACTGGCATCCAAGAACCAACCACACGGGATCTCGTGGACAGTAGGAGCTGTAGCCTCACACAATGCTGCAGACATGCACGCGTTGTCGGCAACGAAGAATTAAGGTACTCCATCTCTGCATAGTCCCCATGGGCAAACCGAGGATGATCTTGTCCCTGACGTCAATACCGCAGTGCGATTCCCTCCTTCCAGCATGCTCCAATTGTGCCAAAGGCGATTTAGATTGCAAATTCAGAGACGAGGCTCTCCAGAAGGACATCCCTAGAAAGTCTGCGTCTTGTAGCGAATTTCGCAACTTCTGAACTCACTTAGTATCTAGTTACATCCAGTCCTTGAACAATCGGATTCAAGAGTTGAGCTCTGAGCTGGCTCTGCACTCACACCGTTTGCCCAAGTAAGTCATTTGCAACTAGTTACGTCATGCAATCTAGCTAATTTAGAAAACTCACGAAGCGATTTCTTGCATACCGATCCAACGGGCACAACATCAGCGGCAATAGCATCTTCAAATCCGCAACTAGTCCACCCTCTACATGTCTCTGTACGAGACGTAGGGCCGGACCTATATCTGAACCTTTCCTTTGCATCACGCATCACAGGAACGACGTTTGGAGCACTCTTACTGCCCGGGAGGATACCTGATGCCCTAGACGCCGCCGCCGACGATGTTGATTCCATGCCAAACATTTCACACGGCCTAAATAGATCCCTACTGACCCCCAAAATAGTTCGATTTCTTCTCGGCCGCTACGACAGCTGTATTAGGCCTCAATATGATGTTCTAGAGACAGATATCTTGAATCATGACGGGGCGGGCTTTAAAAAGCTGCCTGATCCCCAGAAATTCAAGGTACTCATGGCATGCGCAATTGCTGCTGCCTGCGAAAGCTACAAGCGTCCTGATTGGAAGCCATTAGCCCAGGTCTGCCGAGACTGGGCGAACGAGTTGGTCACACCCATCATATCTACGCCAGATGGTGATGCGCTATCGGCGACACTATTGCTTCTCATATATGAGCTAGCGGATTCAACCAGAGGCAATGCTTGGGAATTACTCGACCTCGCTAGACGAACATGCTTGCAGCTGGGCTGGCATCGAACTCTACGAATCTCACACTTTGGCGCCGCTTCGCTAGAGAGCGGAGGCACGGCAGAGACGAACAGTTCTAGTCCCAGTAAGCTCGGAATGATATCTGCACTTCAGGATATTGAGAAGTAAGCGCAATACAGTATCGACGTGCTTGCCTAGGCTTACCGCCTATAGAGATTTACAAACAGTTTTCAATCGACCGACCATGTTAATTGCGTCTAAGCTGCTGGATACTTCTGATAAGGAGGCTCTGTTCCAAGTGTTCCTCCAGTTATCTGATCAATTATATGGTGGTGGTCAAATATTCGAAAGCAGCGGCTGCCCATTCGTTGGTGAAGTTGCCACATTAATGGATTTGGCCGAAAGCGTCGGAAATCAACATGCAATTATCCTCGAAAGTTGGCTTTTGTTCTTGCCTGTCTGCGTCAACCATAAGCAGTGCATTCATTGTTTCCAAGAGGCGGATGAGCACGGTACCAAAGGGATGAGAAGCTTGAGGCGCAAGGTCATCGATGCGGCGTCTCAGCTCATACTCAGAGTTCACCGAGCTGCGACCGCGAAGGACGACTTCATTCCACCAATCTTAGCTAGCTCGAGGGCCCTCGTCTCTGGCTGCGCAATCGTCACAAGTATCTCCAAAAGATGGATCTCCTCACAGTTCCATACGAAAGACTTAAACAAGTGTACGGATATCCTATCTATGTTTGCGCCACACTGGCCGGGCGGCCATCGCTATCTCCAAGTTTGGAGGACTATTGTAGAATTGCTTGACTTCGAACCAGCTCAAATGACATGAAGCTTAGTCATTATCACCGTCCCCAACGCGAGACGTCATCAATCAAGTTCGGCGGTATGGAGGGTTTCGAAGGATACCGCAACTCATCAAGCAGCATGCTTGCCATCCGATTTGTCCTCTCTCCATGTTCGCTACTCGATCGTTAAAGTACGCACGGGAGGTGAGAGGCTTGGTTTGCCAAAGGACACTTCAGTCTTCAAGTTTGGCAGGTCAATAATAATCGTTGCCAGAGTTTCCATCCTCTCGATACCGACGGCATTGTCTGGCGTAGAGCGACAGATGGACACAGGCGTTCCTTCGTCGTCTGAAAGCCATGATCGGATCTTCTCTACGCTTGCTTCTTGGTCTTCACTCAAGACTTTGATTCGTTCTAGCCTGGAGAAAGAATTTTTAGAAGGATGGTCCCGAATGCCGGCAGGTACGTGCGGCGACCAAAGATGGTTGGTGTGGAAAGTCGTCCAGCTTCCTGGCTCCGGAAAAATAGGAGCTAGACCTTTTGGTGTACATTCGATGGTAGCAATTTTTCCGCTTTTGTCGGCAAGCACAAGATTTGCACATGTGGCTAGCCCTTTGCTGGTCAACATAACCAGGGCTTCGTCAAATGACCTGCACTCTAGGATCCGTCGCATCGCAAGATGAACAGGCAGGTGAGACTTGTCGACTGTTCCACACCTGATCGCGTTCATACAGACGCCAACACCTGAGTCGTTGAATCCAAACTTGCCTACAATTCCTGCCTCTCCCATCATCCGAAGTCGTGGCTTGCCGGTTGGTCGAATGTCGAAAAAGGCGGTTGACGTGCCGGCTTCTCCTACCCAGTCCCAGTTCTGTGCTAGGTACACCTCTCCTCGAGCGGCGTTTCGCGTGACGATTGACGTACATCCATCTGAATAGTTCGTCAAGGCTATCTCACTACGCAAATTGAGCGCAAGGATATCCAAGAAATCCCGTCCGGCACCAGAAGCAATTCCGCGCATTTCCTCCACAAGATCTGGCTCGTTCTTTTCTAAAGAATGAAGATATGTAGCTGCTCTGGCCTTCGATTCTGTCCAGTCGGCTTCGGCAGTTTCAAGGAAAAGCCGCTCATAGTTGGAAATGCATACTGCAATCCGATGTGGTATTTGACTTCCGTGAGCGAACCCAACCTCCCAAGGTGAACCGCTAGCTATGACCTCGGGTACTCCGTTCCAGCATTCAGCGACGTCGCTACGTGCGTTTCCAGACGGCATGGTTTCGACCTTCGAGTGCGCAAGATGCTAGTGGTTTTTTGACAAAATTCAGATTCGAGCAGGAATAAAATCGAAGGGCTCAGATAGTGAGTTCATTTTGGGCAAGGAAACAGTCTGAACTAATAATTGATTTGATAAGACCTCCTGCACTGGACTGCATCGTCGGCTTTTCGCGACAATTTAGTGTCTGCCGACGGAGTGATCCGGCCCACTCTTACGTGTTCTGGGCTATGTGGGAATTCAAGTCTTGCTTTGTGAGTGCTTTCAATGTTATAGATACGTCTTTCTTATTCGCTACATGTTCTGAGGATCGAGCTCCATTGCTACTTCTGTCATTCTCTATTCGAGCCTGTCACGTAAAAATGGGTTCTATTTCAATCCTTTCTCCGCAGAAGTCAAACATGACCATGATACCTAGATTGCGGGTGCATCCCGCTCGGCTCATCTCTCTCCAAATTTGAGCACTCTTAATACAGAGTTTTGCTGGATGACGTGCAATCCAACTGTTACCAATGCACTCACGATTCTAGGTCTGACCTTTCGATAGGATACCGGAATATGGACCTT
The DNA here is from genome assembly GCA_010093605.1 of Lophium mytilinum. Classification (NCBI taxonomy): domain Eukaryota; kingdom Fungi; phylum Ascomycota; class Dothideomycetes; order Mytilinidiales; family Mytilinidiaceae; genus Lophium; species Lophium mytilinum. Next base: position 2,953,474 of record MU004181.1, on the reverse strand, counting down.
TGAAAAGACGCACTAACCGCTGAATTCTGTACATACATTGGATCAATTAGATATATCACCATCGAGAGGATTTATTGAGGCATGACGCTACGTCAGTCGGAGTTTGATGTCACGCCTTTGAGAATGAGCAACCGTCCTCCATCAATTCGGATGACTTTCCCGTCCATGAAAGCGCCGGCTTTGCTCATCAACCACAATGCGCTTCCCACCATATCTTCTTCACTGCCGGCTCGGCCCGCTGGGGCCTCAGCAGCCAGATGAAGATTCGATTCAGCATTACTTGTCGTCATTCCAGACGGAACTATTCCAGGGGACATGGCATTGACTCTGACTGCAGACTGGTAAGCTGGAGGGTGTACTGTAAGTATGCTGAGTCTTACTATAGTAGTCGGCAAATTCGGCCGCCATAATCCTAACAAGGTGGTCCACTGCTGCCTTTGAAGTTTGGTAGCAAGGAACGAATTGGTGGTTGTGCACACTGGCGGGACTGCTAAACAAAATCACGCAGCCCCTTCCCTCACCCTTTGCGGCTGCCGCTCCGAGGAGGCTAATCAAGCCAGCAGTCAAGAAATAAGGTGCGAGAACATTCTAGTAGACGATTAGCATCTTACTCAAGCATCCCAAGCATAGACGACTTGCTAGCCTAAAAGTATGCTCCCAGCCTTCGTAAGGTGCAGATAGCGTTGCAGCCTCGAGTTTGTCCAGGGCATCGCCTGGAACGTAAGTGACTTCATTCATGTACCGCACCGCAGCACAATGAATCAGCGCATCAAGTGAAGTTTGTGTGGACTTGACTTTCTCCACGACTTCCTTGATTCCATCCTCACTTGAAAGGTCGCCATGAATACTGTCATCTATGTCAGTGAATCAATCTTTAAGGGGGACATCGGCAGACGAACACGACGGTTTCAGAAGAAGACGAGAGGCTTTCTAGTTCGGCCTTAACGCTTGATAGAGAGTCCAAGTTGACATCTATTAATATTGTATTTGCTCCGTTAATTGTGCAGCCTCGTGCAAGCATGTGACCTATACCGGAAGCTAAATAGTCGACGTCAGTGAATGAACCACACTATATCGGTGGCTAAAGGGGGATTTTGAGAGGACTCACCCGCGCCAGTTATTGCTACCCAGCGACCTGCAACATCGAAAAGCTCGTTCACCCGCAGATGGTTTGCCATAATCGAAATTAGCCTTTGATAAATCCGTGATGAGACTTGACAACCTCTTTCAAGGCGTCTACATTGTATGCAGTATAAGTTTACGTCGCTTTCAGAATCTTGTTAAACGTTATCTATTCATTCTCTTTCAGATCGTTCGGGGGAAACCGCAGCTGATTGAGTTTGGGGAAACGGCCCGAAACTGGGCCTTTTTCGCCGTTCTGCGACGGATTGTGGAAAACCGACGCGATACGCCGACGACCCTATCACCCGATTTCCTCGTCAATGCGCTGGGGATTGTTACGCTAAAAATGGATAATTTGTATACTCCGAATTTTTTTTACCAATGTGCCTTCAAGACCAGTTCACGGACGAGCTCCTGCATATTTGGATAGCCCCAGAGCATGTCAAGAGACACCGTTCGGCCATTTGTACTCTTTTGTTTACTCGCTATTGAGAAAATATGCCCGCCATGGACATCGTACTTTCCCCTTTCAGGTCCAAACTCTTGCTTTTCTCGGGCCTCTTCGTGACAACAATCACTGCGGTGATATTTGTCTATCTCTACTTCTTCTACGTTGATATACCGAAAATCAACGGGATTCCCGAAATTCCAGACGGTGAACTCCTCGCTGGCCATCTCTATAAACTGGGAACGGACCATGCCACCACTGCGGAAGCATGGGCCTCCAGATATGGATGGCCCGTTTTTCAGCTCAGAATGGGACGACGACGGGCTATCATGCTAAATTCTTTTGAGGCCGCTCGTGACTGGATTGTTAAAAACCAGTCAGCCACCTTGGATCGACCATGGTTCTACACGTTCCATGGAATCATTTCGGCTACTTCAGGTGGGTGATAGCTATTCCTAAGATTAACACGTGTGCTGAAATCATTCACTACAGCCGCAACAATCGGAACAAGCCCTTGGGATGAGAGGACTAAAAAGCAGAGACGGGTCGTGGGCGCATTCACGACGGGACCCTCGATTCAAAAGCTGCGAAATGCGTTAGACATGGAGACTTGCGCAGTAATCTCGACGCTCTACTATGACAGTCAAAAGGGAACAGCCGAAATTATGCCTCATATTTACCAGGAGCGGCTCGCTCTAAATCTCATGATGATGTTTTGCTACGGCACACGCTTTTCTTCGGTCAAAGACCCTCTACTTCTTCAGATCTTGAAAGACGCCAGCACCATTGCTAGGTATGACTCCCGAATGGGGTACCCACGTGTTGAATAACATGGACGCTCATGCTTTACAGCTTTCGGTCAACGAACTCCAATGCTCAAGACTTCATTCCTCACCTGAGATATCTCGGTGGAAATGGACGAATGACAACGGCCAAAGAGGTCCGTAGCCGCCGGGACGAATGGCTGGCGAAAATGCTGGACAATGTTCGTCACACGTTCAATCTGCGCACTGGGCCTAAAAAGAGCGTGGCCGAAATGCTGCTTGCAGACAGTGGCCAGGAGGACCTCACTGCGCGTATGTGTCACTGATTCGAAATATCTCCTGCCGGAAGGATGCTAACCTTCAAAGTTGATATTAAAACTATTCTCGGTGGCCTTATGTCGGGCGGGTTCGAGACTATTTATTCAACTGCCATTATCACCATTGGAATGTTATCGACGGCGCAGGGACAGTCGATGCAACAAAAGGCTTACGACGATATCATGAAAGTCTACGATACGCCTGAAGATTCTTTTAAGCTTTGCTTAACGGAGGAGAAGAGTCCCTACCTGGTTGGCCTGGTGAAAGAAGCTTTGAGGTTCTATCCACCGCTAAAACTCCTCCCAGCGCGACAGACCTTCACGGAATTTGTCTATAAAGGAGCTACTATCCCGAAAGGTGTGCTCGTTTATATCAACACCCAAGCGATAAACCGCGGTAGGCACTTTCTTCCATTTTCTGGTCGAATGCGTATTTGTTCGCTAATTAGAAGCCAGACAAAAACACTTATGGCCCCGACGCCGACCAGTTCCGCCCAGACCGATGGGTAGAGAAGGACCATGGCATTCCACCACCGTACCACTTCGCTTTTGGAGCTGGTGGCCGTATGTGCACTGCTGTCAACTTCTCCAATCGAGTGCTTTACGCACTATTTCTCCGCTTGATCGTGTCCTTTAAAATCACGGAGAGTAAAGTGTCACCTCCGAACACAGATTATGTTAAGTATAAACGTGATTCAACTGAGTCAAACTCTATCGCCTCGGAATTTAAAGTAAGGTTTACGCCAAGGGATACATCAGTTCTAGAGCAGTGCTTGACGCAATCTCAGGACGAGTTGGCCGACTTAGTTCCTGGAGTTGATGCTGAGCCTCTCCTACGATGATGATCCGGTGTCAGATGCCTATGGTAGACTTGAGTCTGTTCATAGGAATCGATGCAAATAAGACGTAGATAACTGAACATGCTGATGGGACCCTTTTATCTATGGATTTATGTGCGCATATGACTTGGGACGCCAAACTCGTTTTTCTGGGGCCATTTTGATTTGATGCATCCCTTGAAAAAGCGCAAACGCTCTGTAAGCTTGAGAAATATGATTCGTATGCTTAAACAACTTGAAAGGTCTACAGAGGAGCGTATACGTCGTTTGAATTATGAGTATGTGAGTTCGAGTCTGTCGATATTTTGTATATTTCTAAACTATATACCACACTGCTCGCCGCTAGCTTTCCAGACCTTAGCATCTTTCATAACAAAATTGACTGATCTCAAAGCACCAGGGTTGTATTCTGGGTCCTCGTCCAAAGCAATGATGTCTGCTTGCGAGCCCTCTTCAAACCACCCGAATTGCCGTCCACAGAGATCGCCGCCACATGCCTCCCAGCCGCCCACAGTACATGATTCTAAAACATCCGCAATGGGTATGCCGGCCTCGATCATTAGCTCTAGCTCTCTGACATTGTCACCATGCGGAAACGTGCCTGTATCTCCTCCGCATGCAATTCGAACACCAAGATCATGGGCTCGTTTGACTTGACGCAAAATCTCGTCAAACCGGTGGGCGTGCAGCTTCTCAGCAATTGCGAGCGTAGGCACCAGAATGATGGCTTTCTCGGCCATCAGCTTGCACATCTCATCTGAAAGGAAATAAGCGTGCTCAAGCGTGTTGACGCCCGCCTCGATGGCCGCTAACGCTCCCTCGCGGGTACAGCAATGAGCGGACACCGGGCAGCGTGCCATCGCAGCCTCTGCGACTATCGTGTTCATCTCCTCTTGTGAAAACACCAGATAGTCAGGGTTCGGCTCCTTGGAGGGATGAAGCACACCTGGAATATAAGGATGTTGCTGTGCAGGCGGAGACCTCATGATTCTTCGCCTGTAATCTGCAAAGAATTTGATAATGTCTGCTCCTGCGGCAACACGTCGTCGAACTGCCTGACGGCACTGTTCTACCCCATCGACAGCGTCAGCGCCCGCGGGTAAGCAGTGGCCTCCACCGCTGTTCTCTGTGCGACACTCGTAAGAACCGGTGCTAGCAATGACCTTTGTCGCGACGAATAGGCGAGGGCCAGGAGTCAGACCCCGAGCAATAGCATCTCGTAAATTCGCGTCACACTCTTGCATGCCTTCTGAACCTAGATCCCTGACCAAGCAGAAGGTGAGTCAGAATCGACAGAGACGAAAAAAAGGATGCTGCAAATAATTACCGGTAGGTTGTGTAGCCCGCAAGAAGCGCTGTGCGGCAATGATTGACCCCACGGACGATTCTCTCGGTCATGCTTTCGTCTCTCTTCTGCTGCAGAGCACCTCTCTCGCTATAGATTTGGTTAGGAATCAGAAGTAGCGCTAACGAAGCAGCTGGGAACTCACTCGTAAGAATGCAGGAAAACATGCGTATGTGCGTCGACCAGTCCAGGCAATACATACTTTGCGCGCAGGTCAATATCTCCCTCCTTCATCGTCTCAGAGAAAGGTGCCTTTTTGTCATCGCGCTCGAAGACCCGAGTGATCAGGCCAGTTGCAGAGTCAACAGTGATTGAAATATTCTGTCGAACTCGTTTGGCCTTGGGATCGAACAGCGACGATGTGTGCAGTGTATATTGGGTCATGATGGTTATTGATCCGAGCATTAGACGAATAAGAGCCTATGGAAATGATTACGTCGATAGAGCAGACTTTACGTCTAGAACTAAATCATCCAAAAACGCCTCTGAGATATGCGCATTGAAACATGGATTGTATTATCGAACTAAAGACGTAGAGCGAAGCCGAACTATAGACGATAAGAAAAGTCGGAATCGGAAGCACCGCATCGGATCAAAGCGTGATTTTACTAGACAAAACCGGGTAAACCCGATACGTGCAAATGACTCAAGAACAACATGGTTAATTTTAAGTCTAACGGCTTTGCTTCAAGAAAAGAGAGACTGTGTAAGAGATAGGAGTGCGGAAGGGTGGGCTGGAAATGGAATTCATGGTAATCAGGTATTGAGAGACGAGTCATTGAGGAGATAAAGGAAAAGGAGGCGCGCAGCGAGAGATATATGCTGGCGTTAGCCGAGCACGTGACTAGCAACCGTCTAACATACATCCCTTTAGGTACCATGTCATGTATATACTACAATTGCATCGCGGTCCCTTCTCAGACTGTAAAAGGTCTTTAATAAGCACTAAATTCGACATCATGGGGTAATTCTGGCACCCTCGTCAAGATTCTCCACACCACTCTTGACGGAGAAAAGCCGGGGCCTGTATGAGGCCTAGAATGGAACTACCTCACTAGGCTATCTACTAGGCTTCCTGATAATCGGGTTCGGCGCAACGCGACGATTTTGCCCATGGAGTCGGGAAACGCCTAACTGAAGATTTCCAGCTTGGTAACTGAGCTACTGCGGAATAATGTAGCACATTGACGCACTACTCAACCTATCGCATTCTATCTTTCTGATATTCACGAAAGATAACAACAATGACTATCGTATGGTATTTAGTCGAGCCTCAAACCTGCGATTTGGGATCTACATCCAGTACTCATCGAGTCAATCTCATATCTACAGGGTGGAGAACCCCGTTTACGGAAGGACGTCCATACTACTCCGTCGAACCCTCGAGTTGAAGATTTGAACTCTTCCTTCAAAGTCAACATCTGCACACTTCGAAAACACTATCACAATGGGTGAAGGAAGCATCTCTGTCAAGATGAATTCTACTTCAGAGCCGGATTTCAAGGCTGCCCTGAAACCAGGACAGGGAGATGCGGCTCTAGCCTACCTTGAGACGTCTGAGGTTATAACATACACAAAAGAAGAGGAGAGAGCGGTTCTACGCAAGATTGACTGGGTCTTGATGCCACTCGTATGTCACGCATATCCCCTCCGTTGTGTGAACTAGATCTATTTCTCTTCTTCCCCGTATTTGCTTTTCGTGTACTCACAAGTTTTCTGGGCAGATGGTTATCTCGTACACGATCCAGTACATGGATAAGAGTGTCATGGCTCAATCGGCGGTCTACGATCTGATCTCGAATCTCGGACTGAAAGGTCAACAGTACTCTTGGTGCTCGTGAGTATCCTCTAAACCCAACTTCAAGTTTTCAACCAATCTGGAACGCTCCAGGTCAATCTTCTACTTTGGATATCTCGCCTTCCAACCCTTTGCAGCCCGATTGCTCAACTATGTGCCCCTTGGTCGCTTCGTGGCAACCACTTCCATCATTTGGGCAGTCATTCTATTCTGCACTGCCGGAGCTATGAACTTCCGAGGAATGATGGCAGTTCGTTTCTTCTTGGGTATGGCCGAGGCTGGTGTATCTCCAGCATACGTCCTCATCACCGGCACATGGTACAAGAAGAACGAGATTCCACTCCGCATCACCACGTGGTACTGTGGAAATGGTTTTGCGATCATCCTTCAGTCCTTCATTGCTTACGGAATTGCCCACATCGACACTGGTATCGCCGTTTGGAGATGGTTTTTCATCATCTTTGGTATCGTTGGGTTATTGTGGGGTGCCGTGCTGTGGATATATATGCCAGACAGCCCTTTGACTGCCAAATTCCTCAATGAAAGGGAACGGGCGATTGCGATCGAAAGGCTGCGCGACAACCGGACTGGTATTTCGAACACTACATTCAAGAAGGAACAACTCGTCGAAGCCTTGCTTGATATCAAGGTCTGGTATGGCTTCTTCTACAGCATTGCCTGTGTCGTTCCCGCCACGGCGGTGGCCAACTTTGGCGGCCTCATCATCAAAGGTACCGGTCTTCCCGTGAACATGAAGCTATTTGGATTAACACATTCCTCCAGGATTCGGCTATGACAGCTTCAAGACATCTCTGCTCAACACACCTCTGGGGTTGACGCAATGCATGGGGCTTGTGACCGCCGGATTCGTAACCTTCTACTACCCGAACACACGCTGCCTGATGCAGTTCGCTTGCAACGTCCCTGCCGTCATCGGATCCGTTCTCGTGTACACGCTCCCTAAGCACAATCGCACGGGGCGGCTCGTCTCCTTCTACTGCACCAACTTCACCAACGCGTCACTTCCGATGATGTTCGCTCTCACCACCACCAACATCGCCGGCCAGACCAAGCGATCTGTGTCCACCGCCCTCCTCTTTGTCGGATACTCCACAGCCTTTATCATCGGTCCCCAATTCTTCCGCGCCAGCGAGGCACCTGGCTACCCTATGGGGTTCAAGACTATGATTATTATGTTCTCCATCGCTGCGCTTGCTCCCGGTCTTTATTTCTGTTATGCTAGATGGTTGAATGCGCGAAAGCAGAAGAAGCTCGCGGAAAGTAGTGATGACAATGGTCCAGTCGAGAACGAGGAGTTTCTCGATCTCACCGATAAGCAGCAGCCACGTTTCGTGTACGCCATGTGAGTCGGTTGTGCCAATAAAGAAACCACGCGTCTCTGGGCTGTGTAGATTTATTGGGCCATCCTCTCACTACATCGAGGGTTATGAATTGGGACGTTTTGTATCTGTGCTTTCGTGTCCGATAGTATTATAATCGTAAGACAATGCCTTACATATTGATTGTGAATTTGAAGTCGCCAAGTTGCATCGCCACGTAGCCTTCGTGTTCACTAAGTGTGTGCCTTTTTATAGGAGCTCCGCCGGCATAATGTCCCACTCAGCGGCCCACGGGAGGAGCACCGTATCATCACCTGATGCGTTGTCGAAGAACAAAGCATTTTCTTCCACGCCAAAGTCATAGTGGGTGTGTGTGACCTGATCCCAAGTCAGGGACTGGTCCGAAAAGAGTATGTTATGAATCTCTTCCGTTATCAACGTGTCGTCGTAAACGGAGACGTCTTGGCTCCTGGTGAAAGCGAATGAGACCTTTTGAAGCAGCGGAGTCAGGCTTCGGGTGCATAAGGTAGCTTCGTTCCATCGGTCCCCAATACTGGTGAGCAGCTGCAAGCACTGGGGGATAGATCTCTCGAGTAGTTGCAGAGCCAGGTCTCGCAAGGGCCGATAGTCGCGAGATGACCAGCATGCCTCTAGGGCGATGACGGCGGTTTCGAATAGAATATGAACACCATGTCAGGGATAGAACAGTCTTCGTCTGCGGTCCTGACCAAGATAGTCTTCGATCAATTCCAGAGATGATTCCAGGACAACGCGTCGATCCTCAAAATCCCTCACCCGCAGCCGGGGAGTTGGTCGATGAATACGAGCCCTGAGGTGGTAGAATTGCACATGCTTGAACTCCAGCATGTCATACTGTGTGTAGAGTTGAGCCTCGTCGTACCAGGACACTAAGCGACCGGTAATGTCTACAATCCAGTCTTCCACTGTTGAGCTGCCAAAAGTGTGAATATCCTCTTCGAGATGGAGTACTCTATGGACCTCGGTCTCTAAACCACGATACCGGTAGATGTGATGGGCAGAAGACTTCTTTGCGCTATCGGCAGCAGATTCATGGGAAGGCTCTTCGTGGGGAGGTCGGTACTATTACTGTGAATGAGAAAGGAGAGGAGTAGAGCGGGATCACTTACCTTGGTAGTGACTATCTCTTCTGGAAACGATAAGGGTAGCCTAAGGTTGGCGCACAATGACCTTTCCATTCCGTAAGTTACCCAGAAGAGCGCCGATCGTAGCTGGACCTGTTCTGCATCAAGCCCTTCTGGACCATTCCCGTATAGGCCCAGACTTAAAACTATCCGGACTGCATTGGCAATGCAAGTCCAATTGTCCACCCTCTCTGGACACATGTGCGCGTAATGGGCCAAGAGCAATGAAATTTGGAGGGCTTGGATCTCGCTGTGACCTTCTAGGGCCTGGAGGTGTTTCAAAGCGGACTTGTAGAAGGACGCAGATGCCTCTCGCGCTTGATCTTCGGCTTTCCACGTCAAAGTGATGGCTGAAATAGCTAAAACGATGAAAAGCGTAAAGTATTCAAAATGACCAAGACGTGAATTAGCGGGGATCCCGTAAATTAGGATCGAGTTCGTGTCTCCAAGTTCGGCATCCTGGGTGTATTGGACGATATCTTCCAGCATAGACTCAGCCACGCAGGGGTATTGAGGCAGATGAGTATCAGCGTAGTTGCGTATCATGCGTGTCAAGGCCGAGCGAGGCACGCTTTTCAAATTGATCAGACTACCGGTGTACGGTCTTTTGTGGTGATCAGGGGAATGCTCATTGGCAGGAAACTTGCCTTCTTCTCTTCCCCGTTCCCCAATGACAGCCAGCGGGGGGCATGAAGGGCGGAAAAAGAGAGCCGAGGAGACCTTGGAGTGCAGAAACGAGCTATGCCTAGGCAAATCGAATGAAATAGTGGCCTGCGCAATCTTGGAAGCCATGGAGTAGGGCACATTCTGAGGGGCTGCTCGAAAATGAAGCACTTGGGCCTCAAGTTCCGCCACACGAGCCTCAAGAGACTTGACTAAGCTATAGAGGGCATCTTCAGCCGCCAATACAGGCCGCAGGCTGCGGAAGGCTGCAGATTGTGTGATTACCTTCGCGGGACTGCTTCTCTCGTCGCAGGGTCAAACCCCAGACAAGCTGCATTTGCTGTTCTGCAGGATGTGCATGCGGGGAACTTGAAGTCGCACTATGCAGCTTATCAGCACAGGTGCCCGTGGAAGGAAGCATAGCCTGCATCGATACGTACTTTGGTCTTACGTTGTCTGCATCGTGTGCAGACCTTGGTCGAACGGCGATGCGATCGGGGCATGGCAACAATCTTAGGCGCGTCCGAATGTATCCGAATCCGAATTCATTGCAATATGAGTATATTGATCAAGAGCGCATGCCACAGGAAGGAAAGAGGCGCGTTGGCGAGATCCCGGGAAGTGTATGTACGTAGCAAGCTATGTGGCTATCTTTATTGCACTTTAGATTGTGCCACCGAGAGTTTCGCCGAGCTGAGACTAGGAGATTGCAGACGGGCACTCTCCTTCGTGCACACCAATACGTAGTCCACGGCGGGGTTTGCACACACGCGTTAAGTAAATAGTCTGAGATGTTAATAGAATATGATGTTTTGCGAGCCTGAAGCTACCTTTGCAGAACGTGAGGTGTAAGTCTGTCCTGTCAGTACTCTTGGGACGTTTCACGCCTTCCTATGACTGCTAAGCTGATTCGCGAAGTGCTAGCTGTCATCTTAGATTAATAGCGTACAGAGGGAGCAAGGAAGCAATATCTGCGACGGTGAGTTGGCATCGCGGCCAGGTTTGTAGATGCAATGCATTTCAACCCTCCACAATTGTGCGGGCAGGATATCGACCCATCTCACGTAGAATGTTGAAAAGGAATGATTCTTCTGAGTGTCCCTGATTTCAACGTCACAGAACGGCTCATGCCGCTCTCCCCGAATAGAACACGGAACGCTCTCAGCCTCTCCACCCGTGAACCCCTCCCGATGTCTGCATCGTCAGGGTTCAGGGTGGCTCCAGGTGCAGGCGCCACAATATCGACAGCTGTCCGTTAGGAAACAGGCACGAAAGCCGTGGCGCATAGTGGTCTTAGACTGTCCGATAGCAAAACGTGCTCTAGCTCGCCCTTCCCGCCGCCTCATCTCCACCACGAGAATGAGTTGGCCGCCACAATCGCCGCCCGTTTCTCCTATGATAGACCCAATCCTGCTTAGCGCCCACCTTTTGACAAGCACAACAGCCCACTACCCACGGGAGCTTCCCACCCAGGTCTATCGCCGGAACGCTTCGGCCATGGTTCACCACGTCTGCGGGACTGTTCTCTATCAGCAGCTTGCATCGAGGGGATCTGAAGACGGCGCATTTTAGCTCAAACTTCGTCCCATGGCATCTACATGAAAGAACAACAGAGGTACCAAGAGGTAGCAACAACGAAGAAGCTCTCTGACGACAGTCTTGCCTCCTGCCAATCACAGGATGCGGAAGATGTTTCAACTTTTATACCGGGCCGGGGTCTGTGCACTATTCAGGTACGGCTGTCCCTGCGCGGGATAGACAAGCATCTTCTATGGGAGATCGTCTTCCGTGGCCTAGCCCCTGAGGAGACATGCACTCGGAATATTCCAATAATAACTACCATTCGCCATGTATCTGCTTCTTTTCATAAGCTTTTCACTCCTCATCTTGCCCGTTCTTGCTTTGCTCCGTCGACCTTCACTCGCTTGAGTCGCTTGCACCTCGCTTTTCATCAACATGCGTATCCACGTGTGTCTGATCACGCTCGCTTCATTGTCACTTTCTGCTTCAGCTTCCGTTTGCTCGAGTGGAATCTACAAGGACCTTCTTGTCTTGTCAGCTCACCCTGCTGCAGAAAGCTATTGCTCTCTTCACTACCCCTTGCCGAAGCACACTGTCACAGTTACTTCGACTCCACACAAGTATGCGAACAGACACGCGCCAACCAGCAGCAAGAAATTCTTGACGACCGCTGTCCCGAAAGACTGTACTGCTAAGTGGTCAAGTGCATATAAGACCGGGGGCCACTTCTTGAGTACCTTGTGCTCTTGCATCGAGACCCCGGTGACCAAAACGGTAAGATCAGGACCTAAGAGTCTATCCGGTCTCTATACGCAAGTCTGACAGGAACCCAGCTTACTGTCACACCGGTGAAAACATCCGCAAAGCCTACGCCAAGCTCGAAGTCTTCCACTCATTCATCGACCAAGCCACTCTTCACGTCAAGCTCGAAGAGTCTCCCTCATTCTTCGACCAAAGCCGCATCCACTCCGACTTCGAAGAGTTCCTCTCATTCTTCTACCAAACCAGCGTCTTCGCCAAGTTCAAAGACATCTTCTCATCCTTCTGCCACGCCAACGCCCACTCCGAGCTCAAAGAGTTCTTCTCATTCATCGAGCACGGTTCATTCTTCGAGCATTTCGCATTCCTCGAGCACGTCTCATTCCTCGAGCAGTGCCTCCTCGTCCCCACCGTCTTCTTCGGCGTCGTCCACCCCAGTACCGGCCTCTTCCACTCCGATTCCCACTTCGAGCCCCACGCCATCCTCTACTCCATCCTCTACACCATCATCTACGCCTTCCTCTACGCCTTCCTCTACGCCTTCCTCTACGCCTTCCTCTACACCTTCCTCTACGCCTTCCTCTACGCCTTCCTCTACGCCTTCCTCTACGCCGGTCTCTACGCCATCATCTACACCGGTCTCTACGCCATCATCTACACCGGTCTCTACGCCATCATCCACGCTCTCGTCTGCTCTATCTTCTTCAGCCTCCTTATCCAGCGCTGTCAGCTCACCCTCTTCGTCTGCTGCCTCGGTCACTGTTCCACAGCCCTCTGTCACTACCACAACCTCAGGACCCACTGTCCTTCCCTCCCCACCCACGTGCCCCGGATCCGACGGCGAATGCGTCTTGACCTCAGGGGGCTACTATGTCATTTCCTGCTATCTTGACTTCTACGGAAATGATCTCCCTTCAAGCCCGCAACAGGCTGATAGCATAGCTGGATGTATCGACGAGTGTAACGCACTTTCTACCTGCGTTGCAGCTTCTTGGATCCCTCCAACCAATGGAGGGCCTGGATTCTGCTATCTCAAAGACACTATTACTGAAGAGCTTGCCGATAATAAGATTCAGAGCGGAAAGAAGGTCGATAGCTGCCCATCGTCCGGTAAGTTGCTTCGGCGATCTAGGGGAAGGGCGCGTTACCCAATGCGCGATGTAGAGGGTTAAGCTCTGTAGGGTATGGCAGTTGATATGGAATGGCCGTATGTGAGGATATAGAGTGGATTCTACTTCATGTTCCAGAGACTTTGACCTCGACGAGAGTGTTCCCACGGAACTAGCATATACGGCTTTGTATACGGTTATATCTCTGCGCGTTGTCTTTTAATGGGATGTTAGGGAGCAAGGTCTGGATTTTATTCATGTCCCTCTTTATGTAATAGATGACACCAAATGAGTGCCATCGCGTACATACGAAGCAGAGTGTCTTTATCTTCAGGAACGATTTATGTTAGGAAAAGGATACTTAAAAGCTAAGAGAACTCCAGTAATAGAAGGCATATATTACAAATAGTGCGGGAATTTCTTCTATCAGACGATATAGGTGGCTATCCATCCGAAAGAAAGAGGCAGAGGTAACGATAAACGTTACCTTCGTACAAAGGTACCCAGCCCGTAACTCCAGACCAATCACGTAACTTGGTGCGTGCTTGGCCCGTGCAGGGCGCTCGGCAAGCTTTCGGGGGCCTGTGGCCGAGGCGGGTGCATGTCAGCCCGATTTACTCTGATAACTCCCCGACAGCCCTCCAAAAGTCATACTCGCTCATTTCTCGATCTTCAACTCCCCGCAAACCGGGGAACACTCGCTCTCTGGCATGGCAGTGTGCGTCTACGGCCGCAGCGAGCTGCTAAATATGGCAGTCCGCGTCCAAGGCCGCAGCGAGCTGAGGCCGCCGTCGAAGTATATAGAGCACACTTGACCGCGAACGAGGGAGCATTCATCATACAAGACCATCCCACAGTTTCCCAACACCAAAGACACTTATACTACCTTCGCAAGACTTGAAGAGCCGGCCTATTCTTCCTAGCTTCATCGCATTCCCAAATAGCATAATGAGCACCACCAAGCCTACCCTCGCATTCTTCGGCGCAACAGGCGGATGCGCGTCCGCTGCCCTCACTGCGGCTTTGAAAGACAACTATACCGCAACAGCTTGTAAGCACTACCACAGCCCTCCAGCACACAACCGCATCTAACACGTATCACGTAGTGGCTCGCACCCCCGAGAAACTCCGCAAAATACTTGCCTCAGCCCCGCACTCGGTTCCCTCCTCGACCCTCGACAGCGCCCTCACAATTATCGCCGGCAACGTCAAGTCCGTAGAAGACGTTAAGAAGACACTCGTGTCTCCAACATCCCCCGGCCATCTCGTGGATACGATCGTGTTTGGCGTGGGGGGCGCTCCCCGCTTCAACAAGTCGCTATGGGCGCCTTTCACGATTGATGATCCCCACGTCTGCGCGACAGGCACAGCAACCGTTCTTACTGCTTTGACGAGTCTCGCAGAGGAAGGCATCCGGACTACCGCGAGCGGCGAGAAACCGGTGTATGTGACGATCAGTACAACGGGTGTGACTGATGGACAACGGGACGTGCCGTTCTTGCTCTATCCACTATACCACTGGGCGTTGCAAGTGCCACATGAGGATAAGAGGTCAATGGAGCTGCAGCTTTTCGGTGCTGCAAAGGACAGCAAGATCCGCAACTTTGTGGTTGTGCGGCCGACGTTGCTGAGCGGTGGGGCTTATGGGGCGGATAAGGTCAGAGCCGGGTGGGAATGGGGAATCAGGGGCGTTGAAGGCAGAGAGAAGGAACAAGGCCCCGCGCTGGGCTGGTATGTGGGAAAGACAGATGTTGGCCACTGGATCTTCCAAGAAGTCATCAAGAAAGGAGGATGGGAGGGCAAGTGCGCGACTCTAACCTATTGAGCATCAAGTGCGGTCCGAGTGCATGGTTCAGGTATGGCAGGGGAAGCAACGGTTTAGAGGATTTGTAAAACATGTCGGCGTTGTTCTGATCTACTAATGTCATTTTTATATTGTCAATATCAGCATAAGGAATTTCGATCACCTTCTTCAAGCCCATCGACCACTGGCATATGAGCCTCAATGCTTTCGACAGTGTGAAGGAGACTCAACTTGCTCACTTTAAATATTGATTCCAGAAAACTCAACAGATAACTTCGATCTCTGATATCCTCTCCAACACAGAAGCAAGGCTTGACTCCTCGCTACGACTCCAACAGGATTCTCGCCTAGGAGACAGATATTCCTGGAGCAACAGCACATCAGGGACATGTAAGCGGATCCAATCGCGTAGAAACAGCCGGGCCAGCTGTAATTTCTCAGCTCCTCAGCTGCGTGGCTGTCGCCACAACCCAAGACTAAACGTAACTCCGATAGAAATACTCTATGAATGAGTGTTCTGTGACGGTATGGAACAAAGACATGGCGACGAAGAAGGATGAAAGAAATCGGTAGTGCTTATAATGTACCCCGCTAACAGGCCTATTCCCATATAGCGGCGGCGCCTGGGCGAATCTTACTTGAAGCTAGCAGCAAGTCAGAACACAACCTCTGACTAGATCCGGGAATATCAGCACTCCAGGTTGCACATCCATGCACAGGCAAGCATGGTATGAAGCCAGATGGAGGCGGCAACGACGGCAATCCGCAGAGGCCAAGGCTTGGTGACGCCCACAATGGACCCGGCCGCCATCGCGCCCCCAGACAACCACGACGACAACACCCCGCCGCGCAAGAAGCAGAAGCGCAACAAGCCCACTTTAAGCTGCCTAGAGTGTGTCGAGCGCAAGACTAAGGTATGTGGGACTGGTTCTCCAATTGAACGCCTGATTGACCTTATTGGGACGCGTAGTGCGACAGAGGACGCCCAGGATGTCTTGCCTGCCTCAAACGTCAGTCCGAATGTCGCTATTCAGAGGTAGCAAACCTGATAGCTTCTGCTGAGTGAGTTTTGCTGGTCTCTCAAGCATAGATCGCAGCTCAGAAACTTCCAGCTCAGCAGTCCTGTACGGATATGTTCGATATGCTAACATGTTCTAGTTCTAGCCGAAGCCGTGTTGATCGATCGCACTCTGTGAAAGCAAAGAAGCAAACAGAAACGCCTATCACGGGGAATGAAAATGGCAGTCTATCTCAAAAGGTGATGTTGAATTGTATCTCTGCGATTGGTCCGCCTCCTGTAAGCTGACATACCTTAAGATGCCAACATCGAGGTCACAGGACCGAAGTGTATCGCTTACATCAACGACCTCGTCTTCTTTCTTGCTATCAAAGATTCCGAATTCCACGCAGAGTTCGTCCATGTTTTTTGGCCTGGGTTCACAGCATCCTTTTACCAACTATTGGACCAGCCAGGGTGGCCTACCCGAAGTAGTTGGAGTGCTACCAAGCAAGGACCAAGCCGACATACTTGCGGCCAAGTACTTTGATGCTGTCGATCCAGTGTATCCCATGATTCACAAAAGAAACTTCTACGCCGAGTATGAGCGTTTCTGGTCCTTGTCTCTTCAAGAAAAGCAGACAGCCGACCCGAGTTTACTCGCCCTACATTTCATTGTCTATGCTTTAGGAACGCAATTCATACAGACGCCATCGGATCAAGAGCGAACCCAGATTGCCGAGTTCTACGTATCAGCCGCTCACCAAGCTCTACGATTGTCTTCTTATCTAAGTAGGACGTCAGTGAGGGCCATCCAAGCCATGGTACTCGTTTGCTATTTCCTCATGAACGACAATCATGCTTCGGATGCTTGGGGTTTCGGCGGTGTCTTGACTCGCCAAGCATACGCTATGGGTCTAAACCGAGATCCAGATATCGTGTGTCCCCGTTGTTCGCTGAGTGAGAGACAGCAGAAACGAAAAGTCTGGCAAGCGGTTTTATTTCAAGACACCTTCCTAACCGTGCTTCTCAAATTACCCCCAACGACCACTTTCTCGGATGTCCGAGTCGAATCACTGACCGACGATCTCGATGAGGCCGCTGGAGCTGGACTGACCGCAAATGGCGGTCATGAAACCGTCATAAACCCCATGAGCATCGACAACATTGCACCAATGTCAGACCCGCACCCACCATATGAGCTAGCAGACCGACAGTACATCCGTTCCATGTGGCATCTCGCCAATCTTGTGCAGCGAACATTGTGCACTCCGCGGTCTCTCAACCGCCCATTAACCAATTCTCCAGAAGACAAGAAAAACCTCATCAAAACTTACAGCGAGGTGCACGATAAATTTCCCCCCACATTAAGAGCATCCGATTACGACAGCGTATCTAGCCTTGCGAATAGCAATCCCCGCGTTTTGCGCCAATCGATGTTTTTCCGCTCGAACTACTGGCACTGTGTTATGATCGTTCAAGCAGATGTCAATGATGCCGAAGGCGTTTCATGCAACGTGCAAGGTGCCCTAGAAGCCGCACGAATGGCCTTGGCGTCCTTCTTTGACTTCTGGGAGTTCTTACGAGTCGACGCGGGGGTCTGGTGGGTTTTCCAACACCGGGCTTTCGAGGAAGCAGTAAGACATCTAGACACGATGTGTAAGACCAAAGCTAAAACTTCACGTAGCTACTGATGGCTCGCATCCTCTCCGCCCAAAATGAGCCGCTTTCACCAAACCAATTCGCCATACCACCCAGCTCTGACCCTCTTTTCATGCTCGCAAAAATGGACGTGAGGAAGACTCTCGATATCCTGGAGCTGGTGAGTAGTGTTGCGCCTGAGATGCAGAAAACGCGCACAGATGTGCTGCGTACCGCGTTCGAAGATATCACTTGGTGAGCATGTATAATCCATTTCAAATCTTTCCTTTCACGTAAGTACATATGGGCGTTTGGAGAGAAACAAACACTTGTTGGAGGTTTTACTCCTGTACATATTGTCCTCTATTACGAGCTGACTAGACAATGATTTGCCGTGGTCTGCCCGTGGTGAATCGTACAACCGGGTGCTTCTGATGGGAATAGTCTCCGGATAGATTGGAGATGCCGATCTGAACTGATAGCTGCAACTCCGTGAGGTTCAATGGAGGTTCGAGGCTTAATGGAGGCAAGCAAGATGCCTATGTGTATTCTAGAAAATGACGACTGCGATTTATGTCCTCAAACATATGTGGTGAATGAGGTGGAAAGTGACCAGCCTCGATCAGGTAAGGTTGGAAAGTGTACTGTGCCAAGCCGTTAGTGCTACCTACCGTATTCTCTGAGTATATACAAAAGCCACGCTTGGCACCCCTAAACCTATAAGCGTTTAGTTTATCGGGAAATCGAGCTGTCAGACGCCGATGGGCGCCGATGGGCGCCGACAGGCCCACAAATCAGCTCGATAGGCGTAACATGATTCGCTCAACGGGTAAGGTTAAAATTGCGCTGCCAAGCGTGGCTTTTGTATATACTCAGAGAATACGGTACGTAGTGACAAATGCCACGTGCGGCCGCGATCGCGCCTTTGCCTTTCAGGCCATCTCCAGGCTTCCGACCTCCGGGAGGTCGGAAATCGAAGACACCACAAACTACACCACCACGCAACTTCGCAAATGCTGAAGGTTTGGTCACCATGGACCCATTCGATGACGAAGATGAGCAAACCAAGCTCGCCATTGCAATATCTCTGCAAGAAAGCCCCAATTCGACCATTCCCACTGCCGCAGAGGAGCTCCAGTACGCAAACAGTGAGGCCTTACCGAAGGAGACAACTGAAAAGTCAGTTATGACCGCTACGGGCAATGCCAAACCCGATTTTAAGCAAATGCACCTCGAACGTCTAGCACGACATGAGGCCAGGAAGGTCGAGATAATGAAGAATAAGAGACAGCGGTCTATTTCCCCTCCTCCAATAAAGCGTCACGCGCCCGCGTCGTCAGATCGAGAGCTTAAGCGGCAGAAACCGAACTCGGCTCCAGAGGTTATCGATCTCGATGCCGACACAAGGGCCCAATCTCGACAGAAATGCTCCGTGGCAACTCCACCAGCAACCCTTTCTAGCGCGTCTACTGAAGCCCGAAAATCGGCATTGGAGTATCCACTCGGTGCAGTTAGGAAAACCTGGGCTTTCCGCCATGCGAGGTCTAACGATATCAAGATTCAGGAAGTTCTGCAGAAGAGCACTCTCAATATCGCCGTTCTTAGCGCCTTCGACTGGGACATTGAATGGTTGTTGAGAAAGTTCGAATTTCCAAGGACCAAGTTGATATTAGTCATGCAGGCAAAAGGAAAAGCAGAACAAGACCAGCATCGTGAAGATGCTAAAGGCCTTACTAATATCAAGCTTTGCTTCCCAGACATGTCTGGGCAGATCAATTGCATGCACAGCAAGTTGATGCTGTTGTTTCACCCTACGCATCTCCGCGTTGTGGTTCCGACCGCTAACTTGAACTCATATGATTGGGGTGAGACGGGAATCATGGAGAACGTAGGTTAGAGATGTCTATCTTAGAGACCGCGCTAACATTGATAGTCGGTTTTTCTTATCGACTTACCGCGACGTTCCAGTGAAGATGCCGACATGCAGCTGACTCCCTTTGCTAAAGAACTTTTTCACTTTGTTCAGGCGAAAGGACTTCCAGAGGATGTTCTCGAGGGTCTCAAGAACTTCGACTACTCCAAAACTAGTCACATAGCTTTCGTTCATACCATGTACACTCCCCACCCCTTCCATCGTGACCAAACTGTTGATTGTATACAGTGGAGGGTCTCATCATGGCGAAGACCTTAAGAGAACGGGTATCCCCGGCCTTAGCAGAGCGGTCCGGAGTCTCAACCTGCAAACCGACAATCTAGAAGTTGACTTCACAGCGTCCTCCATTGGATCCTTGAACGATGCGTTTCTCAAAAATCTTTACTTTGGTGCGAAAGGAGAGGCCCCAGCAAAGATCATCGCCCGCGATGTACCGAAGTCATTCCGCAACAAGTTTCGTATCTATTTTCCACTTCACGAAACGGTCCTAAAGACCATAGGTGGGATAGATAATGCCGGTACAAACTGCCTGCAAGCCAGCTACTATAACAACAGTCGCTTCCCGAAGGAGTGCATGCACGACTACAAGTCAATCAGAACAGGGTTACTCAGCCACAACAAGGTACAAAGATGCTTAGTATCACCCGTTCACCGAACTAACTATGATTTAGATCCTGTTCGCTCGTGGCCAACGCGTGTCAAAAGATGGACATTCCACTAACGTGGCGTGGGCTTATGTTGGCAGCGCCAACGTGTCCGAAAGCGCCTGGGGAAAGCTGCTGATGGACAGGTCTAAGAAGGCCGAGAAATTGAACTGCCGAAACTGGGAATGCGGCGTGCTCATTGCAATCCCACCAGAAAAGCTCGACGCCTTCAAGACTCTCGAGGGTCTGGTCCCCATGAACGTGTTCGCGGGACACGTCGATGTGCCCTTTGAGTATCCCGGGGAAAAGTATGGCGCAAAAAAGCCTTGGTAAGACCAACGATATTTCCTTTCGATGCTCGAAGAGGCTTGAGACTAACCTGCGCATAGGTTCTTCATGGAGCGTCACTAACGTAGACATTTTTAATCCTTTTCCTGGCCCTTTCTTTTCTATTTCCAGCGTCTGGCATGGATACAGCGGCATTTGCACGGAGTTAGGCACGGTCAGCAAAAAGGCTAGGTCTACGGATGAGACCTTCCAGAATTTGCACAAAGCGCACCGATCATCCTAGATAAACGATATCAATGCACTATTACTCGTGTCTTCCGGAATAATGCCAACGCCTTCGGCGGTATGGGTATCAGCTTATCACATGTGCAAGCTCACTAGCAGGAGACTCTGCCGCCTCGCCTTATGCCTCACATCAGAAGCTGCCGATGCATTCACTCGGCAGCTGGGAGCCTGAAAAGCTTGCACAAAATTCGCCTAATCACCGTATAGGGATGACGTGCCGATGTGCACCAGGATTGGAACTAGGCTACGCCGGGGCGGACGAGGGGCGGTCGAACCCTGGAGGAATCTCTTGTTGGCATCTCAAGCCGACCGTCAGAAACCACCAAAACTGCATCTGTCAGCCCTCCTCAGTCTCCCGGCGCAATACCTTTTCCATGCATGATAGGGCCTGCAACCATCGCGCTCCATCCGCCGCCATCCGGCCTTCATATGGCGCATCTAAATCACCCTGCTGCGCTTCACCGTCACACCCTTGCGACGTCTCCCGTGCGCAACCCTACGAGTGTCGCTGAGAGACAAGATATCCCTTTACACCTTCTAGCTCTTATAATATCATATGTACGTTTTGAGGACCTTCGCTAGCTTTTGCCGATCCCAACCACGCTCCCAGTGTCCCAAGTAGCTTGCTAATAACTTAGATAATAGATTGACGATGTCGCTGATATTGCACGCCTTACGCGGACATCGCGTCTTCTATATTACATGACCCTCCCCCGACTCTACGAACATGTCACGCTTCGTTCATACGCCGAGATACGATACGTCAATGGCAAACCAGAGGGCTATGGGAGTGGGAGTCCCTTCTCCATGGGCCTCAACGCCCTTGTCTCCCGCAACTTTACGAATTACGTCCAAAACTTCACTGTGTCAGGAGAGTGGAAGGAGTCCGACATCGAAGACTTCTCTAAAGGACGGGTACCGGATAACAGCATGATGCTGAATATTGCCTTGCGGGCTGCCATTGATAAGATGCAAAATATGCAGTCGTTTGGGTACGTCTAGCAAGACTCCCACTTGCAGTTCGAAAGTTGAGACTGACTTGCCAAGGTGGGAACTAAACACGAAGCCCATGCAAACCGTTTATCAAGGTTTAAACTCGCGATCAACCCTGACATCCGTCACATTACGCTCGCCGAGCAGGCGCATACCTCGACCTACCGTGCTAGTACCACCAATACCGAACCTTAAGAGTCTAAAGGTCTACGACATTGATCCTTTATGCTATCCAGACGACATTTCTATGCTCCTCGTCTCTTCGAAAAAGCTGCAAGACCTCACACTACACTGGAGCCCTCGAATGCGCGACATGGGCGAAGAATCTGTCAATATGCTGACGTACTTCGGCCGGTGCATGACCAACAAACATACCATGAAACTCAAGCGATTAGGCCTCTACAATCTGTACACGCGCAATGGTGGCGATTTCGACGAATGTATTAGCCACGAAAGCCTAGAGGAATGCACATTTCTCAATTGCATGGGTTCCGGCGACCCAATGACCGTATTCCTCGACGACACCTGGCGCATAAACCGACCAGACAAAGTCCCCGCCAACCTCAAGATGATGCGTGGAGACATGGTAGACGAGGCACACACATCATTCATGACTCGGTTCGAGGGGCTGGAGAAAATCTACCATGTCAGCCAGAAGCGCAGCGCGCGCTCCAAGTCCAACAGCGTGGCCACCACCCCGGCAACCCCATCGCCGTCTTCTGCATCCCCAGCGGATACTCCGCTCAACCACGACACGATCCACCTCGCCTCGGACTACCTGGCTGCTATTCAGATGAGCCACGGCAGGACGATGCGCCATCTGCTCCTCCCAGACCGCTGGGCACTGAGTGCAGACGTCATCTCACAGATCGCGCGCCACTGCCCGAAGCTCGAGCAACTGGGCATTGCCATCCGGGAACCCTCGCCAGAATCCATGCGGCTCGTAGTCGCCTACGCGCCCAAGCTCTTCGCGTTGAGGATGCTCGTCCGGCCTGGCTCCGAGCTATGGGACAAGCTCGAGTCCATGGACCCCGAGATGCACCAGCTGGCCATGGGCACCGAGATGTGGCGGCCCGAGTACAAGAACCTTAAGTACGTCGGGTTCGGGGATCTGGTGTTCGAGCTCGGCGCGACGGTCAGCATGGGCAAGAAGCGGGCGAAGCCGGATGGCGATGTGCGGTACATGCGGGTCGTGAAGATGGTGTCGCGAGATGTGGTTAAGCATATTGAGATTTGGGAGCGGGACTCTTTTGACATGTTGCCTTAGCGCGGATGTGTTTATGTGGGCGGTTATTTTGCGAGGCGTATCTTGGGGGTTGGGTTATAGAGGGTGGCATGGTACGGCACGGTTATGCTGGTGTACTTGTACGCGTACGCTTGGATTAGGATGGGGCATGGGGTGCTTCGGCATCTTCCAAGGATGGGTAGTATACAATCAAACAGCTTCTAATATAGGGAGTAGGGTTTCGCAGAATCATAGGGGCTTTCGATGTCACGTGTGTACTCGAGTGGCATGTTGATCGTAGACGTACAGGTGGTGTTGGAGTATCTTTTGGACATCCTAAGGCTCAGTAGCTATCCTAACTCGCAGGATACGCACCGAACTGTCCTCACTAGCTATAGCTAGCTCCTGTCTCTCCTCTTGGCCGACCCCCTGATAGGCCGGTCTCCACGCAAGCTGATTTACTTGCTTGGCTGGAACGAACTCCTTTCCAACAATAGAGACTTTGATATTCGCAGGATCCTCCACTGAGATCACGCAGATGGCCACTGTCCCACTCTCATCGCCATACGCGAGGACGAGATGACCCGAGAGTGTAGTGTGCAGAAAGGCCACAGCAGTGACTGCCGCTGTACCAGAAATCGAGGTCCACAGCTCCACCTCGGCGCCGGAAAATCGCCAAATCTTGACCATCTTATCTCTGCCAGCGGTAGCAAACATACGGCACGAGGTGTTCGGCGCCCAGGATCCGTCAAGGATCATCCGAGAATGGCCTTTGGGGTTTGAGTGTTCGAGGTTGTATTCCGTAGCGGACCCTTCTGTGCGTGCGAATACTGCCCACTGCCTATCTCTCCCAACGCTTAGCAAGTATTGACCGTCCTCAGAGAACTCCAGTGCCGTGACGGTTAGCGAATGAGCTGCTAGCGGAGGTTTGATCTCCAGCCACTCTTTTGTATCGTGAAGGCGGATAACAGCGTGCTCTAAAGAGCTAGCGCGGCATGCTGTTGCGATCACAGAGCCGTCGTGGCTACTGGCAACCGCAGAGATTTCATAGCCGTGGCCGTAGAGCTTCTCTGACTCTGGCCAAAGAAGATGTCTTGCGAGGTGGTCTTCGAAGGGCGGATGATCCAGATCTAATGTAGATTTGCGTACGATAGAGGCCGGATCGACGGCCTCGCGTTCGTCATCTTCTTCTGCGGCGGGTTCGTCATCCTCGACAGCCTGGATGGCTTTGTTGGAAAGACCAAGGACGGGGATGTTTGCGGCGTCTGGTAGAGTTTGGTTTGTGTCGGACCCTATATCGCAGAGGTGGTTAAGGAGGTTTGCGACCCCTCGAGGTTCATCGAAGACACGCAGGAGCTTCTCGTCGGCGCCAGATATAAATTGAGTGGCAGAGATTGAGTCAATGCAGTTTAGATCGTATCCGTGGATTTGAGGCCTGGAGAACTCGTGCCATGAGCGCTTGCTTCCTCGCTTCCATATCGCGAAGAGTCTGGTTGTCTGGTCGGAGCTTGTAGAGAGCAGATAGGAGCCGTCTTTCGCCCAGCATATTCCTTTCACTGCTTCGACGTGGCCGCTAACTGCTACTCGCTGTAGCCAGCGATCTTCTGATTCGGTATAATGCCACATTCTCCAGCTACCAGTTCGACCTAATGACGCTACCAGATTGCCATCTGGTGACCAGAGTCCAATCCAGAAGCCTCCAGCACTGCCGGTCGCCGTTGTAGAACCTTTCTGGGAGCTGATTTCACCTAGCCTAGTTATGCACACCCATACACCAGATGCTGAATCGGATTCCCAGATGGCCAATGAATTATCCTCGGAAGTGGTCAGTAGTTGAAGCTTTCCACGCTGAAAACGCCACAAAGCTGTGTAAATCCAGTCTTCATGCCCAAGAAGAAGCGCTTCGAAAGTGACTGAATATAGAGAATCTTTTGACTCGATTCGATGAGCTTTGTTTGACAGCGACTTCCCGATTATTCCAAGTGACGGGTCACTTGCTGCATTGCTAACGGCCGGAAGCTCATCACCTTGATGTACGCGCCATAGTCGTATGTATTTATCTTGACTGGCTGACGCGAGAAGCAGATCGCTGCCGTCTTCTTCGCTCTCTCGTGTGAATTCGAGAGATCGAATCCACCCTTCGTGGCCGGTGAGGGTCGCTGCCAAATCGAATTGGCTTTCTCTAGAGACGAACATTTGTATCGCGCTTCTAGTACCAGCAGCTGCCAGAATAAGGGATGAGCCATCGAGCTTAGCAAGAGCTAGACTTAGTGGAAAGTACTTTGGGGTTAAAGTTATGGATTGGAGGGGTTCAACGTCAATTGTGCGATCATCGGCCCTTTGGATGAGCTTCCACACTTTGATCGTACCATCAGAAGCTCCAGACACGAAAATGTCTGAGCCAGGACATACTGCGACCCGAGTGAGGGCGCTTTGGTGGTCCGAGACAGTTTTCATTAACTCAAAATCTAGATTAGGCTTTTTGGTACGAAGCCATATTCGTATCGTCTTATCAGCAGAACCACTGATAAGCACCGTTCGTTCGGAAGATCCAGTGGGGAAGAATTTGACAACGGTGACTTGCTTTTCGTGGCCGCTTAACAGACGAGTGACTCCACGAAGATTTTCATCCTTGTATAGTCAGTATGATACTGTTGAAAGAATGGAAAAGACCAAAAAGACGGCACTTCTTTCTATCGCCAGAAAGCGAATTTTGAACATATAAAAACTATTTCGCACATACTTCAGGATTCCATAAAGCGATATTATGGTCTGCACCGAAGGCAAGTAATTGCGAACCTTCCCGGTCCCAGTCTGCGGCGGAAGGGTGCCGATTTCCTCCTGTCGATAGGAAGTCTGCTGATATATGGTCCATTTGGACGAGTTTGGTATTCGCACAGTTTGTTGTCTTGCTTGGTTTTGCAGGTGAAAAAGATGGGGTCTCCATTCAGAGTTTATGCCATTACGCTAACGCTTAAGTGGACTAGCGTGGCTCACTCTTCTCCTAACCTTCGTTCCAGCCTTCAAGTCGACATCTACCATCA
The DNA here is from genome assembly GCA_010093605.1 of Lophium mytilinum. Lineage (NCBI taxonomy): Eukaryota > Fungi > Ascomycota > Dothideomycetes > Mytilinidiales > Mytilinidiaceae > Lophium > Lophium mytilinum. The sequence goes on along the minus strand of MU004181.1, from coordinate 2,927,432 downwards.
ACCCTACAGAAGCTTCTTTGTACACAATGTCGGCAGCCAGCAGTGAAGACGTTATTCCTATCACCGTAGAATTCAGGTACATTCGCCCACCTTGCGCAAAAGTGGCAACCTCCATTCTAAATAGTGTCTAGTGGCGGACTCGAAATGCTTTTCTCCAATCAAAGAAAACTCGACTTCTCGATAGCAGCTAAAGATGAGTCGGGATTGAATTCGAACGTTGCTTTTCTGGTTCGTTACCTGTGCGACAACGTCATGAAAGACCCGAGAAAGGATCTCTTCGTACTTGACGACACCGTGTGCGTTGTAAATACCTCAGCATAGCCAAGTCCAAAACTGACTGCCACAAGACGCCCAGGTATCTTGGTTCTCATCAATGATGCCGATTGGGAGCTTGAAGGTGAAGACAAGTATGAAATTCAGAAGGGCGACAACATCCTATTCGTGTCGACGCTTCATGGCGGCTGAACGTAAGGATCGCTGGCTACAAGTCAGCGTCGTGATCTCCTCGTAAGATTCTCGGTCAACGATTTCATCTTAAATCGGGTTCGAAATATAAGCAGTATAATCGGAGCTCCGGTCAAAGTCACTGGTCTTATCAAATTCGTTCACTAGAAACACTACAGACTAGGACTTTTAGAAACGTCCTTATTCAACCGGTTTGACTTATAACCCCTGTAACGACATCTCCTATCTCCCACGGCTAGCGGCTTGTGACGGCAGAATAGTAGAAGACCGGATAACGCCAAGTCGTCATTAGGCGCTAAGTCAGCCGATTTCGCGAATCCTGGCTCTGCTGCCTGAAATCTTGATACCATAAGAGGCTTGTCTCCTTTCTCAGCATTCAAACGGCATCGACTTGAGTCTGAACCCAATTAGACTTCCAAATCCCGGACCAGAGAGTTCTACCAGCTCATACAGTCTCTGTGATGGTAGTCCGAAGAAGCACCCGGCCAACAAAGGCCCCAGAGCGACTCGTGGACTTGAAGGTCACGAAACCTAAACACCGAATCAGCAAGACTTTTCGGATTCGTCGAATCAATGGCCAGCCTCCTGCCCTGTCTCCTTTGGAGAGGCTCCCCGCCGAGATATTGCAGGAAATTACTGTGCTTAGCAATAACCACTTCCTACCCCAAGCCAGTAGTCTCGTCGGTTCCAAACTATCCTGTGAGGTGAGATTGGCATTCAACGTTGTGCGCAGCGGTATCTAACAAGTAATTAGCACATATACATGCATTTTTGTTTCCAAGGGTTCTTCTACTACCACGACAATGCACCCAGTCCGATACACCAAAGATGGCTCTTTTCACGGCGCTGGATGACATGGAGCTTGTTTCAAAATTATGCTATCAAAGCATACGAAGAGTATCACAGGCGGGTGTACGACGGTGGCACACAATGTGGCTATCCAATATCTCGTTTCCGTCCCGAAGTCTGCTTCATAAAAAGGGAATGGAACCGGTTTGGGAGGCCCGAGCTGCGCCCTCCAAATTTTTCTCCGTCAAACGAAGATACTGACACATTTCATCCTTATCTTAATGCTATTCACTGTCGCATTCCGCCGAAGCTTTTGCACGGACCATTCACTGCTGACAAGCTTGCATTCCTTCGCTTCCTAACGACCAATCCCGTTATGGTGCGACATACAATGGATCGAAAGGGATACGTTTTTTCTTCAGCATGGCAGGAAGGACTGACGCTCGGCAATTACGACCTGTTGTCTCTTTTACTCTCCCATCGTCTGAAGCGAGCCGTCCGGCCCTCTGGGGCTGATCTGATGAACGCAGTCGAGACATACAACTCCTCAAGGCTCATCCTCAAGCTACTAATTGAGAAGATGGTCCAGCGGCGTGCCTACGTCTTTAGCGATCCCACATTGACGGACTGTGTAAGACGAGCATCAGACAAAGACGGTTTGAATAGGTCTTGGCTGTTAAGCTGGATTCAGAGAGCACAAGATTGGCAATATGAGGCCGATCTCGCTTACCCGAGACGACAAACGATGTTCCATCAGATGATGCAGATCAGATATCTAGACATCTTCACACTCGACAACACGCATCTGAACGATCTTGAAGTGGGAAAGGAGCAACTTGAAGAAGAAGGGACACGTGTGCGCCTTTCGGAAGCTAACCAAGCCTTTCTCTAGCAGACATACCGCGAGAAAGTATTACGCTACAAAGATCAAGCATGAGCACTTTAAAAGTGAAGCAAAATTCCACGACACGGGCTCGAGGATCGCAGAGGTTAAGGCCACCTTGGTCTCTACAATTGCTACTTGCACGATTATGAAGTAATTGCTCTTAAATCAGTACATTGGAATTTGACGGTTTTCGGAAGACACCACGATCGCCACGAGTGACATGCAGCTGAGCCGCGTGGGGTAATATAAGCGGACTGCAGCCAAGACGCCAATCTTCAGCCCTGCTCATGCCTGATGCTGAAGGCAACCGTGAGATTTCTATGACCCTCAGCTCTTACGCAAAACACCCATTTCGAGTATCAACATGTATGCGGACCAACTTACAATGGTTTCAAAGTCCGAAAGTCATCTACCTTGGCAACGTTCCCTTCGCTTTCACGCGAACACAGTCTCTGTTTAGATGTAAGGGATAGCCTCACTCTTACGCTCAAGCTGATGTTAACCAAAGTGTGCGTAGTAACGTGGTTTCAAGTAAATGGCTAGTCCAGTCTATCAACCCAGAGTAGCCTTTCAAAGGCATGACTCCGCGCACTAGACCGATCTTTCGGACTACCAGAATCCGATCGCGGAGCCAGCTGCCTTAGACACGGGTGATCCTTCTACACCACATTGCCTCGACGCAGCAATAGACCTTGCAGATGATACTCTGACTTCCTCTCTGGCTCTCACAGAGGACCGTTTCTGTCGAACTTGTGAGACGCTAGACTTTCATGCGTTCTTCTTCACGGACATCCGCAGGTATCAAGACGACGATATCATTTGGGAGTCGGAATCGGTTGTTCGTAACAGCAGCTGCCCATTCTGCCGCTTCTTATATCATGCCACTGCACTACAGTCTCGCAGGAGACCGACCAAACACCAGCTTACCGGAACTTCACAGCCGTACGCTTCATATCGCCTAGAGGACTGGTCCAGTAGATGTGGTCGTCGATTGCTTATCAGCAAGTCTTTAGAAAGTCAATTCGCCATTAGTATCATTCCATTGACGACTGTTAGCTCTTCCTCGTTGTGGGAGAGTCCGAAAGATTACTATGGAGACCTCTTCCACGGACGAGACATCACATCTGGCTACATTGATCTTGTTTTGATTTCGAAATGGCTGCAACGCTGCCACGAAACTCACCCTCCACAGCTCTGTAACCCCAAATCCGCAATATCCTCAGCGCCACACCAAGCCGGGTTCCGCCTCATCGACGTAAACATGTCTTGTATAATAGAAGCAACAACCGAAGAGCGTTTCTTGGCTTTGAGTTATGTCTGGGGAGTTACTGGACAGATTAGGCTGACTGCCAGGAATCTGGATTCGCTCATGCAGCCTGGCGCACTCAACAGAGTTGAACTGCCGAGGACAATCTCTGACGCAATAGTCTTATGCCGTCTATTGAACGAGTCACACTTGTGGGTAGACAGTCTATGCATCATTGAAGAAGAGGGAGACGAGAAGGAAAGCCAGATCATGCACATGGATTCGATATACCGACGAGCGGATTTGACCATTATCGCCGCAGCAGGGCCTGATTGCAGCTCTGGCTTACCCGGGGTAACCAGAAGCCGCAGTATCACCCAATTCAGAGTTCGGGTTAAGGATCTTGACTTGATCACAGTTCAAACATCGGTGTACGAGGATTTGTACCGGTCTACCTGGAACTCGCGTGGGTGGACCTTTCAAGAAAGTGTCCTGTCTTGCCGCCGACTGATATTCCTACCCGACCAAGTCTTCTTCAGCTGTGGGGTCGGCGACTGGATCGAGGATACCTGTTTAGAGGTTTTCGGTGCCGTGAAGCCTTTCTTCTGGCGACGACATGACTTTCCGCGGCTCGATCTGGATGATTTAGAAGGGCGTACGAAGGAAGATCTCTTCCGAAACGTGTACGTTCATCTCTTGAACTCTTATCTCCGCAGAGATCTTTCGAAAATCGAAGATATATTGAACGCATTCGCTGGAATCACGACGGCACTGCGGCCATATCTAGGCCTCTTCTTCTACGGTGTTCCTCGAGAGCTATTCTCAGTCAGTCTCACCTGGTCTGAGGACGATATCCCGGCGCGTCGACCAGGCTTCCCATCTTGGTCCTGGGCTGGTTGGGTCCACTCCTCGACTACTAAGGTCACTTTCCCAGTTCCAGTGAACGTAGATCCGGTTCTGACGGCCTGGTTTCTCTCGCGAAGCGGCAAGGTCATTCGGGTAAGATACGAAGCTTTGACCGCTATGTCTCACCCTTTCCTACGAGCACACTTCGGTTTACCAAGACGTCCAGCTGAGGACGAGCTGGAAAGCCTTTCTCCGTAGCGCGCAAACACCGCCACATGTCTTAGCGTTCTACACTAGCGCCGCTAAATTCGTCATCCTGCCATTGGAGAAGCGGTTCAAGGGGTCGACGTATTACTCTAAGCTTATACCAAGCAATAAAGTGCTAGATTACGAAGGTGTGAATGGCGTGCATGTCATTTCTCGAAGGTAATGTGCTAACGCATACAGAATACATCCTTGTAAACTTGGGCTTGCCGGAGGATTGGCTGCTGAGGCGGCCATCGTCTCAGGAATTCATTGTGGTAGCTCATCGCGGAAGGTTTTCGTGGTTTTGGTTGAATGGGTTGAAGGCATTGCACACCGGGTCAATATGGCTCAGATCCTGATCCCGGTCTCCTTTTGGCTACGAGCTAGGCCACAGCGTAAGGCTGTACTACTTGGTTGATCGATGCGAAGGTTGTTCGCAGGAAGGTTGAAGAAGTTCAACTCACCCACCTAACATCTTAGTTTTTCTATTCTGATTCATCTAATCGCATCAATACTCACCTAATCACGCCTAAGATGGTCAAGGCGTTCAAGGCACGGCATATGGAACGGCGCCCCTTCTTTCATTCGTGAACACAGCCGTCGCGCTTTAATTGCAAAGAGATACACACTTTAAGACGTCCCATGCATTATTCCTAGCCTATTCCTCGTTACAAGGAAAGCATCGTCCATCATCACATACCAACCAAAAGAACATTCCCTGACGCCTCCTTGAGCTCAAAACACCTCCCATCTCCAATCCCTAAACCAAAACAATCCCCCTTTGCCCCTCCTCCACCGCCTCCCAAGCCCCCTCATGAACCTGCCCGACCCCAATCCTCTCCGCATAATCCCCCCTCCACTCCACCAGCAACACATTCATCAGCACCCCGGCCGCAAACGCACCCACCGCAAAATGCTTCCCCAGCCCCAAATGCTCCGCCATATCCGGCACCCGCACACTGCTCAGCAACACCAGCTCCCTCCTCACGCCCGGCTCGAGCACCAACCTTGCTTCGGCGAAAGCGGCGGCGTTGTCGGGCCAGATCTTGCCGCAGCAGGTGGGATGTGGCGACGCGGTGGACGTCGAGCCTTTCGAGTACACGAGCACGCGCCCGGCGTCCCATTCGAAGGCGCGGATGTGGAAGCGATCGACGTTTGCGACGCGCGCGGAGAAGCAGAGTGTCTCGACGTCGCGGGAGATGAAGGGGGTGGGGATTTCGCCTACGTCTGATGTGGTCGCGGAGTCCATGCGGAGCTTTTGGATGAGGTCGCTGTAGACGCGGGAGACGGGATGGAGGTGCTTCTGCGTGCGGAGGACTATGGCGCCGATTTCGGAGCGGATGGGTGGTGAGTTTTTGTGCAAGGTGGAGGCAAGGGGACCGCTGAGGTAGTCGACGCTGCCGTGGTGGGAGGCCCAGGACCAGCTGGGAAGGGAGCGGATGCGGTGGGTTGGAGCTTGAGGGGTCGAAGCGACCCACAGGAGGGCAGCGTCGAGGATGGCTTCGGGGAGGCCGGCTATGGAGGGACTGCCGTAGCAGGATTTCAGGATGGTAGATATGCCAGCGAAAGCAGCGAGGCGGTCGGTGGGGTGGGAGAGATGGCGACGGGTCGATGACTGAACGAGGGAGGAGTATAGGCTCATTGCTTCCTTCGAGAAGGTGTCGGGTTGAGACATGCCGTCTAGACTGCGCTCCGTTTGGACCATAGCTAGAGGGTTTGAAGGCATGTCTAATGCTAGGAGTATATCTTCTGAGTCGCAGTCTGCTGCTTCGGTCTGGGTCGCAGTCTGGCAGTGAAAGTAGGCTTGGTGCTGCGTAAGAATAAGACACCTTCTAGACAGAATCCTCTCTTGATACGCCCACGCCTCGTCGCCGTACGAGCCGTGTTCCAACAAAGCTCGAAGGTTCGCGGGGCGAGCAACAAATGTTCTTCCCTTGATTGTCTTTTCGGCTAGATACGAAGCCCTTGTTCCAGCTCCAACACCTGGAAGCCTTGAGTGTGGGTCTCTTCTGGTCGCGGCAACAATCGTCATAGCTGCTTGGCCAAAGATTTCATGCATCCTATTAATCTGGGCCTTTTTGTGGATATCATCATCCTGTACGATGCTTAGGCAATGAGCCCAAAGGTATCTCTCACCCAGCGACAGGGTAAGTTTCATGGCGTCCTCAATGACCCTTGGGAGCCTTAGCTTCTGCTGGTCCAGTGCACCATCTCTCTGGATTATATCGAAGTTGGCTTTGCTGGCTTCGAGACATCTGACTCCGCCACGAGCATAGCTCAAAGCTAGGTACCTTTGATGGGTGTTCCCTTTGACAATGCAGTTGTTCCGTACATCAATCAGTATGATATCGACCGGATCATTGGTGTGAAGCGAATCGTCCATAATCCCGCAAGTCACGTGCGTAGTCTCGCAGTCTGACAGCCATCCACGGACGCAAGCGGCGTCCAGAGCTGGCACAGGCGTTCCGGAGGAGATATTGGAAGATATTGAAGGCATGTCTTGTGAGGCGGGTAGTACATAACCCTGTGTCCCTGTGGCGTCTTTGACCTCAAACCCGTGCTTGGATCGCTGCAATTCGTACTTTGCCGAAGTGGCACAGCCAATGTCTCCGTTGTTTATGAGAGTAGCGGAATTCGATGCTTCATCTTGCCGTAGAAGGTGCAAAAACAGTTGACAGCAAGGACACGAGGCATTCGATAGCAAGTCATTATAGCTGCCGAGTACAACCGGTTTGGGGGTCCGCACAGCAGAAGCTGGATTTGAAGGGAGAGGCGGAGTGGCATGGGACGAATTCAGCGGCAGCGTAGAATTGATGTCAATGGAACGGCAAGTGTCGCAGAGTAGACTTCGTGACTTCTTGTGGATCTTCGTCTGGAACCGGGTCAGTAGACCTCTCTTCTTAGGTTCCGCCCCGACGGTTCCTCGCCTCATATTTATGGCCATATCGTATGCGAGTGCTAAATGACGGTCGTCGTAGAATTGAGAGTTCGTATTTCCAGGTAATTCTCAGAGGCGGTGAAAGGTGGCGAAGACCAAGAAATGGACACACCGAATGCTAGATACGCAAAAGAAGGTCGCAAAAAGATATGTTGCTGGGATGGCAAGATGTATGATAACATCTCTGAAGGGAGGGGACGAAGCTTCACTTGTAGAACGAAAGAACTGTCACCTTTCGCTGCATGACCAATAGAAGACCAAATGGTGCCTTCAACACCATCTGATTCGAACAGCCCTTGCAGATCCTGAATTGCCTGAGGCTAGGCCCACCACGCTACGATAGGGCTTTCGAGTCAGGTCGCTTGTGCAAGCCACAATCGCCGGATGCAGGCGGGCAGCCGAAAAGGTTGCATCTCGAAGCGCATCTCGGCCCTCGAGGCTGAAATCTCAGCCCGATGGAGTCCATACACCGCTGATTATCTTTGCCAAAAGCGGTATGAGAGAGTGCGGGCGTGCCTGATCCGGCTGAAGTGGAAAACGGCCACGAATGGTGCACAGTATCTACGTCCACGATGGTCCACGATGAAACTGCTTGGCGAACTGCATCGGCCACGCCGGCCCTGCAAGGGACGTTGGAGACTGAGACACGGAAGAGCCTCCGTGTACTAATACTTGATATATATACTGAATTGACTCCGCTCTCTGCAGCTCCCCACGGTTGCTCTTCACAATATTGCGAATCATGTTTCTCGGAGCTTCAATCCATACGGCCCCGATTCCGATTGCCGTATAAGATCTCGCGGACCCGGACACGCTCTATCCAGCCTGCGTGCAGTGCCTCGTAGCCCGTAGCATCGATGTTACCCTCCGTGACAAGGTGATGGGCCAGAGGCACGTTCGTGATATTGTTCCTGGAAGAAGCAATGAGGTTCATGGCAGGACTGCAGCCGTAGGATGAATCATTGCGTGCGCGTGACTGGCGGAGGCGTTCTGGCGTTCTAAAAGTGGTCGCTCGACTCGGCATCCTCTTGAAGCCTTCCCCTCAGTCAGTGCGCGTTGAGCAATAAGGCAGGAATCAATGTTGGAAGCAGCGAGGCCGGAAATAGAGGGAGTGCGAAGCCGCCTACCGATATATCTGACCAGGCGCATGTAACGGTCCTGCTCTAATAATGACATTTCATTTGGAGGACAATCAACCCTCGTCGTCCCCGAATGACAATTTGACTGCTTTAGCCTTCTTTTTCGGCTTCTTGACTGCTTTCTTCGGCTTCGCATCTGCATCGTCCTCCCCATCGCTCGTCTGCACAACCTTGACCGCTTTCCTCTTCTTCGAGACAGCGCCAACTTCGATCGATTGGTGTTTAGATGGTTGCTTCGACGCTTCCTCTTTCTCCGCATCATCTGCGTCTCCCTTCTTCCCCGAAGCAGCACCCTCCACGCCCAGTTCTTGGTCAGCGTCTTTCCCAGCGATCAGTGCCTCATACTCTGCTTTTGACAGCGATTCGTTCCCGTCTTCGAGTACGTAGGTCGGCGCATCATCCTCGTCCTCGCCTTTGGCACGTTTCGGACGGGCCACGGGGCGTTCGTGACGGGCTGGGTCCCGGCCGGAGCTGGCTTCGCCGCGGAGGCGACGCAAGAAGGCCGGTTCATTGGCCTCGAAGGTCAGTCCTTTGAGTTTGTTACTCATGGTAGTGTTGCTGGTGTTGAGGTTCGTCAATGAGAATGGTTGGGTTGGTACGTTGGCTCAATCCGCAAATGCGATTCGTGTCAGCTTTCTGCTCTTTGGGCCGTTCCAGTGCTGCTGAATAATGTGGTGACTAGATTCTGATACACAGTGAAGTCGAGATGAGTGAATGATGTCCAAGCGTCTGGTGAATCGCCAATGGTCACGTGGTATAGCCCACGGCGATATCCTCGAATTCGACGCGTAAGGGCGACACGACGCCGTTGGAGGGCACTAGGAGAGACGGCGGACGGGATGGGCACACGGGCCGAGCAATCGAGGCGGCTGTCACTTGATGGGGCGGCCGATTGGGCTCGTAGCTGGGTGCTAGGGTTTTCTCCTATGTTGAGGTGGCAATGGAGATATTGCCAGACGCGCGGGTGGATAGGCGAGGAAAGGGGCCGTGGTCTCAAGGTTCACGAGAGAACAGCTTGCGCAGTAATAGCTTCCGCGCACGCTGAGCAGACAGCCAAAAACGGAATGAAGCCACAAAGCCCTTCATCTGCTCACGCTTGAAACATAGCAGCTGCTCTTCCATCTAAACTAAGCGGGCCCAGCAGTGAATTGCACGTGCAGTCTCCGCAAGCTGACGACGAAAGACGAAAGACCCTGGCCCGCTTGTCTTGGCATCTCTTCGCCTCCTTCTCAGATTGCTCGACAGTCTGCACGAATCCTCCAGCGCCTGGCTTCAGCAACTCTTCGACACCGCCCTCACGCTCCGCCATAGTGCGCCCTCTCGTCGATTCTCTCCGCCGTCCCGCCGAGTCTGCCGCCATCCCGCCCCTGGCAACTCCGCCCGCCGCCGTCGGGGGTTGAGCTCGCTTTTTGGAGGCCTCTCCAGCCGTTCGTTACCTGCCTCACCCTATCTTCACAACAACCTTCGCCGTTTCTATTTCGCAGCCCCGACGCCGTGTAACGCTCGGCCTTTTCATTGTGATTCCGCAATTTCCGTAGAGCGCTCCGCTCTGCTGGCTGGATCCAGAGTGGCTTCTTCTCAACGCCTCCCCCGAGCTCGGTCGACGTCCATCGCGGTCCAAGACGAGAACCAAATGGGGCTTGTACAAAATCTCGTTAAGAGGATACCCTCCTCGCCCAGCATTCCCGGCCTCGATGACCTACAACGACGGGCGGACAAGCTGTCCCCCCGATTAGCCTTCTTCCGCCGCCGCATACGAATAAAAGGCAACTCGTCCATCTCGATACCCTTAGGCATTGTTCTGCTCTTTCCATGCCTGGTCATAATATTAATACTCATACTGTTCGTACGGCATCCCCAATCGCCGGGGATCATGATGATGCCCGCGGGCGCGCCTCCATCGATACGGTACGCAACCCTGCTCAAGAACTTCGACTCCGAGTCCAAATTGGTTGGGAGGTCAATGGCGGGAAGGTTTTTATCGCCTCCGCCTTAAGATACCACAATTGAGCTCATGCTGACTGTACGTTTTCTATAGGAAAATCAACGATAAGTACGACAAAGTCTTCGTGACAGGCTGCCTAGAGCCCCAGGTCGACGGTCCTCGAGCAAACGCGGCATTTGTGGTACTAGCGAGGAACAAGGAATTGGAGGGCGTGCTCCAATCCATCAAATCGATTGAACGGCACTTCAATCGCTGGTTCCACTACCCCTATGTGTTTCTCAACGATGGCGACTTCAACTCCACATTCAAGGAGGCGATTTTGAATCATACTAGCGGATCGGTAGAATGGGGGAAGATAGATTCGACAATGTGGGGGTATCCAACGTGGACTGACATGGCGGTTGCAAAGGAGGGAATCGCGAAACAGGGCGATGCGGCAATCATGTACGGTGGTATGGAGAGCTATCACCATATGTGTCGATTCTACTCTGGGTGAGTTGATCCTTTTGCATCCCATGCGAAGCATCGCAGCTAACACTGTCACAGATTCTTCTACAAGCACGAGCTACTGCAAAAGTACGAATGGTATTGGAGGCTGGAGCCCGAGATTAAATACTTCTGCGACATCACCTAGTAAGGCTCCCGCGGTATCCCTTTTCCGTCTACTGGCCAATGCTAATTTTGACAGCGACCCGTTCATTCACATGGAACGCGAGAAGAAGACGTACGGCTTCACCATCGCGGTGAAGGAGCTCAAGGAAACAGTACCGAACATTTTCCGCTACGCGTCGGCATTCAAGCGAAACAACAACATCACTTCACAGGGCCTGTGGGAGATGTTTACCGTGAAACCCGACGAGAAGAAGTCGCTGCCAAAAGACGATCCGAAGTACAAGAAGCCCTTACCGGAGGAGATCCTCAACACTGAACCTGGAGCGGGATCACTACCGGATATCAGTCTAGACGCAATGGAGGGCGAGGAATACAACATGTGCCATTTCTGGAGTAACTTTGAGATTGCCAGGCTGGATTGGTTCCGGAGTAAAGAATACAACGATTTCTTTGAGATGATGGACCGCAGCGGAGGATTTTGGATGGAGCGGGTACGTGTTCATCTGGACTCTAAGCAGACGTGAGCTAACGATGAGTAGTGGGGAGATGCTCCAATTCATTCACTGGCGGCCGGAGCCCTCTTAAGTCCGAAGGACATTCATTACTTCCGAGACTTTGGATATAGGCATACGACAATCCAGCATTGCCCGGCCAATGCGCCTGCCCGACAGCTCCCGCGGATACCGTTCTTGGAGAAGACAACGAAGGATGAGAAGAAGCGAATCGAGGAGGACGAATACTGGGCGACGTTCGACCCACCGAAAGAGAACGGCGTGGGGTGTAGATGTAAATGCGATACGGATATTGTGGACGTCGAGGGCAAGCAGGGCAGCTGTCTTGCAGAATGGGTGGACGTAGCAGGGGGGTGGGCATCACCATAGACACGGGAGACGGCGTAGGGGTGTGGGTTCTCTGCTTCATAATACCGTTCGAATATGGCTTTTTGTGTTGTCTTGTGGCCAGCGACGAAAGCGCGTCGTCGGTTTTGCAGGGCCGGGCTTGCTGGATGGAGTGAGACGCTTCTGGGATGGATGTATCATGGAGTTGGGACGGCTGCACACTGTATTTATTCACCCGCTTGGGCCGTTCGATGGGCAGCAATTCAGCATCACGTCGAGACGGCTGTCGTCATGTATGTACATGGCCGAGGAGTGCCTGTCGCCCTTTGCCCTGTGCCCTTTGCCCTTTCGCCCTTGTCACTGCACGGTGTCCCCTTGCTCCGTGTTGCCCGACTAGGCAGGGCTCCACGCGGTGAATGTATATATGCACAACAGCAGAACAACGGCGAGCTCCCCGACGCCGCATCCTCTCTCCGCTGCATGCCTCTACAAGCAGCGCGACGAGGATATATCGGGCATCGCTGGGCTGGATGCGTGGGCCACGGGAGAGCGTGACAGGTGCTGCCTATCAGCTTCGATAAGACGTGCAGCTGGTGGGGCTCCCCGTCAATGAAGCCCCCCGCTGCTGTCACTCCAACACTACCTCAGTGCCTCTCTCGCCGCCCCAACGACGCCATACATACGCCTTTCACCTCAACACTTGACGCTGCAGTACTCTCAAGCTGCTCAGGTCCCTCTCCGTCTCCAGACAAGCAGCGGATGAGCTGGCGACGCCGCCTGCCTGCCCCGCACCCCGTTTCACAAGGCTCCCCCAGAGGCCCCGTTCGCTACCATACATTAGGCAGTCATCGCCCTCCGACTCCGGGTACCGTACCTAGGTAGTTGTCCTCTTATAGAGTGACTAAGGCACTCGTGCAAAGGTATGCTCCGGCCTTCTTCCTGTCCTCTTCACTACGCTCCTCGACGCTCATCGACGCGGCACCTTTGCCTCCTCCAGGTGCCCAGCTAACCATGTCTCACTGCAGCTCGTCAGCGTCATCCCACGACCTTGCCTTTCCTTCTCTCGACGTCGACGGTGCCCTCGCCAGTCTTGCCCCCGAACCCCCCGCCATGCGTTCCAACACCAAGAGACACGAGGCTGCGTCCTCGCTGGAGGACAGCTCCTACGAGCTGCTCAATGACGACTCTGTTGAGTCAGACGATGAGGAGCGTACCGAGTCTTTAGCTTCAGTAGACGGAAACACCCCCGACGACATGTCCTCTGTTGCAGATACCGAGGAGAGCGATGACGACAGCTTCATCTTCGAGACATCAGAGCCCCGCTCCAACACCATGGCCAGCTCGGCAGGCCCCCCTTTCGGTTATAATTCGAGCAACGATGCTGGCACAAGCAGCCTTGCAACTACGAGGGGAGATACGAGACAACAGTCGGCCTCCCAGATCGAGTTTGTGGAATCCGACTGGCGCCCCGAGCAAGACGATGTGCCTAGCACTTACATCTACCAAACTCTCCAGAGCCAGAACATGCCCGACGTGATCAAGCAATACGGATGTTCCGAGGCGAGGATCACCTTCAAACAAAGCCTCTCAAAGACGTACTTAGCACCAAAGAGGCCCTTCCATATACTGTTTGCAGGCGCACCCACCGACTGGATGCGGGACGAGGCCATCAAAAAGATCGCCAGTGCTCTTGCTGCAGGACGTACCTCTGCTCCGGACTCCCCGGACAGCTCCCAGCAATCATCCTCAAGGTTCAGTGTCATCCGAGTGCCAACTGACACTGGCTATTCTACCAACCTCCAGCTGATCGACTCCACCGACATCGAGTTGAACGTAGACCAGTGCGTCGGCGCGTCCCGACACGGTGCTGGCTTTGCCACCGTTACTGTACTCCATTTGAGCGACGGGAAGGACCTGCACTTAGCAGCTTCTAATTTCGACAGTGCCTCTTCAACTCTCCCTGATGTCGCCATATTCTGCCACCCGGATACACCTGCATATCAACTATCACACTCTCTTGACCAGATCGGTCAGCACCGACTCATTCGCCAGGCTCTGGAATCCCAATCAGTTCCTATATTGGATATTGCTACCGTAGTACCATTCAGGCAGTGTCCTGAGTCCTACGTATACGGCTCGAAGAGTCTCCGTCTGTGTGTTGAAGGTCGTGGTCCCGGAGAGATCGAATTCCGTGTCCTCGAAACACTTCCTATCAACATCACATCCTTCCTGGACATTAACCCAGACCAGCTGAATCGGCATTTAGCCTATCTGCTTCAATCGGGTAGCGGAGTACTTAGCACGACCAATGCCGCTGCCAGCGAAACGTTAGCGGAAGCTTCCCAGAGTAAAGCCAGCTTGGGCTCAGTTGTCAGGGACTGGTTATCCAATGTACAAATTCCTGGAAAGACCGAGTGGTGGACAGGCACTAAGAGCATTGCTACGCGTATCTGGCAAACTCGGGCGCCTCTGTTTGCCGTTGTAATCCTCATACTATCTTTGTTCACCGCTAGTATGCTAGGTCAACAATCAGGCTTCGACAACGGATTTTACAAAGTGCATACAAGTCAACCTGTTGTTTCCTCAGCCTCTGTCCTCTCCTGGGACCAACCACCAGTGACCGGCCCGCCTCAAACTCCGGCCACTGCTTTACAAACCCCCCGAATCCGGGACTTGGCTCAATCTTACAAAGACATCGTACAATCTACGAAAGATGTTGCGAAACTAGGCGGGGAAACATCTTTGGGTCTCTCATACACAGAAAACCTTTCGCCACCGAAGCTCAACGATTCGAAAGAGTTCAAGGTTCACATAATCGGCGACCGTCATTTCGTTCTCACCCCGCCACAGCAATTTTTGAAGCTGAGAAAGCCACCGACGCTTTTCGTCCGAGTCGTTCGAGCAGGCATTTGGGTTCCATCGTCAATCTCCAAACTCAACCAGGGAGCTTTTGCCGTGGAACTTGATCGACAACACGCCAGTGGTCTTTTGAACATTACCATATGGACGGAGTCAAAGCCCTTGATAACGCAAAATTTCACCCTCAGCTTTGGGTCTCCCTGGCTGAAGCTATCCGCTTGGGCAAACAGTGCTGGAATTTTGTCGGAGACTGTGAAGAATGATGTCGCTCTTGCTCAGACGGGCCTCAAGGCGGTTTCGAACTCCCTGGTTAACGGCCTCCGCAATGGAAGGCGTACGGTTGAGCACGGCACTACGACCCTGGTTAAGCAGACTACATTCTGGACAGAAAGGGCGAAACGATCCTCTCAAAGTATCTCGGAACACTTGCAAGAGGCAAAGCGCGAGGCGGCACAGCAAGTTGCCGTCGGGTACAAGGCTTCGAAGGAGATTTCCCAGCGACTTCATCGCGGCTTGCAAACATCGGCACAGGTTCCGGCCAAACTCTGGCAAGTAACGAGACCCGCTAGGACCTCCAGGTCTCTTCTGAGGGCACGCAGAAACTCCCAGAACCTATGGAGGAAGCTGGGGCTTCCGGGTCTTCCGAAGGAGGACAGTATCAAGAACACGCCGCATTGCGAGAGTCGCGAGGGCAAGTTTGGCAAGAAGCACAGCAGACGGAGCGGTAGGTAGGTATGTAACCAGTGTCATGGTAAGGCGTTGCTTGCTTGAATTTCTTGGTTTAATGAATGATATATCCCGGGGCTCAATCATGGAGAAGGCGTTCGTTAGGACGAAGGTTGGGGTGACTTCGACTACCTACTTCAATACTACCCGGCGAGTCTCTGAGATTCGAGAGCTAGATGGAGAGAGGCAACATGTGTGGACGGTGGGCGAGGGGTTGTGGTGGACAATGCTGCTATTTCCTCTTCCCTCTCTCATACTATACATGCAGACGGAGCTTTGGCCGTTTCAATTGAATCCTGGTAAATTACACTTACAAGAATAACACGTTTCTGCATTCGACTGGCTGAATCGGTACGAGGTTGGCGCTACATATTCTCGTGTCCGCACTGTAGTCAGTGTGCCTCTCGCGATGCCCTCAACCCATCGCACAGTTGCCTCGAAGCCATCGGTCACTTCGTCGTCAGCTCTTCTAAAAGGCCATGCTCCCAATCCCTCCTCACCACCTCGCCTAACCATCCACCCATCCTTCCCACTCGTCTACCGTCTCAACCCCGTCTCTATACCCATCACCATGCTTCCTCTACAACCCCCACCCCTACTCCTTTCCCCAACCCCCTCTCTCGCATTACTCCTCCATTACATTCAACAGCCGTTGTCTGTGGTCCGGCAGGTAGGCGACTCTTGAAATCCCTACTTGTGAGCGAAGATACCCTGGTTTCCAATTGTATGCGTGAATGACAAATTGTCGTGTGGCGATTGACGTTCGCGTATTAGGCACTAGTAGCACAGAAGTACCAGCTGGGAGAAACAGTACCAGTAAAACTTATAGCATTATTGCCGTGGAGTTTTCTGCGCTCCAATCACCCTCCCTTGCCCTTTACAGGCCGAGGTATCATGGGAATTATGAAAATCACCCCAATGGAAACAGCTAGACACCGAATCGCACTGGCCCGCCCTATATATGACAGCAGAGAGTTCTACAGGTCTCGCATGGGCCACCACCGGGCAGGAGGATCATAGTCAACTAGACATACACTCAGTTGGGCATCCATGATGGTACTTCTGTGGAGCGTGGAATTTGCTCGCTGTAAGGCTAGTGAGTGTCGTCGGTAGAGAAGGGATGCGAGATGTGAGGTTCACCATGACGCTACTCAAGAAAGAAGGGATTCCGCAGGTGATGCGAGGCCGCGGTCCAGTGAGTAAAGAGTGGAATGGGGGTCGGATGAAAAACTGCATTCGACTAGGATAGTCACGTACGGCAGATAAGAGAGAGATATCTGTGGGATGCGAAGGAGAGAATTTGACTGTGACGCATTGTGAGAGAGAAACACCAGAACTGTCTTACGAAGACCGAGACCGAGAGCTGAACGTCACCGTACGCAGAAGGGCTCGTTGACTAAAGTAACCCTCACATTTGTTTGACTATTGCAATACAAGCACCATATGTGGGTGCAGAGGGGCACCCGTTTTAGCCATTTCCGAACTCCGGCGCTTCAAGCAGGAGTACTGTTAAGAAAAAAGGAAAGGAAACCCAAACCAGATACCCAATATGAACCTGGAAGAGCTAGCAACCTGTCTTGATATGTTGTGCAAGCCGAAGTCCGTTGTAGCGCCCAAGTTCGAGTGCAAATTTCCTCAATGACGGGTATCGATAGCAATCCTCTCGATATGCAAAGGCGCGCCCCATGCCAAACACCCCGGTTCATGGTCAGCGGAGGGTATCCATATCCTGAATGAATGTCGTAGCAGAGAATTCGGGTCTAGACGACGTCTATAGGTCTACTTTTGAGGCTGTGAAGTCCCACAGCATCTTCACCAGGGCATCCGGGAGGGTGTACAGATCGACGTGGAACTCGCCATCTAGGTTCTTGTGTTAGCAATGCACTTCGCTCTGAACTGAGCGCCCAGAGGGTCTCTTGCTTACTCTCAACGTCGTTCTTGGTGTACGTATCGGTGGACTTGTTGTCATGGACCATTTGTACAACTTGTAGCAAGTCGTCTTCAGTGAGCTTCTGGAGGCCATCGGCTAACTTCTCCATGTCCACCTGATTCAACGTGTCAGCATCTCATGTCCTAGATTCCAACCGAGATCAGGTCCTCACATTCTTGTCCTTCCGGCTCTTCTTCCTAGGGTCGTCCTTCCTGCCCCTAACGCCGTTCTCGTCTCCAGCAGGACCGGACTCCCGCAACGCAGCTAGAAGGTCCGGCTTCGGGTTCCGAAAGGTGATGGTGTGCTTGGCTTCATATCGCTCGTTCTGGAAGTTGAGATCGTGGTCGAGAGTATGTTCACCGCCCTTCGACATTGTGCTGAGCACGATCTGCATATCGAACTCGCCCCAGCCCTTCTCGTCGATGCGAAACGGCGGCTTCTTGATCGCTGATTATGTCGCAGTAACGTTAGCACTCCACTCAAACTGTATCGAGGAAAAGCCTCCGAAAGGAGGCGGGGTATAGGCGCAAACATGTGCGCCCACGGCGCCCAAGTTCAGCACAACGGTACTGGTGCACATAAAGGAACGTGTATATGGAACGGCAACTCACTCTGCTTCGGCCTCTCGAACGTAGGATGCAGGTTATACACAACCTTCTCGAACACGGTCGCGGGGACGTCATGGCCTTGGTCGTCCAGAAGCCAAACTTCGATGCTCCATGCGCGCATCGGGAACCCTTCAACCCCGGAATCTTCTTGTCTGTTTTGATATACTATTTAGCGGCTGGTCTGGCCACGGGCGCGCGAGTTGAAGGGGAAAGGGGACGTACATCACCCTCTGGGTGGTTACGAGCTTGACTTGTCGTTTGATCTGTATGGCGGAGTCGCGTTAGCTGGTGCGCGTGTTTGTAGGCGGGATAGAACTCACGTCAGGCATTGTGGCGGTTGGCGGTGCGCTTTGTCAATTGTAATCGTGGGAGTGGGGGTGAGGCTGTGGATGTTGTGGGCGGAGGACTGGAGCTACAGCGACTGCGCTGAAATAAAGCAGATGGGAGGAGGTTGGGCGGAGGTGAATGATGATGTTTGGGAGGAGAAAGAGACGGCGGGGTGATGTTGAGCAGCCGAGCAACAAACGAAGTTGCGACTTGAGTGTTACACTGCAAAGTAGGCAGCAAGAGGATCTTGAGCGTCCGTGCAATGTCACTGATTAAATACACTAAGAATCAGAGTTCAGACTGGGTTGCTAGAAGTGAGGTCGCAGCAACAAGGCGGATCCTAGCGCGGGGAGTGAGTGCCCGATGCAATGCGAGCACCCGAGGAGAATTCTTGATTGTTGACGCCATGTGAATCAAAGTTAACTGTCGTAGTGCTGCAAGGGTGTATGCTATCTACACGAGAGACAATTCGGCGAACCTACGCAGCACTAGACCTTGACACTCTATGGTACATGCAGCTAGGTGAAGACCAAAATAGGCTTCGCATTATCAGATGCCTGCAGGTTGTGAGTTACTTGGACTCAGTGATTGCTACAATCAAGGACATAACAACTACCAGTCTATTATCCACCGTGGCGACAAGAATGCTGCCCATCAAACTGGATGCCAGAGACCTCTTCACTGATCCCAAACAAAGAACTAACTAATGCGTCCGTGCACGTGGAGGGAGCGTTTTGGGGAGTGTTGATCTAACTATGATTTGATGCAGGCATAGCCAGGCCAATTTGTTGCTAGTATGTGCAGTATGAGAACTCTATGGTACCATACGAAAGTCTCTCAACCACCCTCAACCTTCTGCCCGTCCGATGGATCGCAGCCTTTATTCTCTCGCCGTGTCAGGAACACGTCTACTCAGCGGCCTTGAAGAGGGCCTCGTTCTCCTGCTGGGCCTTGATGAAGGCCTCCTTGAAGAGATTGGCGTCTGCAAAGCGTGTTAGCGGGTATATAAATCGTCAAATCGAGGAATCAACATACTCTCACTGTTCGCAAACCGGATAGCCAGGGTCTGAGCCTCTGGGTCGCCCTCGCTGACGTCTGCAGCGGCGTTCCAGACCCAGCTTCGGTCGCTGCCGACGTTGGGGGATAGCTTCATGTCGGGGACAACTGTGCTCTGTCAGAACGTGTATATCAACCTCCACGAGCTATGCATACCGTAGTGGTTGGCGCAGACCTTGAGGGTCTTGTCTCTCCGCATGACCAGGCGCGTCTTGCCATTCTCCTTGTGCTTCAGTAACCTGACATCGCCGGTGCCCCTCTCCTTCCACTCTCGCGTCTCGCGGTCGAACTTGAACAGCTTGGCGCGCATCTTGAATGTTTG
Organism: Lophium mytilinum; assembly: GCA_010093605.1. Classification (NCBI taxonomy): domain Eukaryota; kingdom Fungi; phylum Ascomycota; class Dothideomycetes; order Mytilinidiales; family Mytilinidiaceae; genus Lophium; species Lophium mytilinum. Next base: position 2,907,653 of record MU004181.1, on the reverse strand, counting down.
CTCCTCGAGCTCCTCGTTCGTCTTGGTCTCGACCTTCTCTGTCAGGCGCACCACGGGCTCGAAGTGGACGTCGGGCTCGACATTCTCGACTTCATCCTCCTGCTGCAGCGTGTTAGCATTGCATGTGGACTCTACATGGGAAATGACTCACTTCAGCGGCCTTGGCTTTAGAGGATCCAGAAGGCTCATCCGCATCGTCGACCTCCTCCCGCTTCTCTTTCTTGGGTCCTCCGCCGAACATGGCAAAGACATTGTCCTTCACCGCCGTGGCGGCGTTGGTAGCCGTGTCTGCGATGGTGGCAGCGGGCTTTCCCTCAGCGGGCTTTTCCTCGGCGGGCTTGGGGGCTTCCAGTTCCTCAGTTACTTTTGCGGTCTCATCCTTGACGAGGGTAGGGCCGGTGGACGTCGTCTGCTCTGCAGAGGGGTCGAGTTTTGGGGCGGAATCAGCCATGCTGGCGGCCAGAGAGGTGTGAGTGCGGGTGTGTGAGGAGTGGAGCTAGACGGGTTTCGTTGCTGGCGCACTATTTATGAGTGCTTCCAAAAAGAGATGTGGTGGTCGTTGTGGTGGTCGGGTGTAGGTGATTTTTAGAGGGTTCGTTGATGTAGACAGCAGGGGAGTGCCCCTCCAGATAGAATATCGCCTCGCCTTTGCTGGCCGTGGTCAATGCGCAAACGCAGGAGGCACCAGGCTGCTCCCCTGTCCGCCTTTTATTCACCTCCACGCAAGGTTCTTGTTGCCTGCGGGGATGTCTCGTATTGACCGACACTTCACCATCTCGTTCCATGTCATCATGTTGTGCTTGATCCATTATACAAGTTCCCCATATGCTGTGCGAGGGCATCAGATCTCCACTAACGCACTACTCTCCAAGGTATGCCATTAAATGGTCAAAGGTTGAGGTAATGTTTTCTTTTGTAAGGGTATGACTAGGCTACATTGTTTAGTGTTTTCAGTTGGGCGTTTGCTTAAAAGCCCTCCCTGCAAGGCACCTTCGAGCAACCGAGGGCCCCCGAAAAGGATATCCTCATCTACAGTACTATCTTCCTCCAATCAAAGCTGTTGTAATCAGCCAACGACTTGGCCAAGCATAGCCTTCCGATGCCATTTTGAACTATCGTGTCTTGCTCATCATGGCTCCCAAAGCTTCGTTAAAGACATGAGTATGGACTTATTGTGTGGGCAGTCATTGACCTGATTCCATAGCTGTATTTTCAAGTCTACAAATTCATCATTCTCGCACGATGCCTAGCAGTCTAAAATCCGGAGTATAGGGTACAAGATCTTCTCCAAACGTTCATGTTCCATGACGCCGCCCAATGTTTAAGATACAAAGATAGAAAGCAAAACAGGCCCCAATATCTCCATGAGGACAACAAGCCGAACGCTAAATTTATTCGTTGTAGTGGTACACCTATAGATAGAGCGTTAGCAGAGAAATTGGAGTGTTACGCGAGCGCCTTTGGAACTTACAAGATAGTTTGGCAATCCCCATGCCTTCCATCCCAAGCGGCTCGCCATTTTTGCGAAGCCCTCTGTTTCGATCAGGTGGTAGAATGCAAAGGGCGGGAACATGGCCCCGTCTCTGTGAACTTCGGCCTTGACCAGCAATGTCGCCCCACCCACACCGTCCAACTGCACCTCAATATTCGGGTCCTGAGATTCGTCGCGCATCATAGCCATCAAGCTCCGGTATGTTGGCATCGAGGCGTACCCTTCGAGCAGAATGTCATCGTTGCCCATCCTCGCGCCCATCTCCCTAGCCGTCGGGCTATCCACCCAGTTGTTGAAGTCGTAAGCGCGGACAGCCTTCTCCTTCTTCTCGTCGTCATAATATCTCTGGAAGCAATTGGGGGCAATGATGGGCTTGTCATGGGCTGCCAGGTCCTGGATCAGCGATTCCGGCGTCTCGATAATATCGCTATCCAGCCAAAGCACCCACGAGGTCGTGGGGCCCATGGTCGTGAAGAGCAGCGAGTTCCGCGCCTTCGCCATGGCCGACCGCCGCGCCTTCTGGTTCTCAATCTTGTGGCGCTCGGTTTCGGTCTGGGTGATGAGCGGAGACTCGGTGTCTTGGCGAAGGATGGTGATACTGGCGAAGCGCTTCTTCTGAGAGCCAGACTGGGTTTTCGCGATTTGCGCTTGCAGGGCTGCGGTCGCGGCATTGCCCTCCTTGGTTTTGGGGAGGATGAAGCCCAACGAGATCAGCTCGTGCGGATAGGAGAGGCTGAGGAGATTGTCCCAGTACTCCTGGTAGAAGCGCGCCAGCGGCGTGAGGATCAGGACCGTCTCCTGGTTCTCAATGGGAGTCCGCGAGGTCGTCACGTTGTTCATGTGGTAGTGGACCACTGGGGGCGGCGGAGGTCGTTCATTGGCTTTTGCTTTGCGGAAGGGGAGCGAGGGGGGTGAGAGTGCGTTGGAGGCGGTGTGGGTCGAGTCTCGCAGCTTGTTCGCGGCATCGTTGGGCGACGAAAAGAAAAAAAGGAAGAAGCCTATCAAGAGGACGACTAACAGCACCAATGTGATGGGGCTGCTGCGTCGTCCTAGCCCTCGGGCAGGCATGGCGAGGGAGTACGAAGGCGACGGACGGGGCACCGAACGCTCTACCACGGCTCAGACGGGATCGACTTGGGCGGCTATGAGCGTTGCATGAGGAGGCAGTGGTGTTGGAGGAGCGGCACGGTGCCGGCGAGCGAGGGCTGTGGTGTTGAGTCGGAAGCGGTGGCGATGGGGCACAGGGGAGGTGAAAGGTGGCCGCTGGATGCAGTAATCTGCGAAGATTTCAGGGCAGCCCTGAGCAGACGGGTTCAATTGCGCGACAACGGCGTGCGCTCGGCAGGATTGGGCAGACAGCAGCGTTGAGGAGTGATGCTGCAGAAGTAAACAATGCAACTATCGCCAGGGGAGTTCAACGGTCGAGGGGTCCAAATCAACCCTTCATCCACGGTTCGCAGTCCAGCTGGGCACGTGATGCGGACCACCCCGGGGATGCCAAGACTACTCTAAATATTCTGCCGTATTTGGGATGCCGACATCATACATCTCGACCCGCTATAATGAAGCACACCACTTTCTGGCTTCGCCCTCCACAGCATACCAACTCCCAAATGCACCCGCGGTGACGGTCATCCATGCTTTCTGGGCCTGCTCGACAATGGCACGCCATGGGCTCATCCCTCCTGCGCCGCTTCGTGCTGCAGAGAAGCTTCCTCAGCGCGCCCCGATGCTTTAGTTCAAGTGCTGCTGCACTCCCTCAGCCCATAGAGCCTCAGGAGAAACCAGACCTTTGGAGCTACTTTGGCGGCTCGAAATACTGCAGGACTGTGGTTGTTTCGTCCCAACTAGATTCGATTGTCAGTCCTTTCGCCTGCCATATCCTGACTACCACCATTAATGGCTCATAGCAACCCAAACATCTTCTCATGCAGATCGAGAGGCTTCCGAGCCGGAATCGGACTGAAAGCCCTTTCCTAGTGTTATTCCTCACCCCTACTTTCGCCCACTGGCTTTCAGACGACCAAACATTCCTCTGCACCGCCTTGCGCAGACTACTCCACTTCGACTTTCGAGACTCTCACTTGGAACGGTCCTATCATGCCTTGGTTGCTGTGGTCGACAGACTACCTGTTCCCGCATATCCTGGCAGAGGCTATAAGAAGGGACAACAGAGTACCTCCACGTCCCCTTCACCGCCCTTTTCAGAAATTGGTTTCGAGGGCATGGCATATGCGCTGCTCGACGAAGGCCAACTCTTGACATCCCATTTAGAGGCGTTGCACGAGCCTATGGGCGAAGTACTACGACAAAAACCAGGCACTATAAACATCCACATTGACGCGAGCGTAGCGTCCGCGTCCTTGACACCCATGCCTCGTAGTGTGCTCCAATTGCCTTTAGCGAACACCATATTCCATACAGGTCACCCCTCAACCATGTTTCTGACGTCATGGAGAAAAGAAAAGGGATCAAAAGACCTGAACCTAATATCGAAGGAGCATCTGCAACACGGCTCATTCGCATGGCCTGACTTGCATAACTATGGCTTGCAAAGTGCTTCGCTTTCAGTCCCATTGACCCCTATCACTATTCCTCGCCGCATTGAGGCTGGAATGGGTAATATAATACGCCGAATCCAAGGAGAGAACAGCCAGAGTTTTACGGCATCTCAAGAGTTAGAAGAGACGGTGCCGCGATACTTTGCTGCAAAGAACATCCCAGCTCGTGCTATGAAAGTCTGGGCGTTGGTTATACCCAAGAACCTAATAGGTCCTGTGACTGCAGAGCTTACCAGCCGTTTCTTTGGTAGTGATACTGCAGCCGAAGACGTTCTCGATCTCAATGCAGCATTTCAGGAATTATGGAAGAACGACCGTCCGGTATGGAATGATGCGGTGTCCTTCGCTATCTCTCATGGAGCTCGACTCCATCGCGTGCTAAGCGGTGGGGGAGGATGGGGCAAGAAAGCCGGGTTGCTATCTCTTGACCCCGAAACATCTTACGACGACCCTACCTTGACATCTTCAGATTCAGAGATTGACATGCTCGAGCTATTTGATGTGGAAAAGTCTGCATTGAAGGAAGTCGCTGAGCCTGGTGAATTCATTCAATTCTTCGTCCCCGGGCCTGAGGATATAGGGACGCTCAAACGCGAAGTTTCAAAGCATCTGGACGACCCCCAAACGTTTCCAGTATACCTAGAGCTAGGCACGATTCCCAGCACTGTCGATCATATACCAGACATAGAGCAACAGTCTCGTGCGCCGATTGAGCGGATAGAAAACTCCATTCATGTCTTCCGTGGCCATTTTGGGGCTTTGTCAGAGGGTGGTATGAGTATCGTGCGAGGAGACTTTGACGGTAAACAAGAAGTACAGATTCGCTCCAAAATAGACGTTGCGCTTTCTCGGTTCACCGCTTTGCAATTCTTCAAGAAGGATGAAGTGAGCGCAATGCTGGATATGAGGACATTACGAATGGCTGAAAATATTGCAAAAAAGGCGGAAAGAACTGCAAAAATAGAAGCTAGAACTGCATCCAGAAAGCTCTCAGGTTCAGCTTCAAGAACTTCGTCTAAATCAACTTCCATCCGCAAATTAGCCAGTGCCCTCACCACGCAGTCTGTACGTTTCTCACACGAAGATGACAATACTATAGATGCCGAACATCAAGGCCACGATGTCGAGGTATCGGAGGATGCTCCTGAGATCCCATTTCGCAATCCTGCCATTAGAACAACTACCAGCCCCAACAGAGATCTGAAAAATCTCCTCAAACTCCGCATTCGCCGATCTCCATTTAAGAGAGTTCGCGGGCAACGAATTGGATCCCCGCTAGCATCTCTAGACTCGGAGGTCAAGTTTACACGAAGAGCTCGAGGAGTAGTTACCCGAAGGGTTAAGACTGCACCAGCCTTGCCTGTCAAGAACGTATCGGAGAAGAAGTCGAAAATAAGGTACCATGTATTGGGGACCCGTTGGATCGTCCACGAGGATACAAGGAAAGAGAGGATACGACAAAGAAGATCCGGGAACAAAAATGTGATTGTTGTTAAGACACCTTCTGCCCCTCCGTTCGAAATCCGATCTTATTATGCAAGAGAAAAGCCAAAGAATCGGCCGCGACGTCGAGCCTCGAAGGGAATGTCGAGACGCACAGGAGAGCACCCCACGCGGCCTGTCAGCCATGGCCTGAAATCGAGACTGCACCAGATAACCGGTTCCGTAGTCCCTGAACAAGCCAGGAGGGAGGTGTTCACCGCCGTGTGGGAGAGAAGGCTCAAGGGGGCCTCTGAGAGGGGTCGAGCTATGCCGTCGGCAAACGACAAGGACGTGCTTATGGTCAAGGTCCCAATACAGGGCGAGGACGGAAAAGACTCCAGAGAAATCTCGCATGGCGGAAGCCTTCGTGCACAGTGGTTTCAGGGGAATAGAGATCGGATACGGACGATTGAACACTCTGATGTGCCACCGGAAACCCTAGGTCGTACTCGATCGATAAGGCCATCTCCTCGAAATTCATATGGAAAGGACAAGTCTTCACAGCCCGTTCGTAAGATGTTGACCAATCGTACCAATCGTTTGAGATTGATAAAAAACTTCTCGCTTCGTCGTAATAGACCGAGAAAAGTACTAGCGATTGGCTCCTCTCTAGAGCAGAAGGGGAGACGGATTTCAGATCCCGAGGTTGCGCAGTTGATAGACGAAGTGGAGTCGTGGCTGGCATGGGACGCAAAACCACCGAGTTAGATGTTGTCACAATCCTGTATACTTGTATGATAGTGTTCTTGTGTCTCAAAATTTCACAGAGTTCTACTTCAAACTTTTACAGATCAAATCGCAAAAGGCAGGCCGTCTTACAAAGGTAGCTCTCCGATAAATCTCACCCCACGCCATGCCCAGATGAAAATCAGAAGTGAGCTACGGCGGCTACAAGCTTCAGACTTTAGGGATTTCATAGCTAGAGACATTGGCGACATCACAGTATCATGGGAACATGCTCAACAATAAGCGAATTTAATTGCGTTGCTGATCCCATTCGAAGCCTACCCCCGACCCATTCCCTCACAACGGCGGAAGAATCTCACGGCAATTCGGGCACTGCAAGCGATACCTCATCCAGCCCTCCAAACATGGCGTATGGAAGATATGCCGACATGGCGTAACCATGTACGCCCTCCGCGCAAGAATGTTCCCGCCAATGCCCGCATTGCTTTCCACAGACCCCCCGCTCGGAATAATCGACACTTCGACATCCTGTGTGCAAATCGTGCAATCGAATATCTTCTTCCCCTTGTCCTTATCCATTGCCTCGCCCTGCTTCGTTGACGCGCCTGGATCGTCTTCGGAGACCTGGGTAGAGCCGATTGGCATCATGGCGCCCTCTTCGTCCTCCCGTAGGACGGGATGGTAGTCATACGCTGGCGGTGCCCAGCCTTCCTTGACGAAGAAGCGTGGGCCGAGGATCTCTTGGCTGAGGAGGGCGAAAATCTGGACGCCCACCCAGCCAACGAGGACCATCAGCGCCTGGAGGTCGTTTTGAGAGAATATGATGTTACTTGAAACGGCATAAAGGTATGATAAAGGGACTAGCCGAGCCAGGCTTTGGCCAAGTACGTAGTCCCATCGCAACGCCTTTCGGCAATTCCGCATAACGTTCCTATAAATTTGAGGACACCAGAAGGACAGGTAGATGAAACAGACAGTGTTACAGAATACAGATCGAGCCGCGGTGGGCCAGGATCCTGCGTGGAGAGTGATGAAGAAGAAGACTATGAGTAAGAGGCAGTAGCGTGTATACAGTGTGCCAAGCTCAGCCCTAGTAGGCACTGGCTCAACGTTCCCAGGAGTTGTAGCGGTAGTTGTAGCATTCTCGGTAGCAGGGTCCAAGTCTTGATCCGACGGAATGATAATTGGCGTTGCTCCGGTATCTGTCACGGGGCGATTGGCAGTGACTGGCAACGGTAAAGTATCAACACCAGCAGCGGAAACTATGGGAGCCACGGGCTGATTACTTTGGGCCCCACTTGGACTGGGCGTTGCGCGACGTTCTGGAGTGGTGGAGCTCGTAGAAGCGTCCTGTCTCTGTTGCCGTCGACGTTCTGTAGCTTGAATGGTCCAAATATCCATCAAAAACCTCAGCTCGAAAACGACCGAGAATAGTGCCATAAAGGCTGTCGCGTAGAGCACGAGTAGTGACTCATCGAGGAAGACATGCACGAAAACGAGGGTCAAAAACCAGAACCCATCGCCCAAGGCCATTATAGCGACCGAATAAAAGCTCACGCGATTGCGTGTGGATGGCGTCGAAGTTTCCTTCATTTGCTTGACAAGGAACATTAGCTGTACAGCCAATGTCAACACAAACACGAGCGTGCTGCGTCTCGCCACTTCCATAAATATCTCCACTTTGGCTCCTCTGAGATGCAAGGCCTCCGTACGAGCGTAGTCCGGAGGGCCTTTGGACTCAATTACAAACCCACAGTCAGGTGAAAACGCCATCATTGACATGGATAGTGGCGAAGCACCAGGAAGAGGGGATCCAGTAGGGAAACGGATCTCATGTTCAATATTATGCAGGTAGTAGGGGTTGCTGGTAGGGTACTGCTTGGAGGGAGTTCGGAAAGCTACCGGATGTTGCTGCAAGTAGACAACATATTCGCAATGTGCCGGTGGAAACATTGTCTCACTGGGCTCCGTAGCGGAGTTCCATGGGTTCCATAACGGAAACGGTTGAGACTCTTGTCTGCTAATCACCTCTTGTATAGTACGGTTCAAGAGGGTCTGCGTCTTGAGATATTGATTCTCTGATATCGTAAAATGAGGGAGGGCAAATATACCCGCAAACCTAAATAAGGTAAGTCTTCGAATAAAGCTGGCACGAAGCAACAACTCACTTTTCGCTCGTTGTGCTGAGAAGAATGCCCCCTGATTCAACAAAATGCACGCCGTGCAATTTGACTTCCCACCAGTTGCCCATAGAACTGTCCTCGCCGATGACCATGCGAGCAATGATCGAGGATATAGTATTGTTCTCTGCTGTATCTCGGCTGTGGTCTACTTCGCTGAAATGGAACCGAACATCTCCACTGTTCCCAGTGAGATTTCTATCGAAATCCCATAGCGGGAATATCTGGTCCGGTGCAATAGCTGACAGGTTGAGGCGAGGTGCCTGAACACCTCGGCCAACTTGGGACTTGACCCATTCTCCCTGTACGTATCCGGTGACATTCTGATATACGGCAGGATATCCATCTTCTTCCACAGAGCCGTCTAGGACTTTTTCCGCTTCCTCTCCTAATAAATACGTTGTCTGTGCTCTAGCTCGCTCCTTCACCGGGGACAGCAGCTCCCAGGCTAGTCCATCGTCTTCCCTGAACCCAGTCAAGTTCAGCCAGTGCTGTGAACCGCTATCGAAGTCATCGTAGCGGGTAGTATTGAGGACATGAAGCCCATCCCTCTCTCGAGTGAGAACTTGTTCGTAGCGCGATTGGTAAGGGAGGCCTTGCTGTTGCGGTTCGGGAGTGTTGAGAATTAGGAGGAAAATTATTAGGAGTACCAGGGGCCGTGGATCTCGCTGGGCCATCTATCGCTGATTATCTGTGTCAAGGGCCATGGGTCGAGCTTTGGGTGGGTAGTGCAGAGGGTCTAGGTGGCGCGTTCCGGGTTGAAGCTCACGCCTCACGGTTGACGTCGGACACGCTGACAATATTACATGTTTTGAATATTACGTCATAAATCTCCTGCATCTGATTAGGTAAAACATACAATTCACTGGCACAATACGGATCAACAACAGACACATGCACCACAAAGAGGTTGTCTTGATAGGTGTCTTTATCTATGTACGTGGATGTGTGGAGAGGACGGAGTCAGGGTCCTTTTGTTGAGCCTTGCGCAATCAGACAAAACTCGGGACTGTCAAATCAAAGTGGTATGATCAGCGAGAGTCGCTTCCACAAACGCCAAACCAATGCTCCGAAGTAATCGTCAATCAAACCCAGCCTAAACCATGCCCAGCCCTCCTAAACCGATGGTCTCATGTATATCTTAAGCATTAGTGGCCGTACTGCGCCATTCCAGGGGGTGCGCCCTCGAGGTCGACTCGTTGAACACCATGTCGGATGTCATTACTCTCGCGAACAAGGTTCGAGAAATATTTCCGGGCTACTTCCGCCTCTGCTCTCGACTTGCTGGTTTCTTCCTTTTTGACTTGCAGTTTCTCCACATTGCGTTGGAGACCAATACGGAGATCGCTCGCAGGTCCTTTGAGTGCTCTGCGGACTTCTGAGCTAATACGCAGGGCGTTGGAATGAGTGTAATCAAGCGCCGCCAATTGGGCAGAGAGCTTGGTACTTAGACGTCGGGGTAATGATCGGGGAATGGACGTCAATGCATAAGACACACCGATAGCCACTAGGTAACGTTAGAAATGACAAGCGAAGCGTTTTGAACCAGACAGGGTACTCACCGGTAGCAATGAGACCGGGTATTATCAGCCTACGCATGTTGTTTGAGCCCAGGATTTTGGCAGCACCAACAGCTCCATCCATCCAGCCAACACCGCCCACTAGCCTTCCGCCTACTACTCCAGCAACGGTCATGGCCATGCCAGTACCGGCGACTTTCTCCTGTCTCTCCCAAAGGTTTGCAACGTCGAAGAAGTCCCACAGTTCTACTTCAACGTCAACTTGACGAGCTAATGCATGCATCGGCTTCCGGTACATCCTCTCCGGCAGAAACATAACGTCCGCATAGAGTTTGTTGCCGAGATGTAATATTCCCAAGTTTTTGATGCCATTGAAGCCCTGGACAGCTCTGTTGCGAGCATGTTCCTCGCATTGATGGACGGTCCACGTAATCTCCTGGAGCATAGCGTTTCTGATGTCTTCGGCATATTGGTACGCACTCCATAGTCCCGGGTATGGTATTCCAAGATCCTGCTCTGCTACCCGCTCAATTGAGCTATTTACAGTATCTCTTGTATGACTGTAAACTTCGGAAGTGGCGACTTCGACCTCGTGCTCAACGGCTTCTCCGGCTTCGGTCCTCGCTTTCTTGGATTGTTCGTAGGCCGGCATAACCTCGTCCAACTCCGTCTTCACACGCTCGAGCTCTGCTTGTGCAACGTCGCGATTCACCAAAGCAAGGTTATTGACATCGCCCAACAGGTTCAGAAGGTAAGTCTTCGCAGGGGCCAATTTCGATCGAGCACGCTTTTCTAGAACGAATCGGCGCAAGGACGATTCCAACTCTTCGAAGTCTTGTAGCTTTTCACGCTCTTTGCCTTTGCCCTTGCCACCTGGGGAACCGGGTTCGCCGTGTTTACCCTTTAGTTCGTCATCATCATCTCCGTCCGGATCGTCGGAGAAAGCTGCACCTCCAGAGGAGCCAGACGCGGATCCTCCTGGTCCATGACCACCACCGGGAGCACCTGATGGCGCGACTGGAATCGCGTTGCTTGAGACAAAGTGCACCAGTTCAGAGGATTCTTTGAAAGTTGCGGGACTCAAATGTGCCACTTGCTTTAATATCATCTCTTGGCATCTCTGCTTGTCTTTGATGTTGTCGTAGCCATTGACCACCATGAAAATGTAGGCTTTTTCACGGGCCGCATTGAAAATGAACTCCTTGGCAGACTGGGTGAAGTGATTTGCAGCGGACACTACAAATACCACCACGTCGATCTCCTCTTGCCTAGCAAATATTGCTGTGGTCTTCAAGGAATCGTTATTCAGGCCGGGAGCATCAATCAAGGCTATGTCGACCACTCCATTGTTGAGCAAAGACTCATCAACAGAGCGGATGTCCTTGATGTATATTTTGCACTGGGAGAAGTGCTCGTTGTCGATGACAATCTTTTCGAGCTCTTTGATTGAGAATACGGTGTACGTGCTTTCGTCATGGCGGTTGTAGACAGATCCAATTGGAACCGCGTGAACTTCCTCCACGCCAGCGTTCTCCCTGTAATCAAGAACCTCGCAAAAGATGCTGGTGCATGGTTGCTGGTCCTCCGGCAGAACTTTACGGCGCAGTAAAGCGTTACAAAAAGTCGATTTTCCAGCGTTGAGATCTCCCGTTACGAGTACTTTGCTGGCAGTGTCCTCGATTCTCTCTTTCAAGGATCCGAGATGTCTAATACTCTGTTGTATCTGGCCATCAAGCAACGAAGCAATGGAGCCCTTTTCTAAAGAATGGACGAGATCCGATTGATTCCGGCCGCCCATTTTCAGCTCCAGCTTCAGAACCGAAAAGTCTTGAGCGAGCTGGGGAGTGACTAGCCTGGGCTCGGGGGCAGGCTGATGGGCCGCGGCTGAGCTAGATTCGGCTACTGTTGAGTCTTCTCCAAGGGACGTCCCCGCCCTTCGGGGGGCCCTTGGCCTTGACGGGCTCTGTACAGGGCTATGGTTGTTGTCCAAGGTAGATTGAGTATGATTTAGTCCAGGACGGGGATCGTTACGGGACTGAGTCGTCGATTGTTCCGACTGAACTGAAGGATAATGCGCTGGCCACTTCATGTTCATTTCCTGGAACCTTTTCAAGGTGTCAATGGTGCCATGGATCGCTCGGCCAAGGGCGGTTTTGTTCTGGTTGTAGTAAAGCTGAAGCACATGGCTTGCAACTACACGTCTCTCATTTTCGGACGCAGCATTGTTGTCACCAGGCAATCCAGGTGTATGGCTCGGTGTCGGCCGGTCCTCCAAGATGCCGCTGTGCCACCGGGGGGCGCTATTCTCGCCATTGTCCAAACTACCACCGTATCCGGAGTCCTGGTCAAGCATCGAGACCAGTCGCGCTGCTGCCTCAGGCGTTGAGCCAGTGCCGACGGTCATGTAATTGGGACGTCCTGGGACATGACGAGGGAGAAATGACTCCGGCTGGGGTGCTTCGATGCGGTGGTTCGATGACGAGCCGGCAGCGGACGCGCTCTCATCGTGTTCGTTCTCGGGCTTCATTGCGGCGATGGAGACAGTCGTGCGCGAGGGCGCATGGGCATGTCGTTGTTGTTGTCGATGATGGGGGAGACACACAGGGTTAATGATATGGATGTCATAGAAATGGAGTGAGGTCCTCGGTACGACTTTTGAAAGTGGCAACGCAGTTGTGCCAAGCAAAGCTAAAGCCGGGTGGTCCGTTCACCACTCTATCACTCCCGCATCGTCACCCCAGCCAAGCAACGACACGAAGGCGCCGTGAAGTGCTGCCTTGCAGAGCATATCAAAACCACCACTGTGTCCAGATACCGGCTTGAATATTCTCGCTATCTATCCCTTGGTAGCAGATCTCATTATGAATGCAAGTCTATAAACCGCGCGCATCCCACCTTAGCTAACACTATATCCTCAGCTGGTAGAATGGGCGTTCGGAAAAGTATACCTCCCACACGCACACAATACGTCCTTTGCTGACCTATCGCCAGCGCATGACGCCGGCTGAGCGGCTGCGAAAGCATCAGAGGGCTCTTGAGAAAACACAACGCGAGCTAGATCGGGAACGAGTGAAGCTAGAGAACCAAGAGAAGAAGCTGGTGCTGGAAATCAAGAAGAGCGCCAAGAATGGACAGATGGGCCCGCTCAGGATACAAGCCAAAGATCTGGTCAGGACAAGACGGTATAGCCTCCCTTACGCCGCCGAATCTTAAGCAGACGGCTTGCTCACAATTCATTTTGTGCTCACTTTGCGCGCAGATATATCCAGAAGTTCTACCAGATGCGCACTCAGCTCCAGGCCATTTCTCTGCGGATCCAGGTTGGTCTCATCGAGCGGGTTGCCTATGGAGTGGATCTAACAGTTTCCGCAGACAGTCCGGAGCAACGAGCAGATGATGCAATCAATGAAAGGCGCTACAGGCAAGTGATTCAATAGTCGTTGGACACATGGCTCTAACAGCACTGCAGCACTTTTGGGAAGTATGAATCGGCAGATGAACCTCCCCGCTCTCCAGCGAATCGCTATGGAATTCGAAAAGGAGAACGACATTATGGACCAGCGACAAGAGATGATGGACGACGCCATCGACGACGTTACGGGACTAGAGGACGAGGAGGAGGGAGAAGAGGTCGTCAACCAGGTTCTGGACGAAATAGGCATTGACCTTGGACAAGCGGTACGTTTCTCAGGCTTGGGCACTATACAGACACTAACGCCTTCTTCACAGCTTGGAGAAGCTCCATCTGGGTTACAGAGCACGGCCGTCGCCGAAGGGCGGGTCGCACAGGCGGTTGGTGGAGATCCAGGCGACGACGACCTCCAGGCAAGGCTAGATAGTCTGCGACGATGACACCACATTTCTCGGGAACATCCCGTCGGCTTTTGGTTCAATCCGCCAGCATTGGAGTTAAACATGGCGTTCAGGGACGATGGGGCGGTTGTCTTATCGAATCGAGTTCCAATGCCCTATATCTCTCTCTTCACTTCCTTGTCCCACGATATACACGAAATGGCATTAGAGCTACATAGCTAGTCTAAGACTTCATATCATCTACATGTCTTTGTCATGGACAAACGTCTCTAGAGCTCTCAGGTGTTCAATAATGCTCAGGCCTCAATGGCTCCAAGGGAAGGCGTGAAAATTCCAGGTGTAGATTTCGCCTGTTTGACCGCAAAGCCCTCCAAGTCAGGCAAGGCAGTCCTATGCTGCCAATTCTGGCAAGGCTACATGGCTGATGAAGACATCGTCTCGGCGTGCTTCAGGTCCTGGTTCTGTTGATACCTCAGGCTGACCCACAAGTGTACTGCCTAGAAACATCAACTTTGCATTCACATTGTCCATCTAAAAATATATCAGACTCGGGCGTGGGGTACCTTTGTACATACATACGAAGCACATCCCACCCTACGAGGCGCCAATTCATGCCTGGTGAAGACAACGTATTGCGCCCGGCTTCTACGGCTACGCTACTACCTACGTCTGTCCGCCAGGCTGTCGCGCCGTTGGAACCGTGACCTGCTGTGTGCGCCGCCACGTTGAAGGCTTATTACTCGCCGTCCCCAGCCCCAACCCAAGGTTGACGTGCGCAGCGATCGATCGCTGCACGACCCAACTTCCAACAACCCCTCCCTAAGGTCCCTCCTCGGTGCTGTTCCAAACATCGACAAAACATTCGTGCACCATCGATCCCAGCCAGCCTTCCAACTCTTGCACTGTCTGTCTGCGCGCCTTTCACTTTGCCTTCTATCCTAATCTCTCATCTACGGTACGTCATTCACGGATTCCCGTCAGGGTCCGCCCGCACTCTTGCTCTCCAACCGCGGGCATCGCCTTTCCTCACAGCTCTTTCACGTAAAAGTCAGTAAGACTTATATCGTGCGCCGCTTCCCCCATATTCCCGTGCTATATTCGTGTTCCCCGCACGCGCTTGGCCCGCTTGTCCGTGGCCGCTGGGCTTATGCGCTGCATCGTCACCGGCCTTAGTCCTGGTTCGGAGGAGGCATGTTTGGGCAATCAACGCTGACTCCACCCTTCAATCAGACAACAATCGGGCTTTCCAGTCCACAAAGACTCTCGCGACCACCTACCCTTCCTCCCAGCTCCGCGAAGCATCCTGAGCACTTTACCAACTTTCTAGAAGCCCCGATCCGCGCGCAGCCGTACCGTCATCAATCTGGCAGGAAACAAGCGGAGGAGTTTCTCCAACTCGGGAGGACTGTTGAACAGGATGTTCGGCTCCTCTGGGACTCCCGGAAAAGAGGAGGATGTGGTCGAGTCCACCTCTGTCGTGGAAGCTCCGAAGGCTTCGACCGCTAGCGTCCCCTCAGATACAAGCAATGGAGGAGACAGACGAGCGGGCGGGAGCAGTCCCTCGAACCGGAAAGCGAACGACGAGGCCCCGCCCGCCAGCGGCGAAAAGAAGCGGAGAAGTAGTGGAGTATTACGTGCTCGAGACATGTTCTCTAGTGCAAAACAGTCGCTTCATCTTCATGGATCCTCCCCAACCTCGTCGACCACCAATCCCGACAAGGCGGCTCCCCAGACGCCGATACAGAAGCTCGGTAAGGCAGATCCTGCGCTAAGTGTCCCCCAAGGCGCGCTCAACAACTCGGCCGGGGAATCGTCTCCAGGACCACGGTCTACATTTAGAGTTGGAGTTACTGAAGACAAAAACAAGAAATGTCGCAGGACTATGGAAGATACTCACGCATATCTCTACAATTTCCTCAGTACTCCAGCCCCAGCCTATGGCAATGACGCTAGCTCCAGGAGTAGGACTTCTATCTCTGATGCCAGTTCGTCCGTTTCTGACACCACAACCCTACCTGTGACGGAAACAGATAATGGCTACTTTGCTATCTTCGACGGCCACGCGGGGACCTTTGCTGCTGATTGGTGTGGCAAGAAGCTCCATCTCCTACTCGAAGACACGATCAGGAAGAACCCGAATACCCCCATTCCCGAACTTCTAGATCAGACCTTCACTGCTGTGGATCAACAGCTCGAGAAATTACCACTCAAGAACAGCGGATGCACTGCGGTAATAGCTGTGCTCAGGTGGGAGGATCGGGTTCCCAATTCTCAGTCCACGACGGGTTCAGTGTTGTATGCGCCTGCGGCAGTTGCAGCAGTCAAAAGCGCGACAGAATCTCAGCAAGCCGGCATAGAAACCTCCTCGGCCGAAGCTACAGAGCCGCACGTTGCAGAAGCCAAGGTACGGAACGACGCTAGCCGTCAACGGGTTCTATACACAGCAAATGTGGGCGACGCACGAATTGTACTGTGTCGGAACGGCCGAGCTCTACGACTGTCCTACGATCACAAAGGCAGCGACGAGAATGAAGGGCGTCGAGTTGCTAGTGCCGGAGGTCTCATTCTCAATAATCGCGTCAACGGTGTCTTGGCTGTCACACGCGCACTCGGTGATGCCTACATGAAAGATCTGGTCACTGGTCATCCGTACACCACCGAAACAGTTATTCAAGCTGATCAGGATGAGTTTCTTATCCTAGCTTGCGACGGGGTATGTCTTCCATTCCACTAATGTGCATGGATCGCTAACTGACTTGACTCTTTTAGCTATGGGATGTCTGCTCCGATCAAGAGGCCGTTGACCTCATCCGCCACACTCAAGAACCACAGACAGCATCAAAGCAACTGGTCGAACATGCACTTGCGCGATTCTCCACAGACAACTTATCTTGCATGGTAGTAAGATTCGACAACAATGCGCTCAAGCAGCGCAAGAACGAATCCAGCATGGGAGTTGATGGTGATCACCTAACTGCGAAGGGGGGAATTAGCGAGGCAGATGCCATTGTCTCGCAAGCAAGGAAGCAGCTTGGCGGCGAGAGTGGAGAGTCGATCGAAAAGGCAGCCTCTGAAATGATTGTGGAAGAGGAGGAGTCGGAGCCGGGACCCGAGCTGAACGCCGAAGCTCTGAAAGCAGCGCAGAAAAAGAGCTGATAGTTGGCGACGGCGTCCAAGCGGTTTTGCTTCGTGTTCTTCCTCCTTTACAGTCTACTTGCCTACCGGGGGCTTGTCATTTCCAGGGTTGGCCGTTCACAAATTTTGGGTCGCTTTCTTACAAGGGTCCTGTGCCCTATGCTTCCTAGCATGGTTTGCTGTGAAAAGGGCGCGTCTCTCAGCAGTGATGACTTATCTTTGATACTTCTCTTTTTCTCCTGTCGATTTAGTTCAAGAAGGGGCTACAACTGTATGATGCAGAGAGGGGGATCCACGTTCGCTAGGTAGACGGAACAGTAACATGCAAGAGCTGATAACTAAGTTGTCAACGATGAGTGTGAACAGCCCTCATCCATATACAGGGAGATTGCTCAGCTGGTATCTCCAAAACTAGCAAACTACGATTTGCTCATAGAACTTCCCAATATTCATCACGTAGTACTCCTCACGCGGGGCATGAAAAAAGTGGCACACCTAGCAAGCATTCTGCCTTTGACACACGTGTCTGCCGCCGTATATGGTGCTTCAGTGCATTGTGTAAAACTGTGAATGAGATATAAACTCTTAGTTTTGGACTGCATGGAAACTTGCGGAGGCACTCTATCAGTGGCAGACAGAGGCACCGACTTACTTGGTGAGACAGCGTGGCAGCAGGAATTAACATAATTAACGTTCTACACTTCTATAAGGTATACCTCCTATCCCTCTGCTTGCATACGCTTCTTTAGCGCCGCTTGAGGTCCCCCAGTACTCTATTGCTACTCGTGAGATACTAGCTTTGGTAAGTCTGATAGCTCCCTAAGCCACCTCAGACGGTTTGTGCTAGTTGAGTGTGCCCCTCCATTATTGCGCCTCACCACCGGGCCGACCTCTAGAGCTTGTATCATCCTCCCCACAAAACTCACGACTGCCCTCATCGCCCGTTACTTCGCCGCCGACGCGATTTCGCTGCAGCTCCATGTAGCTACGTGATAATCTGCCACCTAGTCGCAATGTCTGCACCAGATGTCAGCGAGTCGACAGCTCAGGCTGCGCACAGCGTCAATGAGAGCGCCGCTCCAGAACCGCCTGCCTTCGTGCAACCCCGGACGTACCTAGAGCTCTCCCACCCGATAGCGACTCCGAAAACACTTAGCCCAATAGATCGAGAGCAGATGGAAGGATTAGTGAGTTGTTACAGTTCGCGCGCGGGGTTGCGTGAGACAACACTAGTAACTTGCTGATGCAATCCAAAGCGAATCATACGAGCATTTCTCAAGGTCCGCACCAGCTACGACGTTCTGCCGCTCAGTTTCCGGTTGATAGTCCTTGACACATCGCTGCTCGTGAAAAAGAGCTTGAATATACTCATTCAGAATGGTATGGCTATTCAGCGGAAGGGGGGCGTACTAGAAGGCTGACCAGGCTGCGCGTAGGCATTGTCTCTGCACCTCTGTGGGACTCGAAATCGTCGACATTCGCAGGCCTTCTCACTACTTCCGATTACATGAACGTTATTCAATACTACTGGCAAAACCCCGATGCGCTGGCCCAGGTGGATCAATTTCGCCTGAACAGTCTCCGCGGTAAGATAATCTACGACATCAAAGGAACAGGCAGCTAAATAGTACAGATGTGGAAAAGGCCATTGGCGTCGCCCCCATCGAAACCGTTTCCATACATCCCGATAAGCCGCTATACGAAGCATGTCGGAGGATGTTGGAGTCACGCGCACGGAGAATTCCGCTCGTAGATGTAGACGACGAAACTCAGCGTCATATGGTGGTCAGTGTCGTCACACAATATAGGATACTCAAGTTCATTGCCGTCAATGTAACAGAAACAGAGATGTTGGGGAAGTCGCTGAAAGACATAGGCATGGGCTCGTTTTCAGGTCTTCAGACAGCTCACATGGATACACCTGTCATAGATGTCATTCACATGTTAGTCAAAAAGAACATATCAAGTGTTCCAATTCTGGATGCAGATGGTCAGTGTGCTAGGTATTTGTAAGGGGCGAAAGCTGACCATTTTAGGCTATGTTCTCAACGTCTTCGAAGCAGTGGATATCATTACACTCATAAAGGGAGGCTCGTACGACGACTTGAATCTCAATGTCGGCGAAGCCCTTCTCAAGCGGTCAGATGTAGGTCCACTGTCATACCGTAGTGAACCTTACTAACGATCACAAGGACTTCCCCGGAATCTACACCTGTTCACCGGACGACCGCTTGAGCACCATCTTCGACACTATTCGCAGGTCCCGTGTCCATAGGTTAGTCGTCATTGACGAAAACAGACATCTTAAGGGCATGGTAACTCTCAGCGACATCCTGGAATATGTTTTGCTCGAAGGTGAAGAAGATGAGAACTAAATCATCGCCATATTCAAAATCTGACGAACCTATCACGAACGCGATTCTCGATAACCGATTTTCGACAATGCCAAACAGTGCCTGGCAGAAATATAGATTTCCTTCCGGTCTGATCTCATTCGGAGCCCATCCAGCGTGCCTGGTCTGATGCTCGTTGTAAATTGGAATGGCTACGATCGATCTGACAGTGAGACATCATCACGTCACACCAGCACCATTCTCCTGGTTCAACATGGATATGACAGATATCAGAGAATAGGGCATGTCCTCAATCGGCGTGGGGGCTGACAACCACTCAGTGGATTGCGAATGAACAGAAATGGTTGCGTGTGAGAGCCCGCTCCTGAGAGCGGGATCCAAGCATTATATCATAGGAAGCGACTTGAAGGCAACACTTGGTTTGCATTCAGCCGACTGCATAGCAGGTCTGGAGAGGTCGCAGCTGATATCTGATATGAAATGGACTTTGCGCCCATCGCCGCAAGTATGTTATAAAAAGGGGACAGAACTTTCGGAGGAGTTTTGTTTGATTGCCCATAAGGCGTCGAGGAACCTCATTTATAGGATCATGACTGACTGGGACTCGCCATCCAATTATTTAGCACAATGATATCCGCTGGACCCCAAAACGGGCCTTGATCATTCATTCATCCTTCTCCAAAAGCACAATGAAGTCCGTGAACGTGACGTCAGCGTTTCATGTTTCTGTCGGTCCTCCCGATAATGCTGGTCGAGCGTCCGGGGTAAGAACTATAAAAGACACGATCCTTTTGCTGGGGGCGGCGTTGCTCAGCCCCGCGATGGTCGGTTTCGAAAGCTGAGCCATGCGTCCTCGCGCCGCACACAGCCCTAGCATATCTGGTGGGGACAGATATCCTCAAGTATCTCTCTTCTCTTCCTCTCTGTAACATGCTGGCCTGCTACAGTATCTTCTTTCCCTTCTGGTAGACCCGAAGGCTTTTTTCGTAGTTACTTCTTGAGTACGAGACTGCACGCGTGCTAAATTTCTTTCAGCTCTTCTTCTCGACACGTTACATCTAAGTTCCAAGATGAAATCTTTTTCTTCTCTTCTTTTGCTATGTCTTTGTGGCCTGGTGCTGCTGCCCGCTGCGGCGCATGGCTTCAGCGGCAACGAGACTGGCATACATCTAATTATTCGCACAATAGCCGCGAGGTACGCATCAATTGTTCATTCATCCCAGGAGCTATTGTCTAACACCCACCAGGGTCTCCCCATATGAGAGCAATGTGGGCGCAGAAGTCCCTCTGTCTATCTCTGCTCCAAATGCCTCCGAAGTTTCGATAACAGCCCACATCGTCGAGATCCAGGACTTGGACTTCAACACCACAGCATTATCTACGACTTCTCCCGAACTGTACGTAGACCGCCGAGAAGTTCGCAGGTTCGCTACTGACATCAGAACCAGAGCGATTTCCCAAAACTCCGCCGTCCTGGAGCCTAGGTGGTGGTGGTTCAGCCAACTCCAGCATCCTGTCTCCGTTTCCCAAGGGTCTCGGGTGATGCACATGTTGGATGCTGCGCCCGGACAGTCTATGGCGCTGCTCGTGGCAGTCGCGGTCGCGATGTTCGCTTTAGGGTGATGAAGAGTCATGATTCCGGTGCTGGATATCATCCCATAACACAGAACGGCTGGCAGGCTCCCGTCTTCGTTTCCGACTGCAACCCGGAGTACTCTCGAATCACCATCAGCAGCTACGATCACCGCTAGATGCTCTCAATTGCGCGCTCCATCAATCTTCATCGAAAGCGTTTTTACAGACCGAGCCGTCCAAATCACCATCACTCCAACCTCGCCATACACCACTCACCACTGCGATTCACCCAGCTAATACCAAATTCCTTCTTGGCCCAGCACTGGACGCCTAGTTTCTTTAGCAGAGAGCGGCATTCCAGGCACATGGTCGCTGCGTCATTGAGTCTTGTGATGCTGAAGGGCACGCTGAGCCAAATGCCGTGATCGCTTGATGCGTTTAGGAGCGAGACGCAGAAAGGGAAGAGGGAGAAGGCGTATGTGTTTGATGCCGTAGAAGAACTGGTGTTGCTCATGCTAGGCTTAGGATTAGAACTTGGAGAGCTTAGGAAATAAGCT
This sequence comes from Lophium mytilinum, assembly GCA_010093605.1. Lineage (NCBI taxonomy): Eukaryota > Fungi > Ascomycota > Dothideomycetes > Mytilinidiales > Mytilinidiaceae > Lophium > Lophium mytilinum. The sequence continues at coordinate 2,886,297 of MU004181.1, read as the reverse complement.
GGCGGGTTTGGAGTGCATTTTGTTCGGGGATGCGGTGAATGTTTGACGGAGTCCTAAAGGGATTCAAGGGAGCGATGTTGCCTAGAGCTGAAATGGTCAGCTAAGACGCGAGGTCAGCTGGATCGTTGCGAGAGGCTGGGGTAGACTCGGTGCAACACGAGCTGTGTAAATCGTATTATTTGGAACGTAAATACATCTCCAAGCCATATATCAGATGTTGCTTAGTCTTTGAGATTAAACGAATATACACTTTCATAAGGAATATCTGCGGACCTATTGTGGCCGCTGCGTGACAGATTTACATGGACTTGGTCGAAGTCATCACATGCAGAAAGGCGGAGAGGATTCAAATGAGAGAAGACCTGTGTATTGAATGGTACCTTCATCTTGAGTGAGGCGACTTTTGGATTGGGATGTCTTCTAAGTGACCTCAAATGCAAGTAGTGAGCAACATCTAAGAACCGGGTTTTGCCGTACGAGGCCACTATACCTTGCCGTATCGCGATTTCTTGCCTGAGAGACTTCAGGGCGTTCTCAGACGCACGAGCAAGAAGCAATTGCTTCATCCTGGACATCACAGAAAGTTGCCGGACCACCTCAGGCAGATGGCGATGCAACTTTCAACCTAGAAAAATTCCCGGAATCCGTTCAGATCCACAGTTCTATGCCATGGAACTTCACTAGGAAATTAGGGAACCGTCATATATTTCTGCAAATCGCTCTCTTCGTCGCGATTTTCGCGATGCTCATCATACCCACAAGTCTTTGGCCTTCTTCTTCATGACCTCTCCACCTTTCCAGGTGTAAATGCAACTGGTTCCAAGCATGGGCTTCCCATCAGTAAATTTCTTCCAATCGCAGTCGCAGAGACGGAATTGGTTGTAAGCCGGACGGTCTTCCATTTTCTTCATCATATGCTTCTCCAACTTCTCTCGAAACTCGCGGCTACGCTCTGGAAATGCCGATACATATCCTTTGCATGGCGGGTAATGAAGACGCCATGAAGCACCGTATTCGGCCTTGGCCTTCTTTTCTTCCAGATCTCCGGCAGGCTCATCAATGGACAGTTTGAAGTGCGCCTTGTGGAAACGAGCAATAAGCTCCAGGAAGCTTTTACTGTATTCCCATCTACCGTCTCCATAGTTGGCTCTTGCCTGGTATAAAAACGGTGACTTTCCGAATGGACTTTCGTAGATCGTGTGTACGCTTTTGGTCCAGGGCTCGGAGTCCCAAAAGCTGCTATCGATGGAGAGTTCAACGTTCTTTATATTCGGGCAATAGTGCACCAGTACATTCAGCATCTTCCGCCAGCAAACGATGTTGGTTGGGGGGATGATTGCTCCTGCGGGAGCTGGATGGGGTAGCTGGACAGCCTTTGTGGACCCGCAAAGAAATCGTAGGCTGACGTTGGTGAGGCATTCTAAATGCCGAGTTCGGTCATGGAGAAATGCGAGAGCACTCTTGGGACTTCCGTTGAACTGAATCTGTCTCTCGTAGAGCTTCATAGAAACCTCGGTATTCAGCTTCTTCGTGACTCCAGCTATGCCTAGATCTATGTCTCTGAGATTGAATTCGTCCGAACGGACAAAGTACGTTGTAGCTACAGAGGGAATTGGTGGTTGAACACCCTCAAATTCAAGCAAGTAGTGCGTTCGGATCGACGAGGTTGTGACGTTCAAATTTTGAACGTAGTCTCCGACGAGTAGTTTGCCGGTTGGTATGAGATATGAGTAAACCTGCTTTCGCAGTTCCCCATAATTTGTATGAATATAAGCGTGTTTGGGGTACTCGCCATCATGACGAATCCCTGGATCTTTCAACGTACTCCAGTTGTGCGAAACATCGTCTAACATCCAGAACTTATCTTTCGCAGACATCAAACGTTCTAAATCAGCGACCTGGATCGATGATCGTCCCAGTGCCTCCTTCGCTTTCAACAGCGTTTCCGTTCGTGAGACTCCGACGGAGTCCCTGAAACTAACGCGCCACGTGCTCTTCGTCCGGAACACCCTAGCCCGCCAAAGCTCTTCTAAGATTCCCTGTAGGTCTTTGATCTCATGATTGGTGAATATGATTTTCTTGTCTTTCACCACTGTAATTCCTCGGGCCCATATTCCAAGAAACGCTTCCTCGCCGTAGATGTTGGGATAACCTATATTTTTGGAGACCGTCTTCTCTGTCGGGAGTTTTGCATTTATAACAGAGATGGGCAGGCTCGGAACCAGAGGATGTGATTTTTCTTTTTCCTTAGACGATGAAGTTCTAGTTGCCACCTTTGGATTGGAGTCTTCACCAGTGTGCAAAGCACTCGAAGCGCTAGATTCGTCTTTAGGTATGTTTTTTGCAATCAGTGGCATTGGCCTTTTAGCCTCTGGGATAGCATGCGGAAGCGTAGGGGCGTTTGACGGCTCCCCGGAAAGACATGACTTCTCCGGAGATTCTTCTAACGCCGAAAGGTAACTCGATACTGATGATGTGTCTTCCGCAGTCTTCTCCTGAGAATAAGACGCGAGATCCTCCCTGGGTCCATGGGCGGGTCCAACAAACTGATCGAGTAGGTTTGCATTGGAAAGGCATGTCTTGGAGGCCTGGATATTCCGAAACACAGTCTTACTGAACTGCATGTCTGCCCACATGACATGCTCATGTTCAACATTGAAGAACTCGACGTCCTTAAGTGTATTGTGGTGCCATGATAGACCGCGAAATTTTGAATCTTCAATGAGAGCATCCTCGACTGTAGTGTATGCCATGTGGATGTTTTCAAGCGTGCAGTTCGAGAAGTTGACTTTGACGAACGCCACATCGGCAAGGTGAACGTTGCAAAAGCGGGTGTTCTCGAATTTGCAATCCGTGAAAGAAACATTCCTCAAATCGACTTTCTCCCATTTGCAAAGGGTCAGGCTTGAGTTTGATGTCTCGAAGTTCTTGAATGTAAGTTCGATCGAAGAATCTAGTAGTTCCAGTTGACCTTGTCTGACTTTGAGCAAGCTAAATAGGCCTTTTATTAGCAAGATGATTGAAAAGGAGGTAAGGAAACCATACCTCTTCCCAGGAAAGCTCCATGAGACGGAAGTCTTGTTATCTTCCTCAGCCGGTATGACCTCAGGGACGAAGCTCTCAATGGGATATCCTCCAACCCACTTGCTGCATCTTGTGAGCGCAGTATGCCACGTCTTCTTCATTATTGAGTTAATCGCACTTCCATTGGCCTCGTCGTATATGATCGTCTCTCCGGAATCTGAAGGAGGCCAGGCCAGCAAGCGATCCGCAATTTCCTCCTTTTGTGATGGCTCGAGGTCAAGGTCGAGGTCCGCAAGCAGGGTGAGGAAGCTTCCTTTCAGAATGTCGTAGAACCGAGCGAGGGATTCAGGGGACACATCCACTATATGCTCGGGCTTCGGAGTGGCGGCAGGGAGTCGAATAGGCTCCGAGATCCAGTTTCTGTCAGATCCCATGGTTGACGGTTCGTCGACTTGGGCTTCACATGGAGGAGGAAGTTCGAGCTGTTGGTTCATGGCACGGTCGTTAACAACATGAGATCTGGAGTTGTTCCAAGCCCTCTTAGCTCTCGCTCGACACCTTGACCACCTCATTAGAAGTTGGAGCAAGTTTAGAGCTTCGGAGCTTCGAAGCCGGTGGCACAGAGAGGGAAAGAGAATGAGGTTGTCAAGCCTGTGGAAGCTCAGGAGAGGTAGCCAGATCGTGGACACCCGGCCCGCGTGAGGTGAGGAGTAGTTAAGTGAAGCGGTGACGAAGTAACTCGGAGCTCGGCCAATTATATCCACCTGATTAACTCATGATGATATCGTGAAAGGCTGCCGTATCTATAGGACCGTCGATAAGCGATCTCTCCTTTTAGACTCACTGAAGATTGCAACCCCGTTTCGTCTCCATTATTCCTTTGACGCCAGTTATGTGCTCTCTCATAACTGAGTCTATATGAAAAATCTTTGTTTGGAACGACTTCCACACTTACGAGACCCTCCCAAGCAGCATTGGACGACTTTCCACAGTTCTAGACATGCGACCAATCATTACAGATTCACCTAGAGATATTGAACGCATAATAAGCAGTGGGAGAAGAGTTCCCACGGATACACCACTGGTTCCTACCGTCACTCTATGGTCTAGGTAATCTGCGAAGAAACCAAATGTTGTGGAGAAAAGCAAAAGAACCCAAATAGCGCCCTCAACAATAGAGTTTTTAGCGGTGAACTTGATTCCGGACTGAAGTCGTACCTACCCGAAATCTGTAAAATCGGGTCTGCCATGTCGTTTTCTTACTTGAGGCCCCCTGCACTAATGTCCCCAATGTCCCCCATTTTGACGACCGAACCTTTTCTCCCCGAGGTCCAAAAGGCGAGCGATACGTCGAGAGCAAACTCGACGGTATCTATAGCCTCGCGCCCGACCACAGCTGATGTATTTCATAGTATTCAAGACGTCTCACGTACAGCTCGCCAAAGTAAAATCCTTGTACATTGAGAAGTGCGAGTTGGAACGGCGAAAGGGATTTAGAAGGATAGGGAAGGCGCAGGCAACACGTGATGGCGAGTGTTTGTTATGATCTCAGATTTTCAGGGTCCAACCTTAGATGATACCTTACAAAACTATTATTTCTGAGCATCTTTCATATTAACAAACAGAGAAACGTAGCCACTCAGCGATCCCGTAAAATATTGCGACTCTACGGTGTAGTAGCGCAGTGGTAGCAGGGTGGCTACGTTTTGCCATTTTTTTTCTTAGTTGGAGTTCGATCCCCGCTGGCAGCATGGATGGGGATTGCATTTTTGCATTTCCCCTCTCCTTTCGCTGGGTACAGGCCCAGATTCTGACAGCGGAAGGACCAGACACGGCGTTGGATATACACTAATAAGTCGTTAGCGTAAGGTTCTAGAAGTCTTTGCTATTGATTCATGTCGTCTAGTATCCTAGCCTCTTAGGGTGCCTGATATGTTTGAAGCTAAAATCGTTATTGAATTTGGGGAGGAAGAGCGGAGGTGGAGTTGCAACTCGATCGAGACGAGAATAGTCACGTGTCGTGTCAACTTCCAAATATATCAGAAACCTCAATTCAAGACAGCAATAAGGGTAGAGTGAAGGAGATTCGCGGATTCACGATCGATCCCTCCGACTAGAGTGGTAAGAAAGGATATTCACACTCCCGAAATGGATCTTTGCCCGGTGGCATGTCACGTGGAGTGAAGGCCTAGTGTGCGAGAAGCCCGACCGGAAAGTCAGGGACCCGGTAGCGTCTTGAAGATAGCATCATCCACGGCTCGCAACTGGACAGCGCCTGGGCATATCTGCGAGCGACGCTATTGGTAGACAAGTGTTCCGAGCGAGCGGCGTAGAATGAAGAAGTTGTAGAATAGCAATAACTAAGAGCAGAGGACCAGGAAGCAGCAATTGCATGTTAGAGGAACGCGGTGTACAGAAATTAGCAACGCAAAGGCGTGCTCTGGACAGCAAGCAGGAGATTTGAGGGGACTAGACGCTGTAAACATGGCCTGTAAGGTGTAGAGTTGGGCGCTTTCGCAATCAGCAGTCGCAATATGACGTGGCTGAGTACGAAACAAATAGACGGATTTCAGAGACGAATCGCACGGCCGTAGGAGGAAATTCGCCACATAAATTAGTGTAATAAGGCTTAAGCTACTGCAGGCCCCTAGTTAGCTTAGTATTTACAAATTTTTACAAAATGCCCACTAGTAGGGGGCCCCCTAGTTAGCGGCATACCTAGCGTAAGGCCTGCATGCCCGGAGACCTTAAATAAGGTCTCTAATTAAGGCAGCTTATATAGGCCGTATATAGTAAGGCGCCGCTAAGATAAGGCTACTAGCCCGTTCTATCTTATTATAGCCCTAATAATCTATAGATTCTTCTAAGAATTCTTAACTTTCTTATATTATAATTACCTATACTATAATTAAGGCCTAAGGCTATATATAAGGCTATAAAGGAGGCCTAAGGCTATATAGAAGGTTAAATATATAATAAGATTTATATTTTTAATACTATTTTTAATAAAAACGGCCGGCTAATAATATAGAGAGAGGAGAGAAAGTAGAAGGCGTAGAAATATTATAGAAAGCCCTTAACTAAATATTTAAGAGAAGGAAGATCTATATACTATTTTATTAGTAGTAAAATTACCCTATTATAATCTATTATTAGCTTCTGCCTTAAATTCTTATAATCTCTATATAAACCTTAATTTTTATTATATTATAATATTCTCTTACTAGCCTAATATTTCCTCTCTTCTTAATACTATGCCTAGAGTTTTATAGCTATATAGAGTTCTATAGCTATATATAGTTCTATAGCTATACGCAGTTCTATAATACGCGCTGCTACTCTTCTATCTAATTATTTCTTACTCTAAGCCTTTAGTAATACCTCTATAGCCTCTATAGGCTTCTCTATAGGCCCTAGAGCCTTACCGCGCGCTCTATAAGATTAACGCGAATAAATAGCTAGAGCTTATTAAGCTAGATAATAATATAGATAATATTCTATAGACTTAAGAGTACCCTAAGGTAAAGAATAAAAATACCTTAATAGTTTTTCTACCCTTTTATAATGTTGTTTCTCTAGAGATACGTAAGTAATTAAGGCCGGCCGAGTAGCTCTACTTTATTAAGCTACTAAACTAGTACTACTACTAGGCCTATAAGCGTTAGCTTAAGGTATATATAAAGAGAATAGTAGTAATAATAAATAAGCTTATAGGCTATATAGAGCGCGGCTATAACTTCTATAATAGATATAATTAGTTAAAGAATAAAATTAATAAGAGAATTACTATCTAAAAGGGTAAGAAAGAGAAGACTAGAATAGTATAGAGAGATAATAAGTATCTATAGTAGCTTAATATCTTTATTATAAAGGCGGTAGATATAAATAAGATAATTAAAAAAAAGCTTTAAGGCCTGCCTAAGGTATAAACCTATAATAGCTAGCAGTAGGCTATTATTATTAATCTTACGCGCTTAATTAGTATAAAGAGAGGAATTAATAATATTAATATACTAGAGGAGGCGCCGCGGTCTTAGTAGAGGTCTAGTAGAGAACCTCTACGCTGCGGGGGGTTTATAGCTATATACCGCATGTGTTAAGAGGTTAAGAAGCGTTAAATTACTTATATAGATAAGAGAGAGAGGCGCTATATAGCTAAGGCTAAGGCTTAAATTAAGAGGATAATAGTAGAATAGAGAGAGTTATTTAAGGCCTTTATATAGGGCCTAGTAATTTCTATTTAGGCTATAATAGATTCTACTTAAATAGTAAGTAACTATAAGAAGCTATAGGCGTTTTACTATACTACTAATTAACTATACTATAAGAGGGTAATTACTAATATAGAAAAGATATAGAGAGACTCTAAGCGGCCGTCTTACGTTTAAACTAAGGTAACTAAGGGCGCTAAGCATAGTAGAACTCTTAGTAAGGTTACTAGTAATATAGAACGTGCAATTAATAATAATAGAGAAAGAAAGAAGAGTATTATTAATAGAGGAGAGAATAAGAGGGCATTATTAGTAGAGAAATATAGCCCTATAGAGGTGGCTAGCCTAGCTAGCCTTAATTTAGGGCCTAATACCTCTAGAGACTTCTATTTTTTTAGCTCTGCTTTTTATAACTAATATATTTTAGACGCTATTACTTATAGGTAGAAAGTAAGTAGTATAAATTATAGTAGTAACTATTAGCTATATTTTCTAGTTATTTTTAAATAAATTAATAGACTTTTAGTATTAGTTTTATATATATAAAGTAGGTAGATATAAAATTAATATTATCTATAGAGTTTTAATTTTCCTTACTTATTTTATAAGCTAGCGGAAGCTAACCTAAATAAATGCGTCTAATTAGCTAATTTCTTATATAATAGGTAGTAGTAATATTAGTTTATACGCTAGTAATAAAATAGAAAGGCTGCATAAAATAGAAAGGCTGCATAAGTATAGTAATACTATAATTTAGCCTACTATAACCTTAATTCTATACTTCTATACACCCTCCTTAATGCCTAGGTACTTTTTAATATTAGGCGTGCCTATATTATATATATCTGCTATCTAATTACTCTAGAAATAGCTTAAATAATTTATTAGTAGTATAGTAATAATATAATAGCTTTCTATAGGTAATAATTCTATTCTTATTACTAACCTAAATAAACTAAAACTCTAGTATTTTAATACTAAACTAAAGCCGTGCTTAATAGCTATATATAGGCTTACTATCTCTCTATTATACTAATATTAATTAGGGCGCTAAGCTATATATTTCTCTAGCCTCCCTTTAAAGGCACTAATTATACCCTATTTATTAATATATATAGAATTACTATAAAGATACTAAACTTTCTCTAGCGGGAGGTTACTATATAGCTCTACTAGCTTTGCGGATAGCTTAGACTCCTCTATTATTATAAAGTTACCGGTACTACCTAGAAATGGCCTAGTAAGAGACTAGATTATGCTATTAGAAGTAATAATAGACTAGAACTTAAGATAGCAGTACTTTTTATACCTAGAGTATATTATCTACTAGATCTAGAAGTTCTTTAGCTATATAATTAGGCGAGTAGTTCTATCTATATAGCTCTAGACTTTACTAATACCTAGGTAAGGTTCTATAGCTATTATATACTCCTCTAGCTTCTTATATATAAGCTACTGCCTATTTTAGTATAGCTACTGCTACTACTAATCTATAAGAAAGATAATAGTATCTCTAAATATAGTATAAAGCTATAAGCGGCTATATCTAAATACTACTAGTATATTACTAAAGTAGCGTAGTATTAAGAGGCGCTAAAAAAGTATATAGAGTAAGAGAATTAGATAAGAATAATACCTATAAGTGTACTTAATCTTATTAAGCTAGAGAAGTACGGCTAACTATCTAATTTTCTTATAGTTAAAGCGCATCTTAAAGCGTGCGCGCTTATTAGTAAGCTTATTATTAAACTAGTATATAAAGTTAACCTAATTATATAGTAGTAGATTGCGTAGTTAAGAAATAAAGCTATCTAGAACCTTATTAACTTCCTCTTTAGCCTTTATTTTATCTATCTTAGCGGCCTTATTATTAGTAAGGGTATATTCTTTCTTATCTAATAGCTCTGCAAGCTTACTAATATTAATAGCAGCGGCCGTAGTAGCTATAATACTACCTAGAAGGGCTATAAGAGTAGTAATATAAGAATTATAATAATTTTCTATATTTTAATATATTTAAATAATTAAAATTAAATAAGATATAGGTGCTAATAGCTAGTAGATAAAATTCTTACCTTATTATACTAAAATAACGTCTAATCTATATTATTAGAGGCTCTATGCTAATTACCTATAATCTTATAATCTATAATACTAAGCTAGGTAGCCTAAGCTATATATAGAGGCCTTAAATAGGTAGAAATTAAAATCTAATTTTTATAAAAATTACGCGTTAATAGCGGCTAGGGTAGCCCCCTATGCTAATTTGTTAGTGTTACTACTAAAATCGGCACACCTCTTACCCCTCCGAGCCTAGCTGACCGCCGTGCAGATACTAGCGTAATTCTGTTGAAATCCGTCTAATGCACACCTCATGCATGCCCCCCCGGTGATTGCTGACGGTGGCGTAGGACCGGCCATTTTTAATCTTGCTAAGGAATGCTGCGGCCAATATAACACGCCTGCCTGCCGACATATCAGCTGGGCCCGGTCACAGGTGTCAGCGCCAAATCTCTTCCCTCCCCGCTCGAAACAACGAACAAACAACTTCCTCGAGCACTTCCCGACTTCCTTACTGCACACTGACAGCAAAGTTTCCCATCGCAAAGGCGCATACCCGCATCAATCCGCCAAGATGATGCGCAAGAAGATCAACTACATCAACATCACTCCCATTCCGTCGTACATACCCCGCCAGCTTGCCATCGACATCCTCCACAGCCATGGAGAAGTCATTCAGCTCAATCCCTTGGTCCTCGACTACAAGCCCACGAAAGCGCCCCGTGAGGCTCCCGCTGACGAGTTCTACTCCACTTGGTACGACATTACCCAGCGCATCCAGTACGTGCCTGGCACCGGCAAATTAGGCTCCGGCAAGATCAACTTCAATGGCTGTTTTCATGACATGCCTTGGGGCCTGCAAACACACATCTATGCGCCAGCCGGCGTGGACCTGCGCAACAAATGGCAAATCTGCGGTAACCAGCCCGGTGAGCCCCCAGAGCAACGCGAGATGGGCATTGGAGCCCCGCCCGAGGGTCTGTATCTGCGCGAGGACATCGAGATCAAGTGCAACTTTACCATGGTCTCGTTCGTAAAGAAAGAAACAAAAGCAGCCTCCAAGATCCTAGTTGATCGACTCATCAAAAAGGCTGAACTTCTGGATGCGGGAGTGCTGCACGCAATGATGGAGGATGGAAAGCTGAAGACGCTCAATCCCGCAGATCGCACCAGCACTATGCCCGCTCCCATGTCCCCACATCCTCAGTCGGCGATGCCAATGTCTCCGGGACAGCAGTACGTCCTACCGCGCTCGCCAACAAATCGTTACAGACCTACAACTGGGGATGGATACCAGCCTCCGGGCTCACCTGCCTATGCTCCACAGCAAACGGCACCTCAGTATCAAGGCGTGCCCCAGACATCTCAGAATGTGGTCATGGAACTCCCTGGCGACTACTACCACGCACCGCAAGACTCCTCGCATCTACAAACTCCCGATAGGTACTCGCGTGCCTCGGAAGCTGCAAGTAACTCGCCGAATTCCAATGACGGGCGATGGTCCGTCGCTGCGTCTGACCATCATAGTTCCATTAGCTCCCGCCCCACATCCTACGCATCCGATCATGGCAGTATGCGATCGCCCGGAATGGATCAGAAAAGCTTCGCCGCGGAGCTGCCGGCCATGGCAGAGACCCGCGAAGAGCACGATGGATCACGAGATGCGCTGAAAAAGCTTGAGGGCCAAGACCGAAACAGCCAGTATCCCCCAGACCAGAAACAAAACTACCAACAGTACAACCCAGAGTCGTTCTCGCGACCGCCGCCGCCGCCGCCACCGAAATATCAAGAGTACCGATAGAGATGAAGTGCCACTCTTTTGTGGGATAGGTAGCGAGGCGTTGATTGAAATACTGGATCTTCTTGTTATACCCGTGTTTTCTTATCTATCAAGCGATGGTATTTGCTGCGGAGTATATTTTATATCACGAAGGGTTTCTTAAAAGCAGGTCACGGATTAATGATGGAACGCACCCAGAAATCTTGATAATGATTTTGACCAGCCGTGAATCCGTGTAAACGCTCATGCTAATTCCAAGCATTTGTTCCTCCTTCGTTCCTTTATCTTGCATCTTGCACCCATCGGACGCCTGAATGAACCTGCATCTATTTTGGTTTCTTGTGCAAATCTTGCCCGTGCCATGACCTTTGGCTCCAATAAGGTTTTGAGACTAGAAGCGTTCCTTGCGATGCTTAATGCTCCTCCTGAGCACAAGATATGGGCACCTTGATGTACGGTAGACTACGTGATAACAGACCTTCCGTCATGCATGTTTACATGCACAATAGGTATACTTATCAGCACCTATTCTGACTCCTATTACAACTTCATTAGCCACATAAAGTGCACTTGTTGTGATACGCTCATTGCTTCCTGACAACTCCTTCTCGATAGATTGTGGCGGTGCAGCTCCGCCTAGCTCAGGTGCACAAGGTTACTGTCCAAGATGCCGGGACGTGTCTTCTTCACAACCAACTACTGCGTGGAGGGCCATCTGAACTTGGCGTACATTACTCGATACTACTGCCTGCTGAGTTCCCATTTCAGACTTGCAGACAAGCCTAGTACCTATACCCACTACTATGGGCTTAGACCTGTCAAAAGAAGAGGCGTTCGCAATGGTGCGATACCCTTACTCCCCCGCACACATGCTCCGGCAAGAGCAGAGGCGTCAATTTCGAGCGATCCGCTTGGAAAAGCAGCAGCTCTACTGGGAATCTGCTGGCCCTCTCCGCCCCCAAACGATTCCGTTTCTCGAGCTTCCCAGGGAGCTGCGGGACGAGATCTACCGAGCCCTCATTCCCGAGCGCTTAGCTCTGAACAAGCCATGCGTAGTACCATATATAATTGTACAAGATGGAGAAGCTTCTGGCGGCGAGCAGACCGACAAGACCGAAAGGGAGTATTGGCAGAGACGCGCAAGGGGCCTCGCGGAGTTGAGGGAACGTCTCCCGATATTGTTCACAAACCATCAAGTGTCTTTGGAAGCTCTGGAGCTGGTCTATAACGAAAGATCTTTCCATTTCTTAGACAACGCCCTTCATCCGCGCGAGATGGTCGAGATCCTCTCGGCGCTTCCTCCGACTTCGCTCACGAGGATACGCCACTTGCAATTCGACGTCTGGATGCTCATGTATACGATCCTCGCCGAAGATGATGGCTTGCAACAGCATGGTTGGAACGATCTATTCGAGTTCATCGTCAGTCGCATGCACGTTGACTCCGTCACTGTGGAACTACCGTTCGATGTCTCTTTCTACGACCCTCAGCTACATAGGCTACCGTACCAGAACAGCAACGATAAGATTCCACAGACTAGGCTCTGGGACTTGCAGAGTCGAGCCTATTTCTGGCCTGCCGTGCGCCAGCTAGCCACTCTGCTCATGTCTGGGAAGCTTCGAACGCTGCGTTTGATCCATCCAGTACCTATCGCGGTGGAGGACGCCGAGGGCCTAGAAAGTATCAGGATACTCAGAATCTCGCGAGATCCAGATACGGATGAAGTCTTCGAGATCGATGCAGAGACCAGACTACTGGCTGCGGCCAAGCGTGAGCAGATTCACGCTGGCGGACACATTTGGAAAGAGATGGTCTTTGCAATACCGGCTGAGAGACCGCGACATGGTTTCTCGATTCGCTGTGAAGAGGCCCAGGGAGTTTATGGCACTACTACGCTTGAGGTACGGCGAAAGGACTGAGCCGAATATGTTTGTCCGAATCTACTTAGCAAGGTTTACTATTCCGTACTAGCGCGTTCCCGGCGACTTTCTTATGTCTCCGGCACCCGGTGTTACCAAGCCAGCACACCAGATAATCACTATCGGAGGTGACTCTTCAATCTCTAATTCAGGTATTTACTTCGCTTATGACTCAGCCAACATCGATTGGCATTGATGCTACACCGCTGCCAATTTTTTTTCAAATGCTTCCGGAGAGTTTTCAGCACCAGATGTTCATATCCCTATTCAGAAACTGAATTCCATTCGCAAGTATCATAAGCAGCAACATTACGTACGATATCTTTTGAAGTGAACCTAGCATAGATAACATGCCTAATCAGGAGACTTTTCGTCACAGCACTCAAAGATCAACCTTCAACATCACCATCTCACGAAACAAAGCTTAGCGTATATATCAAAAGTCTCCGAAATATCAACCTATCAATTTCCAACCATATCCCATATATAAAACCACAAGAGTTCCCTCTTAAAACACCATCTCGAACTCACTTTTCATCCCTATGCACACCACACCCCGCCTCCTCTCCCTCCTAACCCACTTCCTACCCATCACAAAAATGGCACCCTCCACTTCCACCGCCACCTTCGCCTCAGCCTACCTCCGCATGACAGGCGGCTGCACCATCCACCTCGCCAACACCATGCTCGCGCTCCCCTCCCTCCACCCCATCACCCCGGCTTCCTCCATCCTCGACAACGCATGCGGCCCCGGCGTCGTCACTTCTCTCATCAAATCCCGCCATCCGGCCGCGAGAATCACGGCAGCCGACCTCGCGCCCGCTATGCTCGAGGAAGTCGACGCGCAGATCCAGCAGCATGGGTGGAGTGGCGTTGAGACGGCCGCTCTGGATATCAGGAACCTAGAAGGCCTGAAAGATGAGAGTTTCAGCCATGTATTTGCGAATCTCGCGCTTCCTGTGCCGGGGGATGCGGAGAGTGGGGTTAAAGCGATGAGGGAGATGTTTAGAGTGGTGGAGAGGGAGGGCGTGGTTGTCGTGTCGACGTGGGCAGGTGCGTTTGGTCTATTCCATTTCATCTTCATTCTCAGCGTTGTATAGTAGAAGGGTATGAATGCTAATGGGAATTGATAGATCGCGTGTGGCTCACCGCCTTCACGAACACCGCCCGCCGCATTCGCCCGTCTGCGACACCCCAGAACGCGATGGCGCTGGAGCCGGAGTTCTTTACCGGCTCGTGGCTTCTGCGGCAGTTTGAGGAAGGCGGGTTTGGCTGTAATGTTGAAATTAAGTCGGTGGTGACGTACACAAGTGCGGCGAGTTTGGAGGAGTTGGTTGAGAATATGTTTATGGCGAAGGGGATGTTTTTTGCGGGGTTTGATGAGGAGGAGTTGGGTAGGGCGAAGGAGGTATTGAAGGAAGAGATGAAGGGGTTGCGAACGTTCGAGGAGATTGAGGGTGGTGTTAGGGTGGGGATGAAGGCTTGGGTTGGGATTGGATGGAAGAGGGGTGATGAAGGGGTGGTGGTTTGTTGATCTTGGGGAAAGGTTCAGGGATAGCAGTTCGTCTGCTTTGTTTTGAGGTAGAAGATGGCGCTGGAAGGGAGAAATAGCTAGATAACACTATATGCACTATAGAGAGCCCTATAACCACTTAGGCTTCTAGCATAGAAGAAAATCGTTCTGAAATGATAGATAGTATGGATGAGAAGAAAAGTATCGACACGGCCTCCGCCAAGCTCAAATATATACAAGAGAACTTATCTTCAAAGAGTCATCAACCACCTTACGAGACATTGTAGACCTTGACAGAGTTCACAAGCCAGTACTGATCGGCGAACGATTGCGGTTCACTCGCCACATATGCAGGGCAGCTCGGATTGATAGACGCGCACGACGAGCTGCTCCAGACAGATCCCGCCCAATCGCCGCAGAAGGTGATATCGAAAATCTACTCGAATTAGCGTACAACCGAATACCTCTAGAGCTAGGACTCACGATATTCATATTCTGGAATTGCGCATCGAAGTTGCAACCTGCATAGTTTGCAATGGGCTGGCCCCAACCCGCAGGATTCGGCGTGCCGCTCTTGATGTCGCCAGGCACGCTGTTAGCAGGAAAGTACCAGACTTCGATGCCTGAGCTGGTCCAGAGAGTCGCGTAGACGCCGCCTCCGTTTGCATCGAAGGCGGTCCCATAGCTCGTAGCAGAACCACTGACGACTCCGCACCCTGTGTAGCCGCCGCTGGCGCCGCAGTCTGCGTTTCCAGTTGGGGTACCGGACATGCCGCCAGAGCCGACAGACGGGACACATCCGGCGGAGGTGTGCAGCGTAACTTGGTCGTAGGTGTTGAGGTTGACGCCCTGGTCTGAATTAGGGTCTGGACTGCGGCAAAGAGAATCGGGGTAGAAGAGTGAAACGAACTTCTATGATGTCAATCTCGCCTTCATTTGGCCAATTTGGGCCGACCATCCAACTGATCATGTTAGGGCCTCGTGCTATCATACTACATGTGAGTGTACTTACAAAGCTGGCCAAGCTCCGCAGTCGCTGCCGGGGATATGCGCGAAATCCGCAATAACTAGAGCGTGATTGTAGGATGGATTGCTCTGGAGCCTCACGCTATTGCGACCAACACCATTAGGATCAAGGTGGCTTGTGCTGTCAACGCCAATGTACACTTGATTCCCCACGGTCTTTAGCAGCCCGTCTGATTGGGCTTGAGCTTGAGTGACATAGTTGACATAGCCATCTGGAGACCTCGTATCAGCAAAACATAGATAGGAAATCGCATGGATGCGTACGAGTTGGGTCTGAAATCTTGGAAGAATTAGCTTCAATGGAGACACGCAAATGGAGGATGAACTATACACTCTGAACACTGAACTTGCTGAGCCAGTTGGTGGAATCGTACGTGTCTATCAACGAGTAACTTGTAGCAGGCAAAGCTGAGGCACCTCTAAGGAGGGTGATGAAAAGAGAGAGGCGGGTTAAAGACATGATTAGTTTCAGATCCTCAAAAACAGAAATGAATGTCGTACAGCACTATTGAGAGCTACGCTGATGCTAGCTTTATATTGGTAGATACTGACATTTTCCACGCCATGATTGCAGAACTACGCAGATGATACATCCACCTCAGCCCATGTGAAGCCGCTCGGAATGTCACTCTGCGATGGACAGAACCGATGACATCCATCATACGCATGAATACGCCTGAAGAATGGCTGGCTAAACGGAGATGCTTTATGTTTCTTGCGGGGCAGCCCTTGTTTGAGACGATGCAGATTAGGGAATACAAGGGAAGAGCGGGAGTAGTTCCTCATTAGGAATGTCTCTGAGGTCGCGTTGGATAATGAGATGCTCGCTGGCGGGAAAGTGATGCGCCACCTGATCAGCTGGGTTCGAAGCAATCGGAAAGATAGGTTTACTCTTGTGAAGACCTTGTCAGGAAAAGGATTTTACTAGAGTACTTGAGGTATCGGGAATGCTGCGGTCAGGACATGGTACTTCGATTGGGTTCGAGGTAACGGATCGATTTCGTGTAACTTCGCTATTTTTGAAATCTACGAAGTCGCTAGAGGGTTTGCTGTTTTTGAGAGTCGCATACTGATCGTGCATTGACGTTCATGCTTGCTTGGATCCATGAGAAGGGACTGAAGAGAGTATAGCCCAAGAAGGAGGAGCAGTTAAGGGGCCCAAGTCTGCGGCTGAGATGGTAGGTGTTCAGTCCCAGGAACATGCAATTTCCAAACGTTACATCGATGGGAACTCCGGGGTACATGAAAGTGCCGCGTTGGGCGGAAGTAACACTTATAGTCTTACTTGTGATCAATTAGATTAATGTTTCGTCCGACTAGCCGGGGTTCAAGAGCGTGACCCTGGAAATTGTCTCTACTGCCCCGTTCACGCTCGTAGGATTCTCAAAATGCCGAACCACGCGGTCAAAGCACTCGGCATGCTCTGTATAAGGTTTACCAGGTAGCGAGCGCATGCAGAGTCGGCGAGCACCGGGCCGGGTCGCATGAGGGCTTCGCGTGGCTTCAGGAGACTGTGAGAATCGGCGAGGTGCTGCGAAGGTACGTATCACGCCTGAGCATACTTGTGGTCGTCGACGATGCGTAACGTGATCCTAGTAGGAGTTGAGATGCTTGAAGTGCGGAAGGGAGGAGGTAGATACCTTGGAGACCAAGGTGGGTCGTTAACGCTAGACTGGAAGCGTCGTTCTAAGGTCACGATTTACTGACATACAATCCGAGTACAAGACTTAGGACTATAGTAGGCTAAAATCGCAGCGTCTTTAACTACGATCTTTCGTCAGTTTTTTCTCCTTCAACTCTCATACTTGCTTCAAACATATCACGTGACAGTCAACTTCAAAGCGCTTACCACCACCAACCCTTCTTGTCCTGCGGGGTATCAAAACCTAGTCTCACAGCTGTCTTGCTCCAAATATGAACTAGCTCTCAAAAGGGATTTACATAAGACAGCAATCAGTCGTGGGGTCTAAGTCAGTGCGGCTATGGTGGTGGCTGTGCAGAATATACAGGGCTGATTACCATATATTAGGTAGCTACGAGTGCCATCTAAGAACGTACCTTTGTATTGACTCCTTAGAATCTATATCTCGCGCCTCATCCACACTTCCATAGACTCACGGTAGGGCGACTGTTCTCATCGTGTCATTTCGTTTCCTTTAAACCTGCGGAGTTCACAGTCCTGAGCTCTCGCTAGTAAAAACACACATCTATCCATACCATTTTCTCCAGTATCATCAAGAAAGCTCTACAGAAATATGATTTTTACGATACCCCACACTATGCTATGTCCGTCTCTTACAGCGTCGCAGGTCTTCCAATGGCGCCACCACCAACCCCCTCCCCCTCTCGCCAATCCCGCATCCTAGGCGCCCTCCTAGGTCTCCACTCCGGCGACAGCCTTGGCGCAACCCTCGAGTTTAAGACCTGGGCCTCCATCCGCGCTCAATATCCCACCGGCCTCCGCAACATCGTCGGCGGGGGCGCATTCCGCTGGCTTGCCGGCCATGCGACCGACGACACCGATATGACGCGCGCCGTACTCCTCGCATACCGAGACCGTACAAACTTCGAGCGCGCCCAAAAGAAAGACCAGCTTGCAGGAGAAAAAGGATTCAACGGCTTCGCGGTTTGGGACCTCGAAGTCCCGCTTGAGTATCTAGTCAAGAAAAACGGTAGCGTCACGTTCGATGTTGTGCGCTGCGCAGCCGACTACATGCTTGCGTGGTCGACGGGCTCCTCGTGGCCAGAACGTGAGCCAGGATCACAGCCTGTGGATATTGGTGGTGCGACGCAGACTGGGTTGGCGAAGTATATGCAGACGAAGGACCCGCGAAAGGCGGGTGCGGGCTCGGATCAGGCAGGGAATGGGAGTTTGATGAGATGTCTGCCTACGGGGCTATTTGGGAAGAGCAGGGAGGAAAGAGTGACGGAGAGTATGGAGATCAGTGCTGTGACGCATGACGATCGAAGATGCATGGTAGCTTGCGCAGTGTACAACGAGATCGTGTCGGCTTTGATTGATGGCGTGGATGCTGTTGAGGCTGTTGAGATTGGATTGAGAGCTATGAAGGAAGTGGCAGGCCTGGAATGTAAACCCGTCGAATTAGCTGTGGAGCAAGGTAAGACGATCTCAGTGGCAAGAATCGCGGAGAACGGACCTGGACCAGAACTACCGGGAAAAGCTGGAGGCTATGTGCTAGAATCGTTGACGTTGGGCATTGCGGCCGTCCTTGACCAAAGGAGCTTGGAGAATGTCCTTGTGGATGTTTTGCGAGTGGGGAAGGACACCGATACCAATGGTGCCATCGCCGGAGGTCTTCTGGGTGCAAGAGATGGGGTCGAAGCGGTTCCTGAGCGATGGAGGCTGATGCTGCAATTCAGGGTCGAATTTGAAGATATAGTGCGGGGGATTGATGGTCTGTCTAAGTCAGGAGAGACTAGCGGCTGGTGAATACTCAGAGCAGGGCCTGAAGCATCAAACGCGCGTATTGGTCGACACACTCTTTTGATGAAATCAAGCTTTGGGAAGGGCTCAGTCTGAATATGATATCTAGAAACGCAAAAATACGGTAATTGAAATGAGAGCACCTTGCAAGCTCTACGCGAAGTCTGTTTGGTAGGCTAATCTATTTGCTGCTTTGACGATGACATAGAGAAGCAGCGAAGTGCTGATGGCCCAAACCGCACTTCTCGCTAGACTGTACTTCTTGTTCGTGATAGTGATGTAAAGCGCCGTGTAGACCACGCGGAGCGCGAGGAAGCTTCCAACGACGGTGTTCAGAGTGCCTAGAAGCAGGATGTCAAAGAAAACCCACTTTCATTTCCGGTGTGCTTACTTGAATCCAGCTTCGCCATATTGCCCACGAGCACCGCTCCAATGAACAAAGCCATATTCTCCATGCCGTTGTTGTGGGCAGCCGTTGCTCTTTCAAATTTGGCAAAGACCGCTGCCGGCACAGACTTCTTGTACTGCGTGAGTAAGTCGACTCCCTTAGGATTGCGGTTGTCCCAATAGCCATTGCTGGCGTTCTTGATGATTTGTTGCTAGGTGGTGATAAGTTAGGGAGTCCAAACAGATGTAATCAATATCTACGCACAGCATATGTATGTGGAAAGAGGGTCAGCACATAGTAGGCGGGGATGCCGTAGACTGAATAATTCATGTTGTCTGGTCTGGATGTGAGCGCGCAAATGATGGGAATGGGCGCCGGAGGTTCCTGGAGGCGAGAGAGTGAAGGTGAAGGAGGGAAGAGGACCCAGAACACAAAACTAGATCATGGTCCAGGAGCCAGGACCGAGGTCCTTTTGTGCAGGATCAGGAGCAGCCCCTTAAAGGAGGTCGGAGATAAGCTTAGATGACAAAGTACGCTGGAATTGGAGCATTCTGATTTTGAAAAGGTTGAAACTGACATTCATTCTTTCCATCGTTGACAATTCTGGAAGGTGATTATATACAAGCTGACAAAGTGACTGAATCTGGGTGTCGGCCCGATGAGGGAGAGACGAAAATGAGAGGCGCAAGGCTAGGCGACGCTTTGACCAAGTGAGCCTAACGGGCACGGGGGTTCGGGCTTGTATGCAGCCTGTCTCCTCTGCTCAACTCATCTCAAATCTCAGGAACCTCGTCCTTTCCATCTAACACAGCGCGAGATAACTACATAGCTGGGATAAGGCGATGCGGGGCTCAAAATCGTACTAACTTGCCCCGACTAGCTTACTTGATGCGTCACTAACAACACAGCCTTTTACCTACGAGTATTGCAACTTTCGCCGCATCATTGCTGTACAGTTTGCTTCTTCAAGTTGCTTGTGGTAGTTCTGGCCTGAGACAGACTGTGAGCTTTGGGGTTAGTTGGTCACATGTACAAATCACGTTGATTTTCAAAGTACCGTATACACTTCACGCCTTTCAGATATGTGTCTTGACACCACTAACAAACAGGGCCGAGACAGCTGACATTCACTGGACCCACCACTCCGGCGCGGAAAAACCTCTTAGCCGCTGGAAACTTCACCACATTCAGCAGCCAAGCGTAGAGTCAACAAGTCGTGAAGACGTGTCGCAAACCCTGCATCAAACCGAGCCCCGATCATCAAACCGGATGCTGCCACAGGCTGTCCATGTCACTTCTTGACAGATTCTCCTACACATCTTCTAGAACTCGGTCCACTGCTCAATACTAAAGAGGTTACGACTAAAGGGGTTTCCAATATGTCTTGGCCAGAATTTCCAGACAGTATGGATATCGATCTCGTTCGAGCAGACACCATGTCCCCACTACCTACGGAGACGAAACCTCATGTTGAATCCGATATGACAAACGAGTCTTTCGAGCTCTATATCCCTGGCAGTCTTACTCAGGAGGATGTCGAAGCAGATCCTCAGCTCAAGCTGCTCCAGCACGATCTGCTCGTTTTGACTTCTTTCCCAGATAACACCGCGCTGCACTGGCGCCCTTCTTGGTTCCCTCGACCTTTCCCTGGCAAGTTCTGGTCTCTTCATTCTCCACCTGATGTGGTCTCTGAGTTCATTCATGGGAGCGCCAAGCTGGGAATCATGACGCGGCGTCATAGGAGAATTTCCGACCCTCACCCACTCTATATCAGAGACTGGAAGCAATGGAGAAATTACTGCCTCCAACAGCATCTTCCAGGGGATTTCCTTGGCCTAAAGCACATTGATCTGCTGAAATTAGGTCTCGAACAATCTCTAAGTAAGTTGCTAGCGTATCGCGTAGTATAATAGCAAGCAGTAGTGCTAACGACGAACAGGTTCTCTTCAAAAGGCGAAGATCCACCCGCTTTACCCGGAGCCATATGCTCGCGGTAGCGGCAGATACCTCCTTCATCCAGACTACTTGCGCAACCTACCAAAGAAGTTCCAGGTTCTTGGCAAGTCTGAAGTGCTAGTCGTCTACTCCAGCGGAACACTACGCGTGGAGACCAAGGACTACTACTACGGATACCATAGCCAGATGTTGCGAGTCGACGGCACGGGCGAGCGGGTCGTGGATGAAAACTACGATGCGAGTCAGCGGCTGAAATTTGAAGGCGCTGGACGGCGTTGGTGCCATCTACCGTGGACTCAGGAACAGGAGGAGAGCTGCAGACCGATGAAGCTTCTTCTCAAAGGACTCTCACCACCTGGCAAAAAACAAGCTCAGAATGTTGAGGAGATGCCATCAGTCGCATATGGAGGTAGCGTTATCAGTGAGGGCACTACAACTAGCGATATTCCACCAGCCCAGGACTTTAATCCCTCATCACCTTTCGGAGAATCACGTTACAGTGCTGAGGATACTTCATCAGTCGCATATGGAAGTAGTGTTGCGAACGAGGACGCTACTTCTTTCGGAGCTTCACCAGCACAGGACTTGAACTTCTCCATTTACCTTGAGGTTACCACCCCGGAAGGCATCATTGTGGTTGACAAGAGCCCTGCGGTGCTCTATCAGCCGGACCCCACGAAGTATGTATACCATGATCAAGACGGCAATGAAGTTCGCTGGCCTGCAGTATCTACAATGGACTGGTCTGACCCAAATCAAGTGTCACAGCTGAATGAGTGGCGCGACCAGGGCTATAAAGCGAATTACCCAGCCGAGGTGAAGGTCACACGAAAAGTGTACTCGGGAGAAGAGGAACGATTCATTGCGGAGTGGCTGCAAAATAACGAGGGAAGTACTGACAAGGATCGTCTCTTTTCTGAGTTCTCGCAAAGATTTACAGATACCTTCCGAGACAAGAATGCAGTGTACAAAAAGGCTCAAGCGCTGCTGAAAAAGCAGAAGCAACAGGTAAAGAGGGAGAAGGCTCGTCTTCGACATCAGAATAGCTACGAACGACGCCTGTTGCAGTACTCTCAATCAGAAGCAGATCGAGGTGAACACGCCAACTGATGCAGGTTTCTCTTCCTTTACGGAGCGAGATTTGACTTCAAGGAGTGGTTTGAGCATTCAGCGAACTAGCGATTTCCTAGTTGGGATGTTGCTCTTTGAATTGCAACGGAGGGACTTTATGGAGGTTTTGTCTAGGAACTCGAAGGCACAGATGTAGCTATGACAATACCACCAAAGAGTGTGATACAAAATTCAAATGCGCAACGACGTCGAGAATTTTGCTTTATCAAAACACGTGAGATAGGTGCTACTAAAAATAGAGGGGCTCCAGCTGCGCCACGCAAGCATTCCACACCCACGTCAGCTCCTCCTCCACGCGTTCCACGCGGTTTCAGGTCCAAGAACATCAACTACCCAACATCTTCCATCGATGCGACACCTGCATCTTCAGTAAACACATTCAATAACTCCACCATGGCTCCCCACGACCTCAAAATGATGAACGCGGCCGCCCTCGCTAGCCGCGCAGTCATCTTCGCCAGCCCTAGTCTTGCCCGTCGTGGCCTCAGCGTTAACCACACCCAAGGCGTGACGCTCGGAATAATAGCCGTCTACGTCGTTGTAATTGCTCTTCTATGGAACATTCCCTATATTCGATGGGTCTTATGGCCTTTCAAGGTAAGATTGCTCTGGTTTCCTCTATTCTTTCCCTATTTCTAGTCTAAACCTCGCATCAGATGCTCGTCATCGCCTTCCATGAATTCGGCCATGCAATCACCGCCTGTTGCACCGGCGGGAGGGTAGAATCCATCTCGCTCGACCCGCACGAGGGCGGCGTGACCCACATGCGCGGTGGCATCAGCGCCGTGACGCTGCCAGCCGGCTATCTTGGATCTTCATTCATCGGCGCGCTGCTCATTTTCTGCGGTTTCGATATCGTGGCGAGCAAGATCGCGAGTATTGTTTTGGGTGTCTGCTTTTTGCTTATCCTTTGGTGGGCGCGGAAGGATTGGCTCACTATTGGTACGATTTTGGCGGCGGTGGGTTTGTTGGTGGGTTGTTGGTTTATCAAGCATGCTGAGCCGCTCAGGTTCGTTGTGGTATGTATCCTCCTCCTACGTGCTAGAGATGATAGCTAATATGATATCTTGTAGCTCTTTATTGGCGTTATGTCATCCTTGTACAGCGTATGGGATATTTGCGACGACCTCATTCTCCGAAAAGTAAACAGCTCTGATGCGAGCGTGTTCGCGAAGCGATACGGAGGCTCTTCGCAATGCTGGGGTGTTATCTGGTCTATCATTTCTTTCCTCTTCATGGTTTGCGGCATTCTTGCTGGTATGTATACGCCTCCTTCTGACTTTGAGAATGAGAACTGACATCTTCATGATAGGATTGGCGGCATTCAAGCAATCATTTGCTCAGCAGGAGGGTGATTCTAAGCATACCATTCCGACCATGTAAACCTTCGTCAATCGTTTCTTTGGCAAAAGCCAATACTCTCCTTTATGTCTAATACCCCTCGAAGTCAATGCTTTCGGTAGTAACAGGTACATTGTTTTTATTAAACCCAAATCATGCCTTTTTGAGGCTCGTTTGTTGCATCGTATGACTTCAAACCCCGAATCTCAAACGTTCGAACCGCTTGACGAACACTATCTTAGATGCCAGACAAGGCAGTGAGTAAATGCCTTATCACGGAGTGCTGTGATAGAAATCAGGGCTAAGCATCACATAGCAAATCTGTGTACAACCCTCTGACGCCGTCTGGGGTGGCCTCACGAGTTTACCAATTCTCTAAACCGCGGAACGCCAACCTAGTTGGGGACCATGAAAATACCGCAAAGGACCACAGCCGGTGATAAAGAAGTGTACACGAATCCACAACAAGCCATTCAAGTCAATAATGAGCTAAGGGAACGATGTTGTTTACATCATACTTGGATAGCTAAGTACAATAGACCCCTACCATTTTCATCATCCTTCGTCCTATCTCTCGTAGAGCATTTCCAGCGCCCTGCTCATCGAGCCAATCGTCGAGGCCGGAGCAATCCCACGTGCTTTCATACAATTTCATCATCTCCCACACCTCAGTACTACTCGTCCTTAGCATCCTCTTCGTCCCATCCCGCAGCAGTGCTATAGAACTTAGACACCTCATCCTCGGTCGCCTCCTGCCCTTCCTGCTCCTGGCCATTAGCGTCCACAGTTGGGCGACCAGTTCCGTCCCTAGCCGCCTTCTTCTTCCTCAGTGCCAGCCTCTTCGCGACCTCATTAGCCTCGAACAAACTGACCAAGCGTCTCTTAGCCGGCTTCTCCGCCAAGATAGTCCTGAAAAGCGTCCAGATCTTCTCGCGCTCAGTGGGTTTCTTCGCTTCATTTTCGGCACCTTCGACAAAGCTCTCTTGCGGTCGGTCGACAATGCTAGTGTTGACCTTTTCGAACTGCGGCACGTTTTTGACTCGTTCAGCGATGTAGGCGTCTTCCGCCATTTCGGCTGGTGTACGGCCGGTCGCATTCTCGCGGTAGAGCAGATCAGGCCTCCGCTCAAGCATCAGCTTCAAGCAGTCGTGAAGCTGGAGCCTAGTGGCCATATGGACGGGAGTGTCTCCAGCCCCGTCGAGGAGTTCAAGATTCTCGTAGCCGGTCTTGCTGGAGAAGTCGAGGATAGCGCGAAGCATTGCAACTTTCTCAACCGTCTCGTTATTCTTGTTCTCAGCCCCTGGGCGATGTCCATGCCATCCAAAATGGTGGACTTCACCTCGATTGCCTAAATGGAGCCAAAGTGCGAGAGGAGTAGCCGCGCCAGGCCCGTCTTGCGAGCGCTCTGTGAGAAGCGAAGATACCAATCGAGGGTCGATCAGTTCCAACATCTTTTGGAGACTATCCAGATTTGTTTTGGCCTGGGATTTGATGCCATTGAACAGGATGTGAAGAATGTTGTTACCGGAGTGATCACGGCTCGTCTGATCCGCACCTGCGGCAATGAGCGTGCGTGCTGCAGCGACTCGGCGAAGGGAAAAGGCGAGAGCGAGAGGAGTATGGCCTTTCGTTGATTTAGTGTGGAGAGAGTCGGGTACGGCCTTGATGAGATATTCCAGGAGACGAGCCGAATCCGGAGATGGCTTCGAAAGTACCGCCATGTGGATAATCAGGTCGCCTATACCATGATGTTAGCTCCGCTTCGACTTCCTTAAAATGTGGTTACAGGGGCAATTTGCTAAGGATGTACTCACGTCGAGCGCCCAGCCAGGTTGAAAGCACCTTGTCAAACCCGCCATTTGCCTGAGCAAGCTGTTGCAGACGTTTATCCGCTTTGTTGGTTTCGGCGAATTCTGAATAATATCTCGCCGGGGTGTCTCCAAGAAACCATTCGACGCTCTCAATGTTTCCGTTCGCTGCTGCAGAAAGTGCAGGCGGCCAGCTTTCGCTGACCGTTGTGCGCATCTGAGAGCGTCTTCCAGCAGCAGCCCAGTCGCTGCGCTTAGTGCCATGAATACTCAAGCCTTGGTAGTAACGGGGACGCTCTTCAATCTTGACACCGCTTTTCTTAACCAAGGCATCCAGCGCGAGGCCAGCACCAGCATGTTTGATCATTTGACCGAGCAAATCGAAACGGCCCAGGCTGATTGCGTATTCAAAGTCGGATCTCGAAAACTTCGGAATACGAGACACTTCTTCCAACATCGAGGCGATCTTGTACTCCGGGAGTGCAAGAAGAAATTTGAATAGTTCGTGGTCGTTTGACAATATGGCGAATTGCGTAAGACTATCCACCTTGCTCAGGTCGGCCTTACGAGTGGAAGATCCGTAGTAGTAAACATGGCCATCGGGAAGCGCCTCAAAGTATCTCCAAACGGCACATGGCCATGAAATCATTTCCGCAGGCTGAGTGGTACTTTTGACTTGGGTAGAAATCTCGCCGATATTTTCGATGGTGAACTGCGTGTCGATGATCTGCTTGTCGATTCGAATATCGTCATGGCTGTCATCCTCATCCTCATCGCTATAATCTTCTTCACTCTCCGCTAGGTTGTATCTCTCTGTGCCTTTGGCCTCGGTCGGTTTGTATTGCGCTTTCGCTATCTCCAGAACAGCCTTTGCAACGGCGAAATGGCGGCGAAGAACAGCAATGCTGAAGGGAGAAAAGCCCTCATCATCTGTAACGGCTATCTTGAGAGGAGTGCGATCGGAATCAGCCCCCCAAGGAGCGAGAGTGAGCTTTTTGATCGTTTCGATATTTCCAGCCCAGGCTGCTTGAAACCTGTAGAGTAGTTAGCTATGCTCAAACAATGACAAGCCTCGAAAGTAGTTACAGTTCCAGATATGCATCGCGCTTCTCATCATCGAGGTCATGCACTTTCTTGAAGCCAAATTCCAGCTTGAAGGGATTGGGTTTAGGGGGATCCACCGATCTGGTGTGCCGATCTGTTCCCCGAGCAGAGTGAGAAAGATCTGGATGAAGATCCACCAGTTTTTTCGAATCTTTCTGAAGTAGAAGAGCCTCAAGTTCTTCAAATTCAAGAAGCAAGCCTTCCACAGCCTTTTTCTTCTCCGCGATGCCTTCCTTATTCTTGGCGTCTTCCAGATTTAGCTCGTATTGCTTTTGAGCCGCCTGGTCCGTCTTCTTCGCCTGATTAAGGGCTATTGTGCCAGCAAAATGCTTGTAGGTGCCTTCGCTCAGCTCCTTCAAGTAGTCCTCGCCGTCCAGAACTCGTAGCTCGGGCTGTTTTAGATCAGTGAGAGCGGTGAAGTCCTTCATAGTTTTCAATTTCGCCTGCACAAGATCCAGGAGGCTCTCCATTTTGCGATAACCCCTCAACCAATGGTCTGTGACGCCTAGCTTCGTATCCCTGGTCAAAGTGTTGGGATCAGCGCCACGATTCAGAAGCTCTATCGCCACTGAGGGAAGTTCGTTCTGTACAGCCAAGATAATTGGCTGTTCCAGATCCTTGGCGAAGGCGGTCTGGTTCTGTTTCGAATCCCGTGAAGCAAACTCGTCGTACTTCACGGTGATTGACTTCATCCAATCCGAGAACTCTATCGTCGCTTTGGCACCAGCGTTTAGCAGCTTCATAACCCCAATAGAATTTCGACTCTCGATGGCGGTCATTAATGGGCTCTGCGAAGAAGGATGCCATGAGGAGCCGGTGACTGAGAGGTGGTTGATGGCGCGTCTTGCTACGGGCTCGTCATGCTCGAAGAGGATGGACAACAGCTCTGGGTTCACGCCTGCAAAATAGTGGAGAGCGGTAGTCTGATTGATATCAGCCTGAGCTGAAGAAGCGCCAAGCTCCAAGAGCGTTGAAGTCATCGTCTTAGCTTTTTCCGGGGGAAGCTGGAGACACAGAGCCAAAGTGAGGATTGCTGCGCGAGGGGACTTGTCGTAATCGTTGAGAAGCTTGATTGGCAGAAGCACATCAGCACCATACGACTGAACAAGCTCTCTAACCACGTCAACATGACCGTTGACGATAGCGAGATGAAGCGGGGAGCATCCAGTATCCCAGGCCAGTACGTTTACGTCGTAGAAATCGGGCTCCTCGTCCGCCTCGTCGTCAATTTCTTTCTCGGATGTTTTGTCCTTGACTTGGAGGAAGGATCCAGTGGTGGTAGATTTGAAATCGTCATCAGATTCTTCATCTTCGATCAGTTCCCCATCACTCTCTTCTTCTTGTTCGTCTTCGTCTCCTACTTCACTCTTATCATCAGATTTGACCTCTTTGCTGGCAGCGGTTCTAGCTTCCTTGCGCAGATCCTCCTTGCTCATTTCCTCTTCTTCATTTGCCTCGCTGCGCTTCAAAATCAGATTAACCATCTTTACATTGCCCCGGGCGGCTGCAAGGTGAAGGGCGGTGCGACCATCCGCCAGTCTAGCGACTAAGCGGGCATTTCGATCAATGAGTGCTTGAACAATATCCGGTGTCGAGCTCTGGACCGCTAAGTGCAGCGGAGTTCGTCCGGTATAATCGCGGCAATTGGGATCAGATCCTTCTTGGGTAAGCCAGTCCTGAACGTGTTCGAGATCGCCGTCAACGATAGCCTGGCACAATCGTGCAGTGTTTCCGACGTATCTGCAAAGCGTTAACTTCTGTAATATCAATGCATTCAAGACAACTTACGCCATATCGGTCCAATCGTCGTCCGTGATTGGATTGAAGCTACCAATTGCTTGCCTTCCTGCATCATCTTTGATGAAAGAAATGCCCCCGGAAACGTAGATTTTGCCCTCTGTCTCCGCCACATCGTGCTCCTCTGGTGTGAAGGGTGCTGGACAAAAGCCGCAACAATCGTGAATGATGTCTTCCGCAAAACCGAAGAAAGCAGGATGTCGATGCAGGTTGACTTCTCGGTCTTTAGGCTTGTTCCATTCCGCGTTGAGAAGAAGATCTTTGGTATAGAGCAACTTCTCTATCTTCTTCGCATGAAATCTGACACCATATGGTACAGTCTGTCGAGGTTAGTTATCTCCACTAAGAGCAAGGGATACACATGGTGTCTCGTCATAGCTGGGTACACCTGTCTGCGACTGTCCGTGGTGCCTCAATAGATTTCAGAAATTCGCGGGTAGCAAACTACCGAGACGGAGAAGGCATCGTCTGAGGTGGCCCAAACTCTTCAGAGCTTGTTCAGAACGTTGCAGTGCCAGCGCCTTCGGCCCCCTGAGAATAGGTCGAGGCACCACAGACAGTGGCAAGATAGTGTACACGAACTTGTGCCGAGGGATTGTAGAAGACAACTTACAAAGGTATGGTAGTCGCTGACGTCGTCCTGCTCAACCCATTCAGCGATCTCATCTTCGTGATCGTCTTTGAGGTTTCCCCACGTTCTATGGCTGTATCGATTGTTTGTATTGAGGGCAGGTCGTCCTCGTTCCTTGCGACGTTGAGCCATGTAAGAATCACGTTCAGAGGACGTTGGCAGTTTCTCCAAGACAAGCAGTCTAGCAAGTCCAACAGTACGACCAAAGGATCGCTCGAAGATAGTCGGATCGATCCTGGAGCGGTCTAGCAGAGGCCAGTAGACTTCGAATCCTCTATGAGAATATTTCGAGAGCCTCGATTCGTCTTTTTATATTAGCCTATGTAGAGGTAATGGACATCAGAAGTCTTACAGGAAGGAGATCGTCGGGATAGATCGATGGTGTTGCATTGAGTCATATACGCTCCAATTGCACGGGGAGACGCGTAGACTTGTTTGCCATCATAGGCCGCACAAGAGCAGTCGACATCAAACCCAGTCAGAATCTCCGAGACGGATTTGTAGATGCGGAGAACTATCTGGACGTGGCGTGTGGGGTATTGGCTGGCAATTGTGATGGCATTTTTGGTACGAATCGTAGTCGTTTCAGTCAGAATGGAATCCCTGATCTTGGTTTCGATCTGGGTGATCTTTTTGATTGCATCCTCCTCGCTCAGGCCGTAGAGGAACAAATCAACATCAGACGCAGGGGCTACTATCTCATGATAATACTGTCGGAGAGCCCTCTTGGAAGACTGATACTTCTCTGGAACGGGCAAAAGAGAGGTAACCACGGAACTGCCAGCGGCCACAACGTTATTCCAGTCAAGATCAACGAGAGACGACTCGGAAAAGACAGCGAGATTTTGCTGAAAGGTCTTGAGGTTTGGTACAACAGCTGGAGCACCACTCTGCTTGCGATCATCACCATCGAGAGACATGATATACCTGTCTTTCTCCTCGGCAGATTCGGAGCTCAAGTCACGAGCACGGACTTTGAGATCAGCTTCATGACCATTGAATAGAGGAACAACGTTGACGAAAGGATCGGCCAGCGCCGGATGCTGTGGCTCCTGAGCGTAAATCTCTCGGAGTTTGGCGTCATATTGTTTGTACGGCTCGAGCAATTCGATGATGGACTTCTCTGGGTGGCTAGCCACGAATGGAATGAAGCCGTCGTGTTTAGCGGGCACCTCTGGGAGTGCCGTCACCGTCGTAGAAGAAGGAGCCATGATGTGCTCCCCAATGGTAGGTACCACGTATTTTCGAATGATTGGAGGCGTGTAGGGTGAGAGAAGACGGAAACGAAGAGAGTGATATGATGAGAGAAAGAAGCAGACGCGCAGTGAGTATTTAAAGTCGGACGCCAGCAGAGGCGGTGAAACCGCGCTGTCATGTGTTTTCGTGAGGTGCTGTAGATGCCTAGCGGCTAGCCGGGACCTCCAAGGCAGAAGGCTGGGCACTAGGCGAAGCTCGAGGTAGCGACGAAGCTTAAGGTTGTATAACAGCTATGGAAAAACGATGTTCCCGTGATAATTACGCAGAAGGCCCACTTTAGTGTAAACTCTTACTCAGTCCCTCTTTGAAAGAGAGGGGATGCTCTACTCTGACAGACGTTTCACGGAAATTGCTGTGCCTATGCCGATGGTACAAGAAAAGTACAAAAGAAAGCATACTCGACTGATCCATTTGCTGCGTCACCAGCATGAGGCTATTGCTCCTCCGCTCTTCTTGTCCTACTTATGGAGGCCTGCTGCCATCCTGGTCCTCAGATCCCCTGCCATCGTCACGTGCCTTGCCCAGTCATGTGCAAAATGTATGACGCGAAAAACCATATTCCATCTCCCTAGTTCTTTCACTGCAATCATGTTGAACAGGCCTATGCAATTTCTCTGTCACTTTGTACACCTTTCGTGGTGGACGGACTAAACTTCTAAAGTAGTGATTAATTAGAGTTACATTGGCGTCTAATACACAGCTTAACTCAAACTTCTGCATACTGCCAGCCAGAAATGCAATATGCAAGTTCGTGTCCTGAAAGGATATAGGTATACCAGAACGCCACCCAAAATGCAGAAGCACGAACGCGACGAACTCGCATCAAAGATCGCGCGGAACAAGTATACCGCGATGAATGCAGTCCTTTCCATTACTAGGACACACATCGGTCCGGTTCAATTGCTTATCTGCAGGACCCGTTGGGCCTGTGGCGTACTTAGGCTGGCCGAAGAACTTCTTCTGTCGCTTATCGCTATCCGGGTACTGTTCGTCTCCCCAGCGGCCGGTGTAGCTCAGATAGTTCACCGGTGTGCTGCTATCATATGGCGTGAATGAAGACGCGGTCGGGTTGTAGGCGTAGTAGTATGCTGAGAGAGTTGGGTCCCACAGAGTGCCTTGGTCTGTGTTGTCAACTATAAGACCGTCGGGAAGGTTGAGATTGGGGATCGTATGGTCGTGTTTTCCTTTAATGGCGTAATTGGCGTGGGAGCCATTTCCACAGTATGCAATAGGCTGCGTGGATGTTAACCACGAAATAATTTTCATCGACAAGAAGGCACGGCTGTACGGCAGAGAATACGCAAGAAGGAGAGAGGCTATCGGCTTACCCGGAGACCATGCTTTTCCAGGATGGAGTACTTAAACGCCTCGCCGTTGGCGTGTTGCGAGTACCATACCAAATCTGGTACGCCATTCTTAAACCTGATCATGTTGTGTTCCCTACAAGTAGATTAGACAAGATCGCTTGTTGCAGTCGGGGCTAACGTACCAATCGCCGACGTGGTTGCCTAGGTTCTGCCCTAGGACGATCCCTCCCCAGTTGAAAGCGTAGAAGTACATGTAAAAAGCGTCCACGTTTCCAGATCCGTGGTCATTGACGATGATAGCAGCCGACACCGCACCGTTCGTCTTCCCCGATCCGTCAGGCTTTACACCCTTCAAGAAAGATGGGTTGGTGGTGATGTCGACTGTAGACGTAAGGTAGGTAGTGTTGGGAGAGTTCAGCTGGTTTAGGTTGTCCAGAGTAAGTGGCGATGGACCTGCAACGGCGACGAATTCATGTTGGGGTTGAGTGTTGGCCAATTGGGCGGATATGTCTGATGGATTGTACGCTTCCTGGGAATGTAACCAGACTAGAGGAGCTATACAGGGTTAGAATCAGGACGTCTGGACAGCCAAGGAAGATATTCTGAAGAGTAAATACCATAATCTAGAACGAACTGAGGCACTGCTGCCTGCCTTTTCTCCCTAAGTGGCGCACCCATCACCGCCCCTCCAAAAAGCGCAGCCGTGATCAATATTTTGGATATCATGATGATGAGTTGTATTAGGAGAGCGAATGTATAGAATAGAAGAAAAAAGAAAGAGTGAAAAGAAAGTCAAGTTGAAGCCACAAGGTCACAGCCTACACGTCCTTACTAAATCCCGCAGAACGATCCCTTTATATATAATATCCGACTCAGGGCTGGCCTCGAGTCCCCTCCCCCTCACGGCAGCATTTCCACCGCCGAGCTGCACGCCCTGACGATCGCACGGCCTATTCGCCGTGCAGAGCTCGCCTCCGGGTTGCGATCATCTTACAGGGCTCAAATCAAGCGCACCTGCACCTGCTCCGCACTTACCGGCACTGATAGGGCGCCACGGCCTACTGCCCGCTGCAAGGGGGCCACCGCGTGCCCTTCCATAACAGGGAGGCAACCGTGGTGTTGTGGCGGGTCGTGGAGGGGAAAGTGCGCACAAGCCAAAAGAAGGGCCGTGTATCCGAGGTCGTGATAGGGGTCCCTGGTGTTGAGTGGTTCAGGCGATGCTACGCTTTAGATTGACTCTAGCGGAGGCGAGATGGCGCCAACGACCTTTAGGCATGGCGCCCACCACCCAGCTGCTGTGTGCGGCTTGGACCCTGGCGGCGTGGGCATAAATGTGGCACTGATTTGCTGCCAGGTTTCTCGAGTAGTTTTGCGACGGAGTCGCCGTGATTAATTAACGGGGACAAGGATGGTAGTAGTGATGTAGCGAAAGTCCGAAATGGGTGGTTGGCTGTTGCATTAACATGAATCCGTTGCTTTTCAATCGATTGTATCAAGGCTGAGCAGATGTGAAAGGCCATTTCGTAGTTAAAGAAGAGAGCATCACGCCTTTCTACACCATTTTCGAGAAGCTGCACGCAGCTCAGAGCAATTCGGCTGCGTCTTAAGGGGCTTTCCATTGGAATAAATGGTAATTGCATAATATCAAGTAACTGATGGACATTCAACCACTACCATCCGTGCTCTAGCATGTTGTACAAAGTGATCAACTGAAGGCACACCATGACGCCAGCAACATCCTCAAGCTAGCCTAAAGACACGGATCAATTTGGTATAACCGAGTGGGAGTGCTCTAACGCTCAATTTTCTCGACTAGGAAATGGGGCGAATGTTTGAGGATATTTGACTGACGCCAAAAGGATCCGTTAGTACAAGTGACTTCGTCCACTCGTTCGTACTTTGTAGTAGCGCTTTGAAGGTATCTACTAACAGACTTGCGGTACCTAGAGTCCAAACGTCCAAGGGTGAGTCTCGCGGACTTGAACACAAGCAAATAGACTCCGCCGAGTAAAGTAGGCAATCCGGAGCCCCGGATATTTTCAGATCAAGTCGACTTTTCTATAACCCCATGATGACGACAGTCCTGTAAACGCAATGCACGTTGGTATAATACACCAGCTGGACAGCCATATCGCCATTCAAATTGTTGAAAGTTCTTAGAATAGTAACCGGCCCAATCGACTTGGATGGATACCAACGTGTGCCTCGCCCTTCGCAGGCTTCTTCTCCGGTGTAGGTCGTGGCTTCTTCTCTGCCGTTTTCTCTGCCTTCTTGCCTGAAAGCGGTCGCGATCCCTTGGTATCTCCCTCATTCTTCTGGCGTTCTTCCTCGACCTTGCGACGCTCGCGTTGTTCGTTGAGTCTCTCGTTCTTGGCGTCGATTTTGGCTTTTCGCTCTACAGTATTTCCGCCTCCACCAGCTCTGGATGAGGAGTCGTATTAGTCAAATGTAATTGATAGTAAAGAAATCATGTACTTAGTGGTCTCATTGACAATATTGTGGAAAGGGTCATAACTCACGTCAATTCCACGTTTATTTCCCGTGCTGGCGAAGTTCCATCATCAAACGAACTATGGTGATATAGAGATAGACAGGTCTTCATACGGTCGTAGTCGTTGAAGTCCATGAACGCATAGCCCTTTCTAGGGCGAATAGATGTTGGGCGTATTTTGATGAAGTGCTGCTTGATCGACTCTTCTGTTGCACTATAGGGAAGATTACCTGGAAATTTAATCTATTAGTGGACTGTCGCAGGCAAGTTGTGCGAATACCGTACCTATGAAGACGATGAAGCGCTGCTTCTTCGCCACGGGCGCATCGGCATCTGCAACTTCACTATCCGCGGGTGTCTCCCCAGACACACCATTCGAGGCTTTTTTCCCGGCCTTGCCATCTCGCTTCGCTTTCTTCTTCAGCGCCTTGAGTTGGCTCTCAGAAACGTCGCCGTCTACCTCCGATACTCCGTTTGTGGCCTTTTCTGTCGCCTTCGAAGTGTCTGCCTCCGACTTCGTCTTCTTCAACTTTTTGGACTTCTTGGATTCTCGTTCAGGTTCGGTGGAAGTTACAGCGGCGTCGTCCTCGATAACGTCCTCTTTCTTGGCTTTCTTGGACTTCTTTGGCTTCTTGACCTCTTCCGCGGCCTCAATCGGAGCTACGGCGGCGTCTTGCATGGCTTCGTTGTCATTGCTGCTCTTCTTTGACTTCTTCTTTTTCTTAGGCTCTTCTGCTACCTCATCCTCAAGCTTCCTTTTCTTCGACCTTTTGCTCTCCTTCAATCCTTTCGCGTCGACTTCCTGCACAGCTTGTACCGGCTCTGCTACCGCGGCGGCAGCCTCTTCAGCCAGCCGTTTCTTCTCACGTTTGGCTTCTTTCCGTGCCCGCTTCTCCTCCTTCTCTTGTTTTGCTTGCTTATCTTTCGGTTCCTTGGACATGTTGGATGGTAGGTTCTATCCAAAATTGAAATGTCGAAGAGTAGTGTATAGAATTGAAGCTCGAGCTAAGGTGGCCTGGTGGGAAAATTGAGGCCCCGAACTTTTTTAGCGGGGCAGAATTTCTTCACCGCTTTGTCTGGCGTGCTGAGATATGCGCTTGGAGTGGCCGAATCCCAACTCAACACCATGATTCTATACAGGCGGAGACATTCGACGGCCCATTCGCACTTCCGCCTCCCCGAGCGCAATGCCTACATCGCGCCTCCCAGCTTGTCGCCTCATACCTCACACGCTACCGTCACGATGTCGCAACCCAAGCTCTCGATCTCCAACACCACGGCAGTTCTCCCACAACTCACAGCTCCTGCTCGTCGTATCGCCTGCTTCCCCTCGACCGCAGCTCCCGTTCCTATACCCATCCTCACACCGGTTACATCCACGGGTTCGCAATGGACAGTGGCAATTAAATCGACTACTTACCACTGAACGGAAAAAATACATAAAAGACACCGCGAAGCTTTCTGTTAAGTTCTCGATCATCTTCTTCGCAATATCGTCACTTGGTACAATAGCCAGTTTGGCTATCCTATCGGAGCAACAAGAACGCGCTTTCCCCTCACCCCCGGAATGGAGCTTAATCACAAAATATTACTTTCGTAATGGACGCTGGGAGGAGGTGCCCGAAAATAATCAGAGCGGTGTTCCAGACTGGGTGAAGACTTACTTCCAGTTCATGGGTGCTCTCGATAGGCTTGAAGATACGAGCAAGGATGGCGCTGGGCTGAAAGAGCAGGAAGAGGGAGGCATCCTTGTACCTGGCGTTGGAAAAGCTGGATTTGACATCACTGGGAAAAGCGAGGAATGGCGTCAGGGGTACTACGAGGTTTTAATAGGCATGGGACGCGCAGCGGAGCACATCGACGGATGGGTAGTGGAAAAGACGACCAAAAGGGGCCACAAACTTGCATGGCCACCGGAGCACATAAAAACCGCTTCGAACCCAAAACCTCGGCCACCACCTCCGCGCGCCCCTGATCCGCCACTAGAAGAGAACTGCGAGCTGATATCGAGACCTCCGGAGACTTATTACCTCAAGATTCTTACGACGCCAGGCTTCACCTCTCACCAACGGCTCACCGCTGCTCTTAGCTATGCGGACTGGTTAGCATTCAAAGGTCTGAATGAATCTGCCGAGGAAATGTACCAATGGGGCCTTGACATCGCGTGCGCCGGTCTCCCCGATGCCACGAACATAATCAACGGAAAAACGGGCGTGATACTCGCCTCCGCGCCTTCTGTGACGCCCAACGTCGTGCTCGCCGCGACAACTATGGCAACGCACTACGCGACAACGGGCAATGTCGCCACCGCTCTTCCAATATTTCTCTCTGTTCTACGCGCACGACGCGCTGCTCCACCTGCCCCCATTGCTCCACCTCCGCCAAAGGTGGAGTCCTCAATATGGAATTCAATCCGCCAATTTGTGGAGACACCCCCTTACCCTGCACTTCCTCCCACAGGTGACGAGCCGCTACTACGCTCTCCATCGGACGTGTGCGAAGAAGCTACGCTCATGAACTTCATCAGCGAGATCCTCTTCGCCTCCGCATCCTCCGATGCACAGCGCTCAGCAGGCCTGAGCTGGGCGCGCGAGGCCGTGCAAACCGCGAAATCGTACACCGCATCCGAACCTACAGATCAAAAGGCTCGCAGGAAGTGCATGGAGTGCGAAGAGGCGGGGTTGGACAATTGGTCTAAGATGATGGGACGATTGGTGAAAGACGCAAAGGCGAAAGCCGAGGATTCACCTAGCTGGAAGGGCTGGATTGGCCTAGGCAGGAATTCCGAAGTTGTGGAGAAGCTAGAGTCTGAAGAGAAGGATGTGCTTCAACGCCTAGAGAAAGTGAGTGACCTCATTATGAAGGAAAGGTATGAAGAAGCAGACAGGGCCGCTGCGAGAATGTTTGTGATATAGGGTTCTGGAAATCTGGCAGGTAATGCATAGCGTTCTTGGCTGTATATTAGCTGTAAAACATACCATCTAGCACCACCAAGATCACCGATACATCGAGGTCAGAGACTGTGTGAAAGACCACTGGCAGTGCCAAACATCGGACTCAGCCTATCGCCCTTGTTCTAATCCAGGGTGTTCGTCAATTACAAGCCAAGATCGAGTTCAAATCGCACGGACAGGCTCCCGTATACATCTCGGAACACTGAAATCTACCTCGTTTCCATGTTCCGATCTAGATTGTGCGTCCATAACGTGCCAAAATCTTGTTCAGTTCGCACGGACTGGCTCCCGTTCATACATCTTGTAACGATGAACACAACCCCATTTCAATGACATGATCTAGGGCGTCTGTCAATAATAAGTCCGGATCGAACCCGAATCGCATGGACCGGCTCCCGGTTGTGCATCTCGCCGCATTCAAATCAACCGACTTCTTCGGACCTGATTTAAAGTGCACGTTAAACACAACCTGAAATCAAGAGCACATTGAAAACTACCGACAGGTAATCGAACTTATCTACTCTTATTACAATTATCTACAAAAGACCATAGCCCCTCCTAGTCCCATTAAGCAGTCCTCCTCCCTCACTCCTCCGCCGAGATCCATTCAGCCCTCCACGTACCCTTGCATGCCGCAATGCATCCAAGGCAATTATTCGAAAGAAACCGATTAGCTGCCCCATTGAAGGGGGAGTAACACCTAAACGAGACACCCAAACTCCGTGGCTAATCCATTTTCAAAACTCACATTCCACACTTAAAACCACCTCCTCGCCTCCAACTTATCCCACCAGCTGCCCCATTGAAGGGGGAGTAACACCTAAACGAGACACCCAAACTCCGTGGCTAATCCATTTTCAAAACTCACATTCCACACTTAAAACCA
This sequence comes from Lophium mytilinum, assembly GCA_010093605.1. NCBI lineage: Eukaryota > Fungi > Ascomycota > Dothideomycetes > Mytilinidiales > Mytilinidiaceae > Lophium > Lophium mytilinum. The sequence continues at coordinate 2,848,267 of MU004181.1, read as the reverse complement.
CCTCCTCGCCTCCAACTTATCCCACCACCTACCTTTCTCCCCCTCTTCTCGCGGCCCTACAAACTCGAGCACCTGATCACCACGCCCGATTCGGAGGTCTAGATCGAAGATGTCCCCCGTTGATGTCCCTAGGCAGAAGCTAGCACGCACGCGCACGCCTCCGGGGCTCTCCTTCGCTTGCTCGCTGAGGTACGGGCCGATGTCTGCCGCGACGCGGTACGCGAGGGCGGAGGGCGAGAACTTGGTGCGGAGGAGGACGGCCCATCTGTCGAACTCGGGAGCAGGCCCGTCTGGCGGGGTGTTTGGAGCAACGGTGGGTGCGACGAGCGGTGGAGCTTCTTGAGAACTAGTCGGAGAGGGGTTCGGCGATGCTCCGGCGGGCGTGACAACGACCATCGCGGTGGAAGAGGGAGAACGGGTATTCAACCATGAAGAGATGATCTCGTCATCGCGGTCTTCGTGGTCGAAGTACGTAAGGATCCACATGGAGAGGACGAGCTGTTTTAGGTTATGGAAACAGCGGAGGTGCGACAGAAGGCTTTGTGTGATTGGCGTCGATTGAGAGAGGATTGGCGAGCCGTTGTAGCCACAGAATTTCAGTTCGGTGACTGTTGAGGCGTGATGTGCGGCAATGGTGTACATCATGGGTGGGCCTGGTGGCCATCCGTATGCCGGCTCGAATTTGAAATCGCGTGATACCGTAGGAGCTCCGTAGGTCAAAGAAAGGAGGCAGTCCTTGTGCTCTTCTTCCAGTACTCCAAGATATTCGTGTTCTCCTTCATCTATCCGCTTGAGGTCCTCGGCATTTAAGCCCCAAGTGTTACCTATGGGGCAAGATACGCCGATGAGTACAAGTTTTTCCAAGGGAGAGTAATGCAGAGCTCGGATGATCTCTCTCTTTTCGTCTCGCGGGATTCCGCCTTCCATCTTTATCTGCTTTAGCTTCGTCAGCTGGGGAGCAAATTCGGCGATGAATCGTCGCCTTCGAGCTTTTGCCTCCAAACCCAAAGATGTCGTGCTCTCGTCAGTCATTGGCTCTCCTTGCTGATCGTAGTAGGAATCGACTCTCAAGTCTAACAAGGTTCTTCCAAGGTGGGCGACGACTTCGCGGGCTCTATATGCCACAATTGCGGGGGCTCGTCTCAATGAATAGAATCTATCCATTGGCCATGCTAAGCACTGAAGCTTAGAGTGAGCTTCTATGAAGTCAAGGAATGGCGTGGCGCCGTGGTTGTTTCGGTCTAGAAGGTAGTTTCCCTCGGGTAGCTTGGTGGGCTCCACAACCGCATTACGGATTTGGAACGCTCGCAGGCTGGGAAACCTCAATTTCGAAAGGAGGTCAATCATCTCCGCAGCCTTGCGCTCATCATCAGGACTCTTGCTCGGGTCTAATCTTCGCCATAGCACCCAGTCCAGATTTAGATTGGTAAGACTTTGTGCTGACATTTGCAGTATTCGAATGAAAGGGGTTGCAGATGTCTGACCACTTCTACTCGTCGGTATCAGATAGTTCTGGAGGGATTGCTCGATAAACTCTTTCGCTTCCGGTAGAGCATCGTAAATACGGTCATCGAACCCTTCCGCGATCTTCACCAGTGCTTCGACGTCATGTATCCTTCCCCTGTGCGGACCCGGCAATTCCTCAAAACTGACAGTCGTCTGATAGTAGCCGCCAGCACCGTTGTGCATGTTCATTGGGTGCCCTCCGCGATTGAGTTGGAATTCTGGAAAGGACATGGCGACCTCATTCGCATTCTGAGCTCTGAGTCGCCGAATCCGAATGCTCTTCAATCCGGAAAGGTCCATGTTGTCTCCGAAATCGATTTCCGCGTTATCCAGAGACACACTCTCCAACCAGAGCTTTCGGAGGGGTACGCGCTTTGGCCGGGCTGGATCCAGAAATCCCTCCAACAGGGCCTTTGTGAGGTGCCAATGGCCAAAAACGATCCTCAGAGTCTGCAGGTTGACCATATTCTGAATCGCTAGGTGAACAAGCCGTCGAGTGCGCGGATCTTGCGACAGTGTTTGGGCGTGGAAGAACATCTTGGGGAGCTCATTAAAGATGCCAGGAGTTGGAAGATGGCACCGGTGGGTAAGCTTCTGGACCTTGGACGCGATGAGCGGGTTCCTGCCTCAAGTTAGCATGGTCTTTGAAGACGCATGCACGATGCCTTACCTGGCCAGCACGAGCAATCGCCGTATTATTGGGGTATCATCGTGCTCGTCAGGATCGCCGCAACCGCGCTCTCCCCATTTTTGGTAATCTGGGGCCCCAGAATAGAGTGTCCAGGCGTCCACCAAGACAACATGTTTCCAGAGGAAGGCTACGGCAGCGGCGTAAATTGAGCGGCCGGCAAGGCAGATGTTGCGGAGGTCTGGTGGGGCTACATAGCCCAGGACAAGGTCGCGTAGCTCATCTGGAAGCTCTAGAATCTGGGTATCCGGTCAGTCGTGTCTGCGATATTGTTCTGGTGCGTGGAAGTCAAGGCCAGCAGCAGTGGTACCACGGCGGCTTACAAGGAGTGCCCTGGAGGATACGTACTGGAAATACTGGCTTCTCGCACCGCCCTGTACTTGGAGGAGTTGCCGTGAGAGTTGCCATTTGATGTGTCTTTCATGGAGCTTTGAAAAACGCGTGAAGTTGTGGAGGAAGCATAGCAGAGAGCGCGCGGCAGTGAAGTTGAATAGTGACGATTCCTGGTCACTTCAACCACGCCTTGTTGTGGCGGGGGTGTTATCCCTCCCCTTGTAGCGATAATCTATCGATTCGCAGTGCCCCTCTCCCCTCCCTGCCCTCACTACATCGGGGTTCCTGTGCGAGCTTCCAGGGGGTCGTTTTCCTATTTCTACTATTTCACCCTCTTGAAAGGTACTGCTGAGCGGGCTATAGCTTCGATTGTTTACGTTTCAACCTCGATTTTCGCCGCGGTTGGCTCACTGAATTCTCCGCAAGCTCTGTACCTAGGTACAACGTCTTCACCAAGCTTGTTCGAATTGGTAATTATTCCGTCTATTGCTGGTATAACAGCATTTGCGACATTTCGAAGAAAAGCTATCCAACCTCATCGGTAACTTGCCTCGATGACTTGGATGCCGACTGCCAAGATACCCTGTACGTGGTATTATCTCCAACCGCCGATGCATTGACAACATGACCCTTGCTTCCCCAATTATGAGCTTCTAGACTCTACCAACGGAGCCGCTTCATCCTCTCTAGCATTCTTCGCCGCTCTGTACTGCTTGACGCGCTCAGACCGCCACATTCCAAGGCTAGGGGCACAGTCCTCGAATCCGTACTGGCGATACAATTTCTGTCCCTTAGGTTCTGCGACCAGAGACACATACGCGTCGGGGGCATGTTTGTCAATGTACTCGACGAGATTGCGCATGATCTCTTTCCCCAGACCTTTGCGCTGGTGGTCAGGATGGACCGCAATGTCGACAATTTGAAGGAATAGCGCGCCGTCGCCAATGACGCGACCCATGGCAACAACTGGCGGCTTCTCCTCTGTGTCTATTTTGGATTTCTCAAAGGCACTATAGCAGACCCAAGAGGCCGCTAGGGCCGGTATGCTGGCCTCCAGTGGTGGGGGCGTGAGACCGGCCGCCTTTCGAATATCATGATACTCTTGCGGGCTGGGGGTGTGATTTCGAAGGACATAGGCGGACGATGACATTATGGCGTACGCGAATGAAGACGAACAAAGATTTGAACGTAAGAGTTCTTGGTTCTAGATATAGTGGGAGCACCTGAGCAAACTTCAAGTATTTGTGTGAAACGTATCCCAAGCCTAGAGCGTTTGAGTCACTTTCGAGAGACCGACCTGCCGAAGAGTACCTAGCTCATATAGTCAAGAATCAACAATGGCTAATACGTGCTTATTATTAAGCAGCATATCAGCAACTATTTGTGATAACCTCTCGAATTTGACTTCGGGCATAGTAATTTACCTATAGAGCTGAATTACCCTAGAAAGCGCTAGCAGACGTACGCAGCTAGTTGTTGTTAGACCCGCGAATGTCATGTTTCGTGAAACCACATGACCACGCGAGGTCCTCAAAGTGCTTTGCTGGCGGCCGAATTCGAACCTAGTACTTCCCATAGCTTGTGCAAGGCGCAGCTGACGCACACACCTTGATCCAACGACTTCAGTTGCCTTCTCAGCCTGGGACAAAGAGCGTCTGCGGGTATATGAAGCCATCAGTTGCTATCAACGAAGGAGAGAAGGGTGGATGAGAGTTTCAGGGTCGCCTAAAACTGCTGTGGAACCTGGATACCAAGTCGGCTAGACTGATGGCCGACGCCAGCTCCCCTCCAACGCGTGAAGAGCCCTCGTCGACTCCCCATCGTGTCTATAACAAGCCTGCCTGGTATGCTGTCCCCGGAAAGATCTTCTTGGGCTTCCTCACCGCGCCATACCGTCGAACCTTCAAGCTCTATACATGGAAACCCCTGAAAGAGATCAGGGCTGCGGATGGAGACCGCAAGGCCGTCTGCCGGCTTGTCGCTGACTGGAGGGAGGATAAGTACCAAGAACTGCAATCAGTTCAGGTAGCGGTGAGTGCTTCTGTCGCTTTGAACGCTTCGGATTATTTTCAAAGACTACAATACTAATTGATATAGGCCTCTTTTTGCGCCGGAGCATCCCTCGCAACGCTATCATGGAACCAGGAGCAGTCTCCACACTGGGCGGCGTCAGCTTTGTGGTACACTAGTTTGTCCTGCTCAATCTGGGGCATCATCACATCAATCCAGCAGAAGAGCATCCTCGATGATCTACCAGACAAGGACGTGCTGAACGACGCTTCCATTCCCGAATACGACCTCAAACGAACACGCCGCGTGATCCTGCGATACAAGAAGAGGCCAGGGATAGGCCATTGGTTGATGCTGTTCTTCTGGCAATTCCCATCAATGCAGATGAGCTACGCGTGGTGCACCTTTCTGGCCGGCTTGACGGTGTATATCTGCACACCGTTCATCCGACGACAGGCATGGGGCGACGACTCAAAGGTACAGAGTGTTCCCTAGTCGTACCGTTGTTTTGCTACAGCTCTCTAACTATTCTATAGATCGCCATTGTCTATCTTGTCGTCGCTGGTGTAGGACTTGTCACCTTCCTCCTCTCTTCCTGCTTTGTGTACTCGTCAGAGAAAGCCTGCGAGCAGTCCGTTGTCAACAGTCGTAGCAATACCAACGAGGCAGGTATTGGCTCGTTCAAATCTCCCTTTGACAATACCCACCCTTCGGCTGCGGACTCTGTAACAAACGGACAGAGCACTACGAACGTATCCCTTAGTCAGACGCTTCGAACTCGCGGGCTCTTGATAGATAGCAGCAGGAAAGGTCCCCAATCGGGTCGCCAATTTCCAAGCTCAAGTAGCAGCAAGAAGGAGGCTCTGTTGATGTGAGAGTGAAGAAGCGGCCAATCCATGCCCGGGTCAACCACGCGGTAAACATAGCTAGCATGTCGAGTCCATCCGCACCATGTGGGCCAGAAACATACGAACGCAATTTTGCATGTTCTACTTCGAACATGTAGAGATTACGGAGCAAGAGGATCTCGGAGACCTCTGGGAGTACGTCTTCAAGTATAGAATTAATGTACAGTATATGCATGGAAGATCAGGCGTATGGAATCGCATCTGGAACCGCTACCCGCGAATCTACTGAGGTACTTACTTTCCACAATTAAGAGCTATCAGCTCTGAGAAATGCCAGTGTTCACTTTTCACCAATTATGATTGTTGAACTGAAGCATGCTCATGACTTGCCAGCGTAAATGTCTCCGAGATCCGGTCATGGTTACCTACCAAGGTAGGTCTTTTTCGATTTTATCAGAGATAGGTCTCTCCTCAATCCCGCATCAACTCTATGTTGATTATAGAGTCCGAGAAATCGTGACTATCTCTCCAATCATGAATCTTGGAGAGATTTGAGTTTCCCAATTTACCCCACCATTAGGTATGCTTTACCCCGCCATCTTTTTCGAACGCTTCTTCCGCCTTCAACTGCAAGCAGCGTACAGGGTTTAACTACGAGACATTCTAGGCAAGCAATACCTTTCCAAATACCTCTCCTTAAGCAAAACACACGCTTTTCTGACCTCTTTCACAAATCTGACCACCAGCAAGCGGTCTACCGACACTAGCCAACGTCGACTAGCACAATCCTCGAGTGTCTTAGTTCTCCAAAACCACCTATGTCAATTATTTGAGCGCACCACAATCCATAGCATCAAGACCCACTAACCAACCGCAAAGCACCAATACTTCCCTCAACCTACCCGAGTACCCTCACCACACCCCTCCCACAATGTCCTCCTTCCCACCCTCCGACCCCCTAACCCGCACCGCCCCCGCCATCACCGTCTCCCTCACGCACTCCCCTCTCAACCCCCTCACACCCCTCGCCTTCGTTAAATCCCCCAAAGCCGGCGCCGTCGTCCTCTTCGCTGGCACCACCCGCGACTCTTTCGACGCCCGCCCTGTCGCCACCCTCGCCTACGAGGCCTACGCGCCCCTCGCCCTCACCACCCTCCTCTCCATCGCCACGGCGCTGAAAACCAAGCACGGCCTCCTCGGCGTCGCTATCGTGCATCGGCTGGGCGAGGTCCCGGTGGGGGAGGAGAGCATCCTGATAGCGGTCAGTGCGCCGCATCGGCAGGCGGCATGGCGCGCGGGCGAGGAGGCGCTGGAGGAGACGAAGAAGCGGGCGGAGATTTGGAAGCTGGAGAATTTTGTGGGCGGGGAGGGGGTGTGGAGGGCGAATCGAGATGGGGTTATGGGGGTGAAGGTGGATGTGGAGGGAGGGGAAGGAAGGTTATGAGTGAGTGGGTAATCGCTGAGGGCGGAGAAATGATAGGTTGAAGCTATTTGGGATGGACTGCATGAAGGGATGAGCCTAGGAGATAATCACGGAATCGGCGAGGGTCGGGTGGTGTAATACTATACGCGAAGTCAAGAACGGGGCTTTCAGGATTAGAGGCATTTCATTTATTCCCCATAATCTCGGAGCTGCGGTGATATACCAGCGCTGGATATGGATAAGAAATGTATCCAGAAGCTTCAGATATAGCACATAAGCGTTTCAAGGCCATCCTTAGAGTGTGGTATAATGCGGAAAGTGAAGGCTTTCATCACCTAACTCCAATGTGACGTATATTTGTACAGTATCTGTACAACCAGCCAGTATGCATAACAGTAACAATCCTTCGAGCCTACCGAGGCGCACCCCGGTCGTTAGTCCTCTGCTCATCCGCACCGCCTTTTCTTTTTCGCTCCTTGTCATCCTTCCGCGCAAGCACTGTAGCCAGCCACTCCTCAATCTCCTCTTCCGCGTCTTGCTCCGATCTGCCGGTGCCGTCGACGCCCAGGCCGCCTCGTATCTTCCGCCGCAGGTCATCCATACTCGATATGTCGAAAGTCCACAGTGTACCGCCCGCCACCATCATGGAGAAGCTAGCGACGTTCATAGTCGCGATGTTCAGAGCTTCGAAGGCTTCCAGGCCCGCATTGAAGGAGAGGTTGGGTTTTGTGTTCGGCTGGTAGAAGGTGGGCTGGACCTGCTTGTATCGCCGGACCATGGAACGCCTGGTGATGATTGTAGAGATCATGAAGAAGGACGCGCCAGCGACGAAGAGTCCCAATTGCTTCCGAGATCGGGGTGATGTGAGCGAGGAGCTTGACGAGGCAGCATCTGCGGACGGGCGGGAGGCGGGCGCAGGCAATTCTGCAGGTGGTGGTGCGCTGGCATCAGCAGAGCCGCGCTGCAGTAGTGCCATTGTGAAGGTAAGAAAGCCGTGGGCGGTGGTCTCGGGAAGAGGTCGTCGGATGGAGGAAGACTTGTGGCGGAGTAGTAGTAAAACGAGCAGGGGGCAGCCTCGTCGAGAGGGTCAAGCTGGATCTATGGGAAGGCTCATATGGCCCAAGGCAACACAGATGTAGAGGTGAAGCAATTGGCGCAGCGATTGGCGCGTGAGATGTGGTGGTCTTGATGCTGTACAGTAGCCACGCAGACTTCGTTGAACATGAAAGTGGCAGTTCTAGTCAAGCTTTCTCTGTTTTCAAGGTTCTCTGAGGCAGCCAAGAGAGCTGGAGCTATCAGGCCTATCAAAATGGACGGTCTTCGGTTCTTGAGAATGTCCTGGATGGCCTTAAGCGCTGCTAGACAAGTGTATATAAGTCTAAAAGGGCGTATATCTAAACTATTAGAACGTTGAAGCTAAAATTAGAGATTTGGGGAATGCCACTTTGTGTTCAAAGAAGCCTAGCCTAAAATTGGCTATTTAAGCTGACTAACATCATCTCTAGCAGTTCAAAACATTGGCAACCTCGGAGTCGCCAATGCTTCCTGTAAAGCGGACCAAGACAGTTCACGCTTCCTTGACCCATTCAGCACGCTGTAAGCACTATGGAAGCATTCTGTTATCATATTCGCTTGCTGTAGAGTCGATTGAGGGACGAACACGTTGACCACGACACCCGTAGCCATAGAGGCGTGGTAAGGCGTAATATTCCGGAAATCTTTCGGCACCGACCTCGGGAACAAGGCCCAAATCCCTACCTAACACCAGGGGACGGGTACAAATGACCGAGTAATCTCCATTAGTGCTAGCAAGTTACTATTCTATGCGGTATTTCTTCGTCGAACGAGCAGAAACTCACAACCCACCCCATTCACACACAATTCTCACCTCACAAACAAACCATCTTTGAAACACCATGCGGATAACTCGAGGCTTCTCATTCACAAATTTCGCCATTGCCAGCTCAGCACTCGCATTTCAAGTTTTCGTACTATACCCCTGGCACCAACGTCTAGATGACGACTTCACCGAGTTGAAAGCGGAGCATTTGCGCTACGCGAAGGAAGGGGAGGACCGGCGGCTGCAGGAGTTGAAAGGGATCAGGGGGGAACTGGAAGCATTAAGGAAGAAGGGCTCGTGGTGGTCATGAGAGTGCAGGTGGCACTAGGCACGATGATACGATACATCGAACTCCTCGCTCTACTAGTGATCTTACTACCCTAGATCTCACGCTTGTCAATCCGTCGGAATCGCTTCATAGCCGGCTCTCCAACCCCAAATTGGCCCAGGGGCCCTGTTCGGCTCGCATACTCTAGCACCAACTCTACCTCTTTCGATCCGCATGCGTCGTATTCGATGAGAGACTATTTGATTATTAAGTTCTTCTTCCTAGCATCACCCATTCATTGACCTTGATGAAAGCTACTTCGACGCAATAGCAGACTAGGCATATCCATTCATGACAGCTTGTTATTTGACCTTTCCTCCATTTCAGTGAAGCTGGCTTAGCAGCTATTCCTAGCTGTCGTCTTCACCATCGGTCCGGTGCACTCCTAGAGCTTACGACCATGCTTGCGCTACATCATGGGATTCGGCTGGAGTTTCTCGACGCTGCTAAAAGTACTGATTTACTCTCGATGTCACCAAATGCCCCGCTTGTAAATGCGTGGCCCTGTGTGCCGTTCCTGGACCCGCTCTCTACTGCGTCGGAGTTTGAGCACAAACCACCCTTGTGCCGTCTAGCAAGACAATAACCAGCAACAGAACCCGATTCGATACGCTATATCCCTAGCTTTCTGACATCTGCATGGTGACCTCAGTCGTTTACTCCGCAGGGTAGCATAGACTACCTATTTCGATGTGTCAACTTCTGATGTTCAGGCGCTTCATTGTGGTTGGTAGGTTTCCTTAGCCTATGCTACTATTTTGGGGTTGTATGTGCATGGTGGCCGTGAGCCTCAGCCTCTCCCGGCTGGCTCGCCTTGGTCTGCCTTAACGGCTCCTCGATGCCCGGCTACCCCACCCACTACTCCATACTATGCCTGCCTAGTTGTGGAGATCATGGATTTTGCCGTTTTTCTCACCAATATGATTTCACTCTGACCCAAGCGTTCCAATTACACTCGGGCGGCATGGCTTCCAGCCCACTTCTATGGCTCTTCTCGTCTGCTCTATTGGCCTCCCTCGGCCTTCTTAGCTTTGCGAATGCTGCGGTAGGTATGCGCTTAGCTCTCCTACATGGAGGCCTACTCCAACATGCCTGCGGAGTTCAGTAGATCATCAGTCATTAAAAGTCTTAGTTCTAGGCTAGGATTTATCTAGTTCGGCTTACCTCAAGGTCACTCATCTGAATTGGGACGTCGCTGAAGGCTGCGGAATTTCTATAAAGACGGACCAATTCCAGAGGTAAATTGTAACCCATCCATCGCTTTCCTCAACCATCCACCAGTCGCCTCAACACAATCGTTGCAATCTAAAACCTTCGCTTCATTCATCAAGATGCAGTTCACCAACGCCCTCATCGCATTGGTCGCTTCCGGCTCCTTTGTTGCTGCTGCGCCCGGAGGAGACTGGGGGAACAGCAAAGGCTGGGGGAGCAGCAAAGGCTGGGGGGAGAGCACCTGCACCACTGAGTACAAGACGTCTACGTGGCTCGAGACCAAGACTGTCGAGGTACTATGCTCAGAGCTGATCTCTGAATACTTCCAAATACTAATGGATATTCAGGTCCCTTACGTCTACACTACCTATACTGTGAAGACCACGGATGTCCCCTGCGTCGAAACTAGTACCGGCGAATACACCAAGACTTGGGTTGAAACATACTACAAGACAAAGACCACAGAAGTTCCTTACACGTAAGTGCTCACCTTTAGATCAGCCTGCGACATTGATTGACTGTGTGCTAGCTCTGTTTACACGACGGAGAAGACTGAGTACAAGACCATTCCGGAGGTATACACCACGGAGAAGCAAGAAACCAAGGTCGACACCAAGACCAAGACATACCGTAAGTGTTCTGTTCTTCTGCTGTTCTACAGCCACTGACATGTCTCTAGCGGAGACCCAATGCGCCACCTCCAGCAAGAAAGGGGGCTGGTAAACTGCTGCACCCGCACAGCGCATTACGATTTCACGTCCATTTACGAGCAACTAGCGATGGGAGAGAACACATTCCTTAGTATATAATCAGCATGGACACACAAAGTGGCTAGGAAAAGGCATCTTGAATGGAATAATCAGTAATATAACAAATCTTCGAAGTCAACCATGTGTAAAATCGAGCTTCATTCTTGCTTGTCGTGAATTGAGATGTCAGGTTTCTACCACCATCACTCGCGCAGTCGATGCTCGCCTTGACGTTCTGCTTCGAGCGCGAATCTTCAAGCTGAAAGTCTGGGGCTGCCGCCACATCCGGCCGTTTTCGGAGAGCTTCCGGTCTCCATGGAAACAACTGACACTGCGAGCCTCAGCGTTACTTCACCAAAATAGTAAATGCCACGATTCCGGATGCCACATGGATTGTGCATCGAAGCTATTGAATTCGTGCATTGGCTTCCAGCAGCGGGGATTTAGGGATTGCGGGGGGCAAAAGTCGGTCGTTCAAGTCTGAGGGGTAAGAAGGGGCGTGGCTTGACGTGATTTGATAGTTGATACTAGGCTGACCCTAGTCTCAAGTAGGGTCCGAAGGCATCCATGGTACGATGGTGCTCTAGCGGGAAAGTTAGAACCCAGATGCATCCGTGAAAAATGCGTTGGAATACGGGCTGATGGTTGCATTTTGCGGGGTCGAATGACTGTGGCTTCAAAACGGGATCGAGTCTTGTCACCTCTTTTCTACTGTTCGGGGTCTTCTCTTGTATCGTTGAGCATGGGAGAGGACGATCTATTCACCATAAGGTCCATTTCGAGGCTCAAATTTATGCTTATGTTCAGTATCGAATCAGTGGTAGTATGATCGCTCTCTCAACTACGGCACGGATGCTATGGGGGTCCGGGTCTGTATCCATCATTATGACACCTTATTGACGACGGATTTCCGTATGTGGTAGAGGCATCCCTAGTGGCAGACTAAACGATAGACACCGCCGTGAGATTGGATGCTTCAGTATTGATGACCTCATACTCGAAGGACAGAAGGTGCAGATACGGGAAGTACAACAGAGTTTATGTCAGCTCCCGCCGCTTTTGATGAAGGGATGTTGCATCGACACTGCATTAGTACGTTCAAATATAGAGTCAAGACTAGAGGACCCAAGGCATGCGCTATGAATTAGGGTAGGGAGAACTTAGGGCCGCCGGGAACTGAGAACGCCATGATGCCGGCCTGTCGGTCAGGCTAAGAGTAACTAGATGTCGTATGAGGCTGTCTAAGCATTATTGATCGAGAGATTTAACTCGGGCCAGAAGCCTCTGTCGATCAGACGACGCTGAAATTGTCGCCACCTTTCTTGCCCGAGTTTTCGAAGGAGGAGTTGGGGGTCCCGCGAGCGCCGAGTTCTACAGGGCCTCGTCGTGGGTCTTTCGTTCTCGAAGAGAGTCCTACGAGAAGTATGGCCAGCAATCCAAATGCCTTTACCGTGCCACGTGCAAGGTTCATAGGTCAAGAGTAGCGAAACCTATTCACCAAGTCCTCTAGACCTTACGCTGGACCGTTCATCAGCTAGCGGAACTTCAGGCTACATTGACATTGCGCCCAAGATCCAAGGGTGAATTATCAAGCAGGAGATGGTCTTCGTCCAGCAAATGTCGATAAGATTTGGCGCGATACGCTGTCAAATGCGAAGTAGAGACCCTCAACAGCCTGCTAGCTCCTTTTGTCAGCTTCTACACGCTCGCTGTCACCTTCTGAACGCAGGTCATCGGAACCAACCCATATTGCTTGACTCCTCTTCGATGACGACCTCCTCTTGCAGTCTGTGCAATTGGAGACGGGAATAATGTGCTAGGCGATCGTCGCGGAACGTTCGGATAATGAGAGACTTGTGAGATACGCTACGGGTATGGATACGGGCCAGTTGAACCTGTTATTGGTACGGACTTGGAGGACCGCCAGGTACGAAAACGAGGATAGAATAATGAAAGCACGATAGACTTGAGACAACTGAGAAAATACCTAAGTCCTTAAAGAGTCGCTCATAACATCCTAGTCCGTCCTCTTTTCCGGCATGTATATAGTACTTTAAAGGTTCTTCCACTGATTGACCTCCTCTATAGCAAGCAGAATAAGGCGATCCTTCACTGGAGTCGCAAAGTCACCATCCTTCCTGACTTCCAGCGCAGGCACACCCTTGAGAATACTGATAAGATCCACGATCATACGCACTATTCTATCGTCTTGGCCATCATAATCCAGACGATTCATTCCTAGCAGCTGGACGACGACAACCACATTGAGTACACCCTTATATTGCGCAGCCCACTCTCTTAGCCATGCCGCGCGCTGATCCAACTCCAACCAGGCTGAGCCTCTATCTTGCGCCCACACGGCATACAGAGGCACTTGAATGACCGCGTGTCTCACCAGCCTGCTCGCACGAGGGCTGATCGAGTTCGCAAATCGCTTGGTATTGTTGGCCACGAACAGCAGCGCGAACTCGGTATACAATATCTCCTCCACCTCGGCATGGATTTTTCTGCATATACAAAGAATGTCCGAGGGGCTAGTGCCTTGGAAGTAGGGAGCGTTGGAGTTTACGTAGAAGAAGCTACTTGGGAGTTTGCCAGCGGCGACGCGTTTCTTCAGGGTCTTGTGGCAAGCGGGAATACCGCGACCGTCGACCGAGATGAGGGGCAATGATTTGTGGGTCCACCAGTCGAAACGGATGGGCGTCAGGGCGTATCGGAGTATTTGAAGACGTAGTTCGGTGGGGAGCGTTATGAGAGATGAAGACATGATGTTCTTCGAGGGCATTAGCTTATAAAGCGTATTTCCGTGGAATCTCTCGGGACCTATGGAGTTCAGTGGGCTGGAATGAAGTACAGCCTCTTCAATTGCGTACCTGACTATTCGAGTAGGTGGGCGGTGGTTGGAGAGGTGCACGCTAGATCCGCGGTTGATCTAATCTACACGTGACTAAGTTTTCCCCCAAGTTGCCTTCGTATTGTTGTGTCATATTAGAGATTATATCTAGGGAAGAGGTGGTCATAGGGATAAAAGTGTCAAGTGTCAGACGATTGGGCACATCCAATAGGCGGGATCTGTCTAATGTAGTGAAATCTATGTTTTGGAACTCTATAACCACATTGTCAAAACCATGAGTTGCCGACCATGAAACCTTGGTGGGGCTCGATGATGACAAGCTTTTTACCAAAGGGAATTGCCCAATTCGTATATTAGCACAACCCATCATATCAGAGAGATCTTCAGTCAGTTGTATGGCCAATGCTCTTAGGTTCGCCTTTTAGGTTCCGTTGAACAAGAAGTAGCTATCTACATGTTCGTAGTTTCGACATAGGACTTTGTATGTTTGAGATAATCAATCTTACTGTACTTGTCTGGCACTGCTCGAGGCGTCTGGTACGTATTGAATAATGTGAAGGGCTAGTTCAGCAAGCCTGATAACTCACTGCTTAAGTTGTCCGATGTTGGACTGCCATGATCGTTCAACGGAGCATGGCACGAGCTCGAACGAGCTCTAGTTCCATGTATCAACATCGGTGAGGGACCAGGACATTTAGCTGGAGGATTGCGGTGGACAGCATAATGCATGTGGTGAACACGACGTTGACCTAGGAAAGTGTGCGCGTACTATCTCAACACAGCACTGGCGATGCCGAGAAAAATCTTTTCGGCTGGTGGTCGCTAGCTATGATAGACATAGAAAGCAGCCGTTGGAACAGCCGGGAGAAAGTTGGTGTTGATATTGACTCGCGGCTGTCTGCGGACGTCGTCATCGTGCACCCTGTGCTTGGCGAGGTGAGAGAGGGCTTTGGGGCTGACGGGACGCTCGCGGGCAATCACCACAATTACTTTCACCAGTGTGCCAGCTCTCATCCTTCTGCCCTTCCTTATGAGCCCTAAATACTCTACTTGCCCCTCGCGCCCCAGCCCTCACATTTCCGCCGTGTTCGTCAACCCTGCTCAATATCGGTTTCCATGCACGCTGCACGGCAGGCATGTCGCCCAAAACACCAGGTCCTGGTCCTGAAGTGCTATCCCAAATTCCAGAAGAACAACACCGACGTCAAGCCAAACTCGAGCGAGCTCAGCTACCTCCTCTACTATGCCAGCACGCGACGCAGTAAGCTGCAGAAGGTCGGCGACTTTCTGGACAAACGGGCTACCAGCGATGTATGGAAGGGACGCCTAGGGTATGCGCGTTTGATACTGTCAAATCCGCGCTTCTTTGCTAAAAGTGTCCCTCCGCAGCAACGTACAAGTCACTCTCGAGATATTAAAAGCGATCATTGAAAAATGCCCC
The DNA here is from genome assembly GCA_010093605.1 of Lophium mytilinum. Classification (NCBI taxonomy): domain Eukaryota; kingdom Fungi; phylum Ascomycota; class Dothideomycetes; order Mytilinidiales; family Mytilinidiaceae; genus Lophium; species Lophium mytilinum. Next base: position 2,833,035 of record MU004181.1, on the reverse strand, counting down.
CGCGACCTCCCCTTGTATGCTGGTTCCGTGCTGAGCATACTCCGTACGATCCTTCGGTCCAATGACATTACTATGGTGGAAGAGTCGGTTCCAACATTCGAGACTTTCTGCGCACACCAGGACCCTGCGACACTTGCGGCAGACCAGGAATACATAAAGCAGTATGAAGATACAGTGCGATTGTATGCCGAATTCGCGTCCAAGGAGGCCGTGTCGCATGCAAAGACCCCTATCAGCTGGCCCGTGGCTATCAGATTTCGGAAAGCTGGCCTCGAGGCGATAAAAGGAATCGCATCCTCAGAGTCTCTAGGATCGGAGACTGGCCGACAATTGGCCGCCATTCTACCCGCAATCCTGCTCAATATATATTCGGACAACGGGGAATATTTGGACCAATTGGTGCGCAGAGAAGGAGAAAAAGGGGATCTGGAGAGGGAAGCCACTCTCCGACGACGACAGAGTATTTCCACGGTGCTGACAGCCGACGCCGACGAGGGTGACCCAGTTGCTGCTTCAGGGACCACTGAAGACGCAGACAAGATAGCAGAAGAGGAAGTGGGAGTTGTGGCACTGCAGGCGTTTAGGAACATTTTCAAAGAAGTGAATCGAAACCAGCTCCGGCTCGCAACATCGGTAGTACTGAATTTCATCGCCAGCCGAGTCAAACCTCACGATCATTTCAAAACCCACGACAATCGCCCGTGCCATAACGGCAGCTGGCCCACTACTCTTTTCGCTATGACCTGCGGCTGGGCTTCAGTCCAAGATCGATTCGTAATCCTCGTTGGGGCCATGGATACCCTTGTGCGAAGCCCAATCAAGGAGGAAGACATCGAGAGACAACTTGTCCTAGCAACTATCATCGACTATCTCCTGAGTTCTCAGATCAACTTCATTGGTCTGAGTGTCATGGATGTCTTGATTGGCCTAATATCGCATACCTTGCTGCTGCTTCAACTAGGAGGACATGGCTCTAATATCCACCCGCACCCCCAACAAGCAGACGCCGTCGGGTCGTTGAAAGAGAAGGGACCGACATCGTCCGGAAGCTTAACAGGTGCAGTTGTAATGGAGCTCGTCAAAATGCCTTCGGACTATCGTCTTCAACTGCTTGCCACTCTTCAAAAATGCATGGCGAGTCTAGCGACTCATGTTTACTACACGGACCAGGTCGCCGACATGCTGAGAGCTGTCCTCTCACGACTGAAACCTTCGTCGCAATCGGAAATTCCCACAACCGCAGCAGCAATAGAAGACCCCGTTGGTGCTGTTGATGCTGTTGCCAATTCCGCAAACCTTCAGGAGAAGACCGGTTATGTGGACAGTTTCTTCTCTTTTGAGACTGCAAGGATTACGGCGTTAGCTGCTGTTAAAGAGATACTAATCGTTGCAAATTCGAAGAAACCAGATGGCTCATCTACCTCTGACAACCGAAGACAGGTGGAAGTAGGAGTCTGGGAGGGCACTCAATGGCTAATACACGATCCAAATGGACAAGTAAGAAAGGCTTACGCCGACGCACTCCTCACCTGGCTCAATCTAGAGCTGAGAAAGAAAAACTTGAGAGTAGTGCAAGAAAGTCGCGCGGCCAATGCCGAGATCAAAGAGAAGGAGAACGGTATCAGCGCCAATCTCGCGAAGAGGGCAGTCTCCAATGCTTCACACCGGGAAAAGGCCGTGAAACGATCCCAAGCGACCTTTCTTACGATGCTCCATCTTGCGATCTATGAGAATGCTCATCAATACGTTGATTCTGAACCTGACATCCTGCTCTTGCACCTCCTTCTTACCAACCTAATCGAGAGATTGGGTGTCAACAGTGTCAAATCAGGGCTACCGATGATCATGCGACTTCAAGAAGATATCCAGCTTGTCGAGGTCCCGGAGTCCAAGATCAGACTGGGCAGTCTTGTTCACGGCTACTTCTGGGCCCTCAGTATGGCATTCGACTTTGAAACATCCCCGGTAGGAAGAGCACTGCACAGCGAAATCACACGAAGAAACGATACAGGGCTGTGGCTAAGTTCAGTGCGGATCCCTCCGGTGCCTTTAAATCAGATTGAGCTACCTGCCACATATCCAGGCTTGGGCAAACTTTCGCCCGACTTAGTTCAAACCGAGGCGCTCAAGCCATTTGATAATAGAGAAGCACTCGTAAACCTAATATCAGACGGCTATACCACATCTCTCGCATCGCCACCTTCTAGTCCTCCAGCCTCTCCCGGCCCCCCTACTCGCCAAACTAGTCGCCAGAGATCTGCTTCTATGATCAAGACTACACGGACACTCCAATTGGACAATAGTAGTACACTTCCTACGAAAGTAAAGGACCAAATGATGGCCGACTGGTCTAAAGCCGCTTGCATCGCCTCTACAACCAAAGACTCATCCTCCTCGGCGTCCATATCCAACTCCCGTACTGGCACTACCGGTGGTACGGCACGGCCTAACAATCTTCTCGCGGTATCCATTCCCAACGGTACCCTCGATAGTAGCACCGCTAGACACCATTCGCGCCCGCCTTCTACAGCGTATGGTCTCGTTGGTCATTCCAGCTCCCCAAATCGCAACGGTAGCCCTATGCGCAGTGGTCTCAGTTCGTCAAGCGTGCATTCTGCTGTACGTGTCGAGGATCTAAAGCGCGTACTGGAGGGAAGGGCACCCCGGAGTAGCTACACGGCGCACGGCAGTGTCCGTGGCTCTGCGGGATACGACGATGACACAAGCAGCGAAAGCATGGTATCCGTTAGCGAGATGAGCTATGCTACCGCCAACGATCGTGAACGTGAAGCCGACGCTGCCACGTTTGGCGGCGGTGACGGTGTGAATAGCGATGGTAGTGCGACGCCAAAAGTATCGAGCACGCAGCCGCCTGTGAGCACGTCAACCAAAGATTTTGGGGGCCAAAGAGATGCAGTGCCGCCGGTTCCTCCCTTGCCGCCAAGCTTGAGGGCAAATTCAGTCTCACCTGCCCCGATATCTACACAGGGTGCAAGTGGGAGGCCAAGGACCGCGCCCGGAAAGAACACACATGGTGGCAAGAGAGAGATTTCGAACGGGAGTGTGCGTAGCCTAAGACAGAGTCGCAGTCTGAAAAGAGGCGACAGGAGATCAGAGAGTGGCAGTCGAGATGGTGCGAGGCTAAAAGATGCCAAGGGCAGGGTAGACTTCCACAGCTTGTTGGATGCGATTGGAGTGGAGGATGATAGTAATGGCGAAGAGGATGATGTTGGTAGTGGTGGGGCGAGAACGCCGCCGTACTGAGCGCTTCCTAGTATATCATTTCTTTCTTGAAGCGTCTCTCTGTCTGAATCATATCCTAGTTGTGCGAGGGGCTGTAGATACCATGCGGGAGGGCTGCTGTGCAAAGGTTGGGGTCTGTGAATGTAAATTTCTGCAGGCCGTGATTTGGTTGCGCGGCGTCCACGATTTGAACTTTGCTGCGACGTTCGTTAAGTGAACCACGCTGAGATTCGCAACTGTAGATTTACTATTAAGCTGGTCTGAGGTTGAAAAGGATGTGTAGTTCCACCTCTCGGGAAATTCCGCACTAGTTCAAGGTTGAACCTCAACCACGTCGGCCTCGATACTTATAATTTGTCCACAATTACATACTGTGGTTCTTTCCCTTTCGCTAATTCAATCCCTCTCCGCGGCACCTCATGCACAAAATCACCAGCGCGGAAACAAAGCCGATTCGCCGATTCATGACGCGTGCCAAGCGCCTCGAACCGGTTGGCCCCACAAAGCTCTTCCCCACATATAGGTATGTTGCATATCTGCGTCTCCTCACTTACTTCACTTTTGTTCCTTAAAGCCTTTCGGGTTTCCTTCTCAACGGAACCAATCACCTCCATGGCACTTCATCCACCGGCGCATTGATAGCGTTGCAAACCTGTCCCTTTGCGCTCGAGTTGTCCATAATGGCGCCATCCGAGACTTTGACTGTCCCTACACAGCGCCATGGTGTTTCAATACCTTCCTCGACGGGCTCGAGAAAGTCCAAGAAACCATGGCAGCACCGGATGCCCTTCATCGCGAAGAATCGCGAAGTCACCGGCAGTGATGATGGTCTAAACCGAGCCAATACTCGAGCGTCTGCCCGAACAACGAGCTCTCGAAAGACAGATTGGTGGAAGGTCCAGCTGTTCCGGGGCATGATCAACGATGTAAGGAGGCGAGCTCCGTACTATCTCAGTGACTGGACGGACGCTTGGGACTACCGAGTCGTACCGGCAACCGTATACATGTATTTTGCGAAGTATGTACCAACAAAGGATAGCGTACACGCTTCATTCATCTTTCTCGTGACTTCTCGACATGCCCCCCATCAAAGAGTTCAAAAGACAGCGCTATCTTCCGTTTCTGAGCATACAATGCATTGAGCTCCAACGACTAATCGAAATCCAGTATTCTCCCTGCTTTAGCGTTCTCTCTAGACATGTTTGCCAAAACCAAGATGAGCTTTGGCGTCAACGAAGTCCTCCTAGCGTCAGTTTTAGGGGCTGTGGTTTTCTCTATAGCAGCCGCTCAGCCTCTTGTCATTGTCGGCGTGACGGGTGAGATGCTTCGGGCCAATAGTCTCCGTCTAGCACACTAATTTTAACAGGTCCCATCACCGTCTTTAATTATACAGTATACGACATTATTACTCCGCAAGGGACCAACTACTTTGCCTTCATGTGCTGGATCGGACTGTAAGTGCAGAGTTCCGCCTCAGGATCTCCCACTAATCGCTACAGATGGTCATTGGTTATGCACTGGATTCTGGCTATTACGAATGCTTGCAATGCTCTCACTTATGTCACTCGATTCCCCTGTGATATCTTCGGCTTCTACGTTGCAGCTATTTACCTCCAGAAGGGAGTCCAGGTTCTGACCCGTCAATGGGAGGCTGATGGCGAATCGGCCTATCTTGCCATTATGATCGCTCTTCTGGTTCTCATGGTAGCCTACGGATGCGGTGTCGTGGGCCATAGTAACCTCTTCCAGCGACACTTTCGCAAGTTTATCGAGGATTACGGCACGCCTTTGACAGTCATCTTCTTTACCGGCTTCGTCCACATCGGGAAGATGCGAGGGGTAGACCTGCTCACCTTACCAATTAGCAAAGCTTTCTATCCTACCACCGACCGTTCCTGGTTTATTCATTTCTGGGACATCAACGTTGGGGACGTGTTCCTTGCTATCCCCTTCGCTATTCTTCTCACGATTCTCTTCTATTTTGACCATAACGGTATACCACTCTTTTGCACTGCAACATAGGTTCAACTCTGACCATTCCCAGTTTCCTCTCTCATGGCCCAAGGTACTGAGTTTCCACTTCGAAAGCCGGCCGGCTTCCACTGGGACCTTTTCCTGCTCGGTCTCACCACCGGTGTCGCTGGATTACTAGGAATCCCCTTCCCAAACGGGCTCATCCCTCAAGCACCATTCCACACCCAAGCACTATGCGTAACCCGCACTGTCTCCGACGAAGACGAAGAGCACAAAGGGCACACTCGCCGCGTGACCGACCACGTCGTCGAGCAGCGTGTATCAAATCTCGCCCAGGGTCTCCTCACTCTCGGAACAATGACAGGTCCCTTACTCATTGTTATCCACCTTATCCCACAGGGTGTGCTAGCAGGCTTATTCTTCGTCATGGGCGTCCAAGCCCTCGAAGCTAATGGGATCACCCTCAAACTTATCTTTCTCGCTAAAGATGCCTCCCTCACGCCTCGGTCTGACCCTCTGAAGAGCATCGAACGCCGCGGTGCTATCTGGGCGTTTGTGCTTCTTGAACTCACCGGTTTTGGGGCTACATTTGCGATTACGCAAACGATTGCGGCGATCGGGTTTCCGGTGTTTATCTTGTTGCTTGTGCCACTAAGGACGTGGGTGCTGCCTAGGTGGTTCAAGGCGAGCGAGTTGGCGGTACTGGATGGTCCGACTGCGAGCCCGTTCACGATGGAGAGTGTGGGGGGCAACTTTGGGGAGGTTGTTGAGGCGGAGGCTTCTAGTGCTGAGGAAGCTGCGGGTGATGCAGATGCCATTTTGGATGAGAGCGATGAGGCGGAGAGAGGAGAGGCTGGGGCTGGGAGGAAGAGAACGGCGGGTATTGGGGAGCAGGGCCGGGGTGCCGTAAGAAGGGCAAGTTTCCGTGGTGAGGAGGGGGTTGAATTGGGGGATCTGCCTGTGAGAAGGGGTTGAAAGATATTGGAACGGCTTCGATTCAAAATGTGGCATGGCGAGAAAGTGGGAGGTAGTTTTAGGGCTTTTAAAAAATATTGAGAGGTATCCGCCAAACTTCTATAGTTTCCCAGTGCCCGAAAGTGTTAGATTAGGACAATCACCACAGCAAGCAATCACGGTAGCAAACTTGGGTCCATTCCTGTATATTAGAGTGGTCTTCCACCTAATATCAGACGCTACAGCCTGCAATCAACAGAAAGACTAGTTCTATCATCGCTCGTATCGGATCTAAGTGGGCAATGAAGTGCACTGGGTTAAGTATTTATTAGCTGTTGACCGCAAGATGAATCACAACTCTACGCTTACCATTAAAGTATCCATATACAGGACGAGTGTTATCGCCATGCAGTAGCTCGAAAGAAGAACGATCAAATAAGAAAGCTACAAATAATAGAAATTGACAGAGAGCAGCAGCCGAAGTCTGCTCCTATAAGGCTTAGTTACTATTTTCGTCCAATAAGGTGGCGTGAATACTATCTTAACGCCGGAGGATTGATTTTCCGTCTTTTTAAGTTCATCCCGTCTCAACATCATACCCCCTTGCCCGACCATAAACCCCTAACCTCTGCAACAATGCGTGTAGATAACCACCTCCCAATGCGCAAAGCCCCCGGCGAAGACAATGTGCGTTTTATAGAGTCTACCTTCTCCATTTATGATCCGCCATGCGACTGCCTAGACTGTCAAGAATTTTGGTACACGCGAGAGGAACAGAGTGTAGACCGCCAGGCCTACGAGACTCGAGTAGCTGCGGAAGAGGTCAAAAAGATGATATCGCACTATCAAACCCAGATTTTCGAGGACCGTAAATACCTGCAAGAAGTCTGTGCGTCACATGGAGACACAATCCTGAGCCGCTGGAAGAAACGAAGCCGCGATAAACGCGAAGCATGGATACTAAAAGCAAACCCTACCTTGTGCGAACATAAGTGGTTTACGTTCCGATACATGGCTAACTTCCCGTCCTGGAAGGAAGGTCGCAGAGAACGCAAGACATTCTTGCTGCCATACCTAAGTGTCGAAGGCCTCAAATCGGACCCGGCCCTTTTCCTTAGCCTTCTCCACAATAGGGCCCATTACCATCCCCAGGAATGGGCGCCCTATGACAGCCGTCAATTTGTTGTGCCATGGTTCCAAGGATTCATGTACCCAGAATTCTCAGATCTCTGTGTGTCTGTCCAAGGAACACATTATGGAGAGACGGCCAACTTCGACGCGGCTGCTGCTCATAGGGCAGACATTATTGGGTTTCCTAGGGGACGGCTTATCATGGAAGCTCAGGGTCGCCTCATGAAGTTCCTGCGTAATCTTGTCACCGAAATATTGGATGGTGTTGACCTCGGAAAGCCAGGGTCTTCGAGCAAATGGATAGAGCTCACTCAAGGAGGCTTCAAACAATCTGGCAGCTTGGAAGTCTGGTCTCCCTTTACCCACCAACCCTTTTCGGCCCCGCCAGTCTTCAACATTGATGCATTACTGGCTATTGCTCAAAGTAGAGTCGAAGCGATGGGTGACCATTTGTGGCTTCTTCAGACGGATTCCAAATACCTAAGTCGGCACCTCAAGATAGTGAGAGACTGTGCAGTCTATAAGAATCCAGCTCTCCGAGACCCAAATGTCGTGGGCATCGGATTGGCTGGAGAAATCTTTCAAGACTTCCACGAATACCTCTGGTGGCAGTGGGTTCTAGTGGAGTGCAGGAATGTTCAAGAGCAGTACCTTCGATTCAGAGACAGCATTCATCCTGGACAGCGCCTACCTCCTAGGTACGAAGACGCGTTGGGTGCTTTGGAGCTTGTACTTGTCAACTTGATGCACAGCAGGGCAAAACAAATAACTGCGCTTGTCCCGCAGAGGCCTGGTTTCCGCCACATCTGGGAACCTGAACGTGGTTCTTCGCCCGGCGAGTTCTTTTTCCGTAGAAAGCAGGCGACTCCTATAGAAGACGAGTACGAGCGAGATCCCCTCCATTGGTGCTTGCTCCAATTGCAGGGAGATCCCGATTCGCAAAGGCGCTACCCCTTCGAAATGGTCTTTGCGTTTCTGGATGAGCATCTCTCAACAGTCCGCCGAAGGAAAAGGCTCGCATCGACTCTCTGCTGTACGAAAAGCTGTCCAACTTCTCTGCCAATGCCTACATGTTGGGGATGGTTCGGTTACATCGACCTTTATACCGAGCACGAGACATCATGAAGGTGACTGATGACCGCAAAGCTTTCAGATATTTCAGGTGTAGAATGGCCTCAAATCGGGATCTGGAACTTTCATGGGCCCCAAACCACGCGATAGGAAACCTTCTCGAAAAGTTCTCGGAGCTCCCGCAGCCAGGACTCACGAAGAATAGAAATTGGCTACTGGCCGAGGAAGAAAGTCGCAAAATGCAAAACTCCATCTGGAGAATGATTCTCGTATCGTTTTACGACACGTATGGAAAAGCAGTGCCAAAAGATATTGACGAAGATAGTCAGGTGCTTTGCGCTGAAACTACTCCGCAGTACAAAGCTGCCATCGAGGCAGAGCGGCGGAATGTCTTGATTGAAGTCCAACGAAAGGAAGAAGAGGATTCGAAAGCGCCTCAGTCCTTCTGGGGTAAGGCTGACACAGAGAAGGAATCGCGATCTGCAGAATCGAAAGCCAAGGTCAAGACTCGGCCCAATGAGACTGCGGAGCCGATCAAGATCATACGTGAAGCAGAAGACGTCCCTCGGCAATCTCAACAGCCCAAGATCACCGTGCGCCAACGGACGTTGGACATCATATCGATGATGTATCCAAGCATCACTGAGGAGTCCTCTAAGTCCGTCGAATGGAACGACTTTGTTAATGCTATGGCTGAGCTGCATTTCTCTGCCAGCCATGGTGGTGGTTCCGCTGTGGTTTTCGAGCCTATCAAGGGTAACCCTCGGGGATGGGAGGGTCGTATCGTCTTTCACAAACCACATCCCGTTACAAAGATTGATTCGGTCATGATAAGATCTATGGGAAAGAGGATGAATAAGTGGTTCGGATGGGAACATGCCATGTTTGCTTAGAAGACTACAGATGCTTGATAGAGGGAAGAGGGAGAACTGATTCTACAGAAAGACAGGGCAGGTAAAGGTTGGAGTAGCGATTTTTTGGATAGTAGTGGTTGATTTAGACTCGATAATAATATATACTCGCTATCGCCTCTTCTCTCCGCCTGTGTGGAATTGCATAGAGTTGTCCGTACATTTAGCGATTGTTCCGGTAGCAATAGGACTGTATCTGCTGGATCGAAAGGGCTTCAGCGACTTCTACTCTACATAGAACTAGTTAAAAGTTCGCTAAACCTAGGACGGTAAGTACGTCACGTGAGTAGTTTCATACAGCTGATCCTTGTCTTGGTCAGCCCTTGTGTCTTGTGCACTCCCGAGGGCATGGATGCGGACGCGACTATCTTCGAAGAGGAGAAAGAAGGCAAGCTCCGTCCATCAAGCGGCTTGGTTCCCTGCACGGATGGGCGCCCCGACGTGCGATTCATGAGACCTTCTGCATGCATCTACACAACCGACGCCCAGCTCCTTCGCCTCGGACCTGCAGGAAAGAAGCACAGGGACATGATGCCACTCCCTGCCCGCGCGAACTGAGGGTCGTGTAATCACCATGTGGGACGGAGACCCGTCGGAACGGACGAACTGGGATACCACTGCACGCAGGGTACATCTCTGCGCATCTTCTCCATGGGCCTAGTTCCTGTTTCCTTCTACACCTTCGACTGATTTTCCTGGGAGTCTTTGAGCTGTTGGACGCACCCGGGCCGGCTAAGATGAAATTCGCATCGTTCCTAAGGACTCTCGGTGCGCTTTCGTCACTCAATGCTGTCTTAGCAGAGCCCATTCCTGCTGCTGCGCGTGCTGTCGCGTCGCCGGTGGTGGATCTTGGCTACTCCAAGTATCAGGGCTATCTGGATTCCAACTACTCGGTCAATGTTTTCAAGGGCATTCGCTATGTAAATACCGCCTCTGTCTTGCGTTTTTCAAAACTAACACAACCCCCAAGGCGGCCGCGCCTGTCGGCAAACTGCGCTGGCAAGCACCCCAAGCTCCTGTGAAGAACGCAACAATCATCTCGGCAGCAGAAGACCCACCAATTTGCCCTCAGTCCGGTGCCGCTGGTACTCCTCCTGCGTACGGATTCAACTCGGGGCCTGGCGACGAGGACTGCTTATTCCTCAATGTCTATGCGCCGCCAAATGCGAAGAATCTGCCCGTCTTCTTTTGGATTCGTGGGTTCTCTGACGCAAATCTCACAAGCCCCTTCTAATCGTTTGTAGATGGAGGCGGATACGCCCTTTTCTCAGCGCAGGGACTGAATGCCGTAAGTTCTTTTGGATGGTTATCCCTCCAGTTCTCTAACAGCTGCCAGGGTCCGATGATACAAGAAAATGGTGGCAACTTCATCACCGTCGTGATTCAGTACCGCTTAGGCGCATTCGGTTTCCTGTCTTCTCCAGACGTCAAGGCGTCGGGTACGCTCAATGCTGGGCTACTGGACATGAATTTCGCCCTCCAATGGGTTCAGAAGTACATTCAGAAATTCGGCGGAGATCCAAGCAGGGTAACCATTGGAGGCGAGAGTGCTGGAGCTGGAGCTGTTATGTACCAAGCAATGGCATATGGGGGCAAGGACAAGACTCTTTTCCAAAATGTAGGCCCCTCTGGTCCTTTAATGGTCTTGGCTGTTAGCTAATTCGTGTCAGATTATCGCAGCGTCCCCATGGGTAACTATCCCTGAGCTTGATCTATCGAGATAAGGTTTCAGTTGCTGACTATAATCAGGTGCCGAGCGTCTACACATACAGCGACCCAGTCCCGGTTACACACTACAAAGCATTTGCGAAAGCTGCCGGGTGTGCCTCGGCGAAATCAGTATTTCAATGTCTAGTGAAGGCAGACACTGCTGCACTTCAAAACGCTAGTGGGACTGTCTCTGAATCCGGAGCCTTTGGTACCTTTGCTTTCCTGCCCGTTATCGATGGAAGCTTCATCCAACAGCGGCCTACCGTTCAGCTCTTGACGAAAAAGCTGCAGGGAAAGCGTATTCTCTCCGGGGTAAGAACTGTACCCTCAAATACGTCTCTTTGATACTGACTTGTCTAGAACAACGCGAACGAAGGCGTGCCTCTTAGCCCGCCCGACGTCACCACGGAACAAGGATTCCTGGACTACGTGGGTAAGCAGTCGTTGAAGTTCCTAGAAGCAGTGCTCCAGATGTTGATTATCAACAGATACCACATTCCCGTCGTTCACGAAGTCTGATGTCTCATCACTGCAAGACGAGTATGCCTACGCAGGTGATCACTCCTCTGTGGATCCTAAAGACCCCGTCTTCGACACTTTGGGAGACACCGGACCCACTGCAGTAAACCAATCTGGTTTTGCGACAGGGCAACAACAGAGACTTTTCAACGTATTCGCAGAATCCACGTTCGTGTGCCCGTCATATTGGCTCGCGGAGGCATTCTCTGAAGCCTGGAAGTATCAGTACAGCGTGGTACCCGCTTACCATGGCGCCGACTTGAGTGCATACTGGAGTGATGGTGCCTCTGTGCCGGGGACATCCTTTATCCACGCCTTCCAGAAGATCTGGGGTAGCTTCATCACGCAAAACTCGCCAGTGATTTCAGTTGCCGACGCGAAAGACGGACTAGCGAACGCGACTGTTCCCGTGGGAGGCTATGGGCAGATTAACTGGCCTAAATACACTCCACAAAATCCAAACATGATGAGTCTGAATACGACAGGGGGCGTCGTCACACCAGTTGTGGTGACTGATCACCTCAAATACAATGTGGTGCTGGAGCCCGGAATCACGAACTCGTTCAAATTGGTGAATGCCAGAAGCTGGGAAGGGGGCCGTGGAGACCGATGTAATTGGTGGAAGAGTGTTGCGGCGAAAGTGCCGGTGTAAAGAGCTCAGAAGAATAAATTTTGAGTGATCGGACTCGGTCAGAAGTACGAGTCTCGATTCAGATAGAAGGGATTCTCTTCGACTGTATATAGTATTCTAGAGCCCGTTTTGGCCCCGTGTTTCGTCCTACCAAGCACCCTCAAGCGTTTCATCGCATTAAGGCATCAAGTCCAACTATGGAACATTCCGCAGTCTTGTTCCCAGCTTCATCCCGGACTTCCTATCTCGTCATAAACACCCGAGTTCTTTGAATCCACAGTTGGAGATTTCCCTGTCACATATTAAAAGGTGGTGGAGATTGGAGCCAGGGAGTCTAACGGACGTTGGACCGGGGTGACGGCGCATTGAGTCCACCTTAGCCTCCCTCCGATGAGCACCAGTCGTTCTGCAGTCTGAGAGTAGTATCCCACGGGGATCATCCCACGCAGAGGATTTGCACCCCTCTTTCCTCACAAAGCTGACAGCCGCTAAGAAAAATCCCGCTTTAATCAACGGACGAATGCAACAAACAAATACCGAGTTCGCCAGCGTTCACGGAAGCCTTTTAGAGGGCTTGGGAGTCGCTGGCTACAGCACAGCTGTATGAGGCTAAAGACTTGTCATAGAGATACAAACGTATGAACGGGAGCAGCTGGGCAAAAGGCGGATCGGAGGGACGGGATGTTACGGTGGTGGCGTTAAGAAATCGAATGCCCGACGCATTGGCCCACCACCAACCTCTCTCGCTCGATCCCAGGTTCACCATGCTAATGCATCCTCCTCAATCCCTCGGGACGCACAGAGCTAGGTTCGGGTGCTTCATGTGGAGCGCGATGGCAGTTTGATCCAGCATTGCCATCTATTTGATCTACGAAGAGACCAAAGGCATCGAAGCGCATTAACCCAGCTCGCGATGAACAAAGTCGTCACCACCTATAACAGCCTCACTGTACCTTTGTATGTACAACTCACCGCTTGCGTGCTTTCCCGAGCCCAGCTACCGCCGGACGGTCGGCCTTCTCTGACCGGCTCCGCACCAGTGCTGCCGGTTTCTCACATGCAGCCTAATTTATGCGGCAGATGTAGTGCAACAGCATCTTTCCAGGGGCCCAATCCCAATGCCGCCGCCTGGTCAGGCTCGCGACCGAAAACAGGCAGCTCGCCCTTGGTCCTGCTCGTCTATCCTGGGCATTCATATAACCCTACCCGTCGTATCCGCGGCGCCACCCTTGCGAGACATCTTTCTCACCCAATCATGCCGTTACCTTTTGCTCTTACCAGGCGCGACACAAAAATGCAGGCCTTTTTAACGATCGTTCGATTCCGCCATTTGTTTGAACGCGACTGCGTTGCATGGGGGTCGAGCAAACCAAGGTCTGGCAGCACCTAGAGCCCCGGCCGTAGTTCCCGTCTCGACTCTCGATGGCGATTTCCCCTCCGTCTCCGTAATAAGTGTAGTCAGTACGCCCTGCTACATTGCGAATGCGCCGCCGTTTGCAAACCTCCGGTCTTCGAACACGCCTTTCGACATGTTGGTCACGAGGGCTATGCTTTGACCTTTACCAAGAGACTGTCCCGCTCTCTGCGTCACTGTTAACCTTGTTTTTCCCATTCGTATAGCTTTCTGTGCTCGTTGATTCGATCACGATCTTTTGTGTAGCTTGGCGCGCATGGCTAGCCCTTTCACGCCGGAGAAGCTCGCGTGGCTAGAACTCCACAAGAACGACAGTCGCGCCACTGCAATAAATTGGGCCTATTCAGTGCCGATTCCCGTTTCTATTATCACGACCGCCTTGAGACTATGGGCGAAGAAGGCAGGAAGAAACGGGATTACTCTGGATGATTATCTGATCACCTTCGCAACAGTACGTGCCTCTAACATTTCTTGAAAGAGCTGAGATCAATAAACCCATGTTATGGTGTATAGAATTTCCGACATTATACTGACAGGAGTAGATATGTCTAGTGGGCGAGTGTGCTTCCGGACTCGGATATGGACCTCCTCATGGTATGGTAGGCACTTCCCATATGCCCTACACGTAGTCTATCTACTTACATGGCTATGCTACAGGGTCGCCATGTGACCGCCGTGTCAGCGTACGATCTGATGACATTCCGCAAAGGGGATTATGTTCTAAGTCACTTTTACGAGTGGGTGCACATTATTCTACCATTTACTTGACGGAGCTACGCTGACTGATTTGAAGCATTGCTCTAGCTACTGTAAAGTTAGCCATCCTAGCATTTTACTATAGGGTCTTCGTGCAACCCATTTTCCGACGCGTCGTCCTTGGGACGGCCGCCTTCGTCCTATCATGGGGCATTGGCATAACGGTCGCTTGGGCGGTCTTCTGTATTCCGATCAATGCGTACTGGGATGACAGAGTAAAGGGAAAATGCCTAAACATAGGTCAGCCGTTAACATCTCTGAATTAGATAATTAGTGTGAAACTGACACCCTTTCCCAGATACCTTTACGTATTTCACCAATATCTCAAATCTGGTCACCGACATATGGGTCTTCTTGTTACCGGTCCCAGTCATCCTGCGGTTACAACTTCCCCGGAACAAGAAGATAGCACTCTGCTTCATATTCTCCATCGGCCTTGCGTACGTTCTCTCCCTTCTCATTTTCGCTCTCATGGACATGCGTGTTTTTGATATGTCAGAACGTCCCAAATTAACCGACCAACCCGCAGCACCTGCGTAGTCTCCTGCCTCAGATTACGAGTCGTATTGAACCACGGCGACCCTGATTTTACATGGGCGGCTGTTCCCCTTGGTGCATACAGCGTCTATGAGCCGCTGGGTGGTATTTTATGCAACAATCTCCCAATCATTTACCACATGGTCCGAAAACTACGAAAGGAAGAAGCTTCCTCCAAAACCAAGCCCACCGAACAATCCAGCTCTCGTCCTTCGCGCTTCACGGTGCCGTCTATCTCCCTCAGCGGACGCCCTGTACTCGGTGACGAATCCCCCAACCGCTGGCTCCCGTTACC
Source organism: Lophium mytilinum (assembly GCA_010093605.1). Classification (NCBI taxonomy): domain Eukaryota; kingdom Fungi; phylum Ascomycota; class Dothideomycetes; order Mytilinidiales; family Mytilinidiaceae; genus Lophium; species Lophium mytilinum. The sequence goes on along the minus strand of MU004181.1, from coordinate 2,817,889 downwards.
CCCATCAACTTCGCAAGAAGAGCTCACAACAGACGGGCTCGGGCTTGCACGCGAAGGGATAACGCAGGCGAAGCCGGCAGAGTTTTGGAATAAGGTCGAGACGCAGGAGCGGGAGAAAGACATGGACGAAGAGGGGGCGATGGGATCCCCGCCGCCGAATACGATTGTGGTGGAACGAGAGTTCAAGACAGAGGTGCAAATGAGAAGAGAAAGTGGGGACGGGCAGGGTAGGTGGAGAAAGAACGTGTATGAGATGAAGAGGCGGTGATATGTCGCTTACAAAAAGCGGAGCTGGAGGTCTTTGGGAAACGTGTATATGACAGTGTATTGGGTTATGGGCGATTATGGGCATTGGTTAGGGTATTGCAAAAGGTGTACGGCGTGCATCATGGCTGGCGTACAGGCTCTTTCCTTCCGAACGTCGATGTAAGCATAGGGAATGCTTTCATATAGGCATGGCTTGGTCGACGAATAGGCTTCCCCAGGGTACTTATCTCAGAGAGTAATCCAAGTGCCAATCAACGAAGACGGACCTACTTTGCATGACTATCTAACAGCCCCAAGAACCGTTCTCTCTTTCTTTCCGAAATCCAAGCCACCTCAAATGCATTCCGCTGCAACTGCACAATCTCCTCTCTCGTGATATCTGTCTCGTCCATCGTCTTCATTAGATTCTCATTCATGTACCCCCTAAAGTAAGCCGGATCATCCGAATTCACCGTCACCTTCACCCCAGCCCGCAACAGCTGCAAAATTTCCTCCCCTTTGAAGTCCTTAGTAACAACGGAATTACTAACCGGGCAACACGTTAACCCAATTCTCTTCTCCTTCACCAACTCCACGAGACTAGCATCTTCAACAATGTTCGTCCCGTGATCGATCCGGTCAACCTGAATCTCATTCAACACCTGACGGATGTGCTTAATGCTATCCTGCTGATCGATGTCGCAGTGGCAGGTCACCAACCACCCTTCCTGCCGTGCTCTTGCAAACACTGCCGCAAACTTGGCCGGCGGGTTCTGGCGTTCGTCGGAGTCGAGACCGACGCCGATGATGTAGTCTTTATACGGCAGTGCTTCAGTGAGCGTCGCCATCGCAAATTCGGGCGACATGTCGCGGAGAAAACACATGATCAAGCTCGCACTCATCCCCAGTTCTCGTTCTGCTTTGATGATTGCTTGGCGCAGGCCGCTGATGACGGTGGAGAATGGCACGCCCCGTGACGTGTGCGCTTGCGGGTCGAAGAAGATCTCCGCGTGGATGACGTTCTGGGAGTGGGCTTTGGTCAGGTAGGCGTAGGCCATATCGAAGAAGTCGGTGGAGGTGAGTAGGACGGCCATGTTTGGGTAGTAGACGGCTAGGAAGGAGGTGAGGTCGTTGAAGGTGTAGCCGGAAGAGGTGGATGTTAGGGAGGATATGGCGTCGGGGATGGGAATTTTGTTGCGGGACGCTAGTTGTCGGACGAGGGCTGGCTCTAGGGTACCTTCGATGTGGAGGTGGAGCTCGGCTTTTGGAAGGCCGGCGATAAATGAAGCTTTTGAGGTCATGGTTGCGGTCTTGGAGAGTATGGGATGTGGAAATAGTATGAGGTTGTGGCAAGATATACAGTACTAGGCTATAAGGTCTAGAGACATTGAATTGTTCCCGTTTGGGGTTTTGTGAAGAAAAAAAGTCAGCGAAGAGTGTAAAGCTTCACGATAAGTCGTTATCAACCAGGAGTGGTGGTGTTGAGTTCATGACTCGGGATAAAGTAGCACGTGATATCTAGCTGATTCGTGTCCTTGAAGCTTACCTCGCGCAATGTGGTCAAACCACTTCAACCCGCATGAGATCTCCCAGAAACCCCACACCTACTAGCAAACATGTCGAAGATCACTATCGTCACTTCGTCTGCGCACTTCAACACTCTCCTGACCTCGAACTCCTATGTTATTGTTGACTTCCATGCGGACTGGTGCGGTCCCTGCAAAGCCATCGCACCCGTATTCGACAAGCTCGCGACAGCAGAAGCAAAGCCAGGACGTGTAGCTTTCTGCAAGGTAGATGTCGACGCGCAGCAAGATGTTGCGCAGAAGTACTCAGTTTCAGCGTACGTAATTCTGGATGTCTCTTCCGCGTTCGCCGCCAACCTCAACTATGAGCTTTCACTACTTACCCATCCCACGAACTTCTACTAACAAGAACATTACAGCATGCCCACTTTCCTAATCTTCAAATCTGGCTCCGTCGTCGACACCATCCGCGGCGCAAATCCTCCCGCCCTCACAGCCGCCGTCCGCAAGGCCGCCGCGGATGCCGCAAAGGGCCCTGGGAAGACTGCGGCCGTGTTCCAGTCCAAGGGATATACGCTCGGGGGAGCGGATGCACCGAGTCGGCCTGTTGCGCAGTCGTGGGGCCAGAGCTTGGGGGGCTTTGGCGGACCAGGCGTTATGGATATGCTGGTTAGATTCGTGGCGCTGTATCTGACGAGCTTGGCGTCATTCGATGGGTATAAGGCGGCGGAGGAGAGTCCGTTCAATGTCAGAAATCGGAGATGAGGAGGGGTCTGTTTTCGTGGGTCAATATTGCTGTGGAGTTTTGGAAGCGGAGTTTTGGGCGTATAGATGGGTTCAGGCGGACTGAGTCCTATGATCTGGATTCGATGAGTATGAAAGGGATGGAAATGTTATGCTCAGCCCGCTGTAGTCATGATATCTCATGCACAAAATGTAGTGCTGCTTTATGGTGCTGCGTCAGGATGAGTTCTCGGAGTGTGGCAGAGAGTCGGAAGACTAATCGTCCTGACTGCCAGGCACAGCGGCGCACATCCTCTGAAATGTAAGTATTCGAAGGCAGTGGAGAAAAAAAGGGATGTTAGATAGTGTAGTAAGTAGCTTTACGTTTGTCTTGCGGCCTAAATTCATACTAGTCCTACTACAAATGCGTAGCAGCGATGTAATCCAAACTTGGAGAAATTTAGAGATTGAGGCGCGTAAGTACTCTTTTGCAGCATTCCGTCGCCTGTCACGCTGACTGAATATCTATTAAACGCTCGTTCGTTGAGAGCTTTCTGCGTTCTGATTCGCCGGGCAACTTTGGGACGCCAACTCATCTGGAACTTATTTGAACCTCCAACCGTCAACTTACTTATAACCTCCCACACGTCATTCGCTAGGTTTTCGTCTTTTCGTCGTCTCTAGGTACTGCGCGCGAGCAAGTCATTCATTCATCACCCTGTTCATTGGACAACACATCGTGCCACTTTACGACAAAACGAACAAAGCAGACAAGATCATTCACAATGTCCTAAGAACTTCGCTTACTCTCAACTTTGATGTCTTAGGAGGACATTGTTATCACCGTACACTTAAGCACCGTCATGGGGAACATTTTCACCGCTGCCAGTCAATTGTTTCCTCATACTTTCTGACATCGCACCACATCTCATCGGCACAACAGGCTAGGGAAGCAGAAAATCCATCGTAGTCTCTCACCCAGAGGCTATCTTGCGTTCGATCGATAAAATCCATCATGGCATCCAAGGAGCCCAATGGGAACCCTACCTTTCGGAATGAATCTCAAGGAGGTTCTAGGCAATCAGACCCAGCACCCACTCTACTCCCATCCGCGTTGCCAAAGATCCCTCTTCGTACGCCCAGAGAAAGCTGCCCAGGACCAATCTCCCACATGCCCCCTCTTCCATTCACTCCACCTCTTGCCATTTCACCAAGATCCTCAGTCACGAGCCTCTCTGACCGCGGTCCTAGCAGAAGTCTACGTCGCTCTTCTGACGACTCAAGCTACTCGATATCAATGGCTGGATTAAGGAAGGACTCGGTGATGAGCATAGGACGGAACATGGGCAAGCGCGAAAGAGGAAGGCTCTTGGAGAAAATGATTGCGAGCCAATCTCCGACGAGCATCAGATTATGGACTCCAGTTCAGATACACGGGACGAGTCCAAGGAAGCTGGAACTGGTTGAGCGGGAGATCAGAAGACGGCGGAACGTTGAAGAAGAACTTCAGCTTAAGGAGAAACGTAAATCTGAAAGGCAACGCCTCGCGGACAAACAACCTTCCCCTGGAGATAAAATCTGGAAGGGAATGAAGGGTCTGAAGCTTGCAGAGCGTATCGCTGAAGAGAAACAATCAGCTGAAATGCAGCATCGACTCAACGAGCATAGCGTGTCGAGCCTATCTATGCCTACTAGGCATCGCGCGTCAACTCTATCCACACCGCCCAGGACGCGCGACCATTCTGCGACCAGATATGAGACACCATCGCCCCGAAGTTTCCGAAGCAGCATTTCATGCTTTATTAAAGTGGGGACGCCGCCTAGCGTTATCAAGGAGACGCGATCCGAGCAACTTGGTCAGTTCCCTCCCATTTATCCCTCTCGTAAACCTTCTCGCTTACCTCGCCCATCCCGCTTCAAGGCTCCCCGTCCGTCTCGAATACCACGACCATCTCGAATACCACGACCAACGCGAGCGCCTTAGACACGATGGTGGCTAACCAGTCCGGTCGCTTGAAAGAAAAAGTGCTCGATAGATAGCTCTCCCATTCAACAGGATAGGCATTAAGAGACTTGAGCATTAGTCGCCGAGCTTGATGAAGTCAATAGGCTTCTTTCAACTTGTATCTGTTCTGATTACTGAATTACTTGTTCTCTTATATTGCCCTTAATTCTGCACCTTGTTTAGAGTGATTGTGGTTGAAACTTTTACCGAGTGCTACGAGTAGCCTCAGATTTCCACGCGTTGAGAAGCCAAGACTAGTGAGTAAATTTTGACAACTTGCCTAAATGGACCACTTGCTTATTACTCTGAGTAGGTTTGCGGAGCCTCGATAAGAGGAATGCGTGAAAGAGCCAGGGTGAACTTACTTGAACTAGGTTCTGGCTTGTTCCTAAACTCGCGGAGCGTCGACCCGGTGACGGCCCAAGAGTCAGCTGACGATGATTTACCGGCTCTAGTGACCCAACCAGCGGTATGAGATATCATATCTCGGAGTCTCATGCTCTTACCCAAGATTCTACCCCGCGAACGATCTCAAATGTGGGAAATTAGGTTCATGGGACCCCTTCAAAGCAACACTAGCACCTTGACTGCATATGTCCTCGCTTATTACTGGAGACTACTCACAGGTAGTGACTATGATAGTCTGCCTATTCTCTGCGAACAGCCTCGAACGCGGGAAAACAGATCCATGTTCTTGGAGCTTCGGGTACATTGCGCTCGTTGTCCTATATATGGAACGAAAGCATCTTTCAACTCATCAAGATTTGTTCAAAACATCATTTGCGTTCGCCTTCATCCTGACCCTTAAATCATGTCGACAGAGAAAGCCCCAAACGAAGATGTTTTCCATATTGAGGACAGTAATCCCAAGGGGTACACCTTCGACCCCGATGATGTGAAGTGCCGCGACTTCACAGTCGCAGCGGAGGAAATGCCGCCTGGTTACTTCACAAGCTTTGGGTTTGTGGGTGCAATTTTGGCCATAAGCGTAGCAATGGCTTGTGGCCAGGGAGGCTTCGCTCTCATTGCTCCTGTGCTTCCTCAAATCAACCAGGACATTGGCCCCGACAGTAATCTGACATGGGTTGCGCTATGCTACCTTCTCAACAACCTCCATCGGTCTCCTCATCGTCGGTCGCGTTACGGATATATTCGGTCGGCGATGGTGGTTCATCTCATCGAGCGGTATCGCAACAGTCGGAGCCGTCGTATGCGCAACCGCGCAGATTGTCCCAGCCTTATCAAGGTCTGTCCAGCAATCAAGGCTGGGCGCAAGCTGCCAGTTATCCTACGCTTGTAAGTCCAATCCGCACCTTGAACCGCTCTCGGACCTATTACTGGTAGTATCAAAGTCGTTGTCACCGAGCTCGTACCCATCAGGTATCGCTTCGCGGCGATTGCAGTTGTCTTCATCTTTATCATTCCCGTCTCCGCCGTAGGCCCTGCTGTGAGCTATGCCTTTATATTCAACACCAAAGCCGGTTGGAGAGGGATCTTCTACATGCTTATAGCACTGAACGCGCTGTCGACTCTACTCTTCTACGTCTTCTACCACCCGCCGTCATTCGCAATGAAACACGATGCTGCTCGAAAACGGGAATTCATCAAGAACTTCGATTAATTTTGGTGTGGTGCTTGCAGTATCCGGACTTCTGCTATTGCTCATGGGCCTCTCATGGGGAGGAGTTCTGCATCCATGGAAATATGCGCATGTTATCTCGACTATCGTCATAGGGTTCTTCCTCCTGGTTACTTTCTTTGTGTATGAGGCTTACGCAAATCTCAGAGAGCCTTTGGTCCCTCTGAGTTTGTACGGGAATCGCAGATGGGTCGCCACAACGCTTCTTTGGGGGACAGGCTCTGCATTATACTACGCTAACGCCATCTTGTGGCCTGCAATGGTCTCGGTCTTGTATGCACCAGGTCATGGCTGGGTCCGCAATGGGTTCCTCGCCAGCGTTCCAGGGGCAGCAATCGTCCTCGGATAGTTTACTACCCCTTTGCTTAAAAAATACACCAATGTTGAATTGCGGATCCTATTTCCAATCGTTGGTGTTATATTAGCATGTAAGTTGCTTTCGGACTCGACTTCATTTGTCGATTGGATGGTACACCAGACAGCCCCGACTGGTCTCTGTGCCATCCTAGAACAGTGCTGATATCTGAATGAGGGCATGGCAACCAGCAATCCCGACTCCGTAGTACGATCTACCATCATAATCTTCCTGGCATCGTACTTCATCGGGTGGTGCGAAATGATTAATTCGACGGTGTCATCCATCAGTATCGACGACCAACGTGAGATTGGTACCGCAGTAGGAACTAGCGGGGCGACTCGCCAGCTCTTCTCTGTCATTGGTAGCACGTGAGTGGTTTCGAAGAGCTACCCAGTACTCCATTACAATCTAACAGGCTTTCAGTATTTTCACCACCGTTCTTTCTATCCGGATGACTCGAAACGTACCTGAAAGAGTACCCCCAGCGCTCCTTAAGGCCGGAGTACCAGCCTCATCTATTCCTGCTTTCATCCTAGCCGTTAGCGTAGACCCCGGTGCGAGTTTCACATCGATTGCTGGCGTCACGCCGGCTATCGCACAAGTTGGCGTTCGGGCGTACCAAGAGGCTAGCGCCGCGGCGTATGGCACTGTCTTCTTGACTACGATATCGTTGAGCGTCGTCTTGATGATCATCACGATCTGGGCACTAAATGTCAATCACCTTCTCACGAGAAATGTGAATGTTCCTATTCATGAGAGGAATTCGGACAAGGTTATCGGCGCGTAGCGACATCGAGGCGATGGAGCAAAAGGTTTGATCGGAAGTGGCAGGAGGCGTAGGAAGCTGTGGGGGCTCAGGCAGGGTTCCAACGAAAGTTCGGGAGTTTTGTCCATATAGTACTCCGATGAGCAATTGGATATTACCAGAACAAGATTTTGCTACGCTTTAGACCAGCTTGATAAGCGATACTTCTCTCCCAATGCCTGTCACGAATCTGTCCTCCTAGCTAGCTGCATACGCACAGCTTCGTTCCCGCGTCGCAAAGATCTTAAAGATCGGCTGTTTTCTTGTTCCATCGTGTTGAGCTCTAACATCGCCCCGTCCGTCCGTCGCATCCGTCGAATTGCCAAGCAGGCTATCACCCCAACCGCTAACAAGCCCAGCTCAAAGCCAACAAGGACTACTACTTGGTCAGCTTGTTTTGCGCGAAAGCTCCAGATGATGAAAGAGACACGTGTAGGTCACGTGGTAGGATGGACAGTCTATCAAATGAAGATTTCTTGAGAGGGGCATTGTGTAGAGGCCTATCCAAAGCAAATGTGCAAGTGTAAGTGATATGTTGCAAAGAGACCGATGAACGTACATTTACTAATCCCCCCCTCATCCGAGCCAGCTGTTGCTAGCTGTATGATTAGGAGCACCGGGATGATTGGGAGCAGCGGTAGCAGTAGCAGTATCCAGATTGGAGGTCTTACAGCCATGGGCTGCGCGAATGAGATCTGTGCAGCTCTGTCGAGGTCTATGGTGGGCCCAGATTCGGGAATTTGGTGATTGTCCGAATATGTGCTGGTACTTCGAAACGTTTTGTCTGGCATGATGAGGTTGAGAGACCAATAGAAAGCGATGTTATGTGAGAATCGGCAGACTCGAGAGGGTGTGAAAGAAGAAGACCGGTGAGGGGACGTCAGTAGTCGCGCAAACGGCCCGATGTGAACGCCGAAATTCAGGGTTCTCGCACGGTTCCTGCTCCAACGTCCCCCGCAAGGAACTACCTAGCCCTCGTCCCGCTGTCGCATGTTTCTTTCCATTCGCGAAGGAAGGATTCACCACCTGTAGCCTCTAATCCGCGCATGCGTTAGCGCATACCGTGGGAGCTCACGCGCGACTCATGCCAGCGCTATCACCAATTGAGCACGCTATACTCGAGGATTCTCGATAGGTATCAATCGCTCGTGTATTGTACATGCCTAAAGATTAGTCGACACATTTAGGGTCTGTTAGAGTCGACTACACCAATATGTTTCATGGCGTCTTCTAATTTGGATGATCGCCAGATGTTCCTGTTTTCCAGGCCCCCCTGCTGTATCTACTCCTTAGCTTGTTTGATATTGTAGCTAGGACTATCCGTTGCGCGGCCAAGCAATTACACTCCACCAATACAACTAGATGGCTATGGGCTGACTTCGCCTTGTTATTATCGATGCTTACTTTTGTTTATTCTCTTCTTACCCTCTTTTGACGACATCTTCTGCAATTATCAAACCTAATCTCATCTGCTGGTCAGTTAAGCTTCATCTAGACCTCACGGAATATGAGGTTCTGCTGGTTTTTGTCGCTAGCCTCGTTCTCGAGTGTTAGTTTAGCCGCTACGGCAGCCGACTGGAGAGGAAAGTCGATATATCAAGTCTTTACCGATAGGTTCGCTCCGTCTCTTAAATTCGCTTCCAGCATTAAAATTACAGCACTAAAATACTATGGACTGCTAATATTCCAAATAGGTTTTCTCTTACAAGCACGGGCTCAACTGATGCCTGTGATGTGACGAAGAATGAGTACTGCGGGGGGACATGGAAGGGAGTTCAAAGCAGGCTGGACTATATCCAGGGAATGGGATTCACTGCTGTGAGCAACGAGAGGATTTTTCGTAGCTGTTGGGGCGCTGTACTAATCTTGAATCCAGATTTGGATCTCTCCTATCACGTTACAAGTACCTGGCGGATACCACGGATACTATCAAACGGATCTGTACCACCTCAATGATCACTTTGGGACCGCTGATGATCTCAAATCGCTTGCGGCTGACCTCAAATCTAGAGGCATGTATCTTATGGTCGATGTAGTTCCCAATCATATGGGTTGGCCAGGATGTCCCGACACAGTCGATTTCTCTCAACTGCACCCCTTCAACGATGCCTCTTACTACCATCCTTACTGCCCGCTCAACAATTATGATAATCAGACTGAAGCGGAAGTTTGCTGGTTAGGGGACTGTAACACCGAGATGCCCGACCTCAAGACTGAAGACGCAACAGTTGCAGCTGGTATGCAAGACTGGATCAAATCACTGGTCAGCAACTACAGCATAGACGGTCTCCGCATGGACTCTGTCAAAGATGTCAACAAGGACTTCTTCCCAGGCTTTTGTTCTGCCGCGGGCGTCTTTTGCATGGGCGAGGTGGCAGACGGGAGAGCAGACTACGCCTACGCATATCAAGATTACATGGACAGTATACTTGATTACCCCATGTACTTCTCCATCAATCGCACATTCCAGCAGCAATCAGACATGTCTGATCTGAAGTACAACCTGGAACTCAGCAAAAATGGTGGGACTGGAGGCTCCAAAGACAACACCCTCCTCGGAACATTCATCGAGAACCATGACAATCCAAGGTTTCCTTGGTCTACGGATGACATGAGCTTAGTCAAGAATGCAATCGCTTTCACAATCCTGAGTGATGGGATTCCAATCATCTACCAAGGGCAGGAACAGCATCTTGCTGGAGCTGATGACCCGGGATGCCGAGAGGCTATCTGGCCAACTGGGTAAGCTCTGTGAGATAAGACGCGGAACTCAGTCATGGGAAGCTAACATATCTAAATAGATACAACACTTCTACGCCCCTGTACGGTCATATCGCCTACATAAATCAAATGCGGAACTTCGCTCAAAGTCAATCGTCGTCTTACCTGACTTATAAGAATTGGGTCACCAACTATACGGCTGACACGATAATGATGCGCAAGGACATTGTACGCACTATCTTGACGAACCAAGGCGAATCCGGCGGCAGCTACTCCCTCACAACTGAGGGAATGGGCTTCGAGAGTGGAGAAACAGTAGTAGAGGTTTTCACCTGTGACAAGTACACCGCCGACACAAACGGCGAAGTCAAAGTCCAGATGAGCGGAGGCCTGCCACGTGTACTCTTTTCCGAGAGTATCCTACTGGAAGGCTTTGGTATGTGTGTACTAAGCTCTCGTTAACTTTTGTATTCTTGTCCATATATTATCAGCCTCCTTTCATGTTGAAAGCATCCAGATGTATCACATCTTTGTATTGTATACCAAGCACGTTCAAGAGAAAGCGTCAATGCTTGGAGATGTTGCTTCTACATGCTATCATCCACCTTGAACAGAGACCATGTGTATCCATAACCCATACCGATTGTACCCTATACAAAAGAAAGCCTCAAAAGATAGTAAACTCCGAACGCAACGATCCATCGCGCCCGTATAATCACACAACCTCCTCGCCACTCAGTGTCTCAAGCCTCTCCACCATCATCCTCCCCACCCCCCTATCCCTCCCACTCAGCTCATGTTACTAACAACCGGCCGCTTCATCCCCCTGCGCCCCATCGCGTCGTGTAGCGCCGACATGTTTCGCTCCCGGACCTCACGCATGTAGTCCATCTGCTCGGGAGACATTGACGGTAATTCATTCCTCGAGGTACCGAAGAACTGGCTGTGGACCGCGAAGCCTAGGCATACCATGATGCCGGCGCCGAACATGCAGATCAGGACGATGAGGGAGGGCGGGATGGCGTAGCCCATGTTGTCGCGCTTGTGGAGGTGGTGTGAGGCGGCATCGTGCACGGCGCCGGCGAGGGAGTGGAGGAGCGCGGTGGGTGCCATTTCGGAGACTCTGTGACGCGACGAGGTTGAGTGATGGAATGGTCAGAGTGTGTGTTGGGGTGTTTAAGAGGTGGCGAGAGAGTCCTAAGCGCGTGATGTGGTGCTCAGGAGTGTACTGAAGGATAGCGAAGCCGGTTGAGAGGTGGTGTTGAGGTTGTTTGAATGGCGGTATTCCGTTCGGTGGAGGTAGTATCCGAAGGGGTTGAAGCCAACAGCAAGCAGAAGAGATCCGGTATGGATGAAGATAGTCTCCTTATAAGCGTGAGCGTTTGCGTTGAACTGAAGTAGTATCTCAGCTCAGGAACTTCCAGATAACGACAGTCGGTAGCAGAAGAAAGACACCTCAAGCCAGCAGACAGCACCCCCTCAAACCCTTATATGCGTCCAAAAATAACTACCCACCTACTACTATCCTTGGCTTCCATTCTTCCCTGACTTTATCCTCTCCTCGTCCGCTTCGTTCATTCCCCAACATGGCCTAGCGCGACGTACTTTGGACGCTGCGATTGGCCCACTCGTACCCGCGTCCCGTCTAGGGATAGCGCACCATATCCTGGGCACGGTCGATTACAAGCGTGTCAACCCTGGCCGGCATTCAGCGTGTCAGCCCTGGTTCGACACGGTGTTTGCCCTGGCCGGCGCAAGGGTGCTCCCGCCTGTTGTTTCTGATATGCCTATAATACACCTCGCTTGGGTATCAGACTGGCAGAATCGAGCCGATGTGGGCCCTACGTTCGAAAAGGGGATGGCTTTGGTGGTTTCTGATTGGGTGGTTCGTACGGCATTTCCGTGTTCGGTTAGCCGCTTAGAAATGCATTGAAGGAATGGGTGCTGTTTAGACGCTGAATCGTGTCTTGGCAAAAGACGAACCGGCGACGACGACGCGTCGCGTGGTGGCGGAGCTGTACTAAGTGATGGGTCTTTGGTTGAGTTCGGGAGTAGTTGGTGTACATACAATGCTTCATCATAGCAAACGGATACACTTCCAATCTGCACACAGCGTCCTGACACTGGCTGAGGTAGCCTCACGAGCTTACTAGTTGTTCACAACGCCGAAAATGCCTCTTATTCGGAATGCTGAAAAGCTACCATGCCCTCATGCGGTGGTAAACGAGCTTACTAGTTATTCAAACGCCGAAATCCCCTCTCGTTCGAAATGCTGAAAAATCTACGAGGCCCTTCATGCAGTGGTAAACGAATATACGGATAAGATCAAGATTGCCTCCGGACGAAATGGCAATAATCTAGTCAATTCTAACGTACACACTGGTATCCCCATACACCCGCCATGCCGAAGCTATGCTAATCACGAACTATCATACCTGTTAGTCTTCTATATGAAAATATTGAGGCGACACTTACTAGATCTCAAGCGGCGCAAGCTGATCAACAGCATAAAGCCAACCACCACCCCTCTCCTCGGTCGACAACCACTCGTATGGCCACAGCACAAGATGGCCCTGTACAGACTTCAATACATTCTCCGCCTCTTCTCTATCCAAGAGCGCATTGTCGTCGGTAGCGTGGAAAGGGCGCATCGATGACTTTGTAGTTGCCCGCCTGCGGCGTTTCTGCGAGCCTTGCGAATTAATAGTGTTTCGATGGCTGCGGTCCGCTTGGTTAGGCTCGCTGTATGTGACCGTCCGTGAGCGGCCTACGCCTACATCTGGTGCGAAGTCTTCGATACCAGTAGTGTTCGGGATTGGAGCAGGTGGCGGGAATGGCGACATTTTCCCCGACAGCCTGTCGTCCTCGGCCTTCAGTGACGCCTTCTCATCGCCCGAATTTGCGGTAGGACTGTTAACTTGTTGGACCGCCGGGACAGCAGCGTCTTTCTCTTGTGCGACTGCCCAATCCTCTACTTTGCCCATGGGCGCATTCGAGCTTTTGGTATCCAGAGATAGTTTCTCTGCGAGCCCCGAACCTGGAGGGCCAGTCTTCCCGGTAGCTTCTTGCTGCTTGCGGGTCGAGCTCTTCCCACCACCTTGAGCTTGTTGGAAGCGTTCACCAAACGCCGCATATTCTTTGTATTCCTTCCAATTCTTGACTTCATTATCCGGCATGCAACGGAAAACTTGACGGAATAGTTTGGTGTTGTTCTCCGCCACAGTATGCCAGGTGTCCAGGTAGAAAGAGTCATTCAGCGGGTCTCGCATACAATCGTCAGAGACAACAGGTCGACGCAATTCTGCGAGAAGTGGGTTGATGGTATTCGACGAAGAGAAGCTGCCAGCGCGCTGAAGTGGGGGCCCACCGATGTCGGTGTCGTCACCCGTAGGGAGGGCAGGAAGTTGGCTGAGTTGTGACAAGCCGAGCGCAGTTGTATTCATCCGCGGCGGCATTGGCGGCGGAAGCGGCGCACTGTTACGCTCCCTAACGAGCTTCGAGGACCTTATCGGTGAAACTTCTTGGCTGAACCTGTGCAAATTCTCGGCTCTCGATATCAACTCGTCCTGGGCGCGGTGGCGAGACTCAATCAAACTCTGCTCTGTCGCGCGATCGGCTGTTGGAGATTGCGGAACTGAGGAGTCAGAATCTTCACCTTCGAATTCAGACCTCGACAATTCATCCACGTCGACTCCTAGATGTTCGCGCATGAGTCGTACACGGAGCTCATGAGCGAATCTACCAACCATGTAGGGTTCCCCGCCCATATGAGAAGGTATCATATCTGTGTCTGTTACTATTGTCGCAATTTCGGAATCTCTTGATCCGAGCATGGAACGCTCGTTGATATTGGCCGAGCCAATGATCGCAATTCTGTCATCCACAATCATGCATTTGGCATGAATATAGAGTTGTTCGGTGACAAGTGTTTTCGTAGGACCGATGGCACCCCATGATCTCAAGGCATAGAACTGGATGTAGTCCTCAGGCTCGATGCCTGCTTCTCGCAACTTGCCAAATATAGACGTCTCGCCCCGGCAGATACTGCGATATTGACAAGTCATGATCAGGCGTACGCTACTACCGTCCTGGCTGTCCACCGTGTTCTGAAAGCCAGGCATCAAGGGGATGACGAGACATGCCCTCCAGTCCTCCTGGTTCTCATGGGCACGAATTATCCGGTTGACAAGGGCGTCCCCAATCGTGTTTTCCATTTTTTGGCCCAGGACGTCGCAACTGCTAATGAAAAACTGATTCTCGATGTAGACAAAATGTTCTGAGTTGCTAATCATTTTAACATATGCTGTCATGATGCTGTGCTCGATCTTGTCCGGTGTGCCAATGGACCAAGAGGTAGCGGATCGGAGTACTTGAACTTCGCAGGTTCCCTCGAGCCCTAGTGCCTCGATTTCGGCAGGGACGAAATCTGGAGGAGGTAGGAGAGTAGGTGTCGGTCTTGAGGTTTTACGCTGCCGAAGGATGTAATTCCATCGTTGCACAAAGTGTCTGGTGAGATCTCGCGCTGGCTGCCCGACCATCTGCATCGAAATGTCGTGCCACGGCATGCGCGGAACCTGGGTGCGATCGTACATTTCTTCATATGGTTTATCGAGACCGTAAAAGTCTTGTACGCGGGGGTTCGAGTAATCTTTCCCGGGCCAGAGTTGGCAGTGGTCTGCGTCCTTGGGAGCATCACTCAACTCAAATCCAGTCAGCTTGTCGTCCACCACAGCGTGCTGAGGAGTATCCCATCGGCCGAAACAAAGATCGATGCCGCCACAGAACGCTATGGCGTGGTCGACTATCAGAAGTTTCTCGTGGTGTGCCCAGAAGAATGTGTTCTGGCGGAATTGGTTGGGAGACCGCTGTACGAAGATGTTGGGATGCAAGCCGAGAAGCGACAGCTTGGAGTGTTCCGAGTCAATTGGGATCGCGGTATTGATGTTCCGATACATAATGATGAAAATCTTAACTCCTTCCTGAGCCTTTCGCTTCAGAAGTCTGTCGAGTCTCCACTTCTGGCTAATCGCAGCTGGTCGACGCATGTACAGCTCGGGGCTCAACCACCAGTCGTGAATGTAAATGACATCTCGAGCCATGCTGATGGCGCGAGATACGTTCCACATGTAGTCGCGTCCGTCTACCAGCGCTTGTGCGAATACCTTGTGACGAACAGGCGCAAAGCTGCCAAATCGATGTGGCTTCGCCCACTCGTTGTTCTGCAGCATGAAGGTGATAGAATCTTCGAACTGCACCAAAAGTTTCTCACTTTTGGCCAACAGTTTTATCGTTCGCTCAGTATTTTGAAGGCGAAGACGGTGGTGATTAGGGTGAGTAGCAGACGCTTTAGCCTGACTTGCGATCTCTTTTGGTTTTTGGTCTCGGAGCCTGCCTTTTGCCTGTATAGAGAAGCTCGGGTCCACTAAGATGACATCGTGGACGTTCATCTCTTCTGGGGAATCGACACATATGATATAGCTCTGCCTAACCATGAACCACTTAGTGGTATGCCGAGCTTTGAACGACGTCGGCACCATTCTCTTCCGGAGATCGGTCCCCTTTCCTGATGACATGACGGTCAGAAATCCCTCCTTTCCATGATAGCCGCCCTCGGTAGCAAGTCGGACACCGAGCGATGATAGCTCTAGGAATTTGCACAGTCTGTTGCTCCCAGGCCGGAAAATAAGCCAGGTGATCAGCTGGTGAAGGTATGCTTCCAGCTTCTTGCGTACTCGTTCCGCATAATTGACTCTATCGAGTGTTGCGCCCACAACTCCAGCAAAACTACCAGTACGTGTCACCGACTGGCCGGGGGCGCCGGGTGCTTGAGGGCTGCCTATGCTGGATTTTCTCCGGTTGTATGCAAAAGAAGATTGCCTTCGTTTGGCTTTCGCTGGTCGGTCTGTTGCACTGGCACTACCGTCTGGGCCGCTAGCTTCGTGATCGATGTCTCCATCGTCCTCGTCATCTTCATCTTCGTCCATAATATCCATCATCCCTCTTATGCCTCGCAGATACGGAATAGTCGACCTAGGAAAGCGAGGAATCTTCCCTTTCTTATCGTCTGGCTTCAGCTGAATGTATTGTCTGATATTCTGCTGTGCCTTGTACTTTGAGTGTAGATTGAAGAAATCTCCCACCGTCCGGTTCACAAACCACTTCATACGGGTAAGGCCACTTCCATATTCAAGGTTGATTCGAAAATGCAAGTGTCGTTCTCCGCCCTTGGTGTCGCTTTCTTTGGTAATATCTACGATGTTGAATTTGAGTTGCTCCAGAAGGACTGGAATTCTCTTATGGCCCGCTTCGTCCCTTTGAAACATGCTAGCAAGGAACAATGCTGCCGGTGCGCCCGCAAGGAGCTCGGCCATGAGCTCTGCAGATTTGAGATGGTCGCCGGTTCTCTCTGCCTTGTGTTTCTGCCCTAGTATCTTCAAACCAGCTATGACTCTTGACCACTTTGCCGCGCCCATGCTCTGCGTCCGGTCACTGCGCGCTCTCCAGTGTGATGGAGTGCCGTCCGCATTGTTGATGGCGAAACCGGTCAGTCGCCTCAGGTTGCTAGGTCTCTTTTCACCTGTTGCGTCTTGATTTTCATCTTGATGTCTGCGGATTCCACCATACGATAGGCCACGTGCGCTGTGTAGGCCTCTTGTCCATGTACTTTCTTTGGCAAGCCTGTCGCGGCCTTCATCCTCTGACACGCCTTGCCTTTGGTTCTCTGGTATGTCACTCATGGTACCGCGGCGGAAGATGTTTGGTCGAGCTGATGTAGGTGTAGTACCAGGCGAATCTCGAAAGAAGAATTGACCCGCTTTAGTAGTCTTGGGCGTGGTGGGCGCAGTCTGAGTGCCCTCGTCGGTCGCTCGACGGCTTTTCCTTCTTCTTCGGGGAGGGCGAGATGGACCTTCCCCAGCACTTTCTTCGGCATCAGCGTCAGCTTCGCTGTCGCCCTCCATATACCTGGGCTCGTCTATTTCATAAGGAGGCGATAAAGCAAGACCGTCAGCCGTCGTTGAGCTTCCACCGATCGCATTTGTGCTTTGAGTCCTCGAATGGCTTCCATAGCTCTGCATAGATATCGGTGTAGCCAGCGCCTTCAGTTTAGTCATCAGTGACGACGTCTGTCTGTCTTTGCCCTTTATTTCTCCGCCATCTGCCTCCCATGATTGTTCTCTCGAATGGAAAGCGGTCGGTTCGGTGGTCAGGGCACGAGCGAACTGCACACTCCGGCGGCCCGGGGGCGTCATCGTTCCTTGCTCTCCAGTATCTTTCCTCGAGATTGGTGCAAGGGAAGTGGGCTTCTCGGGGAACGTACAAGGCTGTTCTGAACCCTTGCTATGGGTTCCATTGGGTAAATTCTGCTGCCGGTTGCCATTGACATTTTCTTCCATGGGGTGCGGACCAACGGTCCCATTCGGTGCGCCAAACGGAAAGCCCTCCGGGTCCACTGGCTGTGTGGTGGGTATGGTATGCTCCTTCTCCTTAGCCGGCGGTGGCTGTCTCGTGCTGCCGTTTGTATTCAGCCGCAGCTTTTGATTCTTAGGTGCAGTCTGCGTAGACGAGAGGGAAGACAAAGTGCGCGTGTAGTCCTTGCTATTGGCGTTGGCGCCATCTAGCTCGAGGAAGGGGGATTCTGGGCGAGGGCTGAGGGTACCAGGCGAGACGCTATCATCTCGAGTAGCTGCCATAGCTGAGAAGATGTGGAGGGCGCGGAGAAGAAGGACGTGTCGGAGAACTCGAGAACGACTGCTGGGCAGATTGTCTCAAGTCGTCGTGGAAAACGCAAAGCCCCAAGCCTTCTACACGCCTCAGTAATTAGCTCTACAATCTATGAGGGCAGCATGGACCGGGTTGGCGGGGGTGAATAGTAAATAGGGTAACGGGCGGCCAGAGAGTTTGAGGCAGCGCTGCCAAGGTGAGAAGAGGCAGAGCTGGGCAGATTGGGGGCGGGCGTGGTGATGGCTGCTACGGGAAATTGGGAACGATGATGGTGAGCGTATCCACACGCGCCACGGCCGGGCGTTCAGGGATGTGCAGCCAAGATGTGCATTAATTGCTGGGCGGTGGGCAAGGCGGCACAGGCGGCTGTCCCAGTTCTGCCACTGCTTTATCATCTTTGCAACCCCTAAAGAGAAGCTTCTACCGCCCCCTTCGCTATACTTTAAATTCCTACCTACTCGCGGCCTGCCATCTTTGTTAAGGCATCTATTTTTGGAATAATATTTTGATTGCATGCATATACGCCGGGTGCGGTGTTCCCACCACTAGATTATCCTAATCACCGTAATGGAACCTTGACGGAAGTTCGCGGCGGCACCGCTAAGAAACAAGCTCGCATCTCAATTTCATGTTATCTAACGAGGGGATTATCCGGCGAGAAAGGAATCAAACACTTAACGTGGAAGCTTGTATGACTAGCCTACTCAGCTTTCTCCACATTGTCTTCAGGAGGAGAGGAACGCTTCGATCTTGTTCCTTCGAGGCCTCCAACTTTCGTCACAACTGCAACAGCCAGCCTCCAGCCTTACCCTCTCTCAGTCCGACGTAACGTCGACTTTGGTTTTGTCTATGCTCAGTTAGCTCCAGACCTTCGTATACTACTGCCAACGACCGATCCGGGTACTTACAGAACGCCACATATCCCTCAATATTCTTCGCCTTCTCCTTGACCTCCGGATAGTACCACGCCGCATCCTTCAATTCTGTGCCATCAACTGCAATAGTATAGTAGGACGCATTGCCCTTCCAAGGACAGAACGTGGTGGTGTCGGTAGGCGTGAAGTAGGACTTGGTGATTGAACTAGGTTGAGCCATCAGCATTGTGCCAGAAGGCTACACATTGCCCATCGCTTCACATATCAGAAGAAGAAGAGTTTAAGTGGCTGGAAATGGTTGTGGAGACTTACGAGGGCGGGAACTGCCATATCGCATTAGCAGGGTCAAGTGAGACTGCACCACAGTCCAAAAGAACTTACATAGATATTTCCTTCAACTACCTCGTAACTCTCCGTGTCTGCAACGACGGTGCCGCCGACCTTAGCTGTTGCGTGCGGCATGGCTGCTTTCGAGACGGTGCTAAAGCTCCTTCGAGTGCGCGGAAAAGATCTTGGAAACAGCAGATGGACGTTGAATGAAGCTTGAAGCGCACGTTTCATAGACCGAAGAAGACGACAGTTGGACAGGCAAAAGCTTCTAGCTATTATATCTAGGTTCGAATGGCTTGGTAAGTGTTCCCGGTGACGCAGCTAGTGCTACGTGACTGCGGGGTCGATTTGGAATCACCGCGGGGCATTCTCGTGCGTCCAGCATGATTACTCTCTGCGATGGAGGCCTTGTTACACAACCAGAAAGTCGTGGTGAGATGTCTGAGTACTCAAGTACAAATATGGAAAGGCTCTAGCCTCTTTGTGTTACTGGAAGGTAGAAAGGTCCACAGGTACGTCTCCGCTCAGCTCATCCCACCACTCTATTTCAGTATTCGCAAGGCATGGTTGCAATACATCCATTGAACTGCCTCGGGGCTTCAGACCTCAGAATGGCTGAAATTCACGCTTGCTCCTGTCAAACCCGCCTGTCCACCCCAAGGAATAATCCCCAGTGATATCGTTCCTTCCAGGAAGAAAATCCAAAACGGAGAGGGAAAACAACCTGCACATTCTTTCCTATAGACTTTGTGTTAAGTCTGTGTCCGCTTTTCTACTCGTTCTATAGAGTGTACCATATCATTGTATCGATGAGGAGCCAGAGTGATGGATCACCAGTACAACATGTATACACTTGCGTATAGCTGACTGAGGTGCCCTGGTGAGCTTTTTGATCGTTCAAAGTGACGGACTTCTCATTCGCGCTCAAACTTGGAAAACATGCTGGAGCAGCCATGACTACGGCGAGATAGGTCACACAGAACTAGAACGGGGCTTTGTCGGCCGCTTCCATGAACTACTGCTTGACTACTATTGGATGTTTTTCCGCTCTGATGCCACTCCGTAAGGCTAGTAAGTAGGCTGTTTTCGTGTTTCCTACACATGTACACCTATCAGACGCTGTCTGAGGTCGTCTGGTGAGCTTGCTACCTGTTCAAATAATAATCTTCTCTCACGTGCATATATCCGAAAGCAGATTGAAGAACTGATGTCATTCGCATGAAGCTTTACACAGGTCCGTGACGGATTTTCCTTCCCTGAAGGCCACGCCTCTCACGAAGCGCCCAACCGGGTTAGCGCCAGCCACATTCTGCGTTTGTAGGTGACATCAACCTTGGAAACACACCGCACAACCCCACCTTCGCCTGCGCTCGCCGGTGAGAGGATTGCATCTCATCAGTTCCTAGGACTCATCTGTAGTTCCTGTATCGGCGGTGAGGATGGCACCTCACCGTTCAAACAATCGACCAGCATCAACAAACCGCTACTCGCCGTACAAAGCTCCGACCATACCACTTCGCTCCTTGGTCACGAACTACTTCACGTCCCGAAACAGCCCTGGCAGCTCCTCCCAAATCGCCCCTAAGGTCTCCACCAAGATGGCTCGCGAACAGGACATTATCGCCGCTGCGCCAAACAAGCTTCAATCTGTGCTCATGGAGAAACGCCCTCCTGAGATGGGAAAATCGCGTCTCCCTCCAGAGCTTTGGTTGGAAGTCGGCGACTTCTTAGGTGTCATTCCTCTGTCTCACAAACATAACCCGCATGCGTTCAGCAAGCGCGACAAGACTCTCGATGCCAATTCGGACGTTTGTGGCATGGAGTCCCCCATCATCAAAAACCTCAAAGAGGCTCACAAACCTCGCATATCCGGGGACATAGACATGCTATTAGCCCTCTTTCACAGCAAGTCAACTTTCGCGGCCTACGTCAACAACCGAACGAACATCCGCCTCATTCTCGCTTGGTTTAACGACATTGGCGACGCTCAGGACCCGGCGGGGACCAATTATGGTGTCAACTGCATCCGCGACATCGTTTTCTGGACCAATATTCGGGTCACGCCGTTGCGTGACTACGACAGCTACGTCAGAATCCGCGTCATGCTGGATAGGAAGAGGTCATTATTCAAGGTCACGACGAATGCATCTCGGTATCAAGAAGAACAGATGGGAAAGAAGCTCGGACGGGTCTTGAAAGCCTTGACACAGTATCTGGACGCTTGTGTTCGCAAGAGACTCATCGGCTCCTTCTATTTGGACCTGAGTGACTGGCAGGCTATCCTGAAGATACTGGTACAGAAAGCCCGCCAGTGAGCATTCGGCAATCGCTAACTTACATGTGCTCGTTCGTAGGAGACTGGCGAACCAGCTTATGTCGAGGTTCCCTGGGTTGACACTCACGGATGGTTTCGAGGATGAATATAACACATACGGGAATTCTACAGCAGAACAAGCTCGTGGAACTTCATTCGGCACCAAGCATGCTTGGCTAAGGTTTACTAATGGTTGGGAGCTCTTAATTAGAAAAGACTCCTTTCTTCGATATGAAGAATTGGTGTTTGTATACAAGTGTACAACGGGACCTGGGAGTTCCAACGCCTACAGAAAATAAGACAATTCATCTTATTGTCCCAAATCCGATTCCGCTTCAGTGCTAATCACACTATTTTATCGCTGTCTGAGGTGCTTCGACGTCAATCCTAAAACTTGGAGGACTCATGGTTTGCACTTATCAAACACACTTAATGAAGGTAATCTACGCATGCTTAGTCAAGAGCCATTATCATAATTCGGGTCTGCATACAGTTTTCACCCACTGTAAAGTCCTCGGACAAGGTTTCACACATCTGGACGGAGCGTATATAGAGTGATCGTTTTGTACGTCCAGTATGATGGCCCGATAACGGCGACGCAATCAACCAATATGGAGAAGACACCTTATGGTCACACGGGATGTCTGAAAGCTTTGCGGGCCAGCTTTTGATGATCTATATTCTGGATCAAGACTGATTATAGATCATACTATCACCACATCGCTAAGCTGACTGCATATCGAGGTTGAAGTCTCAACGGCGATATTCCGCGCCATGCCCACTATTTCCGCAATGTCAAACCGGGCACCAATCGCAGCGTGGCTTTCACTATCGATAAGGCGCGGCACCAAGCTAGAAATAGCAGGTCTAGCAAGGGGAGCATGATTCTCCATCAAAACTTTCCCTCTCAGGCCCTTCACTGTGCCGCAGGTCATAACCTTGCCACTTCTTTTTTCTTGTACTGTACATGTATGTAGATATAAAACTGCCTTGAACATACTCTAGTCTTACTTCACTTCTTCATTCGTTCTGTCTTCATCACACGCTCCCCATCTAAAAGTACCCCGCTATGAATTCCTCCCAGTTCAGAGAAGCCTCACACGCGGCCATTGAAGAGAGTAAATGTCCCCGTCGTGAAGCCATTGGGGTGTCCCACTAACCCTGACCCCTAGTAATACAGTACTACGACACGCTTGCCTCACGTCCAGTCCTCTCAACCGTCTCGCCGGGCTACCTCCGCCCTCTCCTGCCCAATGGCCCTCCACAGACGGGGGAGTCCTGGCCCGCCATCCAGTCCGACATTGAGCGTGTCATAATGCCCGGTCTCACACATTGGCAGTCGCCCAACTTCATGGCTTTCTTCCCGGCCAGCTCGACCTTCCCTAGCATGCTGGGCGAGATGTATAGTGCCGCTTTCACAGCACCGGCTTTCAACTGGCTGTGCTCACCCGCGGTGACGGAGCTGGAAACAGTGGTACTGGACTGGCTTGCGGGGCTCTTCGCTCTACCGGAATGCTTTCTAAGTAAAGGAGAAGGAGGCGGCGTCATTCAGGGAAGTGCGAGCGAGGCGGTCGTCACAGTCATGGTGGCAGCGAGAGAGCGCATAGTACAGAGGAGGTGCGGGCATCTGGAGGAAGGGGAGGAGAAAGAGCAGAAGATGGGCGAGGAGCGGATCAAGCTAGTTGCACTCGGGGGCGAGCACTCCCACAGCTCAGTGCAAAAGGCTGCGAACATCGCTGGCGTCAGGTTCCGCTCCGTACCCGCACCAAAGAGCTCAGGATTCAGGGTCACCGCGCAATCTCTCCGACAGAAGATCGAAGAATGCAAGAGCAAAGGGATAGAACCCTTCTTCATGGGGCTGACTCTCGGGACTACTAACACTTGCGCTGTCGACGAGTTCGAAGAAATAGTGGCCGTAGCAAAAGACTATCCCGATGTTTGGATCCACGTTGACGCCGCCTACGCGGGCGCTGCTCTTGCTCTACCAGAGTACCAGCACCTTGCCGCCCCATTCGCTGCCTTTGACAGCTTCAACACAAACATGCACAAGTGGCTGCTAACGAACTTCGATGCTAGTGTTCTGTGGGTGAAGCAACGCCGCTCGCTCACCGACGCCCTCAGCATCACTCCCTCCTATCTCCGCAACGAGTTCTCCGACTCGGGCCTCGTCACCGACTACCGCGACTGGCAGATCCCGCTCGGCCGCCGCTTCAGGGCGTTGAAGATCTGGTTCGTGCTGCGGACGTACGGCGTCGATGGCATCCAAGCGCATCTTCGGAACACGATCAAGCTCGGCGAGCTCTTCCACTCGCTCGTTGTATCCAGACCCGACCTCTTCACTGTGGTTGCTGGACCGGCGTTTGCGCTAACAGTGCTCACTGTCAACCCGGAAAAGCGTGGCGCTGCGAAGGGCGCGCGGGTGACGCCGGCCTCGAGTCCGGATCCCAATCACGAAGCTTACTTGAATGATTTCACGTCGGATGCTGAGAGCCAGTACTTGGCGAACGCGAATACGGTCACGAAGGAGGTGTATGAGAGGATTAACTCGGGAGGGGAATTTTTCTTGACGAGTACGACTATGGAAGGGATCTTCACGATCCGAGTTGTCAGTGCGAATCCTATGGCCGAGGAGAAGTATCTGAGGCGGGTGTTCGAAGTGCTGGTGGAGACGGCCGAAGGAGTGCTCACAGAAAGAGAAAAGGGGAAGTAGGTGGCAGAAGAAGGTGATAGATTGGGGAGAGTGCCAGACGTCAAATCTTTGGCCGCTAATAGATATCAATACATAGAGACTAAAACGAGAAGATTCCGATTGCGCTACATAGGCTGCCATCCGCACATACATTTCGAAAACAAAGGTTGACTCTTCTCAACTGTCAATATGGTTCTTGGGGCTTGAAATGCAAGGGCTAATCCATTGCGGGGAAGTGTGGCTGAAATACCTGTCCTGGATGGGATCGACATTTGGAAAAGTATGGAGAACAGAGAGAGCATGGAGGGCAGGGAGTTACCTATCCGAGATCCCAGCGAAGATCCCGTGATATGGGGACTAAGGGTCCATTGATGACGTGCATGACCCTTGAAAGCAGCTTTGAACGTAGCATTGACGGAATGCCAGACCACCAGATGTAAGTATCAATTAATAGTATATAAGAGTCTATTATCTTCTGAATATCGCAGCTCTAAAAGCTTACACATCCAATAATCTCTGTTTCAATCTTTTGATTACTATCAAGATGGGCATCTCTCACAGCACCGCGCGGTACCTCGCGCCTGCGTCGTTTGCGTATGACTTCGCGCTCCAGCAATACGGCATGTTCTCGTCGCCGAACATGAAAGACATCCACGATGCAAACCTCGCGGCGTTTAGTCCGCAGCCGTTCGCGATTGCCGGCTTCTTCTTCCCGCAGCAGATCTTCCAGCTCGTCTGGCTCTATAAGCTCTGGAAGGGCCAGGGGACGCGCGCAGAGGTGCAAGAAATGACCAGCTACGCGCCGTACTACATCCTCGGGAACGTCTGTATAGGAAGTGAGCTCCATCCGAGAAGATGCCTACCTTTACACATCATTCATACTAACGCGTCTCCCCAGCATGGATGTTCTTCTGGAACGCCAACAACCTTCAGACCTCTAACATCTTCGTCGTGATCAACACCCTGTCCCAGCTCTTCTTCATCACCACCACCCTCAAGCCCATGAACACCAACTCCACCCCCTCGATCCTCACCCACGTGGTCGCCAAGACCTTCGCCGGCATCGGCGTTCTCGACCTGCTTCACAACACCTCGGCCGCCTACTTCAAGGACGTCCCGCCGAGCACGCTCGTCAAGATCGCAACAGGGGTGGGCTTCGCGGGCGCGGCTAGCATGAGCGACTGGATCTTCGGCGGATGTCTTGTGTATGACTTGGCGGGGCTCGCGGCGGGGCAGAGCGGGGGGTGGAGGATGCTGCTCGGGGCGTATGCGGTGGGCACGGCGGCAATAGTGGCAGCGAAGAATCTGGTTTAGTAGGTGTGACTGCCCCGTGGGGAGTGTGGAGTGAAGCTAATTGTGGCAGTCCGCCGTACGTGAAGGAGACGGTGGAGGTTGGGTATGAGGGGGTCAATCAGGAGGAGGGCGTCTGAGGGAGGTTAATGCGAACTAGTTGTTAGTTGGAATCTCGGGATTGATCTCCGTGCCTGTATGAGAGTGCGTGTATGGATTGACTGCGATTGAAAGAGTAGCCCTCCGAAAGCGGCGAGTAGCGCAAGTCGGCGGAAGAACACTCGGGAGACAGTTTGAAATGCAAGACGATGCACAATCCGGGGCTCGCGACGGCTGTGACGGCGTATGTATGTGTGAGTAATAGCGTGTTCGCGGAGGGCTCACGATGCAGCGTGGACGCGTGCCTCCCGGGCTGGGCTTTAAGGGTCCGCTCCGCCCGATATCTCTGCGGCTAACGCGTTGCGGCTTATCAGCAGCAGCTCTCCTCCACCACCACGCTCTCCGTCACACGATTGCTCCAGTGACAGGCCGCAATCACTCACTTATCGCGCCCCGATCGCCCTCGGCAGCCCAGATCATGCGCGAGACTCTGGGGCTTCCCGCCGCCGCTTCCTTCTCATGCCTAAACCGGCCATCCGATGCCGAGGGGGTCCAGGACGGAGATGCTGGCCCCTCGCCCACACATGCTTCGACTCCTCGCTCTCCTCATCGCGTCCTTTACTCCTATGCTTTCTTCTTCCTGATAGAGTTTCGCTGTCGACTTTCTTCTTGCCCGTCTGCCCATAATTCCATTTGACTCATTGCTACTTTCTTTTGCTCGGCCAGGCGCTTATCTCCGGAACCCCAACCTTGGAACTGTGCGCCGTCAACATATACCTATCACCTGCCCGGAACCCGATATCTTTACCTTACTTACCCAGAGAGAAAGCCTATTCTCAGCACATCGAACAGCTTCCTCCCTCAAATTTGGGCCTTTGTCGATCCACATCAGCTGCATTCCGGTGGCTGAGACATCCGGAGCTGCGCGATCTCGTGGCTGAGTCCCAACACCAGTCACCACCTGTCCTCAGCATCTGACTGTCTGCGGTTTCGCGAGACACCGGGGGTAAAGGGGTTGATCCCTACGACGGCAAGGCAGAAGGAAGCTGAGAGTGCAGGCAGTGCGCCTCTTATAGCTCCTGTTCTCCCATACCAGGGTTGCACACGACATCGGTCCCGCCATCCTCTCCGCCTATGACACCATGTCGCAATTCTCCCCCCTCCACTTGATCTCGCCTGCACTGCCTGCCTACTGCGAGCCTGATAACGACTTCCTATACCGCGTCTCTTCGACGTTTCACACCTGCGTGCCAACCAACCTCGCATTCATATCTACCACCCTAGGCACATTAAGCATAGTGTCATGGCTTTTCGCCCAGCTACCACAAATATACAAGAATCTTCAACTGAAATCAACATCGGGACTAAGTATATTCTTTCTGGCGGAATGGTTGCTTGGGGATGTGTCCAATTTGCTTGGGTCAGTCTTCACCAGACAAGCGCTTTGGCAAATCATAATCGCGGGTTATTATTGCTTTGTGGATTGCATGCTAGTGGGGCAATGGGTCTGGTATGAAAAACTGAAGCATGGGAGACCTCTCCGGAGCGCATGGGCGCGCCCAAATAACAACTCGGATGGCACCGATGACAGAAGAGCTGGAATGGAAGAAGTGCTGGAGGGTGTTAGCATTGGCAGCACACCTACGAACACCAGGCCTGATACGCCAAGCAGCCAGGCCAAGAAGCCTCAATCATCTAATTCGAGTCTGAATGTCCCTGTAAACCGCTCGAACCCTATGGATGTCTTCCGAATTCCAAACTTTGCCCGCTCGCCGAGCTCTACCAAAGAGAGGTCGAGCGCAAGCAATACGCCCACACCGACGGACCGTACGATACATCGCATTCGAGGCAACTCGCCCATGCCATCGCCGAGAACGGTCCTATACATTTCGCTGCTTCTCGCGCTAGTATCCAATACATCCGCATCTCCCACGAAGACCACCCTCTCCATCTCCATGGAGCCTATTCACTCTCACATCTCTCCAATTGAAGCTGCCGGAACAATCCTTTCATGGCTTTCCACCCTCCTCTACCTCGGCTCCCGTCTACCCCAGCTCTACAAGAACCACCTTCGCCGCTCAACGGCCGGTCTTTCTCCCACTCTGTTCGTCGCGGCTTTCTTCGGAAACCTGTTCTACTCCTCCTCCATCCTCACCAATCCCTGCGCCTGGCACACTTATGCACCAGGCGAAGGCGGCGGCTGGGTTGGTCCTTCCGGATCCGTCAAGGGCGACTGGGTTGCGCGCGCCATGCCCTTCTTCCTCGGTGCAGCGGGCGTGCTGGTCATGGACGCTGCAGTGGGCGTGCAATTCTGGTACTTTGGCGACGAGGGCCGGGGACGAGGTAGCGAGCGCGATGGGGAAGTCGTTATTGTCGTAGATGGTTCGGGAGCTGACAGAGAGCGAGGCGCGGATGGGAGAGGCATGCGCTGGAGGTGGCGTAGGGTCAGTGGGTTCATGAGAGGGTGGGTGCCCAGTGTGTCTGTTGCAGGGACACCGAGAGTAGGCAGTCCCAACCCTAGCATCAGACGAGGTCAGGAGGGGCGGGCGTTGCTAGACAGCAACGGTGAGGAGAGGAGTTATGGCGGTGTTTGAAGCGGCACTGTTGGATTGCGGTGATGCATTACTATCATGAGTGGCGCTTAGGGTCGATTTTCTGCATGAATGGACGGCTGCATCTGCGCACTGCTAAAGTGTGCAGCGTTTTCTTTTAGCATTTCGGATATTTGAAGATTCCTGTAAAAGGACTGTAGTATGGTTTCGTTGGATATGATATTTACCGCTTAGCGCATAGACCGGACCTGGGCTACAAATACACATTATTACAAGACGCTTATCCTTTTCTGTTTCAAGTTGAAATGGCCGTGATCTCTTTCTAGCAGTCTTGTGAGGATCCCACGTAGCTCGACATAAATAGAAACTTTACCATCCGATCATCTCCAGATCTTCAAACCGCAAGTAATCGTTTTAGATTGTTGCTGCATCTCTCTACTCGCAGAAGTAAGCAGCTCACTCCCCTGCATTATATCACCTACCCTGCCCAAAAAAGTTAATCACTACCTTGATCCCGTCTAGCGCCGTGCATTACCCTGACTACCAACAACCTCACCCGCATGCGTTCTTCAGCTCAGATAGCAGCTCAAGCACGAATCGCGCTCTGAGCTGCATCCGGATTGGATCATCAGCCGACTCCAGGTCTTGCACATGCATGCCTTGACGATCCAACCTCTCAACCCCATGCAACCCGGCTCGGAGCTAGCCTAGAAAGGGAGAATGGAGACTCGGTTTCTGCTCACCAGCCCCAGGATGAGATGGTTGGGGAGCAGGTTGTAGATTTCCAGGGCTGGGAGGGCCGAGGGAGGGTGATGGCGTATATATAGCGAATCCTGGGCGCAGGAAGGGTGAGGTTCGTGTTTGTGATTGTGCATTGTACTTAGTTACTTGTAGTGCTTTGAATATTTACGCTGCTGTACTACAGTTTGTCTAGATTGAACTGGAGTAAAAATCACGTCTGTTCCCTCGTGCACGACGGGTCCACATCCCAACAATGTCCTTCTTCAAAAAACTCAAAGAGCAGGCTGAGGGGCTGAAAGCCTCGATGGATGATAAAAAGGAAGAGAAAAAGCATGAGGGGGAATATCAACCCCAAGCGCAGTATGGTATGTACTCTATCCACCTTTCTCCCTCTCCAAATTCCTCCCTTACTACCTCTCCTTCAATCCCACGCATCCAACATACTCGAACACCTTTCCTGACTTTCCCTCGCCAGGCGAGCAACAGCAATACGCCTCTCTACCCCCGGCCTCCTCGGCCCAACCGCCGCTCCCACCTGGCTGGACCGCGCAGTTCGACCAAGGTAGCCAACGCTGGTTCTACATCGAGGTCGCGACGGGTCGCTCGCAGTGGGAGGCCCCGTTTGCGCCGCCTAGCGAGGGGCAGAAGGGGGTTGGAGAGCATGAGTATGAGGACAAAAAGGGTGAGCATAAGGAGGAAAAGGAGGGGAAAGAGGAGAAAGGAGAGAAGGAGGATCCCAAAAAGAAGATTATCAAGGGGCTTGGCGGGCTGTTGAAGAAGAAGAAGGAGAAAGGGCGGCGTAAAGGGGAGAAAGGGGAAGAGTATGGGGAGGAGGAGCGTCGTGAGGGTGAATATGGTAAGTCAAGCCTGTTGAGTGTAGAGAGACGTGATTAGTTGCTTTCATTTCTGACTGACGGAAATAGCAGAAGAGGGCGAGATGTCGAGTAGTGACGCCGAGTCGGTTGCGTCGGCTAGAGAGTCCCTGAGAGAAGCAGAGAGGGCTGCTGCGAGATCTGATGCTGGGAGCAGCGAGCGGGAGGAGCTGGAGGAAGCACGGGAAGAATATGAAGAGGAGGTTGAAGAGGCTGAGGATTGATGGCTGGGGTTGGGAAGCTTGAAGTGTGTGGGTACTTTGGGTGGCTCTTTGGGGTTTAGATAGCTAGCCAGCGCTGCTTGTCTTGAATTGGATAGATTATGGATCCCGAACTCGAGCCTAAGCGATTAATCGCATATGTACATACCTCCAGTGTCTTACCAGCTAGCTATGCTTGGGGTATCCCTGTGAGTTTTGAAATACTCAAATCGGGTGAAGACTAATGCAATATAATCAGGCTACCTCATGACTGACAAAATGCTTGATAGTTGGGCCGCCCCTTACGGCGGTGTCAAGCATGCAAACGTGAAGTCCGAGCAGTGAGATAACCATCGTCACGTGTTTTAAGAGCTTCGAAAACGATGCAAAGGTTGAGGCAGTGTAGATTAGAGTACGTCTTGACCGTTGACATACCTTCTCACTAAGCTACCTCTTACATTGGCATCGAGTAATCAAAAGAAAGGAGCCCGAGCTGTGGTATCCGCGCGCTCAAACTTGGCTTTGTTGACATCGTGTCGAGCTCTGCAGAGCTTCGTAATCACCACCCACACTCGCCGTTGAGCACAATACTCATTTGGCGGTTCATTCGGCGGTTCATTTGGATACATGTCCCTCCGTATAGCATCCTCATACTGTTTTTATCGGATCCCAATGCTTCGTGGCCGAGTGAATTCGAACTGTGGTGTTTAGTGACGTCAAAGTAGCGGCCAACGACGGCAACAAGTAGCAAAAGGAGGACGCACACCTGCTCAAGCAGCCCGGATCCAGTAGATAATCCGCCTCCGGACTCCCATAAAGCTCTGCCTGGACCTCGCCCTCCGTAACCTCGACACGACAACATCGCAACCTCTCACCTTCGGTCTGCTCCATTTGTCATCTCACTACACCTCTTCATCACCTACCAAGCTATACGCACCTTCTCCTGCAGTACCAATTGTTCTCTTCAAGCTTCGACTACCATCACGATGGGCTTCAAGTCCGCCCTCCACCGCTTCGCCGAGAAAGCGAAGCAGCCATTTCACCGCCGCCCAAAGACCTGCAGCACTTCGGATGTCGACGCAGAAGCGCAGTCCCCAGAGTCTGATACGAAGAGATCCTCCATTCGAGTCCTCAAAGTGTCTCTGAAGAAGCGCTTCTCTCACTTAGGCGACCAAGCCCTCGAAATTGGGTCAGCACGCGCTGTCTCTATCCAGCCCATGCACAGTGAGAGTATGCTTGCGGTCCACACAGATAGTAAGCAACCTGCGACTCCTGGCAGAGGACATTTACTGACCAACGCGAATCCAGGCCCGCCCACACCAAGCTCTCCCGTACACTCTATTCCGGAAAGCTTTTCTCCTATCTCTGCCCGACACTCAATCGCCCGCAAGCCAGTCAGGACTCCTTCGCAAGCACCAAAGATCGTGCTCCACCCTACGCCTCGATTCGAGTGTGATCCTGATACACGTCTGTTGGAGTACGCGAAAGAAGTGGAGTACAGGTTCACTTCGGGCATGACCAAAGTAAGTGAAGATACCTCCGGAAAGACCACGGCTATGCTAACATGATGTAGGATGAGGTCATGATAGTGTTATTGTGCCTATGGCTCGCAGATCAGAAGCCAAGTGACGAGAACATCTTACCGTTCCTTACCATCACCGGGCCCCTCCCAGGTTATTCACCATACCGCCGAGTCTCGAAGCCCATGAGCTCGAATTCGAGTCCTAAAATCGATGTAGTTGACTCGCCTTCCATTTCAGACAAAGGAAAGGATAGCGAGGAGTCGACGCTCCACGTTGAGAGCTCTGTATCGTCGATCTGCACACACTCCAAAGACCACGAGGGGACCCAGGAGCATACTGTTGAGCCCGAGAAGTCGATGTCAAAGACCACTATGTCTATCACAGACAAGAAAGAGATCAAGGAGCTAAGGGCTCTAGCATTCATGGCCGTGAGCGGCGACAAGTCAGCACATGCCGAAATTATAGCGTTATACGAACCACTTGTTCGTAGGCCCCAAATCGCGACTTCTTCGCCAAACGACTGCACATATACGGACGGCGTTGAGGATGCCTTGGGCGACCTCGACGATGACTCGGAAATCCTCGAATATTCAAAGGCCCCTCCACGTACTCCTGGCGAGTGGGATGATTCGGAGGCTGATGACGACAGTGACGACAGTGATGACATTAGCGACATCATTGTGAGCGGGCAAGAGGTCGGTACCGAGGAAGACGCCACCAAGTATCATAAAGAGTGGGTCATCCGTAAGGCTGGGCTTGTTCTGGAGCTTCATACGCTGGTGAACCTTGGTCTGCTGAACGGGGACGTCTTTGACACCATCAAGAAGAACATGTTCCCGAAGGATGAGGCTGAGGAGAGGAACGCCAGCAATGAGAACGATGAGTTCTGCGCATTTGTGTGCAAGAATGCCGCGGAGGGGGTTCTAGACGACAACCAGGAGATGCAACTTCTGGCATTTGGGTCGTGGGGACCGGTCGACAAGCCGGAAGATTGGGACGTTGAGGTCGTTGAGAAGCCTGAACCGGAGGAGGAGAACACGACGTCGGGCGGAGCGCTGCAGGAAGCGAGCGTGCTGCAAGCGATAGGTTCGCTGGATATCACTAGGCATGGGCGTCCCATCAAGCCGATGCGAAAGCGTAGGATGAACGCTGCGTAGCTTCTGCTCCTTCTTGTCCCATTTTCTTTCCTTTTCTTTCTCTCTGCGTTGAATTGGAATGGTAGTTCTCAAGCGAGCGTGTGGTTGTATTGACTTTTGGAACCAGCCGGGCGGCTAAAATTTTCTTAAAAAAGCGGTTTGAGTAAATGATCTGCTTTGACCGGCGGTTGGAAGCTGTTCCCATCGAGTCTGAGCTGTAGGAGGCTCTTGTCACTGTTATAGGTCTGAATAATCATATATTACTACTTTCGTGCCACTCTTGCATGCCAGACACCACTGCCAGTAGTAGCCCCGTGGCCAAGCAGGTTGTCAGTCAAAAGGAGGCCCAGAGTCCACCGAGTTGAACTTGACATCTGGAACTCTAGGCCGCTGATTATAGGTCGGCTTTCGTGCCGATTTGAGAGCCAGATACCACTGTCAGGAGCAGCCCCCTGGCTACGCAGCCGACTAACCAAAGAGAAGCTGATATGCAGCTGAATTGAACTTGACACCCGTAAGCTTAAGCCGTTTGATATAGCTCTGCTTTCGTGTCACTTTTGAAACCTGGACACCACTGTCAGGAGCAGCCCCACGGCTAGGCACCTAATAAGTCAAAAGGAAGCTGAGATTTCGCTGACCTGAATTTGACATCCGTCAGTCTGGGCCACTTGATATAGCACTGTTTTCGTTCCACTTTTGAGAGCCAGACACCAATGTCAGGAGTGGCCCCGTCGCTAGGCAACTGATCAGTCAAAAGAAAACTGAAATCCAGCAGAAATAAACTCCACATCGATAAATCTAAGCCATTGGATATAGCTCTGCTTTTGCGCCTGCTTTGGAAGCCTGACACCACTGTCAGGGGTGGCCCCTATTCCAGGCAGCCTGCTAGTCAAGAGGGAGTCTAGATTCCGCCGCGTTGAACTCGACATCGCCTCCGGGAATTGAAAACATCATGAGGGTACCCTAGCCAGTGGCAAAGATTGTGCAGAGATTTATGCCGGTCACTGCAAGAAACTTGACATAGGAAACAACATATTCTAAGCCGATAATACAATATATCTCGGTTGTAAATGGAGAAGAAAGTGACATTGATACCTATCCAGTATCCTACCTAGACTCCTGGCCGAAGGAACCATGTTAGCCTCTACACATAAACTCCAGATCATCGCTTGCATGACTAATATGTACCAAGTAACGCCTGTATACGCAAAGTATGGCCTTCAAAAGACCTTTCGCAGAACCATGAACACAAGAGCAGCTATAAGACCATATATCGCATGGTCTATCCAAGCTGGCGAAGCTTCGGCGGATCGCCGAGTGGCTGTTTGGGGAAGTTGTATCGTCCGCGTCGGCGGAGGCGGCAATGTAACCCTCGGCGATGGAGCAAGGGGCACCGAAGGTCGAGATAGAGGCTCCGATGTTGCAGGTGGTGTGGTTTCTGTAGCCCGTTCCTTCCCTTTCGACTCCTTGGTCTCGCTCTTCGAAGCACCCTCGCTTCCCTCAGCACCCTTATTCAACTCGTCTCGATAAGCCAGTCGAAGCTCTTCAGGAACAACCCCTTCGACCTTTTCCCCTCCCATCTCCTTGACTATCTCTTCCCTCTCCCTTATAATCTCCGCATTGTTCTTCCCACACGCCCCGCACTTCCACCCCACACTCTCCACGGCCATCTTCTTTCGCGCCTGCTCGTTGCACTCGATTCCACCAACCTGCCCCTTCGCGTCTGTGTCCATGAAGCTCCGAATAGCGACCATAGCAGTGCGGATTCCCCATGCTGGTTGCCACGTCTCCTCGTGGTGCCCGCTGATACTCAGACAGATCTCGCGGTTGACTTCGAAGCGGCCGGTTGGAGTCAGGAAGCGGAAGGATGGTGGTCGAAGCGGGTACGTGGACGGCAGTACTATCCGGCCGTGGTAGAGGCCACCTTCATATGGCGAGGGCGCGGGGGGGCCGCGGAGTGTGAAGTGCCACTCGAAGAGGTTGTCTTCTAGAGGTTCGGCGTGGAGGTCGGATGAGGGGTTGGAGGCGAGTTCGGAAGCTTCTTTTACTAGGGAATTGATTAGCTATGGCTACAGAAGCTTGGACGGAGCATAGGTACGTATTCGCTTTATCGTGGGGTTCTTGGTGTTGAATTGCCCGCGAGTCGACATGGTGGCGGTTAGCGAGGTAGCTTTGTGTCGAGAATCAAGACATTAATGAGCCAGCCTTAAGAGTTAAGAGAAGCACAAGTCTAGAGGCTGTGAGTGAATAGTGCTGTGCGTAAGGACAGGTGTTTCACCATCTATCAATAGCTAGGTATCCCGGCGCCGTTCGGCTGACGTTACTTGTGCAGATCAGGTCTGTCCAGCTCGCCGTAGCATGTTTCTAGCGCTCAGCCTTGTATCAACCACACCCTTTCACAGGTTCGTCGTTCTCTGTCAAGCTTGTACTGTGAAAGGTCATCTCGACTCGAATCATGATATTTAGATTCCAGCGAGACGTCTCCCGGCTCTGATGAAATTTTCCGCTTCACCCGAGCGGTCCTCAATATATAGAATAATGAGTCGTCGAGTATCACCTTTCAATCTGAACATCATCTATATTCCCCGTATTTCGCTTTCTTCTCCTTTTACCCGCTCTTTTGATCAGATCTAGGGCAGCTATCTGAATGAGTGTATGATGATGCACTATTCTCGGTATGCAGCCAACCTAAGTGCATCAGACTCGCCCTTTTTTGCTACAACCCTCACAATGAACCAATCGAACACTTCTGTCAAAGTTTTGTGTTCGCCCTGTTTATGTGCGGACACGCACGTCGTGTCTCAACCTTGCATTTCACCGCCCTTTTCCTTCATCCGTGCCTTAGTAAAGCAGCGAGCTTTTCTTGGCACGAAGTATGAGTTCGTGGGCTTTCCCTCAATTCCCTACTCATCATTTCAGCCCGCTTCCGAAGCTAATTTTATAACGCCGCTTTTGCATGCACGCACCCATGGAACAATCTGACCAAGCTGGATTTCCGCCACCAGACTTTTTCGGTCTAGCCTCCTGCACCATGGACATCATTCCGTAAGTCCTTTTGAAAAACGACCTTTGCTAACGAAAGGGCGCGGCGGCGCTATTTCTAGTCCTTTTGATTGGCCTTTTCATGAGCCTCTTCAGCCGATCACGTGGAACCTGGCAGCCGTCCCCGAAGCTCAACTTATCGAACAATATCACTCTGCTCCAACAATTCCGTCATACGATCAGTCATCAGGGGCCAAAAGATACTCTGCTGTTCCCAGCCAGGCGTTTCGGAAACCCACACAGCTAGAGAGCGGAACACCAGACATCTTGACCGAGCCGCTCGGGAGTCTACGGGACAGTCACGAATTCGGTCATTTCGACCAAAGGCCAAATCGTGCCGACTGCCAGAGTACTTCCCATCACGATAATTCCCTCCAGCCTGTGGGATCTTACAAACCAGATGATTTTCTGCACCCGTCGCATAGAACCGTTATGCCCTTTGAGACTGAAGCGGTATC
The DNA here is from genome assembly GCA_010093605.1 of Lophium mytilinum. Classification (NCBI taxonomy): domain Eukaryota; kingdom Fungi; phylum Ascomycota; class Dothideomycetes; order Mytilinidiales; family Mytilinidiaceae; genus Lophium; species Lophium mytilinum. The sequence goes on along the minus strand of MU004181.1, from coordinate 2,782,023 downwards.
GAATCGTGATATTGGGCCTCAATATACGACATCCTTCAAGGCCAACAACAACTCCACTGCGCAGGATCAAAAGTCAGATGCTCTCTTTGACCGGACTATAGGTCAGAGTGCTGCGCAACTGTATAAAGGTGGTCGGTATTCATCTAGCCAATATAACGTCGCATCCTGTATGGCGAGTGGCTCTTCTGACATCCGAATAAGGCCGTTCCCTGACGTGGAAAGGTGAGCTCAAATAACTGCTAAGCCTGACTTACACCAGCTAACTAGTCGATAGACATATCTCATTTCCGCCACTTGGGAATGTAGACGTATCGCACTCAAATGCGCCAACTGCTGTCCAAGAAGGTCATAAACCACCATACGACACACGTCAATCAGCGCGATTCTGGAACTGCCGATGCTACCATCACACATGCAAACAAAGCTTCCTGAATTATCCTTTGCGTGATCGTCACGTTAGAGAGGTTCACCCTGAGGTGAGACTTCGATGCCACGAATGTACGGAAGCGTTTGAGTCTGCAGCAGCACTAGGCAGACATGCTGCAGATACGAGCCATGCAGCCTTTTCTTGTGATGCCGACGATTGTCTCGCTACATTCGCACGTTTTGACATCTACGAACGGCACAAGAACCTTCACGAAGACAATGGTAGTCGATTTCCCTGCCCTCATTGTCGTAAACATCGAGGCGCCAATGGTTTCAAACGCAAGGACCACTTGACTCAACACTTGAGGAACTATCACAATATGGAGAAAAAACCGTCAGCTTCGCCTTGGTATGGTAGATCCTGTCCCCGTAAGGGCTGTCCAGACTACAGGTCACCCGCCCGCTGGTGGGATTATGCCTTCGATAAGGTCTCCGATTTCACCAAACATATGAAGAGGGTCCACGACGAATCACCATTCCCATGCACCGAGCCTAGCTGTGACCGTGTTGGAGGCAAAGGGTACTTCCGCAGGCGCGACCTTGTCAAGCACCAGCAAAAAGAACATGCCAAGAATGCGATCCCAGAAGCTAACGAGGCTGGGGCTTGAGTGGAGGCTCCCTGGAGGTCCAGGAAGTCCGTCTGTTGTACACGCTCTTGCCACTGCTTGTATGGCTTCGATGTATCCTTGGGGCCTGGGTGATATTTTAGTGTACGTCCTTGACCTATTCGTTGGCTTGCGGGACGATCTCACGGTGGAAAATGTGGAATGAGATAAAAGCGCCGAGTTAGCTTGTGGAGAAATTGGGAATGCTTCAGAGCACCTCAGGCGGTGGCATATGATTGTGTACAGTGTCTTTTGGTCTTCTACGAGGGAGTGTTCTTTTGCTATGTAGGGAAACTGGTCTGGGCTCCTACTTCCGGTTGGATTACTTGTATTTCAGCCATTCATTTCCCTTTCTTATGACTTGAGCTGAGAGAATCGAAAAGAGCTTGTCTGTAACCAAATTGCAGTAACGAAGGATGATGTCATATTGCCTTTTACTCTCCTTACTTTTCATTTCACCCACAGAGAGTGACGGCTTGGCCTGACCTCACAATCAGTAACGCCTTTTTCGGTTCTTGCGAGTCTCGTTCCCTAATTAGTCTTTCCTTCACTACATAGACGGGCACCAAAGTGAGACCATTCCCGCTCACTTCACCTCTCACCTCATCAAACAACACGCTCGATAAAAGCACAGCTCAGCTCAAGCTCAAGCACCTCCAACCCACTCACCCTCCACACTTCTCGCCCGAACCATAACCACCACGCCCGCGCTAGCCATGTCGTCCAGCCTGCCTTCTAGCTTCGAGGACTTCCTCGAACACAACCTCACTAACATCGACGCTAGTAATCCTACCATACCAGACAGTTGCTACATCTGTCACGAAGAACTCGACGCAACTCATCAAGCCAGCCAAATCACGGGCATTCCCGACTGCAGCCACATCTTCGGTCGCGACTGTCTAGTCACATGGGTTTCCAGCAACAACGCCAACAGAAACTCGTGTCCGATGTGCCGGACGACACTTTACGTACAGCCGCTGTCGCGCCAAGATGAGGTTAATCGCCTGGATGCTGCCCTAGATACAATGCCGGCTCGCTGGAACACGCTGGAGGGAAGGACTCCACAGCAGTTACATGACGCTCAGCGGCAAGGAGAGGAGATCCTGCAACAGCACCAGGAGGAGTTCATGCAAAGTACCGAGGAAGTCCTCCGGATGTCGGAAGAGGTTCTACGGGATATCGGGGAGCTTCGGCGAAGATTAGAAGGGGTTACAGGTCGTCAAGTCGACGAGCGTCCTCAACCGCATCTGCAAAATGATGGTGAGCCTGAGTGAGGAGAAAGCCTACCTAATGAGCCTCCGAAGTCTTGCAAGGCATGTCTTCTCGCATTTTGCCTCCACAAAATGGCGCTCACTCCTACTCAACACTTCATATGCGGCTAAGAGTTACAGCGACGGACTCTTATCGGTACGGAAGCTCACTGTTTGAATCAAAGGCACAAGCCAACAGTCATCTGGTCACTTCACAAGGTAACAATATCATGGAATCGGAAGCACCCATGACGACGGCTCATGTGAAAGGCTGAATATAGCGACGAAACGGATGAACTCCTTAGAAGTAAGAAATGAATCTACGGGGTATATTATGCCTCTGCAACCCACACCGATGTACCATCTGTCAACCCTCTAACCCATGTGAATGCCTTGAAAAACGCTAGAATGAAAAGAGCCTATACGCCTCATATCAATTACCACAACTTAACGCCTCAAATATGCGTATACAACGTTGCCGTTAGAGTATACGGTCCGAGCCCATGAACAAGTAAACTGCAAGCCATGCTACGCAGCCGAGACTGAGGACGACTGTAGACACCTCTGGACTTTGCAGCCACCGTGAGTGTAGAAGCCCAGAGCTACTAATGGCCTGCGCATCCTTGCGCCGCGCCGTCTCCCGCGCTTGCTGAGCAGCTTCCACGGCAGCAACCTTCTCCGCGTTGGTCGCTAGTAGCTCATCTAGCTCTTCCACAAGCCCCACACTATATCGGAATATCTCTTGCGATTCTTGAACGACATCCTCCCGCTCCTGCGGCGTAAAAAGCTCCTCCGCAGCAGCCAACCGGCTCTTAAACTCCGCCTTAATATCCTCCCCATCCTCCAGCCCCGGGAAGCAGAGAAACGACAACCCAGCCTCATTCAACGACACCGCCTCTTCCTTCTCTGTCTCCCCGCCGCTCTGCGCCCCACCCTTCCGCCAAAACTCCTCGCCCCCCCTCCTCAGCTCCCCGCGAATCCACCGCCCGCCCGAGAACACAGCCATGTAGTAGCACCACGCATACGCGACCAGCACATGCGGTTTCTTCCCCACCACTTTGCGGATATGCGCGCAGTACTCCTGCACCTTGGCGCCGGGGAACTGGCACAGCGAGACGGCGAGATCGGTGCTGCTGAGCCCGGTCAAGGTCTCGAGGTCCTTGCGCAGGCGGCTGGAGCGCGCGAGGCCGGTGGGGCGCAGGGAAGCGAGGAACGCGAGCATGCGCGGGGAAGGGCCCGGAGACGCGTTTTCGGGGTCAGAGTCGGTATCGGCGTCCCAGGGGTCGACGAGGAGGAAGGAGAGGAGCGGGGAGGTGGGGGTGCTTTGGTGGGTGGAGAGGGTGAGGTCGTGCCATAGGGATTCGAAGGTTAGGTAGACGTGGGCGAAGTGGAGGAGGCCGGTGGTGTAGAGGTGTGGGGAGGAGGTGTGGGGAGGAAGGCAGAGCGGGAGGCGCGAGGTTATGAGGCGGTTAAGGTTCGTGTGGAGAGATCTGGAGGGTTGGGGGGTTAGAATGGGAGGGCTTGAGGAGCGCTGAGTATGAGGTTGGGCGTACCTTGATGCTGTATTGATCTCTCCCGGCAAACTGGTTGCTGGAACTGGATCTTTCGCCATGAGTGCTATAATGCTAAGAAAGTTTCTACTGGCCTTAACGGGAGCGTCGGAGAAGGCTGATTTGCACAAAGAGAACGCAGGAGCGCGCGAGGGTGTCCTGCTACCTATATGTCGTCGGCATCAGGCCCAGGCAAACATGTTGGCAACCAGGGTGTATTGGGAGCCTGGCAGTCCAGCAGACAGCGTCAGGCGACGTCTGAAGTGCTGCGGAATATAGGTGACTGGGCCACCCGCCGTTGATGCATCACGCCTTCAGGCACGGCACCGGATGGCGCACTAAGACATACCAAGTAGATAAGCTAATGCCGAATATATTAGCCTCATGTTCGGTAGTCTTCTAAAGCAACGGCCGGCGTTGATTCAAGACAAGAGTAGAATCAGCATGTCGATCTAGAGATGAACGATCGATGACACGAAGTCGTTGATAGTGGCTTGGATCATTGCTGCTGATCATTTAGCTGATTATATCACGTGACAGCGACGTTTTCTCGTAAACTTGTCGTACTCACAATTTCCTTCACCTCAAACAATGCCTCGATTTTCCAGTCACCTTTATAGAACATTACGAGGAAGATATGAGTGAGTCTGTGTTCTACCGATTCAATGCCAGTAGTCATCACTTGATCAAGTAGGTATAATACGTAGAGTTACGTTGGGTATGCTAATGTAAGTTTCGCCAGTGGTAATATTCTACAAGTCTTTTCGATTATTCACGCAGTTCATCTCATCATCATCGATGTAACACATAATAAGCATGAAGCCTCTTGAATTGCAGAGCAGCAAGGTCCTTTAGAGACAAGGGAGAGGGTCTAGTACCAGGTAGTGTCTTTCTCGTTGATCGAAGTCCCGTTTCAAACTCGTTTTATGCTAGTGTTATGCCACTAAACTGTCTCGTGATAGGAGGGCGTTTGTTACTTTGAGCCGTCATCACGTTTTCTCTTCTGGCACGAGCATGAGCTGGCAGAGATCTCTTGTCATCAATCTCGTTTGCGGCGAACACCAAGACACGCGTTCACTAGGCCCCTGTAAATAGCACTCATAAATAGGCAAATGGTTGCAGTCCTGTCTGTTCATCATCTTTGTCTTCGTCTGCAGCTACCCATTTTCTAATTTAACCCACCCTGAAAGCTCTTGTCCTTCCATCTGTCATTGGATCATGGCACATTGGCCTAGGCACTACAACTCTAACCTTTGGGGGTATGATTCGAGTCAATACAGCTCGGCATACCCATCTAGCCAGTGGGACGGAGGTCGGGACTACCGATACCGTGGAGAGCGTCATTCACACCTCTATCCTCAATATCATTCATTCGGCGGAGCATCTAGTTACCATAGCGGCATCTGTACAGAGCAATACAGAGGATTTGCAGAGATTTCGATCAGGGAGACGGAAGAGCGCATCAGACAATACCAAGACTACTGTCATAGAGCAGGGCATGCAGTCACGCAGGCAAAAGAAGCCATGACTCTAGCGAGGCGGAATATGAGAGAAGGCAATCGTGCCGATGCGGGCCACATATTTCGCAGCATATCTGATAGTCTAGATCGGAGATTAAAGAAACCCTAACGAAGCGCAGAATCAAGTTGGAGCTAAATTGTAAGCATTACATGAGGCTAGAGTGTTTAAGTATCAATTTCTTCGGTGTCAGGTAGTAATCTACATTTTACTATTCTACCCATACGTACCAATTTGATATTGTGCTTGAAGCATCGCTCAGGTTTTTCTGTTTTATTCAAACGTCATATCACGTACATAGCCTGTTTTTTGGCGACGTGTACATATAATTCCTACCATGATGAATGATGTGAGAATCCTCTATATAAAGAGACTCTGCGGGCTACCTCTTTTCTTGTTGCACATAGCATCTGAAGAAAAGGATAATTCAAGCCATAGCCGCACTGAAGAGATCCGCATAGCTGACCAAACTCAATATCTCATCGAGCGTCAAACTGATTACTCTGACGTTGAAGCAGATGATGAAAGATTAGAAATCATGAGAAGCGAGCTCGAATTTCAAATACAATTCGCACTAGCGCTGACTGAATTGACTTCCAGGGTAGCAAACGTCCAGAGTATGATGGGAGAAATAAATGAACGACTTGCAATAATAAAGTTCTTGGTAGAAAAGATATATCTTGATCGTAATGATGCCCTGTGACAAGAAGCACGCCCAGATGCTTTGGAGGTGGCGAGAACTAATCTCAAATAGAATATGTGAATCCTCGCTTTCGATACTCAAGGGTTCCAATCTTTCCAAGAAACTACCTTCACACCTTTTTCGACCAAGTACTTCTCTACATCCCGTTCAATCTCTTCCGCAGTCTTGCTTTTGCCATTGTAGGTCGAATGGGCCCCACTGAGTAAGATAACCTCAAAACCCGCCGCCAACGCCCCTTCACAAGTCGATTTTACACAGCACTCGCTCTGTATACCAAAGGCCACCACCTTCTCTACACCTTCCGCTTTGAGCCGATCCGCAAGCTCTGGGTTCGCCTCAAACGTATCACCTGCAAAGCTCATCAGCTCTCATCAGCATGAAGTCAGAGGACTCGTACTCACGAACACTCTTCGCAACAAGCCTTTCTTCCGTCGCCCCTTCTATCGGCTTGAACACCAGCTCCCAAGGCACGCTTCCCTTGATCATCACGCCATCCTCCGGTTTTTCTTCATGCTGAACGAATACAACCGTAAAATCAGAGTCTTTGCTCTGCTCTCGTGCAGCGTCAATCTTCGCACGCGTAGCAGCGAGGATGGAAGCTCCGGCATCGCGAATGCGCGCAGCGGCCGGAATTTCTGTAAGGGAGTCGAGAGCGAGATCGCGTTGGATGTCGATGACGAAGAGGGCGGTGCGTGGCATCGTGTAGGAGTGATCCAGTTTGAGGACCTTTAGCCCAAGAATTGAGGTACTGAACTTTGGTTGTGGATGAGCATCCAAGGATTAGATATGGAATGAGTGCTTGAGTAAAGTCTCTAACGCGCTGTCATGTGATTAGCCTTGACTCACACGTGCATGAGCCTCGTATTCGGCAAAATGCTCTAGACTCATGAGATAGGCGGATTCCCGTTTGTACAAATTGTGGATAATCATGATGCCGGAGGATAACGGAGATGTAAGAGATGATGTTCATTTGCGGTTTTGAAGAGTCATAACCGGAGAGTGTCCTCCGACGCTTTAGAACTATTGGACTAAGTCTCTTTCTAAGTATTAGCTGCCAAATGAAGAGGTGTTCAAGCAAATTGTCATGATATTGGGACTTTTCTTCCTTGTTCTCGTGGCAATAGACTTTGTATTCTGTGGTGTTTTAGTAGTACTGACGCGATCGTCTTTCATGTACTTTATCATCTACCATTGGGCTAGGTTCGGGTTGGTGGGATCGGCCTTTATCTCTATATGCTTTCCAACTCTTTCCAACAATGACCAGCTGCATGACACGACTAAGACCATGGAAATACCCGACCAACCCATGATGCCTCCCCAACATCATCCAACGCGGAAAGGGGTCAGCAAGCATCTAAACCACTTGCGTGTCTGGTATCAGAACAACCTTCTTCCTCGGGCTCAAAGGAGAGTGAAAACTGTTAAATGATGGTCCAGCAACCGCCGACTCAGCTTTGGTTTCGCGGCGGTGGGGCCTTTGGGGCCCTTCGAGTTGCCCTGCTTTTCAAGTCCGTCGTCGTCGTAGCCACAGGCTCCGGAATTGGGCCCTGCCTCGGACTGTTCAAGGCACACCCAGAGCACCCCGTCCGAGCTCTGTGGTCTGCCCGGGATCCAGAGGGGAAATATGGGCAGGAGACTATGAGTATTGTGAAGCGTGCAGACTCCAAGGCGAATATCTACGACACTGATGGACATGAGCATTTGACCCCCGAAGGTATCCTCGAAAGAACAAAAGCGCTCTATACAGGCGATGATCACCAAAATAGACAAGCGGAAGCCGTCGTTGTGGTTTCAAACCAAAAATTGACATACAGGCTCGTCCTAGATCTGGAGAAAGCGGGAATTCCGGCCTACCTCGGTCCAATATGGGACTCGTGAACTTTCAACTAGGACAGGATCCTTCGGCCTGGGTGTGATAAGTAGCGTTTTTTTAATTATCTGTTTCGCCTCTTTGGTAGTGTTTTTTGTAGTCATGTGGGCGAGGAAAAGCATATGGAGGCTTGGGAAACTACAACGGTTATGTGCTGAACAACAGAATTTACCCAAATTGATGGGACACTCTGCCCTCATGAAAAATATATTTGACCATGGGTCGTGTTTAATTATATACATGCGTATCAGTCGTGCCCTAATGTACAGTATATATACAACAGAACAAAATGTACAGATATGAGGAATACTAGCTTTAGGACCGAGATGCATGGTCCGCTGCCGTTGCACATCTATAGGGTTCTCGAACTCATCAAATAGCGCTTCTGAAGCTCTTCGTCTGGCAGCACGGGCATGGTCTCGATCGCCCACATCGTCGTGGGGGCGACTTGTCGAAGCCTATGAATTGAACATTTTTGTACTGGCTCAGGCTCTACGCCCATTTCCTCTTGCCTTCGTATGTAGCCAAGCGCCGCAGCCATAATAACTAAGGTCTTGTATCGGGGCATGATCGTGTGCTTTCGGGTGTCTCTTTTTCGAAGATCCATCCTCAAATATCCATGCGGGTCGTCTCGCAGATAATTGGGCGCAGCGGAGCGCCACCCGGCGAAGTCGGGCATCAAGTATGATTCGCAAGCGGTAAAGGCGTCCAGAAAATAACCAGATCGCGCTAGATACTGGATATACTCGTTCCAGGTAAGATTGTCGATGATGTAGCCCTCATTAAGCAGTGTTGAGACGAGAATTCGCATCTTTCCGATATTGACATGAGCCGCCTTGCGAGCGGCTAGATCGCGAAAATAGACACGAGTTGTACGAACTAGCAGATGACTTCGATTCCGAGCAATTCGTAAACTTGAAGCATTTGGCACTGGGGCGTCTTGAAATCCGGTTGTCAACTTTGTCAACTTTGCCGCTTGTAGCCTCGCGAGCTCCCAGCACTTTTCAACTTCAGCGTGCTCGTGAGCACGTTGATGTCCTGTCATTACTGCAGTCAACAACCCTATTGGTGCTTCCGGTGCGTCTGGATTGCTCTGCCGATACATATCGGCACTTTCGAACATCTCCTTACACATGCTATAAGCCCCATGTGTTCCATATATCAAGACTATGGTTTCGAAGTAACCATCGACCACCATTTGATTCAAAGGCGTCTGACGCATACCTTGACGCGGCTGGCCTATTGCACGCTCCGAGGGATCGGATTCGATCAGAGCTTTTCGTATTTCTTCCTCAACCTCTTTCAAGCGAGGCAGACGATTCTTAGCCTTCATAAAGTGTTCTTTCTCGTAAGATTTTAGTTCTGATAGAGCGTTCACCTGGAGAAAGGCCATGCGGGAGCTGACAGAAGGAGGGACGTTTCTCTTCAGCATTCTTCGCTGAGCATCTTGCGCTCGATGAAGTTGCCCTTCGCGCAAGAAACCTGCAATGGCCAAGGCATAATGGAAGGCGTGTCCTTGTACATTGTTGTTTGGCATGGTAGTTGTTAGAATTTTGTATGCGGCGTTTGTCTGGCGCGCAAGTATGAGTGATTGCATTAGAGCGGCATATGTGTACGAGTCTAAAGGTATACGATTTGGTTTGTATCGACTGTAAGCTTTCATGGTGGAGTTCGTGTCTTGTCGTTGAGCGTGGGCCGTGAGGAGATAATTAGCGGGAATTGTCAACTGACCAACCAGCTTCCCGTTTTCTTTGTCTTGGATCATTGATTCCATGGCATCTTCGGCGGCTGGTAAGTTTTCACTGTTGATGTGCGCTAGCACCAATGCTGCCCTGTGTGTTGCAAGCCTGTCGATTGGAAGGTGGAGTAGGCGAGCTTTGGAGAAAAGGGCTTCGATCGAATCGACATCCCCTCTTCGGGCGCAGATATCAAGAACTGGTGCGAATGAATAAACGTCATACACGTTTCCGCTCTCTAGGAAGTCTTCGAATGTCTCTAGACTACCATCCAAATCATCTGCTCGTGTATAGGCGTAAAGCAGAATATTCCAAGCCCTGGCGTCAGGCTTCAGTCCGAATTCTTTTGACATTCGCTGGAACTGTTCCACCACAGCGTGCAGCTCGACTCGTTTGGCGTGAACGTAAAGAAGTGGCCACATCATACCATTGGTGATGTGTTCGCGACGCCCTGTAGATTCATTGGGACTGCCCCATGTTTCACAAAGCTCCTCAAATAGTTGGTGAACCTTCTCTGCATCTCCCGCCCGGGCATACATAGCCATTGTGAAACCTAGGTTGGGGGGTTTCAGTACGCGATGTTTGCCGGGAAATTGAATGCCGTAAAATTGACGGAAGTCCTTCACAAGCGTATCCACGGTAACCATCCATCCGGTCCGGTCCACGTAGCTTCGAAATTTACTTGTATGCCTCATCATAGCCCGTATGAGCGATTCGCTAGGAGGCAGAAAACCTTCCTCCGATTTCTCCAGAGCGGCTTTACGAAACATCGAATATAGCTTTAGGTGAGGTTTTCCCTCGTTCGTATACGTCATGTACTTCTCGTGATGAATCATCGCGTTGATGGCAAGCTCAAAGTATTCATGTCGACTCAATCCTACCTCCTGCAAACGGCTGAAAAGGTCAAGTAGGGACTTGTCGTTCGGATTTGTCGATTTCAGCACTTGTTTGATGACATTTGGAAAAAACCCTCGTGCGAAGAGAACAAAGCTCTTCCCTCGTTCTGAAGCAGGCGCCAGGCTATGGGCAAATTGTTGTGCGTATTGAAGTAAGGACATGGCGCGTTCATGAAGCTCGGGTATCGCGAGAACCCTAGGCCAGAGAAAATAATACTGTTTCTCGAGATCTTCTCCTGTGATGTAGTTGAGACGCTCATAGGACGACGCGAAAGTTTCTCGTACTTGAAAAGCTAGGTCCCATTGATTGTCTTGAATAGTGCGAGCTAGCAGAATATCCGAGCCGAAATTGAGCTCTGTAACACGATCTGCAGCTTCTCCATGTATCTTTACCGCGGTGCCGACCATGTTGAGGCTCAAATATGCGGTAATGGCAGCACGGTACGACGATGCGCGGCGATCCTGATTGGCGAGGGATTCAAAGACCTGAATCAACCGGTATGTGTCAACATGCTGCTTTGATGATGCAAGATAGTCCAGAAGATCTGCTCGGAGTGAGGGCGTGCGATCTGCTTCCTCCACAAGCTCGTAAAGGCGCCATATCACACGTTCTCCGAGGTGATCGTTGGATGACTGGAGCAACGCTTCGAGAGCCTGCAGCGCATTCGTGTTTTTGAGCAGCCTCTGCAGTTCTTCGGTTTCTTCAGCTAAGGTGGCATCCGCATCAAGGCCCGTGAACTCTTGTACGTTTCCAGACCTGGAGGAGTAATGTCGGATCCCACTGGCAGGGTAGTGTTGCTTGCGCCAATCTTGAGAACTGTCCCACCCCAGATTGGAGATATGCTGTATGAAAGCCAATGTTTTCGCAGGGTATAGAAAATCGAGCGCTATACTCGGTTGCCCGCCATTGCCGCCTCCATGGCGATCTTTGTTGGCTCGCTCACGCGATCGGTCGTGAGCGATGGCAGTCGGCTCAGATTGCGCAGCGGAGGCCCACCAAATCGGCAAGCCAAGGTCACCTGCGGCGTGATGCCAGAATGCGGAGTGCAGCATCCGACGGCTTTTTGAGCATCGTCTGGTCCTCCGGAGAAGTTGTCGACCGCCGGATTCGAGGCATGATGATGCCCGCTCCAGCATCACCTCCGGGGCGCTGGAATGAGATAGTACTGCTGCTTAGCCTATCGAGTCGAAGGAGGAATGGTAGGGTCTAGGGACGGCGGCAGGTGTCAGCGACAATTGATAGCTTGGATGTACTAGAGCAAGCCTACAGTGCTTCATGCCTCCTTTCAACGACAGCATGTGGCGAGGAGCGCGGGAATAGAAAGCACAAATGGAGGGGAAACCCCCGAAGACGCGTGGAAAGAGCGATTATGGATTAAGAGAGAGGAGGAGGGAGTGTATGGGGGTGGTGGCGAGGAGGAGTATGCTAGATGGGATGGAGTGGTCAAAGACTTTCTGAGCTCGCATATCAGACCACGGACAGGCACCCTGGCACGCTAAACTAGTCTATTCACGGCCGAAAATGTTCCGTCTAGACATCCCACTTCAACATATGCTCCCCCGCTTCATGACCTCCGCATTGCAACTTGAGGCCGCAATGGACATAACAACCTTCGTCACGTCGCAGCGAGACGCCGCGCTCCTGTTGGGCGACTACAGCACCTACCGCACGCAGCTGTCCCGCCGCCTGCTCACCTGCAACAGGAAACTCGGACGAGCAACACACAAAAATGCAAAATATGCCCCGAAGGCGCCAGTAACGTCTGGAGATATTGGGGGTAATCATGAGTATGTTGAATTTAGATCTATAGGTGCCCGCGCCTGACTAGACTCTAGGTTTCTCCACCTGCAATTACTCACGGCGGAGCGAGCGTGGGCCCACGCTATGTCCATGAAGGCATCGCACGCCGAAGACAACGCAGACAAGGGCATCACAGGCTCGACCCGACGGCACATAGTCTCCCGGCTAAACAAGGCTGCGAAATATGCGCAGCAGCTGGTGGAGCTTCTATCGGAGAAGGCGGCCGGCGCAAGCGATATCGATCTGCTGGAGGCGCAGGCCTATGCGTACTCGCTTTCAGGGTCAGAAGAATTCGAGAAGCAGTCAGAAGGAATAAAAAGCAGTGACGCGTCCCCCAAGAGGTGGATCAAGTGCCTTACAGATTACTCGGCGGCTCGGGTTATCTATAGTGCCTTACTGAAAACGACGAAGAAAGAAGTGTTCAAGGATATCCTCTCCAGCATAACAGACCCCAGCATACGATATGCAGCGTATCAGCACCGAATACCTCGGACTGTGGGCGTTTCAGCTGTTTCGAAGAAGTTCTTCCCGCGCGAGAATTCCGAATTGCTCTCATCAGTAGAGAAGCTAGACAAGGACGCTTTGGCTACTGAGGAACCGGCAGTAGAAGGTTAGACAAGTAGCGCCCCATAGCCCAGTTTCAAGTCTGACATTTGATCCAGGGACCAAGTCATCGGATTCTTCTAGCCACCCCAACACGCTCACGTGGCGCGGACGCACCGCGAATATTGTTGACGCAGCCATCGGCCAGGCCCTTGCATCTGTGAACACAGCATCGATCAAGCTGTCAGATTATCTAGCATCGTGCACCCCCTCCACGCCAGCCAAGGACAGGGCAGCTGCGTACGACGATGTCCTCATTGCAAGCCAAGACGCTGTAGATGCAACCCGACGCGCCATCGACGAATTAGAAAAGGAGGGCATCGACGAAGGTGACTCACGCATGCAAGACCTCCGAGTGACTAGTCTCGCCCTGAACTACGATCTGATCGGCTGGCGTGTCGGCCGTAACCGCGTGCTGATAGGTTCAGACGACGGGATGGCGTTCTCTCCCTTGCCTCAGCAAAAGCCACGGAGAGAGCGCAAAGACGGAAAGGAGTGGGCGGAGCGGGAAGAGCCCCCGGGCCGGAAGCTCGCGCGACTACGAGAGCGCGTCGCCCTTTACGATGCGATCTTGCAGAGCATCGACTCGGTAAAGGACTTGCCCGGAGCAGCCCGAGACGCCGCATTCATCGCCGAGCTCGATGGCCAACGAGCCTACTTCCAAGCGCTGAAATGTCTCAACATCTCGCACTCGCACGCTCTTCTGTCCGCCCCCGACCTTGCCCTCTCTCTCTGCAACCGTGCTCTCTCGCTCTCTTCCCTAGCCATCTCCGCGCCGCAGTCAACAGCGCCTCCCCCCTCTTCGCCTCCCAAACTCATCACCACTTCTTCCGAAACCTCGACCCTATCCCGCCATCTCCAGAATCTTACCTCCCACCACCGCGGTCTTGTTGCTCTTTCTCACCTAGCCGCAAATTCGGCAACCGCCTCCAAAGCACAACTCACCAACGCCGCACCCCTAGCGGAGAAACTGGGCGAGTACCCCGCCTATGGCACTGTCGATGTAAAGAACCTCGTCACCTGGCCACCGCGGCTTAAGCCAGTACCCGTAAAGCCGCTGTTCTTTGACGTTGCGTGGAATTACATTGAATATCCTGGGCGAGCGGCGCCGGTGGCTGAGCCAAAGACGGAGGCGATGGAGGGGGTAGAGAAAGCAGGGGAAGCGGAGCAGAAGCCAGCGAAGAAAGGGTGGGGTTTCTTTGGGCGGTAGGCTATGAGCATTAGATTGCAAGCGTATTATGGACATGCCAGGGCTGGTGGTCACGAAAGGCGTGAACCGTGAAGCCAAATACCGTTACGTACCTTGCATCACGTGACGGATTAGATGTGCTTACCAGATCAGGAAGGAGTTCCAGCGGCAAGAGGTCCTGTGATTGGAGATTGGTTCACTCATTCCTGCTCCAATTTACTGTCTGCGCCTTCTTGACGTGCCTATCAAAAAGTACAGAAGCTGGGTATGTACAGCTTGACAACACCTTCAGGGGCACTTCAGGTTCAGAAGTGTTTGTAATTTGAGATCGCAAATTGGATAGCAACAGATGCGGACGATCACGAGGCATGCACAGGGGCATCCCCAAGGCCAATATGTTTAGAGCTCAATGCGGCCGATTGGGATAGTAGATAGCTTATAACATAATGTTCCTTGCAATAGCTCCGACATTTTCGTCCCGATATATCTACAACACTACGCCATCACCTGTTGAAATCATTCGAACCCAAACGCCGCCAGTATACAGAGTCTCGTCCCAAAGGTTCATGCAGCAGCCCTTTGTACTTCAGAAGAAGAGGGGGCGTCGGGATGTGCCGCACGTGACGTGAGAGGGCTTGGCAGCCGTTTTCCCCTGAATGCTGGGGATCGATAGAGGCGCCGAACTAGCAGACGCCCCCGGAGATACACTGCACCAAATGGGATCAGCTCGTGAGAACGGGGGGCCACCCGTCAGCCCTGCATGGCGCCGGGCAGACGTTGATCCATCGGCGGCAGGTGGCTCAAGTCGTTCAGGTGGTTCACAGGTTTCGATGTGTCTTGCTCGCCCGATGCAGCCCCGGAGATATCAAGGGAGAGGCTGGTGGCGGCGCGGTACACCCACGCAAAACCAGCGGACTCTAAAGGCAGCGGGCGGAGAGGGGCCATCTGGAGGGCATCGGGGGCATCGAGGGCCATCTCCACTTGGCATGGCAGATTAAGCTCGGTGAATAGTGCCCGCTCATCCCTGGCATGGCTGCAGGATCCCCCCTTATGCCACCGACCAAGTACCAATTCCAAAACCGTGCCCGGCGGTTCAGCAACCTCCAGCTCCAGTCCAGCTTTCCAGCTCCCGCACGCTCTTTTGCCCGCCTTCTGCACAATAATCGGCCGTCCTAGCTGCCTGTCGCTCTTTACCACCCACCGTCACTCCTTCACCACGCCCTCGCTCTTTTGGCAATACCTAGGTACCACGGACACGCCCCGTTAATTCGCGTCGACGCCCACATCGCCCACCGTTCCCGCTCTTCGAGCTCGCGGCCGCAGCTCCAGCGAGCATCCAACTCTCCTAATACCTCGAGGCACGCGTCCGCAGCGTCCTCGCCCTCCCTCGATCACGGCGTCCGCTCTGCTCCCACGGCCGGCGGCCCTCGACACGTTCCGCCACTCGCCAGGTCTCGACCTGCCCGCCTTCACAACGGCGCAGACACTCGACGAGAGGCCCTCGCTGCCGTCCATCGGCCACGACATCTCGCGCCCGTCGTCGACGTCGACACAGGCCTCGGGCCAGCAATACACTCTCCAGCGGCAGGGCAGCAACTCGTCGCTGCAGCTGCCCGGCCTGTCCGCCCTGGCGTCCATCGCGTCGTCGAGCCCGGCGGCGGGCAATGTTGGCAATGCGGACAGCAATACTCCCCCCCACAGGTGCGTTTGCGAGCAATTCGGGCGTGTTGATTTGTTGATTTGTTGATTCGGCGCGCGGCATCTTTTTATTTATTAGTGCAGTGCAGCTGGGGTGGTTGTGGTCGCCCCTAGCCCTACCGCGGGCGGGCTGCATGGCTGCGCAAGTGCGTTATCTTTTTCGCAAATTGTGTCTAACTTCCTCCTTCTCGCAGGCCCTTCAATGGACACAGCATGACCTACGCAACCTCAGCTCCAGCCACCTCGGGCGGCCAGGCCAACTCACCGGTAAGTGCAAGAGTTTTCGTGTTTTCGTGAGTCGCACACGGGCCGATGATCGCAAGAAATCTTCACGCATGTCCTTATCGGATCGCGATAACCCTCCCTCATCTCAACCCCGGATCAACAGCACGAAAGCCGTCTTTGACCTTCGTTTGATGCTGTTTGGGGCCCTTCACAGCATTTATACCACCCACTAACACTGCCGTCAGCCTGTCTGCCAGAACTGCACCACGAGCACCACCCCGCTCTGGCGCCGCGACGAAACGGGCTCTGTTCTATGCAACGCCTGTGGTCTCTTCCTGAAGCTTCACGGCCGCCCTCGACCCATCAGCCTCAAGACCGATGTTATTAAGAGTCGCAACCGCGTCAAGACGGCCGGCCAAGGCCCCCGAAAGAACAAATCGACCGACGCCAATGGCCTCCCAGCTGCCCACCCCGACGCCGACCCGCTCTCCGCCCTGACCCAACATCGACGGCAGTCGCAAAAGATCTCGTCGGGCACTTCGGAGCGCTCCAATTCGCCCATCTCGCGCACAGGCACCCCGGGCCTACAGCACCCGTCCAACATTGCCCCCCAGCACATGTTTGATGGTGTCATCCACGGCGATGTCTACCACTCTCCGTCGCTGCCATCCTTCCATATCCGCCAGCCCTCTCCGGGGTCCACCTCTTCCGTAAACGGCTCGCATCTCGAACCGCCTCTTTCCTACGAAGCCCTCGCTGCACAAAATACGTCGCTCAAGACACGTGTCAGCGAGCTCGAGGTGATCAACGGCCTCTTTCGAGGACGCGTCAACGAGCTCGAACAGAGCGAACAAAACGCGCGCGACAACGAGAACCTAGCGCGGGACACCGAGGCGCATCTCCGGGCGGAGCTCGAGGACACGCGACAACGAGAAGCCGAGCTCAAGCGGAAGCTAGACGACCTAGAGACCGAGGGGCCTCGACACAAGAAGATACGACTCAACGACATTATAGACGAAAGTCGCGCGAGCACGCCTTTCAGCTCGACGGCCGAGTAGGTGGTCGTGCTGACGGGGCCACTCTGCCCTAATCTTTCACACGCCCCTTTCTCTTTTCTTAACGATAACATTTCACGACACTGCTGGAACTGGATGTTTCCTACCTGCCTTTTTCCCGCTTCTCGGACACCCATGCTATAGGCCTTTCCCTTTCTCTATTTCAACCCACCGCCCACGGCCGGTGCTTGGGAGCCGCGATGCTCCATTTCGACTGAACCCCCTTGATCACTATTTTTCGTTTCCCAGGCCAACACGAACGGTGCACCTACCTACCCACATAGACACCCTCCTCAGCGTCAGCCGCGCCCAAAAAAGCTCTCCCACCCACCTTGCTCTTCCTGAGCTTTAATGTCTGAATCTCTTCCAACCCTACGACTTTACCTAATCAACTTTTTTTTGTGTTTTCCTAGGCTGGATCGGAGTGCGATGGAGTCCCTTTTATCCTTGTTTCTAAGCTCTGGATTGAATGAACGGCGGAAAATGGTGATTCTTGCGATACCAAACCAAAGAGTGGTACGGGTTGGCTTAGCTTGGGGCCTGGGAATGGCCGCCATGATGAGTTTTTTTGATGGGTGGAGGATTGTATGGATAGACTGGAAGTTTTCCATCCGGATTGAGGGAAGGAGGAGGTGCGGGGCTGTGCACGCACCGAGGTCGAAAAAAAGTGTCCTTTATGGATGCGTTTAGGTAGTGGGAATGGATGAAGAGGTTGAAAGATTATGAGTTGAAGTGTGTGGAAACCTTGTCATCTGTAACAGTGCTTCTGCTGTGATCGTGCAACGAAGGCACCTTATCGAGTATCTTCTTCACCGACCAAAGACGTTTCGTCCACGCGTCTTAACCTGAAAGGGGCATGCCATTGACTATTAGGAACTACCTCATCATCTCATCTCGGGGTATCTGTTCACCAATTATCGCCCGTAGTGACTCCGAAAGATGCTGGCCCATAAAAGCTAGCCATAAGAATACCGAAATGCAGATGCAGATGCCGAGCCCTCAGAAAACCATCGAAAGAAAACCCCAAACCAAAAGAATAACCCCCCAAAACCCGCAGCGCCCGCAGCCATAATGCGGGGCCTGCAAAGCAATAGAGGCATGCAACCCGAAAGAAAAAATTAGAAGAGAAGAAAAGCCCGTCTAAGACGCCTTACCCTCGTCGCCATAGCAATAGCACCTCCCTGGGCTGCTTACCAGCGGCGCCTCTATACCCATGCTCCGTTGTCGTAATGAAAAGGGCCGTGAAGCTAGCATGCTCGCATTCCTCAATCAGCGGAACAAGCTCCGCAAGTCCTCCAGCCTCCTCCGCGCGGCCTCCGCTTTTGTGATTTTCTCTCTGCCCATGCTCAGATCCGCTAGATCCCGCTTCTTGCGCTGCAGCTCCAGCATCTTCTCCTCGAATGAGTTGTCCATGATGTAGCGCGTGATGAAGACCTCGCGCTTCTGGCCGAGCCGGTGGACGCGATCGACGGCCTGCGCCTCGGCGGCCGGGTTGAACTGTGGCTCCATCACGTAGACTTTGTTGGCGGTGGTAAGGTTCAGACCGAGCCCACCCGCGGCGATGGAGACGAGCATGATGGGGACTTCGGGGTCGGTGGCGAAGGTTTTAAGTGCGACGCCGCGAGCTGGGCGGTTCATGCGGCCGTCGAGGCGGGTGTAGTGGAAGCCGTGGTTTTCGAGGGCGATTTGGATCAGGTCTAGATGAGTGGTCCAGGAGGAGAAGATGACACTGTTAAGAAGTTAGTACAAGGGTAGCTGGAACATGAATAAGTCAAAATAAATTACCTCTTGAGAGGCGGCTCGTTGGGGTGAGCCTCGCTCCACTCTTGGTCCTTCTTTAGCTCCTCTAGTAGCGCTTTGGTTTTCGTGTGTGGTCCAATGTATCTGCCCATCTTCTTCGCCAGCCTAGGATTCTCCTTCACACGTTCTAGTGCTTCCTCGTGAGTGTCCCAATCCTTCTGCTTCAGTTCGAACAGCCCTATGCGAACATGTTGCTCGCACAAGGGACAATGGCAGAAGCCATCTGGTGTAGCGATCGACTCGAGCTTCTGGCGGAACGCGCCGACACAGCTAGTACAGATGACGTGGTAGCAAGGATTCATAAAGCCAAGCGTGTTCTTCGCATTGCCGTTCCTATCCTCTTCATCCGGTTCATTCAGCTTGCAATCGCAGATCTGGCAATTGACGCTGTCGCTTTCTTGTAACAGATGCATGAAATCGTAGGCCTGTTTAGCAGAGAGCGAGGGCTTTTCTACTTCCTCGTCGTCTTCTCCTAGATCGATGGAGTTTTCGTAGCTAATCCCTTCCAATGATTTCATAGCTTCGTCGCTCAATAGCTCTTGTCCATGCGCACAGATCAGACGGAGGTTGAGAATTGCAAGAAGGATGCGAGCATATGCGGAACCTCCTAGACCTTTCTGTTCGGCGCGCATAGTCGTAACCGCGTTCACTTGGCGAGCAGAGTCCTTTTCGAACCAGTCGTGCAAAGTCCGCTCGTCTGGCGAAAACTGCAGCTTGACGATATGATCGTGACGAGGGGGTAAATCCACGAGTCCTTCCTTAAGGCGACGGATCGTGATATTATCGACTAGGAGACGGAGCTTCGGTAGCACATCTGGGTCTGCATTCTTGAAAGGATTCAAGATCCATTGAGTGAAGCCATGTTTGTGATCGAACGGCTTGATGCGAAGAAATTTAAGCAAAGCACCCAAATCATCGAGTCGATTCTGCACCGGCGTGCCGGTTACTGCCCACCGACGCGCAGCTGAAAGTCCACAGATTGCGATAGACTGCCGAGTAGTTTGAGTACGAATGCTGTGTGCTTCATCAAGGACAATGCGGAACCAGTTTATTTTTTCGAGAGCCTTTCCGCGCATATACTCCGCAGCAATCGTACTATAGGTTGTGAGCACTAGATCGTACTTGGCGAGGTCATCGATGTCCTGAGTTCTGCCAGATCCATGGTAGATGTATGTCCGGAGGATTTTCTTGGCGACGTGGGTATTAATCTGGTCCTCCCAGTTGGCAATCGTGCTGACTGGGCACACGAGCAAGGTTGCTTTGCAATTCCTGACCAGGGTCTGTTGCTCGTTCTGCCTGTCAATGGCTTGCCTAGCGAATTGATTGGCCTCTTGACGACTTTCGGACTGCGCTATGAGGGAGAGAATGCTCAGAGTCTTGCCTAGGCCCATCTCATCGGCGAGTATGCCACCTAGAACGGGATCGGGCTTGGACTGGGTCTCTTGTCCGGTGATAACATTCAGGTAATATTTGCGACCATTGTCCCGGTATTTCAGCTGATACATCGCGTCTTTTTGGTCCTCCTCGTCGTCTCCGCTGTAAGCACGTTCCCTCTCGCTCATGAAGTAGAGAGCCTGTTTCTGATGACCCAGCAGAGGAGTAAGGACCGCTGGGTCTTGTTCTTTGAGAGGTATATCTTCTGTCTTAGTAATGCTGTTGAACATTGTTTGTACGTCGTTTCGCACTTCCTCGACGCTACGGTTGATGTAGCTGTTGGGTTGCTGTGAAGTTTGACTCGCGCCAGAAGGCTGATAAGCGATCGAGTTGCTGACCAGGGGAACCTTCATTTGCTGAGGATTGACATAGGGGAATTTGTGGGGTTCGTGACTCGGGGCGTCGAGAAGGATGTTGTGGCCCCTAAGGAATCTGCCCACATGACTTGCATTCTTCCTTGGACAGTAGAGTTGGATAATTATTGGCAGAAGTCCAGAGATAATTGCACCAGGCGGTTCTTTGCGCTTGACAGCTTCGGTTACGGCGATCCACTTCAGCTTGCTTGTCGGTTCACTGTCCATCAGGGGTGCAAGTCCAGCGGCAGTCTTCCTATCGATCCAGCCATACTGCGTACCAGTTGGGTCTATCGCTCCAATAGCAGTATTGTTCTGGCCGGCTCGCCGTCGGAGGGATATTTTCAGGCGCGGCTGCCAAGTCGAAGAACCTGCGTAACCTCCGACCTTTTGCTTAGGGACTTGCGATGCTTGGACATATGCAAGCTTGATTTTGCCAACACAGACAATCTCATCACCCAGATCTTTGACGAAAACAACCTCGTCATCTTCGTCATCGTCTGAAAGGTTGTTAGCTATGCGAACTAAACTCTAGGAGAAGCCATAGGAAAGCAGGCAACATACCAAGGGTCAAGTCTACAACGGCAGGGGGCCCTCGAGCCTGTGGCGGCATATCTTCTGGCGTTCGGCTTCCCTGCAAGTCGAGCACGCCCCCGGAGCCGTGTCCGGCTGAGTGAGACGTCTTTCGCTCGTCGTGCTCTCGCTTCACGCGTTTTGACGGGTGTGCGGAGCGATCTTCGACATTGTGCATGCGCTCAATGAAAGAAGTCATACCGTTTGCAGGTGAGTCTCTGTAGTTTTGGGCCTGCTCTCTCACAGGCAGCCTCTGGGTGTCTCTTGGGTTGAGCAGCATCTGCGGACTGTAGGCCTGTGACGCAGCGACTCCATTTGCGCTGTTTGACCGCTGGGTCTGGGCTTCATTATGTGATGTTAGTTCACCAAGTACTTCCTGAGACAGCGGGGAGATGGTGTTTCGAGAGAAAATATATGGTCGAGGCGTTGAGTCATCTTGCGAGTCGACCTGCATTGGATCTTGCGAGGCGGCGTCCATTTCTGACTGTGATGAAGAGTGCTGGAAAGCGGAAGGGGAGTGGTCCAAGGAAAGAGAGGAGGTAGGAGACGGAGAAGGTGAAAGAGAATGGGCAGTACCGGTTGCCTTCTTGAAGGCCTTCGGATTGAGAAGCTGCGCGGCGGAGGGCGGTGGATCCATCATGCGAAGTCTCGTCCGGTGAGAAACCCCTGAAGCTAAAGAGCGACAGTTACGGCAGTGAGGGTGCTGTTACTGCTGACCACCGTGGTTGTGAAGGCATCAATTAAGGTTGCTGAAGCAACGTGCCGAGTTTTATCTACCAGGTCGCGCCTAGGTTTCGAAAGGTTGGGTGCGAAGGCAGGGTACGGATATATATAAGGTTGCTGAACTCGAAGGACTGGCAGCTGTTTCAAGACCTTTCTTGATTAAATAGCTAGTGTTCGAGTAAAGTGGCGGGGGTGGTCCTCGAGGTGAGGTCTATCTGGAGTTTCTGTAGGGCTGTCCGCTTGCCGCCGGGTGGCGTAGGGCGGTCTTGGCACGTGGCTTGCGATCGTCATCCATGTCACCTGAGGTCGACTCTGATATCGCGCGGCAGTGAGTCAAGGAGCTATCATTCCCGACACGAAGTGTTGCTAGCTGCGAGGCCTTCATGTATTGATGCTTCTATACAAAGTTTTCTTACATCGTTGGCCGCGAACGCTGCGATGATTCTATTTTACAGGCCCGTGTAAATCGCTGAGCAGCCGCACAACGCCTCCTAGATGCCCACATATATGCCATGCCGCCAAACTCAGTCAAACAAGAAGCCAAACAAGAAGCTCACAATTGGGCTTCATTGGTCTATTTAGCACCACGTGAAAACTGGATTCTTACTCTTGACCATCTCCAGCCGCTCTACAATGACACACTTCCGGTTTCCCTCCATGTCCTCGTTCGCCGCGTACCCAAGATCGCCCTCCAAATCATCGTCGCCAATAAGAGTAGGGTTTTTGCTATGCCTGGTGGACAAGGAGAGTCGTCTCTGCCTGACCTCTGGTCGCTCTCGATGCCGGCGCCAGGTGCGAGATTCGTCATAGCTCTTGCGAACATTATGATTAGGTCTGTTGCTTCCCATGGACGCTGGTAACGTGTCCGCCGCTGGTGTGTGCCAGGAAGCAGCATGTACCGTGGCTGGTGATAATGCACCTCGTAAGCTATCCTCACTTGCTCGAACGTCTACCGAACTCGACTCTCGCGAGATGTTGAACGGGTTGCCATTCGCTGAATCCAAGGGCGGCGACGCCATCAGAAGATCAGGCTGCGGTTGCTGTGGTGGAGTCGAGAGTGCTGCACTAATGTCCATCTCTTCATGATCGGCGCTGGGTCTATGATAATCGGGATGCTGACGCCGCCGCATCTCTGCAGAAGGTTCTCGGAGCGGTACCGCAATGGGCACATCGACCAGATCATCCCAGACACACACACGAGCTCTTCGCGTTAGCTCCAACGGTCCGTGATCCGCCGTCTTTAAGGTCTCGACGACGTTCCAGGCTTGGCCCTTCATGACAGCAATCTGCTTTACGTACATCCGTTCTTTGAAGTCCGAATCTTGCGTGAAACAGCGGCGTAGTGCCAGTTGGGTGTCACTCCACCACTCCTTCGATGTGAGCAGTGGGAGGAAGTGTTTCCGTGTTGCTTCTGAGAACGGTTGTCCTATGAGGCTCACGGGAAGAAACAGCCAGCCAAAAGGGTAGCTCCGCCACTAAAAGAGGTCAGTAAGTTGAAGACAATAATGGTGATAAAAGCATACAGCATCTGGGTGTTTCCAGGGCCATGACAAGCTATTGTCAATTGCTCCTATAGTTACGGTAGGAACCGGAGCATTCCCCATTGGCGTCACAGATCGGCTGGTGGCAGTCATTGGCTCTTGGCGTTTGTATGGGTCGGAATCTGTCAGAGACTGCTTGGTGTAGTCATTCAGTTCATCTCCACCATCGGTTTGGCCATTTAGCTTGGGTGGTTCTGCAACGATTGTTGCCTCTTGAGTCTTGTGATCAATCTTTATCATCCAGTTGTCGAGTCCTCGATCAGTGTTTCGCATTATGTAGTCCAATATCACTAGCCTCTCCAGCTGCTCGCGGAAGGACTGTTGGAGGGCGTCGGTCCAGAACACACTTCGTCTTTGTGATTCGTCTGTCGTGTTTTGTCGGCTTTCGTTCTCGTCATCCTCTTCGTCGTCAGATTGCGGGCCCCCAGGCCGGCACTCCTCTGCCCATCGCCGCTTCTTACGCCGTGGCGCAGAGTTTGATCTGGCTCCAGAATCTGGCCAAGGATGCTCTTTCAAGAATATGTTCGCGTCTTTAAACCCTTTTAAGAACACCTGAAAGCTCCCAACCTTTTCGGGGAATGGCTTCTTTTTCCGGTAATACGCTCTTCGATCCCAGAAGTCATAGTAGAAGGACTTTGAGGAGAGAGAGACGATGTCGGTATAGGGGACCAAATTCGTGCGGAGTTGGGTATCTAAGACGTACGCAGCTGCCTCAGATATGTAGCTGAGGTTAGGAATAAGACAGGCCCTCCCAAAGAACCAAGGAAACAAGTTTCGGTGGATCCACTTGGTCCACTTCGGATTCCGCGAAGCGTAGGGCTCCTCGTCCTTAGGTTTGAAGACGCCCACGACTTTGCCATGCGTATTCCTTGCGAAATAGCTCCCAGAACTACCTTGGGCGATCATTTTGGGATGCATCCCGAGCTCGATCGCTACCCTGACACTTTCTACAGCGTCATCGAATTCCAATTTGGTTCTTCGGTCTGCGGAGCCCGCCCATTCGAAAGTGAGAGTCTCGGCAGTGGCAGGCCTAATCCAATCGGGCGCCTGAAAGACTGAGTGGTGTATCTCCAGCTGTTCGTCCTCTGGCGACCTTCCCTTCGTTTTCCGAATCTTGAACTTTTGAGCAATCTCATCAGCCCATCGCTCGAGCCGCGCATTGATCGCCTTTATGTCAACCCCCGAGTTACTCCTAGGTCGTTTATCCCCTGGAGCGCCTCTCCGTAGTGTGGGAGAAGACTGGCCGGACATTTTCATGCGGGTCTGCCGCTTTGGTTGGAGAGGAGCATATCGGGGTGCGGATAGGGAGCTCTGGCCCTGGTGGAAGTCGTCCTCCTCCGATTCATAGTCTTCATCCTCTTCTTCTTCTGCCTGAGCAATTCTCGCGTATCCAGATGTGGGAGGGCGTTTTCGAGGCATGGCTATGGCGGCGAGGGAAAGGGTTTCGAGAGATGTCGTGTCTTTTGACCAGCACACGAGATGACGGAGGCTCAAGCTCCCAGCTCTCGGCCTGATCGGCGCTATCCCCCGTTTCTTGGCATGCATCTCATCTACCATTAGCTGCTAACCATAAGAGGAAGCAAAATGAACGCTCGTATTGACTAAAGATTTCCTGTGCTGAGAAGGAAAGCAGAGAAGTCCAGCCCTAAACGTTAGTATCAGCATAACAGGAGCAGGCACGACTTTGTCATTTTCAACAAAAACACCGAACAGTGCCACCCTCTTTAATTTTCATTGTCGTATGAGCTGCGATTGACAGTCTCATTGTCTAAATGATTACATTTTACACACTGCGTAGCTAAAAGCTGTCGTCAAGCTCGTGGTTCCTGCGAACCACACTTGGGCTCTCTTCCTCCTCGCCCTCGAAACTTTCTGTTATGTCTCCTCCAGCAGTCAGTAACAGGTCCTCCACGATTCGCTTGCTGGCTTCACGAGCTGCGTAGTCACGTTAGCTTGCTGATATACCATTAATAGGATAGCACTGCCTACCAGGTGTTTGCAGAAGTCGACTCTGCGGTACGTGGAACTGCATTGTTTTCGGAGGACTGAACCCCAAATCGTCGTCGTCTTCATCGCTCTCACTATCCCACATGCCTTTCTGGGTAGTCGTGGTGTTCTGTGCCTTGACAGAGTTACCTAGCCCACGCGCTGGAGTTCGCTGGACGGTCACGCCTGGCGTTCGGGGAGCCTTCATTGGCGAGGAGAATATTTCTGCGCGGAGTTGAGGCGCCGGGGAATCTGGTGGAGAAGAATCATCCCATTTCGAGGGTGCCGCACGGGTAGCCGTCCCGGGCGTGAACCCCACAGACGGTTTTTGCTGCTTTCGGCCGGTATGCGGTGTTGCAGCGATGCGGTATGTCTTGTCCAGCACTCGATGAAAGAGGGGATCTTCGTTCGTGGGTGCACCACTCCCTCTGAACTGAGAATTGGGAGCCACGAAGGGAGACGATTCCGGAGTCATGCTCATGTCTGGTAGCCCTTGCGGTTTCCCCGGTGTTGTAGGGTCCGGCCCTGGAGATGTCCTGCCGCCATGTAGTTCGCGTTTCAACGCTTCGTACGGAGATGGATAATCCGCGAATGTTGTACCAGGTATCGCATGGTTGGCTTGTGGTCTCTTACCAGTCCTGGGTGCACGCGGAGTGCTATGGTTATGTGCGAGGGATGGTGAGGAGAGGATAGAGGTGTCGAGCTCGTCGTCGTCGTCGGTGTGTGCGGAGGAAGCTTTAGGAGGGGTTGCGGTTGCGCCCGTCACTGTATCGTCTGCAGTGAGATCATCGTAACCGTGGGACTCTTGTGATTCGTCATGACTGATGGACTCATCGGCAGCCGCCTCCTCGTATCCAGAAAGAGAGACGTTGGCGCTGGCTTCGAAGAATTGCTTCCAGAACTGACAATTGGAGCATTTAGAGATCGATCTAGCCGGTGTGCTCTAATGGTGAGCTTACCTTCGAACCTTCCCAGACCGCTTCAGAATGCTTCGCGTATTGTTCAACAATCGGGAGGATACTCGTCGTTACGATACGATGTGCGCGGCTGAAGTTTTGGTCGATTTCTGCGAAGACGGTTAGTGGGGGTATATGAATCGTATTGACGTGTACTACCTTGCAACGTTAGTGTGATTGACTGCTCCAGCTTCTCCAATTCCTCTGTTAGAGTCAGATTCCGAGGCGGGGCCATGCTCTGGCGCGACATGTTGTTAAATGCTGAAGCAGTATTGTGGTCGTTTGGTAAACAGAGCGAAGGGACGCGTTGGTGGTGTTTTAGCGATTAATCCCAGGGTTCAGCCCACGTGCCTCTTCGACGTTGTCTGAGGTGGCCCAGCAAATTCACACATGTTTCACACCATCTGTGTTTTTGGTCAATCTCTTCTGGAGACAAGTAGCGCATGCCTAACAGCGGTAGAACGATATACACAGACGCGCGGCAAAGCAGTATGGTCCTATTGTTGATCTTTAGGAGAAAGTCCGAGGCCTCCCATCTTCAATCACTCCCATTTTACCTAGGCAAACCAGCTTTAGTTGTCTTCTGGCTCAGAACGACGGCGTTCTGAAATTACGCAAACACCTGACCTGGTGTGGCGCAAGTTGACTGCTAAACATGGTCATTTATATCAGCACTGTTTTCTTTGCTCGGGAGACCTTCCGTCCTGGGCTGCCCCTCTCTATTCACTCCCACCGCATCCACTGGAGCCATCAGTCGACCGGCTCCGGGAGGAGTAGAAGAACTAGTGCTACTGCGTCCACCTACAATTGACCGAAATCATGCACTGTAGTGGGCCACGGCTGTTAGTAGCGCCGCCTCCAATTTCCCGTACTCGATTTAGATTCCCTCCTAAGTCAACGACTTCTAAGTCCCACCCATGAGGACCAAATGCGTACTCAATATTTCAGACATATACATTACTATACCCCACGGAACGCTTGCTACTTCCTCTCCTTCAGCATTTCTAAATCGGCATACCATACTGTCGTCCTTCTTTATTTCAAGACTATCGAGGCGTGGGCCAAAAAGGTTTAGGGATGTTCCCAGAGTATCTTCGCATTCATCGCCCTGGGCTCGAACATATGCAACTCCATCGAAGCAGAAAGACAGGACTGCTATTGTCACGGGATCTAGTCGTGGAATGTAAGAAGGCGAACCCAGGACCACTATAAGGATGCTAGAAGTCTTACCATCGCACACAGAGGCAAGGCAATCGCTCTACGTTTGGCAGAAGACGGGTACAATATATTAGTCAATGATGTTCACGCCAACGAGGCTGGAGTTCTTGAGGTTGTGAAAGAGGTGAAATCTTTGGGACGCAATGCTTTTCCCTATCTCGCAGATGTCTCCAAGCTGATTGAAGTGGAGCGAATGGTCGAAACATCTGTATCAGAACTTGGCCCTCTCAACACAATGATCGCGAATGCTGGTATCGCACAGGTACCAAGAGATCATTGAGCTTGGGTGGTTTATCTATTGACACACGCAGGTCAAAGCTGTTTTGGACCTCACCGAGCAGGATGTGCATCGAATGTTCGAGATAAACGTATATGGCGTCTACAACTGCTACTCAACCGCTGCCAAACAAATGATCAAGCAAGGAGGGGGAGGGAAGATACTAGGCGCTGCAAGGTGTGTACACGTTCACTCATCGCGAAGTTCCCCACATCGGCCACTCATTTTCATCCTATGTCTAATATCACTTTCTGGATTAGCGTTGCGGCCTTCAAGCCAAGCCACATGCTGTCTCATTACACTGCATCTAAGTGGGCAGTCCGTGGCTTCACAATGTCCTTCGCGCTAGAAATGGCAGCCCACAAAATCACCGTTAACGCGTACGCTCCTGGCGTTGTCGGAACTGCCATGTGGGATCTCATCGATGAAGAGATGGGTAAGAAAACGGGCGCGAAGAGGGGCGAAACGATCAAGAAGTGGTCAGAAGAATTGATTGCTCTTGGAAGAACCAGTGTACCCTCGGATGTTTCCAACCTAGTAAGCTTCCTGTCTGGCCCGGACTCCGACTATATGACCGGTCAAACAATCGTCGTAGATGGCGGTATGGTATATACTTAGGGTAGAGTTATGGCATAATTTCCACGCTACAAAATTCAATAGAGTCGCTTTTCGTCTGGATCAACTCGGTCAAAAGTCACGCGATTATATAAGTCAAGACACAGCACAAACCGTTTTCAAGAGGCTCATCATCGACCATGTTCATTTATTCCTCTTATATGAAATAGATCGACAAGGATAAGCTTCTTTAAAACCTAGACATGGGGCACTTTTCGTGCGACACAGACCCCGCTCTCACTTTCGAGTCAGCATATACTATTCCACCACTCCTTCATAAACCAGCTCGTCGGTCCACATCAATAAAATGCATGTGTCTTCATATCTATGACGAACATTCAACTCGACAGGAACAACATCGAATCCCATCTATTCCTTCATATCGCCTACTATGTCGTCCTTCGAACTCCAAAATCCCAGCACTCGTGAACTCACTGGTGGCGATCTACTCGCACAATGCCTTCATCACATTGGAGTCAGGGTTGCATTTGGCCTCCACGGCGGTCATATTGATGCCTTTCTGATGGGATGTGAGTCTACAGGTATCAAGCTGGTTGACACGAGGCATGAGACAGTTGCAGTACAAGCTGCAGAGGCATATTTTAATGTGACCGGCACTACAGGGGTATGCTTTGGTACGCCCCCGAGCACGTCTGAGCCTTATTGCGCATATGCTCAAAAAGAGTAGTCACAGCAAATAGTGGGTAAGTCTCCAGGATCATATCTCATATTCGGGTGTGACTGTAACTTTAAATATAGGTATTCAAATGGCTTACCAGGGCTTGCAACCGCCTTTGCAGACCGCTCGTCCATATTCTGCATTACTTCGTCACCTCCTCTGAGGGACGGAGAAAACAACTCTCTTCAAGGGTCGATTGACCAAGTCGTTGTTGCTAAGCCACTCACTAAATTCGCCCACCGCATTGCTCACGCAGAGGACATCCCACGCCTCGTTGCTCATGCAATGAAAATTTCTTCTTGTGGTGCTCCAGGTAGGCAATAAAATACCACAAAAGTACAGTAACAGGTGACTGAATGCTTTAGGACCTGTACTCATCGACTTTCCAATAGACGTACTATTCTCGCCGATATTTATACCCCGATTTCGTGGGGCTCAATCACATCACCACTGCCGTATCCACCGGGACCTCACACCAAAGCCATTGAGAACGCGTTCTTGCTGCTAAAAGCCTCGGAACGGCCGGTCATCATTGCAGGCACAGGTGCTCGTTCGTCTGAGGTATTTTCATCAACTCATCTCTCGGCGAGAAGCATATACTGATATCGCGGTAGGCTACGCAAGCGCTCTTGAGATTCATAGAGACTACTCAAATACCATTGTTCCACAGTCCCAAGATTTGCTTCTCTCTCCCAACGTCAAGCCCTTTGTACGCCAGTTCCGCAGGCAAACTAGCACTGCTCCATCACATGAAATCGCCTGCCCCGGACCTTGTCATCCTACTTGGTGCCCGCACCGGCATGTACATGGGCGGCCGTTCAGGAGGTATTATTCCCTCGCCAGACTCTTGCAAACTCATACAAATCGACACCGACGGCGGCGAAATCGGCCGAACGCTGCCAGTCAATATCGGTATTGTCTCAGACGCCACTGAAGCTCTCCTCGCCTTTAACGCTGCCCTTCTGAAGCAAGATTATGTCGCACCAAATGAATGGGTCAAGATTGCTACAGGCCTGAAGAATATGCCCATGCCCTACACCTCAGACCCAGAGGTTGTGGAGGGAAAGCTCCACCCCTATCACGCTCTCACCGCCGTCTTCAAGTCAATCCCAGAAGGCAGCATCATCGTCACAGATGGAGGAGAGTGCGGCGCCTGGGCCAGCGGCGCCGCCACCATCTCAAACCCTCACGCAATCATCTCAGCCACAGGCTACCTAGGCTTCCTAGGAAACGGCTTCGGATACTCTTTAGGCTGCGCTTTCGCAGACCCTAGCCGCCTCATCGTCAACATCCAAGGAGATGGCTCCGCAGGGTTCCATTTCATGGAACTCGACACGTATGCGCGATTCCAGTTGAAGATTCTCACGATCGTGGTGAACAATCATGCGTGGGGGATGTCCTCAAATGGGCAAGAACTTATATATGGGACCAAGAACCCGGCGAGACCTATCAGCTCGCTGAGCCCGAAGACTGCGTATGATGTTGTAGCTCAGGGGCTAGGTAATAACAGCGTAAAGGTGGAGCAAATAGCCGATGTCCTGGAGGCAGTGACGAAATTGTTGGCTGGTGATGGGCCAGGCTGCATGAATCTGATTGTGAGTCGACATCCTACACATCCGATCACGGAGAGTATGGTGGGCATGACGGAGGACAAGAATGTGATTGTGGTCCCCTACTATGATAATGTATCTAGGCCATACTACAAAACTTAGGCGCAGGAGTTGCTGAAGTAGATGAAGATCAGATGGTGGGCTCTAGGCGATCTATATCGGATTTAGCGAGTAGCTTTAATAAGTGCAGATTAGCGAATCCAAGACTACAGCGTGAATTTTAGATTGGCTTGAGTGGTGTGGTTGGAATATCAGTGTTGGTGCTGGCTTATGTTGGTCGGCATTGGCTTACATGGGCCATAGCGTTTGGATTATGGGATGTCGGTTGTCGAACCTCAACTTCTACCGATATTCCTACAAGCTTTGATCGAAAGTGTCGAAACGCGTCAATGGCGCTCAGTCGATTTGTAATTCAGGAGCCCGGCAAGGAAACGAATGCTTCCGTATTGATCAGCTCACCATATGGTGCTTTAAGCGCGCTATTCGACTTCACGGATATAAATACAATCGTTTCCTGCACTCTTAGACAGACTATCCCACTGTTCAACCTAGTTCGCCTCGTTACTACTGTTTGATCTCCAGTTTCCTATTTTCAAAGTCAACCAATCCCACTGTTCTCTTTCCCATTCCCACCATGTCGACATCCAACCTCCTCCCCATACAGGTTTGGGGCCTCGGTGGCCCTAACCCGCCCCGCGTGGCTATACTCCTCTCCGAACTGCACCTCCCTTACGAAATCACAAACATCCCGTTCTCCCAAGTCAAGACCCCCGAGTACCTCGCCATCAACCCGAACGGCCGCCTCCCCGCGATCCGCGACCCCAACAACGCCGACCTCACGCTCTGGGAGTCCGGCGCGATTATCGAATACCTCATCGAGCGCTACGATACCAACCATCACCTGAGTTTCGAGCCCGGCACGCCAGAGGCGTACCACGCGAAGCAGTGGCTGTTCTTCCAAGCCACAGGGCAGGGACCATATTACGGGCAGCTGGGGTGGTTCAAGCTGTTTCACCAGGAAAAGGTTCCGAGTGCAGTGGCGAGGTACCTGGCGGAGGTGAACAGGGTTACAGGAGTATTGGATGGCTGGCTCGCGAAGCAGGAAACGGGAGCTGGCGGCCCGTGGCTTGTGGGCGGGAAGATGAGCTACGCGGACCTTGCTTTTGTGAGCTGGCAGGCAGTTGTTGCGCATGTGACGACGAAGGAGGAGTACGACCTTGATCAGTACCCGCATGCTAAGGCGTGGCTGGAGAAGATGAATAAGCTTGAGTCGGTCTCGACAGTGTTGAAGAGGGCTTTTGACGCTGTCCTCAAGGAGAGAGCGGAGCAGGCAGAGCAGGCGAAGCAGGCGGGTACGTCGTGAAGAATGGTGCAGACGGCGGCTGCTAACCTATAACAGCTAAGTCGGACGCCTGAATCTCCAATGGCTTCTGTTACCAGATATCGCGGCGTGCTTGATGATCTTTTGAGATCTTGTGAGGGCTGAAGAATGTGGTATGAGGGAATTGCTTTGAGGGAAAGTGAGCGGTAGACCGAGGTCTGAGCGGATGAATTAGACAAGTAGTAAAATACAATGACCTGGCACATCAAGATTTACATTTTGATATTATCCCATGCTGAGAGCAAAACATTGCTCCCAAATGACCAATATAAAAACATCAGGTTCGAATTGATTATTGAACGGGGAACTTTGATCTAATAGGGATGATGGCAGCACCACTATTTGATTGTGTATGTATTTCGTGCCACGGTGTAGCTGTATGCTATTCGGAAGGGGAAGAGGGATATATACGTGCTTTTGTGTCTAATGGAAACCGGTAACGCTCAAAGAATAGACCAGGTGCGTGCGTTGCTCCCTCTGAAAGGATCGCGGTCGGAGATTGGAGAACGGTGAGACTTGAGGACCTATGGTCCGAGACCTCTCCTTGGGTAATGTATATTGCCACCACTTCGCGTGATCTTCTCTGGAGTCTGTTCCGAACTCTTAGAATCGCTAGTGGCCTCATCCTTCTTCTCACCCTCCTCTTTGGCCCGTTTTGCCTCCTCATCTGCCTTTTCATTGCGCAGGTGCCTTCCATAGTCCTCCCATAGCTTCTCCACCTTCTTCCCAAACAGATTCTCCCACAACTCTCCATCTTTATACTTCTGTCCTCTTAGGCCATCGTTGATCTTTCTAACACTGCCCTCCCCAAACGTCTTCTCTAGGTACTCAAGAAAATACCCGGTATGTTGATACCCAGCGTCCCAGTCCCCATCACTCTCCTGCTTCCAATGCGGCGGCACAAACCCCGACTTCAGTCTCACCCAGTCTGCAATCCCCTCTATCAGACCGCCGGGCGCAGACCCCTGCGCGTTCCATTGCCAACAATGCACCATCTCATGCCGGATTACGCCCAGCATTTCCTCCTTCTTCCGCCCCTCGGCAATGCCATTGATGTAGTCTGTTGAGAAGTGTATCTCCTTGTGGTCATCGTCGAAGTCTTTGCCGGTTGTGTAGGCCACGCCGCCCATTGGCCGTAGGATCAGAGTTACGGAGCGGGTTGAGGGGATACAGTGTGTGGGGAGGTCTTTATAGAGCCAATATAGGACGCCCGAGACGGCATCTTCGATAGCGTTTGAAGCAGAGAGGTGTTTAAAGAAGGAGTGTGTGCCTGGTTGGGAGAGGTCGCGGAGCTCGAGGCGGAGGAGAGGCGTGCGCTTTGGTTTGGGGGCTGGGAAGGTCGAGGCGGCGGCGGGGTCTTCTGTGGCGGAGGACATGGCTTGTTGAAAGTATATAGGCGTGGGAGGTGGCATAGGGTATTGAGCAATAGGGCGGAGGAAGTGTTCGAAGTTTGTCGTCGTATGTATTGGGAAGTTAGGACATCTGGACAGGTTACGAATACTTGGTACGAGCAGGCATGGCAGCCTTCGCTTACGAGTCTGAACAACGAGGCAGAGGATGGCTTCAGGAGAACACAGCCCCGAGAAGTACAAATATTAAATGGATACGTAACCTGTTCAAGGTATTGGCGATCCAATTGGGCTTTTCTTCTTAATCCTGGCTTTCAATAGTGACCGTTAACCATACCTGTCCCAAGCTCGTTGCGGGGCGGGGCTAACTTGGGTGTTGAACTAAGAACATTTATCGATGATCTCCACTCCAATAGCCCCCGCATCTAGACAAACTTTTCACCACACTTGGAAACTTAGGATATGGTGCAATTATTTTCCAAACATCTCCATTCACAGGGGTTATAGCGCAGTTGGGAGCGCGTTAGCCTGAAGGTCCTCCACAGTAGACCTGCAAGCTAAAGGTCACCGGTTCGATCCCGGTTAACCCCATTTCTTTTGCCTTTTTGAGTTCCTAGAACACTTACTTTTTGGCTTGCCAATGTAGTTATGTAGAGAACGTGAAGTTGACGTCTGCAGGGTAACATTTGTGAACGCACTCCTTGATTCAGTTTTTTGTTGACCGAAAGCTAATTGAACAGTGATCAAAATAAGATGTCTGTGTTCTACCTCAGTAACACATCGCCTTCATTATACAGCTCGTCTACGACTAGTGTATTTTGCAGTGAGTATCCAGGTATGCTCGTTGCGAAATTCAATTAAGCCGCGAGATCTGCCAAAATGCTATGTAAAGCCTCATGCTCCACCTGATGAACACTTCTAACGTTCTAATGATCGCATCCCGAACATGATTTCATCTTACGCTACTTGTAAAATCGTGGTATCGTGGCAATCATCAGAATAGCCAGCTTAATAGCAAGTACATCGCTACCTTTACTCCTTTAGATCCGTAGACGACCCTATGAATAAGTCGGGGAAAATCCCCCTCAACTCATCAAGATCTCGGATTGTGTGTTGACTGGCTGGATGTGCGGGTTCTGGGTCTTTCTCATCAAGAAGATGTACCGCTGTCCAACCTAGCGCGTCGGCGGCTTTGACGTTGAGGTGAGAGTCGTCTGACGGGAGTGCCGTCAGTGTGGGTTTGGAACAAAGTGAGATGTTGAGTATATTACTGACCGACAAAGAAGCAATCTTTTGGGAATTTGACTTCTGCCTCTTCCATAGCTTTTGCGAACATGTCTGGGTGAGGCTTGCAAAGGAAGCGTTCCGCGCCATAATCACAGTAGGTGATGCCATCGAACATGTCATCGATACCAAGAAGCTTTACGACTCTCTTTCCATGAGTTATATAAGCATTAGTGAACAGCCATAGCTTGACCTTGCTACGGTCAATATCCTGGAGCATCTTTCGGAGTTTCGGAATAGGCTTGATGACTTGCTCCAGCGGCAGCGCGTCGCTTGTTGCTTTAGCATTTCATGTCTATTTTCCTCAGCGAAGAAGACATACTCTACTTTAGTGTTGTATTCGAGAGCATCAACTTTATGATGCCGCACCAGCCCTTCGATTGCCAGGCCGTACTCTCGATAGTACTTGAAATGTAGCGTGTTGGCATCCTCCTGAGAGAGTGCCAGATGAGTCTGGAAGTATTGATCTGACTACGATGAGACGAGATGGTCCCGGTAAATCCAACTGAAAAGCACACTCGGCGCAGAGAGAACTCTCGTCAACATACCGATCAATACGCCCATCATGTGGGCTATGTTCGTGCCTAGATGAATAGAGACGTCAGGACAGTGACTTATTGGCAGAAAGTGAGTAAACCTACTTTTTGGATACAGCTAAGTTCGAATGAAGTTAGTGACTGAAGAGGTAGTTTCTACGCTCAGGATACTGACACAGTTGTCGATGTCGAAGAAGAAGACAGGCTTCTGAGGAATCGGCTCGGCCATCTCGACGTCGGGAGCACCTTGAGGGTGCGTATGCAAAGTGTTATGGAAAATAAATACTCCCAATGCTATGAAGAAGGACGGTCAATGGACCTGAAAGGAATGCAGCTGCACATTCAACTAAGCGGTATTTGAGGAGGGATGTTGCTGGTGACTGAATGATTCACACCTGGAGCACGTGCACGCTGCGCCAAGTGCTGGCAGCAGTACTTTGTAGAGTAGCGTCTCGCAAAGTTGTCGACGGCTCCTCTCGCCCTTCCCATCTCCACACACCACCACCCACCTTCTTCATCTCTCCCTTTGCCCTCTGGCCATCATGTGTCAGCGTCACCATAAAGCATAACTCCAGCAGCTCAGATTGACAACGCAGCTGCCTCTAACACGCGCCCACCGCGCAGAAGTTGTTCTTTCACGCGATGGCGTCCGGGGCCACAGCACCGCCGTACTTGAATGGTGCGAGTCCAGCCTCCGTCGAGGAGCGTCGCTGGACAGACTTCTACGCGAAGCTTTTTGAGCTGCGAGATGAAGTGTTTGCTGGCAAACACCCGAGGATCAAACTCCCTGCCTCCGTGCTTGAACAGGTCGCACCACGTCCGCCTCAGAACAACTCCCACTACTCGTACTCATCGAGACCAACCACTAACGGCACTCCCAACGGGGCCTACGCGGCTCTCCCTACCCCTCCACGCTACCCAGACAATTCGTCGCTCCAGTATCAACCTGGCTCCTATCAACCTCAAGCTTCTAACGGCCAGCGATCCTTCAATGCAAATCCTGCATCAAGCATTGACCCTGTTCTGCTCACAAAGTCTGATGACTTAGTCAGGGCAGAGTTGCAGCTGAAGCGCCAGCGGGTAGAACGAGTCCTGAAAGACCAAGTCGACAAGAAAGCCCATTTCAAGGACATCGACGCTGAGTCTCGACTTGACGTAGACGGTCTTCTTGCCGAGGCCTTGCAAATTGTGAAGCCAGTATCAGGCCTACCGTCTGCCACTAATCGCAACAGCGATGGAAATGGGAGTGATTCGGTCGACGAGAACTCATACTACTCAAGTCAAGTAAATAGCAGTTGGTCTTCGGACGAGAATGAGACACCCCAAAAGCTCAACAACGGTGCTGACGCTGGCGCTACCAATTTGCAGGGCACAGCTCCACTCCCTAAATCAGCCGCAGCTCCCTCCAAAGTCGCCCCAACCTCGTTACCTACCCCACATGACGAGGAGCCGTACGAACCCGCCGACGATATCGAGCTTTACGAGCCCCCAGTCACTGCCGTCCTCGACGACGAAGATGACGAGTCGGATTACTCTCCACCGCCTGCCGCAGACACGTTCGTTCAACCTCGATCAGCAAAGAAGTTTTCCGCAGCAAAAAAACGTAGAGAGCGCCACCAGAAAAACCTGGGAAGCAAGGAAAACGGCGGTAAAAATTCCTCTCGTGTAATGCCCATCATCGCCCCTCGTGGTGCAATGCACATCGTCGCCCCTCAGCCTGCCAGAGTTTCTCCCTTAGCGTATGCGAAGCTTCCCCGCATGGACCAACCCCGTCGCAATAGCCAGAGTGATAATGGACGTGGACTAATTTCCCCTCGAACTGACGACAACCGGGGGAACAACTACTCTGGGCTAGGTCAAGGCGACCAGCCATCCCCTCGGATCTCTAGGAGACAGAGTCCTGCCGGACCACAACAAAATATCCACAATCCCAAGAAACGGAGGAGAGAAGTCGAAAATGGCAAAGGCCGAGCTGGAAACAAGCGCGTTGCATTATCCCCCGAACTAGAAACAGAGGTTGAGGTCGAACCATATATCAAGGAGGAGCCTATGTCCCCTCCTCCTCTGGCCGCAAGTACATCGGACTCCTACAATGCCAATCGACGACCCTTGCGACAACTACCAGACGATGTTGAGATTGTGTCCGCACGCGATGCTCGACCACCACCCGTTTATTACAGGGAGCAAGATCCACTACCGCGGACGTACAGGCAGATGGACGAACCGGCATCACCAAGCTTCGTTCGGGTACCATCACGCACAACTCACCGACAAGTTGATGACCAGGATCTGAGGCGAGTTGCCAGCCTTCAGTATGCTCGCCGTCCGTACTCTCCTTCAGGCCCGGAACCGGTACCGTATTCTCCGACTGATGTTCGACATGTTCGTGCTGCCTCCAACGCGTTCAACGATCGCCTAGCACAGCAATCGTACCGCCAAGCTTCAGTGCGTCCTCCAGCAGATCAGCCCCGTTACATTCGCGATCGTTCCCGATCACCAGTCGTACGTAAATTCCCGATACAGATAAAAAGTTTCCCAGCAATCTGTTTGTTTGAAAAGATATTCAGGAAGTACCCCGAGACAACCACAGTGGTGTCTTGGAGTCCTCTGAAGAAGTGTTTCACGCAATATTACTCTTCACAAGAAATCAATATCCGGTTTCCCACTCTGGTTCTGAAACATTTGCTAACTTTATTACTACCTTAAGACACAGGAATATCTACCAAGAGCACACACTCCTCAAGCAATGGCGCCTCCGCCTCGTCAAATTGTTGTTGACCAGTATGGCAATAAGTACTATGCCTCGCCGGTAGCTGTGGATCCGAGAGCATCAATGGCACCACCTAGCCGACGCGTCGAAGTTGACCCATACGAGCGGGCTGTCACACGAGAGCCTTTGATGCGAGCACCGGTACGCATCCCGGATCCTTATGATGATGGTGATGATCACCACAGGATGCCTCCGCCCCCGTTACGGCGATACGTGGAGCCGGAAGTTGAGATGATCGAGCCTCGGTCATATCGACAAAGAGGATTCTCCATGCGCCCAGCGGAACCAGAATATCTCCCCATGCAAGAGCCTTTGCCGATGGAACGTCGTCCAGTCGCAGCCTATGAGGAAATGGGCCCACCGCCACGAGAGTATGCCTCCAGGTCTTTCAGCGTCCGCCCTGAACCCCCTGTGAGGCGCGAAGCACCGGGCGAAT
The DNA here is from genome assembly GCA_010093605.1 of Lophium mytilinum. Classification (NCBI taxonomy): domain Eukaryota; kingdom Fungi; phylum Ascomycota; class Dothideomycetes; order Mytilinidiales; family Mytilinidiaceae; genus Lophium; species Lophium mytilinum. The sequence goes on along the minus strand of MU004181.1, from coordinate 2,743,377 downwards.
ACATCACACGCCACGAGAGCGTCCAGCCTGGCCTTGCTAGGCGAGTCGATCCGGCCCCGCAGCGATACCGCGAGGTTAGTATGGTCCCGGTAGACCCGTATGCCGCTGGAGACGACCGCCGATATGCGTATGCCGCGCCACCGCCGCCGCAGAGACGGTACTTGGATGAGCAAGATCGGCCGATTGAGGTCGCACATGATCCGTACGCGGGGGAGCCGAGAAGGGTGAGTTATCGCTACTGAAAATGTGCGGTCCTGTTGTTTGAGTGGCCATTGGCTGCTGTCCACAAAAGTAAGTATAATTCTCCTATCGGGCTTGGTTTTCGTGTTTGGAGAGAGCGGAAGGAGAGGCTGTGAGCGGGCTATTGGCTGCTGTCCACAAAAGTAAGTATAGTTCTCTTATAATGCTTGGTTTTCGTGTTTGGAGAGAGCGGAAGGGCGAGGGTGTGAGCTGTATGGGAGGTCATCTGTCGGCTCAGCCAGATTATAGGGGAGGTCAGAGCGGTGTTTGAATACGATGCGATTGCTGCGTCGTGCGGTAGCAAATTAGGGAATGCATGTTGTCGGCCTGTTTGATAATCTGTTCATGTGCTGTCGCTTATGATGAATACACATATAGAGCAGGCACTGCGAGAGCAAGGCAATCAGGTAAAAACGTGTGCAGCCGTGATGATAACCTAAACTCGCTTTTGCCGCCAAGCCGCAGAGGGAGATCGATGCAAATGCCAAGACGCTAATCCTTATCAACGCATTCATTCATCAACACCTTCAATCAAGCAGAGAGTATGAGCAAACGTCCTGATATTACTTGGCTGCAAATGAATGCCTATGCCAATCCTCTTAGTACCGAAAATCATAGACGCTCCCGGCCAGTGGCGGGGGTGTACGCCCTCTTTCCTGATCTCTTGCCTCTTATCAGAAGTCTTCGTCTACGGGGTATATGTTGCTTGAAACGAAATCACTTTCCGCGTAGGAGACGCAATTCTATGGGTTCAGCCCACTGACTGATCTACTCATTATCCGTTCTCCCTCTGCCCAATCGTACCACTCAGAATCCCCTTCAGCGTCTTCATCGGCACCGGCTTGGTCAAAAACAGATCAACACCACAGTTCAGCGCCTCGTGCTGCGAGCTCGCACTTCCCATCCCCGTCAGCGCTACTATCTGGGACCGCGGGAGCTGGTTCGCGCGCTCGTACTCGCGGATGTTGCGGGTCGCCTCGAAGCCGTCCATGATGGGCATGTTGATGTCCATGAAAATGGTCGTGAAGGGGATTGGGGTAGATTTGTAGGTGTTGAGGGCGTCAAGGCCGTTAATAGCGGCGGCGCAAGCGAGGCCGAGTTTTTTGACGGTTGTCGTGATAATCTGTCCATTTGAAGCGGTTAGTGGGGGTGTTAATACGGGAATGAGGGGGCTGGGCCTACCTTGAGGTTTATAGCATTGTCGTCTACGCAGAGAACGTGTTGGCCGGGTGGGTCTGAGGGCTCGGGATTGATAGACGCGGGGGTGGCAGAAGTGATGGGCTCGGGAATGGTTTCGGCTGGGACTGGAGAAGTGACGTCTGTGATGTGGACAGCAACCATTGCCTCTTCGAGCTTTGAAGTGTTGAAGCCGGACTTGGTTCCGTTCACTAAGGCTTCCGACACGGCTTCTTCATCATTTGTGGTATCGGCATCGGCACTGATGTGAACGTGTTCGATGAAAGGCTCTTCTGGTGTAGCTTCACTCGCGTGTTTTTCTGACGCCACAGCTCCGTTGAACACCTGCTTAAGGTACGCTGCCATCTTTTTGGGACCAACCCTAAAATATGTTAGATCGGCCGGGGAATTCGAATGCTGCAGTTCAAAAAGTGCATAACTTACGGATAGCGCATGTAGGCCACTTTTCTCCCATCAGTGGCTAATTTCCGCTTTCCTACGTGGGAGTTCGAGCGAAGGATGAGCAGAGGCGCTAACTCGTGGCCGGTAGCTTCTGAACCATGGAGGTCCCAAGTAGCTTTTGATGAGTCAAAGGTCGATTCCTCGGTAATGTACAGATCAGCCTCCGTCACGCCTATTTCCGTGTCTAGAGTAACATTGGCGCCGAACCAATCTTTCAGCAGAGTTTGAAGAGAGGTCTGAAGAGACAGCGCCCGTTTAGACGTGTTAGAGTCAATTTCGAAGTGATCTGGTGATGGGTCTGTAGATGGTACAATGATGCGTATGTGGCGGCCCTGGAACGAGGATGAAACGGTAGGAAGATCCAGTTCCAAGAGGCGAGCCGGCGGAGCTTTGACAAGCGGAACTGATATCTTGACACGTGTGCCAACTCCAGCTTCACTTTCGACTTCAATCATTCCCTTGAGGCTTGTTACGAGTTGGTGTACGATACTAAGTCCGAGGCCGGTGCCGACACTAAGAGTATTTTCCTAAAGAAATCGTTCAGCACACCAATACCATGTCAGAAAGATCGGAGTCGAAGTCATACTTGGGCGAAAGGTTTGAACAAATGGTCTTTCTGATACTGGGCGCTCATTCCTGTGTTATTGTGAGTCATATGCAGCGCGCCTTTACTGAGAAGGCATTACCTATACCCGTATCGGCAACCTCAAAGCAAATAGCGTCACCTCCGTCCGTGGTTCCTGGCATAGCTTCAACTCTTAAAGATGCTTGAATTGTGCCGGAGCCAGGTGTGTACTTGATCGCGTTGCCAAAAACGTTCATGACAATCCTCTTCCATGCCCCGACATCGAGCTCTAGGATCCATGACGATCGATTTTCGATGTTGAATGTGACTAACGGTGATTCCTGTGTTATACCTTCCTGAGATGAGGGGTTCTGAGAATGAATCCAATGCTGGCTGTGTTGGTCCATGTTGGGAGAGGTTCTAGAGGAATATCCGTTGAATCCAAGATATACCCCTTCAATGACATCCTGAACCAGGAGGCTCATATCGACATCCTGCTTGATACTCATTCGGACGTCGACTTCTTGAGGCTTTTTGGGGACGTCAGGGCTACTTGACTGAGGCTTAAGCAGACTGTTGATTTTAGCAAAGTCAAGGAGATTAGTCAGAGTATCAAGAAGAGTGTTGCCGCATGATTCAATCATAGCAACCATGTCTGAAACATGATCAGAAGCGGATGGACCCAGCGACTCTCTGAGAAGCTCTGAGCTAGCAAGAATGCCATGTAGTGGACTCCGTATCTCATGACTCAAACTTGATATGAAGTCAGACTTGGCCCTCTATATTATGTTAGCTTCATAGCATCAAATCTGGACGGAGAAATCTTTACACTGGTGGCCATAGCCTCAACTCTTGCCACTTCAGCCATTATCGAATTACCGAACGCTGATAGGTATGTGAGATCTGTCGGTCCGAAGAGACGTTCAAAATCTACATGGTTTAGTATGAGCTTGTGATGCACTGTAGCCAGACTTGATACTCACCAGTTGTCCAGGCAATTACAGCTGCAAAGAAGCCTGAAGAATCCTTTCGTTAGCATAGAATACATCCGTAGTGAAGAAGTACCGACCGTCTCGGTGCACATCCCATAATGGAAGGAAAATAATTGATCGTGACCCTTCGAATGACTCAAAGAACTTGGAAGCCTCCAATGTTCCCTGAGATGTATTCGGTTCATTCGAACTCATGAGACTGGGGTTAGCAGTTTTCGCTTCTTTGTCCGAGAGCAGTCCGAATTCATCAGCTGAGAATATCCGCCCGTTAGGATGAGAATCAATCATTTGCTGCAGCAGTCTTTCGGGGAGATTGAATAAGTCTTCATCTTGTGAGTCCTCGTTGGCTGCTTGTGCTGACAACGAGAGACCCAGTATAGCGCAGACCATCTGGTTCTCCGTATCCTCAGCTCCAAGTGCACTGTGAGTAGTAAGACTAGCGTCGTTGCCCTGTGTCGGAGAAGATGCAAAATCCGTGGTTGTCTTTCGATGGGTTGAATGGGCATCGAGGAAAACGACGCCAGAAATGTCCATTGAATCACGGATGAGACTTCCTGCGACTGCCACAATATTCTGAATTTCTGGTGTGACGACTGACTGTTTCTGATGCGAGTTTGGTAGCTTGGCAATGCTGCGGCTGCGAGACTTCTTGGCAACAACAGCCTCTATAGGAGTATCAAGGTTCTTTTCGGGATCAGGAGTAGCGACTGGGTCCGGTGGCATGCTGTCAGGCGTAGTGAGGGGAAACGAGTTGATATTAGAGTGAACGGTGGACGGCGTGACGGCGATGCCGTCGGAGGACGAAAGAAACGAAGACTCTGCGCCAGAATCTGGTAGAGTGAAGGTCCGGACAGCGTCTTTTGACTGGAAATTGGCAGTTCGAAGAGCACTGTTGGATTCTGGTTCAGAAACTCGTAGGAGCCCCTTGCGCTGTCTTTTATGCATTCGCGCCGTGCTATTGAGACACGAGTCTCCATCCATGAACATTCCTAAGCCTTCCAGGAGATGATTGGTGCGAGATTGCATGGTTTTTATCCTCATGTTTTCTAGATGCTCCATTATAGCATGGGATGTTTCGGTCAATACGCTCACGCACTCATCGTCCAGATCATCTCGAAGCCTAAAGAGCATAGGTGAGCTTCGCCTGCTCGGATGAACGAGGAGAGAAGGTTACCTGTTGTCGACTATACAGTAGCTACCTATAACATATCCTGCGGGAGAAATCAAGGGGACTTCGACATAGCAGCGCATATAGGGCCACCCTTTGACGTACGGCCGTTCACTGTATTCCGGGTCCGCTTGGAAGTCACGAATTATGTAGCGGTGGGAATCAGCAGTGATATTTGCGGAGTCAATGGCCAGTTTTCCAGTCTCGTCGGTGAACAGTTTCATAGTGCCGGGACACACGCCCCAAGAGATGTCAAGCTGTGAGGTGCCCAAATAGACCTCGTCGCCTGGGCTACATCGCTTGGAGTCCTTGAGCGAGACGGTCTTGGTCGCCTCAGCCACAATATACTGATGCTTGCCATCGATCAGGGACACAAACGCCCGATTACTGTTAAGACGAATGGCGCCAAGCTGAGTGAGACCGGTTAATATGCGATCCGGGGAAATATTGGGTTGGATAGGTGTGCCGCCTGTTTGCGGGATGGGACTGATGGAGGCAGCGGCAAAATAACTGAAGGGATATCAAGGATTAGCTTATCGTAGTAGGCAAAGTATCTTGCTCATTGCTCGGTACCTTGAAAGATCCCGCAGACGCTCGCGCTCAGCAATAGTGATAGGAAGAGGCTGCGCGCTACAGATGGCCGAAATGGACGGAGACAGGGACGCCATATCTCGCGGGAGGTGAGGTTTGGCGAGAGGGGCGCCGTATGATGTTGAGTTCACATGTTCTGATGAGGGTATAGTAGCAGTAGGGAGAGGTCGCACACGGCAGCTCTACGGAGGACTTAGTTGAAGAGTTGGAGTTGCAGCTGAAGGCGGGACGAAGGATTCACGGCTCGCTTCGGCGGGGGACGACCCAAAGACCAGGTGCCAGGGTGTCGGGCAGCTGCAGGGTGTGCGGCACACGGTGCCGACCCGGCGGTGCATCCGGCGGTGCATATACTTCACGGCAAACGCTAGAGCCATATGGCATTTAGGAAGACGATGGGCAGGATGCCCGCTGCAAGTGCGGGAGGACCCAGGCATCGGAGGGACTCCGTAGACTCTGCGGCACTCCCGCAAGCACCAATTAGAGAAGCCAGCCCAAGAATTGAATATTCGGTCGTGCCATCAGTAGTCTGGCCTGACGACAGTTCCAGGCGTTTGCTGGGCCGGCTTCCAAAGCTTCTGTTCGCGCAGGCAGACAGTGGCGGTGGCGCACGTGGCTGCATCCGATTCACTGTGCCTAGTAAATGGCGCCCGGGGCGGAGGCCGTCGCATCGTCACATGGAGGAGAGAGCTGGAGGAGCTGGAGTGGCCGAGTGGCCTGATGTTGGAGAAGACGTGAAGTGGGATGTAATCTTATCTAATCTGATAGTCACGTGACAGCGTGCTGGAGACTACGCGCCCTCCCTCAACCTGGAACCACTTCTGCGCAGCTCTGAAGCTCGCAATGGGCTGAAATGGCCACTATCAAGCCCATCGAGGGCAGGTCTGTGAGTGCCACCATCTGCTACTGACTGCACCGTGCTCACGCCTGCTAGGTCCACCAAATCCAATCCGGCCAGGTCATTGTCGACATCTGCTCTGTCGTGAAGGAGCTCGTCGAAAACGGCCTGGATGCTGGAGCTACATCCATTGGTATGTCTACCCAGGACCAGCTCATTGCCATTATCTGCTATGGCAGTGCTGACTTCAGTTTGTTCAAGAGGTACGCTTCAAGAACCACGGGCTGGACTCCATTGAAGTGCAAGACAACGGCGAGGGTATTGCGCCGGATGATTACGAGACAATAGGTAACAAACGTCTTCCCCGCTTCCCAGCAAATAAAAAGCCTCTAACTCTTTACAGCTCTGAAGCACTACACCTCCAAACTCTCTTCCTACGATGACCTCTCTTCCCTCCAAACCTTTGGCTTCCGTGGCGAAGCCTTATCCTCCCTTTGCGCGCTTTCCAACTTCTCCATTACTACAGCAAGAGCACTGGATGCCCCCAAAGGCACGAAACTCGACTTCAAAGTCTCAGGTGCGCTGAAGGGCACATCGGTGGTGGCCAGCCAGAAGGGAACGACAGTCACTGTCGAGAGTCTCTTTAACAACTTGCCTGTTCGACGAAGGGAATTGGAGAGGAACGTAAAGCGAGAATATGGAAAAGTCCTGGGCCTGCTGCACGCGTACGCTTGTGTCAGCGCCAGCGTGCGCTTTTCAGTCAGCAACCAAATGCCGAAAGGGTAAACAGTCTTAGTACACCTCACGTCGTCATAAATCTAACGTTCAACCTAGGAAGAAAGTGGTAGCATTCTCTACCAAGGCAAATCCGACAACCCGGGATAACATAGCAAACATCTACGGTGCCAAGACGTTGCTCGCCCTGGTTCCTCTAGAATTGAAATTCGAAATGGACCCTTCTGCGAGACCAACCCAGAGTGCCAAAGATTGGAGCACGCAAGAGGATTGCGGGTCGAGCAGGGTCGAAATTCTCGGTCATATATCACGCCCTGTAATAGGCGAGGGTCGACAGGCTCCTGATCGCCAAATGTTCTTCGTCAACTCCCGTCCTTGCGCTCTTCCCCAAGTCTCAAAAGCTTTCAACGAAGTGTACAAATCGTACAACGTTACGCAATCCCCTTTCATTTTTGCCGATCTCAGGATTGATACTAACGCCTACGATGTCAATGTTTCTCCTGATAAGAGAACCATTCTTTTGCATGACCAAACCACCCTCTTAGAAAAACTAAAATCCACATTGACACAACTCTTTGAAGAACACGACCAAAGCGTGCCTCAAGCACAGCTCTCGGTCCGCAAACTGCCTGACTATCGGCCGTTGACCGTAGCGCGGGAATCTCCAGGCGTGGCTCGGGAGCTTGACCTGCCCTCGCCTGGCGCAAATGAGGAGGATAATGTAATACGCAGTGAACACCACGAACCGCAGTCGTCTAGAAGTAGCGACGCAGCGGCTCCACACCATGGTACGCCAATCAGTCTCATTCAGAACTTTGTTGGACGGAACGCGGAACTTAGAAATGAACGCTCACCAACAGTCACCGAACCAGGGGCCATCTCGAGGGGAAAGGAAAAGCTTATAAAGTTATTGCATTCGAAAGATGGAACGGTTATAGATGATTCGGACAGACAAGCTCTAGAACAGGACATTTCTCAGGACCTCCCATTTCCTGCTTCGTCGAGGAGTCCACACGAGGTCCAAGACTTCAACGCTCGCATAGCCTCGCAGCATGCGAAAGAAATGGAGAATGAAGCTACGATGTCGCCCGAGTCGCCACCAGAGCAAATTATCGCGACGATCAAGCAGACCCCGCAGAGAGCCACCCAGAGCACAATTCAGAATGCATTTGATAGGATGAGGCTCAAAAGAACTCCTGTAGAAACAGCTACAATCACTGTCGGAGATACTACTACGATAGCAACTGTCGGAAGTACGCCAAGGAAACGCCGCCGCATCCATACTCCAAAATATGGAGTCAATGCAACGCCGACGCCATTGTTCGGAAGCGCATTAAAGGCGTTTGCCGCTCCAGGCACTCGAGTAGAAAGTGAAGAGGACAGCGACGAAGGTGGTGGTGATCCGTTAACAAGAGTAGACAATGCCGAGCCAGAGAGTAGTGGCTCTGTCGAAAATGAAAGTCACAGCCCGCCTGCTGATCCGGATGCAGACGAGAGGCTTGATGGGGAGTCAGAGACAGAAGACGTTGATCAAAACCCTCAAAGTAAAAACCATAGCACGGAGCAGATTGACGAGACTGGCGAAGTAGTAACAGAGAATGGGAACGAGGACGACTCTGATGGCGAGTATGTGGACGAAGAAGAGAAGAAGTTGCGTGAAGACGCCAAAGTTGCACGAATGATTGCAGCAGCAGAACAAGCGGCTGCACGACCTTCCCAGGACAATGTCAAACGTGCAGCGACTGTTTTGAGAGGCACTAGCAAGCGCTATTCCACTCTCCAGCTCGTCCAATATATCGAAATATCTATTGAAAACCTAGGAGAGAGACTCTCGTCCTTGAATCAGGCAATCGGCGCAACTGTCAACGAGCTCTCGGATGCTGTTGAAGAAGAGGATACTCGTGCCAACCTAGCAACACTCGCAACTCCCGAGGAGCGACTTTCTCTCACCGTTGCCAAATCTGACTTTGACCGTATGCGAATAATTGGGCAGTTCAACCTCGGCTTCATCCTGGCCGTCCGACCTTTCATTCCGCCGAAAGTCTCTGGAGGCCACAATATCAAATCCGCCTCTGATCTATTCATCATCGATCAGCATGCCTCGGACGAGAAATACAACTTTGAACGGCTAGCTAGTTCGACAACTCTTGTTCCTCAGCGCCTTGTCCGCCCACATCCTTTGACTCTGACCGCTATTGAAGAGGAGGTCATTCTCGCCAACGAATCCGTTCTTCTTGCAAATGGTTTCATCGTTAGCATCGACACTTCTGGTGATTTGCCGGTGGGAGAGCGCTGTCAACTACTCGCCTTACCCATGAGCCGGGAGGTTACATTCAAACCTTCTGACCTCGAGGAATTGCTAGCACTGCTCTCCGAGCACGGCCACATCGGACAGGAAATCCCGCGTCCGACCAAAGTCAGGCGTTTGCTCGCCAGCAGAGCTTGCAGGGGAAGCGTCATGATAGGCAAAACATTGAAGCTCGGTCAAATGGAGAAGGTGGTGCGGCATATGGGTAGTATGGAAAAGCCTTGGAGCTGTCCGCACGGCAGGCCCACGATGCGACATTTGTTCGGACTAGGAGAGTGGCAGAGCTGGGAAGAGGGACAAGGCATAACGGGCTTGGGTGAGCAAATAGGTAAGACAGACTGGGGAGGCTGGGCGAAGGCGAAGAGCAGAACTTAATTCTCAGGGACATCTGTTAGTATCATTTTAGAGCATACGAGCTCGCTATTTGATGCTCTCTCTCTACAAGAGCTCATTTCTAGTCATGACGAACAAATCCTAAGACGTTCTAAGTAAACGCGCGTATGTCAACTACCTTCTAAAGTGAAGGCTACCTCAGAGTTCATTACTGTGTTCGCTTACATAGAAAATGACAAGCGTTTTCCACAAGTCTTTTGGCCCATGGTAAATCGAGGACGCTATAAAAATGGTATGTGTTTCGGTCATGCAGCACAAGAACCCGACCTATCTGTGTTGCAGAGCCACTTAAAGGTGGTTTTAGGTTGACGAGAACTGTATACATGAAATTTGCATACCGAATGCATCATTCGATCAGTGCCACGATATCAGTCAGCGAAGAAGAGTGGGTCGTGACGTTGGGTCACTGGGGTCAATATTACCCCGCCTCCCTCCAGGTATAAAAGAGTCATTCCATCCTTCGTGCCACGAACATCCTCTTTCGACCCGCAGCAATACAAAACACCAGCCTACACAACTCGTAGTTTTATACCTACCCCTAATTCGAGTCCCAATGGCTGACGTGTCTCAGGTGCCAAAGCAAACAGCAAAGTACTGCCCACCACAATGGCGGAAGACATGAAGCCCATGCGGGAATTATCCCCAATCAGTCAAGGTATTTTCAATGTGCACACATTGAGCATGAACCGGTGTCCGTTCCTAGTGCCTTCTACTCTCCCGTCTTAGGGAGGAAGGGGCGCTAGGTTCGGTCTGAGATTATACGGTTATCGAACTTGATCTGGATAATACCAGCGAAAGGATTCATGCCTTCCCTTAACTTTGCCATTGGGGACCTCTAACAGATGGACAGACAAAGGGTGATAGTCGTTACTCTACCAAACAAAAGCAACAATGTCTCCACCAGTCGCCACCTTCGACGAAGTCGACACTAGCCGCACTGGCAATGCCTTTGCCGTCAAGAAAGACCTCCCGGGTCATGCCGTTGGGAATGGTCATACCAAAGCTCATCAGACCCTCGAGGCTATGGCCAGCAACTGGGAGAATGATTTTTCTTTTGCCCCAATTCGCGAGTCTCAGGTCTCGCGTGCTATGACTCGCCGTTACTTCCAGGACCTGGACAATTACGCCGAGTCCGACATTGTTATTGTCGGCGCTGGTTCGTGCGGACTCAGTGCCGCCTACATGCTCGGGAAGCAGCGTCCGGACCTGAAGATCGCCCTCATCGAGGCTTCTGTCTCCCCAGGAGGAGGTGCCTGGCTCGGCGGCCAGCTGTTCTCCGCTATGGTGATGCGGAAGCCTGCGGATGCGTTTCTGCGCGATTTGGGCGTAGCGTACGATGACGAAGGGGACTTTGTTGTGGTGAAGCATGCGGTAAGCCTTTCCGTCCCCACAGTGACTAGTTGTTTAGCACTGTATGTTTCTTCAGAACTGACAAAGGTTCCGCTATAGGCCCTCTTCACCTCGACCCTGCTCTCGAAGGTCCTCTCTTTTCCCAACATCAAGCTCTTCAACGCTACCTGTGTCGAAGACCTGATTACCCGCCCTGCCCCTACGTCCTCTGACCCTCACGCCGTCCGCGTCGCTGGAGTGGTCACGAACTGGACTCTCGTTGCCTTGAACCACGACACCCAGTCCTGCATGGACCCCAACACTATCAACGCACCCATTGTCATCTCGACCACCGGTCATGATGGACCTTTCGGCGCGTTCAGCGTAAAGCGTCTAGTCTCAATGCAGCAGCTTGAAAAGCTGGGCGGGATGCGTGGGCTGGACATGAACAGGGCTGAGGACGCGGTCGTCAAGGGAACGAGGGAGGTGGTTAAAGGGATGATTGTCGGTGGAATGGAATTGAGTGAGGTGGATGGGGCCAACAGAATGGGTAAGCATATGCTCATGCAGCTCGGTAATCAATCATGCTAACACGAAATCAGGCCCGACGTTTGGAGCGATGGTGCTCTCCGGTGTCAAGGCTGCGGAGGAGGCCTTGAAAGTCTTCGAGGAAAGGAAGTTGGAGAACAAGGAATGAGGCTTGTACCGAACGAAGATAATGTGAGACAAGATAGGAGATCGCGGTGAGGGACACGATGAAACAGTCTTCGCTTAGTACTTGATTATGTGCGAGGCCAGTAGTTTAAACCGAGAAAATGTCACTCTTTTATATCCCACATGAAGCGGTTGAAATAGTCTATGAGGTGACTTGCAAATGTCTTAAGCGCTCCTGCTATGAAGTTGAAGTGCGCTACGGAGTAGGAAATTACGAGTGGCACAAACTTACGCTTTGAGCTATACCCAGGCTCCGTTGAACACAGAGTGGCAGTGCAGCACCGTTTAACGCGAGCAATCAGAATGGCGACACATGTCGCTATGCCACGTTCAATAACATACCAAGGAAGCTGAAGCCGTTCTAGGTAAGTGTACACAACCATAGAGGGAGTGTGCGTCAATGGGATATGATGTTCCGGAACAGACTCACAGATGCGTGACTCCCCCTTTTTGTTCCAGTGAGGTTGGTACCTAGATGTAAACACAGAAGGAGATGCTTCCAAGGGCCGACGAGGCGAGCAAGCTCAGGCTTTATGTTTACAGTAGAACATCCACATATTGAAGATACCTGTCACCTCGAGAAATCTATGGTGGTGGTTATCTATGTAAGTTGTGCATGACCCCTGATCCCTGCGGAGTGAATTAAATCGTCGCGGGCAACAGCCACGCTAGAACACCAAACAACGTCAACACGGCGCCCAACGCGCACCCTCCAGTCGACACCAACACACCACCCCATGTTCTCTCCCCGCACCGCAACAGACTCCCAATAACACCACCGGCACTATGGAGGACCAGGCGGCCACCCTCCTCGCGGCCCTGAAGAAGCCCTCCACCGCCGTGGACACTAAGCTCGCCCTTTTCAACAACCTCAAGTCCAACATCAAGCATCTCCGCGTCCCTGAAGCTGCCCAGGCACCCATTCTCGAGTGCGTCAAGCTCGCTATCACAGCCTCCACCTCGGCCGCCCTCGTCTCGACCGGCTTCTCAACTCTCGGCCACCTTATCAAGCGTCTGGTGCTACAGGACCAGACGGCAGTCATCACAACGCAGAGCGGTCGCATCCTCCCTCTACTCCTCGATAAACTGGGCGATCCGCGCGAGAGCCATCGCAATGCCTCGTCGCAGCTCCTGGCCGACCTCTGGCCCCTGTGCCATGCCGACGTGGAGAACCTGATGCGAGACACGGCCATGAAAGGGAGCAATCCTCGCGCTAAGGAGATGTCGATGGAATGGGTCGTCAAGGTTCGGAGCCCCTTCCCCCAGGCCATATTAGAGCTAACAGCATGTCTAGATGAATCAAACCGAGGCTCTGCCGTTCCGCAGCTTCGTCCCTGGAATTGTCGCAAATTTGGAGGATGGGGATGGCATCGTAAGAGACACCGCCAAGAACGCTGTAGTCGAACTCTTCAAGTAAGTCTCATGCCAACCTCGTTTGCACGAGAGCTTGCTCGCAAGATCTCAAAATGGTTCGGTTGCTAATTTCTATATAGGACTGCGCCAGAACATGCTAAGTCCGACCTGAAGAAGCAACTGGTCGCATTCAACGTCCGGAAGTCGATCGCATCATATATCGTAGCTCACCTCGGTGGCACTGCCCCCGTTGAAGACGTAGTTGCGTCGGCGATATCTACATCAACCGCATCTGCTGATACAAACGCCGGCTTTGCTGATAGCATGATATCGGAGGCCCCACCGCCCGTTGAAGTCGTGCCAATGGATCCAATATACGTTCATACCCAGAGAGAACTCGATGACATATTCCGAGAAATGTTGCCACATTTCGAAGGGAGAGAATCAGAAGGCAACTGGTTACCTCGTGATAAGGACACTCTGAAACTCCGTAGAATCACCAAGGGGAATTCTCCGTCGGAGTTTCACGTTGCGTTCGTGACCAACATCAAATCGATGCTGGACGGCATTCTGAAGGTCGCAAATTCGCTACGTACGACTATGTCAACTAATGGCTGCTTGTTGATTCAAGAGTTAGCTAAGACACTTGGACCTGCTTTGGATCCGTCAACCGAAATTCTCCTACAAAGCGCCGTCAAGATGTGTGCGGCCACGAAGAAGATTGCCGCCGACAATGGCAACACTACGGTCGATGCGATTCTCCAGAATGTATCATATAACAGCAGACTACTACAGCATGTAGCTTTCGCAGCTTCTGACAAGAACGTACAACCTCGAATTTACTCCTCCAATTGGATCAAGACTGTGATCAGGAGACACAAATCACATATAGAGCACTCAGGTGGACTGGATCAGCTGGATAAGATAATAAAGAAAGGCCTTGCGGATGCTAATCCAAAAGTCCGAGAAGGCATGAGGGCAGCATACTGGACGTTTGCTCCTGTTTGGCCAAAGAAGGCTGAAGCGTACGTTGCTATCCACTAGAAATTTGGATGAGACTAACGATGATTGTAGTATCATGGCAGACCTTGATCCTAAGCAAAAAGGCCTCCTCGAAAACGCCCCTAGCAATCCCAATGGCCCACCCAAAGCTTCGGCGATCGCCCCAAGCTCTTTCTCGAAATCAGTCGGACCTAGTGGACCCAGACAAACTCTAAAAGAGAAGATTGCAGAGCAGAAGAGGGAGCGATTAGCAAAACAGATGCCCGCGCGTCCAAGCTCCGCTCAGGCAACCTTTTCTCCTGTGAAGACAGCGAAATCGACTTCAAATCTTCGCCAAGTTTCTACAGCTTCGAGCACACCACATTCCGCCCGGCCACCGTCTGCGATGTCTGGAAGCACTGCTTCAAGGTCAGGACTAGGAGCCCCATCCAGCACAACAGCATCGGGTGCCCTCATGGCTGCACCAATGCGTCGACCACGGAAACCAGAAATAGCCCGACCTGCAACCGCAGATCCGTATCACCGCCGAGCAGGAAAGAATGTAACACCTTCAATGACTCCTGAGAAGACCCCTGCTACGAAGAAGTCAGTCGCAACAACAAAGAGTACGATTCGCCCCAGGACGGGAACCGGACCAGAGCGTCCAAGCCCGAACATCAGTCCTATCAGGAGCAAGTCACGCCTGGAGCAACTTGCTAGTCACCGCAGGACGCCTAGCGGGGACAGCGCCCGCACAGCTAGCCCAGCAGGGAGTCCATCCAAGGATGAGGAGCTGACCATGGTAATGCCGCGAGGGAAATTCCTAGGCGGTAGTGAATCGCAAACTTTACCGTTCCGAAAGCGAGCGGGGTTGGAGAAGACTATGTCCGTGGATAGCGGCATTCCCCACGCCGGAGATGAAGATGGCTTCACTTTGGTCATCCCTAATATGTCTTTGCCACAGCCCTCAGGTCAGCAGTCACATCAACGCAGTCCTCCGAAGTCAGCTTCCAAGTTAGGTTTTGGAAGTCCTCGGATTGTAGGGGGCTTGGACACGACACCTGCCCTTGGGCTGTCAGGCAGTCCCCGTGTCCGTTCGCCAGATCGTACATATGGACAGGCCGGTGATGCGCAGGCAGACGAGGTTCAGGTGTATGAAGACCCATTTGTCGGCGACGAGCCCGGTGCAACATCTACAGACCCTGACAAGCCCGTATTGGAGGAGCTCCCTCTCAATGAGAAGAAAATCGAACGCCGGTTAAGCAGCGATAGTGTTGAGAGCGCGACAATGATGGGAGACGGAGCTGCTAGAGACGATGAGCCGTCACGAAGACATCACAAAACTACAAGCACTAGCAGTGTCATGCTCACGAATAGCAACGACTCACAGGTCACCCAAGAGCGCGCCGACGTTCTCAAGAATCGCAGGCTGCTGGCCAGTGGCATCGAACGAATTCGGGCAAAGACTCTCGATGCGCATGGATTCCGCCGACTTCAAGACCTAGTAAAGAACGATCAGGATATCTGGGGCTCGGATGGCGAGAAATTTGGGGATCTGCTCTTGGCTCTGTTGGACTATCTCGAGGCGCCTAACGATACTCTGAAGGCCCCGCCAGGCAAGGCACCCAACCTGAAAGTACAGGTGCTGGCGACGATCCGGGCAATGCTTGCCTTGTATCGCAAGGAGACCGCAGTCTACTATTCCCGCACTCTTTGTGCCATTCTCCAGACACGATCACACTACGATTCGGCGTCTCACATCGCCTCCGACCTGGAGCACACGGCCAATGAGATTGTCCGATATGGACAGACTAGTGACAGCTTGAATGCTGTGCTGGATCTGATCGAGTCCACTTCCCCTTCTTTCGCACGCGACACGCCGTCTCCAGCTTCCTCCGCTGCCTCATCTCCCACTCCGCCCAAGAAGGGCGCCCCAGTTCCAAACCGCACTACCACAATGGGTCTCAGCGTGCTCGCGCAACTCCTCCAAGTTGCACAAGCAAAGAACGTTGCGATCACGAACGTGCAAACCCAGCGACTCGGTAAGCTGGCGGTTCGATTTCTCGATGACACCGACCCAGACGTGCGCAAGGCGGACTTGGAGTTCTGCATCTCTCTGCATGAGCGCATCGGAGGTGAAAAGGACCTGTTCTGGAAGGCGGTCGCTGGCGCCCGCGAGCAGCATTTGAACTTGATCACGTACTTCCTTGCTCGGCGAGGCAAGGCTTGAGTGTGTGTAAGCACTGAGCGATGAAGCTGATTTGGGGACGTGAAGAGCGTTTACTCCTTTCAACCGAATGAACCAAGTAGCCGTGGTGCCGAGGTGTTTTTTCTTTACTTTCTGATTCATCTGGGCTGTTGGGATTAGGGATCGGCTAACGGAAAGGTGTTTTGGGTGATTTCTTTTCGTTCTCTCTCTTCATTGGGGTGACCAAAAGAAGGGTGAGGGTTTCTTGACATGAGCCTCTTTGAGCGTTATAAGCCTGCGGTATAGGATGAAGATGCCGCGGTCAGGAAATATACTTTTTAATGAAGGCTTCACAAGGCATTGTGGTTTCTGGTTCAGTGACAGCTATATCATTTGCATCCGTTTCCTGGAACCAGCTGACTTTTCGAAATACACCACTACGACGTAAGTCTGTCAACATTCTTTGCATTTGGTACCAAGTCTGAATAAAGATGGGTGGTAAGCCGCTGCCTGCCCCCCCGGATGAAACGGTGAAAAACAGACTATCATTCTTTTCCACGGCTCTATAGGCTCCAGGCTCCAGGCTCCAGGCTCCAGGCACCACTCCTCACTACCGGTAGCACGAATCCACCACTTTCCACGGCATTCCATACACCAGTCACTAGCGCCTTAGATTCATTGCATCCACCTATATAAGCCCCCTCCCACTCCGCACCTTCCTGAGAATTATACTTACCCTGTCGGGGTGGCCGAGCTCATGAATCCGGTTCCACCTGGCAGACTGTCCTGCATTGCACAACGCGGCGACGGCTGTCATGAATCTCCCTCGGGGGCTTCACTGGCGTAATTTTTGCTGGTCCGCTACCTGCCTTTTATGGCTTTTCATTGATTTACTCGCCTGGTGCGGGTGGTTGAAGAAGAGTTTTCCCGCTGTCTGTGCGAGATAAGGGTTTGCGTTTGGGTCTGTTGCCGTCAGGTCTGGCATCATCACCTGCGACTGCGTACTGGAAGAGGCTTCTTTCGTATCTACAAAGATATCGTGGAAGTTTACGTGGCATCGCTCAGTACGCAGAGGCGTTTGGGGGCCGCTGTAGTCTGCATTGTCTTGACTTTTCAATCGAATCTGGATTCATAGTAACGCATGAAGGGCTTCAGGCAGTGGTTAACACCAAACAGACAGAGGTTCGTCCTGGTGCCTTATGGATAGTCTATCTCAGAATTCACTGAATCGCGGCATCTTCCGAAGTATCTATGTTTTGGAGATACCGGTCCAATAGGCCCTGTTAATTTAATCAGAAGGCTAGTTGCCATACTCCAGTTGGTTCTTGTAAACTCACCCAGTCAATGCTCTCCGATCCGTCGATCATCTGTGACATGCTATCCGCGTATGGCAAGTCCGAATCGACAATTGGATCCGGATCCACATCCCCAGAAGGAACATCGTCCACGAAGAGAATACCAGCGTCATTTGCAGCCACCTTTTTTATCATCAGATCAAGGGCGAGTGCTGCAATGTGTGCCTCAGGAGAAGCTGCGCTGTTGATGGCCCATATTCGTTGGGATGTCTGGAGAGCTTGATACTGTCTGCTAGCAAGTTGCTGATAATCCCTTCCTTCTCTAGAGGCTCCCCTTCGGAATCGCATGCGGACGGAGAGATCCAGGCAGACCACCATAGCGGCCAAGAGAAAATCATGCACGGGCAGTGAGAAGAACATCCAGCGGTCCTCGTACAGCCGGCCACCAGGCTCACAGGCTTTGTGTAGATCCGCTTGGCGATAAAGGATATCCAGGGCTGCTTCAACGCAAGCACGCCGTGAGGATTCATGTTTAGGGTTTTGCAACTCGTAACTGATGTATCGTCGATGTAGGACGATAAGCCCTTTAAGGTAGAGGACCTCTATTGTACAACGTTCCCATATTAGACAGGAGTGGTCTATAAAGGAGCGATTGACATCTCGCCGCTTCAAAGGCTCCGGGACTGTATTGTATAACTTGTTCATTTCAGTGTCTAGCCCTATTGTTTTGTCGTAGGCCGGCACCGAGAGTGACTGTGTATGCGCCGAGATCTTTTTGAAGACTCCCATCACGCCTGCTTTGACAGTAATGTAACGAACAGGGGTGTGCTCGGAGAGGGGCCTCGACGGCGGCAGTGCTGTCATGTCAACAAAGAGGTCTGAATACTCCAGATTTCGGGGGACCTCAGTGTCGCAAAATTCGGTTGGTATCATACTCGGGAATCCCATTTGGAAGGATATCAGTGCGTCCAATTGGAATATGTTGAGCCAGACTCGACGCCGCATTTCGCTGTCGAACGTAGTGATACCGGCCAGGCTGCTTGGATCACGGTGATAGCCCATGCGAAATGCTAGTCGGATAATAGTGCCCATCTCAAACCATGGATCGACTGAGAGACTGTCGTTGCTGAAGAAACAGCTCTGGAGATGGAGTAGAAATGCCTCGAGTGCGTGTGCGTTAGCAGTAGAATATCGCCCGAGAACGAGACATTGCACCGTTCTCTGTTGCAATATATTTATAGGAGGTATCGAACCATCGGGCTCTGTTATGTTCGATACCCGGCGTAGGCTTGCTGTGACGCTTAGAACAGAAAACAGAAGGGCCACCCAGAGCGGTGGTGCTGTCAACGGTGACTCCCAAAATGTTGCGTACTATAGATCCTCTGTCAGTCATCACTGCTTGGATACTATGAGTGGGAGATTTACTTCACTTTGAAATTTGGCTGGATGTATGATACCTTGGTAGGGGTCTGATTTAGTGGCCTATCTTAGCTGATGTTGGATGAGTTCCTTACCCAAAACCATGAACCGGGAATTGAAATACCAAGAGAGCAGCATATCGCATATGGGTTGAGATGGCAATGATCTTAAAATCTCGTCAAAGCTCGGATTTGGGTCTAAATTGAATAGAAAACTAGCGTCCGAGACCGCGAGATCAATATCAAAATCTGTCTCATTCCGTGATATAGGCTGATTGGATATGGATAAATGCTCTCGGACCTCTTTAATGTCGTCCAAAATAGATAGCCAATGGCTGGGATCGATATAGTTGACTTGACCATTCCCAGTCTGCTGTATATGAGGTGTCTCTGGGGTTAGCGTGTCTTCTCCTCCACTTGAGCTGCTCAAGTTTGAACTCTGCTCTGTGGACCTATCGTACCGTTCGGCTGATGGTGCAACAAAGCCACTGTCTTCTATGGCGAGCTCGCTTTCGTTAAGTAGCCCAGGCTGGATAACGGCATCGGCCGACAGAAAGGAAGACACCAAATTCTCAAGGGTATTCAGTCTGTCTTTTAGATCGCGGCCTTTGGAGGGCTCAGGTTTGTTTCGATTGGCATTGGTCGCGTAGTTACAAAGTGAAGACCTGTTCCGCCGCATGCAAGTATCACATGGTAACCGGCGATTACACTTCAACCTACCGATATGTATGTGAGCACGTCTTCGCCATGGTATTAGGGGGCATGAGAATGTAGCATACTTTCGAGTCCGGCAAGGCTCACAGGAAACAGGTGGCCGATTTCGTTTTTCCGACTGCCTAGGGCCGGCATTCATGGTAGCCATAGAAGCGTAGACAATACGCCGTGGGCAGGAGATGTTATGCGCGCTGGTGATGAGTGGTGAGTAGGATGTCACGTGGGGAAGGCGCGGAGGTATTAACCCCGCTGGCGAGCAAGACCTAGCGTGCTATCCCCGACCCAATCAGCGCCCTCTAGTCTCTCCCTGAATCTCGTGGTCAGGTCCGTGTTCATGATACACCATGTGCGCCTTACCAAAGGACATATTAAAGCCGCTTAAATGGAGATGCTCACTGCGGCCCCTTTGCGAGGCAAGGTAAATATAAAATAGTTCCCTAGAATTCAACATATTTCTCCTCCAACTTCTCTCAACTCAATACCAATTCACTCCAAGAAATCTACACGCTGCCATGTCTGCCCTCTCAGCCCTCCACGGCGTCCGCTCAGTTCTTGTTTCAAATCTTTTCACCAAGCTCCCCGTCCCTGCCCAAACTTCAGAGCTGTCGAATCACACGGTTATTGTGACTGGCGCCAACACTGGCCTCGGATTCGAAGCCAGCATACACCTATCACGATTGGGGGTGGGAAAGTTGATTATGGCAGTGCGAACCATACCTAAAGGCGACGAAGCACGGAAAACGATCCTCAAATTGACCGGTCAGCCAGACTCGTCTATTGAAGTTTGGCCCATCGACATGGACAGCTGGGATTCCATCAAGACTTTCGCAGCTCGTGCCTCTCAGCTCCCACGCCTGGACGGCGTGTTAGCCAACGCTGGAATCATGACCGACCATTTTGGTCTGAGTGAAAACAACGAAAAGACTCTGAATGTCAACGTCATCAGTACCTTCTTGTTGTATCTGCTTCTCTTACCGAAGATGCGCGAATCCGGGAAGCAGACAGGACACGTCTGCCGCTTTGTGATCCCTAACAGCGCCCTGCATTATATGGCCCCACTAGCAGAGCTCGAACCTAGCGACCGAAGCATTATCAGCCGGCTAAACGATTCTGAGAAAGCCAATATGGCTGGTCGATACCCTCTGAGCAAGTTACTGGTCATTTACGCAGTGCGTGAGCTTGCCGAGAGGTCCACCTCCTCCGGAAAGGGATCATGTATCATCAACACGCCGAACCCAAGCTTCTGCAAGTCGAACCTTGCACGCGAAGCTCAAGGAAGCCGCGGCTTCAGAATTGCGGAGAAGCTCTTAGCCCGCTCCACTGAAGAAGGCAGTCGTGTTCTGGTCCATGGCTTGTTGGCAGGTCCAGAGACCAATGGCCAGTATCTATCAAACTGTCGTGTCGAGATGTGAGTTTCCTTATGCCCTTTTTGCTACGTTACATTTTCCTGACTTCCTCTAAAGACCTGCGCGCCACGTTACTGGAGAATGGGGCCAACAAGTACAGAAGAATTTTTTCAACGAGCTTCTCGAGCAGCTGGAAAAGATCCAACCGGGCATCTCGTCGAACATTTGAATGCTCTTGGTAATAGTGAAACCATACTTGACATGGGGTACCATTTGCAAGAGTAATATTTATTAGAGGGTATACCTCCCACCAATTTATCTCCTACCACTTCCCGGTCAAGTTATTCTAGCGCTGTGTCTATTATTTGATAAGCGAATTTTACGCTGGGCTCAACTTCAGCTCGCCCTCTTCTCCGATTGCACTGCTGCAGCTTAGGATGCATGCCTTTAACATGCCTTTCTCACTAAGCTTTATTAGACAATCTAACCACAGTACAGATGGAAATATCTATGCTAGATTTTGTAGTTAAGCATATGCAAAGGCGTGTTCTAGAGGTTATTAAAAGGTGGAGGAGTACGGCAAAGTGATAGTCATCAACTTATCACATGCATCATCAGGCTTGAATACTGAAGGAAATAATCAGATATGATCATTATTATTCGTATTCATTAGCTCGAGGTGGTTACGCCCAACCGCCGATTCTCAACGTCTAAGCCTCTCCAAAGAATGGATAAGGTCCAAAGTCAGGCTTTCCTCCCAAGGTGCCAAATATATCGCCGACGTAGTTGGTTGGGTGGATGCCCTTGGCATACACACTGTCCCAGTTTTTGATAATGTCGTTTACAACTTCGATTCCAGCAAGATAGATGTTGGCAACGCTAGGAAGGAACCCTCCAGAGTTGGCGTAGAACAGATGTTGATAGGCAGACTCGCCCGGGTGTGGTCTGTCGAAGTTCGCGGCTGTTCGCATGACCATGATACGGCTGTAGTCGACCTTCTTGGTCTTCGCTGCTCTCATAAATGACTCCAGGGAGGCATTGTCTTCCTGTGCGGTGGAACAGTATACACCCGTGCCATTGGTCATCAATAGCGTGAAGTTGTTAGCAGCGTTGGCGAGGATGTTGCCCGAGTAGAAGTTGTCGCTGGTCGCGACGTCGCAACCGATGACAAACGGTGCTGATTTTGCCGCCTTTTGTGTGTATTTGGCGCGATACGCAATCGCAATATCCGAATCGTTGAGGTGGGCTTTCGATGAAAGCTTAACGGCCTGAGAAGGTTAGCGAAGATCGCAGACTAGGGTGCGAGAGGTGAATCTACTTACTCTATCCCTGAGTGCAACATTAAGCTCGAAGACTTCCGTCCCGTAGAAGTTCTGCGGGTATTCAGCGGGAGCGGGTTTCTTTGTTCCATAAGGAATATAGCCAGTTGTAAAGTTCTCGCCGATGTCTCGGATATCGAATTCATACTGCTGAGCCACCTGAATAGCGAATCTCGCGTATGTTACTGAACCAATAGTCGCGACATTAGGATTAACGCCTGCGATTCCAGCCGACAAGAAGTACGTCTCAGCAAGATTAAAGCCAGTGTAATGTACCAGAGCTTGGATGGTGGCAGCAGCGTTGATTTCTGGTCAAGCTCAGTATACATTGCAAACTTGTAGTTGTCAGGTTATGGAGTGGTCTTACCTCCTTCGCCCGTTACTACCTGACAAATTTCGCCGTTTGCGGTACAATGCGCTTCGGGGAACCTGGGGGACAGGCCAGGGATACTGATATTTTGTGCAAGGATGTTAAAGTCAGGAATATGCCACCAAGCTGCAGCTTCGGGCGTGAACTAATGTACCGTCAGCTTCTATGTCGATTTGCAAACGCCATTCACTTTGCCCGGGGCGATGGATTACTTACCAAGCTGACTATGAACACCTTTGGTTTCAGTATTTCTGAGTAGCTGCCGTCCCTCGCACTCAATGATCTTGAGCCGAAACGTGCCCAAACTGGCAGCGCTGATGCTGTTTGTAGTAGTAAAGCTCCAATGAGCTGTCCAGCAAGATTGAAATGCATTTGTTCGCACTCGACCGCAGAATCGAGACAACAACGTAGAGAGAGGGGAGTTGATGTTTTCAGTGAAGAAGCAAGACAAAGAGCTGCCTTACTTATAGCTTTTAGCCCATGCAGAGTGAAGCTTCCCCGAGGTACTGCCTTCAAGCTCGAGCTATGAGAGCTAGTTTGAGAGTTTGACGCGATTCCTGCGCAGACCTCCACACTTTCCAGTCCGCCGCCAACCTGCATTCAGAACCAAGCGAGGGGATCGCCCTCAAGGCCACTGCGACCAGCCCAGCCCAGTCCAGAGCTTCACAAACAGATATAGTCTGGTGAAATATGCTAGTGGCTTGCAGCCCTTTTCCCATTTTCACCGTAGCGAGGGAAACGTGGCTGTCGCTGTGTACTGATGTTGAGCTGAAGAGACTTGATCTAGTTGTTTACTGGATCTGCTTAAGATCGACTAGTGGCCTGAAGCTCTTCCCCCCATTTCCACTGTAGCGAGTGGAACGAGGCTGTCGATGTATACTGATGTGGAGCTGAAGAGACTTGATCTAGTTGTTCACTGGATCTGCTCAAGCCCGACTAATGATCTGCAGCTCCTTCCCCCATTTCCACCGTAGCGAGTGGAACGTGGCCGTCGATGTGTACCGATGTGGAGCTGAAGAAACGCGATTTGGTTGCTTACCGTATTTGCTCAAACTCGATCTAGTTGTTTACCAGATTTGCTAAACCCCGATCTAATGTCTATACCCTTTTGGGCCTGAAGGCGTTATAAGATCTTTGCGCAGATCTAAAGCCACAGACGTAGTAGGCGGAACTAGGGCTTCTTTTCGTCAAGACAACCCTATTCTAGACTGGCTCCGGGCGGCGCCTTCAGCGATGCCTTCGGCAGCGCCGGTTTGGGCATTTTGGGTCTGAGACTGGCCTTGTGATGTGCCTTGCATAGTCGTAGAATTTTGAGTCAGTTCTTGAGAGAGCGGGGAGGTCGATCCGCCGGTGCCAAACTTCGAGGGAGTTGGTGCAATACTGGAGCAGGTTTGGCTGCTACCTGGAACGCTCGCAATGACGGGATTCCTCGTCGTTTGTACTGAGTGGAGTCAATGGGGTCGTACATAGCAGTGGAGCGGCCAGTTGCGGGGGCGTTTGCACCTAGTACTAGTGTCTCCTGCTCATTGCGCAGTCAGGCCATACAACTATCGACTGGCTGCATCGGGTCAGGTACCGACTAAGAATGGTCCGACATGACAATTGCTCGGGTGCCGCGTAACTGTATACAGCTAGGCTGCCAGGTTTAGGTGATTGGGTTCAAAGAAAACGCCCAACTCTGGCGATCGTGTTCTGGGGAAGAATTGACACAACCCCAAGCATGAGAGAACAAGCTTGGAATATATATAAAGGACCGATGTAACACAACAACAAATTGTATTAGTAACAACTAGAATCGAAGCTGAAGAAGAGAAACAGAGCAGAGAGCCCTCGCGAGGTTGAAGGTACGGCCCTTACCATGTCGTAAGTCATGCGTAACAAAAAGCTTTATAATCCCGCAGAGGACATGCTGGCCAATGGGATCTCTCTCATCATTATCATAATCTACTCTTGTACTGTGGTACGCACTGGATGCGAGAAGAGTGCTGTAGGTCGACGTCGGCGTAAGGTCCGGCTCGCCTAGCGTGCACGTGCTGGTCTAGGCTTGCTGAGGCTTGCCAACGCATGCTCAGGACTCGTAGTGAACAGCTACAAGCTCAGGTTCGCTGAGTCGTTGCCTGCTTCCAGACCTCGTACCGTACGCTCACTTCAAAGGCGGAACTAGACGTTGGTGAGATCAGTCGTGCCTTAGAGTGCACCACGTATATTGCAGTGAAAGTTGTACTCACTACATAGTACGTCAGATACGATACTCTACCTTTGCATGAATAGAGGCACTCGTAGAACGAGACGGGATCATTTATCAGATCTTAAGATAAAGTCAGAAGTACCCCATAGCCGTACACTAGCTCTAGGACTTGGGGTTTCATCGGAGCGACTTCGAATTATACTATGTTCAGATCAGAGACGTACCCGCGCACGTGACCGAGCAAGCATTGAGTCAGTGCCTTCACTGAGTCAGCAAATCACGACTCAAGATACTATCGCTGCCTCCAAGCTCAACCCACATACACCCATTACAAGTGACCTCGTCCAAGATCCCTCATTCTACTAGACAGAAGCAAGAAGACTCACACTCAGTGTTCTCATGCCATGACTCTCCCATTCTCCCCCACCCCATCTCCCTCACCTCCTTACCTCCCCTCCCTCCCGCCAGAACTCTGGATCCGGATCCTAATCTACAATGCCGACCTTACCCACCTCTGGACCGCCTGCCGACAGGTCTCTCAATCCTTTCGTGCATTCACCGAGCAAGCCTTCGCCGATACGCACCTCCGGCACACCACGATATACTTCCACTTAGACAAATACAACCTAGGCGGCAGCACGCGGCGTCCGGAGGTCGTAACCGCATTCACGCGCTTCTCCCCTTCGCGGCTCAAAGAGCGCGTCTACTTCACCCAAAACCAGACCGACCCCGAGATCCTCCAATTCAGTATAAAAAACATTAGCCGCGGAGGCAGAGGCAAACCAAAAGAGACGGACGTAGCCCATCTCCGGAAACTGCTCTTAGAGCGCTGGCGCCAACAAGTGCAGGACATACGGCCCGAGTGTCCCAATTACGTAATTCAGATTGGGGATATGGTGAATGATACCGCCCTACCTGGGCTAGAGCTGCATAAGGACACGGATGTAGAGATATCGTTTGAGTGGCGGAGCATGCTCACCGTGTTCTTCCGCGAGCAGGAGCGCATGCGCCGCCTTGCGGAAAGCTGGGTAGGTCTTCGAACTGCAACTGTGCAGCAGCGCGCTGAGAGCTCACCGGACGTGTCGCAGCATTCAGACGTGGCGCCACAGATGGCGGAAAGCCGGCGGAAGGTCGCGGCGGGCGAGATGACGCTGGCGGACCAGCTGGTGTGGTCGGCGAAGCTGTGGGCAGGCGCGGAGAAGGGATTTCGGAAGGCGATAAGGAGGGCGCGGCTGAGAGAGCACTATAGGGTCAATGAGGAGATGGTGTGGGCGATTGGGTCGATGGAGCACCTGGAAGGTCCGGCGAGGCTTTTGAAGGATGTGCCAGGGGGTAGGGTGGGTGAGAAGTGGTTTCAGAGTATGTATCTACCGGAGTACCTGCTGATGGATGAGTGGTCGTCGCTTCAGCGTATTGATAGCAAGGCTGAAATGGTGGCGATGGCGTAAGGCAGGTAATTGAGCATAGGTAATGACAATCGCTCCGATCTACGCTGTCTGGAAGTGCTCATTTTGAAAATTTCGTCAACGCACCGGAGCACCTCAAGCAGTGGCATGCAAAAGTGCAGTATTGGACTTGGTTCATTGAACTACGGATCACACAGCCTAATGACAGGCACTATACTGTGCAGACCATACCAGTACCAAAAACAGCCTTTCCCCCAACACACCGACCAGAATCGTCTCGAAGCCATCCAAGGCAACATATCCTATCGTTCATGACCCTGAACCCAAGACAGTCGCATCTCACAGCTCGCCATACCTTTACTCCGAGAGCTTGGGCTTCTTGCTTGCACTCTCAGGCGTCTCTTCGGCAGTCGCGTACTCCTCTTCGGCGAGATGTCTCTTTCGCTCGCCATCCAGTACGGCAGACACGGTAGCTTGATCTGGCATCTTTTCTCCCTTCCTCCACGCACCTATAACAGCGCCGAGTTTCTCTGTATGCGGGGGTCCACTTGGGGTAGCCTTGCTCTTAGTGTCCAATATACCCGCAAGATCGCCACGCAATGCGTTAAGGTTTGCCGGCTGCTGCTGCATCTTCTGGGGGACAAGGTGATACGAACTAGACGCTGTACGCCTCACTAGAGGGGTCCTGCTCGCTGCTTTGGTGAAAGGCAGTACGATACTCACCGACTGCGAACGTGTAGCACTAGGACCAGGAGAGTAACGCTTGATGCTCCCTTCCTTAACGAGATTAGCGATACGGATGGTGTTCGCAGATGCCGGCGGCACAGACGGACTCGCATCTTCAAGTTCGCCAACGCTGCTACTCTCCGATGTAGACGACACTGAAGGGGGGTCCCAGTCATCTAGGGAAGGCTGAGTCTGTGCCCGATGCGTGGCGCTCTCTCGAGCCATCCTGCCTAGTTTGACACGTTCCGCGATAGTGGAATTGGAATGTTGGACCGGTTGTGCCCTGGCACGGAGGACTCTAGCTGATGAGCGTGGTGTGTCTTCATCTTCATCATCCGCCTCATCAAATGAGCTCTCTACGATTCGACGAGCTCGTGGGCGCTCGACTAGGGCTCGGGATGAGTTGTTGGAGGAGTACTGAGTTCGCTCCTCTCCTCTACCCACTGCCTCTGGAATGGCGTTCAAGTCATCTGATGGTGACTGCTGCTCGACGTCTCGCAGACGGACGGTGTTAACTGAGGCTATGGTTGCTTTAGCAGAGTGTTGAGCTTCCATCTTTGCCTCTGCGGCTTTGCAGGGGCGGCAAATCCATCCTATTTAGACGGTTAGTATTCAATGTCAAATATACCACCAAAAGTAGAAAATCTTCATTTTGTGTGAGGATGTTTGCCACTGCTTGGGGTGCCCCCATGGGGGTTTCGAAACTCTCACACGACATTATGTGGGACTTTGAAACCCCCATGGGACCCCCCAAAGAGTGGAAACCAAATGTGCACATAACTGACAGTATGTCAGGGGAAACTTACGATTTTTGGGAACCTTCTTGATCTGGGCGCAAGCGAAATGGAACCACGTTCTCGTCTCATGATATCCCTCGCATTCGATCATCTTCTGGTCATCATAGTCCTGGCAATCATGGCACGACGACCACGGATAGAGCATTCCCCAAGGATCATCCTCATTCTCGTCCAGCATCCGAGCTGCCTGCGCGAGTATCCAGTTGAACCAATCGGGAGGATAGAACGTCTCATCGCCCTCAAGGCCCTCCATCTCGCGGAGATCGATCTCAGTGTTAGCCTCAGATGAACCGACGTCGTTGCGAGTGTCAGGTTCGTCGGAGACACTGTCCATTGCCGTTTCAGTGTCAGCGCGGTCGGAGAACTCGTTCGATCTCGCTTTCAGCTTCTTGAATCGCTCCACCACCATTCTCCATGTAGCCATCTGATCGTGTGTGCAGAGGTAGAGATCCTCGACCATTGAGGATTTGTGCCAAGCATTCACAAACTCAGTACGGAACTGCTTGTCCTTTGCCTTCCTGATCTCCTCTCCTACCGCAAGCAAGAAAAGGGTCTCCAGCCGGCGCAACTGCACACCAATTTCCTCCGCGAGCTTCAGGCTGAAGTACGTGAACATCGTCTGCTCGAAGGTGATGTCGAAGTTCTGGATCACGTCGCGACCACCCAGCCAAATCGCCTTGGCCTGCTCCAGCGCCATCTTTCCCGCCTTCTGCGCCAGGCCAGACGTGCAAATGCGGACTTCGGGCTCCTTGCTGCGCGGGTAGTATTGGCGGCGCCAGGCAAGAACGGCGTCGTAATAGTCGTCGATTCGGTGGTGGAGTGCCAGCATTTCCTGCTTCTTGACAATGCCGTCCGCGTCATCGCCGCTCTCGGGCAATATGTTCATCTTTTCCACCGCGCGCTGCACCTCGCTGGGCTGCGCACGCACCGCCGCGTCGGTCCATGGGAGAAGGTACTGCTGGTAGGTGAGGCCGAAGGGTTTGAGCAGCAGCTTGTAGGGCAGTTCGTTAGACTCGTTGATGAGGATCTTCGACGCGAAACTGTCCGAGGAGTGGCGCTCGAGGAAGAAGCGGGGGGCGACAGAGGCCACTTTAGCTAGGACTTCGGGCCAGGTGATGGTGACTTCTTCGTGGTTGAGGCCGTTCACGACGAAGAGGCTCGCCAGAACGGGCGCGGCGTCGTTGTCGTTGCTCATGTTGGTGTTGATGTTGAGAGGAACAAGAGTGACGAGAAGGACGAGAAGGACAAAAGGCGAGAAGTCGTAACATCACGACAGCCGAGCACGTGGTTACTGTGGAAACGATGATGTGAATGGGAGGTGAGATGGAA
Source organism: Lophium mytilinum (assembly GCA_010093605.1). Classification (NCBI taxonomy): domain Eukaryota; kingdom Fungi; phylum Ascomycota; class Dothideomycetes; order Mytilinidiales; family Mytilinidiaceae; genus Lophium; species Lophium mytilinum. The sequence continues at coordinate 2,714,439 of MU004181.1, read as the reverse complement.
ATTGGATCATTGACCTTACTCTGTTGTGTACCTTGATAGACTATTGTTCCACCCCCGAGGGCGCCAAGGCTAAAAGATCGAATGCTATTACAAGAGTCTCGATACAAGCTCTCCCACCTAACTTGATAGCCGATGCCTTCGTATTAGTTCACCTCCCTACCTAGTTGCCGAGAGGCCTCAGACCAGCTCACTAATATAGTCCGACTACCTACCAAGACGCGTAGTCACTCCACCCCCGGAGGGTTTAGGTGTCATTTGCAGAGCCTTTGCATTGGGTTCTTGATCTACCCATATGCCATGAGCCTCCGAACCAGCTCGCCTACCTACCTGACCAGCAGGAACCTTCAGATCTCCCTTCCATCCATCTCTCATTTCTGGAACCACTTCACCGAATTGATCACAAAGTACGCTTCCTTGAACGCACCCGGATTCTTCGCAACAAAATCCTCACACGTCCTCGCCCTGGTCTTGCTCCCACACCCCGTCCAGTCTTCCCCACCCCATGCGCCACCCTCATAGTTATCCCCGCAGAACGCAATGTTGAAGACGGTGTTAAGTCTCCTGAACGCCTTCCCGATATCACACTGATTCGGCTTCCAGTCCAACACCGCATTGCCCCATCCATCTGGGTTCGGATTGCCAGCTGCAATATCACTGGGGACATTTCCGTGCGGGAAGAAGAAGACGCGGATGCCGTGGGCTTCGACTTGCAGCGCCCAGACGCCGCCGTTGTGGACGTTGAAGGAGTCACCGAAGGTGCCAGGGGGCGAGTTGAGACCGCAGCCAGGCAGGGTTTCGTCGGCGTTTTGCACGCAGTCGAGACTGGGGCTGGTACCTAGTTCGTGCTTGTTGTTGACAGCGAGGGTGCAGTGCTGGCTAGTATAGAGGCTAATCTCGTTGTAGTCTTGGAGGGCGACGCCTTCAATGATGTCGATTTCCGAGTAGGGCTTGCCCTCAGAAACGTCGCTGTCGAGATCGATGACCCAGCTGGAAATGGTATGGGATGTTAGTGGTAGAATTTTGACGGTATGCATGGTCTTGGAGAGTGAATTGGGATTGCTATCAGTGCTTACAAGGACGGCCAGATACCACAGGCGCTTCCTGGGAGGTGGTCGAAATCGCCAATGAGGAGGCCGTGGTCGAATTGTGCCTTGGACTCGAGACGCACGCTCTTCCGGCCTCGCTTCGCGTTCGGATCCAAGACGGAATTGCTGTCAGCGCCGATGCGGACTTTGCCGTTGGTGATTTTGGCCAGTCCGGCGTTCAACGCTGTGTGTTTGTTGACATAGTTGACGAAGCCATGGGTGGGATCTACGTCCTGCGTTGGAATTAGTACGAGTGTTTTACCATAGTAGTCTTAAAGGCGGTAAGCGAGGCTACTCACTGAATAGAAATTGAACTCATCGAAGAAGTTGGATGCGTCCCAGGTCTTCTTGACCGTGTAGGCGGTCGTCGAACCCACAAGGAGGCTGATAGTGAAGACGAGTCTGAACAGGAAAGGCATTTCATCGGCATGGAATGGAAGCAGTGCGTTATAGTGAGATCTGTTATGTGTGATGGAGACCAGAACAAGAAAGTTCTTTAGAAGTACTACTTTTATATGAGAAATTGCACCGCCTAACAATCATGGTGGCATTGAGTGAACGTAGCTCACATGAGCGTCACATGGCAAGTCCCTTGATTGCACCTGCGCAATGTTCACCCTACTCCAATGCGTCTATAAGATTGTCCCGCAGCAGAAATACCCGGTTGATAGCAGCAAGGCTTCTTTCGTATACCTCTTTGCCGCCGCTTGAGTTTGCTGGTAAGGTGTCGCGCCTGTCAAGAGGATGCATTTTGATCCAATTCTGGCGGCTGGAAGCACGTTGAAGAACCACAAGCGGTAGCAGAAAGGTATACAAAAAGCTTTGCCCCAGTACTGTACCTATCCAGATTGCCATAGTTTCAGACTCCACGCTCAGACCTCAGAAACAAGCATATCCGTTCAAACGCCTACCTTCCCCTCTTCAATCCCTTTTCGCACTCATTTCAATCACAGTTGGCGTACGAACTCCCTGGTCAATCTCCGATATATTCGAATACTGGGGCGGAGCATACTGCTGCCCGTGCTGGCTCGGATAAACATGCGGCTGGATCGGGGCCTGCGAAGACTGGAAGCTTTGGACCCGCTGCTGTTGCAGAGGCGATCCATTGCTACTCCTTTGATCATGCTGCTGGAAGACTTGTGATGTAGTTTGGGAATACCGAGTATTCGGCTGTACTCCGCCTTGCGCTTGCGGCTGTTGTCCATTCGGTAGCGGGGCGGTAACCAGCTGATACGCCATTCCCGGCGGCGGGGGTGGATAGTTGTAGGGAGTGTTGCCGGCCATGGTGGCGGCAGCCACGCTCATACGCGCTTGGTTTGCCATGGCAGCCATATCAGCGTAGCGCATCTTACGGCGGCGGTCGGTATCGACACAGGCCCAGACGAAGAGAGTGAAGTGGAATATTCTGCAGGTAGAAGTGTCGATTAGCAACTAAATAGCTCAAATGTATCCATGCATCTGTTGAGAAGGCCCTCGAGCGTCAAGGAGCTGATTGAAGGAAGCGCAATAGAAAGGGGCAAGTGTGGTACTCACGTTGATAATGCCTCCGTAGTCACAGCCGCAATTGCAATCTGATTGTGAGTGAAACTATAAGAACCACTTATGTAGTCGTAGGTATCCCAGTAAGCTCCATTTATGCCCCAGAGGATGGTGCAGACTATCATTGCTAGCCAGAGAATGAGCTCCACACCGACGTGTGCTCCAGGATGAATTCCCCGTTTATTGACGCAATACGTGATCAGATCGGCAATCTCCCAAGCCACGGCTGCTGCGAACTGTGAAGATAGTCGTGTTAGCGGCGTTGAAATAAGGGTGTATGCAAAGCTTCGTCTAAGTGTAGATGGAGAGCAACAGATTCAATGAGAGGTGGGCTCCTAACAACTGCAATAGACATGATAGCGTTGAAGTACCATGCAAACTGGATCATTTCCAAGATAGCTACGACCAGAGAAGCCGTCGAAATTATAAGAGTCGTTGAGCGGACCCAGACGCGTGCATGTCGTCGCTGACGCTCGCGCAAATCGAGAGGAGTGGCAGGGGCAATAGGATCCATAACGAATGTCCCCAAGGTAGCTGCTCAACGCAGAGGCCTCAAGAGATACTCTCAGGACGAAAGGAAGTGGAAAAGGTAGAGGAGATGCAACAGAGCTCGCGAAGAAGACATTGGACGAAAGAGAAGAACTGTAGAGGAGAGGGGCAAAATAGCCTGAGGGCGACAACACGATCGACAGCCACAGTCCAAGCCTCGTCCCCGAGACTCGTATTTAGAGTTGGCAGCGCGTGCTGCCGCAGCTGGGAGAGTCACACTGGACGCCACAATGCAGGATCGCCATGGTGTTTGCCTGCATGCTTCCATATCTCTCGGGACGAGGGCCGCTGGGAGGCCTAGAACACGCAGGGCTGGTGGCTTCATACCTTGCAGACTGCTCTCAGCTTTTCGTAGGGGAACGAAGCATCCGATGGCGGAAGAGGCCTAGCCGACTGGCAGAATGCTGTGATACAAGGCAAATTTGAGGCGGCAGAGATGGTTTCACGAGCGGGAGACGACGATCGGGAGTGGCTCGAGCGGTGCTTAAACATCTCGGCATCCCGAGCGCACACCGCATCGGAACGCGGCTGAGCGCTCGGTTGCGAAGTTGATTTGTCGAACTCAAAATAGCAGAGAACGCTTGGCGGATTTTTTCGAGCTCCGCATCACATTTTCAAAGAGCCCCAACACAGATTAAAAGCTACGGTCTTAAAACTTCTATAGTAGACTCTTATTCTATAGCTTACTTAGACTCTATAACTCTAGCCTTTAATATACATAGGGAGAGGAGTTATTCTAGTCTAAATTTAGCCTGGAAAACTGCTAAGATGCGCTAGATTAGCGCGATTTAGCGCATTTATAACTTTAGTGCGTCCGATTCTCTCCTATAGGCTTGTACCCTAAATAAAACAACTAATCTTAAATATTATAAGCTAAAACCTCTATAAAAGGCTTCTTATGCCTGATAAACTCTATACAAGTACTACGCATGGCGCTAATAAACGTGTTGTGGAGCGAGTTGATAGAATATCGCGGTACGGAAGCTCGAGAAAATCCGCCAAGCGTTCTCTGCTATTTTGAATTCGACAAATGAAGACCATGGGGCCAGTTGAGGAATAGATACGGACTGTCATTCTGATAACCCATAAAAAGGTAATATATATGCTGTGCAAAGAGTACAGCGTGCAGCATATAGTCAGACCAAATTATAGAGATCTTAACACTAACAATGTTTTATTTATTATCATCCTTAGGTGTTAGATTCGTTGACACCTGCCGTCCATGAACTTCTTTTAGGTGAAGTCGTGGAGCACTAATCTGAGCGAAGCGTCCTATTCTTAGCTCCCAGCCTTAAGGGCGTAGATTATAGGGGTTTTAGTATATATCTCATTTGTTTCAGGCAGTCCGTTTAATTGTACAAGCCCTTCTCCGGTACAGTACTAGGACACAAGTTGGGCACGCCATTTCTTGCATCATCTTTCCACATTGCTATTAATATGCTGACGCACTATATACAGCGGCCACGTAGGTCGATTGTACGCATGTGAAATTTTTCCAAGTTGAACTCGCTTAGACCTCACATCGCATGCTAATTTTCATAATGCGCTGATGCACGTCAAACCGTAGTGAGCCAGTGTGTTCAGACCTTTCGAAAGGGCTCAGTAATATCGCCGGTTTGGCTCGTTCGGTAAAAGGAGAGGGATTTGAAATAGCACAGTGATCTACGAGTACAGTTGTGCGCTCGAAATATCGCGAGCGGGTAAATATTTCTGTATGTACTTCGATATACATCTAGTAATTGTACCAGGAGGCCTCGCTAAACTTGTCCCAGTTGCATGCAGGCCGTGCAGTGGAGTATATCTTTTTTGAAATTATATCATCTGCAAGTTGTTCCCAGTACCCTTGTTGGCGCGCGGGAGCAAGCTGTAGAAGGGTTTCCGCCCTAGTCAAATTATTTAAATCTAGATAAGTAGTTTAATGTTCGGCTTTAGCTTAGTATTAGCCTTCTAGATATTTAATACTAGTATCTGCGCTATGGTTATAGCGCCGAGTATTATGGTTAACTGAAGCAAAACTAAAGCCTTTCTTATAGGCTTTAGTTTTGTTATTGCTTTGCTGGGCATTACTTGTGGACTTGATATACTGCATCCACATGCTATATAGTATCTCCCTCGGGAGTAGTTCGACCTGAATTTGTCACATAGGTAGCCGCCGCTACCCGCGGTAGGCTCTGAGCTGATGTAGAAGTGACGGGAATGCCTATGGACTCGGCAACCGAGATAGACGAAGCGGTCTTGAAGAAAGACGAGGCGGTCCTGGAGAGACGAGGCGGCCTTGGAAGAAGCCGAGGCTGTCTTGCAATACCCGCTAAAAGCGCGGTTTATTGCAAGCACTGCTGAGAACATTTCGTTATGACTTTCTCCAAATGCTGAGTGTAGAGTCCTGGCTGGGCCGACGTTCCTACCCTCGACTGCATTATTGAAGTGAGCATAGTATGATACGTGAAAGATGTATTATGTAGTGCTCTTCTAAGAGCGCAGCAGTGAAACAGGTCATCTACGACTAGGACAGGGGTGGTCCAGAGACGGCATTACTAGTGCGAAGATCTAGACAGCCTGCTTATAGGAACACATATCTGATAAGCGTTTCGTGTGCTGACGTTTTCCAAACTTACATGCTGAGCAAATTTCTGTAACGGCTGCAGTGCTCCTGAATGTGTGAGGTTACCCAACCAGTAGACGGGCGAGACATGCGCACGTCAGCCAACCAAACGTGTATTCTGACGCTTGTAATTCCTGGGGTAACGTGAACGATGACTGGCACGTGGTCGGAATGTGACGAGTGCGGTCCTACACCTACAACCTGCCAAAACGTCGCCACTTACATCTGTAGACCACCTAGTTTCTCAAACAGTTCGTGGGGTATGTATGTGCTCTTGTGTTTACAGTGGACGTGCTTGCGCAATGCTTTGCGTTTTGAACGAGCCGCATGGGCAAGATGACACGCAACGTCTCCACATGAATTAAATTGCAGACGTAACCCTATGAGACGTTCGAAACCTGGAAATTTCGCGAATGGGACAGCAAATGGGAGGATGAGGAAGAGACTAGAGTCTGACTGTGCGACGCATGATTATAAACGCTGTGCCACCACCTAAAACTAACCTCCACGCATCATACCTACGGATGAACGACGGCAGCGGTGCTTGCGGTAGGGGGTCTCGTGTTGCGTTTGTATGCTGTCCGCTGTTGCTGTCACTAGTAGGGTACCTCTACACCAACGCAGTGCAGAGCGCAATTTCGAAGTCTGTGAGTTAGAGATGCATAGAGGGGTTGCAGAGGACGTGATATAGGAGCATGACGCGTGGTATACCCCCTGTCATGTGACCGGCGAGACCTGAGGCGGTAGGACCAGGCGGATGTGTCGCCAACCACTCCCGAGAGCCAGGTGCCCAGGTACCCGCTCGGCACGGTGAAACAAGGGCCACGATCCGTCTGCGTACCTAGCTGTCTCAGCAAGGAGGTGAGCGCGAGCTTGGGTGGCCGACATGAAGCGTGTGGGGTGCATGTTGGGAGTAGGAGAGAGGATCATTGCCGCCTACGCGCAAAGCAGCGTGACAGAGCGGTTGTCTGGACTCTCGATGCTCTGAGAAACATCGGGGCTGGCGATGCAGAGGGAAGGTGGACACGTGTTGGTCCAACCGCAGGGCCTGGCTTTCTGAAACTACGGCTGATGTCGGTGATGGCCAAGTTGTTTGAAGGGCGTCCCACCGCCAAAAGCCCATTCGGTCGCGGCACGGCCGCGCTCAGCACCGTAGCTCGACGAGGGCAGGACAAGTTACCTCGCGGCTGACAAGCTGTGATGGTGGTGGTGTGGTGTTTTCAGGCGCGCTGCCAGAAGGCATCCTGCGGCAGGGCAGTGGGCAGCGTCTATTTTTACAGACGATGCCGCCCCTGGCGTCTCTTGCGCCGGCGGTGGGGAAGGCCCTGAGCGAACGGGTCGTCGTCGTGCTCGAGCTTGTGTGGCTGTCGACGACGGTTCCCTTGCGGCCTAGGGCATGTGCAAAAGAGGGGGCTCGACCTCACCTCGATTTATATTCCTCCATCACGCCCTGGCATATTGCGAGCAGCAGCGCATGCAGCGGAGCCGGGCCTTGTCTCCGGCGACCGATGGGCCAATCCAGCGTGCGATATGCCGCGCTGGTGAGGGCAGTGTGGCAGTAGTGCTGGACGAGAAGCTGAAGGCAGTTCGATCGTCGGTGCGGAGGGCTCGACACGGCCTGATCGCTGCGCTCGGCTGCCGCCCGCGATGGAGGTGCCGTGAGCGAGGCCCGGGCGTCGTAGTTTCACGTTGCCGTTGAGTGCATTCGGGGGGATGCAGACGTTGCCAGCCTCGAGGTGGCTATGAGTTGTGCGGCCACACAGCGCGGCCATTGCTCTTTACCTCCAAGCCTAAGCAAATCCGACTGCTGCCCGCGTACCTTTTTGACACCCCAGGTTGCGTAGTACTGTACCCAATCTGGCCTGGGACCCTGAATCACAAGCGTCTGCTCGCTGCTGGTCCTGGCTGAGAGCTCGGGCGCGCACCCTAAGTGTGCCACACCATACCGAATTAGCTAGCCCTCCATCCACCACACCTTGAGCGAACACCTCTTCATCAGCAAGGCCATCTGCGTGAGCGGACCACCTCCGCCAGAGCCCTCACCCTGCGCCCAGCCCTCCTTCACCGCACCTCCGCCGCCCGTGTGCGCCACCCTGACCGTTGAGTGCCATGCAAAGTCCGCTACCGCGCCCCCAAGTCCGCCCTTGACGATCGCTGCGCACCCTCCTCCGTATCTGCGACTGTAACGGCCTCTCAGTGCGGCCTGAGGCTTCGTCTTCCGCCCTCGACAAGCAGACTCCTTGAACACCGCACCAGTGCTCACCCGCCGCCGCTATGGAGTCGCCTGGGGCATATCCAGAGTCCCCTCTGGACCCAGATGACGTTGTCTACCCTTGCAAGAACTGCGGAGAGGTATGCGTTGCCGTCCGAGCAATTGGACCGTTGCTAATTGTGCTGCTATAAGATTCTGGAAGAGGGCAAGGCTTTCGAACTAGGTAAGTTGTCACCATGAGTCCTGCTACCTACCTGCGTGTCTCCCGCTTTCGCTGCTGTGTCTGCGCTTCGACCGACATCTCTGACGCTCGCGCAGCTGGGAACCGATGGCATATCGATTGCTTTCGCTGCAACACCTGCGGCACCCTCCTCGACTCGGATGCGAACCTCCTCCTCCTCGGCGATGGCTCACTCATCTGCAACAACTGCACATACAGCTGCAACCACTGCGGCAACAAGATTGAGGATCTGGCAATCCTTACGGGGGACCAGGCATTCTGTGCCAACTGCTTCCGCTGCAGGAATTGTAAACGGAAAATCGAGAATCTCCGCTATGCGCGCACGTCACAGGGCATATTCTGCATGTCGTGTCATGAATCGCTTATGGCTCGACGTCGTAAAAAATCCAAGAAAGCACCTCCAGCAGCGACTGGGGCGATATTCGACAAGTCTCTTCCTGCTTTGCCGCCTAGTGCCCTTCCGTCGAGCACATTCACCCCAGACATGGATACCCCCTCGTCTGAACAGTACTCGGAGCCACCAACCACCGACACTTCTCCCCGACCGCGCGGTTCCAGTATGAGGAAGGACTCTTCCCCTGGTAACTTCCGCAGAGATGCGTCTCCTGCGTCTTTTGAGGCGCCCAAAGGTACTTTTGCTCCAGCTAGTCTCGAGATCCAGTCCCTAGTCCTAACAGCCCCACAGAGACCCTCCCCGCAAGCACCTACAAGGAACACAAGGAACCCAAGGAACCCAAGGAACCAAAACAATCCGATCCGTCTGACAACGGCGAAGATGGTATCCTCCTTCCGTTCGCACTCGACCCGACAGTCGCTCCAGGGCCGTCCCCGCTTGGCAAGTCTCGCAAATTCAACGAAGGCCCGGTGGAGGCTGGCCACACCAGGGGACAGGAATCTAAAACCGGGCGAGATTATTTCAATCGGCCATCGAACACATCGCACCGCGATATGCTCAAAGAGAACAGACCGGGCTCGTCCAGATCAGCATCAACCGAGAGAGACCGCCCTGCAGTCAAGCCCTCCACAGCGGCAGCAAGCCCCCACATTGCATATCAGGAGAAGGGCCGCGCGAACTCAGATAATGTGGTGGAGACTGTTCGGAAGCGGAAGGAGCCAATGCCACCGCCTTCGTCGACCGCGTCGCCTATAGTTGGGAACGACCGGTCCCGCACGCAAATGGCGAGCCCACAAACAGCGTCTTCAAGCCAGGGCGATGCATTCAAGCTACAGGAAGTTCCTAAAAATAAGAAAACCGCATCTAGAAGCGGCTCGCGATCCGAGCTGCGATCTCCGTCGCAGAATTCACCGGCAGTAGATGCGGCAGGCAGGACGCTGAGTCCACAGCTTGATGGGTCGTCACTGTCGTCTTCACCTGTGGCTCCGGATTCGCGGGCTCGCGAAGAGTCGACATCGTCGCAGGCCTCGTCTTACAGCTCAACCCAGAAAGTGGTGGAGCGGCCAAAGCGGGAAGACTCACTCAAGCCGGGCCTCGCGCGGAAGGATGCCCCTTCCAAATCCTCGCCTTCTACGCCCACTGCCCCAATGCATGAGCGGAAGATGTCTGCCGGAGGGATTAGGTCGCACATGAACGGCGGTTACACCATCTCCAGTCCCATTGAGTCCCCAACGTCGAAGAGCATCCTCAACACGCCCGATCCGCCCTCTCGATCCGCTGACCGCCCTGGCGCAGCACAGACGGGCGACAACTTCACATCCCCTCGTGCTCCGCCTGCACCTCCACCACCTCCACCCCACCAACATCGGACTAACGAGTCTGTCAGCACGGTGCAAAGCGACCAATCCCATGGCTTTGCCTCTGCAGGCCTCCCACGATACAGTGCGCAAGGCGACTTCTCAATGGACGAGGATCTGGCTCGACTGTTGATGAGCCAAGAACATGGCGACAAGGATCCGTCCGTGCTGCGACGGGTGTCCAACGCTGTCTCCAAGCACGGACGGAGTTTCAGCGACAGAGGGTCTCGAGTGTCGGCTGGTGGACATAAGAAGTGGCCCACCAACGGGTCTATTGACCTTATAAGCAGCCCCACCATGCCCTCCCCAGACTCCAGAGAAGAAAACTCCAATCTGCGGAACGAGCTACGGAGAGCCCAGCAAAGAATCGCGGAACTGGAAGCAGAAAAGAATGACTTACGCGAGACTGTCAATAATGCCTCGGACTTGAAGCAGGCGAACACTATGCTGAGGGAAAAGCGGAACACCATGGCGGTCCTGGACACGCAGCGCGAAATGGTCATCCGAGAGCTCGAAATCATGACCGAGCATCTGAAAAAGGCGAAGGATAACAATCAGTCTCTAGATATCAAGGAGCTTAAGTCAGACATTCTGCGAGACTTTGGGGCTTCGCTTCAGAAGTTGAAAGACCAGCTTGGTGGACAAATCGAAGAGCTGATCACAAGGCGGACGGACCTAACCAACGAGATATCCAATCTCATCCAGATGAAGGACAAAGGATTCCAAGAATACGAGTCTTTGAGCGCACAAAACACGAAGCTTTCGAACATGAACCGAGATTTGATCGAAACCATTCAAAAGTCTCTGAAAGAAAACAAGCACCACAATGGAAGTAACTCGATTGATGGTGGACGTCCTGCGAACGGGCTCGGGATCTACCACGCCCAGCAGAAGGGCAAATCCGACCTGGCCATGGATTTACACGCAATCACACACGAGCATTCCTACTCGAACCTGATCCAAGAGGCAGATGCTGAAGCAACGATGGTTTCTGCGCCTCAAGTCGTCAATATTCGCAAGGGGAAGCCGAACAAGTTCAATTGGAAGAAGGGTGGTCAAGGCCTCGCCAAGAACGTGACTAAGGGAATCAAGGGCGCCTTTGCGTCAGAAAATCGTCGTGAAGACCAGTACAACATCAACGTCATCGGCACCCCGTACGGATCGATACCTCCATCCTCGGATACTTCCTCGATGGCATCCGCAGCTAGAACAAGAGACGAGGCCGCTAGAAACGAGGCAGCTAGAGGGTGGTTCTCGCAGAAGGGAGTTCCTGGTAAGCCGGATAGATTACAGAAGACTTCACAAAACAACACTAGCAGCAGCAATCTGGCTGGAGAGCACAGTTCAGGTACGTTTCTTCCACCAAGGATGCCTGTCTCTTTACTCACTACTTCTCAGTCCTATTTGGCTCGGATCTGACCGCTCGATGCGACTTTGAGAAACGTGTAATTCCAAGCATCGTGACTCGATGTATCGAAGAGGTTGAATTGAGAGGTGAGTCAATGCTGGTCATACTCTCGCACAGCTCAACTAACGCGTGTCAACAGGCATGGATGCCGAAGGCATTTATCGGAAGAGCGGGGGCTCCGGCCAAGTCAATATCGTGCGCGGTGGATTCGAGAAAAGTCCCGACTACGATATATCCGACCCAGACCTAGACATCCACGCCGTCACATCTTGCTTAAAGCAATATTTCCGGAGATTGCCTGTTCCGTTGATCACTTACGACGTTTACGATCAGTTCCTTGAGGCAGGGCGTATGTCTGACTCTTCTGAACTTGTGTAGAATACAGCTGACAAAGAAACAGAAGTTCAAGATACTGAGGAAAAAGCGCATTCCATTCTAGCAGCAGTCAACGAATTGCCACGAGCCCATCGCGATTGCCTCCAATTTCTGGTATTCCATCTTTCACGCGTCATTCAGCATGAAACGGATAATCTTGTAAGTTTAAACCTTTAATTTCCCTGCTGAAACATCACGCTCACACAAGTAGATGACTCCACTCAACCTCGCTGTGGTTTTCGCACCGACCATCATGCGCCCGATGACTCTGGAACGCGAAATGACCGACGTGCAACAACAACGTGTTGCTGTCCAAGCGCTATTTGAGAACCATAAGTTCGTCTTTTCTGAGGACTGAACACGATGTGATGCTCTCCCATCGCGAACTCATGCCTTGCCTCTGGAGTCTTTCGAAGAGTATCGTCGCTAGCTACGAAAACTGTAGTTCTGCAACCCACTCTATAACGACTCTTCTTTCCTCTAGAAGCTCCACCGAGGGGCTTCTGGAGACTTTGCCTATTATTACCTCTTTCCTTCGCATTCAATTTCTTGTATACTTCGGAGGGGTGTGAAGGCGCCTTCATATACCACTTCTTTTATATTCCCCAACTCCCCCCTTTTGAAATACCTGTGGACTAAATCAGCTCACGTTGGGAAGGGAATCATGTCATGTACGAGACGGATCTTTTTTTCAAGCGCTTCTTTTGGGTGTTGCTTGTTTGCGAAGTTGGCTGCTGGGTTGGGTCGGCTTGGTGTTTGTTTGTTCAGTACGATTTGGGGTGAGAACGGATAGCTCCTCGTCATTGCATGCATTTTGTTCAAACTATCAGATTGGTTGCTTGATTTGATTGGCTTTTAGCGAGGCTATGGCGAATTTGATTTGGAATTGTTCTAGTCTTGCTTATCTTTCGGAAGAGGAAGAAAGTGTGCTGCGTGCTTTGTGTATAGTATGTGTTCTTTAATGACGTGTGGGTGCTGAGGCTGAAGTGGTAATATAATGGATCTGTGACTGTTGTTGGACCTACCTCCTTGCCTGACATGGTATGCATCAGGTAATTCGATTGGATAGAAGAGGAACAAACTGAGTGGTGTTTAAAAGCGCATCCTACTCATTTCTAGTACCTACTTGCAACTAGCTATGCTTCTTGCACGTGACTCGGTAGTGCCGGAGATCGAGTCCAAGCGCGAACGTCACCTCCAGGGTGAGCTGTGAGCTTCCAGCACTTCCAAACGTTATACCACCCACCAACCACTCAAATCCTCTCTTTTTTGTTATACCCACCTCCACCCCGATCATGTCGACCAAGAAGATCGAGCAATGGGAAGTGACCAAGTACTGGGAGATCTTCAGCAGCCTCGCAAACGGCGGCACCCACCTCGACGGCACACAGGCTGCGTCAGTGCTCAAGAACTCGCAACTACGAGATGAACAGCTAGAACGGGTGTGGGACCTTGCCGACGTGGACAATGACGGGAAGCTAGACTTTGAGGAGTTCTGCGTAGCTATGAGGTTGATTTTCGATTTAGTGAATGGGGTATGTAGGGCATGCTATTTCTTGATCTTCCTACCCTATCTTTGTCTCCCACTGTTCTAGTGTGGACTGGATCGATATATGTTGCGTTTCCTGCCCGAGTCTACCCTCAATCCTCCCAAAAGAACGCAAGTAACACCCAATCCCCTACCACAGGAAGCCCTCGATGTCCCGACCACCCTCCCCGACTGGCTCGTGCCCGAATCAAAAGCCCATCTCGTGCAAGCTTCGCGCGCGCTCTCCTCCTCCCTACCCGCCTTCGAAACCGTCGACGACGACGACGACGACACCCCCGGCCTCATAGACGGCTTCGACTGGTACATGTCGCCGGCGGACAAAGCCAAGTACGAGGAGATCTACACAGCGAACCGCGACGGCCACGGCGGCGTCTCCTTCCACGCGCTCGAGCCGCTCTTCGCCAGCCTCGACGACGTCCCCGACACCGACATCCGCTCCGCGTGGAACCTCGTCAACCCGAAAGCGCGCGAGACTGTGGGCAAAGACGCCTGCCTCGCGTTTCTGCACGTGCTGAATGGCCGCAGTGAGGGGTTCAGGGTGCCGAGGAGCGTGCCGCCGAGTCTGAGGCAGAGCTTTGAGAGCGCGCATATTGATTATGATGTCGAGCGGGTGCAGCCGCAGCGGAAGTGGGCGGCGCATGGCGGGGATGATACGAGTACGGGGCGGAAGGCGAAGTTTGGGGATGCCTATCTCACGCGGTTGGGGGTGGGAGATAAGGCGGGGGCGTACAGGGCAAAGGGGACGGATTTTGGGGGGAGGACAACGGAGGATTGGGAGGAGGTGCGGTTGAGGAAGCAGTTGAAAGAACTGGAGGACAAGATTGAGCGGATTGAGAAGGATGGGGAGGAAAGGCGGGGCGGAGGGAAGAGAGATACCAAGCCAGCGCTGGTGAAACGGGAATTGGAGCTAATGTTGGATTATAAGAGGGGTGTGTTGAGGGATTTGGAGAGTGGAGAAGGGGGTGCGGTCAAGGGGCTTGGCGGAGTGAGAGAAGAGATTGATACGGTCAAAGAACAGGTCGAGGGGCTCCAGGGACATCTTTCGAGGAGGTTGGAGGTGCTGAGTGATTTGAGGCGGGAGATTGAAGAAGCGAAAGCGGGGAGGTGATGCAGAACCTCGACGAACAGTCTGAATAAGTACCTATAAATCTCATAAACATCAACATGACGGAAGGAATCAACGACACAAGCCTCAAATTCATAACATACTCTCTTCTAATTATCTGTCTAACACCGCCTGCGACGGGACTGACCTGAGCCTCCTGGTCATACTACTCAGCGATGTCTCCGTTTAGAAGCTCGATTTGGCGTGTCCGAATTCTACAAGCAAGCGAGGAGTGCACTCTGTCTGTTGACACTAAATTGGTCTTTGAATGAAGTACAGACTCAAAGATCTCAGAACAGATAAGGAGAGACCAATCCGTGCGGTTTGCGGTCTGTTTGAGCATGTGACTGCCAATTACTCTAGACTGGAATCTGTATTATATGGGTTTGGCATGGCGCGTCAATAGCAGACTGGTTCCCGGTTCAACGGTAACAATTGAAATGTGAACTAGTAAATTGTATGATCAAACTGGCAGTGTCTCTAACTACGTACGTACGGCTTTTAAGTATGTAGAGAGGAAGAAACTGCTAGGAAACAACTAGACATGTCAAAACTTTGAACAAACCGTATAGCAAATGATAAAAATCATCAACGGAGGCGATGAGAATCATCTCGAGAAAAATTGAAATAACGGTATCTGTATTCCTCGACCAGCTTGCACGTGCACGTATACCAAGTATAAAAGGAAGACGCAGATCGAGCTCCAAGACGGACGCAGAGCTCTCCATTTCTAATCAAGCCGCTCAACACACAAGCCTAGCCTCAATTACACTAAACCCTTCCCTATGTACCACTCCCCATCTACTCCCTCCTCCTCCATCTCATACGTGCAGAGCTCTGCATCCCAAGGCCTCTATGCTACGCACTACTCATCCCGTTCTATATACCACAATCTCCTCCTCCTCCTTCTTCACAGGCGGCCACCACACCATCCCCCAAATCTTGACCCCCTCGCCGCCTTTCGAAACCGTCCCATCTGCCCCTGCCACGCCTTGACCAAGCACGATCTCGCCCGCGGTGTGGAAGCCTAGCTTCGTGTACAAATTATGTGAGTAGGCGGTCGTAGCCTCGAGCCAGATTGGGGCGTTCGTTGCGGCGGCGAGCGATTGGTAGTGGTGGATTAGGTGGGTTGAGAGGCCTGTTTGTGGGTTAATAGGAGTAATGGGAGTAATGGGAGTAATGGGAGTAATGGGAGTAATGGGGGAATAAGAAGTAATGGGAGTAATGGGAGTAATGGGAGTAATGGGAGTAATGGGGGAATAAGAAGTAATGCGAATAATGGGAGTAATGGGAGTAATGGGGGAATAAGAAGTAATGCGAGTAATGGGAGAACAAGAAGAAATCGTAGAAGATGGAGACGACAGGCTGACCATTTCCTCGATATTCTTCCTTAGTGCCGAGGTTGAAAATATAGTAGGCTTTCTTGGAGTGAGTTTCCAAGGTGCGAGATTTGAGGGTAGCGGGTTTGGAGGCGTATTCGTGGGTCATGCGCTGGGAATGGGCGGGGAGGTCAGTGTGACATGAAGAGCGTATATGACTGTAAGACTGTGATAAGATGTAGGTATGTGATTCACAGGAGAGAGTTCAGGGCGATCTGCGATAAATGCGAAAGACATTCAGATACAGAGGACGAACTTCACATTTGGTACCTGAGGAGAAAGGAGAATACCACTCACCCACACCCCTTTTATCCCCAAGTTCCATAACACTCCAAACAACCCGCTCTGCACTAGCGTGAGGGGATTATCCACGTTCTTCCCGGGCGGCAACAGCACGCCTACACAGCGCCATTCATCTGCCTCCGTAAAGGAAGCTCCGTTTAGAGCAGCGCCCGTATAGAAGGCATTGAAAAGGGTGTGGCGATAGGGATCTTGTTTGGAAGGTGGCAGGACGTTGAGTAGATACGTGATCGCAGGGTCGTTGGCGAAGGCGTCGGCGAGGACAGTGGCGCTTTGGGAGAGGTAGTCTGAATGGGGTGGTCAGTTGCATAGAGGGGTGTGGGCTGGGGCAATAGCAACCTTTGCCGCTGGTTGTGATGGCGACGGAGGATGACGGGGTTTGATCAGCCATATTGTGTTGAGAGAGCGTATGTATTCAGAAAATTCATAGAGGAGCGGGAATAACTGCGAAGGAAAGCTCGATAGCTGCTTGATCTTGAAGTCTTACGATCGGACCCTCATTTGTATTGGAGCAGGTACTCCGAGTACACCACGTGCGAACGGTGTAAAATAACATGGGTGGCATGGACGGTGAGTCACGAAAGAAACATCCTATTCTCCAGGCAATATGCATAAGCAAACATGTAAAAACAAGAGAAGCAAATCACCAAGCTTAATAACAGCCTTAAAGTTTCAAAGATCCTCATATTTAAGCTAGATCCTCCTTGAGCCTCCTTCCTATTATTACCACGAACCAATATGCAGCTGTAGAGAGAGACTCCATTTTGAAGACCAGGTTCGAGCGCCAGATGTAGAAACCATTTCACCTTGCAACCCTCAGATCCGCTGAAACTCCTAAGAAAAAGAGGAAAAATACAAGAAACACCATAGATGCAATGCCTATTTACCTGAGTTGACCTCACGCAATCCTCAATGACCTGAGACTTGACGCCTTACATGTTCGCAAGCTCGTGATCAATCGCCTGATCCAAGAACGTCCGCCTCTCTCCGCTCAATTGAGTCTGCAAGCGCTGCTCGGTGAGCGCCTTTAGCTGCTTCTTGGTGACATTGTCCATGTCGACCTCCATCAGACACGCTTGGATGGCTTCCACGATTTGGCCGTCGGAGGGTCCATTCATCATGTTCTGGAAATTGACAGTGCTACCAGGTCGAGAGCCACCAAATCCAAGTGGGCTGCGAGAACGTCCGATTGGCGGCGTGGATTGCATGGCCATGAGATTGTCTGAGCTCTGGAAGCCCATACTTGGTCGCTGGCCGTACGGCGAGGCCTGGTAGTGGTCGCTCATGCCACCCATGGACATCAGACGCCCGTCGGCTCCGTGTTGTTGTGGTTGTGGGTTGTCTGTGTACCGAGAGAAGTTGGAGTAGTGAGATGCCCGTTGCTGCATGCCGGCATATGGACCTGGAGACTGTGGTGGCATGTGCGATATATGATGCATGTTGGACATGATGGTTGACTGGGGCTTGACGGACGAGTAGACGGACTGCATGTCGTTCATTTCGTAACCGTCATCGTCGTATGTGCTATGCATGCCCTTCTCGGAATGCGCAGCAACAACTCCACGGCGACCAGGAAGAGAATGCTGAGCTGCATAGTCATCCCATGACTGTAAAGGAACACTTCTGGAGTCGTAACCTTCTTCTTCTTCAGCGACTACCTGCTTGTCGCCTTTCTCTTCAAGAACGACACGGGTGTTTCCCCACGAGAAGTCATCTTGTTTCCAGAATGAGTAGATTGGTAGGACGAAAGAGTAGATCGGGTACGCCATGATATAGATGATCATCCAGCCAATGTGCTGCCACTGTCGCTTGATGAGAAAGATGATGGCTTGTAATCCGTAGACAGCCGCGAGTAAGATAATCGAGATCGTGGGGAATTGTCCAGAGTGAGATGCGACTAGGTAAATGAGATAACCTAGGTAAACGCAGGTAGAAGGGAGAATGATTGTTCCGAAAAGGTCGATGAAAACGACGAATCGCATACTGAAGCAGCAGAATCCACACATGTCCTTGATGAAAACCAGTTCAGCCAAGTTGTGGATGGTGGAATTGATCCAGCGACGTCTTTGGGAGAGAAGAATGCTCCATGTCTCAGGGGCGGCGGTTAGCGCGTACGCATCTGGAACGAACTTATACGACATCGACGGGAAATGTTTTGTCATCAATGTAGTCAAGTAACGATCTTCACCAAGAGAGAGCAGATTCTTCTTGTGTAATGTGTCCACCTGGCAGTCGGCGTACTCGCGGATAACGGCGTCAGAAATGATGAGTGGCTTGCCCTTGTCTGCGGTACGAAGACGATACATGCAGAAACTAATATCGTTAGCGCTGCATCCACAAGGAACTAAGGAAGACCTACCATCCAGGCAAACAGGTAACGCTGCCAAACAAGCTCTCAAAGGCCTTGGCCAAATGATGGGAGATGTAGTATTCGTAAACTTGAATCATAGTCCACCAACTTCCTTCCTCATTCTCGAGACTGGTCTCACCACAGATACCGGCAATCTTCGAGTCATTTGAGCAACTCGCGACAAGGCGATTCAGCGCGTCTTCTTTTACCATAGTATCGGCGTCGACCATCAGCAGGTACTCGTAAAGCTCTGGATCTACACCAATGATGTTGTTGATCTGGTGAAACATCTCCAGTTCCAACGGACTCATTGGAGCCCGGTGATGGACGCGGTTGAGGAAGCTCATGAGCAAAATTTGAGAGTCTCGTTTGCCACGATTTCCAGGCTTTGCTTTGCGTTGTTCGGATTCCTTGCCTACTTTGACCACGACAATATACGGAACGACATTGCCTTCGAATTCGTAGAGACCAGAATAAACCTTTCCATAGTTGAGTTGCTCGCTGCCAAAACCGACCGAGTGGAATGGCAAAGCAGGAGGATCAACCTTGGGGTCAACACCAAGAATATCAAGGACAATCTTCGGTGTCGGTCTGTCGTTCCCACCACCGACAATCATACCATCACAGACAACGCAGATGAGCTTTCGTTTGTTATCGTAGTTAAGCGCAGTCAAAGAGTCTAGGCCCTTTCTTAGATGATCCTCGCCTTCTGTGTATGCAGGTACTTGACAGATGACGAATTTGTCTTGAGTGGTTGGACGTTTTCGTGATCCGAGCTGGAGAGCAGACAAGAACTTGACAACAATGACAATGCCGATAACGATAGTGAACGAGAGAAGAATCCAGTTATTGACTTGGCACCTGGCGGACTTCCGGAAGTCAGTTTTGCCGACATAGAAGTAGTTGTCGAGACATTGCTGGTTGGCCAACTGAGCGGTTTCGTTGAGCTGGTTCTGGAACTGGCTTGTAATGTCGGTACCCGCATAGTCCGTAACAATCGACTCTAATTTGTGATCTAGGAACCGGTACGAGTCGAGATTGTCCATTAAATCGAGAGTGTGGAAGTAGTCCGTCAAGTCGTAGACCTTGTCACCCATTGTGAACCACATATGGTTGTCGTTCTGCCCTTCATTCTTGATCTTGTTGGAGTCCCAGACCAGATCGCCCTTCCTAAATTCTTTCATTTTGGGGAGGAAGACGTTAGGGTACCAAGTATCTTTGTACAGTGCGCTTGTCCTGTCTGGTGATAGCGAGCCGGAGATATGTTGGGCATTCGAGTTGGTGATGGTAGTATTTGGGTACAGAACCAAGAGTTTGTTCTTGACAAGATTAGGACAGGCCGTGTAAAGTAGGGGCACAATGTATTCGTCAACGTTTGTGCCACCGAACGGTTGCATTTGGTCCGTGGTGGTCTCGATACTGGTGTCACTGTGCTGTCGTTTCCAGAACTTTGTAAGGTCGTAGACGTAACCATGATGGCTAACAAAAAAATCGTTGTCGCCCGAATGATAGGAAACTTCCTTATTGTTCCAGGCTTTGTCGAATTTGGGGCAAAGGAGTTTACCGAATGCAACAATGTAAAAGATGATAGTGGCGTTCATCATGAAGATGATCATGATCAAGACGATCTTTTCCCGCCACGCCATACGAACATCCGGTCTCTTCATGCGACCAACGAAGCGTAAGAGGGGAGACGGAATCCACCAAGTCATAAACCACACGTAGAAGACCCAGATTCGCCTACCGGGGGTAATCTTGTACTCTTGAATGGTCTTGCCTTCGCCAAGCTCATCGTCACCGTAGGAGATACCTTTTCGTTCATCGCCCTTTCCGCCCAAGCCGTAATCCCCAGGCCGGGCGCTCTGGTAAGTCGGCGCTGCAGTCGGCGCGACAGAACGGGCACCCAGGGCACTACGAGCTCCGAAAGTGGCTGTGCTCTGTTGACGTTGTAAGAGGTTGTCCCGGCTGCCTTGGGGAGTGCCTTCCGCAAATTCTGGGCCAAAAAAGCCGCTACCCACGCCAGGGCTCTGTTGTGAGTAGCCGCTTTCAAGACCTCCAGCACCAACCATATTTCCGAGCATGCCGTTCGATGATGCGAGTTCTTGAATTTTCAGATCGAATTGTGTCTCGGCTTCCCACCAGGCAGCCTCTCTAATCCAGATGCGGCTGTCGCCTATAACAACTTCACCGTTGCTCCATCCGCGTTCCAGAATCCAGTTTCGAATCCCGTCTTTGCCGTCGAAGCATCCTAGGTCCTTATATCGGATATGGAACTCCTCCACATCGAAGTCGGCAGTAAAGTCAAGATGACGATTGCGGCGATTAGCCCATTCTGGAAGCCTCCAGTCTCGCAGCTGACGAGAAACAACAGCAGCAGACCAGGACCCAGAAGCGGAAGTCGAGAGTGAGGCAGGGGAGTCATCAGTAGGATGGAGTGCTAATTGATACCAAACCCGGCTGCTAGCGATTGTTGATTGTAGTTCAAAGCGGTTGAACTTGCCGAGCTGAACGCCCTCACCTCGCACGGGCATGATGATGGATTTCATGAAGTTGTCGTCCTCTGGGATGTCGTAAGCAATTTTCTCGAGGGTGACCTCACGTCGCTCGCGTTCATGCTCTCGCTGGCGCCCAGCAGGACTAGACATAATCCCAAGTTCGGGTTCACAGGCCTTCACGGCCTCTTTCATCGCCTCGATGACGGAAGACCCAGCAGGTACAACGGTCACCCCATCTTCCTTCATCTCGGCGTTGATGCCTTCAGAGTCATCAAAAACGGTCTTGAGAGCAATAGCTTTTCCTAAGTTCTTGCTGGGGATTTCGACAACGGTTATGTTGACGATATCCCCGTCTTCCTCAGAAGGCGGAGTCATCATCCCATGCTCGCCAGAATCACTACCCGATGTGTAAGCGACTCGTGCTTCGAGGATGTCTTTCCGGATAGTGGCGTTAGCGCGGGAAAGAACCCAGTCTACTGCAGCTTCGTAGATGCCAGAAAGAGCCATCTCACGGTCTTGAGAAGACAGCTTTTTCATGAGAAACTCGGGGTTGATGTCCATAAGAGCTCCAGCATCCTCGCAAACGTCTTGTAGCACCTCCTCATCAACAAGTATTCCGAGAGCATTACCAAGTTTGAGCAGCCCTGCGAGCAGAGAGATCAAATTTGAAAGCTCTGAGCCCACGATGCCGATGGCCTTCAAGTTATCCCTAAAGTCCTCGGCAGCCGCGGCGTCGTCTGCAGTTGGGAGATAGGAGGGCGGAGTATAGGTTCCCGACCTGTTGAGAAGGGTATACTGGGAGTACGGCTTGAGATCCAACCACTCCCTCTCCTCCCTTGTGGCGGAGCTGGACTTGAGGTAGTAGAAGACATCGAAAGCACGAAAACCTGGCTGGGAAGGAATGTTGAGTAGACCTTGGGAGGTGTCAATTCCGGCGGTGGATAGTTGGATGGTTGCTCCGGCTAACGTGCCAGTGACAGTTCCCATAGAAGAAATGGTGAAGGTGGCACCCAGGGCTGTATGGCGTGGGTACGAGGGATTCTGCGGTGTGACGCAGTGCGTAAAGGCCTTGAGAATGTCAAGGGAGGTGTAGAAGCTTGCGGGGATAGATAGTGGAAGCGCAGATATGAAAGGGGCGAAGGCAGAGGGTGTAGCCTCGTGGAGGGAGCTGTGAGGAGTTAGTTGAGACAGATTTAACAGAGCAGCAGAGATGAACTCACCCTAGCACAATGCATCCGTCCTCTGCTCTACGTCTGGCATGCTCCCAGGCTTTTCGGCCTAGTTCCATGTCGACTGTGCCGCCAATGCGGCCATCTGACCCTACATTGCTGGCATTGACCCATGTGTTCACGACTAGGCTCGTGCTAGCCTCCAGGTAGTAGGGCTCGCCGGATGCATAATTTGTATGGAGCGCGTTGAGAAGTGTTGTAGTGGAGACCTGCGTCGAGGTCGCGTTGGAAGGACGTGGACCTTGGGACAAGTTCGAGAAGGTCGACATGCGGTTGTTGACGAAGCTCATGTTTGCGAGCTACAGAGGCACGAGGCCCGCTCAGCTTCGAAAAAGGCGTTGTTCGCGATTGGGGGTGGTGGTGAGGTCGGGGCAATTCCCAGATGTGTGCTCAATGAAGGGGGTGGGAGAACGAGCGTGGTGTTTTGGTCGGGCAACGGGCGTCGGTGACCTGGCAACGAGGCCAAGGCAGTGAAATTAGAGCAGCTTAAGAAAAACGAGAGGACGAAGACAAGTGTGCAAAGCGATGGTGAACTGAAGACACAGAGGGGATGAGGTTGAGGGAGACGTAATGGTGTGTGCAGGATGTTGTTGATGGCGGGTGAGCGAGAGTTGCATCCATTCCCCTGCTGTAATTTACGACCCAACACGGACAAGTCCAGGAGAAGCGGGCGGTGGTGCAGGTGCCACTTTTCCTCCAAAGCTTTTGCTGAGGAATTTACTCCTAGGTAATCGCCACACTCATCCAAACACGGTGTCCTAGCTGTCGCTGTCCCATGTGTACATACACCTGCCTGCCATTGCTTGTGGTGCTGCGGCAAGATTTTATATAACCCACTGTGAAGGGCTTACTTCACGCTCGAATGCACTGAAGTACACCAAGCAGTGGCATACATGTGTATGTACAGACACACCTGATGCGACTGGTTCAAACAAGAGTGCCACTTACTCTACGCTCGGCGTGGCGTTAGGACGCTGCTGATTGACAGCGATTTTACGGGAGCAGGGAGGCCGGCACTCTATTTTTGGCTTCCAGCGCTGTACCCACATACCGTTTGCGCAGGCCTAGTGAATCGCTGGCTGACAAGCACCTGGTGAATGTCACGGCTGTAGTGCCGGAGGGGCTTGGACAGTCGACTGTGGGTGTCGTGGACCCTTAGATCTACTACCTACCCACGGTACTAGTAATGTTTGGATGCTTGTCTCCACGATGAGCAGCCGCATCTCGTGTCCGAGTCGGAAGACTGCGTTTAGCACTGGGTCGGTGGCAAATAAACGGGTTGTCGTGTTTACGATGTTGCTCCCGCCGCCGCCGGCAGCCGGCGCCCCTGAACTCCAGACTGCTCGGAGATCCGAAGGATGAGACTTGATGACGCCCTCCACTCCCTTCCAGCTGCTGCGGTGGTTGCTAGGCTGGAACTCAGTGATGCTCACGCTGACCTTGTCTCTCCCACGTTGCAGCACAGCGAGCCAGCAGCCTGGCTTCATTGTAGAGTCGTTGATGCAATCTAGCTGTGGTGCATGAACCATTACCTACGCTGTATTACGCTAGGCTTTGCAGCGATCTTCCCCAGAATCGACCACGCGTCCGTCGCCCATGCCGCCGGCCTCGCCCTGTCCATTGATTTCGAGTCTCGAGTTGGCCGATGCTTCGTGTTCTGCCTTCGAGGAGGCTCGAGACTAGCCATCGAAGGCCTTAAGCTGGAGCTCGCCTTACGGGATGAATCAGCACTAACTGGACATGATAGGCACCTGGGCAGGTAAAAGTGGCACCTTCAAAACATCCTCTCTGTACACTTTTCTGCCGTTGCTTGGGGTGCTTCAACCTTGGAATTCATTTTCACAGATCCGAGCTTGGGATATTGAAAAAGGCGTTGAAGCACTGCCAAACAGGCGTACCAGAGAACCTCTCTGTATGCCACTTTTCCTGCGCGGCGTATCAGGCCTGCATCACGGATCGGTGGCAAGCATCTGATCGGGAGCGTCACGCATCAAAAATAGAATAATAAAATACACGTCTAATACGAGGCCCATGCATGAAAAGGGGAGCTAGAGGCGATGCACGGGGCAACCTAGCCGGCTGCAAGACCTCACCACCAAGCTGCACCGGATTCACTGTTGCTGTCCACACACACTCCCCTCTTCCTCAACACCATTTTCGGGCTCCCTACCCTCGTTTTTGGCCCCGATTCACCATTTTGACAACACTCGCTGATTCTGTTTTGACCTCTACGCCCCAGACACACCCGCGTGTTTTTCTTGCATTCCACAGCGTGTTGTTTGGCCTCTGCCCCTTGCCAACCGCTACCCTCGACCTCACCATCACCACTGTCGTCACCACCATAGTCTTCCTGGTAGTTTACGCTCGTTCGGCGCTCCCTAGGGGACGCTTTCGACCACAATGGCACACCAGCAGCCCCTAACGGGCGGCAACATGCCTCAATATGCGCAGCCTTCGCTGCCCGCACTCCCACCACATCTACAATCCGACACCCACTTGACGGCCCACCTTGCGAGCCGCTTCCATGCACATCTACCCGTCGCCAATCTTTCGTCGCACGCCATAATCGCCCTGAATACCTACACAGACTCGTCACTGGGCCCAGATGGAGCGAAGGAGGGCAGTGCAATGGCCGCGGCTGAAGAACTTGCTCTCCGGGCATGGACTCGGCTGGGTCATCGTTCTGAAAGCCAAGCTGTCGTTTTCCTGTGAGTATAGTGTAATTGGTCAACTTTGCCCCTGCGAAAGCTGACAACCAATTAGTGGTGAATCAGGTGCTGGCAAGACTACCGTCCGCGCTCATCTTCTTACAGCGTTGCTCAACTATTCCTCGACGCCTCTGTCGAGCAAGTTGTCGTATGCTGCTTTTGTCTTCGATACCCTCACAACTACCAAATCGCTCACAACCCCACGGGCCTCGAAATCAGGTCTCCTATTCGAACTGCAATATGAAACATCCACCTCTATGCGTCCCACATTGCTCGGCGGGAAGATCATGGACCACAGACTTGAGAGGAGTCGTGTCGCTTCGGTTCCCACGGGAGAGCGAAACTTCCACATCCTCTACTATCTTCTTGCCGGAACCAGCGCCGCTGAAAAGGCTCACCTGGGGCTTGACTCCGGTGGAAGTGTAGCGACCGAAGCGGGCACCAGATCGTCCATGACTGGTGGACAGAAGCGTTGGCGATATCTCGGCCACCCGACCCAGCTGAAAGTGGGCATTGACGACCATGGAGGATTTCACCACTTCAAAACAGCGCTGAGGAAACTTGAATTTGGCCGTATGGAAATTGCTGAGATTTGTCAAGTCTTGGCCAGTATCCTTCACATCGGACAATTGGAATTCGTCAAGAGTCAATCTACAACGCCTGCTGGTGGGGACAGCGGCGGCTACTCGCATGAGGGAGGAGAGGATGTCACCACCGTTAAGAACAAGGACACGTTGAATCTAGTAGCTGCATTCCTCGGCGTAAGCGCGCAAGCTCTGGAGCAAAGTCTTGGATATAAGACGAAGACTCTGTATCGGGAGCGTGTAACTGTCATGCTCGACCCCCGCGGTGCACGCAGTAACGCCGACGAGCTCGCCCGAACGCTGTACTCTTTGCTTGTCGCCTATGTCATCGAACAAATCAATTTGAGGACCTGCGCCGTGGAGGAAACTGTTGCCAACACCGTATCCATTGTCGATTTCCCTGGCTTCGCCCAAGTATCCGCCACCGGATCAACCCTGGATCAACTCCTTAACAACGCCGCTGCCGAGTCGCACTTCAATTTCTGTTTACAGAGCTTCTTTGGACGCAAGGCCGAAGATATGGAAGCGGAAGATATTAACGTCCCGATGACTGAATACTTCGACAACACGGAAACGGTCAGAGGATTGCTCAAGCCCGGAAACGGCTTACTTGGCATCTTGGATGACCAGATGCGCCGCGGCAAAACGGATGTGTCATTCCTGGAGTCGCTCCACAAGCGTTTCGACGGGAAAAATAAGTCCATTGTTGCAGGCAGCCTCACAGCCGTCCTACCAGGCAGTAACTTCCCTACCAAGAATAACGCCGCGAGTTTCACAGTACGACACTTCGCTGGAGATGTTGATTACTCGATAGAAGGATTGCTCGAGGAAAACGGAGAAGTTATTTCTGGAGATTTGATGAACCTCATCAATTCCACCCAGACTGACTTCGTCCGTACGCTGTTCGGCCAGGATGCTCTTAAGACGGTCACCCATCCAAAGGAAAAGTCTGCGATCGTGCAAGCATCTGTTAGCTCTAAACCTATGAGGAAGCCTAGCATGGCAGCGCGAAAAGGCGGTCGACCAGAACGACGGAATACACGAAAAGCGTTGCCATTTGACGAAGAAACGTCGGACCATGATTCGAAGAGCATTATCAGCAATCCGAAAGGCGGAGAGACTGCCGGCAAACAACAAGGCGCCGCCGCGCAGTTCTTGTCCTCCCTCAACAACATCACGAAGTCACTCGGTGCCAGTGGAGTCAACTCCTATTTCGTTTTTTGCTTGAAGCCAAACGACCGCCGAATCGCGAATCAATTTGACAGTAAATGTGTACGAACCCAAGTCCAAACGCTAGGTATCGCCGAAATAAGTCAGCGACTACGAAACGCCGACTTCAGCGTCTTCCTTCCGTTTGCTGAGTTCCTCGGGTTCACCGAAGGTGACACAGTAGTAGGCAGCGAGCGTGAAAGAGCTGAGATGATCCTAGACTCCAAGCCATGGCGCGACAATGAAGCCAGGGCAGGATCCACAGGCGTTTTCTTGAGCGAGAGATGCTGGCTGGAAATCGCTAATATCGATGACATTACCTTACCTGCACGTGCGGTATCGACTGACGACGGAGAGGGCCTCCTTACTCCAGGAGATGCTGCTAGAGGATTTGGTGACTCTCGAGTCCGTCTCTTGAACTCGAACGCCAACTCGCCCGGCGCTTTTTATCACGACGACAAAGGTG
The DNA here is from genome assembly GCA_010093605.1 of Lophium mytilinum. Lineage (NCBI taxonomy): Eukaryota > Fungi > Ascomycota > Dothideomycetes > Mytilinidiales > Mytilinidiaceae > Lophium > Lophium mytilinum. The sequence goes on along the minus strand of MU004181.1, from coordinate 2,687,302 downwards.
GAAACTACTTTGGTAGTCACGACGTTGATGCTCGATCGGAAGCGCCATCCGGGATCACAAATGGCGGCGACATGTTCCGTGATCTCGAAACCCGGAAAGAAATAGATGAAAAAGTGCAAGACAAAGAGCTCGAAGAAGTCGATGTGGTCCCAACATCTGGTAGCCGCAAGCGCTGGATGTTCGTTGTCTGGTTATTGACCTGGTGGATCCCCGACATCCTCGTCAAGTGGATTGGCAGGATGAAGCGCCCCGATGTCCGAACTGCATGGCGCGAGAAGGTTGCCATCAACTTTCTTATCTGGCTCAGTTGTGCTCTGGTTGTGTTCTTTATGATTGGTTTTCCCGAACTGATCTGTCCGACTCAGCACGTGTATTCAACCTCGGAACTCACATCATACAACGGGAAAGGTGGCCACAGCTCCTATATCGCTATGCGTGGTATTGTCTACGATCTCGGAGCATTTATGCCTCACCACTATCCATCAATCATCCCACAGTCCAGTCTCAAGAAGTACGCTGGTACCGACGCGACCAATCTCTTCCCTGTCCAGGTTTCTGCTCTCTGCGACGGCGCCGATGGCACAATAGATCCAGCTGTGCAACTGAACTATAAGAACAACAACTACACAAACTCTAACAACCTCATCAGCACAACTGACAACAACGGAAAATACCATGACTTTCGATGGGCCACCAACGATTCTCGCCCGGACTGGTGGTATGAGCAACAGATATATCTAAAGTCAAACTACATGAAGGGCAGAGTTGGTTTCAGTCCTACGTACCTGAAAACTCTATCGAAGAAGGGAAACTCCATCGCTTACATGTATAACAAGGTCTACGATTTCACTTCGTACATCCCAGGAGGTCGTAGAGCTGAGTTCCCCGTTGGTAAAGCCACCCACAACGTCGATACCAATTTCATGTCGCAGCCCGTTATCGATCTGTTCCAGCAGCGGTCGGGTAACGACGTCACGAAGCTCTGGGAAGCAATGGATCTGCCAGTCGATGAAAAGAACAGGATGAAGGTGTGCCTGGATAACCTATTCTATGTCGGAGACCTGGACACGCGAAGCTCTGCCAAATGCCTCTTTGCAAAGTACCTTCTCCTTTCCATCTCGATTCTCCTCGTCAGTGTTATCGGATTCAAATTTCTGGCAGCTCTTCAATTCGGAAAGAAGAATGTGCCGGAAAATCTTGACAAATTCATCATCTGTACTGTCCCAGCATATACCGAAGACGAGGACTCGCTACGTCGTGCTATCGATTCAGCCGCCAGGATGAAGTATGACGACAAGCGCAAACTTCTAGTCATTATTTGCGATGGAATGATTATTGGTCAAGGCAACGACAAGCCAACTCCCCGCATCGTGTTGGACATTCTTGGTGTTTCTGAAACCATGGACCCGGAACCCCTCAGCTTCGAGAGTTTAGGTGAAGGTATGAAACAGCACAACATGGGTAAAATCTACTCCGGCCTATACGAAGTCCAGGGACACATTGTACCTTTCCTGGTTGTCGTCAAGGTCGGAAAGCCTTCCGAAGTATCCAAACCTGGAAATCGTGGCAAGCGTGATTCTCAGATGCTTTTGATGCGCTTCTTGAACCGAGTCCACTACAATCTTCCCATGACGCCCATGGAGCTCGAAATGCACCATCAAATCCGCAACATCATCGGAGTCAACCCCACATTCTATGAGTTCCTGCTTCAGATTGATGCTGATACCGTGGTGGCGCCCGATTCGGCCACTCGATTCGTGGCGTCATTCCTTCACGATACTCGGCTGATTGGCATATGTGGTGAAACATCTCTCACCAATGCCAAATCGTCCCTGGTCACCATGATGCAGGTCTATGAATACTATATCTCTCACAATCTCACCAAGGCTTTCGAGAGTCTGTTTGGGTCCGTCACTTGTCTTCCAGGTTGTTTTACTATGTATCGGATCCGCGCCGCCGAAACCGGAAAACCCCTCTTCGTTAGCAAGGAAGTCGTCGAGGCGTATTCGGAGATTCGTGTCGACACCCTTCACATGAAGAATCTGTTGCATCTTGGCGAGGACCGATATCTTACGACTCTGCTTCTCAAACACCACTCCAAGTACAAGACAAAGTACCTCTTCCGAGCACATGCTTGGACCGTGGCTCCGGATAGCTGGACCGTATTCATGTCTCAGCGTCGTCGCTGGATCAACTCGACTGTGCACAACCTCATCGAACTTATCCCCTTGCAACAGCTTTGCGGATTCTGTTGTTTCAGTATGCGCTTCATTGTCTTCATCGATCTTCTGTCCACCATTGTCCAGCCTGTTATTGTTGGTTACATCGCTTACCTCATCTATTTGGTAATCCACAATCCAGACGTCATTCCTGTTACAGCCTTCATCCTGCTCGGCGCTATCTACGGTCTACAAGCTATCATTTTCATCATACGACGTAAATGGGAGATGGTAGGCTGGATGCTCATCTACGTCCTCGCAACACCGGTTTTCGCCTGTGGTCTTCCCCTTTACGCTTTCTGGCACATGGACGATTTCTCTTGGGGCAACACCCGTGTTGTCACTGGTGAGAAGGGCCAGAAGATAGTCATCACTGACGAGGGCAAGTTCGACCCCACCTCGATTCCTCACAAAAAGTGGGAAGAATATCAGGCCGATCTGTGGGAAGCGCACACTATGCGTGACGACGCATCGCAGGTGTCCGGTATCTCTTATGGCACGAAGCGCTTCATGCCGGGTCCTGGCTCGGTTGCTGGTTCAGACTACGGGTACCCGCCGTCGAGGCCAATGTCGCAACTAGACCTGCCGAGGTTTGGAAACAATTCGCGAATGAGCCTTGCACCTAGCGGGCTTGGGTATTCGGATATGGAGATGGCGGATCTGAATCTCCCGGCGGACGACCTGATTCTCGCAGAGATCCGGGTAATCCTATCCAACGCGGACCTGATGCAGGTTACAAAGAAATATGTAAAGAATGAGCTGGAGCGGAGGTAAGTCTTTCCATTAGTCCTTAGTCTCGTATTAGTTTACTAACACTTAAACTAGATTCAATGTGGATCTGACCCCGAAACGTGCATTCATCAGCCATGCCGTCGAATCGCTACTTGCTAGTGGAGTTTGATCGTGTCCACATTATTGTCACTTGCATAAATCGGGAACAACCGTTCCCGCTCCTTGTATTCGGGGGCCGGAATCAATTTCTCGGAACCTGGTAATCTGGCTGAGACCCACATTTCACTCATTCAGATTTCTCTCCTTTTGATGGGCCGGCGTTTGGCAACGGTGTTCGTCTTTATCTCAGTGGATTTGGTAATATTTGGGGGCTTTTATAAGTGCATTCGTGACTACAAGGATACTGCATGTTTGGGCGAGTCTTGCACGTTCAAAATGGGAAATATGTACGAGGGGCTACTCGCAAGGTGTCCAGCACGTGCGAGGCGTGGTGTTTGCTGAATATGAAGCATAGGCAGAAGATAATCAAAATCAACGGAGATGATCCATACGGATGACTTTTGATGATTGTGTGTTTCTTAAGTAACTTTCGTAATGAGAATTTTGGTATTGTGCAGATTGATGCTCCATGCAGTATTGGGGCAACGTTGGAACATCTCAAGAGTCCCACCCTCCTAAGCCGCATACTCGTCGATTCAACCAGCTCGAGAATCTCCAGTAGGAATCTCCAAGCCCTGCCTTCCACTCTGAAAGACGTGCAAGTCGCAGCATGCATCCCCGAACCCCCTCGCTCTCCCCATCCCTACGTTTCCATCACCAGCCCCTAATCCCCCGTATCCAGCTCCAAATCCAACTGCACCCCATTGCTAACCCCATAATCCTCGAGCGTCAACTGATCCTTGAAAGGCCTCTCCCCCTGCCTCTTCAACATAATCTCATGCGCTGGCCGCCCAATCCGCGCCGCCACCATCGCCTTGAACACGCGCACGGGGTCGGACGCGAGACACGGGATCTGCGCCTTCGTACCCAGCCGGTCATTGACCGTCACAATGATCATGGGCTCGCCGCCGCCTACTGCTACGGGCGCGGGCTTCTCCTTCTTCTCCTTCGACTTGGAGGGGCGCTCTGGGTCGCGCTCGCGGTGGGGGCGGTCGTCCCGTCGCCTGTCGCTGTGGACGTTCCTGTCCCTGTTGCCATCCCGATCCCGCTCGTCTCGCCGTCCCCCAAATCGTTCCCGGTCTCTGTCTCCGCCTCTGTCTCCGCCTCTATCGTCTCGCCGCCCTCCGTCCCGCCCGTCCCTCTCGTTGCGCTCTTGGCGATAGCCGCGGTTTAGCTGCCGGTCGTCGCTACGGGTGTCATCGTCATCGCGGCGGGCTTGCTTCCAGCGGAAGCCCGAGGCGTTGTTGTTGTTGCGTGGGCGGCGGGGTGGGCTGCGAGAGCGGCGTCGGGGTGGGGGAGAGGTGGATTTGCGGGGTGGAGGTGGTGAGCGGGAGCGTGACTTGGCCTTTGCGATAGGAGCTACGGTGGAGGTAGCGGGTGGAGTCGATGGAGACATCTTGGAGAGGTGAGGGTTAGATTTGGAGTTTTAAAGACGAGGTTGAGTTATAGCTGCAGTGAAATCTGGAGCTTGGGCCACCTTTAGGGCTGAATGTTTAGGACGAGCGTCCATCAACACCACACCACTCTCCAGATCTATTGCAGGCCCCCGCAATCGTGATCACTAGCTACCCTGACACCTTCAAATATCATGAGTGACTTCACTCATTTGTTGCTCTTCGTACCGCGTCTTTGAACCTCTCAATACCCTCGAATCCTCCGCAATGCCCACCCTATCCGCCCTCCTTACCCTCGATCCTCTCACCATACTCGCACACTTCACCTCGCCACCACAGCAGACCCTCACGACTTACCGTCCCACTTCGACAACAGTATCTTTCTCCGTATCGACGCGCCCGATTCCGCGTACCCTTGCCGCGCGTCTCTTCTCCTTGTTATCCCTCCTCCTGCGAATATTCCTAGGAGTACTGGCTTTAGGGCTTCTTTGGGCGAAGCTTCCTAGTGACACAATCGGAGGGGCTATAATACACCCTCCAGTGCTAGATGCGTGGGTCTTGGACAGCAGCTTGGGCGTAGGTGCGAATGGACTAGTACAGAGAATACCGTGGATTTGGCTCGTTCCAGGTGCACTTGCTGTGCTGTGGGGTGTTTTTCGAAGGGGATATACTGGTATGCGGCATTTTTCCGATCCATGTGGGAAACCCTTGAAGCAACCTGTTTCTTCTACCCATATTTGCCGTTTGCAAGCCATGAATTGCAATGACACTGCTGACATCGCTTCGTGTTTAGAAGAATCACTACTTGTCTTAAGAGGATTGGGGATCCAGACTTCGACGTCTTCGCCGACATACTTATCTACGGCTACCACTCGGTTCATACCCACGACTTCGATTCAAGACATATTCATCCACGAGGCCTTCAAGGGATTTGAGGTTAGATTCTATCTTGCCATTGTCGTCGAAGGAGAGGAGGATGTAGTCGTCGTATTTCCCGTACGTACACCACGCGACAAGAAACTTTCGATGAACGAGATCCTGACAATCACCACAGACTCTCCTACCAAGACGGCAGATTCTCGAAGAAGTATGGAGAGGTGCTAAATCGTGCCTATACGAGCCCCGGTCCAAATCAATGTCATAAAACACAATTACTTGACGAAGCTTCATTGTGATATGATGTGCAGTTCGCCTCTACCTGGTCCTAGTGCACGCAGAAAAGGAACACTATTCTCGGCCAATTCACTGCTCAGTACTATGTAAAGTACAATCTCAGCCCCCAGCCACACCTACACAAACCCAATAGTCGAACCACATATTCGTGCAATCCGCGCCAACCGACGGATTCCACGCCTCAAACGCCTCAACCGTGAACTTATTCCCAAAGTTCGCTACAATGCTTATGCACGTATCGTTCCGCGCAACCTTGTAGAAACTATTACAACTTGCAATCAGACCAGGCTGTGTCGGTGCCGGCGCAGGAACAACAGTTGGCGTTGGTGTAGGGGTGGTAGATGGTGGCGTCTCAGTATCTACGGCAACGCAGACCCAGTATCCGGCAACAATGCCACTGCAGTCTACCCCCACGGAAGGATTCCAGAAGTAGAACTCTGCAAAGCTGATGTCGTTGCGGGCCGCGATGGAGAGGCAGGTGTCAGAGGTTTGGACTTTGTAGAAGGAAATGCCTGCGGTAGGGTATTAGTCAGGAGTGGATGCGCGGATGCGGGACAGAGGGCGGCTTGGGGCAGGCATACAAGAGCCGGTTAAGCCAGGTTGGGTGGGAGAGGGGATGGCTGGGACGACAGTGACGGCTGCATTGGCGGAGCTAGTGAATGTTGCTGTTGGAGTGGGAGGAGGATCGTCTCGTTGGTAGAGACGAGGGTCTGCGAGGCAGGCTGCTGCGAGGATGACAAGGATGAAAAGGACGAACATGGTTTCTGAGTTGCTTTTGGAGATGAAAAGATTGAGGCGCGGTACGCTATATACCTAGGGTGAAGATACACAAGCCTAGTGAAGCAGTTGTTCCTGTCATGCTCAACGGGGAGCGGCATATCGGATGTAGCCCTGGTAACCTAATCCGAAGATTTGTAGTGATATCAATATAGCACAGGTTTCATCACGGTAATCCAAGAACATCATGAGTCTTGTCGAAAATGCCGCAGGTCCATTTGCTACAAATTCGATTGCACATGATCCTCCAGGATTTGAGTTTGATGTTCCCATAAGGGAAACCATGACACGGATAGAAGGATGGTAGTTCTATACAGTACAATGGAGCACCTGCTGCTGAGTCTCGGAAAGTGGAAACGTATTACAGACAAGCGATCGATGAATTCGAGCCCATAAAACAAGAAAAGAGGACAAATTGAAAGGGGTGGATTTAGTTGTAGTTACGAAGAGCAGCACGCCAAACCAAGATATCCAGGATCACGTGATACTTAGTTATCGTCTCGCTTAGCCTATGTCGGGAAGAAAATCTATAAACTGCTCTGTCCCACCTCTGTGCTCGACACTTCCAGGCCTGCCAAAATGTGCCGAGACCTGCCTCTTTTGATCTAGGTACTGTCACGTGCAAAGATCTTGGCGCGAATGACACGAAATTTAGACCGTTCAGGGTCTTCGCGAATGCTTTTCACGCGTGGGAACTCGATAATCAGGGTTGATGGCATGCAGCCTATCAAGTCGAAGATACTTACTTCAAGCTACTGTCAATGCTAGCTTTTCGTCCCGTTTTTCACAGCGTTGGATATCTTCTAGCATAAAAAAGGTGCACTTCATGATGGATGACGAGCAGAAACTTGTAGATTATTCAGCTTGGAGCGCTCCGGAGCTTATCCAACGCGTCACGGAACTCGAGAACAAGCTGAGGGAGCAGAACGCGAGGTATGTTTACGCTCTTGAACTTCGAATCGGCGTCATTCTGATTCTATCTCAGATATGCTCCAAAATTAGCCCAACAGCCTACCACTTTCGCCAATGAACGTCCCATTGCAGCCGCTGAGTCTCCTCCAAAACCCCAGAATACCGATCCTAAGCCTCCGCCCAAAGTGTTCGACCCATCCAAATACAATACGCGCCTCATAGCTCTCAAATTTGCGTATCTAGGCCAGGCCTACAATGGCTTCGAGCATCATGCGAACAATCCCACACCGCTACCTACAATAGAAGAGGAGCTATGGAAGGCATTGGTCAAGACCAAATTGATATTTCCACCGGAAAGAGCGCCTCTAGATTTACCAGAGGAAACCCCTTCGAGACCACGGAGGAAGCTAAGAGAAGAGGCGCAGGTCAATTGGGAAGGATGCGAGTACTCAAAATGCGGCCGGACGGATAGGGGCGTGAGCGCGTTCGGGCAGGTCATAGGCATACGCGTACGGAGCAACCAGCGAGCTCCACGGTCTCAGGCGCAGGAGACCAGGAGTTCCTCCGCAGCAGACACCGAAGCTACGCCAAAGGCCAACGACGGAGTGCAGTCACCAGAGCAAGGAATCCAAGAACCCGCATTTGACCCCATCGCCGATGAATTCCCCTACGTGCAAGTTCTCAACCGCGTTCTTCCCAACGACATCCGCGTTCTGGCTTGGTGCCCCAACCCACCACCAGACTTCTCCGCGCGCTTCTCTTGCAAGGAGCGCCGCTATAAGTACTTCTTCACGAACCCGTGCTTTGCGCCCGTCCCCGGCGCCGCGGGGTCGTATCTCACGCCCTCGAATCCCAATGCGCCTGCCTCGAGAGAAGGGTGGTTAGACATCGACGCGATGCGGGAAGCGTGCCAGCGCCTCGTCGGCCTACACGATTTCCGGAATTTCTGCAAGCAGGATCCGAGCAAGCAGCTGACAGATTTTCGGCGAAGAATCTTTCATGCAGACATCGAGGAGGTGGCGAAGGTGGACCAGCCCGGGTTTCTGGCGCATCCTGCGCTGCTGCCTCCTTCGTCATCGTCGGCAGCAGGCCCGGAACCGAAGCTGTATGCATTCGTGGTACACGGGTCTGCGTTTCTTTGGCATCAAGTACGCTCGCTAGTTGCGATCATATTCCTTGTCGGCCAGGGGTTCGAGAACCCGGAGATAGTCAGCCAGCTGCTGGACGTCGCTGCCAATCCGTGCAAGCCGAAGTATTTGATGGCAGATGATGCGCCGTTAGTGCTGTGGGATTGTGTCTTTCCTAAAGCGGAAGACGCCGAAGACTCGAATGTTAGGGAGAAAGGATATGAGGACTCGCTAAACTGGATCTACGTTGGTGAGAAGGGCGAGATGGAAGAAAGAAGCGAGAAGAAGAGGATACCAGCAAAGGGCAAATGGGGGCGAGGCGGTATCATGGACGATATATGGGAAGTGTGGCACAAGCGCAAGATCGATGAGGTGCTGGCTGGGCAGTTGCTGGAGATTGTGGCTTTGCAGGGGAACCCGACGCTCGGTATTCAGCAAGGGCTTGAAGATGCTGGGGTGGGGATCACAGCGCATCGGACGCCGAGTGCGAGGGTGTTTGATGGTGGTGATGTGCCTAGGCTAAAGGGCAATTATCTGCCGGTGCTGGAGTTGGAGAAGATGGATCCCGTTGAAGTGATTAATGCCAAGTATGCAAAGAAAAAAGGATGGGATCCTGCGAGGCCGGCGGTGAGGAATCTGGATGCAGACGAGTGAGGAGGTCGTATACATTCGGATTATAATCGAACAGCTGTAAATTTGTCTCTCAATACTATGACACTATCCTACTTGTACCCATCTACAACCGCTCCTACGCAGAAGGCCATGAGTACACCGTTCTATGATCGCTAATCCAACCGCAAATTCCCTTTTGCAAAGGGATGATAGTCAGCGTCTGCGGCCCACTGTGCCTCGTACAGACTCTCATCCATCTGAGAAGCATCCATGCCAGCAACAACGTCCCTGTAAGGCAAAAGATTAGCAAGAGCAATTCCCGTGGCATACAACTGACTTACTCATCTGGCGCCAACACCTCAAGCCCCGGCACGCAGTCTACCAAAGCAATAATGATATACGACCCAACAAACGACCACGTGAACCCAATCAGCGCTTCCAAAATCTGGATCCCAAGCTGCTTCACATTCCCATCGAAGAAGACCCCTCCCTCAATCTCCGTCGCCCCATCATACGCCGCCACCGCTTTCTGCGCAAAGAGCCCCGTCGCAATCGTCCCCACGAACCCACCAACACAATGCGTAGCAAATGTATCCCCGTTATCTACCCACCTGATTCGTCTCGCGAAGTCAGTGAACTTGAACCTGAGCGCCTGACGACAGATCAGCGCACCCACGACCCCAAAGAAGAACGAAGTGGTAAGATCGATAAAGCCCGCCGAAGGCGTAATCAGAACCAACCCCGAAATCGCGCCCATGAAGGTGGAATCCAGCGACCACTTTCCCGTCTCGTAGTACGTTAAGCATGCCCACGTGATTGCGCCTGCAGATGCGCAGAGATTGGTCACGCACATGGCCATCACGGACTTGAAGTTGAGGCTCAGAGTGGTGCCGGCGTCGAAGGCGAGCCATGAGCCCCAGATGATAATCATGGCAATGGCTTGGCAGATGGTGTTGTGGGGGCGGTGGAGGGCTAGATGGGACGGGGTGCGGATGTCTGATTTCTTGGAACGGAAGAGGGGATATGAGAGATAGAGCGAAAGCGCTGTTGCTGTGGCGCCGCTGCAGATGTGGACGGGAGTACCGCCGGCAAAGTCAAGCGCGCCCATTGCGCCTAGGAAACCAGTGTCGGACCAAACCATGTGCGCCAGGGGACAGTATATGAAGGTTGCCCAGAGCTGGGAAGTGCGTTCAATTAGGTCTCACGGGATTGTCCGGGGGGGGGGGGAATCAAGACTTACGAAAATGAATGGTATCAATGGCAACAACCTCCCTCTCTCACAGCTCCCGCCAACCGCAATTGCACAGACGGTAGCACAGAAAATGAGTTGGAACTCTGAAAACAGTATAGCGGGTATCGTCCCAACGGGCTCGGACAAAACGCCGCGATGGAAGGCGTATTTGAAGTCTCCAATTACCCCGGAGCCCTCCCCGTACGCCAGAGAGTACCCGATAAGCCACCACTGAATAGAACACGTTCCCACCGCAAGCACTGAAGGCATGAATGATGCTAGCCCGCTTCTACGCGTCGAGTAGCCAGAATACGCGAGACCGACGGCAGGAATAATTGGCCAGCAGAAGACGCTACAGACGAGGATGAAGGCTGTGTCTGTCTTATCGCAGGCTTCCCAGGCCTGCTGGACCGCTGAGACTACCATGACGTAGGAGACGAGGGGAAAATGAACGATCGAGACAATTGATTTGGATTTCTCCTTGGTAAGAATGAAGATTGAGAGGTTGGGTTGTGGTACAGTCGTCAGCGACGGGTGTAAGGGGTACTAGGCCAGGTCTTATCATTGTGCCTGGCCACAAAAGATGTTATTGGTTGAGCCATGATGAAACGGTGCAAGTGCAGAAAGCCATCTTCAACAACCAGTTTAGCGCGATCGGAGCTTTGGTCGTTCTGTGCGAGGCGGAGAGGGAACCCTTTGCAATTCTAGGATGGGAGAGGTGGGAGATAAGAGCGTGGGATGAGCCGTGTGGCTGAGAGAAAGGCTCCGATGTGGCGCAGAGACCGAATCGAGACGATACCTACCTAACCTTGGAACCTACCTACCTACCTGCCTACTACTCAATCATCCTCTAACTCTTATCATATATATATGAGCACTGAAAGAGTATCTTTCAGAGGTTACGTCTTCCACGATATGTCTCATCACGTATCCCCAGTAGAGGAATAATGTCCCGCAAACAATGTAAGGCCTCCTCGCGCAGAAAAACATCAGGGAGGCGTTGTTCCCATGTAGCAATCTCACAGCGCAAGCCATGCTCCCCATAAGCCGCGTAAATATCTCTCCGAATCGCACCAACCTAGACGTCTTTCGGCGAGTAGTCAGCCACGCGGAGCTAAAGCGGCTTGCCCAAGAGATGATTTGGGACGATGCACAGAACATGGGTAAAAAAAAGCGTGCTGAGAACTGAACAAGATCTGCTAAGCTACATCATGTATACTTTCTAAGCAGAGTAACATTGATGTTTCTCATGGGGTCCTAGCCCTGCTGGTGATGCATTAGGATGGAAAGTTGTGTTCTTGTCGCACGACAGTACTTGTCAGCGCATGAGCTGAACTGTTTCTCCCGCCTTCAAATCACGCCTGTTTCATATCTCCGGGAAGGCCTAATTCTCAAGAACCGTAAATATACCTCTCTTCCTATACCTACACTGCCTCGTTCAAGCCCTTGACTCCCGACTCTCTTTGTGTATGATAGTTTAGCACTTCGCTGCGGGCGACCATCTCCCCATGTACTTACGCTTCCGAGACCACGGTCGGTTGGCCCGGAAAGGCTTGAAGTAGGTCTACAGCTGGGTCAGTGAAAACTTGATTATTGCCACCAAGTCGTGTAAGCTTTAGACCGCGTTCTTTTGGAGGAATGGATAGGGAACCGGAAGATCGTCACTTCAATAGAAGCTCGTGAAAAAGCGTCAGGAGAGAAGTGTAGTATGACAGGGGAAAGTCAATGTAATTTGAGCGGACGGTCCTCCAGGTAGCCCTAGAGTTCTTAACAAGACAGCTGTGCCACCCAGTCCACCGCGCGCCTCTTGATCAGTGCACCTCCGCAGCTTTTATCCCGAGGAGACGGGTCGGCGCAACGTCGAAATTAAATCCTTCTGTTTGGATTTCACATTGCGGCGCAGCCCTCCGATAAGCGCTCGATACTCGTAAATAAGGTGAGCTATGCAGGGGACTCCGAGGCTCAGCGCTTGTTCGAATAACAAACAGCCTGAAACTCCACAGCCCAAAAACTGTTGGCGGCGTAGTCGCTCTGTTTCGAAACAGCAAGGCAGAGTGGGTCGTGCATGTTGGCCTTCCCAGAATAGTGGGGAAATAGACGCCTTTGTCGAGGATACCAGAAACCTCACAAAAAGTATAACGACAGGGGCGGCTTGCATGCGTCCGACGAAATGTAGCTCTATGGTGCGACAACGGAAAGTTGCGGGGAGATATGGCATCAGGTGGTAAATCCTTCGCGCAATGTAGGCTATGACAGGGGGCATTCGTCGCATTCCGGGCCGTTAGAGGCGCCATGGGTCTTCATGCGCTCCCTGAATGTCGTGCAGCACTACTATCGGCCAATGGATGGAAACACATGCGATCTGCCAGTCAGACGCCGTGTAGACGAGAGAGGCAGCTCTATCTTCTAGGTATAATTGGGAAGGAGACAAGGCAATGATCAGCCAGTAACGCTCCCTGTACTCTATATTAAGAGCATGAAGAGATATCAGTAGCGTCCCGGCAGCCGAAGAAGCACGCAAGAAAGGTTTCAGGACGTGGTTGGAAAGATGAGGACGTGGCGGAGAGGCTACTTAGGTATTGCGTATTGCGTACAAGTTCTTAGACTATCCCACCCTAATCATGGCACTATACAGTCTTTACGGAGAAAGAGGCAGACCCACTGACCCCCTGGCGGCAGCATGCTTGACTCCCACACCTCTACGAAGGGCACTGCAGCGTAGATTGCCCATGCATCAAACATCCGACGGATGCAGCTGTCATCCTTCACGGTGAGCGCGTTTCGCCGCCGTAGCCATTGGACCCACTCCCGAATCCAACAGCTCTGCGGCAGTGAGGCACAGCAGCCTGCCACCCTCCCAGGCGTCAAACATTGCCCCATCAATCATGGCGATGCCTGTTTTTCTTTGTTTAGTCGCACCCCTTGCTCGGTAGACGCCGTTTCACTGGCATTCATTCGCCTGCGTCCTTCGTTATTGCGGCGTGGACATCGTCTTTGCGGCGTGGACGGACTATATCATTGCGATCGCCATTTCATAGACGCCATAAGCCCCCGGGAGTATAGAGTCATCTTATCTCAAACGCCCTCTCTTTCCTGTACAACTATTACTATACCCACTCAGCCATTCTACACTTCATCACTCCCACACGAGCCAATATGCCATCCCTAGAGCCCCAACGTCAACAATTCTCAGGGGCCGGCATCACCATCTCGCCGCGTCCACGACAAGGCCCAATGCTTTCCCCTCATGGCCAGCCTCGAGGTCCCGTGCCCCGCTCTCCCAGCTCAACCAGCGATGCGACGAGCATACGGTCACCCAGATTCGACGGCTCTTCTCAACCTCCTTCCGCCTTTACTTCTCCCACATTCGTAGCGGAGATGACCCTAATTCCGTCTCAACCACCCTCGCCGTCGAAGTCCCGATCCCGGTCCCGGCATGGGAAGCGGTCTGGGTCGTCCCCCCCAGGAGGCCGCAATTCCCCGATACGTTCAGCCTCTGAGGAAGCTCGATCTCCTGGCTCTGTGTCGTTTAGTCAACGAATGAGGGCAGTCTGTAGCTGCTTCGGAACGTCATCGTCGTCGTCGCCAAGAAAGCCGAGAGAGAAGATCGAAGTTGAGAAGATCGAACCCGTCCACTGGACGGAGCAATGAGCCGTCCCTGTTCCCCAGAAGGACGTCTATCCACAAAGTTTCGTTGTCATGTTAGGAGATTGGATTCTGGAGGCACTCATTCTCGCATTTCAGCGTTGTTTTTACCATGAAGGCCCTCAACCGCCTTCATGTAACATGGGAGGTTGTTTGGTTTTGCGCGGCGTTTTGGATCTTGCAGGCCACGAAAGTAAATTTCGGTCGGTCTGTTGTTATCATCTTCTCTCTTTCTGCTACCCCGCCATTAAGGTATTCAACTTCGCCTCAATGTCATCTCATTGATGCGTCCAGGCGGGCTTCCTCTGGCTAGGCAACGACCTTTTCGACTTGCTCGTGACTCCCTTTGTCTGGTATGTGCAGTAGCAGTCTGTGAATCACGGTTGATTGGAACAGTCTGTAGGCTCTGAATTAGATCAAATCTGTATAATTTCAAGGTACCGAGGCCCTCTACGACTGTCAAGTAGCTATTAATGTCTTGCCAGGTCATGCCGAGCTTCTAATCGTGATGTTTTGACGGGCGCAAATGCGCTGGAAACTATGTGGTCGCTCCGCTAGCGTCTGCGCTTCTTGAATACTCCTAGTGTTGCTCACACTGTCTTAGACGTTCTTATTGTGCTATTATCGATTCACCGCGGCTGCAAGTGGCTAACGACAGGTTCTAACTCCCAGCCACTATTTCAGCGCCCCACGCCCACACCTCTCCATCGGGAAAACATCAGCAGCTCCAACGCAGCCAACCACATCTGTTCTAACACAACACTCATATCACACCCAGTTTGCGATCATTGTACGATGGCAGAACGTCGCGAAGCCATCAAGAATTCAGGTCCTCGTGAGCCATTCACTCCTTCAACCGACCGACCCTCGCCACCACCCAGCCTGAAAAACATTCCACACTTCAATGCGCATAGGGACAGTATGCGAAAGAGCAGCCTAACCGGGCTTGACCGCATCAAGGAGGGCATGCGCGAGGCCGTAAAACAGCATAAGGAGCTAGAAGCAGCACTCGAGCAGGTCACTCAAGACCTGACTACCTGTGAGCGTGAGAAGTCCGAGTTGGAAGCGTTGCTCGCGACAGAGAAGGCGAAAGCTAGCGCCGATCAAGAAAGCACGAGGAAGAAGCTATTGGAGGAGGAGAAGAAGATCAACTCACGGGTCGAGGATTTAGAGAAAACGCACGGAACAGTTGTCGAGAAGTTGGAGGAGAAGGTATCCAAGGGTACAGAAGATTCTAGGAGGCTCCAGAGTCAGATCGACGAGCTCAAAGGTTCTCTCGCTCAGAAGGACGCTGAGGTCAAGACCCGAAGCCGCGAGCTCGCACAGCATCAGCGCTGTGCTGGAGAGGCCGCCCGAAAGTTTGCCACGTGTGAGAAGGAGCTCGCTGAGAAGAATGATATGCTTCTCTTCGCTCAAACAGGCGCAGACGACAAGCAGAAGCAGCACGAGGCGTTGGTCGCAGAGTTACGCACCAACATTGCCCAAGGCGAAGAGGCGCACACGACGCTCCACAGCCAGCTTGAAATGTATAAACAGCGCATGGTTGAGCTTACCCAGCGATTGATCACGAGTCACGACTCCAACGCCAGCTGCGATGTAATGGTACGTTATTTGCAAGAGACGGCGGCAGACTTACAACATCATGTCGAGACCACTCTCGAGGCCACTGATGAAAGTTCCACAGCAACCGCACAGGCCAAGGACGAGAAAGATAACAAAATCCGAAATATGCAGGCAGCAACAGACAACATCAAGAGTCAAATCGATCTCAACACCACTACAATATTTCGAGCCATGAATGAGATAGAGGCCGCAGCAGAGCTAGCGGAGAAGCTTCAGAAAGCAAACGCAGATATCGCGACATTAGAAAACGATCTAAAGCTTACGGGCGGAAGCAAGTCGATTCGAACCATCATCGGGACTCACACCAGCGCCTACAACGAAAAGTGCGAGGAGAACGGCACGCTTAAGCAGCAGCTAAGAGATCTACAAAGTCAGCTCGATGTAGCAAACCAAGAGCGAAATCAGTTCAGAGTCGACGCCGAAAATAAGGAGCTGTCTAAGCAAACGGTGTACAATATGTTATTGGACGAGCGGGGCCGTGCCACCAAACTGGAGGAGAAGGTCCAACAGCTTGAGAAAGAGCGGGACGAGGACCTCACGGTGCCGGCGGATTTTGATCCTGATGCAGCAGATGCGGAGTATACGAGGGACGATAGTCAGGGGGCAGAGGTCCAGCATGGTGTGAAAGAACCGGGTGTTGCGACTAGAAATTCTAGCAGTCAATCGAACATCAATGTGGCACCAAAGTCAGTCACAGCAAAGACGTCCACCGCCAGAGCCAGCAGCAAGCACGACAACACGAGGAAGACTAGCACCTTGGGAGAAGGCGAAGCTAACGGTGACAACCACAAGTCAGCCACAACCCAGAAGACGTCCACCGCCAGAGCCATCAGCAAGCACGATAATACGGGGAAGGCTAGCACCTTGGGAGAAGGCGAAGCTGACGGCGACAACCACAAGTCAGCCGCAGCCCAGAAGACAACTACCGCCAGCGCCACCGACACGAACGGCAACAAGAGGAAGGCGAGCACTTTGGGCGAAGGCGAAACTGAGGGCAACAGCCACCAGTCCCGAGCAGTGAGAAAAACGTATACTACCAGCTCCAACGGCAAAGATGGCAACAAGAGGAAGGCTAGCACCTTGGGAGAAGGCGAAACTGACGGCAATAGCCATAAGTTGCGAGCAGTGAAGAAGCTATCTACCGCCAGCTCGACCGCCAAGAACGGCAACAAGAGGAAGGTCGGCGCCTTAGTTGAGGGCGAAACTGACCGCAACAAACACAATTTGCGACCAGTGAAGAAGGTCAAGGCGTCAAAGTGAAAGAGTACCAACAGGGCCTGGGGATTGTAATGGCACTGGTAAATGTGATCGTTCCATTATATTGAGGTGAGGAGGCTTTTCGGACGAACGTGTTTCTGGTTACTGAGAGGGTTCTGGTTACTGAGAGAGCTGATGATTTTGCTGTTCTTAACTATGGGAGATGTAAATATCTCTAGGAGCGAAGCTTTATGATATCCGAACTTCATTACAATCGCGATACGAACTGCAAAACTTGATTCAGACACTATCCCACTTATAGGGACCTGAAACTCTGCGAAGTAATGCGTAAATGCACAAGAGACTGTTAGTAACGACAAATACTGCGATGCAAGACAGATGAGTGCACGTGGATTGCTTACTAAACCACAGTTGGTACTCCAGTGGATCCCACGGTCCCAGGCTCCCGCATCATCAGTTTTCTTCCGCATCCATCTTCTCAACTTCAATAACGACACTATGAGTAATCTTCATCACGGAAGGCCGTTCCAGTACGATGTTTAATAATGCACAACTCCTGCACTCGATGCTATTTCGCACAGAGCCTTCTAAACACCACACGAAAGGAATGTGGAGGCCGTTGGATTAAGCCTTTGGCGACTTTAACATCCTTGCTCTTCGCGGGATCATCATAACATCTGGGATGCGGATCCAACGGCGGGCAAGGCGTCTTATGACTTCACAAAACAGGCGCAGGACTCGAAAACTGAAATCTGACGAGGCACATGCAAATCCGGCACGGGAGAAAACTACCTCGTTGACTGGACCTTAACGTTGTACGAAGGTCCTCTAGATGCTATGCATGAGATTGGCTCACTTCATCCGTACCGGGTGAGTGACATGCCTAGTCCCAGCACATACTGCGCGAGGCTCCACTTTTCACGCGGTCCGATGTTCTGGACTTCCAAGAGATAGGAAGCTGTCTTGTCACAACTAAGAACTCGCGAATGAGCTTGATTGTATCATGTGAGTGGCATTTACATACCTCAGTTATCGTCTAATTCGCCGTGATGCGTCTGTGTCGCAACAGGACTCCTTCCCTAATACACTACCTATGAGGTGTACTGTCATTAATTACCTATATGCAATCTGAATGTTCACCCATGGTAGCGTGTCTATCAAAGCGTTTCAATTTACTAGTTCTAAAATCAAAGCTTTCCGATATCCTCTTCAACATCGATGTGTCATTCCCCAACACCACTTTCCGGCTGCGGAGTACTTGCATCCCCTTCCGGAATCGATTACCCAGGGCCTCATCGAAGCCCTGCAAAGCAAACTTACGCTCAGCCATGTCCAATCATTGAAGGGGATCGAACCATCCCCCATTCCATGGAAGTGGATGATCCCGTTACTATGCGACCATCTCGATACTTGCCCGAGTATCGCTAGCCTTTCCATGGTCAAGAAGGCGTTAGTACAGGAACGATACTCATTCTCTAATTTGATTTGTTGAGAACAACGGTCCAATGATCCAAGATGTGGGTCCATCTTATGAACGTTCTCGGGCCGGCCCCAAAAATATTCGTTTCAATATCATCTAGATCTACTACTATGATCTGCGGACGAATCGTATCTACATTTCGTCGGGGCGGAAGCTGGAGTTTGTCCGAACGACCTTTGGGATATGCATCAACAACACTACCTCAATCCTCTCAGTAGAGGCTTCAAGACGGACCGCTTGCACAAAACTTGTGTCTATGTGCGTGCTTCGCCTAATGTTGCAAGGCCATAAGGTCGTTGCCTTAGAGGTGGAACCGTCAAAGCATCGAAACACACGTCGTTGTAGTGATTTTTCGCCATCACGCATGGCCACAAGTCTCCACTCATCTAGTTCCCGCTTCTAGGGATGTACGAGCTACTATGCGTAAAGGACAATCATACTCGATTGTTGAGAAAGTTGAACCGGCTTTCTCACCAAATTCATCGACTTTCCTTGACAAATTTTCATGCGGATAGTCATTTCCACGCCTCATACCACCCGGCACCCCGAAATCCCAATATCCACCAAAGAAAACTAAGTATTTGCGTTTACCCTAGTTCTAGTGTCCGCACAGGCTGTTAGATCTCACAGGCTTGTGTCGCTCGAGTTGGTCTAGAAGCAATATTGCAACGTTGTCGGGTGGTGCCTCCCCCTCTCCCAAATGAAGGAGACGCCAAGATATAGAAGACTGTGCTGGCCGGGTATTACTTACTCAGTTAGGGACCCGCGTGATTTCTACATATGGGCTGCAACGGCTGGTTCTTGATGCGAACACCTATGATTCAAGCCGAATCGAGCTTTTAGCGCTGAGGGTGGAGATTCTTGAGTGTGACGCAACTGAAGATCGCACCGCTCAGCCTCGACAACTGCTTGTGAGCCTTTTCGAGACGCTTGTTTCTTTTGCAAACTGCACGATCTTCTCAGACACACTGTATCAACAATGGCTACGACATCGAAAGGTGTCCAGGCCTCTTACCCAACACATGTAGATATAAACGATATTTACGCTCCTACACACCCTGACGACCAGTACAAGTATTACAATTCTTTCAGCATTTCTGCGCCCCATTGCTAACATATTGTAGATATTCCCATGGCCTAAGCGGAGTCAATCAACCTCAAAACAATCTCCTTGTCAACGTTTTGCTTACGACTCTACTTCTTGTCACTATTGTCATTCTCGTGTATCGAGTAGGACGTGGGTTTCAAGCAGAAAGACGACATGTTGCTGCGGCGACAAACCCGGCTAGGCAAGCAATATGGGCCACGAACCGCTGGAAATGGTTCCCTCGATTGAAGGAACACCTGTTATATGCCCCTCTTTGGAAAAATCGCCACAACTCCGAAATTCAACTGTCCAGTGCCATAACATTTGGTACACTACCTTCACGGATGCACACAATACTCTTATTAGGGTACTTCGCATCTAATCTAGCATATTGTTTGATTCTACCTTGGAAAACTGCCGACGCACCGTTTCTCGTTGCAACACTACGAGGTCGGTCTGGTACTCTAGCAGTACTGAACCTCATCCCAACGATCCTCTTCGCACTCCGAAACAATCCATTTATTTGGATATTTCATATCAGCTACGACACATTCAATCTCTTCCATCGGTGGCTAGCAACTATCGTCTTTCTGGAGGTTTTGGCCCATATTGCGGCATGGCTCTACAATACTTTGAGGGTCGGAGACTGGAAAGGCGCAATGTGGATCATAAACCAAGCTGCAAGTTATAAATGGGGGCTCATGGCCTCCATCGCGTTCTTGCTGATAACGATCCAAACGTGGTCTCCTTTGCGACACGCATTCTACGAGACGTTCCTTGTTATCCATCGCGTTTTGATCATCCACGTGATCATTGGCGTATACTGGCACTTGAAGCAGCACGCACTGCCACAGTTGTATTGGGCCTATATCATCATCGCTATCCTGGCCGCCGAATATGTTTTCCGATTCTTCCGAGTCGTGTACTTCAATACCTCCGGGCTATTCAGAAACCGAGCAATCACTAAGACTACGGTCGAAGCTCTTCCTGGAGAGGCATGCCGCTTGAAATTTCACCTCACTCGCCCCTGGACCGGGAATCCCGGCTCGCACGTCCACGTCTACCTGCCGTCGATATCTTTCTGGTGCTCGCA
The DNA here is from genome assembly GCA_010093605.1 of Lophium mytilinum. Lineage (NCBI taxonomy): Eukaryota > Fungi > Ascomycota > Dothideomycetes > Mytilinidiales > Mytilinidiaceae > Lophium > Lophium mytilinum. Next base: position 2,666,820 of record MU004181.1, on the reverse strand, counting down.
TCCATTTTCCGTCGCATGGGTCGAACCTCAGCCCCTAGCGAGCGAATCTGAAAAACTACCATCCTCAATTGGAGACCTGAGAATCAAGACAGCTAGCAGTACTGTTTCTCTTGTGGTCCGCGCTCGCACCGGCATGACGCGGTCCCTACACAAGAAAGCATCCCTTCAACCCAATAAGACCCTGACTACTTGGGGCGCAATCGAAGGGCCCTACGGCGGGTTTAACTCCCTGGACTCGTACGGGACGGTGCTTCTCTTTGCCGGCGGCGTCGGTATCACGCATCAGATCTCCTTCGTGCGTCACCTGCTAGCCGGACACACTACTGGCACCGCCGCCGCGCAGAGAGTCGTGCTCATCTGGTCCATCCGCAGTACTGACATACTCGAGTGGACTGGGCGATGGCTGGAAGAGATTATGGCGATGCGGGATCGCAAGGACGTCCTCCAGGTCATCCTCTATGTGTCCGGCAAGAATTCAGACCTCGACACTAAACTCTTACCCGAGGGTATAGAAGTGCGGCGAGGGAGGTGCACCGCCAGCGACGTGATAGATGCGGAGATCCTGGACCAAGTCGGGGCGATGGTAGTCACAGTCTGCGGGCCTGGGGCCTTTGCGGATATGGTGAGGGCTGCGGTAAGGCGACGGGTCTGTGTGAAGAACATTGACTTCGTGGAGGAATCTTTCACATATTAATGTCTATTGAACGATGGGATGTATTTCGTTTGGTCAATCTTGCTACCACTTCGAACAAGGCCAATGATTGATACGAAGACACGGGTTTCCCTTCTCTTTGCCACCTCGCTGCTCCAGCCACACGGACGCTCCTTATTTAGTTTCCGAGCTCTTATAAGCGTAGTCACTTCACGTTGTGACCTGTATATTGTCTAGTACATAACACCTACCGCCTGTCAACTGGATATGATCTCAAGAAGTTGTAATTGTATTCGTTTCTAGTCTTATATATTCTGATATTTCATGTGACAGTGCGTGTAAATTATGTATACGTTGCATCGAGTGACTCCAAATGTTTTTGCCTCCTCGCCTTGGATATATGGCAGTGATTAGCCACATAACTATTAACCTAATCTGAAAACTGGATCAGCTTACAAGGCCGGTTAGAGTAGCTTCTGCGTTGCATAGGACTACTTTACTGGATCTCATAGCATATCTAATCAAAGAAAATAACCTGAACGGTGATATCATCCCTAATATTCCGACTAAGTGGCTGTCCAGCGCTCATAACGCTGCAGAACAAGCTCCTCCGTGAACCGCCAAACGCATTCTTCACTAAATGCGTAGCCGCATTGTTATCCTCGACGACAAAGTGCTCCGGCGTCGCTTGCCACTCCACGAACTTGTCATCCGTCAGCGTAAAAGGCTTGCCACCTACTACATCGTAGGAGTCGTCTGCCTTCGCTTCGGATGAAGCTAGAGACTTGAACTTCCCGCTCTTCCTGGCTTCAACGTACTGCGCTACACACTCCACCGCATCCTCGCTGCTGATATGGTCCCAGAGACCGTCAGACGCCAGAATCACAAAGTCGCCACGTTCCCCCCTAACCACCTGCGTCTCGGTAACAACTGGCTCAGCTGTCATATAGGGCGGCGTAACAGCACCTTTCCGTGGAGCTGGCGACCAGAAGTCCAGCTGCGTCTTCGTCAGAAACTGCTCACTCCACTTCCACCGGCTGTCGCCGAAGGCGCGAGTCACTGCGATGCCGAGCAGGCGCCCAGACGCGGGATCAATAATGCCGATTTCGCCAGGGTGGGCTGCGCTGATGCGCTCCACTTCAGCGGCGTTGAAGCCGGTTTGGTCGGCTGAGAGCGGCATGGCGACGTACTTTCCAGCGGCAGACTCGTAGCGACCGAGGACAGCTCGCGAGTCGCCAACGCACGCTACGCGGAGGATGGAGCTCTGGGGGTCGAAGATGGCGAGCAGTGCACAAGAGCCAGCAATGGCGGGGGCGAGCGCTGCGAGAGCGGCGGGTGAAACTGAGGATGCGGAGTTGACGGCTTTTTGGGCGGTGTTCAGGATGTCGGCATCGAGAGTTGAGAATGCGCTTTGGATGGCGGAGGTGATCAACGGGCTAGCGCTTTGAGTGGACAGTTGAGATAGAGATTTGGATACGTATGGGACAAGTGTGCTCTTTAGCAGGATGCCTGTTGCAGCTCCTCTGCACTTAATTAGTAAAGTGGAAGAAAGATATAACGAGGTTGAAGAAATTTCAGAGAGAAATGAGGAAAGTGAACATACGCATGCCCATCAAAAACTCCCCAATAACACCATGGAGTTTTGCCTGCTCCAGGTGCGACGTCTTGCACGTATTGGTCTTCAACCGGACTATTGCTAGCAAATTGCACGGTATGAGATTCTGGATTTTTCCCATTTGCAGCAACACTAAGCTCATTTTCGATGAGTTTTGCAGTTGCAGTCTGTACATTGAGAGACACAGGTTCATTGACTAGGGCAAAAGGATCTCTTGGAGTTTCGTTAGGGCTGATAGATGAACATGCTGATTGAGGCGAAATTGCGGTAGGTTTAGAGGGACCATAGATTCCTCCGATCACAGCGCCACCGGCAAATGCGGCACTCAGACCAAAGAACAGACCGGCATCTTTGAGAGTCAAAGCACGAGACTGATGGGTTGCAACTCGAATGGTCGACGTAGCATGTTGGTTGATGGATCGATTCAAGCTTCGACTTACGTGGCGGAGTGTCCTATGAGCTCCAGTGTTCACCCTGCGTGCGAGGAGAGACATGGTGGAAGAATGGCAGAGCGTAAGCAGGACGGGATGAAGATGAGGCTGATCGCAGATATGAAGCCCTGGTCAATGCGCCAGTCTAAGCCTTATTAGGTATGTATATCATTTCTTCTCCTAGACCCCTGAATAGTTGGTAGTAACTAATAGGTGTAACCTTACGGTTTTCTATGATAACAGCTTCGGATAGAGGCCAAGCAAATAAAAACAAGAAGTCGTAGTTCATATTCTCAGGGACCGCATCCCGTCCCCTCCGTTCTATTTTAGTGACTTTTATCTAATCCATACAGGCCGATCTTTTTGGGGTATTCTTCACATCAAGCAAGTCAATCAACTGCTCCCTAAGTTTCTCTTTTGGCCGTGCCTTCGGGCAAAGTGGCAACCTTCTCTTGGAACAGCTTCTCGGCTCCTTGCCACACCGGCGTCGTTTGTCTATCCTTGAGGGCGAGCAAGCTCGGAAGCAACGCTTCACTGAAGGCTTCTGATGCTTCTCGCGGAAGGGCGGAGGGAAGGTGGTCAATCGAGATGACGGAGAGTTGCGGACCGCTTTCGACAGGTACTGCGACCGTGGGCTTGTCGAAAGTGGTGTTGATAGAGTAAATTGGAATGGGATTGTGCGGGTTGGTGGTGTCGCAGCTAACGTCGCAGACGACGCTGAGCTTACGGTTCGGTGAAGCTAGGCTCTCAGCGTTCACGAAGGGTGGGATTGGTTTAGATAGGTAGATGCAGTTGACGAAACTATTTCGAGTGTGTTAGCCTGCTAGACGCCCACTGGACTGAGGCATTAAGTGGAAGCGCTTACATGTCAGATTCGATGATCTCGGGATATGGACCTGGCTTCTCTGACGTCTCTGCAAGGTCCCATCGTTTGATCTCTGTGCACCCAATCTTCTCCAGCAAGTCAACAGCTCCACTGCCACACCTGCCAAGAGCCCCGAGGACGAGGCTAGTAGGCTTGCGTCCGGCAACCTTCTCGCCTGCAGCAATGTCCTCTTTGAGCTGAGCGATGAGCTGGTCTTCGTTCTCGTAGTATCCTCTGCCGTCTGTGAACTCGTCTATGCCGAGAAGTGGAACGCCGGTTGGGTGGGTGAGCTGCCATGCCCAAGTCTGGTGTACAGTCAGAGCATGCTCAGCTACAACGGCTGGTAGACCTCACCTTGACAGCGAATGCAGCACCAGCAAAGCCGGCATGGTACCCAAACGCTGCAACTCTCCTTCCAGAGGGGTCTTGAAGGAACTCCAGGTCGTAAAGCGTTCCCCCGCCGCGTGGGAATCTTGCCAGCACCTGCTCCCAGCCACCCTGGTTCTTGTAGCAATGCGCAAAGTGGACGAATGTGTGTGACAACGGCGTGTCCTTCTCTGGGAGCTCTTTAAGGCCAATGATGATGTGGTCGTTGGGTGCGCTCTCCCATGAGCCCTCGTCGATTAGGGTTGCGCCGGCAGCTTCAAACTCTTCGTCTTTGAAGATGCGAGCGAATTGAGGATTCGTAGGGCTTCGCTCCACTAGGACAGGGTATCCGGCGTCAAGTAGCTTCTTCGTTGTTGTGGGAGTGAGCATTGAGCGATGCTCCATGGGCTTGGCCTCTGCGCGGGCATGGAGAGTAGGGAAAGCCATTGTGAATGGTAGTGGGGATGAGGAGGAACGTGAGTATGAAGAGACGAAAGACACAGAACAGAGACACTCGAATCTAGATACCAGGCTGGGAAAACGCATGCAATTGAGGGCCGGTCGCGGGTTTTATAGCAATTGCGGGACAAATATGACTCCCTTCTCGGGGCAGTAAAGGAATTCCTTTCACCGCCCTAAACGCCCGGCCTTCGTCATGTGGCTCGTTCTCCAGAATGCCATGCTTGCAAAGGCACAAATGCATGACCTTCCCTCGTACCCATTCAACATAGCGCATGTGATGCTTCTATCGAATCCTCTCCTCCACATACTGCCCGCCGCTGATCTGCCCCGCCGGTAGCATAGTTCCACCTGGCGATAGCTTCCATCAGCGATGAATGTGCTAGGCGGGTACTCTCGAATCCGCATAGAAAAAGCAACCCTCACCCTTCGAACCGCGGCTAAGTCTTGAGGCTTGCGCTTCTGCACGATATGCCACCCAAAAACACTCGCCCCGGCGCGTCGTCGCCAGACTCCGGCCATCATCGCCGCAAGTCCTCGACCAACAGGCACAGTCTCCATGTCCCCGCGACTCCTAGCCAGCTACGTGAATCTCATGTGCCCGCGAGCCGCACGCCGTCGCCAGAGGCGACCATGAAAAGCGGATACTACGACGGAGCAGAGGGCTCCAACTCCTCTCCCAAGACGTCTCCGAGGACGTCTCCCCAAAATGACAGCGATCCTATCTTCGACAACGACGGCATACATCTTCGATTAGACCAGGCGTCAGTACACTCCAACGACGACGCAGCCCCTGCCGAGACCATTGATGGCATATTGGAGGTTGACCTGGAGTCCACTCTGCGGTCAAGGCTGCTGAGCCACAAGCACTGGGACCAGGCGTCAGGATGCGGTTCAGAGCACTGCAACCATGGGACCTTCTCTCCGCGCCCGGGCACGGTAAGAAGCTATGGGAGCATAGGGTCCGACGTATCGCATGAGGGGTTCGGAGGCCGGTATCCAGGAGGCCTAGGCACCGCACCCGGCGAACACGCTGATGTGACGCATGCGCTCCTTGGAGATACCGTTGCAGATGGGGTGCTAGGAGGCGGACGAGGGAAGAAAATGAGCACAACGCGTTATCTGGCAAAACGGCATGGTATCAAAAGCGAAAAGCGAATGTACGTGAACGTTACAGTTCCAATCTTCAACTTTCTAGGACTACTAGAAACTAACACCAAGAAATCTGCAGGTATTTGGCATATTATATCCCGATATTCAACTGGATTAGACAGTACAAGTGGGCATATTTACGCGGCGATTTGGTCGCTGCTCTGACTATGGCCTCCTTCTACATACCCATGGCACTTTCGTACGCCTCGAATCTTGGACATCTTCCTGCAATAAACGGACTCTACAGCTTCGTCGTCAACCCTTTGATCTACGCTATCCTCGGCACCTGCCCGTTAATGGTAGTTGGACCTGAAGCTGCAGGATCGCTTTTGACCGGGGAGGTGGTGCGCGGAAACATTAAGAAAGGCACGACGGAAGACGGCGACGGGACTCGAAACGCGGAGATCGCTGGAATAGTCACATGCATGGCTGGGGGAATGATATTTGCAGCCGGGCTGTTTAGGCTCGGCTTCCTCGACAGTGTTCTCAGCCGCCCCTTCCTAAGAGGTTTCATCAGTGCCATCGGTGTGGTTATTTTCGTAGACCAGCTAATCCCTGAGATGGGTTTGGCTCGGCTTGCATCAGAGGCGGGAGAAGTCTCTCATGGAAGTTGCGTAGACAAAATCGTTTTCATTTTCGGCCACATCAAGCAGGCAAACGGTCTGACTTGCGCCGTCTCATTCGGTGCTTTTGGGATAATTATGGCTCTGAGGTGAGACGAACTAAATGAGTTATTGGGGCAACCAGCTGATCCATGCAATTAGGGAGACAAAAAAGCGATTGCAACCTCGATACCCATCTGTAGCATACGTTCCCGACCGTTTCATTGTAGTTGTACTATCCGCGATATTCGCGTGGAGATTTAGATGGGACCTTCACGGTGTTGGTGTACTGGGCGAAGTCAAAGCAAGCGGGAAGCTATTCGCTGTCCACTTCCCATTTGAAACTTCGCATCTAAAATACGCGTCCGACGCGTTTAATACAGCAATGATCATCGCGTTGCTTGGATTCTTTGAATCTTCCGTCGCAGCAAAAAGCTTGGGATCTGGAGACCCCAAGAAAGAGGGCATCACCGACGTCACTCTGAGCGCGAACCGCGAACTTATTGCCCTTGGGACCGCAAACATTACGGGTGGTCTTTTTATGGCACTGCCCGCTTTTGGTGGATATGGAAGGAGTAAAGTCAACGCCTCCACTGGCGGAACGACTCCAATGAGTAGTATTTTCTTAAGCCTCATTACTCTACTTTGCATCTTCTTCCTATTACCCTACATGTATTATCTACCAGTAAGCGTACTCTTTTTCCCGTATCATCGTTTCTCCAGAAGTTAATACCCTCCCAGAAAGGTGTTCTCAGCGCTATGATATCCGTCGTAGCCTACTCCCTCGTCGAAGAAGCTCCCGGCGACATCCGCTTCTTCTGGCGCATCCGAGGCTGGTCCGAGCTAATCCTCATGTTCGTAATCTTCGCCACGACCATCTTCTGGGACCTCAAGAAAGGCATCGCGGTTGGCATCGGTCTCTCCATTCTGCGCCTCATCCGCCACAGCACCCGCCCACGCATCCAGATCCTAGGCCGGGTGCCTGGTACTACAGACAAGTTCGCAAACGCGGAGCTGGAGCCTGACCGCCTCGAGTTCATCGAAGGCTGCCTGATCGTCAAGATCCCCGAACCGCTCACGTTCGCGAATACAGGCGAGTTGAAGAATCGACTCAAGAGGCTTGAGTATCACGGCACGGGCGCCGCGCATCCTGCCCTCCCTCGTGTGCGAAAGGAAGAGCACAACAAGAACATCATCTTTGACGTCCACGGCGTTACCAGCCTCGACGGTGCTGGCGCGCAGGTCCTTTCAGAGATTGTGGAGTCGTACCGCGCCCGCGACGTGCGGGTCTTCTTTTGCAGAGTCCCCGGCGAGCAGACCGAGGTGTGGAGGCTTTTTGAGGCGTCGGGGATTGTGGAGGCGTGTGGTGGGAGGCGGCACTTTGTGACGTCCGTGGAGCAGGCGCTGGGGATGACGGAGCTGGAAAGCTTGACGGAGGTGTACAGGGACGCGGTGTTGCCCGAGGGGTCGGGGAGGTAGCCCGGACTGTACTATATATTTAGACATATGCATAGAGGCGTTGCATTGGGTGATCGCATTCTGCTCGCATAGGTGCTAGGGTTGGATCTCGTGAAGTAGTCGTAGATTCGAACAACTGTATCCAACCTGATACGTAGACAGCTGTTCACTCGATCACGAAGAGCTCACTATTATCCTTCTGGTCGTTTATCGTCCACATTGCCTCCCCGTCCATCAAGCCATGCACATAGCATTCGCCAATGTACTCGTATCGCCCCGGCGCGATCTCACCAAGAAGTTGCAGCATCTGGCTCCCAAAGAAGACACACAATATGTCGCCAGGCAGTAGCTGCAACGGCCCGAGGCCTAGATATCCTTTGTCCGTCCAGAACAGCCGCCGGTTCTTAGCAGCCATGGATAGAGAGTGTCCGTGGTGTCTCCACCTCTCATAGGTTGCGGATGCAAGGTTGGCTCCGTCGTGGAGATATTGGCTCCATTCAGCGCGACCGTCCCGCGTTACGTGGGGCCATTTGCTCCAGTCTAGGTCCATAATTATAGTACGGTCGACCACGTCGGCCATGGGCTCTTTGGTTGGGTATGGCTTTGAGGTTGAGGCGATGCTTTGGCAGACGTCACGCAGCTCGGCTGGAGCTACGTGGCCTTGTGCCATCCATGAGGGGAGTACCTCATTAACTCTGCCAATGCATGCGCCGCGGATAATCAGGCGGCTGTCCTCGATGAGTGGGTTAGTGTAGTTCCAATAATCGGGGTTGTAGTATCGGCGGTTGCCTCGATATTGCGAGAAGTATTGCGACTGTTCAGAGTTTACTGCTGCCCAATCGACGATCCAAGATGGTTTGTCGGATGTTCTCGTTCCTAGGAGGCTTCGCCTCTGACGAGCGTTGGGCAAGTCGCGGAGGAATTCGAGTTTATGGCCGTCGGGCATGTACGAGCAGAAGAATCGGGCAACATGAAGCCATAGATTCTGGGTAGCTATTTTGTAGTCTGGCAGAATCATTGAGCGTACCAGATCCGGAGTCAGACCTAATATGGCGTATACCTTGTCTCTTGGATCCGAGCATTTGGTGTGAGACATCATCTCCAATGTTTCTAGAAGTGCGCTTGCCGGTGGTTTATCAGCGGACCTAGATTGTGCGAGTCGTTCTCCAAGGTTGAGCAACGTAATCGCTGCGTTGAAGTGCTCTCTAAAAGCATCCCAGTGCGCAGGAAGGATCTTTGACTTGAGAACAATACTTTTGTTCATGGCAAGTATTGACTCCCGCCATGCGTGGTACTTCATACAAGTAGGCCCATTCAGCAAGAAAGTGGAGGGATTGCAGGTAACCTCTTGGACAATCCACGCACGCATCCACCAGGTTCTTGTGATCATCTGGGTGAGTCCCGACCAGAAGAATTTTGTCGAAGGTGCAGAAGGGGCTCCATAGTTTGCCAGGGAGTCTGGGCTGTAACGTGCATCCTCAGCGGGTTCTCGAAACCGTGCTATCCATTCATAGAGCTTCTCAAAAACCCCCGCGGTACCGCTGGCATGATTTGAGGGTCCTAACCAAGCCCAGACGGCTTTTGCTTTAGTAAAGATTTCCCGCATCTGTGCAACTTGGCTCTCGCGCTCTTCGAGGTTGTCTTGGTCAATGCACACGGCATCTACCCACAAGGGCAGGCTCTTCATATGAAGTGTAGGACCCCACTGTGTGAGGAAGGCGTAAAGGTTGGGTCGGATGTCATAGGGCTGGTCGTTTATCCAAATCCGATTGGGTGGGTAGATATCCACTGCAATATCATGTTTACCCCAAGCGTAGGATAGCGCCACATATGGAGGTGGGTTTGATTGGGCGTAGTTGATGGATAACAATCTATACTGGTGACCTTGTGGCTCTATGACGGATAGAACTCGAATTTCTTCCTTAGACTTCAAATTCAATGAAATGTATTGTGCGTTGACCGTAAGATGTGTTTTTGCGTTTGTTACGGGCATTATTTCCTTGTTCGCTGGGCTGGATTCCACCTCTGTGGGCCTAAGAGGCTCTAGTAACTTACTAGATCGGCTTGACAGTGGCAATGGACTTTTTGGGGGTGGCATTTCCTCGCAGGAAGCCACTGAAATTGATCGTTTCCGCTTTTTTTCTAGGCTACTAGACTTTAACTTATGGGGATAGTCGAATGATCCAGATGACAGAATCTTTGATGGATTCAAAGTATCCCAAAGCGTTGCACGCGGTCCCTCGGTCCATGGCGTGTTCTGAAGTGGCCGTGGTATTGGCAAAATTGGACGCGCTGCGGCGCTAGCATCGAGAAGGGGTTCCAGACCATTTGGAACGTCTGCAGCCAAAGACGAAGGGCTATCTTTCAGGTCCGTTTGTCTAATATAATACGGGTCCGTTTCTCTGATATATTGCAGAAGGCAGTCGTCGAGATGTTCGTAGAGTGCCTGGGCGCTGAAAGCCACAGAACAGGTCGAGCAAGAACCTTCGAGGTTCTTTTGCGTGGCTTTCTTTATCTTTCTACCCCTACGCGACCTCTTGCGGTTGTTTCGCGATAATGATTCTGCGCCGTGGATGTACTGGAGGTGGCGCTTGAAAACATCTGCGCGTTTGAAGGACTTTTCGACATTTGATCCAGAACCTGAGCAGAAACCGCATACGATGGTGCCCTTGTAGTGAGACAAGGTATGCCTATCCGTGTCGTATTTTCTTACGAATCCCTTCAAGTGGTATGGACATGTGGCGATTGGGCATGGCCAAAACTTCTCGGGCGGCTCGCTTTGGGAGGTCAGTAGCGGCATGTGTGGAAGGTCCTCCGTTCGGATATTCATAGGATCTACAAAGGGGATGTAGGAGGAGTCGTAGGTGTTTTCCTGAGGGAACAACGGAAGCCAAGAAACATCGGTGTCTTCCTGAGAGGATAGCTGAGGCCAAGAAGCATCGAGCGTCGGCGAATGGGTGGCATGACTAAACTCGTAGAAGCCAATTGGACTGGAAGGTCGAGGAGAGCCAGACATGGAAAAGTGAGCGGAATAAGATAATCTTCGATCCTAGTTCTCGAGAAACCTGGTCTTTGCTGCAGAGAATAATCACCCTGCGGAAAGACAGCGAGATCAGCACATTTTGTCGAATACATAGGTATCAGGCTGAGGCGCAGCTATGCCTAGATAACGACCTTGGTTTCTAGGCATACCTTACCGCGCTAAGCCCATACGCGAATATAATGTTAACAACGTGGTGCTGTAAAGATTATGCTAGCACAATATTTAAATAATATTAACATGCATATTCTACCGGGCATTCTTATTCTAGCCTATTCTATTAATATCTTATTAGAATATAGTATTATTTTTAAGATGCTATAGTATTAAGTAAATAGAATTTTAGTAGTATTTTATAGAAAATATATATTTTAATAGAAAACTATATTTAAGCTAAAACTATATTTTAGTAGAATACTATATTTAAAAATAGGCATATTAAGATTACTTTAGGTACTTCTTTTTTACTCTTTTAGTAATACTATATCTTCTATTATACTAATACTAAGAAGCTAAATTCTACTTAATAATTTCTCTTTTAAAAAGTTTACTCTAGACTAGTCTAATATCTATAGTTCTATAGGCGGTAGGCTAGCATAAAGGGGGGGGGATAGAGGTAGAAGTAGAGTACTCTAGTAGTACTAAAGTTTAAGCTTAGGTAATAAAAAAGATTATATACTTATATAAGCTAACTAGAAAATTATATTTATAGAGAAAATTATATTTATAAAGAAAATTATATTATAAAAAATATTATATTTAAGGCTAAATACTATATTTTAATAATATAAGATTTATAGAATATTATTATTCTATCTTATTAAACTTAAAATAGTTTTATTTTCTAATAGTCTATAAAGATAATATCTATATTATATTTATATAGCTATATAGTATAGTAAGATATAAGCTAAAGAATACTATATAAACTCTACTATATAGCTATAGTAGTAAGAATAGCTATAGAGATAGTACTATTCTCTATTATATATATAGTCCCCCTACTTATCTCTTTATATAGTTTCTAATACTAAGTTTTAAAGCTAGAATAAGAAGAATAGATAAAATATAGGTAGTTATTACTTTCTAGTATAGTTTCTTACTGCGCTATATAGCTATATAAATATAATATAGATATTATCTCTATAGGCTATTAAAAGATAAAACTATTTTAAGTTTAATAAAATAGAATAATAATATTCTATAAATTTTATATTATTAGAATATAGTATTTAGCCTTAAATATAATATTTTCTATAATATAATTTTCTTTATAAATATAATTTTCTCTATAAATATAATTTTCTAGTTAGCTTATATAAGTATATAATCTTTTCTATTACCTAAGCTTAAACTTTAGTACTACTAAAGTACTTTATTTCTATCTCTACCCCCCCTTCTTTATACTAGCCTACCGCCTATAGAACTATAGTATTATAGTATAATACGGGATTATAATAGAAAACTAAATAGTATTAAGTATATAATAAAGTAGCTATAAGAAGAGAGAGTAGGGCGCGGAGCGCCGGCCGAGAGGTAGGTAAGGCTAGCGCTAAGTAAGGTTATATAACGGTAACATGTAATAAAGGCTATATAATACTATTACTTATAATAGAAGTATATTATAATAAGGGTCGCGTTATAGCTATAATACTACCCCTCTCTAAAAAGAAAGCTATATATATGCAGCCTTTCTATTTTAGTATATATACTTACTATAAGGTAGTTCTTCTTTAGTTAATTCTTTTAATAAATTATCTTATAATTATATATATAGAAGAGTTATAATAGATATACGCTAGGCCTTAGATATAAGGTTAGTAATATAGTTAATCTTATATATATTACTAAGCTTTATTTGCGTAGTCTATATAGTATAGCGTTGTCTAATTTTATATAAATTAGTAATAGCTTAGCCGGCCAGTGCTAGTTAAGTTAGTAAGGTAGGGAACGCGTTATCTATAGAGCGTTATTATAATTAGAGTAAGTAGTAGTTTCTAATATTTAGGCTTCTAGAAGAACTTATAAAGTTCTTTTACTTTTAGGTAGGTATAGTAATAGTCTATAATAATATTATAGTAGTTAGTAATACTAGTATAGAATTTCTATTAAGAATTAGTATTCTACTTAGGGTAACTAGTATAGAGAATCTTATACTAAAGCAGGCCCTTTTAGTTTATAGCTGGGTTAAGTATAGCATTATTAATATATAAGTTAACTATTTTATTAACGTTCTATTACTTATAGCCTTCTTTATTAATTTTAACTAGTTCTAGTTTCTTCTAGACTTATTCTTCTAGCGGCTTATAAGTAATATAATAGAGTAGCTATAGATAGAAGATATTAAACACCCCCTTTATAGTATATAGAAGGGCTAATTAGTAAGCGGCATTATTAATAACCTTAGTAATTTTAAATAGACTAAGTTATTTATAGTCTAGTAACTTATTTAGGCGCTAAGTCTTAATATTACGCGCATTTAATATAACTTAGTTACTAACTTTAAACTCTATAGCTAGTTTCTATTTATAGTTAGTAAACTCTTTCTATCTAGCTTATACCTAAATTAATTTATTATAGAGAAAGAGGCGGAGGTTATTTAGTTACTTAGTAAGCGCATTAGCCTTCTCTCTAAGGGCCTTCTATAGTCCTTTAGCTATAGAGTTATTAGCTAGCTTAAGACTAGAATATAGATTATATTCTTTTATAGTAATAAAGGGGGAAACGCCTATAGTTATCTTATCTAAATTAGCTTTAAACTTAGTAATAGGTAAGAGGTTAGCCTAGTTATTCTACTTATAATTAATATACGCGTATAAGTACTATTTAAGGGCTATATTAGTAATTTCTATTTATCTATCTATTTTAGAGTAGAAGGTAGTAGAGAGCTTTAGCTTTATTTCTACCTAAGTATATAGTTATTTCTAGAAATATAATATAAATTAAGGTCCGCGGTTAGAAATAATAGAATATAGGTATTCTTCTTCTTACTAGATCTATTTAATAAATGCCTACGCAACGTCTTTAGCCTCTATAGAGTCTATAGCTATAAACTTTCTCTTCTTTAAAAACTAATTAATAATAACTATAATATATTTAAGCTTACGTCCCTATTACTTATAAATTAGTAAGGGGGTAATAAAGTTAATAGAGATATAATACTAATATTAGTCTAGAATAGGCAGGGGACGGAGCAGTTTTTATTTACCCTCTTAAGAGTATTTAGATCTTTTATAAGCTAGATAGGCGCTAATATACTAGTCTATAGAGGATATTATTTAGGGCTAGTAATAGTACTTATAGAGTTATATATAGATTAAAGTTATTCTAGTATATCTAGTAGGCTTAGGTTTATATATAGATTAAATAATATAAGTATATAGTTATTTAATATCTAGAATATAGAGCCGCTTACGGACGTAGAGAAGATTATTAATAACTTTATAGTTACCTAGCTCTATTTATAAATAATAGTCTTAATAGAATTATATAGGTAATTAGCGCTAATTTTAGTATTTAGTATATTTAATAGCTTAAATAACGGGGTTACCTTTTAAGTACTTTTAGACCCGTTAAAGAATCTAATTACTAGTAAGAATAGTTACTTTAGATAAATTATTTAGCTTATTATCTATAGGCAGCTTCTTAGTAGTAGAATTATATAGCTTATCTACTAGTAGTATCTTATTCTTTTTAGGGCGTTCTTGCGGGCGAACTAGGCTAGAGTTATTTAGCTTATCTAGCTTAGCTACTAGTTAAGGCATTTTCCTAGGGCGGCCTCGTGGGCGGCGAACTAGGATAGAGTTATTTAGCTTATCTAGCCTAGCTATAGGTTAATTAGCTAGTGCGGTCTATTTCTTAGGTTATTCTCTTATGTAAACGCGCGGTTCTAAATTATCTAGCTTATCTAGAATAGCGGGCGGAGGTTATATACGCGTAACTATTAAGTAGACTTTATTATCTAGGTAATTAAATTTACTAAGGTTATATATTAGTTTAGCTAGTTTAATAGAACTATACTTAAACGTATTAGTTAGGATATATACTAGTTTAATAGCGTAATACATCCCTAGCTTATAGTTAGATAGCTTTAGTATAACTTACTCTTAATACTTATACCTATTATCTTCTAGGGCCGGCTTATTACCTAGTTACTAAGTTAGTAGGTCTAGTTTCTTATTCTGCTTACCTAGTTTATAGGTAATCTTAAAGTTAAACTTAGTAAGAAACTTAGCCTATCTAGCTTATTAATAATTAAGGCGTTTAGAGGTTATAAATATTTAAAGATTTTTATAATCTAAGATAATATTAACTAGACTATTATATTCTTATTTTTATCTAGCAAGCTCTAGTCTCTATTCTTTAAATACTAAGACTATAGCAAGAAGCTCCTTATTATAGATAGCGTAGTTAATTTATTGCGGCGTTATATATTATAATATAAATACTATAGAATAAAGGGTGCTATTTAGTTAAACTTAGAAGAGTATAGTAGCTATAGTATAGTCTAAAGAGTTATATTCTACCTAGGTATTATAGTTAGGGTTCTATAGTGCGAGCTATAGGGCTACGCGAAAACATTCCTTAATATTATGGAACGCCTTAGCTTTATTACTATTATCTAGCTATAGAAACTTAAAGCCTTTTTAAATAGCTAATATAAGCGTTATTAGAGGGGCTATAAACGTAGAATAATTAGTAATAAAGTATTAATAGAAGTTATAGAACCTAAGAAAAGCTTAAATATCTTTAAGGTTTTATAGCGTTAGCTAGTCTAATACTATTTAGACCTTTACTAGATCTATTTAAACGCCGTTAACACTAATAAGTATACTAAGATATTTAACCTTATTAACGGTAAATTTATATTTATAGATATTAAGGAATAGTCTAGCGTTATAAAGCTTAGTAATAATTATAAGAATATGCGCTTTATATTCTTCTAATATATTACTATATATTAGAACGTTATCTATATATATAGTATAGAAGTTATTAAGGTATTTCTATAAAGTATTATTAATATAGGCCTAGAAGGAACTAGGTGTATTATATAATCTAAACGGAAGTACTATAAACTTAAATAACCTCTAATAGGTAAGAAAGGCTATTTTATATTTATCGCCTTTCTTAATTTATAGTATATTAAATGCGCTAATTACATTAAGCTTAGTATAGTACCTAGCTTTAGCTAATAAGGCAAGGGTATCTTTAATAAGTAGTAGTATATTATAACTTTTAATACTAATTTTATTAAGGCCTTAATAATTAATATAGACTTAAAGTTCTTCTTCTAGTTTCTTAATAATAAGTATTAGTGCAGCATATAATAATAAGCTAGAGTAGATAAATTCTTTAGTGCGCATTTTATTAATAAAGGCTTTAATAATAGCGGCTTAGTCTCTTAAGAGGCTATATACCTTATAAGTAGGTAGTTTAGAGCTAGGGAGGATATTAATTACGTAGTTTATTAGCCTATAAGGCGGCAGTTTATTTACTTCTTAGGGGTTCCACGCCTTAGCTATATAATAGAGCTAGTTAGAAAGTAAGGCTTTAATTTTCTAATTTATAATAGGGGGGCGGTTTATTTTTTTAAAGAACTTATAATAGTTAAAGGGGTTAATAGTAAAGATATTAGCGGTAAAAGCAGCCGTTTATATATTATAGAGAGTATTATTAAGTTTAAATAGGCTATATAAAGTTAGATCTATCTCTAGAGTAAAGCTTTATTAAATTATAGGCTAAGGTTAGCAGCGCTTATAATTCTCTATTTATTATAGCTTTTCCTAATTATTATTTTAAAGTTAGATAATATAGTTCTTCTTTTCTTTATATTAGAGCTTTTAGTAGGCGGCTATTATATCTTTAGCCTTATTAAGTTCTAGGCTAAGTTTCTAATATTTATTAAAGATATTGCGTAACGCTATATTATATAAGCGCTTTCCTACGCAGGTAATATCTCTATTATTTCTATTACTCTATACGCGCCTGCATCCGTTAGTATAGAGGCAGTAATTATAGTAGAAGTTCTTATTAAAGTTAAGTGCGTATTTACTCTATATAATATTAGGCTTATATTTCTTAAACTATAGTATACCTAAGATAATATTATAGCCCTTAAGATTAGTAATATAATACTATATATTCTTAGTATAGGTACCTAAGAATAGCATAAGCTAGGCTTTATAAGTAATAAGTTTTATAGGTATACTATTAGCTAAGCGTAGTAGAATAGAAGTAGCTAGAGGTAATATTATTAGTTTATTAGCTTTAGCGTAGAATTATAAAATAAAGGTAAAGTATAAGTAACCTATATCTATAAGATAGCGGCTATTAGTTATACCTATAGGGGTCTAGATTCTATACTTAAAGTTTAATTATTTTCTATAAGTAATATTCTAAATTAAGTTAGTAGAGCATATAGATAGCTAGATCTTATCTAGCTCTAGAGGTAGCTATTCTAGCTTCTAGATATAGGCTATAATAGTACTTAGAAAGAATTCTATATAGCTCTATCTATAACTATAGTTAGAGCCTATATAAAATCCTTCCTATTACTATTACTATTACTATTTCTATTACTATTACTAAGAACGCTAGATAATAAAGTTTTATTAGCGTAAGTAATAATAGCGAGGTTCTCTCTATTACTATTAATAGAAATTAGGTTATTACTATCTTTATCCGCGTAATAGATTGCGGAAAGCTTAAGTTTAAGGCCGTTATTAGCTTTAGATAGATATTTAGTTAGCTTGCGCTTTAATAGAGGGGGTTTATTAGCGCATAGGCGCTTAGAGTTATTAGCTTAATAGCCCTTCTTAATATAGTAGAAATAGTAGCCTTTAGTATATAGTACTATTATAACTACTAGAGGAAGGTAAATAGGGCGGTTACTTTAGTCCTTCTTATTATCGCGAATAGATAACTATTATCCGTAGCTCTGCTTAGGGCGGCGGTCTTAGTTCTAGTAGTTATTTAATTAGTAATTATTTAAGTAGTTATTACTATAGCTGTTTTAGAATCTAAATAATTAAGGGGGCTAGGTAGTTATATTACGCTAAGTATTATTCTAAAGGAAGGCTTTAGCGCAGAATACTATAGTAACTAACGTAGGCTAATCTTAGTAGCTATTAGCGCTGCTAAATACTTAGCGGCTAAGATCTAGGCGTAGCAGACGCTTAAGCTATCCTTTCTTAGAGGCAAAAGAAATCTAGTTCTTATTATTAATATTAGTTATCTCTTTAAAACGTAGCATATATATATTCTATAACTTATAGCCCTTTATTTTTACCTTATTACTATAGAGGATATTATCTATATAGGTAGGCTTATTAAAGATAGTAAAATATAGGTCTATATAGGTAAACATTTTATTAAGAGTCTTAAAGTTCTTATTTAGTAAGGGCTTCTTAAACTAGGTATAGCTATAAATAGTAGCTTCCGCGTAATTAATATAGTATAATTTAATATATTCTATTTTACTCTACTTATCTAGATAGGCTAGGCCCTTATATTAGAAGATAGCGTAGGCGTAGCTCTTCTAAAATAGGTATTAGTATTTATTACTCTTACTAGTAAATTTCTAGAGATTATAAAACTTAGGCTTATAGTCTCTATAGAGCTGCAGGCGTATAAGCTAAGTTATAGTATTATTATCTATAATAGTAAAGTTATTATAATTAGCGTTATTATTATCTTCTAAGTTATAGTTAAGGTTGCCTGCGGCAGCGGCGGCAGCGTAATATAATTAGGCGGGCACTAATACTACTATCTAGTTTACTTTTAAATTAGTATACTGCCGCTTATAGATAAGGCTAAGCTCTTTAAAGTAATTACGCTAGGTTTATAGATAGTCTAAATTCTATTATACTATAGTAACGTCTTATTAAAGGGCTTTATTTACTAAGCGTACTTTAGTAAGAAGAAGAGTTTTAGCTTTATAAGCTTTATATTTAGTTATAAACTATTAAGTATACTTAGTATACGCCTTCTTATTCTCTAATTAAAGACGCGTAATATCTTTATTTAGTTAAGTAACTTTAGCTTATAAGTATAAAATCTTAGAGTTATTAGCTTTAGCTTAGTTCTAGAGAGCGTTTAATTCTATATTTTTAGCTTGCATATTCTTTTAAAGTTCTTCTAGGTTCTTTTAAAATATAGCAACTCTATAGTATATATTCTTATAATACTTAGAAACTATATTATAAAAGGCTTTAGCAGAGTTAAGGTTAATATTAATAGCGTTAGCAACTCTATTATAGTTAATATAGAATATAATACCTTTAGCTATTATAGTAAAGTATAACTTATAGCGGCTAGAGTTATAGTATATTAATAGGCCTAGTATAGGGGATTCTAGGTTAGGCTATAATAGTATAGCTATAGTAAAGGGGCTCTATACTAATAGAGGTAGATTATTAGTGCGCTTCTTAGTACACTAGGCTTTCTAAGTAAATAGAAGAACTAGGCTAGTAGAAATATTATTATTTTATATATTAAGAAGATTACCTTAAGTAAAGTAGACTACTTTCTAGAGGTCTATAGCTAACTAGAATTAGGTATTATCTTTCTTATTAAGTTTATTAAGCTTCTAGTCTAGGTATTTATTATCTTTCTTATTAGAGGTAACTTAGAACTTCTTATTCTCTAGGTTAAGAGAGCGCTTACTATACTAGAGGATAGTAGTTAGCTAGAGGCAGCTATAGACTGCGGCTGCGCCTAGTCTAATAGTACTAACTTTTAGAGTAGTATAGAGTTTACTATAAGCGGCTAGCTACTCTAGAGTAGAACTAATACTAAATTAAGATAATTTATCTATCTTTTTATATAAGGCTTTAGCGTATTAAGTCTCTTATTATATATACTAAGAGTCTAAGGCTAGTATAGATTAAGTATTCTAGCTCTTAATATTAGGGTAAAGGTTAGTATTACTACTCTTATTAATATATACGCCGCTAGAGAAAGCTTTTAAATGCGCTATAGTATATTTACTATAACTTAGTATTATAGGTAGATAGTTCTAGGGTCTTAAATAAGAAGGTACTAGTATTAAAGGGTTGCGCTAGTTAACTATTACTAGTTAGGTAATAGTAGATAGTATTCTAGTAGGTAGATAATAGTCTAGGTAGTAGAATAGAGAAAAAGATTAATATAGGTAGAAAGATTATAGGGCCTTTATAAAAGCTAGTAAGTAGATATAGCTAGTGCGCTTCTTAGCGGCTATTTTTAGCGGCGGAGTTAATTAGTAAATAACTGCACTTAGTTTAGTTAGTTTACGCGTGCGCGTATAGGTAGGGGCGTAATAGTAAGTAGATTTATAGGGCCTACGCATTAGTTTATATATATAATAGGGTATAGTATTCTTACTATAAAGTTATAGGGCCTTTTAAGGTTATAGAGTCTTCTTCTATTTTAGTTTCTTATTAATAAAGGTTATAGAAATTAAATTTTAGTAGCTATAGGGGCGCCGGTATATATATAGATAGGTAAAGAGTACTTTTAATATCTTTTAGAAGCTAGAAGGGTAGCTACTTTATATTATAGTATAATATAGAATTATAATAGAAAACTAGATAGTATTAAGTATATAATAAAGTAGCTATAAGAAGAGAGAGTAGGGCGCGGAGCACTAGCCGAGAGGTAGATAAGGCTAGCGCTAAGTAAGGTTATATAATAGTAACATGTAATAGAGGCTATATAATACTATTACTTATAATAGAAGTATATTATAATAAGGGTTGCATTATAGCTATAATATATAGATATTAGACTAGTCTAGAGTAAACTTTTTAAAAGAGAAATTATTAAGTAGAATCTAGCTTCTTAGTATTAGTATAGTAGAAGATATAGTATTACTAAGAGAGTAAAAGAGAGATACCTAAGGTAATCTTAATATATCTATTTTTAAATATAGTATTCTACTAAAATATAGTTTTAGCTTAAATATAGTTTTCTATTAAAATATATATTTTCTATAAAATACTACTAAAATTCTATTTACCTAATACTATAGTATTTTAAAAATAATACTATATTCTAATAAGATATTAATAGAATAGGCTAGAATAAAAATATCTAGTAGAATATATATATTAATATTATTTAAATATTATACTAGTATAATCTTTATAGTACTATATTATTAATATTATATTCGCGTATAGGCTTAGCGCGGTAAGGTTATAGTTCCTGCCTCCTTAATTAGCGGTGGCGGTGCGAAGCTGTGGCAAGAGACCTCAGTTTTCCGCCCGCCGCGTCGTACCTACACGTCTCAACACCAACTTTTAAGCGCCGTACCGCATATCCGCCGGGTACTCTTGCCTGCTCGACATCAGACTCGAAATGGTAGACAGCGTTGTGCTGAATGCTATCTATGGGTAGACCGCTTTGTGTATGTATACACCCAGCAAGGTAGCAAAGAGGACAAGATGGCTCGGATTCGCATGATCGAAGTCATATACAGCCAAGCGTCATTCATCATCACAGCAGCTTCTGAAAAAGATGCCGATAGTAGCCTTCCTGGGCCTCATATAGCAGCTGAACCCTACAGGGGTTGGGGAAGGGATATTTGCCCACAAAACCGGACGGAAGCAGAAGATAATCGCCATCATGACCATACTTATGCCTTAAAAGAGCTAATTCGGTCATTACTTCAAACAGACGTCTTGGTACAAGAGAGGATGGGTAATTCCAGAAACAAGGCCATCGAATGGTGTTCAGATTTTCATCTGCCGGGCGTGCGACAAAGTCATGGTTTGAGTCGATAATCCTCGCTTGTTTCAAACAACACGTTGCGAGCCCCGGAAGATAGTGTTGATGCTTAAGCCCACAAGCAACGCTCTCTTCTAGGCGAAGTCCTAAGCGTGCTCTGCTCTGAAGATCAAAGAGGGCCAACGCCTAAGGTACGAATACGGTGAGAGTAATCCCAATCTAGGTCAGTCAACAAAGCATGCAAAGAAGTCTATGGGTATTTCGGACACCTCATCATGCGATCCTCCTAGCGGCATCGTCAACGTCCTTGTTGGCATTACAAAATTTCCTAGCAAGCTGCAAAGAGAGGACTTCATCGCCAGCATGCCAAGATCAGTATTCGAGTTGTGTCTTTCGTGATTCGGCTACTCAGAGAGAAGGGTCACAAGTTGCTTACTCCGGGCAGTCTTACGTCTGTTGAACTTCCGAGCTGGCTATGGATGGACTGGACGGGCGCTGTTCAAGGTCTAATCACTACCGGCAACCCCGAAATCACCATGCACTCTTTGACCCACGACGGGCCCCGAAAAGTTTGCGATGTACATGATCCACTCCATGCACGAAAGGGAGACTGTGCGCTCACTGTGGGGAGCCCGTTGGAGAACGGCAGGAAAGGTTTGCAGACGCCAGCTAAGACGGCATTGGCCGTCACCTCCCAAATCTCGCGCTGTCTCAACACGGGACACTGGATTCAGTCCTCTTCTTCTAGGCGTTCGTTGTGCTTCACTCGATTACAGACTGGCTGGCTCGGCGTACTTGGCCAATATGGCCTGGCCTTTTTCAAAGATCTCTTAGGAGCATGCGCCGAGGTTCTATCTGAACTTCCCGGCGAATGGTAGTACAGCTAAAGCCTCCTCTTGACAAATTTCAGCATATGTTCGTGGGTAGAACGGACTAGAGTTTGTCAATCATGCAGATTGAAGGACGGCTTCGCATGCCAAATCAAGATGGGCTCGGGTGAAGAATCAGTCTGGGTGAGGGCCTCAGCCAGGGTGGAGATTGATTCCGCTTGCGTAGAAAAGGTTTTCTGCTGGCGAGCTGACGGCGATGTCGGCAACGCTGTCATGTCTTTCCCGCATTCCCATTTGCGATTCATTCTTCTTGGAATATCGAGTTCCGGACGCTGATTGGCTGGATAGAAATTTGATTATTCATTTCGACAGGGTCCGTGAAAGCAACAGCCTTACCAGGGGCATCCCAAGGAGCCGGATGGGAGCCGGTGGGCCCGCGCCGTGGGATCGGCTGGAGAGAGGCCGGAGCCATGCCTTTGGAGTCCAGGCCCGCACTATCCACCAGTTTGCGCCACGCTTTGAAGGTGAAACACGCCACACATTTCCAGCGCATCACCACATAGCCAATAGCATCTGTCAGATCAACTCTCTTTCCTCCACCTGCATGTCCCCAAGACGTGGCTCACTCCCGCGCAAAGACAGCGCACATCTTCGCGCCAGCCAAGCATCTCCACGTCACGTTCTTGTCGCTCGAAGGCGCTACATTTGGCGAAATGGGTATTATTTGATTGGAAGATATCTTTCAACTCTTGATCAAGCTGCATTGCCTACCGATGGTACCTGGATTCCGCACTCAGCGCTTCTTGGTCGGATCCTACTCGGCAGATATTGTGCCAGGGCATCATGCAGCTTTGACGCCATGTTCTCGGCCCCAAGCCGCGGTCATGCCCGTAGTCTCCCACGCGTCGTGGCTCCGCTTCCCGAATCATCTTCCGTCAGCTTGCTCTAGAAGAGCCTTGCATATTCAGTGGGGACAGCGCATTACTGTCGTGTACTACTGGTTGAAAGTACTTTCAAGCGTGATATACTGCACTCAACCGCAGGACACTAGCTATTCATGTTGGGATATATGATTCTTCATGTATCCGGTCTGCTTTCATGTGCTTGAACCTCTTTTCCACTGCTGCGCTTACACTCCTTATCTTAGCACAACCTTCACTCCTTAAACTAACATACAAACTTCATTCCTTTATCCTTTTATTTTCGTACTTTGGATCTCGTCAAAATGCTTGCCCACCTTATCTTACTACCCTTCCTGGGTCTCCTCAGCCTAGCTAGCGCAGCGCCAGCGATCGCTTTCTCGCCTCACTCTCATCACTCTCATCATGAAGTGCGAGCAGCAGCTCTATCATCTCCCGAATCGAACGACACATTGGAACCTGCCGTCGAGCAGCTTGTGCGCCGAGCCGTCCCCAAGAAGAGAGGCCTCGCCTACAACGACCCCACTCTGACCAAGCTCTTCTCGGGCGGTGGTTCCAAGGTCTCTTGGATGTGGAACTGGGACTCGGCCAAATACAGCGGCGTCAACTCAAACCTCGTTTACTGCCCCATTCTCCAATCCAACGCTGCCTCCGAAACCTCCAAATGGAACGCCAACTTCGCCGCCGCCTGGGCCGCTGGGTCTCGCCACGCCTTTTCTTTCAACGAGCCCGACCAGTGCGGTGGTGGTGGCGCATGCATGCAGAACGTCGCGGGCGCTGTCGCAGCACACAAGCAGTGGATGCAGCCTCTCGCCGCCAAATACGGGAATGGCATCCGCATCGGCGCGCCGAGCGTGACGAATGGCGTTCTAGACGCGACCACAGGGTCGGTTATGGGCCTACCGTGGCTCAAGCAGTTCATCGCGCAGTGCACCGGCTGCCGTCTAGATTTCATCGTAGTGCATTGGTATGACTCGGCGACCAACATTGCCTACTTCAAGCAGCACATGACGGATGCGTATGCCGCTGGAGGCAACCGACCAGTCTACGTCACCGAGTTCGCACCTACGTCTGGCACAGACGCTCAAAAACAGCAATTCTTACAGGAAGTCTTGGCCTGGATGGACTCGACGAGCTGGATTCAGTGGTACTCCTACTTCATGACCGCGAAGGGCAACTTGGTCAACGATGCTGGCACTGGGTTGTCGGCGCTGGGGCAGATCTATAACACGTATTGATTATATGCGTGAGCTAGGGCTTGGAGGAATTTTCGGGAGGCTTGGTGCTATCCTTGGGTCTTGATTGAACCCTTCCTTTCTTCCATTCGCTTATACCCACCTTTTACATACACTTGGGTCCTGGTTACCCGCATTCTTACTTTCGCTTATACCCTACTTTTACACCTATATTCTTGTATATACTTCATTCACTTCGAGGGCGAGATAGGTCTTAGCAGCTAGCTGCCGATATAGATTGGATGCATGCGCTTTTACAACGGAATTACGCAGACTTTTGGTCCCGCTACCGGTCACGTGCATATGCTCGCTTAGGTGGGTGTAGCGTGAAGGAAGATAACGAAATATGGCGACTTTATATCCACGGCGCTCTACACCTCGCTTAAACCCTTGTAAGACCAAGACCTTCCTTTCCAAGCTGTGCATCACGTGTCAATACTTGACAGGCAAATGCATATGAAAACAGGGAGCCACAGGCCTAATTGGAGACGTGGTCATAATTACGACGGGCGCGCAGTATAACAGCACCAGGCGACGAAACGCTAGGAGCTTAGATACAGGTAAGTTAGACAAGTCTGTTGGATTATGACCTGCATTCAACAAATTCTCGCAACCACGCGTCTTGTTTCCAGCTTCTCGAGAAAAAGATAACGAGCCGTCCCAAACAGCAGCATAGCAAGCATACCCCAATGAATGCTTTGTTAGCACCGGTGAGCCTCACACGTCCGCAGCCTGATTCTCAACCATAATCACAGCCTCCTTCTCGCTAACGGGAACTGGCAACTCCACGTCTCCCTTGACCAGCCCCTTCCCGTCTTGCGCCAGATGGACGACCACGACGTCCCCAAAGAGATCCCCCATTTCTTCCATACTGCGCCCCTTGCTCTCGGGCAGATAGAAGTAGATCACAATCGTGCTAACGACATTACACCCGATCCACACGAGGTAGAACTTCCACCCAATGTTCTTGAACGCTACAGCTGCAGGCGTCGTGTATGTGATCGCACCGACAAAGTACGCAGCGAAGGCGAGCGCGATGCCTTTTGGTCTGATCGCCGTGGGCCAGATCTCCGCAGCATACACGAACGACGGTGGGTCAATGAAGATATCGTAGACGACAATATAGAAGAAGAGGAAGAAGACGGCGGCGGCATTGCCCGTTTTGTTGTCAGATTTCGCGTACTGCCGAGTCAAGAGCGCCTCGGCGAGGAGGGCTAGTCCGGTGAGTGGAAAGCCAATGAGGAAGAGACGACGGCGGCCGACTTTGTCCATGATGAAGCTCGACAAGACAGTTACGGAGGTGCCGGTGCAGGTGTAGACGGCGTTTAGCAGGAGCGGCATTGAGCCTGTCAGACCCAGGTTCTGGTACACGATGACGATGTAGTTGCCAATGCCTAGCACGCCGGTGGATTGGCCCGCGAAGAGAAGGAACATGACGAGCAGGCTGCGCTTGCGCCACGCCGGGTTGCGGAACATCTCGAGGTATGTAGTCTTGAACTGGCGCTCGTATTCGACTTGCTCGACGACTTGAAGGTACTCGGCGTGGGCGGCAAGATCGGCGGCGTCGGTAGGATCGCGATGGAGGCGTTGGATTATAGTCCATGCTTCGTCTTTGCGGTGCTTGTAGACGAGCCAGCGGGGGGGTTCGGGGATGAAGAAGACGCCGGCGCAGATGATTGCTGGGGTCAGGCATGCCAGCGCGAGAGGTGTACGCCACTGGACTGTTTTGTCCTTGGCGTAATAAGTTGCGAATCCAATCCAGGCGCAAACGCTGTAGCCGATGCCTATCCCGATTGTGCTTGGAGATTGGTCAGTCCATGGCTGGTTTGAAATAGCTTGGGATACACTTACAACATGCCCAGAAGGATACCTCGTGACTTAGGTGGGCTCACTTCAGACACGTAGAGCGGGGTTAGACAGATGACCTGACCCAGTCCAAGTCCTTGGATGAAACGGCAGCAGATTATCATGGGAATATTTATGCTCCCCGCCGTCAATGCGCCCCCGATAACGCAAAGAAGTGACGCGAGGAAGAGACTCCACTTGCGACCCAGCCAGTTCGAGGTCCATCCTTGGGATATAGCACCAACGGCAGCTCCGAATGCGAAAAGGGAGTTGACTGCGCCTAGGATTGAAGCGGTGTACGAAGAGGTAGCTATGAAGGATTGGTGTCAGTGTATCCGAGATCTATCACGACTTAACGTTGAAGATGCAGAATGAACGGGAAAAGAACGAGGAGCCTTACGATCGAGATCAAAGTACACATAAAAGCCAGGCTGGCCAATGCTAGTAACAAAGACCGCAAACGAAAAGCCGTAAGTCCAACTACCGAGACAGCAGAAGGCGACTATCCAGATGTTGTACGCAGTAAGTCTCGCCATGATGGCGACTCTTGTACCCTTTGTGGTGACGACTACAAGGATTGAGGAAGAGAGAGATATTATGAGACTTGATGCAGAAGAAGGTATGTCCAAAGGAAGATGCACAGGTGTGGGGATCTATGAGTTTATACCCCGTGCGCTACCTAAGGGCTGTAGATCTCCGGCCATTTTCAGCCATCTCCATGTTTACGCGTAGTACTAGCCTTTTATCTTGACGTTTACAGGTAAAGCGTGGGGAAAGTGTGGAGAAGCTGGGGTAGTGGGTACGGGAAAACTTGGCCTCGGTCCAGCACCTCTAGAACACCATGCATGCGTAAGTGCACGGGAGCGGAAGCTACAGATCGCAGCTTCTTGAAAATGAGTTTTGATAGAGAATTACTGCCTCGGATTGGCCGTTGGCGGTCAGCTCCAGAAATGTGAACATTGCCTGATAACTAGCCCTTATCATCTTCAATGCTGCTGCTTGAGTAGGCGCTCCTAGGGTAATTCTTTGAGGCAATACTTGCGCATTCAGGTTGCGATGTCACGCGGTGGATAGGAGGCGGGTGTGTTCCCGAGAGTCGGGGTGATCGCGGATGTTATATACGCGGGCGATCTCTTACCCTTTCTGCCGGGCTTTGTCATCATCACGTGCTATCATCTAGGTCGTTGTAGTACGCTGTCTATGATACTTGGGGCCACAGTGGGCGAAGAAGCTCGTGTCATTAAGGCGCCAAGGCAGAAACTCCGGTTTCCATCAAAGCACTATCAATTTCATCAAAAAAGTGGTGCAGTTATTGGGGACAGCATTCTTTAACACAGCCAGCTACTTTTTTGCAAGTATTTGGAGTTGGTTGCTGTGTTCTTGAGGTTGGTTGTGTTGGTGCCTGACGAAAAATGGGGCAAAAAGTTGTTGCCTTAATGACACGAGCTTCTTCGCCCACTGTGGGGCTCTCAGGCTAGATTGACGGCAGGTCAAATTGCTCGCGCGGATGGGTGTCAGGGTTCCAACATGGACCAGGATTAGACCGTTTTGGGACGTTTGATCTGCCACGTGACCAACTCTGAGCAAGGAGATGTTGAGAAAGCTGGAAAGCAAAGCATGTGAGATGTTACCAAACAACCCTTCTAGTTTAGCCACGGGGCCCTATCTCTACGAAGTGAGCTAGTGTTGAACGAGAGGTTTCATTTTAATTTCTGCGTATTCTAAAGCCAGGACCCTCTGCAAACGAATGAAGCGCCACGAAAATACGCATGAATAATTGAGGTACAGTATCGAGTGTTGCTGACGAGAAGCCATACGCCAGTACAAAGGTCGAACCAATCCTCTACAGTATCTCCTGCCCCTTCACCTCATCTTCGCTCTCCTCAATCTTGGACAGCGGCCTGCCCCAATACCCGCCCAAGGTATACCCAGCGCGCATAGCTCTCGGACTGACAGCAGTACCTGCGGCACCATACATCACGCTGCCCTGCAGCTCTCTCGCATCATCCGGCTGGCCCCAGGCAGCAGTCTGCTCAACAGAATCATACCAGTCCTCCCTGCTAGCCTCGGAAGAGCTGTACATGGAGGTGTTTGAAGAAGACGTAGAGGAAATGGATGAATTGGAGGAATTAGAGCCGGTACGGGAGCGTTGTGTGGGAGAAACAGATACCCGTCCCTCGCCACTGACGAGGGTATCGTAGACTGATTGAGGTACGGCGGGGTAGGTGAGCATGGTTTCGATTGTGGGCAGGGGAATGTAGTGGAGAGGGGTTGGATGGAGGTGGGGAGTTTGAGGTTGAATTGAAAGTGGTTGGGTTGGGTGAGGAGTAGTTGGAGTAGAGTCTGTGGAGCTAGTTGTCAGCTCTGTCATGTAACGTTACTTTAGAGGAAAGATTCCGTCTGGAGGATAAATTGTATGTAGGGACCTGAATGATCTATTTGACACGCATATATGAGACCTGGGAGAAGAATGAAGGTGTTGACGATGCTGTTAGAATGAAAAACGGAAGTTAGAGACAGGAATTATTGACTAACCCCCATCGGCGCTCTCAACTCCAATGACTAGAATCTCATCTTCAAGGCCGTTGACATGCCTCAATCTCTGGTCTCGTTTCGGCGTCTCTTCTTGCCTCGAGGGGCTCCTCTGGTGGCGGGTGGAGCCTGGCGCCATGGCAGATGGTCGAGGGCTTCAACGGACGACCTCTTCTTGACAGGAGAGCAATCACCAAGAGCGTTGCAAGCTGCTTGTCGAGCACGTGGGGCGTCGGCTGGATCGGCCGAGCTATGCAGCGATGCTGCAAATGTGATGTTGGTAAGGAGCAAGAGAAAGAGAAGAAGTGAAGCAAATAGAGTATGTGAGGGTGGTATGGAAGATATGGGAGGCATGGGGAGAGTTGGGCAGGCCCGGCCTTTAAAGACAGGTTGGAAGTCTTGGACGACAAATGAGAATAGTGGCAAAGCTGTGCCGGATGCTTGCCGAAGGAACTAGATTGAAACTGAAGATGGATGGCAAGCGGAAGTGGAGTCGGATGGAACCGTACACCTGTCTTATATCAATACTGGACTAATCATGAGGTCATCCTCCGAGCACGCCTCGAGGCGCAGACAGCTCGTGAGGGTCCAGGCCTCGCGGCGAAGGCCAGTGAGGCTAGCTGTTCCTAGGGATGAAGTTGGTGACGGTTCTGCGGAGATAGTGTTTGGCCTCGGCTGACGAACGAAGGTCCCATTCGTATCGCAATGACTCTGTGGATCCGTGGAGGAGCCGACTCCCCAATGCACAGCCTCATCAGTCGGAGGTGAAGTGCGAAATGGAGAGTAGCAGCATTGTTCCTTCAGTGTTGGTACACGTTCCTTGTGCTGATCAGAAGACGGTAGGTGCTAGTCGCCGCAAAACGAGGCAATCGTTTCCACGACTATCCTGACTTGTCTACCTAGCCGCTGTCCTAAACATGAACGATGTCTTAAGGTCAGGTGCGCAACTGAGAAGTGATTCAGTGTTTACGAAGACTCGTTTCGCCCCCGGTACTTTCAAACATACCTGAGCGAAGTTGTTCGATGCCGTCAGGCTGAAACATTTCCATCTCAAGAACTTCGAGACGTCCTTTTGCGCTCTCACTGCTTACGCCGCAAGACGCAGTTGCCCCTTCGTCTATACAAGGCCAGAGCCGGAACAATTTTGTGACGTTGAGGCGCAGACCTTGGAAGCTGGCAAGAGTACCATCTGCCAGCTAAAAACAGACCACTCGACGTAACAACAATCATAGTCTTCTCAAAGAGGCCGGCAGTCGCGAGGGTAGGAGGTTGAAACAGCCTATGGAAGCGGCGTATGGTGGCGCTGCTCGATCGACAACACGTTCATTGGATGTGGCCGCCATGAAACGAAGCGACCGCGGGAACGCCTCCCGATTACGGCACGAGCCGTGGCAAATCAGGCATGTTGGAGTGACGTCTGGTTGCCTGAGGAACTCAGTCACGGAAGAAAAGTGAAAAAGGGCCACAATTGTGGCACTGTGTATAGCGTGGATGATGCTTTAGACACAATATATGAAGATCATTGGAGTGCAAGGCAAGAAAAGTTTCGAGAAGAGTCTGACGGTACAGGACTCAGCACTTAACTGATTAGAAACTTGGCAACGCTTTTGACTCCCGGGGATTTCGCAAGAAGAAAGATGGGTAGACCAATCCCGGACCACTCGTTCACGGGAAGCGGGTGTGCATGAACCCGCGATCGTGCTTTGCAGACGCCGCAGACGCCGCAATCAAAGAACATGTGGTCAAAAGACTTCCCGTAACGTGTCTATTCGAGGAACAGGTTCTGGCGCAGGAGGCGGCGGCGGCGAGTGAAGGAGTGGCAGAGCAGCTGGGCGAAGTGCAGAGAAGTTGGAGATGGCGAGGTGGCAGAAGCGAGAACATCGTCCGCGGAGCCGCTGTGATTGGTTGGGTTGACGCAACGCATCTCTTGTCCACCATCTGCCACTGCCGGGGGTTCCTCACTGCATTTCGAAACGTAGACGAGCCACGCAAGCTTGTGGTTTGTTCTATTCAACAAGTCTGATCCTCGCGTCCCATTTTCGTCCCTAGTTACTACAGCGCCATGCCCGTTGAAGGCCCCTTGGCGCTTGGAAATGCCCATTCCTGGTATATGCTGACCCTCCTGTACTGGAGGTGGGGTATCCCAATACCCTATTCGCCCATGCTAATGTTGAAGAAGCCGCGAAAGCAGTTGAATGCGCGTTTCAATGCCGATACCCGTCAAACCTTTCACTTGCCTCGACCCTAGAATAGCCCATCAATCTCGCCTGTCTCCGTGTCTAAATCTACGTTCAGATACCCCGGCGCAGTGGGCAAGCCAGGAATTGTCTGGATATCAGCGGCGAGAGCATACAGATAGCCCGCTCCAGCTGCCATGCGAACGTCGCGGATGGGTACAGTGAAGCCAGTTGGCGCACCTTTGAGCGTTGGGTCGTGTGAGAGGGAGTACTGTGTCTTTGCAATGCAGATGGGGAGGTTGCTGAGGCCTTGTTTGGCGTATGTGTCGACTTTCTTCTGCGCAAGCTCGGAGAATTCAACCTTATCAGCGCCATACATGAGCTTTCCGATCTTCTCGATGCGCTCTTGCACAGTGCCATCGAGATCATAGAGCAATTTGAAGTCCTTGGGCTTGGAGGATGCAGCGATGACTCCCTTGGCGAGGTCGATGGCTCCTTTGCCACCTTCTGCCCAGTGGTTTGCGGGGATAGCGTCTTCAGCGCCGGCTGCGATGGCTTCTTCCTTGATGACAGCGATCTCGGCTTCTGTGTCGGTGGAGAAGCGGTTTATAGCCACCACGACGGGAATTCCAAATTGCCTGGCATTTTCTATGTGCTTCTTGAGGTTGACACAGCCCTTGCGGAGGAGGTCAATGTTCTCGGTGCGGTAGACTTCTTGGAGTTGCGCTCCAGGTGCGATGTCTGGTCCTCCGCCGTGGACCTTGAGGGCGCGGACGGTCGCGACAATGACAACAGTGTCGGGAACAAGGCCAGAAGAACGGCACTTGATGTTGAAGAAACGCTCACCACCCATGGTGAAATCGAAACCTGCCTCGGTCACAACAAAGCCGGTCTTCTCTTCATGGTTTTCGTCGGGCTCTGTTCCAGCAAGCTTTAGAGCGAGCTTGTCTGCTAGTACTGAAGATGCGCCGATGCTGATGTTTGCGAAAGGACCTGCGTGAACGAACACTGGCGTCCCTTCAAGTGTCTGCATGAGGTTGGGCTTAATAGCATCTTTCATTAGAGCCGCGAGTGCACCACCGGCACCAATATCGTCGCAAGTCACCGGATCACCACTCCGGGAGCTTGCGACTACCATGCGGCCAAGCCGTTCTCGCATATCGGCCAACGAGTTGCTGAGGGCCAACACCGCCATGCACTCGCTAGCCACAGAGATGTCGAATCCGGTTTCTCGGGTGTGGCCCTTCTCTGTCGACGCTTGGCCAATAGTGATTCCCCTCAGATGTCTGTCGTTTACGTCCAGAACGCGCCTCCAAGTGATAGTATCTGGATCAATGTCCAACCTTGCGAATCGATGGATCTCGTCTTCAGTGAGGCTGTTTGGGTCTGTCTTCTCTATGCCGAGCTTCTTCAGTCTTCTGAACATTACGTTGGCAAACTGCCTCTTCCCCTTCTTGGTGGGGACTAATCTCTTGTACAACGCAGCATCTTTTTGCGTGTTCTCGTGGAACATTCTTGTTTCGATAGCAGCAGCTAGCAGGTTGTTTGCGGCAGTGATAGCATGAATGTCGCCAGTCAGATGGAGATTGAATTCGTCCATGGGAATGACTTGACTGTATCCTCCACCAGCGGCACCTCCTTTGATACCGAAAGTCGGACCTTGACTGGGCTGTCGCACATTTGCAAATGCTAGCCGATCCAGGTGAGCTGATAGAGCTTGTGTAAGGCCAACGGTGGTGGTCGATTTGCCCTCGCCAAGGGGTGTTGGGGTGATACCGGCGATTAGAATGTAGCGTCCATTTTGGCGGTGCTCAAGCCTCTTCAAAAGAGAGAGATCCACCTTGGCTTTGTACGCACCGTAAGGCTCTAATTCGTGATTCAAGACGCCTATTTCATGGGCAACGTTTGTGATGAACTTGGGATGTTGAGCTCGGGAGATCGCAATGTCTGAGGGGACCGGGTCGAGGAGCTTCAAAGGCAATGCAGTAACGTGACGCTGCTTCTGTCTTTCGAAGTACGCATCAGTCGAGTTGACGACGTTCTGGAGAAGCATGGCTACTGTCATTGGGCCAACCCCTCCAGGAACTGGAGTGATTTGCGAGGCGACCTCGACAGCGGACTGGTAGTCCACGTCTCCGACACACCGCTGGCCAGACTTTTTCGACGGGTCTTTGATGTAGTTTGTGCCAACGTCAATGACCACGGCTCCAGGCTTAAGCCAATCTCCTTTGACAAGCTCTGGTTGTCCGATAGCCGCGACCACGATGTCCGCCTGCTTCACCACCTCCTTTAGATTTTGGGTCCGGGAATGGCACACCGTGACCGTGGCGTCTGCATTTTTCAGCAGGTAGCTGACCGGGCTGCCAACAATGTCGCTTCTTCCAAGCACCACGGCGCTCTTTCCCTTGACGTCGACTCCGCTCTCTTCTAGCAGCACCATGACACCTTTCGGCGTGCATGGTGTGAACAGAGGGTGGCCCCCGCGCTTCGCAAGCTCTCCGATGTTTGCAATGCCGAAGCCATCTACGTCCTTCTCGTCTGCAACTGCTGAGGTAATAGCGTGTTCGGAGATGTGTTTTGGGAGAGGAAGCTGGACGAGGATGCCGTGTATGGTGGGGTCGTTGTTGAATTCGGTGAGCTGCTGGAGGAGCTCTGCCTCGCTCGTTTCTTCGGGGAAGGAGACGAGCTTGCATTCGATGTTGGCCTGGATCTTGTGGTCAGTATTGGATGATTGGGTCTTGGGGCGTAGAGCAAACCTCTTCAGCAGCCTTCAGTTTCATTTTCACATAAGTGCCTGTGGGAGTCAACAACGAACTCATCATACTGCTTTTATCTCGCAGCACTCACTGGAATCCTCTCTGGTCCCAACTAAATCGAATTCGTTAGCAAAAAATTCACCATGCTAAAAGGTACAAGAAGACAAACCTTGCATGATTCTCAACGACGGCTTGTACCTAGGATTGGTCTCCTGGCGCTTCTGGATCTCAGCGCCCAGGCGCGTCCGGATGCTCTGCGCAATGGCCTTGCCATCGATCTTGGTGGCCGTCATGCTGGGCAGCGTGCTGGAAAATTGTCGTACGCGGGCGCAGTGGGCGGCGGAGAGTGGGATGGGCGATGACGGCGTCTCACGGCGGAGCGGCGCTGAAGAAAAAGTGCATAACCGCGGCCTTGCCCCTCGCGAGGAGAGGGCAAGGGACCTGCAGACCAGCATCCTCATCGTGGTGGACAATTGAGCTGAGCGGTCGGACGACGTATGCTGGGACCCACCATATTTTTTATCCTCTGTGAGTCAAGCTTGTACCATGGACGCGTCTCTCCAGCCCTGAAAGGCTTTTTTGTCATGTCAACGCCGGCAAATGTTCCCTAAAGTGCCGCCGCCAACCACTTCCGCTTTTTGCGGCGTGTCCATGCTTTAGTATTGTTGTCAGGCACCAAGAATTGATCCATCTCTGCATTGTTTCCTCTGCTCTACCATTTCCTGCAATCTTTGTCTCTGCTTCCTTGAAAGCTGTGAATTTCGACCAATCAAAAAGCGAGGAGACTGTTGACCCACGCTCCCTTGCTTGGCTATTGGACGACAGTTAGGCAGTGCGGTGCTTCCAGTACCTACATTGGATTCGCTGTCACTATAACCCGCGTTCTGCTAGCTAGAAGTGCTTTGTGCCTTATATATGCAGATCTAGATCCACCTAGATGGCGGGCATGGAATTCTCAGACAGGGTATTGTGGATAGAGCGGCACTCCAGATGCATCGACATCGTGTCAATACTCCGTATGTTGAAGAGTACTTCCAATCCGAGCGAGTTCTAACAGCTATGACATTCCTCCCGTCCCTCCTCTCTGCCATCCAGGGATACCTTTGTATCTAAAATGATTGATTACATACATAGGCGCAATACCGATGTCACGAAATACAATTTCAATAAATCACGTCTTATTGACGTTCTCAAGGCTCTTACTTCGCATACAAGCCTCTAGTGACGTGCAAATTTGAACCATGTTGTGAAAACATAAATGCAATTTTATATGTGGCTGGAATGGAAGGGCAGCCGACATCGGGGAGATCGGAAAATATTGACGCTAGACCGAGAGCGATTTAGGCTGATATTTCCGTCTTCCAAGAATCGGCCAACCGTCGCAACGTCATCTTCTTCCATCAATATCAGTATACTCTCCGTCCAAACCACGTCGAGATGGCTTCGTTGCCATTCTTAAACTATTTTTAAGATGATTGCGTGATGGCTCCTGGCTTTTTCAGTCGCCACCTATCCCTCAACTTTTGCGGAGTTTCATTTTCGCTGTGAGTTTCAGATTTCTCTTTACCCAATCCGAGTGTATTGCTCATGTATTGCCTTGCTGATGCTGAGACTTGACCGCCAGACCTATTCTTTTTGTTGTAACTGCGTTGGGCCTATTTTTTGTAATGATGGGAGATACATCTCTGGTCTTGCCAGAAGCAAAATCAGGCACTCACGTCGAATACTCCACTGTAAAGGGGTACTTCCTCCAATCTGAAGACAGCACAGATCCCTCAAAGTTTGATTTTGTGTGTAAATGCCCGCTCTTCGAATCTGTCCGAGCTTATTAGGGGTAGAAGAAGAGCAATTTTGGACTGATCGATCGTACTTACGAGACTGATGATATATCGTCTAAGGATCTCGATTTGAGCTCCGCAAAAGATCAGTGGCAGCGATTTGCCAGATACGTACGGCATTTGAACGAGCATGCGCCCGATGATGTCAAGTTTAAAGTCATCTTCATGGGCCGACATGGACAAGGCTGGCACAACGTCGCCGAGTCCAAATATGGGACTGAGGCGTGGGACTGTCACTGGTCTCTTCTCGAAGGCGCAGACGGAATAACGTGGGCAGATGCTAATTTGACCGACCTCGGGGAACAGCAAGCCCAAGACGCACATCAGCTGTGGGACTCATTGTTGGCTGGAGAAGAAAATGGAATACCTCCACCAGAGACATACTACGTAAGCCCTTTGGTACGGGCCATTCAGACCGTGGCGATTACCTTTGAGAAGTTGGATTTACCAT
This sequence comes from Lophium mytilinum, assembly GCA_010093605.1. Lineage (NCBI taxonomy): Eukaryota > Fungi > Ascomycota > Dothideomycetes > Mytilinidiales > Mytilinidiaceae > Lophium > Lophium mytilinum. Next base: position 2,630,886 of record MU004181.1, on the reverse strand, counting down.
ATCAGCTTCCTTTCAAGCCTATTGTGAAAGAGGTGAGTGGACCTCTTCTCATATTTACAGATTCGTCAGTGTGACTAAAGCATTATAGCTCCTCCGCGAGGCCATTGGCGTGCATACGTGTGATCGCCGCAGCTCTGCCACTTTCATCCGCGATTCCTATCCGTTCCTGACGATCGAAGGCGGTTTTGCGGAAACAGACCCGCTCTGGAAAGCCGACTTGCGTGAACCCGATTCCACACGAAAAGTTCGCATGACGATGTTACTGGATGATATTTTCGCTTCGGATGAGAATACGTTCATTTCATTCACCAGCCATTCAGGAGCGATCGGAAGCTTGCTGCAAGCAGTCAACCATAGGTCATTTGGACTCGAAACCGGAGGTGTAATTCCGGTTTTTTTGAAAGCCCAGACGGTCAAAGGGGACAGGAACACTCCCGATCCAGAACCTAGCGGCACGCCCCCTAATTGCACTGCCAATCCAACCTCCACACCTTCCTTATGACCGGAATATTGCATCGTCAGGTCAAGATCTGTTGCATCTCCGAACATGTACTTATAGTCGAGGGTCTCGCGTAGAAGCGTTGGCTATCAAAGAGACTCCATTATATGACTACTTAATAAAATAGGGTTGGTGTTTGGACACCTGCATGTTTTCCGAAGGGCATCGTATATATGCGCTTATAACTACCTGCTGCGTTTCCAATAAAAGAGCAAATCGTGAGCATTGCGAGACGATCAACGCCGGCTGCCGTCTTCCAGCTGTTGAAGATAGGGCATATAGCACTGCATCTCGTTCCCGATCGGGGCTGACTCCCTTGCTCCATACATGTGAATGACTATACGCCTTATATGCCATTCCGGGGAGTCTCGTACCGACACCCGACGTAAACCGACGCGCGCCGAGAGGCATCATCTGGAATAGTGAAAGCCAGCAGGTATATAAAGCGCCAGCCTGCACGACTCGACGGCACCCTGAATTTATCGCTGTAGCACCCGCTCGTCTACTCGCGAGGCCCGTTCCCCAAAATGGCACCTCGGCCCCCCGGAGAAGGCCAGGCCGAAACTCGGGTGGTGCAGTGCGCTTTGACGATGAACAGCGAGTGGGATGCCCAAGTGGCAGGTGCGCAGACCGAGTTTGCGGGCAGGATGGAGGACGCAATGGAGCTTGAATAACGCGCAAACGCCATCGACATCTCACTCTTCTTCCCTCTCACCTCTTTCTCTTGTTGCTGCTGGCTCCAGACGCTGGCCGACGGACGAACTCTCGAAATCGACCGCACGGAATCTCAGCGCAATTGCATTCTTCCGCAACCTCGGATTCCTTTACCCCGCCGGCAGCTGCCTGCAAGCGCCTCCCGTCTGCGACGTATCACACTCTTCTGACAGCGCCGGGAGCCCGCTGTAGCCGTTGCGAGGCTGAATAGTGGAGTCGTGCCTCCGAGTAATCGCGACTACCGGCCGTGGAACAGAAGCCTCTTGGTACATAGGTGTTGCAGCCCCTCCGAGAAGTCGCGAAGATGAGGACGTCTGCTGTGCGCCGTGCTGCAACCTCTGTTACATCAAAGGCCTTTGCATCTACCCGCGCAGCCAGCATCCCCTCTGGATTTGCAACTGCCCCAACTTCAGGGCCTCTAGGATTGACCGCGGCGTCCCGTGTAGCGTACAAGCCTTTGGCATTTGCATACGTCCAGGCGAGAGGTATGGCGACCACTAAGAAGATCAAGGTCAAGAACCCGGTGGTGGAGCTGGACGGCGATGAGATGACCAGGATTATCTGGCAGGACATCAAGGACAAGGTGCGTCGTCTGCGCGGCTTTCTGCAATGCAATGCAATGCTAATACCAACCCAATCAGTTCATCCACCCGTGAGTAACTACACCGCATATCCCAGCCTGCCAGTACATGTCGTGCCACTGACGTCCCCAAGATACCTCGATATCGACCTTAAATACTACGATCTGGTGCGTCCAAACACTTCCTTTCACACAAGCGCATATCGCCGGATATCTACGGGGTATAGACAATTGAGAACAATTGAAGGCTGACGGAAAATAGGGCCTGGAATACCGCGATGAGACTGAAGATCAGGTCACGCACGATGCTGCTGAGGCCATCCTTAAATACTCCGTGGGTGTCAAATGCGCCACCATCACTCCCGATGAGGCCCGAGTGGAGGAGTTCAAGCTAAAGAAGAGTAAGCTATAGACTGAGCGAACACAACCGACAAGGTACTCATGAAAACAACAGTGTGGCTCTCTCCAAACGGGACAATCCGAAACATCCTGTGAGCATTACCCTTGGTACCCCGGCGGCAAGAAACGCCCCCTACACTGATCACAGTCCTGACATCTATCCTCAGAGGTGGTACCGTCTTCCGCGAACCTATCGTTATTCCTCGCATCCCGCGTCTCGTGCCAGGCTGGAAAAAGGCCATCATCATTGGACGTCATGCTTTCGGAGATCAATACCGCGCGAAAGATCGCGTTATCGACACCGAGGGCACATTGGAGATGGTTTTCACGCCGAAAGGTGGAAAGCCAGAGGTTATCAAGGTTTACGACTTCCCTGCTAGTGGCGGAGTTGCCCAGACTCAATACAACACCACTGAATCTATCACCGGTTTTGCTCATGCTAGCTTCAAGCTTGCGCTGGACAAGGAACTGCCACTGTATATGAGCACTAAGAACACCATCTTGAAAGCATACGATGGCAAGTTCAAGGACGTTTTCCAGGACATCTACGACAACCAGTACAAGAAGGACTTTGAAGCCAAGAAGATCTGGTACGAGCATCGTTTGATCGATGATATGGTTGCGCAGATGATCAAGAGCGAGGGTGGTTTCATCATCGCTATGAAGAGTATGTATTCACGCCTTTGCATGCGATCGATACGTCACGTGTTACTCTTTCTCTCTGCGATATCAAAAGCAGTCCACTAACCAAAGTCTAGACTACGATGGTGACGTCCAATCTGATATTGTCGCCCAGGGCTTTGGCTCGCTCGGCCTCATGACCTCAGTCCTCATCACTCCGGATGGCAAGACCTACGAGGCTGAAGCTGCCCACGGCACCGTAACCCGCCACTACCGCGAACACCAGAAAGGAAACGAAACCTCCACCAACCCCATCGCCTCCATCTTCGCATGGACACAAGGTCTAGCCAAACGCGGCGAGCTTGACGGCACTCCCGAAGTCGTCACGTTCGCTGAAAGCCTGGAGCGTGCCTGCATCGACACCGTCGACATCGACGGCATCATGACGAAGGATCTAGCGCTCGCGTGCGGCAAGAAGGACCGAGCGTCATGGGTCACCACGACCAAGTACCTTGAGGCGGTGGAGCGGAGGCTGAAGTCTGCTCTGAAGGAGAAGCTATAAAGCAATCTGAATCTTTGGCTGCTACCAAACTCATCTTTGACCACCTTAGACTGCGATAGAACAACAGCATGGCGGCGCCAGGTCCTGGCGTTTAGATCCTTGGGGCTGTCGTGCTTCTAGCTGGCGAGTCTGGGCTTTCTTCCGATATTTACGTTCGTAGATGATCTACCATGAAAACCTTCTTCGAAATTGCTTTTTTTTTCTCGATTCATGAATTTCTCAATGGTGGTCTGCTGCAAGTGCGGTGATTAGCCTGTCCTCAACTACCGCGAATCGACAGCCGAGTCTGCCATCACTCCAGCCACCCTTCAGAATCTCCTCCCCTGTCCGTGTTCACCTTCGTATGCGCAAAAATGGTGGATTGAGGAGGGCTGATTACAGAGGCGTTAGAACGGGGAGGCGGGTTTTTGGTGTTGTGTTGGCGTGCTCGAGGGTGGCTTGTGCTGGGCAAGGGGTGGGCAGAGAGGATGGGTTTTATGGCTGATTTGAAGGCAGTTTTTCGATGGATTTGACAAGGGACTTCATATTGGACTTGGAGTGCCGGGAGGTTGCACGTGTCTAGGGGGCAGTGAAGTACACCAATTCATTATGTGGACTTGCAAAATTGTGTTAAAGTGTGCCTGATTTGGGGGGTATTGGAAAGGGGATGCGAAAGTGGGTGATTTGCGGTTCGGTCCCAAAGCGTTCTGCCGGGGGGTTGGCGTGCTCGGGGGTGGCTCGTATTGGGGAGGTTGGGGTCAAAGGGGATCAGTTTTCTGTCTGATTTGAAGGCAGTTTCTTGGTGGTTTTGGCGGGGCGCTTCAAATTGGGATGAGAGGGCTGGGTGACTGCGTGTCTTGAGGACGGAGTGAGGTACCTCGATGCATTCTGAGCAGTTGCAAACCCATACCAAAGCTAGCCAGGTTTGCGATGTGCTGCATATCTCTCGACGATTTCATGGTAGATGGAGATATTATTTACCGTGAATTATAAATCGGACCTAAAGCAAGCGATCAAGTACCGTTATTTGCAACTGCGTAGAGTCCCTCGGCCTACTTTGAAAGATCTGGGTGCGATGTAAGAAGTTCAAGGGCGCATATCAGCACGTATCAGGCCGGGAAATAATTAATATCAAATGAGTGTATCAAATTCAATTATAGGCATAGGTCGCCATCCCGACAGAGTTCCCATCTTCCCTTTTCAGGGAGTAAAACATCACAGAAACCGATTCGCCATAGGGTTTCAAAAGCCATCAGCCCGTGAATGAACCAGTTCCACAAAACAGCCACAGAACAGTCATTAGGATCATTAAGATCAAGCCGAAACGACAGTGACAAGGAAAATGAGGACAAAGAGGAAAAAGCACACGCTGTTCTAGGAGCAATCTGCAGTAGGTTCATTACCTGCGTGATTGCTCGATGCCGGGGGGTATCAATAGGCAATGAGCCTTCTAATGTGAATGCTCTTTTCTAGTCGAGGCCTAGAGCTTCGGTGGCCCTGACAAATGTATCGTAAGTAGTCATGGCGCCCAGCGCACGCTTCATGTGGTGGTTCATGAGGGATAGTCCGTAGATGTAGCTGGCGTTGACCCAGCCAAACCTAGGTTCAAGTTAGCTACACTGTGGCTGTTAGATTGCGGAGTCAGCAAACATACCCTTCGCGAGGAACCCCTTTGAAATCACTGCCTTGATTTCCATATTCTGCTTCGACTTTGTGAGGATCGATTTGGCGAGTGACATCATACTTCTCGACGACAACACCATTGAAATCGACAAAAGCTTTTGTGACCATGTAAAGCCATCGGTAGGCTAAGCGCTGAGCTTCGACCTCATATCCGTAGCGCTGGAGCCCAACCCAAGCAAGCAGCTGCTGAGGAGCCCATCCAAACGGATAGTCCCACTGTCGATTTGGACGGTCAAGTCCTACGGGACCACGAGATTCCTCTGTACCGGACACAAGCCCTCCAAAGACTTCGAATTTCGGCAGCGCTTGTTCGACGAGTACTGATGCTTGTCGGGGTGTGGCAAGACCGGACCACATTGGCCAGAAAGTGGTGGCACTTTCGTACCCGGTCTGTTCTTTCTTGACCGTGTTATAGTCGAAGTACATCCCTTTTTCCTCGTTCCACATATATTTGTCGACGGCTAGACGTCGCTTCCTCGCGCGGCGATCCCAAGCTGCCGAAGTCTCGACGTAATTTGCAGGCATGCCTTTGGCGCAGAACTCAGCAGGCATCACCATCTTGTCGTCGAAATGGGCACGGAGAATTCGAGAGATGTCGGTTTCATACTTGTAGAGGAGTGCGTTCAGATCAACAGTCGCAAGATGAGCGGCCACCTTCTCCAAACGGTAGGATGTGTCGTGTCCAGACTCTCTCACAGCGCGATCATGCAAGAAGTATTCGTCGAGGGCTGGCTCGAGCACGGTGCGATGATTGTACGCGTTCACGAACTCGGTGAACGTCATACCGTGTTTCTTCGCATAGGGCTCCAAGAGATGCTCGAAATGAGAAGCTTCTGTCTCTGGAGGCACGCCAATACCACCAGCACAGTATTTCGACAAGCCAGTGACCGGGTCAAGTCGGGGATGTGCCATCCAAACGCTGTGATACTCCTTGATCGCGGCAAGCACAGCTTCCCGAAGGAAATCAATTGCGCCAGGTTCGTGCTTGATTCGCTCGAAAACACGGAGAGCCATATCGGTGAGGAAAGGAGGTTGAGAGCGGCAGAGATAGTATGTCCGATTGGCATTGAGAATCTTTCCGTAATGCTTGATGCAGAAACAGAAATGTGTGACCATAGACTTGACCAAATGCACTTTGTCGTTGATCAACAAGCCCAGGGATTCCATGTAGCTATCCCAGCCGTACAACTCGTTGAATCGTCCGCCTGGGACAACGAAAGGTAGACCGCGAAGGTCGGTTTTGCCCGTCTTGGGGTCCACGAATTCCTCCATGGCAATCGCGAGTAATCCAGGTGCGTCATTCAGATCCCTGACGTAATCATCTGCATCGCAGTCCTCTGCAAGCCATTGCACATCAAGACGCATGTCGGGATGCTCTTCGGCAACCCTAGTATAGTATTCGTATTGCTCTGGGGCACCTCTCGGGACGTAGACTCTGGGCCGGGGATCGGGGGTCCAGTCTTTCGGGTCCTGACCGACTTTAGCGATGTTGGAGCCGTCAATTCGACGAGTCAAGCCGTCCCAGAAGACAGTGGAGATCAAGCGTGACAGGCGGTTGACTGGATTCTCATTCAGACGTGCCTCGTCCAAGACGATAGTCTTTCGGCCATAGTCTTGAGCCAAGGTAAGCTCCTGGAGGAGATTGGCGAGCATGTAGGCACCGCGGATGTCGAATTTGTTGAACCCGTTAGACCTGGACGACCCAACCGAGAAAACCTGTCGAATGTCAGCTCCGGACTGCATTCCTTGCATATGATACAACATGCCTTTGGCCCTTGGTCGTCAATTGTAATCTGCATGTTGCCATCGGTGTCCTCCTGTGCTAACAGCAAGGCGAGGGTTGATTTCACATCGACGATAAACTTTCGGGGTTGGATGGAGACCTCATCTGGGGCACACAGAATGTCAGCTTCCTGTCAATTGTAAGCTGTGCTGTTGTGCTTACCGTGGCTGATTCTCCGTGAAGGAAGCTGCTGGGTGCGGCTCTGCTTGTCTAAGATCTAGGAGGGCGTCAGCGAGTATGTGTAGCTGTCAATGAGCTAGCTTACGGCAGAATAGGTGCGGGTTCTGTCGCCCCTCTTGTGGGACTGTCCATAGTAGATATGGGGGGCGGAGAGCGGATCGGGTTCGATAGACGAGGTGCGGCGGAGTTTGGAGGATTGCGAGCTCATGCTATGTCTGCTGGATGCTGTAGGGCTGGTTCAGGTCGGGCAGAGGGTGGAAGCAGGTGGGGAAGAGGTATTGGAGAGGAGGAGCAGAGTATTATGCTGGCGGTGTAGGAGGTTTCGGAGTTTGAGTGGGGGTCGAGCAGCGGGACGGTGAGGGCGTTCCAAGGGTTCAGCGCAAAGGATGGGAGGTGGTCACACGACGGCAGGCGGTCGGGTTTATTGGATACGGGAGGCAGCGGCAAGTGAGAATTAGAGCTTTTAGACGCCGTCACGATGGGCAGGCGGTCGTGTGGCAAGTGGAAGAAGCAAGAGGCCGCTGGCACTGCGGCGCGTTGGCCGTGCTACATGTAAGCGTCACCAGCCAGCAGTGAAAGAGCTTGCACTCTTTGTGAAGAATTCGCCAGATGCAGGGAATGCACTCTTCTGGAACCCGGCGAGCCTTGGGAAGCACGACGATAAGAGCCGTGGTTGCATTCACGATGGCCGCCGCCGCGGGTTTCTTTGTGTGCTACGACCACCCGCTGTTCTGCACTCCCCAAGGCTGGGGACAAAGCGACGACAAAGACAGTATAAACCAGCATCAATGCGACGCATTGCCCACGCAGCGACAATGGCAGACTGGCAGAATGGCAGAATGGCCAGCAGGCTGAGCACACGAACAGGCGGTGGGTGCACACAATGCAGCTCGTCACAACTTTTCCGCCGCGGCAGTCCCTGGCGGCGGGCGCGATTGGCGTGGGCCCTGAAAAAGCCCTTCCAATGGCTAGTTCGTCCGCTTGGTCATGTTGCGTCAACTCGCGTCAGCCTCCTCCCAATCCTCTCGCCTGCATCGATGCCTCGCAGACCGATCTCGGGTTTGCAGCTCCTGTCATGGGGGTAGCGAGCGGCGAGATACTTTCACACAGCACACACGAGAACACCGCAGGAACTATGGGGGATGCAAATACAGATTTGCGTTGCTTCCTATACTGACAAGATGAAATAGAAACCCCGAAAATTTTGATGACAACCGTGGGTGAAGGCACATCCTTCTCGTAGACCCCGTTTAACTTCAACTTGAGGCCATCGTGTAGCGGCCGCAGGTAGCTGTGGCGTGTCACTTGACCTTTACTACTCCGGTGTGTTCCTTGAATCTTGGGCGTCTCTGGAGGTATGAGCCCGTCGTCTTTTGATGTTTCTTTGGACCCGAGGGTTTCCCATGAATCCCCTTTCTTTCTTCTCATTCACCAGCCGCATGGCTTCAGACTTCGACAGCGCGGGCAGGGTGGGCGACGAATGGCACAGGCTGCCGTCTGCTTCGTCTTCATTGTTGTCAGGAGCCATGAACTCCATTGCTAGCCTTCTCGACTCGAGACTCTCCATGGTGCCGCAGGCTAGTCCGCTGTCTGCAAGCATCCCTCGTGCCAGCCATGGTTGGGCGTCAACAGCCGGGCTTGGAAACATGAAGCGACCCATCGGAGTCTCGGACGACGCCGTTGTGCTGGCGTATATGTTGATGTTGTTCGTTGATGGCGGCGACGGCGACGGCATACTTCTCTCGTCGGGCCCAGGCACGAAGCCGTCGTGCAAGGCTACGACTTTGCCGTAGTGCCGACCATACATGATCTGGTCGCAAGCCAGCGCTGCCTCCTGGCGAATCGCGGACCTCCCGAAGGCTTCATTCGTCTACGAATTGGTCAGTGTCGGTCTGTTGTATCCCCGAATGTTCATCAGGACTCTTACCTTCCGATAGCATTTGTTGTGCCTTTCTAAGGTATCTTTAGATAGCTCTGGAAGCTTTCTTTTCTCTCCTTTACCCTGAACATTATGTGGACTTTCGACGTGCGAGTCTCTGCCAACTCGTTCCAATAGTTGCATCTTGACTCTTTCCGGCTGTTACGAGAGAGCTAAAGAGGAATGCCTAAATTTTGGTAGCAAGCGACCAGCGAGAGCCTTCGAGTGACTCAGTTGACAGATCAGGGCGGAGGTAGGGTCTGCTCATTCATCAATAACCTTGGAGATGGACAGGTCATCCTTCAGTGATGCACTCACGATAGGTCGAACTTCTTTCGTCAGCGAAGGGTACGGCGTCTAGTCAAGCAAGATGAAGCTCGTTGACTCGGATGCTTGTTGCAGACGAGCGGTGGGACTACAACGAGTATATGGACAGTACGCTATGGTGAAGGGAGGAGAGAGGCGTGAGTCTCGCAGGTGGCAGGGCCGTGGCTTTATGGACAGTCTCGCGTGGCCTCTGGGAGGTGCTCTGGAACGGGTACCGGACAGATATCTAGGGCGACATGGGTCCTTAGCTCCCACATCTAGCAGATTGTCAGGATTCTTGGTTGGCTCCCCAGGAACTTACGGGCAAAGAGGGCGAAGTTGCCCGGACACGTGGAAAAGGGCGACAAGCAGATATTGAAGGCGGCAATCACACCAGGTAAGCGGCGACACGAGTAGCAGGGAGAGAACGAGGGCTACGAGAGGGCAAAAAAGACGGTGTGATATCCGATGGGTTGCGTCTCGGTCGGGGAGAGAGGGACTCGGAGGCATGCTCCTTAAATGCACCCATGCCTGGCTCGCTTTCGGCCTCCTCTGAAGGTTCGCACGGATAGCATCCACCTCAAAATCGAGGCACAGCCTACCCTGTCTGTACGACGGCGACACGGCCAGCCGTCTCACTTTGCGGATCAGCTTTCTCTCATGCTACGGCCAGGCGTGCCTTTCCGTTACAGCTGACTATGGACGGGCCGCTAAACACCCCCACCCCCACGACCAACCCTCACCAAGGCTGTAAGGATGCCGCCGGGGCGCCTGTCGATCGTGCCGCTCACCTATCAGCGACCCTGCCCATCTGCGCCCTCTAGTCAGTGCCATCCTTGATGCCACGTGGGAAATTAGAGTCGGCGCCGGGAACGAGGGGAAGAGACGAGATGCAGATGATGTCCCCACATAAGCCTTCACCTCCCCGGTGTCTTCACCAATCATCATTGATTCACTGCATGTCGACACACGCCGTCGCCGCCACTGTTGGGAGCCCAGAGCCAGGATCCGGCTCCCTTCGTCTCAACGAAGGGCATTCCGCGTGACGGCTGCAGCCCAGCGCCGCCGAGAACAAATCCATGGTGGAGTATTCACCCTATGATCATCCGCACTGGTTGAACTTTCCCGGGGGCCATGAATCATGGCCTTCACCGATCAAACGTCTCACGAATGCTGCGAGTTTCGTTTCCCAGGCCTGGCAGCGGCGCTTACCTCAACACCACTCCATCCCATCCTGCCCTCCCTCCACACTGCAGAGAAAAGGGGGGGCCCCAGAGCGTCCCAACGTCGCCGACAGGAGATGCCCAACCATTTCGGAGACGGTGTCTAGGAACACCTAGTAAACTCTGTGACGCAGACTGCGACCACGGGCGTCCAACCAGAGGTGGCCCAATGAGATCGCAGATGAAAGACGAGTGTGTCTAGTGCTCCGATGCACTGTCTACACCGCAGCGTATTCAGGAGCTGAGGCCATGCGACGCGTGGGATACTCGGCTCTCGGATTTGCGCCCATAGCAAACTTGTGTGCATGAACAATCAGCAGCGTTGCCTGGGACATCAGGCTGAATGGATTTCCCTACCAGCACGTCTTCAGCCTTGCGCCCTCCTGCCTCTTTCGTGCTGTATGCCGGCAGTCAAACCCGACTGAGGACGTGCGACGCGTAGGCCGAGTCCCAGACACACAGGCGGCGAGCACAGATCAGGGGATTTGGCCGGCAGTGTTGCTGGATGCGGCGGCAACTTGATAATTCCTTCTTTCGGGCCCCCAGATTTTCGCTCGGGCACCAGGCGGGAGGAGTCCATCGTTCGGCGCACCGACACCTCGCATCACTGGCAAGGCTAAGGCTGAAGCGTCCGTCTCAACATTCGCCCGCCGACCCCATCTGGATGTGGCTCCACACAAAACTATGGGCCGTGTCTTCCGCGAGCCCAATTCTCGTCCGCCCGATAGCCAGCCCGATACAACGGCTCTTGGGTTTCTCTAAAATTCGCTTCCAGCCAGCTGGGCTCTTCACGGCATGGAACCCGCCATCCCCACCCGCCCATACGGCCCTTTTACTACGTCCACTGCCACCTTTCGCCGCGGAACTGACGATGGAACATTGTTTTGGTACATCGCGTCACCATTTCTCTCACCGGCCTCTCAGCCTGCCTTGAAATGAATTCCCCCTCGGCCGATCCACGACTAAATGCCTCATTCCCACATCGTCGATGCCGCACCTGCGACCGTGCTTCTTGCAGCTTGACCCGCTCTCTGTTACGCCATTTACTGATTGCGTGTGCAGCGGCTCGCGCGCCATCAAGGTTTGATTGTCTCACCACCTGCAGGTCAGTCTTTCACATTTCCCAATTCTGACATTGTCCCCTATCGTGCCTGTCACTCCTGCACGTCGTCTTCGCAGTCACATCCATTTCTTGCGTAAGTTCCGACGTTTTACCAGCCATGTTCTTTCTACAATGGTGCATTTGCGCGCCCATCCAAGGCCGCTCTGTTACACCTGTCATGCGATCATCATGCTGCACAATCTCCAGCGCTGCAGCGTGATATCGGGACGGTACGATGCATCCCCGGCCGCAAAGCCCTGCCCCTAGCTTGCGGTTCCTATCTTCAACGAGCACGCAAGGCATCACTCGCTCGGGCTTGGTTCTAGAGATGCCGCTCCCCGGCGATGCACCGTTATCTTGCACCACGGGAGGCCCAATCATCTCGTACCACCCGGAACGCACGATGGCTTCCCCCAGACCCAGCAACCACTCTGTCGGGCAACCCGGTGGCTCGGGTGCTTCACGAACCGCTCATCCGCCTGCTTCGATGACTCGATGGCTACTTGTCGTCTGTGCATGCACTATGAGGAGTTTTGTCACGCAGCGTTGCATCGGAAGCATTCCCGGGGCATTAGTTCCATCCCGCTGCATTGCTCGTGCATCGCGAACGCTCGCCTGGATATGATCACTGTGCGACAAAGTGCGGCTCACAAATGCAATATTCGAGGCTGCTGAATGCGCCAGGAACGTGGTACCTTTTCAAGAGGAATTCTGGAGCCGGTTCGCTGAGCTAGGGTGGCTTCTGCCTGCCTTGTACGTTGGGTGAAGTATTGGTTGCCTTATATCATTTCCATGCGTTGTCATGAGCGCTTGCGTATGGTAGTGCTTCGCGCATCGCTTGCCTTTGTGAGTCAACTCTTCACCCGGGCCTAGGAACCTATACCCCAAGCCTTTGAACAGTCTTTTGTATCGAATGTAGCTGCCCATTGCGTAAGCGAAAGGTTTGTCCATTGTGCTCACTCAATGGAAAGTGTTCCTAGGTCTTCATGTACTAGTATCACTTCCTCCATGAACACACTCATGAGACTCCTCGTGCCATGGAACTTGTACCAGTCCCTTCACATGATGTTCGATTAGGTCATGTGACGTCTTGATTTATTTATAGATTGAGCAACGATAGGTCGCTAAGCTTGATACAGAGCAATTTAGTGACATCAACGAAATAAGGCCCCCATCTGCTGTCGTTCTTGATCTTCGTTACTGTAAATCACGACTACATCCCCACCCTCATCTGGCCTTTGTGTAGTAAGGCGCGATGATTTTTGGAGGAAAAACCGCTACAAGGCAGCTATTGGGCATCTATCCTGTGCCTAGCGGCTAAGCGCCCCGTATCCGCTGGCAAGCCGTCGTGACTCGTGAGCACAGCGCCGCCCACCTGGCGCCCCAAGCTGATTTCCTCCCGCCCGCGTGGGAAGATCTGCCTGAGCGGACTGCAACCAACTGCTCCTCCAGTAGTCCTCCCAAAGATGCGATGCCGGAACTGACGTTTATATTCGGCCCTAACAACACCTTCTTCTTCGACTCTCCCAAATCATGGAAGTTGTGAGTGGCCGTGATGTGTGCATGTAGCAAAAACAGAGTGAAAACGGCTGACGACGGGCGCCTAGTCACAACATTCCACCTACCCTCCGTCAGCTTTTTAATGCGTCGATGAACCCGGGATGGCGGGTGCAGCAGCCATACTGCGTTGCGCTCGCCCCGCAGAGCGGAGACCATGAGGCTATCTGGTACATCGGGTGCCGGGTGTGCGAGGGCACTGACAAGCTGTGTATGTGATCTCAGCCTTGCGTCCCTGATGTCGCACGACTCTTCGAAGGGCAAATGCTGATTATTCCCCTTCTTGTGACTAGTCATGACCCAAAACCACTTCGACTACACATACCCGGACCTCGCGCGGTGGGTCAAGACCATACCGAACGCCCCCGCGGCTGTATACATCACCTTTGGGCCCAAGACGAGCTACTTCGCCTGTGCGCCGGGGCTTGGGTCGATATGGAGTGGCATTGCGACTGATCTGAGGGACAAGGTGCATAAAGCGTTTGACACGCCGTGTCAGGTTGCGCTGGGGGTGAAGGATGCCTGGTTCGTCATGTGGCCGGACGGGTACTTTGCGTGGAAGTTTTACGGCGGCTATGGCAACTTGGATAAGATCCTTGATGCTGCGGAGCCGCGAAGTGTTGCCGTAAGTGTCTCATGTTCTTCGAGACATTCAATCGAAGCATATGGAAAAAGACATGCTCTTGATCTGTTTCCTGGGATATCGCTTCACACAAACAATTACTAATATCAAAACTTAGTACCTCGCCCTCTCCCCCTACTCCAAAGACCAGTACTTCGTCGCCTTCAAGGACCGTACTGTCAAGTATTCTCTCTCCCCAGAATGGATGCCGCAAATGCAAGAAGTGTTCTTGGAATGGCAAACCGAAATCATGCGCGCTTCTGGCATGACCCCGTACCATCAACCGCCGCAAAACTACCCGCCCGGCCAATACCCACCGCAACAGAATCCTCAAATGGCCCACCGACAAAGCATCTACGGTGCTCCACCACCAAACCAGGGGTACCCACCTACACCCCAGCAGTCGCCGGGATACTTCCCAGCTGTACCGGAATTGCCAGCAACACCGTACCAGTATCCTCACGGCCCACAAACACCGCAGACCCCCTATGCTACTCCTTATCAGCAGTCCCCTCAGATGGCGAACGGGCAAATGGTCGCGCCTTTACCGGGTGCGTTGGCGCCCCAAACATCACGTGATGTAAGTCTTACTGGATATGAATGCCCTCCCGCCTTTCTCCATCCCCACTACACTGTGACTCCCATACTGACATCTTCAATCTAGAAAAAGGACGCCATGAGCATCAGAAGCGGCCGAAGCGGCCGCTCATCCCTCAGCTCATCCCTCGGGCTAAAACGAGCATCGCTAGCCTTCAGCAGCAGCAAAAGCGCGGTGAATGTCGGGAGCCAGACATGCGTCATGATGTAGATACGACTCTCCTATCCTCTTTTGTTCCCCGTTTCTGGATCTTGGTTCTCAAAACGGCCCTGGGTAATCTTTTCTGCCATTTCACGCAAAGCATACTTGATTCGCGATTTTAGCATGGGCCACAAGCACGCAATTTTCTGTTAAAGTCGCTGCTAGCATTCATTTTTGGATACCCATTTGAACCGGCGTGGTAATTTCTGATATCAATCTAAATTGGTTCTTAGAGGATCTTGTGGTGTGATTGGAGAAGATGTGAGAGGTGAATAATGAGATAAGGAGTGTGGTGTCGAATATCTGATGCTTCCCAAGCGGGCTTTCCCAACCAAGCTCACGCCGTCCCATTCTCCAAACGCCAGAAAGCAGAAATCGGGCATCATGCTCGTCTCTCACAGACGCCGGTCTTCATACTAGCCCCCCAGCGATCCTCTACCAAACCCCTCACCCCCACCAACGACCTAAAACAAATAAAAATGGAGCAAAGTGAATTTGATTCCAAACATCTCTCCCTCCCCTCCCCTCCCCTCCCCTTTCCCTTCCATCTTCTTAGTACGGATCCCCCGTAAACACAGTATCAAACTCACTCTCCGCCGGCGCACTCGGCATGCTAATCTGACTCGCCCGATCGCGCGGCATACTCCCAAACCCCAGATTCCACGTACTCATCACCGACCCCGTCGGCGCCGCCGCAGACCCACGGTATCCACCACGCAGCTGCTGACCGCTCCCTCCCACGCGCCACTGCTCCGTTTCCGGCCTTGCTGCTCTGTCTGCGACGGCCGCGTGGATTCGCACCGGCGACGGCATCGACGGCGCGCTCGACGGCCGCCGCGAGCGGTCGTAGTCGGTGTACACGGAGCTCGCCGCCGCCAAGGGATGCTGCGCTGCGTGGTTCGACGGCCCGGGTGCGTCGTCGTCGAGGTGGTCGTGGTACCGCGCGCTCATGGCGTCGTCGTCGTGGTGAATGCTGCCCCACTCGCTGCGCCGGCGGTAGTCGTGCGTCCTGGCGCCCGGGAGCGAGATGATGACGGACTGGGGCTCGCGGGCCTGGCGCATGCGCGCGAGCTCGCTCGGCTGGCGCTGGGGTTGTTGGTGCCAGGGGGAGAGGGGGATAGGGTCGCGGGGGTCGCGGGCTGGTGTTACGGCGAGCTGGGAGGAGGGGTGGGGTTGGGGGTTGGAGTGCTTGCGGCGGTTCTGGAGGGTGTAGCCGGTGATTGTGATGCCGATGAGGGCGAGGGAGAGGATGGCGAAGATGATGAAGCCCGGGGAGAAGGCAGGGGCGGCGGTCCAGTGAGGGGGTGTGCCTGCGGCGCCGGGCAGTGGGGCGAGGGTGATGGTTGCGGCGGGGAGGTAGACGGTGGCCCAGGCTGTTGAGGTGGGCATGGCTACTTTATCTTAGGGGGTTAGAGGAGGTTACGTGTGGTTGGGTGAAGAGAGCGTCGCTTGAGAGCGAGGGACCTAGGGAGATTGCGGTCAGTATCAAAGCGTTGTTTCATTGGAAGACTGACATATGAAGAAGTGCGAGATAGCGGATGAATTCTTACAGTGACGGGAGAGTGGGCGCAAAGGCCCCCACAGCCTGAGTGCCGGTCGAGTAGCTTCGTATTGTAGTGAGTAGAGGGCAAAGGAGTTGATGGCAGAGGGCGAGGTTGGAATTAGGTGATGTGGCACGTGGCAAGGTCAATGCTATGTCGGGAAATAGAGAGCATATGAACGTAGCTGGGCGTCAGGTGTCAGGTTCAATGAGTAGATGGCTTTTGCGGTATTATTTGCTTTAGACCTGGAGCGTCATGATTAAGTATGTAGAATCGAAATGCTCGTCTCCCAATGTATTCGTGGCAACTTCATATTCGAGTAGGAGGGAAATCTGAGATGCATGCGTGGATTCTTGAGCGAGGCTGGCAACGCTTAGTGTAGGTATAAGGGCGTGCGACAGCACATAGGGAACTTCCATCTGTAGGTAGAGGGGAATGGAGAAGATCTCCCAAGTGCTAGGTGGAAATGGAAGATGGCGATGTGAAATAAGCTTGCTGAGAGACGTTCTGTACATCATATGATACTTCTGTCATCAAAACACTTATTTCGGACAATACAAGTCGAAATAAAGAGCAATCCTGACGAAGAGGTGGAAGAACAAGACTGATTCTAGAATGAACAATAGGCGCTCTTCCGCCGAATTAATATTAGGGTATCTAGCGAAGGCACCGGCTCCGATACATGCTCGCAACCGAGTCCTGAAAGCCTTTACGGCAACTGCTCGCCAAAATGTGAATGCTGATCCTGAAAAAACGCCGCCATACTCACATACAACTACGACTCCTGGTTCTTCTCCGACCCTGGGCCAGGCGGCTTCTTCCTCAGTTCAGCCATGGATAAGGGCGGGGGCTCCATGTGGTCTTGAGAACTGGATCTTCTCATCTTCCTCATCTCTCGTTCAAGGGTCCCCAATAGCTTCTCTAACAGCCATTGCGCTTCAGACTTGTTGCCCATAAGCGGACTCCGGGTACCAAGCCAGCTCCAAGCCACCCTCTCGCCACTCTCGTCGTTGCCATTCCCTATTCCGTTTCTCCGAGACTTGTCTTCTTTCACCGGTGCTTTCCTGTGCCGTGATGCATCGGTCTCATCCTGGCCCAGGAGTCGAAGATAGTAAGCCCATTCCTGGTAAGAATATTGCCGAGGCGGGGACGCGTCGACGTCTTTCATGACCTGCTGGAGCTCTTTTGCAAGAATGAAGTGGTAGAAGTGAATATCTCGCTCAAGTGTGTTGCCCTCTTTTTCTGCCTGCTCAGCTTCTTCGAGCTCGTCACCCTCAATGTGCTGTGCCAGCCGATCAAGTCCTTTATCCGATAATTTATTGTCTTTGCTATCGTCGCCTGTGATTTCGAGGCCTGGCGGCTTCTCAAACTTGACGCGTTGGTTGCGGAAACGACCATCCTGCAGCTTCTTTGCAGCGGACTTCAGATTCGCCATGGTGCTATTCTCGCCTGGAAGAACAGTCAAGGAGCCGATCCAGAGGGTGAAGTCACTGAATGCCTTGATGATAGTGTCGCCCATGTTGCTAATCAAGATGGTGAGCGTTGGAACAGCCAACATAGTCCAGAAAACGAAGAATGGCTTGGAAGCATTAGACGAAAGTGTATAATCTCCGTAACCGATGGTAAGCAGCGAAGTATACGCAAAATACAACGAGACGAAGTAACTCCAGCCCTGAGGCTTCTCGGAGTAGGTGAATACGAGGGCGCCTAAGAACCAGAGGAGAAGAGCAGCTATCGTAGACATAGCCAGGGAGGTCCATCTTCGACGCTTTTCAGCACTCTTTTGAACGTGTCGCATTATGTTGAACTCCTGCTCTCGTCTTTGCAGCTCGCTGAGTCCTTTCTGGGAGAATTTGATTTTCTTGAATGGCCCAATCTTGATTGTACGCTCATCGGGATCAACGGAGGCCAGGACGCGCTGTCGTTTCTTCTCCATGAATCGAGCAGACATCTTGTGCTTCCCTCGTTCGAGGGCTAACGATCTAATCGACCCAATGACCAAACCCACGGTCAGAATACCTCCGATGGCGTACGGGAATAGTAGGGATCGTCCAAGGTGAGTCGCCGGGACGTATTCACCTCCGATGCCAATTGTCAGCAATGTAAAATTGGCCCAGTATACCGCGTCGAGGAACTCCCATCCTTCGATTTTCGTATACACTAGAGCTCCAAGCAGGAGATAGACCATAAAGCTGATTGTTTGCAGCATGAGTGTTCTTTGACTCGACGTGAGCTGAAACTCCTTCGGATAATGGTTGCGATACGCGCCGTACACGGTGACCACCATTAGCGACGAGACTACGCAATAAAGTGCGGCAGCAATGATTGCATAGTAGAAGGCTTGTGAGAGAGCATGACTCTCGGCTGGCTGATTTCGGAACAGCGATGATGAGGCGACACAGACAAGGGCGATGAGGAGGATGGAGGAGATGAACCAGCCCACGATAGTTATTGATTGAGCAATGGCAAATGACAGTCGACGAGCCATGTTGAGCAGGAGGGCCATGTTTGCGACCAAGGCGAAAACTAGCGAGACGGAGTTGATTGCAATGAGCCTAGGAAGATAATCAGCCTACCAATCGCATGTCGCGCCGGGAGGAAGAAATAGCCATCATACCATTGAGGATCCTTGATGTCTTTCCCGTGTGCTTCGTCGACGCCGGGAGGGATGTATACCCTCCAGTTCTGTACGAGTGCACAGATGCTGAAGGCATTTGCCATAGGCCCGAAAGTTCCAGCGATCAAAGGACACGCTGTCGATGCAAACCACCAACGACTTGCCTGAGTTAGCTAATACTTCCAAAGGTAGGACATCTGCCTACGTGGGATCGAGGAAGTCCTCTTCTTCCTCTTCCTCCTCCTTTTCCTCAGCCTCATGGGGGTCCCGTTCGATGTCGTCGGCAGCTTCGTGAAGCGCACCGTCAACGCCTGGATCGTTCATGGTGAAAGTCGAATGGCACCGTGAGTAAAAATGAGTGTAGTGGTTGTAGAATGGAGAAGCATGGCGGGTGTCATGGGATATGCTTGCTCGGTCATGGGGGAGGAACAAGGTCACAGGTAAACCAAAGAATCGTGACGGGATGACGCAGTGGCTGGACTAGGGTGTGTGGGAGTGGCTGGGGAATGCAGCTAGCAGCTGCTTTGGGTATGGCGCACGTCAGATATTCCGGCCCAAAAGCAGCGAGCCGCGAACTTGGAACGCCAGCGAATAAAGCCGAGCGACGATGGCTTGGCTGCATGTCTTGTCTTGACTCCATACTGTTATGATATAAATGTGTTTAAAATGATGAGATTGGCATCAATGTAAAATTTCTCTTATGGCTTCAATCCCTATTCTTCCTAGAGAAAGTCCAATCTCCATGCTCGGGTCATCGGATCTTCCTAGCGACTCGAACATTTTAGTCCATCAATGACGCGGCCACAATCCAGGCCATGCTGTAGTACTGCTGGAATCTGATTACCTGACTTTGGTGAAAATGAGGGTGGAATTACATGATCCTTCATTGATGACGTGCCTTTCTAGCAAAAAACACACATTTTTGCCACACGATTATGTTTTTGAAGAGCCATGTGGTACAAAATGACTGATGTTGGCCTTCAAACATAGGGATTTCGTAGGATTTTGAAAGTGTTGGCATCGATATGTGTGCCAGTAGACATGGAGAGTACCTCAAGATAAGTTCCTTGGATTGGACTTGCGGCATGGCCTGGATGGTCGGAACAGCATAGGCTTTACTCGGAGCCTTCAGCCAGAATCGGCCTCGAAATCAGAAGGCGTAGCGCTATGGCATATATAACCTCAATGATTTCAAGTCTCGTTTACGCATCCAGCGTTCTGTGGGTACTATGACATTAGAAAATCCGCACCGTTGAGTCCCTGAAGAGCCGGTCTTTGAGATGGAAACTCGAGCGATTGTAGCTTGAACTCTATGGACTTTTTCCTAATTAGTTCTATTCCCGGGTCGCAAGAGGCAAGTGAATAGCGGCATCAAGTCCCCAGAAGTGTTGACATATGTGACCTCCTCGTGTGGAATCCTCTTCCTTACATGAGCTCTTCTAGCAGCCCGGCAGCTGTGCTTCACATTGGAGGCTAAGACATAACCTTCTGTATCAGCCTGCTTCTCGCAATTGTTCTTGGGGTCAGCATCCCTAAATGTCCATCGACTTTGCTGCAGGTGGTAAGATTCTCTTGAGATCCCCTTTTGATGCAGACGTAGGCGGCCCGTAATGGCACTTGGTGTTGCCGTACCACCCGTTTCTTCGACCAGGGCGGAGGCTCTCGTCCAGGAAGTCCGCTGCACTTGTGTTAACCCCTCTCCACGTACACAGCACAGCACGACGCGACGACAACCCTCCACGATCGAGACGGCACTCAAGACGTTCGGGCACCTATCCCAGTAGGTGCCCTGGAGCTCCAGACGGCGAGTTGTTGCTCGAAGCGAAGCTTCAAGCCTCCGACGACATCTCACAGTCCGCGACCCAGATCTTGCCACCCTCCTTGATAACTTAGTGAGCAGCTTGAAGCAGGGAAGCTATAGAGCCGGTCAGCCTACCAGAGGGAATACAAAGGGGGACACCACACAGCCGGCTGTCGCATCCTTCGGGGCAAACCATGCCACCTCGACAGCAACTCGAGTCCGACCTCCGAGGCATCTCCATCGTCGCCACCCATTACAAGAAGAACAACACCACCACCAATCCCATGGACAGGGAGAGCTCGGAGTGGGATTTGCGTACACATAACACACCCCTGAGCTAACGGACGTTCTCGAATGGCCATCCAGCGGCGCTGGAATCGGCTACGAAACCTCAACTACGCTCACCTACGATTCCAACATCCGAACGCCAACGTTTCACCTGGGAGGCCTATGAGCGTCAAACAGGTCGAAACCCTTGATGAACGTAGGTGAAGGGCACTTCCTCAGTCTTCTCATCCGCGGCTGACCTGTAGATCTTAGGGCCACCGCATCCACATCACATCCCCACACCACCGGCCTCCGCAAAGGTTCCCTAACAACCATACATTTGTCGGTCTGCAACAACAAGCAGTGTATCTTTGAGGGTTCAAGCAGGACAATTGGACTATATTGACAGGCTGACAACGGTTTCTAAAGGCCTGGCAATGAAGATCGAGATGCACAACACACATGGCTTTGCCACTCGAGACAGAATATCCGAGGGGTTTCGAATGATTCGAACCATAGGTAATCAGCCGTACAAAAAGACGTGGAGCTGCTGGCCTGATCTTGAACACGTATCGATGCGTCGATCTATCATTTGAATGCCTAAAGGCTCTGCAGGATATGGTCCGGAGTTGACTGCCCACGCCGGATAGATCCCTGCCCGAAGGGATGCCAGATTCGAGGTGACAACAGAAATAGTATGAGCCTATATTATCCAGGGCGATAGCTCCGAGGCTCGATACCGCATAGCAAAGCCGCCCGTATCATATTATTCGAGGTATTGTATAGCCATTTCAAGGTTTTTGCTTTCATTCCACGCTCTTTCAGGAACGTCCACATAGGTCATATTGCAGTCGTGTTGCTCTTCTGAAAGACCTCCTTGCTCTTCTGCAAGACCTCTTCTTTTGCGGTCCTGGGTTTTGTATAAGTCCCTCAGACTCATTCGATCAAACATACATTCGATCGTCCATTTCTTTTGGTCTCCTTTCAACTTCCAAGTGTCCCTGCTTTTTACTCTCGAACCCTTCTTCATACTTTTGTGGCAATACGTCTTTTTTCTTTCCATTCCGTCTCTTTCTTCAATTGCAAGTTCAAAGATTGAACGTAGGAAGCAAAATTCTAGCCTGTGCTGTGGCTCCAGGAGTTATCGGCCGGCCCCGAAAAGGATAGACCAAGGTATTTTGGTTGATAGGCTGGTGCGAAGAAACATCCCGGGTATTTCAGCGTAGTCCGGAAGTGGTATTGTGGCCCAGATTCAATGTCTCCTCGAGTCCTCGGACCCTTCTATGGAACTTGAACTGGTCTGCGAGCCATCCCACTACTTCAATCTGTCAGATTCCACTGGCCAATAAATAAGGAGATACGTACGGAGAGCATCGAGCTCAAGATGTTCTTATTTCTCGTCAGAATCTTTCCCCCAAGAATCAGGATTTGGCATACCCTGCTATGGTTTGTTATCCCAACAGTTATATCCTCAAACTAGGGGATGATTGCAAGGGATATAAAGGCTGAGTACAAGCTTCGCTCGATACGATATGAGGCAACTCGACATTCATGAATTGCTGTCCCCCATGGAAGAACAGCTATAAGCTGTCGTAGCAACGGATCATTCTCCAAGCTTGTTGTCGGAAGTGTGGCGGTCATATAGCTTGTCGACGGAGCTCTCTGGTTCAGGAGATGTTCCGTTCCATAAGCCTTGAACCATTCTAGGTGTTACAAAGCCGAACAATCCTACGTCTCTTACCATCACGTCTAGATGAGTTTGGAGATCGCCGGGTTCGTGTTACTCGGTGAGAGTGTTGTACAACCTCCCTCCGTTTGATATGCTGCTCCACCATGGACGCTATTTTGCTCAGGAGATTTAGGACTCGTCTAGGACTTGAACTTTCTTGAGGGTTAAGCTGTTGCTCTCGCTAGGATTTCGTCTCGCTCCGTCCTTCAATGGTCCTCCGGATTGGTATGAGGCGTGCCAAGGACAATCTTGGGACAGCGATCCTGTGTGCATGGCAAAATATGCGCGCGGGATGGTTCCTCGAGTCTGCGTCGGAGAAAAAGGTTCAACGCGCTTCGTCGCGACGACGGTATAGAGAATCTGTTCCCGAGCACTGCAGTTAGTTTCCGCTAGGGCCCTGACATTCTGGACAACACGATACCTGTGGGATAAGCAGTGCTGTAGCCTAAGCCTGTATATGCTCCTAGCAGGGTAACTAGATGAATGTGCGGTTTGGTACGCGCAGCCACCCAGTTGTCTCAACCGTCGTAGAGCGATTCTCCGGTAGATCCAGGGAGCGTGAGATGCCAAAGGTTTCTCTAGGCGTGTACAGGAGAAGATGCATCGCCTAGTAAAGAAAGTGTTACGTGTCTGACTCGGCGGCGTCCCCCGTGGAGGCGCGATGGTGCAGAGACGCTGGCCGCGCTCGTCGCCAGAAGCCATGTGAAAGGCCAAAGAAGGCATGTGGACTCCGAATATGATGGTGTAATGTCCGGAATAGGCCTAAAGAATAATACGACGCCGGTTTCAAGAAGCGGTCGAGGTTGCGGTGCGTGGCTGGCGGGAGAGCCCGGGAAGAGGAGTCGCGACGCTGTCGATGCCTCGATGGCTGCTTTGCGGATGCCACGGAGGCACGTATCGCTGTATTCCTGAGCCGGTACAAATGCGCCATATCCCAATCTTTGGTAATATCGACGTCGCAAGAGAATCGTTCTTCGCAGCGCTGGGTTGCGAGCGGGACTGCTTTGGCACAGCGATTGCTCCGCCGATGCCGTCCGGGTGGGATGTTTGCGCCGTGTTGTCTGCGTCTCGCAGCCTGTAGAACATCGTCAGCAGTTCAATAATAACAACCTACTGGCTTTGACCCTGATGCTGGAAAGGTGTCAAGATCCTGCTGGCTAGTCTGGGGTTGAAGAGCCGTTAGCTTCACCGAGCGGTCAGGAGCACGGCACTTTCTCCACGCCTGTAGGCACGCCAGAACATGCGCATCGTCCGCGCTATAGTGCATGGGAATCACGTCGAGATACAGGGCGACAAGCTATGGTTGGATTTTGGTGCGCGATGCAGTGGCTTTCGAGCGCCCCTTGCCGCCGCCGCCGCCCTAGGATAGCGAGCACAGCGCCAAAATACAGAGGCCAAATGCACATTTAGGTCAACGATGTTTTGAAGCTGGAAATGATGCACGAAGCGCAGGAGCGGTACTGCCATATTTGCACGAATAAATAGAGAAACCCTTCTTTCACCAAAACAAGAAGGCTGGAAAGAAGGCCGCCCCAGAGGATTTCGAGACAATTGAACCGCCAAAGATTTTCTGCATTACGATACCTTTACCTACTGGTTCCCTTGTGTGACAGATGTCCCAAGCCGGCTACCACGACTTAGGGGCGGCTCACTGCGTGTTGTAAAAGCCCTTCGAGATAGCCAAGGTTCTGCGAAGGAACAACTACCAGCCCATTAGTCCCGTATCTCCCAAGCAACTATCGTAGTGTTCATTCATCGTCTCGAGTATACATAGGCGGCGGTTGAGGCGACGAAGGGTGCTGGGCTGGTAGCTTGTAGCGGAGGCGCGAAGGGGCAGACAAGCCTATACAGACGGCAAACAGTCAGTCGAAGATGCTCAAAGTGTCTTCTCGAGGTGCCCTTACCGCAACGAGGCGCTGAGTCTGCGCTCCTTCCGTTCGTGATGGGTGCAGGGCCCGTGATCGTGGTCCAACGCATGGTGTTCCAAGATTTAACGTTCTCCACACGGGGCACTATGCCGCCATTGGCGCAGCCACCCCTTGCATGCCAGGGATCAAGGGCGGAAGCGGCGGCCCTTGGCAAGATCTCTATCTTCACCACGAGCTTCCATCCCATCTCTATCGTGGTGTTGAGTCTTCTCAATGCCACCATGACGGTGCCATATCTCCCTGTGTCCTTCGGCCTTGCCTCAGGGGCAAAGTCCTCGAGTACGTTCTGGAGTGTCTTGCCGGCTGTCGTAAGTGTGCAGAGGAGTTATAAGAGGCTTTCGAATTAGAGAATGTGTGCTCTACGAAGACGTGAAGTATGCGGATGAGTACCCTGAGGCATAATGAGCTCGATTCGAAGAATTGAAAGCGGTGTAAGGTAGCAGTGTAAGAAGGTTACCAGTCTCTCTATCTCAAGTTTCCTGTGCTCTTGAATGACCTTGGTGCCCTCGACAGCATTGTTCCGAGTCCAGGCCGCTTCTCATAGCGTCCTAAATTCCATTCTTTTGTCATATGTTCCTCGTTCCACATAGTTATCACTAATTTGTGACGAGTAGTCTTACCCTGAAACCGTATTCTTGCGGCTGACGTTTGAATATGTGCCTCTTCCCTCGCACCCCTAGGAGTGTGTCGTCCAATTCTTCTTGTAGTCAAACGGCCGTTCGAGTGACCGCCGCTTCCATTCTCCTGTCTTGTTGCTTTCATACCCCTCTGGGTTTATGCCCGAATTCGTTTGCGATCGGAGGAAGGTATCGATCGGGCCTAACGAGCTCGAGCTTTGATGTTGTTGTTGCCGCTTCGAAGCATGCTCGACGGCATCTCCTGTTGGTTTTCAGCTTCTGCTCCGGCTTGCAAATAGGAGGCTGTTGCCGCACCCTACTGGAGACTCGCTATAACAGCAAAGCCTTCCTTAGGGTGTTGTTTATCAGTGCACCTTCTAGCAGCAATTGCACACCGCTGTAACCGTATGAGGCGGCTTCGGTGGCATGTAGCAGCGAGCCATGGCCCACAGAGAAGCGGGTAAACTGCTCTGCTGCTGGTGGTGTTGTTGTGACAGCTTCAAGAATATAGGGCCTTTCGCTACTCGCGCGTCTGAGGTCAGATATCAGGTAGATATGGCGTTGAAAGTCCTGCTAGGCGTGCTAGGAAGGTGACGGCATATGCTGGAACAGGGGTGGGTAGGGAAGCTTGGCAACCTGCTGCTGTCCATCTACGCGAATTTTCGACCCACCGTTCTTCTCTCCTTCACACCGCGCCCTAATGGCCAACGTCGTGCCCGCCCTACGCCCGACCGATTTTCCGTAAGTAACAACCCATTCTTAGTGATCTAACTCCCCAGGTCGCTACTGTGCGATCTGAGCTTGCGAAAGAGCCTTGTGGATGGTCGGAAAAGTTCCACGAGACGATTCTACGGACCGAGCCCGTCAACCTTTGGCAGGCACCTCCAGGATTTCCCGGACCTGGATCTGGACTGAAGCCCCTTTGGATACCGCCAGGTGCAGCACCTGTGACTGTGTTCCTTACTAGTAGTCGGCTGGTCATCCAGCTGGCTGGCCTCAGGCGCGTCTTGGACGCGTGTCACCTCCTTCAAAAACTGTAAGTCATCTCCGTCACATCTGCCTCGTGTTACTTAGCACTGACTAACTGGGGCCAGATTGGCTTCCTCTGAAGCCTTTTGCGAGGCGTCCACTTCATATCAGACAGCTGAATTCCTCAGCCTGCCAGCTATGGCATGCTCAAGATAGGACCACACCAAGATCTTAAGTCTGCATCCGACACCGGATTACCGCTCGATCTGAGGTGACCACCTTGCGGCAATTGCGATATTCGAGGACAGCCAGGACAAGACTGTTACCCGGGCTCAAAACGACATCTCACAAATATCCTTTGGTGTACAGTCATAGCCTCTAGGGACACCTCATGAGACTGCAGCGAGAGCAATGGCTACATGTTTCTATGCTTGCACTGCAATCGCGAACTCGCCCTGCTTCATATTGAAAACACGGGTCCGAACACGAAGCACTCTTGGACGTTGTTCGAAGTCCTATAGCCAGATACAAAACAGCATACCCACAATTCAAGTAGGCTTGTTTGTGCTACTTACTTATCTGGAGCCTCTCTCCGGGAACTTGCTGGCTTTGAAAGTCTCCGAAGGCGCCCCAGGAAGATAACCAGAGCTCGTCAAGGAGATGTCTTCTAACGTGGAGTCTACATCTATCTCTTTGCTGTCTGGCATTGGAAGAGCTTGTCACCTGTCCCTTGTTCCCCTGGCCAAAGCCTACATTCCATGGAGCTCATGCCATTCATCGACGCTCTACCTATAGCCTTCTGCTCTTGGATATCACAGCCGAAGTCTTCGAGCCACCAAACACCGGCGCGCACATGGCAAATTTCAACGCACCTCATTTTCAACCCTCTTCTTGTCTTGATTGGCATTCACGGTGTCCTGTTGCGTTCCCCATGGCCTATCTGCAATTCCTGGAGGAAGATGGTCGTGTCGCTACGTTCCAGATCTGACCATCTTTTACGTGGTCTTTAGACTTCCGTATTGGCCTCCTTCAACTACTCATGATGGCTCGGGAACGATGTTGGCTCAGTTTACACCCAAATCTGTTCCTCATTTCGTCCCGGTTGCGCCATCTAGGCCGCATCTGTTACGCCCCTAGTCCATCTCTAAATCTCTGGAGCAAATGCACATTCGTTTGTCCTTCAGATCTGGCCCCTGTTCTCATGTTACTGGCGCCCTGCCTCAGTCATATCGCTGTCAATGTCCGCTTCTTCCTTGCCAATGTCTACAGCATCTGGAATCTTGCGGTGCCAACCCTCAGGCTCCCTGGAACAAAGAGTGGCAGTCTGCGTATCGGGGCTTCGATCTTCAAGCTTCCTTAACTTTGGATATACACCTATTCAGAGCTTGTGTGCACTTGTCTAGCACCGCTTGGGGTGCCCAATAGGTTTCGAGGGACTGGCACACCACCCTTTCGGCAAGTCGGATCGCTCGCCAGGTCAACCCAGACGGTGTTGAAATGAGCTGGCACTTGTCGAGTCGTGAAAGACATCGTGTATCCGCTCCGCCCTTGGATACGACTTCAGCACGTAGGCCTGCTGACACTTGTCTACCGCCGCATGAGGTGCCCCCATAAGTGGTCAAGAGCTAGAAAACGACACTTTTGGCGAGCTTCAAAGCTCTCCAGGCCAACTCAGACGGGGCCAGAACATACTACTACTTGCCGAATTGTCTGTTTCGTTTTCGCTTTTGGGCTACTCGGTGTCCCAAAGTATACTATGTCATGTGTATGCGCTCCTTCCTTGGATACGACTGCGGTGTATAGCATCCATGCTGTACCCCCCTAGCCCATTTTCCCGAGGCGTGATGCACATTTTACCGAGCTTCATATCTGGGCCTCATTTCCGAAATGTCTTCACCTAGCTAGACTGGCTCCACGGACATGAGAATATCTACAAAGCTCTGGCATATTTCCCTAAGCCTTGTTTCCTACTCTTTTCTGTTCTTCATTGCGTACCATGGCGCCCTGCTACTACCCCCTTCGCCTACCAACAGCTTCCTGGAGGCTAATGCACCTTCCGTCGGGACCTATATCTCGCTGTCGCTTTTGGACTACTCGCTTTCACACTACCGACTCCCCATTATATATTTGCTGCCTCTTCGAATACGGCTGCAGCATCTGGAATCATGCTATGATCCCCTTGGACCATTCAAAACGGTTTGAAGCCTCAACAACATCAATGGGTGCTTTATATTGGCCTTTATTTTCGGTACATGGTATGCTGCCATAAGTATATGGCTCTGTATATCTGCTCCGTCCGCGATTACGTCTTACAGCACCTGAAATCTTGCCTTGCCCCCCTGGACTAATCACGACTGCCTGGAACACGATGTATAATCCGCCATACTGTGTATTTGGACCTCGCTTCCCGGAATTCTGGACGTTCTTGGAATACCTACAACAATGGATCATCATTCACAAGGCTCTTGAACGCAAGCTTTGATTTTGGGAGTATCGTAGAATGTAATGCTAATTAGACTGTGAATTAGACTATGCCGCTACTGTGGCATTCGTTCGTGCGCCGTGTCGGCGCTCCTAGTCTATTGGCTCCCAGGGTGGGGGCAGGTGGTCACTGGGCCACTCTGCCCCTGCTGCTGGGGGGTGTACCAGCGGTACATCTGGGAGTAAGTTTAATAATGTTTTCGTTGTAATTTTTTACGTTCATGTGTACGCTTTGGCTCTGTTTGGTCCCATTTACGTACACACTTCTGTTCTATTTAGTCACGCTTGTGTGTGCGCTCTTGCTCTTCATACTCTTGTTCCCTCCCACTACGAATGGTCTTTCAGATCTCCTATTCTTTCCTACGGGTTGCAATCGTTAGGCGGACTTCAGCTTGTTTTCGAACCCTCAGATGAGATGTTACGTTTTGGAGCGTGTATTCCTCTCCTCTGTTTTCTCAGCTTAACGTACCTTTCGGAAGGGCTTCAGCTAACTTTCTTACTTAGCAATTTTTTAGTAGGATATGGGCTTCGTCAGCCACCCTTTCCTCTGTAAGTCGATTTTGCCTATTCTGGACTAGCGTCTTGGCGACAAACTATAAATCAGCGCCTCGTCACAACACCGCTGCACTCCATCTTCATCCTCACAACCTCCTCACAACATTCTCATAAACTTCGTGCTTACACCTCATTAGCCCACCCGCCAATCCTCCACTCGCTCCAGTACAGCCATGGCAGACGCACCCGATGGGACCGACATCAAGGCCGCCGCACTCGAGCGCGCCAAACAGCACGGTTGGGCCGAGCCCATTCCCTACAACTACAGCACCGCAGAGCCATCCACCGGGGACTCAGGCCCCGAACCAGCCTGGCTCTCAGACTCAGCCAAATACGAGTGGACCGACGAATTCGGCGATGTAGGACCTGCCAACAAGTCTCTCGAACAAGAACTCTATCACGGAGAGTTCATTATGAAGGAGGGCTTCAAACTTCAAGCGTACAAGTTCGATGTGGATGTCAACGGCCCCCAGCAGATCCACCCGGTGCGAGATGTAAGTGTCTCCTCCATTCACACTGACGCAGCAGCTGACCTGCCCTCTAGTTCGACGACGCCGGCCTCCATCCTGTCATGCGCGAGAACGTTCGTCTCTGCGGCTACAACAACCCGACTCCCATTCAGTGCTACTGCATTCCTGCTGTTCTTCAAGGTTATGATGTCGTCGGCTGCGCCCAGACCGGTACGTGCACACTCTCCAGTCTCTGCGACGACCTGCTAACACAGTTTTCTAGGATCCGGAAAGACCGCTGCATATCTAATTCCGATCCTTTCCAAGCTCATGGGCAAAGCGCGACAGCTTGCTGCTCCTCGTCCCAACCCGACCACCTACAACCCACTCACCGATCGCGTTCGTGCCGAACCCTTAGTCCTTATCGTCTGCCCCACTCGCGAGCTTGCCTGCCAAATCTTCGATGAGGCTCGTCGTCTGTGCTATCGTACTATGTTGCGTCCCTGCGTTGCCTACGGTGGCGCGCCATCCAAGAATCAGCGAGAGGAGCTTGAGAAGGGCTGCGACGTCCTGGTCGCTACCCCCGGCCGCCTTTGCGATTTCATGAAGCAAAACAAGCTTCTTTCTCTGGCTCGCTTGAAGTAAGTTGTTATCTATCTGTTTTCGGCACCGCAGTCAACTAACAATCCTCGTAGGTTCACTGTTATCGATGAAGCCGACGAGATGCTCGCAGACGACTGGCAGGAGAACATGAGCTTGATTCTCGGCGGTGGTAAGTTGCGCAGTCCAGTCCGCCTGTCGCAAGCGCTAACCAATCTACAGACTCTAATGAAGATGCGGACCACATGTACCTCTTGTTCTCTGCTACGTTCCCGAAGCAAGCCCGCGAGCTCGCCAAGGCCTACATGTCCGAGGAATACGTTCGAATCAAGGTCGGCCGAGTTGGCAGCACGCACACCAACATCAAGCAGAACGTTGTTTTTGTTGAGGATGCCGCCAAGAAACAAGCTCTTCATGACCTGGTCTACTCCATGCCTCCTGGTCGTACCCTGATCTTTGTCAACAACAAGCGCGAGGCCGACTTGCTCGATGACTACTTGTACAACATGGGCCTCCCATCTACCTCAATTCACTCCGATCGCACCCAGCGCGAGCGTGAGGATGCTTTGTAAGTTCCTCGATTCTCATATACGGCTCGGTCCACTAACTGTCTCAGGCGCTCCTTCAAGACCGGCGTTGCTCCAATCCTTGTGGCGACGGGTGTTACGGCTCGTGGACTTGACGTCAGCCATGTGAAGCACGTCATCAACTACGACCTTCCTAGCTCTTCCCACGGAGGAATCCATGAGTACATCCATCGCATCGGCCGCACTGCCCGCATTGGTCACGAAGGTATCGCTACGTCGTTCTACAACTCCCGCAACGAGGACATTGGCCCGGATATCGTCAAGATCCTCATCGAGTCCAAGCAGGAGATCCCCGACTTCCTCCAGGAGTACGTCCCCGAGACGGTCACCTGGGAGGAGGACGACTCCGACGACGAGAATGCAGGTTCTGATGCTGGTGTCGACACTACTCCAGCTGCTGAAGAGACTGGATTCAATGCTGATGAGCCGGCTGGCGAGTCTGCGGAGCCGTCTGGTGGCTGGTAGACCTCTGGCAATGTGCTGCTGATCGGGTTGATCGGAGAACATACAATCCCCAACACACATCACCATCACTTGCACAATTCCCCTTACACTACCGACACATCTGCACTTGCTTTTCCCCATAATCACATACACGGATGGACAAATCTTCTCTTTTGTTCAAGGGACTTTTGCTGCGAATATGACGAGCTGGAATATTTGATCTTTGATCAATTGGACAGATAGTGCTACCTTTTGGTGGTGCTGACCTCTCCATACCATGCTTTGTTGTTCTCACGGATTTCCTTTTCTTTTGATTGTTTCATGGATTCTCGAGCCGGATCAGGAATCAGCGCCTTCGGGATGCAGGATGATGTCTTTTCCTTAGTGCTCTTGCTCTGTGTAAATAGTCTCTTTTGCTCTACTCTTTGCGATATTGGAATTGAACGAGCATACCATTGACTGTAAGCCCGGTTCTCGCTTTCGGGCACCCGGCATTCGATGTCTCGGTTCATACTCAAAATCAGAACGACAGATGTTCTAATTCTTGAAACTTTTCCATTGATGGTGATTTGATGAATTTGTGGGTTTATGGCTGATTTCCCCTCCTAGATAATGAGATCGTCTCCAGGTATTTATCTTCAAGTGAAGCAATTAACGCATCCCAAACTCACCACCAGCACTGCCCTCTCACTACCCCACCATCCCACCAAAACGCGTTGACGTCATCCAAGCGCGAAATTGACGCGCCAAGTTTCCCAGCCGGCTTCCTCTCGGATTTCGGCGAACGCTCGGACGCCCTGCTTCGAGTGACAGGAATGGAGAAGAGCGAGAAGGGGATCAAGGTAGTATGCGATATCATCAAGAGCGATGCGCGATCAAAAGCACAGAAACAATCACAATCAAGTCTCAAGCGCAGAAATCAGAAGGGGGACCTCATCGTTTCTCTATCCATAATACATTATCGACAGTCATCCAACCCATCCAATCCACTCCATACCGTACAATATATATCCGTAAGAGGGCAGAGCTGTGCTCCATGCCAT
Organism: Lophium mytilinum; assembly: GCA_010093605.1. Taxonomy (NCBI): domain Eukaryota; kingdom Fungi; phylum Ascomycota; class Dothideomycetes; order Mytilinidiales; family Mytilinidiaceae; genus Lophium; species Lophium mytilinum. The sequence continues at coordinate 2,598,731 of MU004181.1, read as the reverse complement.
GCCATGCCATGCCGTGACCCATAAAACCGTAACCCATAGCCCATAAAACCTGTAGTATAGCCCGCTCGCTCGCTCGCTGAAATGCACGATTCGATGAAGGGAAAGGAAAAGAAAACGGAAGCAGCCTTTCCGCGATGCTCAAACTCTTTGCTCCCCAAAGCTCCTCCTCTGCTCCTCATAAAGCACCATCTCGCGCCCGTACTGGCCACCCCGCTTCACGCGGTCGATGCCGAGATGCTCGAGCCCATCACGGCCGACATGGATGCCGAAGCCGTACCTGATCGCGCCGGGATCCAAGAGGCTCATGCGCTTGCCGCCATCATCCTCTTCGTCGCCCATGGGAGCCTTGCCCTTACCGCGCTTCTCAGCAACAGGGAGCACAGACGGGCCCGCTTCCTCTTCGCGGAGGTTGCGGCGGGATGGTGTCGTCAAAGCCGTGAGGCTGCGCGCTGCCCATCCCTTCTCCATGTAGGCGGCGCCCATGAGCTTCGTGACGAGGTCGGCCTTGGTGTAAGGCCGTGCGAAGGCGCGGTCGGCGAGGATTTGGCTTTGGTAGAGCCAGCTGATAATCTCTGCGAGGGTGCTGGCGCGGTGTGGGAGTGCGGCACGCCTGCGTTCTGGCAGCAGGGCGAAGAGGCTGATTGCGTATAGGGCGAGGAAGAAGCACAGAGCGTAGTAGGCGGGAAGATGGGCTGCGACGCGAACTTCGGTGCTGTTGGGGTAGAATTGCGTCCAGAAGCAGCCGCCAGCGAGGACGGGGAGGGCTGCTGCTGTAAGAGAAACGAGGGAAACGAAGGCCATGCGGAAGTGGCGGTTGGCGATCGCGGAGACGGTGACGGAGAGGGGGAGTCGGCAGGGGTAGTCGGCGAGAAGGGATGCCTCAGCCGTAGCACCACCTGGAGCGGAGAGGGAAGCGTAAGGCTGGAGAGCTCGAAGAGAATAGTCGAGGGAGAGGAAGGCGAGGAAGAGGAACTGGGCAATGACGGCGGGGACGAAGGAGAAGAGGAAGTTGGACGCGGAGAATCCAGCTAATACGCAATTAGTGTCTGCTTCGATGACTACTCGGATAGGGATAACTTACCAGAATTGGCTCTTGCTGGAACCTGCGGCAGGAAGCCATGCTTTGTCTTGCTATTGACGAAGCTAACAACGAAGAATGCTAGGAGAAGGACAACTGCGATGACAATCCACATGATGACAAAAGTGTCTTTAAGATACCAAGGAAGATATCTCAAGCGTACACCTGCCGAGCGGATATCCATGCGGATAGAGAAGTCGCCACGTTGAGCTTCGACATCTCCGGTCGCTGGATATTGCCGTTCAGGAGCCTTCTCCCGAATCCTGCCTTGCTCGATGGAGTACCGCCTCGTCGCTCCACCCTCCTCTCCAATGCCGTAGAAGATATCGCTGGTGCGTTTCGAAGTGTGCCAGTATCCAATGCGATCCGTTCGGTTGCCCAGGCGTTGGCGGAACTCGTCTTCAACAAAAGTCTCGGAGCCGTTGTAGTCGTTCATGATGTTGGATCGTTCGAGAAGAGCAATGATATCGGCAATAGACCTCGGATCCCACTTTAATCCGGTCGTCTTGTGGGAAATGTACGCTCCAAGAGCAATTAGTGCAAGTATTAGTAGTATGTAGAGGACGGCGGTAGTCCAAATGACGCCCTGTACAGCAATCCATCTCCAATTCCCCGATTCTGTATCGTATCGAACGTTGAAAGAAGAGGCAAGAAGTGGTACAGTCCAGGAAAAGAGCCAGAATATTACATAGCAAACCCCGATAACTGGCTGACCAGCGCGGAAATGCTCAAACTTTGGGAGGAGGAATTGCATGGGATACAACTCAAGGAAGACAGCTTCAGAGCGCTGTCTTTGTGATTCGGATGCCATGGCAATGAAGGGTGCAGTTCTCTGAAGGGCGATTTGGATTTGGAAGAGCCACATTAATAGGATGATGCCGAAAAAGGTGGGCAAGTATTCAAAAACGAAGTATCGGCTGTCGCCAAAAGATATGTAATCCCAAAGACCTTGGTTTTGGTTCGAGTAAACAGCACTGAAGATGAGGCCGGCGAGCATGAGTAGGCAGAGGAACAAGTAGAGTCCCAGCCAGAGGGGTCCAAGGATGCCGGGCATGAAGTTGAGAGCAGGGTATTGTAAAGAATTGGGCGCTGGCTGGTGAGGCACGAAGATGTCTCGTCGAGCTAGTGGGGCGGGCTTGCTGGGAGCAGTATGCTGAGGATGCCGGGGTGGTAGCCCGCGAGACATTTTCCGTTGCCTATCCCGTTCTTGAGCTCCATATCCCAGGCCCTCATCTGAGACTATTCGGTCCACAGGATAGTCTTCGTCTTCAGCCGTGGTGTACTGTCTTGAGCCTCTTACTTCCTCGTCCCGTGTGAGCTGGTCGATGGCAAAGCGGATGTAGGGAGTATCGTCCATGCCGGGCGTCGTAGAAAGGGATTCGGAATCCATCGGATGTGGTATTTGCGAGAACTTGCTGTCCCTCAGCTCGGGGTTCTGGGCGTCGGAGGGTGAAATCGGGACGGGCTTCCGAGCGATAGACTTCTCGCTGAATGTGGGTGATGATGGAGATAGGTGGGAAGTTTGAGCCTGCGGAGGCAGTCTCTTCTTGCCAATGTTCACCGTAGGAAGTGTAGTCTGAGAGTGCACACGCTCATGGCTTTGTTGTGGGGTTCTGAAGCGCGAGGGTGGGGTCTGGTATCGGAAGTTTGTGAGCTTCGAGGGATCATCGCTCTCGCTCGAGTTGGTATCGGAGAGGGAGAAGAAGTCTTCGGAGGCAGTGATGCTCTGCTTGGAATCGGAGTGCAGTAATTGGGGGCGACTGACTATATGCGACATGGCATTAGCATTCAGTTTCGGGCTGGAAGACGGGAGAGGCTGACCGTTGGTTTGTTTCAGAGAGAAGGGGGGCTCAAGGCTCATGACGGTTGCGCAGAATGTATAGGAAGAAGTGCAGTGGTGGAGGACGGTAACATGACAGCGGTATGGAGCGAGCGATTTGCTCTTGTATGCGGGGGGGCTGGTGGTGGGCTCTGTGCTCCATCCAATGCGGGTGGTTGGGACGAAAGATGAGGCTGGGACAGCCACATCAGCGCATCCCCACGCACGCAAGCACGGCCACGCCTGAAACGCCGGCTGGCGGACACGACAGTGCTTTTGATTTGTCCCTATTAATTTAATGCCGCCCTGTCATCTACACGCTTGCTGCTGTCACAACTCGGAGAATAGAGTTCGCGATGCACAATGTTGACGGTCGCGAGGCTGGGCCCGCTTGAAGTTTCCGCTGGACTGCGACCGAGCGCCAATCAGCCCCCAGCAAAACTCAACACCAAACGACTGTCACGACTCTCCAGTTGACATTCACAACGACTCCTGTCTGCCATTCGATCCAAATTTCTCAAATATATACAAAGAAACACTGGGCTCCATCATTCAAATTTCTCTCTTTTCCTCCATCTGCTCCTACTTGGGGCGCCGCATCACACCGTCAGCGTATAGTTGGCATAGTTCCCTGCGACCCGCGGATACGCCTCAACTGTGAAAGTGGTGCTCTTTCCCGATGCAATGACGTCAGCTACCGCTGATGCCGTGATGATAATGTGCGATGAGTCCCAGTTCCACTGGTTGGCGTATGTCTGCCAGCGAATTAGCGTCCGTCTTCAGCTTAGAACCCGTTTTATGTCGACGGCCTTCTAGGAATATGATAAGATAAGACGTACTGTTCTAGCTTGCTGCAGCGGCCCCAAATACACCGTCCATGTGTCTTCCAGGTACGTGCCGTCGCTCTCCAGCGCCTGCACCGCCGCCGGTTTCGAGACGCCCTTCCAAGTGATCGGGATGGCGAGGTCGGCTCCAGAGACAGCCTTTGAGGTCGTAGATCCAAGGACTGGGACGTCCCATTGAACGACCGTCACCACGAGGGATGCGCCCGCCGAGAACGTGAGCGTGAGGTTCGTAACAGGGCCTGGAGCCGTGGAGCTGGAGATGAAGGATGAAAGCAGCGACGCTTTGAAGGTGATGTTTGACCCATCAACAACATAGTCCGTCGAAGCAGCGAGTTTCTTTGAAGAGCTGTGAATCGATTCCAGTGTGTTACCATTAAGAAGGAACGGGAGACTCTGGTCCGTTACGGATGTACCAGCTTTGTGATAGATGTAAGCTGAACTCCATTGGCTGGTGGCCGCACCATCTGTAGTACTGTCCGGAAGGGAATTCGCCACGCCCTCAGTCGCGTTGGTGATGATATCAATTGCGACCTGATCTCGCCATGTGTGCGAACTGCGGTCGAGGAAGTCATTCCCGTTGTCCCAGAGCAGCGTCGCTGTATTGTATTTCTTCGCCGTTTTGACGAGGAAATCAGAGTACTTCCAGCGGCCGGTGGTCTCGGTAGCAACAGGCGACGCGGCCCACTCGCCAATCAGGAGCGGGACGTCGGTGAAGTTGCCTCTGATGTTGGCGAAATCGGCTTCGAGGGTAGCCTTGTCCGAGTCGGAGCCCCAGATTGTCTTGCCCCATGCGGAGAAGATGAAGTCATCTAGAGGCTTTGTTAGAAACTGATAATCAGAAAGCTAGCGAACACTTACAAGGAGAGTAGTAGTGATACTGAATAGCCCACGGATTCGTGAATGATGAGTTAGGAGGTTCAAACCAAGTTGAAGTCTTCACACTATCTTCCCCAAGCCCAACGAGCGTGACCACACGCTTTGGGTTGAACCCGCTTGCATCATTGATAGCCTGAAGGAAGATGTTGTTGAGCTTATTCAACTCCGCGGCATGTTCAGCGGTAGTCCCTGGTGGTTCGTTGATCGGCTCAAATGCAACCAGCTGCGACTTGCACGCTAACTTCGTTCCAATCTGGTACCATAGGCGATAGAACCGCTCCTCAATCATTGTCAGGTTGGCTCCAGATGCAGAAACATCAGCCCATATCCAAGAGTCGTGGTGGACATTGACGATGGTATGGAATCCGCGAGCAGTTATCATATCAACGACATCTGATACTCGCTGCAACCAAGTGGCATCTACCGTCCAGTCCGGGGAGCTTCCCGTGAAGTGATAGGCCCATGTTACTAGCTTTGGGTTAGAAGCATGTTCGAGATTTTGGTAGATGAAGCTTACCTGGAAGCCTAACACTCTTGAAGCCGGCGGCTTTAATGTCATCAAACGTGGCTGCGACGACTGGCGGGTTGTTCCAATCGCCCTCAGTCTCGGTAGCATCCAACGTGTTTCCAAGGTTCCATCCAGGGTTCAAAGCCGCCACGAATGCTGAAGCGGTGACAGGAGTAAACGTTTCGGTACATGTAAGTGCCACAGCGCTTCTCCAGAAGAGAGCTAGGGCTCCTAATGAGAAGCTTTTCTTCATGGCGACGAGGATCTCGATTTGAGTTTAGCAAACGGCAATATCAAGGAGAGAGAATGGCACAGATAATAGGCAAGTAGTCATGAAAGTATATAAGTAAAGGCCATGACAACAGCTTAATACACTATCATCGGGAGAAATACTTTCCAGATGAAATTCCAAGGTCGTGTTTCGGAAGCGATCTCATACCCCCCGCAAACCCACTCCGGAGAAACAAAACGAGATTGCTATAATGAAATGCCAGCCACTAGGTGTTTTACGCATCTTTCAAGAAATTGAGGATGATCGGACCCAATATTGATCAACTTCATTAACACAATAATGTTAGGCGAAGCTGCATGTAAAGTAGGGCAGAAAAGACAAGCAGGACGTCTTCTAGAAATATACAAGAAAAGCATTCGATTGGGCAGATGGGAAGCGCGTGTCATGTATGACGGACATTGTGGCTGGTTTAATTAAGCTCGTTCCGGGTATATCAAGCTGCAGGTCCCGGCGGGCCGATGCATCCAAATGGACTCCAATGATTCGGTGCGGCTTCGATGCCCAATATTTCCGCCAAGTACCGCGGAGCTTGGGGTCTCATGATATAGCCCTGTGCTATAGTAATGAGCGGATGTCGGAAGGGCTTTAAGGCGTGATGTTGATCTTGTTGATGGAAGAGGGCGAAGGAAGCGAGATTGTTCTAGGATATTTCGTATCGTCCGTGCGTCTTGGCGCTTTTTGCGGGATTTGACGGCGCCTTGAAACGTGATAGAAGAGAGGCAACTTAGGTATCTTTTGGTATGAAAAACGCTCAATAACAAGGCTCCAAAATATAAGCACGCTCTTTAAGGGAATCCCTCCAGCTCGTACAATTGCCAAACTTGACTCGTTAATCCTGCACCATTACCACCCCCCCCCATTGAGATTCATTGATACTCAGTACTTCCCCCCTTCGGTTCCACAGATCTTGTCAAACACCTCAAGAGTGTGCGCCCAAATAGTCTTTCCCAATCCTTGCGCCCGATATCCCTTCAAGCGATCACTATCCATCCTCTCTCCATTCCAGCTCAACCAGTACGCACCACTGCCCTTGACACCATCACTTCCTAACGCGGCGTCCTCGCCAGCCTTCGCCTTCGGCGCATATGCCTGATTCGTAGCAGCGTATAGATGTCTCTCTCCGCTCTCTGTAAGCGGCACCGCGAAAGGCTTCAGGGCAGCCATTAGAATCGTGGCGCCTACTCTCAGAATAGGTCCAAATGTGTTCGCAAGTCCGGTATTGACAAGCCCTGGGTACGCGTGTATGAACGAAGTGTTCGGGTTTGCAGCGGCGAGCTCCTCCGCCGCAAAGTCGCTGAAGCCACAAGCGTGTGCGGCGCAGTTGGAAAGACTGAAATGCGTCTTGAGGCTCAGATCGTCGAGGACCAAATTACTCCGGATCATGGGGTCGAGCACGGAGACCACTCGGGAAAGGGGATCCGAGGTTGCCGCAGCGGTAAGCTGAGGTAGGAGGTTCTGTGCGAACCTCCAACGAGCATAGTAGTGCAAGCTGAACTTCCGATCAAGGCCTTCAGCGGTCTCTTGGCGTCCTTTCGTGGTGAAGTACCCGCAAGTCATGAAGATTAGGTTGATCTTGGGCTCCTTGGCTTGAATCTCGCTGCACGCTTTGTCGACATTACGGAGGAGGGAGAGGTCTGCTTTAACGAAGGTGGTCTTGCTCTCGGGATTGATTTGGTCGAACTCTTGCGCTATTTTCGTTGCTTCTTCCTGATTGCGACCGACGAGATAGAGACGTGGAGAGGTTGTGTTTCGGACGAACTCTCTTGCTGTGGAAAGACCAATCCCGCTGGTGCCGCCAACAAAGACGGCGACGAGGCCAGGTCCGAGATCTTTGAGAGCGGCGTTGTGCGACCGCACAGCTTGAATAGCGACCATGTTGGCAACACTTCAATTTCCTAGTTTATACTAGACGGTGAAAAAATATCAGAATGGTAACCGCAACTCGACAACGCTGGCAGAGGGGCTGGAACAAAGTATGTATAGACATTGGCTCGTGCGGGTTTCGTCCGACCCACGACGCGTAACATTCTGATGCCTACGTTGAAGCCAAGCTTCTGCGGCCGCAAATCATATCGCCCCAAGTTATGATCGGCGTGACCCTATAAAGAAGATGGAAATTTGGAGACTCGTACCTTTGCCAGCGTTGCCCTAAAAGAGTAAAATCAGGAGATAAGCTTCAAGTGCAAATCCGCCTTAGAGTGACGAAACCCAGTAGAGTCTAGGTAAGGAGGTAACAGCGTCGAGAAAAGACTCGTTGGATTGATGAGAGGCGAGGAAGAAGAGCGTGATGATATGAGGAGACCTCGGGATGTGGTTCGGTGATAAGTAATACTTTGTCCCGCGAAACTAGTCTTATTTCGGCACAACAAGGCTCTTGAAAACAGTGCATACAAGCGGATACCTTCCTGACTCAGGGCCTTCGACGTAAGTATATGTCTAATATTCGTATTATGGAGACCTCATAACATGCTTCTGTAGAATAGATTAACTTGGAAGAAGCATAAAGTCACTTGAACGGGGGACCAAATCACGTGCAAACCCCACGCCCTGGGGTAGTGAGACGAAAAAAGACGCAGATGAACTTAATTATGAGAGTAATTTCACTGCTATCTATGTACTTCCACTTTGAATGTCTCTAAGAGCTTCCGTACTTCCTTACAAGCCCTTTCATGATGCTAGCAGCACCAGACCTGTACCCACCCCCAAACAGCGCATAGTGATTCAGATGATGATACCTACTCAACCGTCAGCTACTCCCTCCACGTAAACACATGAACAGGGACACTCACAGCTCATACAACGCCACCCGATCCTCATATTCCCCAACCGGCTCCGCCTTCGGCACCAGCTGATGGTACTCCTTCAAGAAACCTGCCCCAAATCCCCCAAACATCTTCATAATCCCCAGCTCAAACTCACTATGCGCGTAACACGCACTGGAATCATAGACCACCTCTTCCGGCTCTCCCTTTCCCGCGTCTGTACCAAACACCCCAACCCCCGCATTCCCGCTCCACAAATCCCCATGCACAACCACTGGCACCACTCCCTTGCCTCCGTTCAAATGGTCGTCCGCTAGTAGTCGTGGTACCACCTTTGATGCTGTTTTCTCGACCAAGTCATGCAATTCCCCATCTTTGCCATTGGCGGCCTCGGCGCGGCGCAGAATGAAGCGGAGGCGATTTTCGGCGTAGAATTCCGCCCACGAGCTCTTGAAAGAGTTGTCCTGAGGCGTGTCGCCGCAGCAGGTGGTGCAAGGGAAGCCGAATTGCGGCTTGTCGTAGCCGTCCGGGATGGGCGCTGGGGTGGTGTGTAGTTTTGCTAGTTTAGAGGCCAGAGACGCAGCGCTGGAGGTGGAGGAGCGGCGGGATGTAAGAGTGAGGAAGTCGGTTACTAGGAAAGAGGTCCCTGAGGACGAGGTGAAGGAGCCCCAGCCGAAGGATTTGGGGCAGAGTGTGGGCACGGCGGTGTGGATTGCGTTTAAAGAGGCGTGTTCGCCTGGGGAGGGGGTTAGTGGTTTGGAGCTGATAGGAAGCGGGTAAGGAATGAATATCGAAGAAGCTTGAATAGTAAAGAAAGATGACCTAAGAGAAAATGAATGGGGACTACGGGTTTATAGATGAGATCGATGCTCTTATTCGGGGCAATGTTGGGGTTGTGTTGAAAAAGAGATATAGACAGAGAACGCACAAACCTTCAAACATAATCCTCGCCTCCTTCCCACTGCCCGTCTTCATGAAGAAACACCTCTCTTTCCCATCGCTCCCCTTTTCCGTAATCTTCGAAGTGAAAGCCGACGAACAACCCCCTCCGCCGGCTGAAGAAACAGTGGTGTGTTCCGGGTCCAGAGATAGCAGCTTGACGACAGCGGGATCGAGCTTCATGGCGGACTCTACTGATCGTATTGATCCCTTGCGTAGGGCGGAGATCATGGATTGTAAGTCATGGAAGTCGTGAGGGACAGGCGGAATGGTGGGATGATGTGGAGGCCCCTTGTTTGATATGACGTTGAAGGGTCCGATGGTCGCTTAAACTTGCCGTTTACGTCGTTCACCCAAAGCTTGCAGTCAGGACTTCAAGTGCAGGGCGACACTTAGCATAGCAACCCAGAGCACGACATTCAGACCATATCGCACTCGCTTATTACTTCCACTACCACGATGTACCTATAATACAATAGTCGCTATGCCATGCGCTCCTATTCCCAATCCCCATTTTCCCATATCCCGCCAGGCGGAGAGAAGAAAAGAGATATCCCGCAAACCGACACTCCGTTCACCTCGCACCAACGCATGCCCATTTTCCAAAGCAAAGCAAGAAGAGATCCAGATGGCTCGGCTCGCAATCAACTCGCTTCACGAGAAACAGGAATGCACAGAAGAGGAAAACAAAGAGAAGACGCATAGCTTTCGGGGGTATAAGCAATTTCCCACACGCTGTCGCTGCACTGCAAAACAAGAAAAAGCAAGGGTGGCATGGACACAACCCGTAAGACAACACAAGAAAAAGGAAGATTTTGTAAGTCCGGCACCATCTGCTCTCCTTCGTCTATCCAAAAAGCCCATTTTATCTTTTCCGTCTTCACTGATCGACCCAACTAAGTTCTAGCTGGTAGAGTGAGCAAGGAGTAGAAAAGATTTTTGGACTCTGGGAAACGAGGAAGAGCTTACCGCCACGCAGAAGTGGACTGGAATATATTATGCAAAACCATGCTGTGGAAAGTATGTTACAGGTTAACGTCCCATGCCGTCAACGATCCCTCAGATTAGCCCTAAAAAGCCAAGAAAGGAAAAGGCAAATTTGTAAAGCAACCTTTGCACCCCGACGACCAACGGGTGGATTTGGTGTAGATGGGCCATCATGTTGGGATGATAGATATATATATCGGTGTGGTCATCAGTCAAGGTGATGATTTTCCTCGTTTGATTTGAGAGCCGCCGGTTTTGCTGATGTCTTTTGTGCAAACCTCTTTGATGAGAGGTATTTGATGTCGGGAGTTGCATTCGAGTGTTCAGTACATTCCCCGGCTTGTTTGACTTGCGCGACTAGGAGAAGTCCTGCTACGTTCGTCTTCTTCGAGAACGTCACTCAAGCGGGTAGGATGATGGTGGCGCATAGCAGCCCACTCGGTTCCATAGCCAGAGCCGCTGTAATCAACGGGTCCAGCAGTCTGATAGCCGGCCTGGCCTTGGACAGGGGGGTATGCTGGTCCAGCGGTACTCGTGGCCGCACCATAGCCACCGGAAGATGTGCCATAGCGGTTCAAATGCTCAATCTCTCGCTGTCGATCCGCTTGTACGTCGAATTCATCCGATTCTGATTGGCGAAGTCGATGCTCCCGGTATGTGACTCGGTGGCCTGATTCGTCAAGAACGAAATTCCCTGATCCGTCAATTACATATTCCTCATCGCCTTCGGAGGTTACATCGCCTTGAGATTCGACATATGATCGCTCGTCCTCGGGAATGCTAGCAGCGGCATCTTCGTGAAGGTAGGTTCCCGGCTGCTGGTAAAATGCTTCTGGCTGGGACGAGGTGGGCTGAACTGCAGGCTGTTGAGCGGCCGTACGACGAGGCTGTAATGGGGCTGGCGCCTGAGTTTGACTCTGTGCTGGTGGGACAGCGGTGCGCACGGTCGAACTCGAGGTGCCTCCCTCGCTACTAGCTGGGTAGCCTCCGTACGTGCCGCGGCCAAGGGTGGGAACATCCGGCTCGTGGCGAAGACCTGAAGCTGGTTGTCGTGTAGACTCGCCATATGGATCAGTATCGGTGGGCGAAGCAGCCTCTTCATAGGAGTACTGCGATTGTAGACCTTGCGTACCACCCGACTGCGCTCCTTGAGGCAAGCTACTATAGCCTTCATCTCTCGTCGAAGGTCGCTGGGATACGCTTCCGTGCCGGCTAGCCATGCCAGCTCCCATAGGCACCACCTGAACACCGCCGACTAATGTAGGCTGGCCATCTCGAAGTGATTCTGTGCGGGATCGCTCTTCTGCTTCGCGACGGCCCAGCTCCTCCCATGCTCTCCGTGCTTCCTCCTTCGAAATCTGAAGCTCACGTCGCATCTCAACTACCATCCTATCAGCATTGTTCTTCTCTCGGAGCAAACGATCTGCATTAGCAGCGGCATCAGCATGGGCTTGGCGTTCGGATTGGAGGGCTTGGTCCAGCCCTGCCTGGAGCTCTTGTGCTCGCTCTTGATCCTGTCGGTGTTCGTAGAACCAGCGCTGAAACTTGCGTTCTGAGGACGCTCGAAGACGTTGGAGTTCGACGACGGCATGGAAGAGGTTAGCTCCAGCCGCGGATAGATCGGTGATCTGCCGCGACATCTGCTGAGCCAGTGGCTCTCGCCGTACTTCTTCAGTGTTTTGTTCAAGCCGTCGGATCCAATAGGAAGTGAGGCCCTCCCAATGAGACGACAAAGTCTCCCATCGTTCGAATGCATGAGGAAATGTAGACACATTTGTCGTGTTCCGCGAGTGGCCTCCTACCGAGGATGGGCCGCCTTGAGTTTGTTGTGGGGGGACGCCAATGGGGCCTTGACGAGCTTGCGCAGCAGCAGTGGGGACAGACGGCTGGCGCGCATGAGCTGCAGAAGCTTGTGGTCGTCGGGTAGTATCAGGCATGCCTGTGCCGGGTGCTGCAGGAATCGGCGGTCGTGGCTGCTGTTGTGATTGTGATGTTGCCCGAGTTCGACCGTACTGGGCGCCTGCAGTTGTATCCGGAGCTTGTGCTGCAGCGAGAGGGTTGACGGGTCCTCCAGATGCAGGAACGCGCTCGGCCTCTCGCGGCAGACCTCCTCCGCCCGTGTTTTGTCGAGTCCCGTATCCACTGTCGTCAGTGGGGTTCCTGAGGGGATTATTCTGTGGTTGTCTCTGGCTGGCAGTACCAGCAACGCCAGCAGCTTGTGCTCTTCGTTCCGCGCTCTTCCTTCGCTCGTCCTCCTGTGCCCGCCGTTGTTGCTCCTCGGCAGCTCTCGCCGCGTTTGCCTCGGCAGCGCGCCGTTCCTCGCGCTCTCGACGTGCGGACATGATCTCCCGCGGTGTCATGATGCCGGGACGTTGGTCTTGCGCTGCGGTGTTGCCTTGCGACACAGGGACGGGCCCTGCGGTTGTGCGCGCGCCGCCATTCGCAGCGCGACCATTGCCGGTCGACCCCCCCGCCAGCTCTGACATAGAGGCGTTCTCCTCAGCAAGATCGGGAGTGAAAGGGTATGGGTGTTGGAGGGCTTCTTGGAGAGTGAATTGGATGGCAGCTGCAGTCCGTCTAGAGACGCGGAGGGCAGGATGAGGAGTGAAGGTGCCGGGTGGGGCTGGCTGTGAAGTTACGCGAGGGCGAGTGAAGCGAGAAGTGGTCGCTGGGTCGCTGTCGTCAGCGAACCTGACGGTTGGAGGCGGCCGAGCTTGGGTCGAGTCGAAGGACGAAGCTCTGGGACGAGCACGCGGCTCCTCGAAGTTCGGGGTGCGCCGGAGGGTGTAGGGGCTGCTACCAGAGGAACTCGAGACGCGTGAGAGGTTCTGTTGGCGGTAATATTCCTGAGCCTGCTGCTGGCGTTGCTGCAAAGAGGTTGTGTAGGGTTCGTAAACGTTGCGGTCGTGGGGATCGTCAGATGGTTGCTGGGTTGGCAACACGGTGACGGGTGAAGGGGGGCCCGGGGAACTCAATGCGACTCTGGTCTCAGGCCCGGCAACGGCTGGCGTGAAGGCAGTCGAAGCCGCCGATGGAGAGGCTCGCGAGCGAGAGAGGGCGCGTGGTGGTGAGAATGGACTGTGGACGGACGAGCCGCGATCCTAGGCGGCGGGCTCAAAAAATGGGGGATTGCCTGGTATGGCTACGGTCAGTATGAGGAGTTGCAAGGGAACAGCAGTCATTGTCACTCAAAGGGGCGTGGGGCGGGTGGCTGGGAACAGTGAAGAATACATGGAGAGGAGGTGGTTGGGGAGGCTGGAGTCAAAGCTTCACCAATTCGCGCCAAGCGAAAGTCTTGCTCACCAAACGGGCCACTCATGCCTCACCAGCGGCGGCGTCTACTGCTGTATCGATGCAGGATGCGCCGTGGACCTGCGCAATTCGCCGCCAGTGATGCACTGGACGTGTTGGCGGTGAGCAAAGCAAGGCGGACGATGTCGATGCCCTGGTGTGCAGGTTGCGATGAGGGCTGCGATGCGATGCCAACGTCACCTTTGCCTCCGGGCTCCAGCCACAACGGGCGGTGCTGGCGACTGCAGAATGCGATAGCGACGGGCAGGCGACGGCAGAGAAAGCAATTGATGGGGTAGAGAGGACATGCTACCGCGCGCGCGAGTACCGTGGGGTTTGCGCTCCGGGTCGACGTCTCGAGGGCAGCGCGGTCGAGGGCGGCTCTCTGGGGCTGGGTGGCTCTGTGGGAGCGCAGAACGGGTCGAAATGGAGTGTGCGGCGACCAGCTGCATCGACGACAAAGCGGCAAGGCGGCGACTTGGGGGGATCGAGTCCAGATCAGAGGCAGGGCGATGCGTCCAGAGCCTCCCTCCCCGTCTCAACATTCAACCACAAGACAACATGCCAACGCATCCTGCATGTCCTCGTCATTTTTAGCCGACACTCCAGGGCCCGCGCCGGGGTTCGTCCACGGCCCGGTAAGCAGGACGGCCCCATGGTGCAGGATGGGGCGGCTCCGAGCCTCGAGGTGGAAGCATGAAGATGGAGGTAACGAGGCACTGGTGAATGTATGTATGCACAAGCACGAGCAGTTGATGCTGTGAACTGGCCACGGCCTGCACTTATCAACCCTCCCCTCCTCCGCTCCCTCGGAATGCGGCGTCATCGCCAACAGCCTGCGCGGCCAATCACGCCGCGAACCCCTCCTCTGCCCTCGCAGTCTAGCTAGGATCTTGGACGGCTGCTACCTGGAGCTGCACCGCGACTTGTGGCTGGAAAAGACCCTGAATCGCTCTCCACGCCGTCTTATACATGTATTCCATGAGTCTCCAGATCCGGACCCAGTCGGGAGGGCGTTGCATCTGAACCCCGTGCAGCCGAGACCATTGCATCTCGAACTAGATCGCCGAAGTGTTGTGGCCTCAGGCTTCATTTGAATGGCAGGCATCAGGTAAACATGTAGGTGCCCATTATTGGAACTTTGATATCGTAGGCTCAAGAAACATATAGCAAGCAGTAAAAGTCATAAGTCCAGAACATATATCTAATCTATGTTCCAATACATAAAGTGCTTCTACGAACTGCAAGTAGAACTGCCCTCGTTGCTTGATCAAAGATTCTTCAGGAGTTGCCATAGATCAGTCAACTCCACCAGAAGCCTATTCACTTGACTAGAAGCCCCGCGGCTTGCCCGTCCCACTTCGTCCCTGTTACAATACGAATGAAACTCCCTGAAGAGTATTTTGTTACAAAAATCCTGCCATGCTGCCCTCCTTATAATGCAAAGAAACCCGCCACCACGACGGCAACGAGGCTCATGCCTACGCCAGACCGGCTCGCCGCGCCCTCAAAGGGCAGCGGCGTAGTAGAGGCGTAGGGCAGCCCCGTGCCTGAAGCGTATGGCACGCTGCCACTCCCGCTCGCGCTCCAGGCACCTGTGGGCGCAACATATCCTTCATTCGCGCTTGACACGCTCGTAGGAGCAACATATCCTGCACTCACTGCGCCTGTCTCGCTCACCGCCTTGTACGGTATCGGGGACACCACCATCGTCACAACCTTCGTGACGTAGCTCTCGCCGCTTGGAGATGAAGCGGCTGCCGTTGGCACCGAAGCCGCTGGTGCAAGCGTAGTCGGGTATACGGTCAAGTACGCCGTCTCAACGTGGGTCGACAAGATTGTCGTGACCGCGGTGTAGGCCGCAGCTGTCTCGCTGACGGCGTACGGAGTTAGCGTCACCTCAACCTCGGTGGTGGCGTACGCCATCGGCTTGGTGAGGGTGACTGTTGTGGGAGCTGGGCCGCAGTTCTCGCAGACGGTCACGGTGGTGTACCATCCAGCAGGAATGCCAGTGGTGGCAGTAGCTTCAGGGCAGACCGTGGTCGTGATTGTGGTCACGATGGTGGTGAAGCCGGTTGGGCAGATGTCCACGTACGAGGCTAGAGAACATTAGCGCGTGATCAATGGAGATATAAAGACTACTTACTAGTAATGACGGTTGTTGTGACTTCGGAAGTTGAGCTAGGTGACGGGTAGGCAGCCACGGGTGTGATTGAGCTCTCTGGAACACCGGTAGGGTACACGAACGTCGATGGCAATACACCAGTGCTGGAGCTGCCCGGGGTGTAATGAACATAAGAATACGCCGAGCTTGGGGTCTCGTACGGAGTAACAGCCTCTGAGTAGCTGGAAGTTGTCGATTCAGCGGTAGGGTAAACCACCGAAGAAGGGTAGGCCACTGACGAAGGATAGACGACGGACGACCCGGGGGTACCAGAAGGGTAGGCTGCGGTAAGAGATTCCGTCTCGGTGCAGCTAGAGGTTGTGGATTCAGAGCTAGTGCCAGGGTAGACTACTGACGACTGGGAAGTGGTGCCGGGATAGACCACGCTTGATTCAGGAGTGGTGCTGGGGTAGACCGCCGTTGAAGATTCACTGCTCTCGGTGCAGCTTGTACTTGTGGACTCGGTCGCGGCGCTTCCCGGGTAGATCACGCTGGACTCGGTCGAGGTACTTCCCGGATAGATCACGCTGGACCCAGTGCTTCCAGGGTAGCTTTCAGTGGACGAGCTTGTGACAGATGAGAGGGAACTAGATTCCGTTGTCGTTGGGTAGGTGGCAGAGGTAGACGAAAGCTCGCTAGATGAAGCCACTGATGACCCTGACTCTGTCGTTGGCGTAGGCGACCTGCTGGATGCACTTGATGAGACGAAGCTGCTCACGCTACTTGACGTAGTTGTGTCGGTTGGGTACAATACGGTGGACGAGGATAGGCTGCTCGATACAAGCGTGCTTGAAGACGAAGACGAAGGCAAACTGCTAAACGCACTGGATGAGACAGAGCTGCTCACACTGCTTGAAGTAATGGTGTCCGTTGGATACAGCCCGGTGGACGATGATGAGCTGCTGGACTCAGGTGTGCTGGATGGATACACCGCGGACGACGACGACGAGCTGCTGGACGACGAGCTTATGGACGATGAGCTGCTAGACGATGAGCTGCTGGACGATGAGCTGCTGCTGGACACAGGCGTGCTGGACGGATACACCAGGGACGAAGTTGAGCTGCTAGACTCGGGTGTGCTCGATGGATACACTGCGGACGAGGACGAGCTGCTGGACGATGAGCTTGTGAACGATGAGCTGCTGGACGACGAGCTGCTGGACACAGGCGTGCTAGATGGGTACACCCCAGACGACGCTGAGCTGCTTGACACGGGTGTGCTGGAAGGATAGACTTGGGCAGACGACGACGAGCTGCTAGACACCAGTGTGCTGGAGGGGTAGACCGCGCTAGACAACGACGTCGAGGAAGAGAGCGAAATACTTGGGGTTTCCTCTACAGAGACCGAAACGCTGCTGGAAGGGGTGGCCTTGGAAGAACTTGGAGAAGGCGACAACGAGGAGGACGAGGAGATTTTGCTCGAACTAGGGCTTGGGTATGGGGTCGTTGAGGCTTCCGTGGACGATGGAGACGAAACCGCGCTGGACTAATGGCGAAAGTTACACTTAGTAAACGTTCACAAGCGGGGGGAATGGGATAGACACTAGATCCCCCGCAAAGATTGAAAGTTCTCAAAAAGACCACTTGAGTGGGATTATAACACACGGTTAAGTGGGTATCTAGACGCGACTTATGTGGTTTTATGCACACGATTCGAGTTGTACTTTAGGAGAACTGACAAAGGAGAACCTAGTATATATTCCCGGGCCTTAACGTACGCTGCTCGTCTTTACTCTGGAAGAACTCGTCTTTGCTGAGCTGGTCGACGCCGGTTTAGATGTGCTCGAAGATTTGAGAGTTGTCAGGGTTGTCGAGATCTTAGTGCTGGACTGAAGGTCGAGAAAAGTTAGTGATTTTCACCAGAAGATATGGTTCAGCGTATGGATTGGGAATATACGTACAGAAACCTTTGTGGAAGAGGACAACGGCTTCGTGGAAGACGATGATGCTTTGGTCTGAAAAAGGAGAGTTAGCAAGGACACACATAGAACGGATCAAGGTTGACACTGCCTCAAATATGTTTCCATGAAACGAAACGTGAGGACCGGGTGTCTAGCGGAACCCTACGTACCGAGCTTGTTAAGGCCTTGGTGGATGTAGATAGCTTCGTTGATGTAGACAGCTTCGTTGATGTAGACAGCTTTGTAGAGGTGGATGATGCCTTGGTCTGAGGGGCTCAAAGTCAGCAAGAGTATCCAAATGTACCATATAGCAACTACTAAAAGACCCCCTAGTAGGCTCAATCCTGACAAAACCCACTTTGGCAGGACTTCCGGAAATCCGACAACAAAAAACCCTTGTCATAATACATTAACTCACCGAAGTTGAAGAAGCCTTGGTAGACGTTGAAGAAGCCTTAGTCGACGTTGAAAAAGCCTTAGTTGACGTTGAGGAGGCCTTGGTAGACGTGGAGGATGCCTTCGTGGAGGAACTTAAGGTTTTGACAGATGAGCTGCTCGCCTTTGTGGATGAGCTGCTCGCCTTGGTGGACGAGCTGCTAGCCTTAGTGGACGAGCTGCTGGCCTTAGTGGACGAGCTGCTGGCCTTCGTTGACAGAGTGCTGGTCTTGGACGATAGAGTGCTGGTCTTGGTTGACAGCGTGCTGGTCTTGAAGGACGAAGTGCTTGCTTTCGTGCTGCTCGTTGTGGAGGTCTTGGTGGTCGAAACTGATCCGCAAGTTCCGAATGCGGGCAGGCAGCCTGTACCGCAGTAGTCGGAGGTAGAACCACAGTACCCATATTCACTGCAGCAGTTTCCGAAGCCAGATCCTTGGCAGGTGTATCCGTAGTTTGACGGGCCGCAAAGACCATTTGGAGAGACACCGCCGGTCGGGGTAGGCGCGGCAGTTGACGTGGTAGTGGGGCACTTGTCGGAGAAGGTAGTCCCTGAGTTGGCGCTGATCAGACTCTTCTTGATCCAGTAGGCGTAATCTTGGGAGCATTGTACGTTCAGACTATCGACTGTTGCCTCCCAGAGCATAACACCACCAAAGGTAGAGGGATATTTCTTGAGGTACTTGGATATCACAGTGTTGGCCTCCGTAGTGTTGAGATAAGAAGCGGTATCGTATGGGGCACCATCTGTTCCAGCTGGCTGTCATGTTGTGTTAGTGCCTGATTAGTACAAGGACTATGAAAAGTACTTACTAGGCCTAGGTAGACCTTGGCATTCTTGTTCGCCGACAAAGTAGTAACACGCGAAACCCAGCTGTCGAATGTGAAAGTACTCAGGCCGTTGTATGCCGCACGAGCCGAGCATGAGGGGGTGTTGTAGAACTGCACATAGAGAAAATCGAAAGGAGCATTTAGCATCGCATCGTCGAGGTGAGAATCCGGAGTAATGCACTGAGGGGCACCAGAGATGTAGTAAGTTCCAGCTGCAGTCGGGTAGAGATCGTTCTTGAAATGGTTAATCATATCCGCATAACCTCGAGACTTGTAATCCGAGAATGGGGGAGACGCCATATTGCTCTCAATGTCAAAGTCAAAACCGTCGACAACAGCACTCCCAAACGGTCTTGGGCTTCCAGCGGCGACCCACGAGGCAGGCGGAGAGGTGATGGGTCCGAAAGCTCCCCATAAGAACTCAGCGAAGTAGTTGGAGATCGCCGTGGTCGGGAGAGTGTAGTTAGTTGGGTAGGCGCCGCCGAGAGAAAGAATGACTTTCTTGCCGTATGTGGTCTGGCATGCTGTAATGGCGGGACCGATAGTCGGGCAATTGGACTTGAGGTGGGTGATAGTGCCATCGGGGGCAGTGAATGTCTCGTCACCACACGCATTTGCTACATCAGGTTAGTAAGAGACTTCACCCATATACCTAGGATATGCGCCATACCAAAGTTCGATCCCGGATATCCGCCGACCTTGGTAGGGAATTCATTGATGAAGCCTAATACAACGACATCGACACTTGGGTTCTGACACACTTCCAATAGTGGAATCTGGTAGCTGCCTTGGCCCTGAATTGTCCGACGTCAGTCAAGTCGAAGAAAGAGGTCACAATTTGGTAGTGTACTAACCCAGTACATCACAACGTTAGTAGACGCAGCGGCATTGAATGTTGCTGAGACAGAGGTAGTGAGAGCGCTTGCCAGGGCAGCGGCGCGGGCAAAAGTCGTTGGACGCATCGTGGAATTAGAAACTCAAATTAGGAAGTAAAGGTAGAATAGCGAGTGGATTGAGAGGCCGAAGCCAGTAAAGATCGTGGTGACAGGAATGTCAAAAGAAAGGACGCAGACGGAAGTCCGCAAGAATTACAGCAGCGCAGCCTCTGAAAGAATGATTGAAGTCGCAAGCCACTCGAGTGTGTGCGAGAGAAGAAGAAGAAGGGAAGGGAACGCCATCATCTACCTAGGAAATGACCATCTACGGGAGAGGCTGACACGCTGGCGTCCAGTCGGCGTCTAGCCGTGGCCCCCAGTGGCATGAAGCCATCTGCCTAGAATACCAAGCCATCACAAGGCTACAGGCGCGGAATGGAACGGACATGAGATCGAATGAGGATGCTGGGCTTGATTAGGAAATGCAGTAACCTGTTCCTGTCACGGGGCACATTTTGGCCGGGGCTCGTGCACAGCTAGAGAACGCCACTGCGACATGGTGGGAAGGAGGATTATTAAGGAATCGTCACCCTCTTCTCATGCTTCTTTACGCCAATCTCCACGCCGTCTGAAGCGCCTTCAGCTCGGCAAAGGCGTCGTATAAGGCTCGTATACCTCAAGCAAAGCCACACGAGCTGCTTGAAGAAGAAACATGAAGCGGACATGCTGGCCGCGCAGGAGAAGAGACGGCAAGGAAACGGGGTAGCAGCTCTACCGTCTGTCGCAACATCGCTTCCATGCGAGGTCGCAGCAAGAGTCAAGGCGGGTGGAGACAAAGGTTAAACCCACCCCTGCCGGCGTCAAGCCGGCAGGGCCTAGAGGTGATTTAGTGCCAGGGGCCGCGCTCACCGTGCACGCCACTGTCGAGAAGGTCGGCGCTGAGTGGCCGCAGGGGCAACAATTCCAGGAGCCCGTCTAAGCCGTAATCGATAGCGCCAGCGTTGGGCGGATGTGCAGGAGAGGTGCAGTATTTTTGGCCCGCAGACCGGATCAGCCTTGCCGCGCATGGTGCTTGCGCAACCCATCATTGTGCCCCTGACTAGGGACGCCGCCTTTCTACTATGTAGTTAGTGAAGAGGTTTTCGGCTGGGAGAGAGAGGGGCAGAAAAATCGTGAAGTCGAAAGAAATTTCAGCACCTAAGCGGTACCCCTGGCTGCACTGCCTGTCTGCAACCTCAACCAGGTATCTCGCGTGCTGGTCTCCCGTCTGGGCCTCTCACCGGTATAAGGCCTGGGCTTCATCTGCGCAGGGAGGGTAAGAGGTTGTAAAGTGGGGAGAGAACGTGACGCCTAGGCCGACCGGTGCTCCATGCACCGCTTTCACTGCTTGGCAGGGGAATTTCCCCGGGCCGGCCGGCTGGGTTTCTTCTCTCCACCACTATATGCAGTCATTCTTACATTACAAGTATGACGAAGCGGGAGACTCCCATGCATATTCACTAGAGCCTTTGTGCAGCGGTCCTTCGTGTTTGATTGTTGGCAATGGTATTAACCTGTTTTGTTTCTCTAACCCCTTTTAACTTTCTCTAACCACATCAAGCAAGAGAGTAAAACCGGCGAGGCACCTCGAGTGCTTGCGAAGAACTCGAGGTTCCTTCGGATTTTAAAAAAGTAACTAACCTAAATAGACGAAATCCACCCCCAACACATAATAAATTTCAAAAATTAAAGTGCTAGGTGATTACACCGCTGCATCTTAAAATATCTAATTTTTATCAATATTGCATTAGAGGTAATGATGTAGTGCTGGCCCAAAGTCTAGCACGTGAGGCAGTTTTCTAACCCTTTTAGTGTGCGGCAAGAATACACGGAACCGAGCTTCTGCCGACCGTCGAAAAGTTTTGATTTTCCTTCAACGAAGGACCGCTGCACAAAGGCTCTACTGAGGCGCAGCTTTGGACCTCATCTTCGCTCTCACGGCATCGGCACGTCAGGAACTCTTTGTGCAGACCGGACGGCCTCAGACATATCGAGACTCGGATTCCCATTGCTTAAACTAATTGTGCGGAATTACTACGGGTCTTTCAATCTTATCAAGGCCCGGTTATTGGGTCTGTAAGGCTGTTCAACTGACCACCATCACTGGAGGCTCTTGGTGCAGCACAGTGTCATTCTCAAACCCAAATTCGCACCGGTCGCAGTTCAAAAGCAACTCGTGTGTAATTTCGTGTCGGCGCCGAAGTCCGAACCACTTGCGAAAACAGCAGTTGCGACTCCGAGACGCAGCTTGTCGGCTAAGTCGTGTTCCGCCAGGCAGCCGTCAAACGGATGCCGAGATGCGAGGTTGGCGTCGCGAAGTTGTTCCTCCCCGATATTTGACTTGTTCAGGAAGGTCCTTCTTATTAAGTCTTACAGGCGTTAATGGAACGAAGCCTCGGCTGCTTCCAAGGCGAATATAACACCTGCATACGCTGTCTTCTGGTCGAAAGTAGAGATCTTGTTCACTTTGAATTCGTAGTGTGCATGGAATCAGACAGATGAGAAGCCTAAAAGGCACGGACGAGCTTTAGGCTAGGCTATCTGATATGTAGTGGTCCGCATAATCATTCCCGAATGCGGTCTCTGTGAGAGTTGAAGTGCTGATCGACAGTGTGTACGGAGGTATGCCAATTGGTACCTATATCAACCATAGTCACGTGACAGGCTTATACTTTTCCCAAGTAGTGCACGACCCCTTCGCAATCGAACATGGCGCTGATATGAGTGCATACCCTGAGCCTTGGATTGTAGCATATCCTCCACGCAGAGCGCTTCGTTCCATCCATCTGGCCGAAATGTACAGAAGTTAATCGTCCTTACATCTTCTCAAGAATGGGACAACAGCATCATTGCTACTTGAAGGGACGGCGCGCGCCCCGTATTGTGGAGCTTGAAGGCACTGAGGGGTCTTAGAATGCGGTTCAAGGTTGTTGGACCCTTGATGCAGTGAGACCTTGCGATCGGCATATCGAGCCTAGTAGTTGGGCAACCTCCAGTACTAGTTTCCGCACTGCTACAAAGGTAGCGTGGAAAGGTCCTCATCGATATTACATCTAGGCGTCTTCTTCCATTATTCAAAAACTCTAAACATCGAACAGACCCCGTGGGGTAAGGACCCAAGGTCAAGCCATTGCAACCCACACTCAGTCAGATGGACAAGCAATACCCCGGGGTGGGTGCCATGGTGTTGCAGCACGTGGTCAGTGTAGCGGGGCGCATGGAGAAGTGTGGAGCTGTGCTATCGCGGCGGTGAAGGCGGGCGGCAGACGCGTGAAGACGAAAAACAGCTATCTTGGGCAGAAGCGCGTGGAGATTGACGATCGCGTGTCTTTTGAGACCTCAACCGAAACGAGATGGCGAAGATGTTCGTGATTCCCCGTCTGCGATCCCTGGATCTTCAGTCCGCGACCCTTGGACCCTTCAAAAATTGATGTCATCGGCGGTCAAAGCGCGCATCCGCCGCAATCATCCTTCCCTTAGGAATCACAGGATGATTCTCCACATCCACACTAGCTCTTCGAGATATCACCTCGTGGCTTCAAGTCACCTGCGCCATGGCACAGTCTTCTCTGCGCAGCGCCCACTTGCCAATAAATACATCATCTTACCGTTCCTCGCCGCTTTCGCGACTGTCATCATTCATATCCCTAGCCGCCACATCCCTCGTATCTCCAACTGTCAGATAGAGGGCAAAAGCTATTCTTCGTCCTGAAGCTGGGTATACTTGGATTAGACGCCTGCTGCGCAAATGTTCTCCAAATGGCGCTCACAGCCCGCTGCTGGAGATAGCACCGATCCTTTGCCTACTACTCGAGAGAAGCCCTCACCAGCGCGAGCAAAATCACGCCTGGGCATATTGAATGACCTCCAGACTGACGAAGTGCCCGGTATGCTTATTTTCGTTGAGTTACATATGCGTTGATCCTCCACGTCCTTTGCTATCAGAGGAGCTATCTACCACCGGCGAGTCTTGCTAACAACTCCCCGTTCACAGGCTCCGTGATTCTTCTTTCTAATGTGCACAAACGCAACGAGCCGCTAGGTCTCCAGCACCAGCACGCCCGCACCTCTGCTTCCTCCCTACCTTCGCCCTATCCACCCTCCGTAAGCGGCCGCTCCTCCACCACCACCAGGAGCACACGCAAAGAGGAGAAGAAAAAGTCAAAGGATGGAAAGTTTGTCCTTCAACCGCAGCCAGAAGATACCAAGAATGACCCCTTGAACTGGGCAATATGGAGGAGAGATGCTGCGTTGTATTCTCTTGGCTTCTACTGTATGGTGGGAGGTGGAATGACGCCTATACTTGCTGCAGGATTCAACAATGTTGCCCAGACCTATGATGTTTCAATATCACGGGTGTCTTTGACAACAGGACTGTATATGATGGGATTGGGCTTAGGAGGTGTAATCGCATCTCCAACTGCTATCCTGTATGGAAAGTATGCTTCCCCCTCCCTGCCGAAATCTTCTAGGGGCATTGTGCTTACATATACTCAGGAGGCCAGTCTATCTCGTCTCGATCATCATTTTCTGCTTAGCTTCTGTTTGGTGTGCCTTGTCGCCTAGTTATCCGTCTCTAGTCGTCGCTCGAATCGTGCAAGGCATGGCAGTTTCTCCCGTAGAAGTCCTACCTTCCGCTACGGTTGCGGAGATCTTCTTCCTCCACGAGCGGGCGTATCGCTTGGGAATTTACACCTTATTGTTACTAGCGGGGAAGAATTTAGTCCCGCTCGTCAGTGCTGCCATCATCCAGAGTATGGGCTGGAGATGGACATTCTGGTTAGTTTAATTCATGTTTCAGGCTTTGATCTTACCACTTCTAGTTTAGATTCGGCAACGAACAGAAACACTAATAGTGTCTTAGGGTTGTCGCTATTGTCGTTGGAGGATGCTTCTTTTTGCTCTTCTTATTCGTGCCTGAAACATTTTGGGATAGAACACCACACGCAAGACAGACGCATCGACACAGGAGCAGAAGCCCTGGAAAACACGGCCCGTTCAACCTACCCTCTCTTGGAAGGTTCCATCACCACCAGGACCATGAGAAACATCTTCCATCGGGAGAGACGTTGCCTACGTTAGACCCTACTAAAGCGACGTTAGCTCAAAGACGCCTTAATAAAAATGTTCACGTTGGGTTCGCGCCGGATGAAGGAGTCGCAGAGCCTTCGGAGAGCTACGTGGCTATGGATGACGAGGACGCCGTTCCAACAAACCAACCTGCGACGCCCCAAACTTCCGGCCAAGATGGGACAACCGCCACCCATGTCTTTGAGAAAACTGAAGATCCAGGTTATTTCTCAGCAAACCCGAATACCATCCCTGGAGACGTTGAGGCTGCGGTGCCAATAGAACATCAAATTCCTGCTACTCCAGACGCAGTACATTTCGATGGCCCTTTTAGACCAGCGATTGGATCTCCAGACCTGTATCGGCCTAGTTCGGCACCAAGTATACAATCTGTTGGTCAGCAGTCCTTTATCTACACCGAGCATTATCGTGCTGCCCCTCCGAAGTCATTTGTAAAGGCACTTTCCCCGTGGAACGGTAGACTGGTGAAAGATAAATGGCATCGTGTCTTGATCCGGCCCTTCATCCTGTTCGCATATCCATCTGTGCTCTGGAGCACACTCGTCTACTCCCTCTCTATCGGCTGGCTTATTGTTCTCTCCGAGTCCGTTGCAGCTATATACCGAGATCGTGCGCTCTACAATTTTACCGCTCTACAAACCGGACTTGTCTATCTTTCTCCATTCATAGGCGGCGTAATCGGCACCGCAGTTGCAGGCAAGATATCCGATTACATTGTCCGCTACATGGCCAGTAAAAATGACGGTGTGTATGAGCCGGAGTTCCGACTCGTAATGGCGATTCCTATCGCCATCTCCACTGTCATTGGGCTCATGGGGTTCGGCTGGAGCGCAGAGGAGCGAGATGCCTGGATCGTACCAACCGTTTTCTTTGGAATTATCAGCTTTGGATGCAGCCTGGGTAGTACCACTGCTATTACATTTTGCGTAGACTCCTACCGTCAGTACGCAGGAGAAGCTCTCGTCACGTTGAATTTCTCCAAGAGTATGTTTGCAGCCTGACGACCGAAGTATAACGCGCTAATCACATGCGACAGACATATTTCACGGCCTCGTTTTCTCCCTCTTCTTCACGCATTGGCTTGAGTCGAGCGGCGCGAAGACGGTATTCCTAGCTGTAGGCGGGTTGCAGCTGGCTTGTCTGACAACAACGTTCGTGTCCTTGCCGCCACCTTCTACTATCATATGCTAACACCTTCTGTCTCCCAGAATTCCCATGTATATTTACGGCAAGAGAGCGCGCATGTGGACCGTGCGAAAGAACTTGATGGAGAAATTCTAGATTCGGACGTCTCTCCGGCGGCACAGCGTTGTATCATGCGGGACTGCATTGCGGACCGCACAGCATTTTAGGTGTGCGTGCATTTGCATTTACATTCGCATTTACATCTTGGGTGCATAGGGCGTTCAGTGTGGGTTATACACCACATATACCTTGTTTTTGGGACGTTTGGCGTTTCGGCTCCTTCGGCGTCTCTACACGATGATAATGCGAGTCTTCCAATTTTGAGACTATACTTCCTCTTGGTGCTAATACACTGACACGCATCGAAAGGCTTCAGAATGTGGTAGGTGATTGTGCGCATGACCCTAACGAGGCAGTGATGCCCAGACTTCATTCATGAATGGTCGCGTTGCGTCTCCCAATTGCTATCTATCACTCAAACTAGTTTTTCCTTTAGCTTTTTGCCTCAGAGACTCCAAAGCCTCATATAATGATCCGCCACTGGCTAGTGATATGCCGCAGCTTCCCGCCAAAAACCGCCAGCAACCCTCCGAATATCCCGATGATGGCAACGTAAAGGCCGGCCTGCGTGCCGAAGCAGTCGATGTATCCAACATCTTCAACCCAAGGGACGACTCCATATAGGAACCCAAAAGCAACAATGTTCTTAAAGCCTGCAATCTCATCAGTCAATCATTTCAATAAGTCTGTTTCCAAACGCTAGGGAAGGAAGCGAGCTTACCATTTACTAGCAACAACGCATCCATATTGACCGGCAACAAGCAATCGCTCACATACGCCATCGTAATCGTTGGCACAGCCGTCAACCCCACCGAAATCATACCATACCCAAAGAACAAAGTCGCCCAATGCATCGTCCTCTCCACCCCGTACCCAAAGAGCAGACACCCCGCCGGCGTGATCAAGAACGGGATGATGAGGAGATACAGCCGGCTTTCCGGCTCAAAGACACCGTGATTCCGCTTCGTGCGCCAGTCGCAGAACTTATCTACCAGCCACCCGCCCGCGTAGGCGCCGAAGATGTTGCCGATCAGACCGGGGATGTTGACGAGGCCGTTGATCTGCGGCTTCCAGTTGTAGGGCGGTGCTTCGAGCACGAAGGGGTTGAGGATGTTGACGGAAACTACCCACGCAAGGCTGACGGCGTAGCCTAGGAACGCGAAGATGACGGCCGGGTAGGCGATCATGGGGAATGGACGGAGGAACATTTTGAGGATGTTGGTGTCCGAGGGCACGCCGGACCAGAGGCTAATTTCTTGCGTGAAGGTCTTTTTGGGTACGGGGGATAAGCCGGAAGGAGGCGAGCCGGGATACTCCTTCGTGCGAGGCTCAGTGGCCTTTTCGGTGTCGATAGCTTCTTCAGAGGCAGAGGAGATGGATTGAGAAGAGCTGTTGGCGCTGAGACTGGGTTCGCTGGTCCGATCGTAGCGGGTCTCTGGGACGAAGAAGAGGACGAAGAGGAAGTTGATGCCGGTGAAAATCACAGCCATCCATTTGTGCCATCGCCAGCCGAGGCTTTGCACGACGAAGCCGCAGATCAGGGGCCCGATGGTGTTGCCGCCAGATATCGAGTTCATATACACTCCCATCTTTGCGCCTCGCTCGTGGACGAAGTACAGGTCGTTTACGACTGCGGAGCCCAAGGCTTCGGTTGATGAGCCGGCTGCGGCAGCGACGATGTTAGACCAGAGGAGGCTTTCGAAGCTCTGCGCGGTAGCGCCCCATATGTAGCAGACGCAGAGGAGAAGGGACGCGAAGACAAAAACAGGCCGCTTTCCGAAGTAGTTGGCTATTGGGACCCAGAAGAAGTTGAAAATTCCAAGCACTAGAATGGGCCAGAGGAGAAGATGGCTAGTTTCGCTCATGGTTTTATTGAACTCAAGGCTCAGGATGTAGAAAGCAGGCGCCAGTCCTCCGATGGCATAGTTGGTCAGAAACGTGAAGGCACATACGGAGCCGAAAGTTACATGTTTCTTCCATGTTGGCCATCTTAGGGGATCGTTTGGGTCATGTTCTGATGGATGAGGATACAGAACGAGCGAAGAATCCGCGCCGCCAGACTCGCTAGATACTGCATTTGCAGGTCAGTTCTGGACACCTCGAGAAAGCAATACCACATATTCACCTTTTCTAAGCTGTAACGTCCCCTCAGTCTGATCTAACTCTCTAAGACTGTGAAACTTCATGGTCAACGATGCGGATTTTCTATATCCTAGTTGGGATACGATGTCGAGACCCAAGACCAGAACCAAGTATCAGTGGGTTTTGGTTCGGGTGGATTCATGGAGAAGAGATTCGTAAATAGACACGACGATCCGGCACATGCGGAACCAGCTTGTGTAATTATATTTACGCATCGAGCCCGACTCCGCGATTGCATTGGCAATCGATACTTGGTTGATGGAGCTTGGCGCATATTCTCCGATGATTTTGCAGCCGACCACTTTCTCGTGACGGGTCTCCGCACGGCTAAACAAAAGCTCACCGATCAGTTGCTATTATGAGCATAGCAGGTCGATCTCCCGAGCCTTAATTCGATGCTCTGGTCAGAAAGCGGTGCGAGGGTAGATATTAATAATCCAGTCGAATCATGGAAGCTTGAAGCCGTCCTGAAGGGTGGGTCCTCCCGGGCTGTCTTCCGGGTTAGGTTGGAGCGGAGGAGGAGGAGTGGTTCCAAGGCCGTCTTCGCGACGTTTGACGACATCAGTTCAGCACCGACTCTCCAGCACTGCATCTCATTTACATACGACGGCAGGCCTGGACTACACAGGTCGCAATAACGCCTCCGTGATCGACGCTATGCTATCTTTCGCAGGCGTTCTGCTCGCCGCAACTCACTAAAGACTACGACTCCATGCTTTCAGCCTTCACGACACGAAGATACACAGGCACAAACTGAGACTGAATCGATTCATACGATCTACGGGCTCATCGACTCTCAGCGTTCATGCACTATATACGCCACATAAGCCATCGGAATCTCTAATCCTCCGCACTTAGTTTCGCACTTCTCCAACGAGAGCTGCAGTTCATGGTCCAGACCATTATTCGGGCTCTTCCTTTCACGCAAGGATTTCTGCAACCACAACTCCTTACGCAGCTGTTCTTCTGTCTGGAATTTACATAACACCTTGCCGTAGAATACAAACTTTGCTCTACGCCCACGATGACTCGATGAGCACAAGCGACCATCGTAGACCAGGGCTCGCTTGACCATCTTGAGACATCACAACGTTACCAGAGATTACCCTGTATTCTGTTGTTATTTTCCTCCTCCAGCCAGGTCGCATTCCTCAATGTCTCACCACAGGTCGCGTAGATGCACTACCCTTGCGTTACCATGCTTCTCCAATGCGGATGCACGCAGGCTTTCCGATTCTCGAGGGCGTTTCTTTGCCAAACACTATCATATCAGTTCTTATTGTTTTGGAGGGATTCGGAGCGTATGATCGCCGCACTGTTCTCTTCGGTGCGCCTCCGTCCTAGGATACAGTTTCTCGCATCGCGCCACCATTGCGTGCATTGCCGACGTCTCGCCCCTTGCTTCGTCCTCCCTTCGTTCCCTCGAGGGAGGGATGCTCGTCATCAAGCGGCAAGTAATTGGACCGTTGGGCCCGGACGCCGAAACGAAGGATACGAACTGGTCTCTAGAACGTCCGGATTCTGTAGCCGTGGAGCCTCAGACCAAACAAGTGGCCAAAATCCAGGGACTCGGATCCCACTCCGCTAAACTGGCCACTTCAGTTCCTACCAACCTCCCCCCTTCTTCAGCCTAGCCGGTTGCTCTTGTGCCTTCATAAACAATGTGTCTCACCCCTTGAGACCAACCAAGCGGGGATCTCCACATCTATACATATGACTGATTGCTGCTGATTACGCGCCTATCAAGGTTATCGCACTGATTGCGCTCATCCAACCACTGTTTACCCCATCTCGAGGTGGTCCCTGCACTCCATCTTGCACTTCAACATGTCGACCGCTTCATCGTGTGCTCCTACTCTGAGTGCTGGGCTCGGACTACCTCTATACACTTCTTCCTCGCTGAAGAGAACTGCATCGCCATGCACGGATCCAAGAACACCGCCATGTTCGCCGAAAAATACGGAGCAAATCTGGGACGAATACGAACGATGCGCACGGGAAAGATCTAAATCAAGGGAAACATCCTTTTCGAGCTTACATCTGAGAGCTCTGGAGTCGCAAAGGTTCTCCAGCGGTACGGTTCTAGATATCATCAAAAGCTACGACCCGTATTCTTCCCCAAAAGCTCCAGCCGCGTCACCTGCCTCCTCAGTCGCGCCGAGCCCTCGCATTGGAACCCCTCCGTCTTTCTCTCAGCGGAAGAACATGCTGCAAGGAACATCACTCACCAGGACGATGTGCAAAGCATGTGAAAATTCAGCAACCTCACCTTCGACGTTATGCGAAGACTGCAAGCCGAAGGAAACCACCGCGACTTCTAAACCACATATTGAGGACACCTCACGACCATTGAGCACAGAGCAGCGTACTTCTACCGCTGTCCATCTTGGCAAACGTCAAAAACTTCACACTCCTAGCAACTCTCGAAGTAGTGCAGCATCATCAACTTCGAAATCCATACAAACGTCCCCGAAACGCTCCGCTAAGGCTAATCAACGGACGCTTCCCATACGGCTTTCATCACTCGATTATTCTAGGACGCACGATCGGCCATCTGAATCCCCAGAACTCCATCACGATCTGCCATCTTCGAAAACATCAACTCCGGCTTCTCGTATTCCGCGAAAGCCCGTCCCGCAACCAACCACTCCCGTCGGTTGCTCCTTCCCGCTGTTATTGCCGACGTTCAACCACAGCAACATCACCTCTCCGCCCCCATCTACACCTCCAAGCACTGCATCTTCGCGCCACAACCCAAATAGTCTGCTCGCATCATCGCCGGAGTATCACCTCTCCCTCTATCCATCCACTCCCACCACCATCGGCACCACCCGGATGTCCACTTCTGCGAACACACCGCTTCACCGTGCGAGCTACAGCTTACAGAACACAGTGAGCGTGTGGGAAGACGATGATGATGAGAAGGTCGGCTTGGTGGACTATTTGCGGCGAGGATGGAGAGGCAGTCGATCAAGTTTTGGGTTCGTGGGTAGGAGGGAGAGTGGCAGTGCTACTGGCGCGGGTGTGGGTGTGATCTTGGAAAGGGAGGTCGACGGGAAATCGAGGCAAAGAGGGCGATGGCGAAGGTGGACAAGGTGCGGGTGCTTTGGTTGTAAGGACGACTGATTTCGGTAACTGTTGTTTTGATTCAACGCTTCTTTGCTTTTCTGCTTGCGTCTCATGTGTTCTATTTGCCTAATTCCGGCGGGGTGGGGAGAGGGCGTATCGCATTGGTATTCATTTCCATCCTTCTTGTGGGTCAAACGTCATTGGAAAAAGGGAAAAGGAGGCATAATGCTTATGGGAGAGCAACGACGAAGCAACGACCTCACGCGTATCATGATACGATTGACGACGTAATTCATTTCACGATCTGGCATTCTGGACATGGAGGACGACGCAAGCTGGCTGGATTAGACCGTTTACGCGAAGCAAGTGGGCCGGTCAGGCTGGACCTGAGTTCGAGAACATTTCGGATTTACTGTTATTTTTGCGAGGATACTGTGGGATATTGTATAATAGTCTAATGGATCTCGGAATTGCTGCTAGCACTGCTACTGCCTCAACTGCACATCTTTCACTCGAGAGGTACGATACCCTCTTCAGCCATCTCCGCGCCTGGCGTCTGCCTCCTCTCTACCTTCCTTCAGACCCCTTTCCTCATGCCTCTGCGCTTGCATCTCCCACCCTAGCTTGTAGGTCTATGCATGTCTCAGGCAATACGTTTGTGCCACGCAAGAAGCCGACGTGCAGCGGGAT
This sequence comes from Lophium mytilinum, assembly GCA_010093605.1. Classification (NCBI taxonomy): domain Eukaryota; kingdom Fungi; phylum Ascomycota; class Dothideomycetes; order Mytilinidiales; family Mytilinidiaceae; genus Lophium; species Lophium mytilinum. The sequence goes on along the minus strand of MU004181.1, from coordinate 2,566,855 downwards.
TTCTGGTCGCGGGCCTGGCTGGCGTGGCCGTGTGACGTGGGACGAGCTGGTGGCGGGGCAGGATGTTTCGTCTGAAACATGCGGACGCTGGAACTGCGGAGGGAGAGCACTATCACTGAGATAAACAGGAAAGGGACGCTCGGAGAGAAACATGGGCGTCAGATATCAAGATCTGGAATATCTGGTGCAGATGATGCACTCGAGGTCGGAGATTTTACTTAAGATCTAGAAGCGGAAGCGGTGGGCTGATGTGTGGCACAGGCGTTAGTAGTGCGCACAGCGGTGTAAGCCCACTTGATGCGCGATGCATGGAGAGATGCGTGATGCAGGAGGCTGGCAGGGTACAGGTCATGTGACCGTGGGATTGGAAGGCGCAGTGATATCTTGGCTGTAGGCTCTCACATGCCATGTGCTCCGGAGTAGATCGTGTTATTTATAGCACAAGCTCTACACGCGTGTCCTATGATCCTACACGATGGCTCTCATACGCCAAATTTTAGGACTTGAATGAGAGCGAAAGTCGACCAGAACAATCGAGAATATGACCAGGAATAACGCGCATACCTCTATTTTTGCCGGTAGCGTTCAGGCCGCTTTGCACGCGTCAACAGACCTCTTCTTTACCGCCATATCGCCCGTTCAAGGTCATGCGTTTGTTCTTTCTCGATCCCAGCGTTGACCGTTCGTTGAAGGGAAAGATGCAGGACCCAGCAATCGAAAAGGAGCGGTGACAAAATAGCTATAATTGATGCCAGAGTCCAGAAGCAGCAGAATGGAACACTGTGACTGTCCGAGACCTTCTCGAACTCGAGTCATTGCATCGCCTTTCGACCCGAAGATGTGTCACTTCGCGCTCCATATTGTAAGTTGAAAGACATCGATCCGAGAACATGACTTACACTGACCTGGAACCAAAGTGGAAATGCGGCGATAGTTTTTTCACCAAATACTCCTCTTGCAGCTTCGACCGGGCCGTTCACGATACAAGCAACCTGCTGAACCCGCTGCACCAGTTCGTGAGACCGCACGGCCGACCTTTGCCATGCCCACCGCCGTCAGAACCAGATCTGTCACCACGCACCTGCCATGCTACTCCCAATACACTGTCTTCAACCAGCTCTTCGAGGTCCAGCAGCAACGACACGCCGCGACCCCGTTTGGCCGTGCCAACGATTGACCTGTCTTCACCAGGTAGAAGCACCTACACCATCGAGAACAACCCCAGCACATGTGCCAGAGACGCCAAAACCGGGGAGCTGATTCCCATTGCCATGGAGCAGATTGGAAAGATGTCGGATATTAACCAGAACAATCTTGGGGAGAGCGGCAAGTGCTATGTCTTCGAGGTGGTGTTGCAACGGAGGGAGTCGACGATATGCCCGTTCTGCGCGAGAAGCCCGAATAGGAGGAGACTTCCAGCGCATGCGAGAGGATGTTTCGCATTCAGTTAGGTGTTGAGGTGCCTATTCGCAGCAGCGAAAGATGCGAAGTGGTGACGATAGAATATGAGGGTCAAGGATCGGAGCAGTTCTAGGCGGCGTTTGATGGGGGGAGCAGATTCATGATTGTGTTGCATCGGGTGATTGTTATGATGCGTTCGCTAGATAGTTTTCTCTGTACGACTGTGACTCTTTCACTGTAACCACAGGATGGTGGTTTGTGTACTTCGGGGCATCGTGGCTTCTCGTGGTTGCAACGCAAGTCGACGACCAAGTTCGCGGCAGTGGGTTTACGGAGCGGGCCGGGCGTGACATTGGTACCTCAGAAAATATATTGATACCGGCCTGGAGCCCTTCAAGTGGTGGGATAACGAATGCTGTACCAGTGTTTTTGCAACGGAAAGGAGTTCGATGAAGCTAGACCTGTTCCTGATAGCCTGTCTATTATTAAGCTGCCGGGCTGACCCACTAGCCAACGTCGCCGTCAACGACAACTTCCCCTCAACACAACACGATATCCCTGAGGCATCGAAGCAACTCCCCTTTTGCTCAGGTAATCCAACTGTTACTCTGGATGTAGTTCGCCGAATGACATATCAAGAATCGCTGGCCTCTTTACGCCCCTTCCGCATCCCCCGGCAGGCTTTCAGCCCCGGATATGCCTCATGGGAACACAAACTGGCCCAATACTTCATTTAAGGGCTTGTCGGGATCCGATACGAACATGCAAACACCTTTCCAGCCCCTATGAAGGCTTCGGTCCTATGATCAGGATAGATCCATCTGCAGATTTTAGTGCCAGATGCGACACGACACTCAACATCGCGGACCTTGTCATTGGCTATATTGGGTTAGAGCTGTCACGACAATCTCCAAAACGATCAATGCAGTGACCAGGTAATGGTTAAGTGGGTCGTAGAGCTGCTTGACGGACGGGATACGGCACGGGTCAGCCATGCTGGGAGCCTCCCGCATGCGTGTCTTGGGCCACCATGCTTAGCTACCCTAGCTGTCTGCAATCAAGCTTCTTAGTTTTCTCTGTCTCGTTCTTGACCCTGCATTGTTAAATGTTAGCACGATCTAGTCTTGATGAACGTTCACCGCCGCCGTTCGCTTTGAAGCCGTCATTCGTTCCATCTCTGCTGTAGGCCACACCTCTTGTCAACGACATCTAGGGGTATCTGCCGGCCCCTCGCTATAAATTACGCTGCCTTGCATCTCCTGAGTACCATTCCGTCGAAGGCTCATCTTCTTGTACTCCATACTTCACTGCCGAATATTGAGCGTGTAAATCAACTTCCAATATCGCCGCAGCAGCCTCCTTGATAGCATCTTTCTTTTACGAAAGAAGTCTCGGGAACTGATCTAGGTAGGTCTTGCCTTTCATCGATCTGCCATCGATATCTTGCGCCTAAGAACGAAAGAGCACCCGGACCCTGCTATTTCAGATAGTCAAGAGCATCTCTCTCTCTAAGTTTTCATCCAGTGCCTTCATCTTGCGGTTCAACAGATCTACATGCATCACTCGCTTTGCACGCGATCTGTTCTTACCGTCGGCGCGTCGTCCTTCGTACCGGGTTTGGATTAGCTTTTGGATTGTCTGAGTCCGGTTCCAGGCAGGTTGCAATCATAACTGACTTACAAGATACATCACACAGATCTTCATTATGCGAATTTCAACCCTTTCCATCGCAGTCTTCGTCGGTATCGTAACGGCCAACATAAAATTTCACTGGGTACAGCCGACATGCAATTACTCATCGGTAGAGCATAGCTCGTGTCTGCGCGGTCAGCGGTGCACCGAAACAAACATGTGAGCGATCCCCTTCGTTTAGGAACCAATCTAAATTACGAAATAGCTGCAAAGCGGTTCTTGCAACCGAAGACCTCTACCCTCGATCGTTTCGACGTGACGTAGCTATACTAGAAGAGCGAGGCGACCAAAGATGCGGACCGAACTATGGGAACACGTTGTGTCTCGGACCTCTCGCGTGCTGTAGTGAATACGGATGGGTAAAACATATCCACTGTAGTATGGGCTCACAATGGCTAATCATGGGTAGTGCGGAAGTACTCCAGCTCACTGTGGAAAGGGCTGTTCGTCGGGGTGTAGATCAATACCCGTCAATAAGGCCCCTGCGGTCCCTAGCGCTTCAGTTGCTTCCCCGAGGCTAGATGGTCGTTGTGGCTCAGGCTTTGGTGGAGCGGTTTGCGATCCCAATAAACCCGAAGGTAGATGCTGCAGGTGAGTTGGAAATCCAAGATCTAAGGCGCATAGTAACACTGTGTAGTCAATACGGATACTGCGGAAGCACTGATGATTACTGTTTGCCTGCAAATGGTTGTCAGAGCGACTGCAGCACCACAACCGTCCCAACTTCTGTTAGCAAAGTTGCCGAGCCTTCTTCAAGCCCCCCGCCTGGACAATGCGGAAAGGATTTCGGCGGAGCGACTTGTGACCCAAATGGAGAATACGGAGGCTGCTGTTCACAGTATGGGTGAGTGATATGATACCTTAGCTATTCGCTTTCGCTTATTGATGTTTTCTAGATACTGCGGCACCACTCCGGATCATTGCGGCGTGGGGTGCCAGAGTGGATGCACACCTCCTGTCTCTAGCACTCCCCCCTCAGTAACCACATCCGGTGAACCAGTTCTTGGCAAGCCATCGTCAACCATCTCCGCGAATCCCTCTGCTACTGGGAAGCCTACTACTGATGGTTCTTGTGGTGTCAACTTCGGCGGCACTGTCTGCGGAGATTGGAACCAAGGAGCATGTTGTTCAATGTATGGCTATTGTGGGAACACGACCGCACATTGCGGTGACGGCTGTCAGTCTGGACCTTGTCTTGGAGGCCCCGTGGTCCCCGCCCCTGGACCGAGCCCCGCACCTGCGAACCCTAATCCCGGATCTTTTAAAGTGGTTGGAAAGTCTGGCGTGCCTGCTATGCATGCTGGTCTCTTACCCAATGGCCGTGTCGTCTTCCTAGATAAGGTCGAAAATTTCACCGATCTCAAGCTACCCAATGGCCAATTCGCGTACTCCTCGGAGTTCAATCCTCAAGATAACTCTGTTGTCCCTCTAGCCTACAAAACGAACGCATTTTGTGCTGGCGGTATCTTTCTGGCGGACGGACAGTTTCTTGCACTTGGTGGCAATGCTCCCTTGGCTTGGATGGATCCGACTGTTGGCGACGGCTTCACGGGCATCCGCTACCTCAATAGGTCGGCAACAGATGATTCGCTCAATGGAAAGGACTGGAATGAGCCTGGAAATAAGCTTAATACGGCAAGATGGTATCCATCGGCGCAAATCATGCCGGATGGTACTATATTTGTCGCATCAGGCAGCCTGAACGGCCTCGATCCCAGTGTCAAAGCGAACAACAATCCCACGTACGAGATTCTTGATCGTTCAGGTATCTCAAACGGCAACAGTATCTCCATGGATATTCTCGTGAAGACCCAACCCTACTACATGTATCCCTTCATGCATCTGCTAAATGATGGCTCACTATTTGTGTTTGTTTCCAAGTCATCGGAGCTTTTCAACGTTTCAACTGGCAAGACCATCCGCAATTTTGCTGACCTGCCCGGAGACTTCCGCACATACCCCAACACTGGTGGCTCGGTCCTCTTGCCACTATCCAGCGACTCTCAGTGGAATCCAGACGTTATTATTTGCGGCGGTGGAGCCTACCAGGACATCACCTCTCCAACGGATCCCTCTTGCGGACGTATACGACCGCTTGATACCAACCCATCCTGGGAGATGGACAGCATGCCCGAAGGCCGAGGTATGGTCGAAGGCACATTGCTTCCGGACGGTACAGTAATCTTCTTGAACGGATGCAACAAAGGAGCCCAAGGTTTTGGTCTCGCAGCCGGGCCAACCTTTGAGGCTCTCATTTACGATCCGGCTAAAAGCCTCGGCCAACGCTGGACAACTGGCGCAAGTACTGACATACCACGTCTGTATCACTCGGTCGCCTTACTACTCCTCGATGGCACCCTCATGATTGCCGGATCAAACCCAGTCGAGCAACCTGTGCTTTCGTCGTCGCCACAAATCCCTTTTATCACCGAATTCCGAGTTGAGATATACACACCTCCGTACTTGCAAGGAGATGCTGCTAAAAGGCGCCCCACAGGTGTCAAATTGACATCCACGACTCTCCAGGCGGATGGGTCATCGTTTGGGATCCAGTTCAATGCACCCACGAATGCGAAGGGTGTCAAAGTTGCACTTTACCATGGTGGATTTGTGACACACTCAGTACACATGGGTCACCGAATGGCTTTTCTCGACAGCACCGGATTCAAAGCTGGGGCTTCAGCGCAACAACTGACCGTCAATATGCCACCCACTCGAAACATTGCGCCGCCTGGGCCATACGTGGTCTATGTGTTGGTGGACGGAGTCCCTGCCATTGGGCAGTTTGTTCAAGTCTCGTAAGCCAAGAGCTTACATGATTCATTGCTATTCTTACACCTTTGTTGGAGACAAATATGCTGAATGATATTGCCAGGGTTTGCTCAGCGGCACGCAGTAGAAGACTCAGCCCTTCATACCGCGGAGTTTTTTGGACTGTTGGTTTTCACATGTTTTGGAGTCTGTACATTTGGACATTGGATCCATCGATCTGGCTTTTGGACGAGTTGGGTTGAGGGTGGGTTGTAGAAAACGATATGCAGTAGGGAGAGAGACATAATTTGTGAGGAGCATACCTAATGCAGTAGGATTAATAATGCCACGCACGAACCGTTACCAACAGCAAGATACTTATCTATCATCCTGCCCTAATACAAGATTCAACAGTTGGTCATCGTGCCTTAGATCCTCGCTAACTTCGAGCTTGATCCAGTTGGACAATAAGGCGGCCAATATGAATCAATATGTCCCATATCCAAGCGGCAACATCAGTGCTTGTTACTTGAGCTCTTTATACTCATCTCTCGGCTTCTTATTGAGTAGTCTTTGAGATGGAGGGAGTGTTGCGACGCTCACGTGGTCACCTTGGCGGACTTAGGGGATAGCTTATTTCAACCTCAACATGCGTCATTCCATCTCATCTCTCCTATCACTCCCATCTCTCCCTTCGCTCGCCTCACCATTCTCATCCAGTGTAACTCTTCTCAGAGACTTCTCTGTCAGTACGCACACTACGCTCACGTCACTGAAACTCAGGATGGGTGCCTGGGGCTTCAACTTCCTCGAGTCCGACTATGACTACGACATCGCAGCCGACCTCGCCGACGAAGCTGGCGTCGAGGACCTTATGTTTCCCGATGACCCCGCCGTCACTGTTGACAAGCTCAATGACGGCCTGCTCAAGGCGATGTTCGACAGACGCCAGAAGATGCGCCCGCAGCCGCGGTACGAGATCGTGATGCTTGCAGTCCTCGCCATGAAATTGGGTTGCACCATCGAGGAGTCTCATATCAAGCTCATCAAGCGTGTGTATCGTCGTTGCGAGGAAGGCGGAATGGGTGATGAGAAGGTGGCCAGAATGAAGCAGGCGCTGAGCAAGTACACCGCTGGACAGCCGCACAACTTCGGCGACAAGGGCCTTCTTGAAACCATGAACCGCCTCGGTGATGAAGACACACGTCAGCAGAATGAAAAGAAAGGAGGGGCCTCTACTGAAAAGGAGAAAGAACCCTACAGAGATGTAGACTCCGATGGTGGCGAGCAGATTGCTGTGCAGGCGGCGGGCAAGGCGAAGAAGCCCCGGCAGAACGACGAAGGAGTTGCCTTGAAGAAGGGTACAAAGAGAAGCCACAGTGAAGCCGATACTGCGGATGTTGAGGACGTTGTGAGGGAGCCAAAGATACTCAGGTATGCGACAGTTTGCTCACTACTTCCCATTATCTGACGCCCGAGGACAAGCATGTTCGATGACCTCCCTCCTATTTCGTATTCAGTCCCTATTCTCAATCAGCCTGCCATGCAATCACGACCTATACTTCCCTACCACCCTATGGGGTTCTATCCCGACCACTCTCTTGTTCAAAACTACCCCTACTCAGCCCCAAATCCATACTCAACTCCGAATCCATACTCAACTCCAAATCCATACCCTATGCAATGCACCTGCCCTATTCATTGCCCGATGTGGAACTCTATGTATCAGGCTCATCAGCAGTTCCGCGTCCTTGGTAGCTCTGTCTACTCGCAGCCTTCCATGCCTGCTTTCATGCTCTGGCCACGCCCTTCTCTGACATATGATGGCAGAACTCAGAGCCCTAATGGCCTGGCTTACGACAGCCGTGCTGGCGCTCAGACCATCGGAGGCTCGAACTCGTACCAGGCCTCGAACTCTTACCATTGAAGTTCGACGGTCCTCCGACTGTGAGAGAGACCTTCCTCACCTGTGGTCATAATCTGGGAACCACTCTAAAGACTCAACGGGAGTCTAATACGATTTAACACGACGCATCTTATGGGTACGAACTTTCCCCGTTCTCCTTTACTATGCTGACCATTGGAAACGCAGATATGTATAGTTTCTGTTCATGCCGAGCGGCCACGATCGTGGGTCCATTCACGACGGAAACAAATGTACGATATACTTATTTCGTGATACTCGTCACGCGCTATCATGTGGAAAATCTGTCGGTATTCTCTCAGAAGGTTGTCGAGCAAGTTGCGGAGTGGAAATACTGGTGCTTCTTACATCGTGTTCATCCATGTAACACGGCCTGGCGAAGGTCAATGTAGTGTGGCCCAAAAGTCGACTCCGCTAAGGAGAAATACAAATTAAAGGCTTGAAGAAGCAAAATATCCTACAACACTGTTCGACACTCTGTGGCGTGCTTCAAGATTGATGAGGGGGGGAGAATGATACTCAGTTCAAGGTAAGTCAAGTCAACGAAGAATGGCTCAGACGCGATGGATTGAGTCGTTGACATATTACCAAAGCAAGTGCAAGCGGCAGTGCTTCAATAATCTATACCCACAGCTTTGTTGATGACATCCAGCATTGCCGTAACTTTCTCCTCTTCGAGTCTGCGCCCAATGACGGTAAGCCCGACCAAAGCATTCTCGTGGTTTTCTGGCTTCCCGTCTTTCCAAGAAACTTGTGTCAGTTTTGCACTGGTATCTCGCGAGCGTAATGAGGCGACTCACAGTACTTCCACACCTTCTCATCAGTATCTGAGATTGGTTTCCAGTCTGCTGGTATCACGTCCTTCTTCAGATTGACCTGAGTGACCGGGAAGACACCAGTAGTCAGGTCCAGGAGAGGGGATAACGCGCCCCAATGGTGCTGAAGATGTTAGCTATCCATCGATCCCAGTCGTCGACCTGCTACTTACTGGATACCCGGCATCGTGTCTGGGCGCAGGAAACGGTGTGCTTGGCATAATGAGCCCGTCTATTGGTCTTCCGGTCCCAGTTTCCGATGCTGTAGCTTGCCATTTTTCAAGCCACCGCTGTGCAAGCAGAGCCCTTTTATGTTGATTCTGCCAGGTGTCAAAAACGCTTTGTTTCTCTACTTCCGCAGTGTGGCCTAGCCAAGACTCGAGTTGCGGATGTAGAGGCTCTCCCGAGACATCCGTGTCGCGTTGGAATTCCTCTCCAGAGTCAGCCTCCCACATCTTGGAGATGATATCTGCCGCTTCTATATGCTCAGAGGGAATGAAGTCAATGAATGAATGGCCTGCAGCGATGAGTTTTGCTTTGGTGAGCTCCATGGCTCGCATGAGAGGAGGAGTGGGCATCACAGTTCCGTCCCCCATTCCAAAACCAAAGCAGAGCTTTTCGGGTAGCTTCTCGTCATCTGACCTCCATGGTATGGGCAGAGTCTGAGGATCGAGTAACCATGGCGTCTGGCTTGCGACTGCAGACATGAAAAGGCGAATATCAGAGACTGAACGGCACATTGGCCCTGCACAAGATCGCACTGCTTCTTGGCCGAGGTACGTGTTGACGGCGTTTTGGTATGAGACTCGTCCATGAGATGGTCTCATCGCAGTCAAGCCTGTAAACGATGAGGGATGGCGGATGCTGCCTCCGATATCCGTCCCAACACCCATGAAACTTCCCCGGAATGACACGAGGCAAGACTCACCCCCCGAAGATCCGCCAGAAGTCAGCTCTCTATTCCGGGGGTTCTTTGTACGACCAAAAACGTTGTTCACGGATTCTCCCATCATCAGCGTAGCTGGAACGTTCGTCTTGACGTATAAAATCGCTCCAGCTTGGACAAGGACCGTCACCAGCGTTGAGTCTGAGGTAGCCGGTTTCTCGGCGTACGAAACATAGCCGATCGTCGAATCCAGCCCCTTGATATTGAATTGGTCCTAGTAGGTACACAGCATTAGCAAAAGGGCTTTCCATCTAGTTGCAATTGAACGTACCTTCAGACTTATCGGGAGCCCGTGCAGTGGCCCAATCGTCTTTCCATCCCGCTTGAATATCTCGTCTAGCTCTTTCGCTCGTGCGATGGCTTCTTCGAAGTATATTTCGGTGATGCAATTCAACAACTGCTGCGCGACTGCGGCGCGCTTGCAGACGGCCTCGGTGACCTCCAGAGCTGACCATTCTCCCGACGCGATCTTAGAGACGGCTGTGGACGCCGTGGACTCGGTCACAAGCAGCTCCCTATCCGTGAAGAAGCCGGAGGTCTTTGGAAAATCGTGGACGTCGAGGACATCGGGCTTTGGAAGGAGAGAGGTTGGTATCCGCCATTGCGGGGGTATCTTGGAATCGCGTTCTTGTTGTTTGCGAGCGGCAATGGCTTCCCAGGATTCTGATACGGCCATGATCTGTTAGATTCGTTCCGAAACGCGAGGAGGGGAGAGCTGTGGAAAGAGTCACACCTTATCACAGCATCCATGGGCGCATCAAGTAGCCCCTCATCCGCCCCCCTCATCAACACTGGCCCTACTGACTCTAGACAAGCTAAGAAGAGGAACGGCAGCTTTCATCCCGAGTCCAGCGAATGGTAGTAGGTAGGGAGTGGAAGGATCCTGAAGTCTGGAGTATCGATAAGCATGACCAACCCCTGTCCCCGATGGATCTCTTCCGACGATACCGTTTCCACGGCCCGAAACATCATCCAAGATGCAGGTTATTATTGTGAAATGCGATGGATTTATTGCCGGTTTTGTTATCAGTAGAACTGTATTGCCGGACGATTGCCACTGTAATTGCACGTTGAATTAGAGAGACTTTACAGGAAGAACTGCCAGTCGCTTTCACCAGCCTCATATATGTCTCGTGTAAGTAGCTTTCCTATTTCATCAATATTCATCTCAAGGAGCTCGTGCTTCGTTCATATATGCATCGGGGCAAGATTTATAGCAAAGAACTTGGATCTTGCTGGGATGGCGATTGCCATGATACAGTCTCAAAGCCAGGCTCTGCACTGCGTCCTCCAAAGATACTCCCGCATGTGTCTTCAACTACATCGAACATCCAAAGATCATATCCTCAAGTATTCGACCGAAAGTCAGTCTCCACTGATCGAAAATGCAGCGGCACTGTGAATCTCCGATGGTGCTGGTATCCCACCTGCCTCTTCTGCAGCTGATCCTTGCCTTGTTGTGGTTCGTACCTGCAGCTATCCCTGGCCTCAAGAGCGGAGTACATCCTCCTTTGCAACCGTAATACCGAGCACGCCACTTTCAACGCTGGTTTACGGCAGAAAAGCTAGGCCGGCCGACAAGACTTGTGGTGATACATTTGACGCTCCCAAGCGTCCTTCCAGGATCTCCAAATCTGCTGCCAGCACTTGTGCTAGCATCCTACTTACCTGCCCAGCATGAGGTCGCGGCTACTCCGGAAGGCATTGTCTCTCTCATACCTCGTTGCGGTGACTCTTGCTACAGATCCAATCGTTAAGGTGATCAATGGCTCGTATTCTGGTCTGTTTCTACCTGAATTCAAGCAGGAACTTTTCCTGGGCATTCCATATGCCCAAGACACTGGCGGACAAAATCGGTTTCTGATTCCCCAGGGACTGAACGAGTCGTGGGAAGGAGTTCGGGCTGCTAAGCAGTACGGAAATGCCTGTCCTGATAATGACCTGGCGTCTGATGGGGTTTATGGAATGAGCGAGGATTGTCTTAGTATCAATATCGTGAAGCCGGCTGGATTGAAAGGATATGAGAAGCTGCCAGTAGTGCTCTGGATCCATGGTGGAAGGTCAGTTCTTTTTCCGATGATTTCCAACTCAAAATATCATCTCGGGTCGTAAGAATGCATTGAGACTGGCCCTTTCTCTCAGCGTCAAATAAACTATGAAGGAGCTCTTTACTAATGAGTCACATGTATGCAGCTATCAAGTGGGAACTAGCGGTATTCCGAACTACAATCTCACATACCTGGTTCAAAGATCCGTGGAGATCGGAAAGCCTATTATTGGCGCTTCTATAAACTATCGGAAGGGTGGTTGGGGTATGCTATATAGTATTGAAGTACAGGTAAGGGACCTCTTCTTGCCTCTATCAAATAGTGCTGATCTAGATCTAGGGCTCTGGAAACACCAATCTGGCTCTTCGAGACATGCGAAAGGGCTTAGCCTGGATTTCCGAGAACATAGCAGCGTTTGGTGGAGACAAAGACAGCGTAACCATATGGGGAGAATCGGCTGGCTCGTTTGCAATTGTATGTGAACTTCGCTCATCGTCACCAATGTGTATCTAGTGAACTCTGCTCATGTGGTTTTCTAGGGCCAACTCCTCCTAAGCTATGGAGGTCAAACTTCAGGCCTCTTCCACCGCTCCATTCAGGAATCTGGTAGTGCGACTACCGCCTGGTACAACGGCTCTTCATGGTACCAACCAATCTATAACACACTCGTATCCCAAGTAAACTGCTCTGAGGCCATCGACACGTTAGCCTGTCTGCGCACTATTCCGTACGAAACTATATACCCTTTCTTGGACAGCTCCAAAGTTGGCGGCCCCGGCTTCTATCCCACCGTCGACGGCGACATAATCCCCAACTACCCAACCGAGCTCCTGCAGTCTGGCCGCTTCGCCCATATCCCGCATCTCTACGGAACTAACAGCGATGAGGGTACCGACAACGCCCCAGCCGACGGCGTCATCAACACGGACGACGATGTCTACTCCTACCTTCTCAACAGCACAGGGTTCGACTTCCCGCCCTCCACTGTCCGCGAGATTATGCGACTCTACCCAGACGACCCTGCTCTCGGTATTCCGCTCAACACGGGCGCCGAGCGCTTCGCAGACAAGGGGTATCAATACAAGCGGATCGCCGCCATTCTCGGTGATGCATTCTACCATGCAACGCGTCTCAGTGATGCCCGCAACTACGCAAAGTACAGCCCTACGTACATCTACCGATTCAACACTCGCGCCTTCGTCAACAGCACGAACGCGACGTATCTCGATCTTACGGGGAGCTTGGCACCCGCCTACAAGGGCGTTGCGCACTTCAGCGAGGTAGCGTTCGTGATGGCGAATCCGCAGTTTGTCGGGCCGTGGCCGGAGCACAAGGAGTTGAGTGATCAGATGAGCGCGCAGTGGGTCAATTTTATCAATGGTGGGAGTCCGAATGCGGAAGGGTTGCCTAAATGGCCGAAGTATAGTGATGGGAAGAGGGGGTTGAATTTAGTGCTGCAGACGAAGCAGCAAGGGGGTAGTTATGTGGAAGAAGATACATATCGGTTGGCTGGGAGAGAGTATTTGACTAAGTGGGCGAGAAGGAGGCATGTTTAGGGGGTAAGGGAGGAGATCTAGACCTTACGTTCAGGATGCTTCACTGATCACGATTCTCGACGCTAGCAACTCTGAGCGTGCTGTAGAGGTTGTACATTTAGATAGGCAAGGGCTTGTGGGCTCATGAAGTACCCAGGTACTGCTGATTTACATGAATTACCTCGTCTCTAAGAGACAGCAGAGTTTCACCGTATCTGAGTTTCACAGTGAAGATGAATTAGTTACAAGCGTTACGTCAGGTTGAATGTCTCTAAGAAGTAAGCTTCGGAACGCTCCATTTTACAGGATTTAGTGCAAATATATACACAAATTTAGGTTACTTGAGCTCTTCACTCTTTTCGTCTTATACCTCCTCTGTTTAGATCTGTTCGTTGACGAACAACCCGGCCATCCCCATACCAGTACCAATACACATGCTGGTGAGCAAGATCTTCTTCTTCTGCCTCCTGGCTTCACTGAGACCGGTCACTATCTGCCGTGCGCCTGTACATCCCAGGGGGTGTCCTAGTGCAATTGCGCCACCTCTCACATTCATCTTGGCTGGGTCGATCTTCAGGGTGTTGACACAGTACACGGCCATGCTGGCAAAAGCTTCGTTCAGCTCGATGAGGTCGACGTCAGCAAGGGTGATGTTGAACTTCGTCAACAGCTTGGGAATGGCAATGGAGGGCCCAATGCCCATAATCCGTGGGGCGAGACCAGCTACCGTGGCGCCGACGTATTTGGCTAGGATGGGTTGACCAAGCTCCTCAGCCTTGGAGCGCTTCATGAGCAGCACAGCGGCCGCGCCATCGGTTACTTGGGACGAGTTGCCACCAGTACTACGGTCGCCATGCGGAAGGAAAGCAGGACGGATCTTGTTCAGCGCCTCGAACGTGGTTCCCCACCGAGGACCCTCGTCTTTTGTGAGAGTGATGGTCTTCTCCTCGCCCGTCTTGGGGTCCTTGACCTTGACAGAAATGGGCGCAATCTCGTCGTCAAACCAGCCCGCTTTTTGGGCTACCTCTGCTCGCCTGTATGACTCCGTGGCGTACCTGTCTTGCGCCTCGCGGCTGATGTCGAAATCCTTTCCTACATTCTCTGAGGTTTGTCCCATGGGCTGCATACAGTCGCACGCCTCCTGGTTCTGCAATATCTCGTCGTAGTAGGGTCGCTCGAGGCGGTCGCCACCCGTGGTCATGTGTTCCGCGCCTAATGCAAGCCCGACGCTGATGCTACCGGTGGAGATCTGGTTCGCAATGTCCTGTACAGCTTTCAAGCCGGAACTGCAAAAACGATTGACGGAGGAGCCGGCGGTGGTATTAGGGAAGCCTGCACCGAGCATTGCGGCGCGGACGTAGTAGGCTGCTTTAGCGTCGGAGACCTGTTGGAAGATGCCATTAGCTTTCGTTCAAGCAACAGTCTCGAGCTTGCTGGGGACATTGGCAAGGGTGAGGAAGCGTACATTGCCCAAACAGATATCCTCCACCAACGCCGGATCTATCTTTGACTTCGAGACCACTTCCTTGAGAAGCTTATACACCAGGCCGTCCAGCGGCGTGTCCTTCAAGCCACCCTTGCCAGCCTTCGTGAGGGGTGTCCGGATCGCAAGCGTAATGACTATATCATCGGCATTCTTGGTGGTTCTGAGGACTGTCAGTATATGTATATATTGAACTTGCGTATAGAACCTCTTCAATTTCGGTGAATAATGCGGGGAAGAGCTCCGCGGATGGAGCTGGCTTAGCTTACATGGTGGAGAGGCCGCTTCTGCTGGGTGTGATGTGCGAGAGAATGGAGCTGAGTCGTTCGGCCATGATGAATGGAGCGTTATAGAGGATACTGAGGTTGCAATGGCGGCGAGGGTGTCAGAAAGGAGTGATGGCGGATGAGCTAGGAATCGGGATCTTAAACTCGAGGGTGCCTCGGCGCCTCGGTATCTTCCCCACAGACGACTACGTACTGCTGCAACTTTTGGAGGCCATACCCACGGCAAACTACTCGTGAGATAACTAATCCGAACTTGCGATCCGCCAACGGACCGAGAGTCGGCACTTCTGAAGCGCCATTTTGCTGGAGGTACTGGAAGTATACTGGAAGTATAAGACCGGGGTAGGGTCGTGCGGAATTATCTTCCGGCCTAGGCTCGACATTTTTTAAATGAAGCCATGTTCGTCAGCTCAAAGTAAGCCCAGTCCTTGTTGATAGTTTCTGAAGAGTAGGACCATTAAATTCTAGCCGTGAGAAGGATGCTTAAAGCTCAACGTGGCCTAGACATAGATAATAACATTACAAAGCAACGGGTATTTTACGCTACCCCGTGGAAAACAGTTTCTTCTTCAGAAAAATCAAGCTTGTATCCTCAAATTCTAATCAGGACGTCAGACATGCATATGGTATCAGACAAGAACAACAAAGCAAGCCGGAGGCATATATTTCGGGTAGATTCTTTGCTCCGATGAGGACGTAAAGCAACTGCAAGCGTTCTATCGAAGTGTGGACACCCTATGCGAGCCATAGGTAATTGCCGACGAAGACATTGTTAGATGACCAAAGTATATCTCCTATGAACAGAAATTCCTCCTTATAGCTACACAGCAAGAAAGCCCTGAAGATTTGTGGACTACTTAAGTCACAATGCAGAGCTCTCGGGATATAAACCCTCTCGCGAAACCTTGATGACAACCACAAATTCTAGATTATCTCTTGCATCAAGAACTTTTTGTCTTCTTCTCTGAAAACTCTCAGAGACAGCATTCCAAAACTCTTAAACTTCGCAGTCTCGTGTAGTCCCATCCTACACCCACTGATCTCTCTTTCGATCATTCATCTTTCTTCAGCTCCAACGCAAACCTTGCAACCTACCATGGCTTTTATCACTCCAAGCCCAATAGTGTCGAAGCAACCCATTACCCCAGGAGCAACTGTCAATGCACTTCTAGAACGAGCTCTTCCGGCTTGGACTCCGACTCCCACAGGGGCACCTCCAGCCGCATCGTGGGTGCCCACTCTCTCGACAACGTCCGCATCCATTAAGCATGATACCAAGGTGGGTATACTTGTGGCTATAGCCATAGTGGGGATCTTCGTGGGCGTACTTGCCATCTTGACCCTTGGCTTCGCCATCTCGAAAGTATTCAGGAAGACGAAGCGAGCACCTGGTGTCGAAGATGTCGAAGTCCGAGCCGCTAATTGGAGGCCGGGAGATGATTCTGATGCAAAAATCACTAAAACTCAGGCGAGTCACCAACCTACCCGAACCAGCAACCTTGCCGCTGCCGCTCGGGTGACTGACAGCCGGCGGTAGCACCCCGAACCACCTGGCTACGAACTGAGTAACTTTAACAAGATAACACCCTTCGCCTTCTTAGAGTTCTAGAAACGAGCCGTCAGTGGTATATCGGAGGCTCGATGGTTCAATTAAGCTGATAGTAGGCTCTCCACGACTCCACAAAGGTGCATTACAGATATCCAGTTGATATCAGCACTCGCTCAAGGTAAACGATAGATCCCAATTCTCATAACATACATCCCCATGCAACTTAAAACACTGATACTGTGACATGAGCAACTATTGCTTGATGCAGGACTTCTGTGATAATCGAAACTCGCCAACAGTCGACGATACACGTGACCCGCTTTCTCTTCATACGCTAGAGACTAGTATTTTGTGGCGCGCGTTGCGACTTTCTTCATCAATAGCTAATGAGAGTGCATTGTGAACGCGAAACATTGTTCGCTCGCCTGACCTGGTGTGAATAAAGAAACCTGCAAAAGTTCGTCGAGTTGTGAAAACGCAATTCAATTCTCTTGGACATATATATCACTCAAGGAATGTCAGCTAAGTTACCTCATCAGTTCTGTGCTCCAAAAGCTTTCGAAACCCCCAGGTACGAGCACACGCAGTCTCTCCCAAACTCTTTGGACCTGAAAAATCCACCACAAGACTCCCGTCTCAAGGCTGAATCCTCAGACCCAAACCCTTCTGCTCTTCCAGATGGCAGACCAATCATCTTGTGTGCCATCTTGTGCGCCATCGCTAGCTTTGGTGCTAGCTCCTTCGCCTGATAGTCCCAATCAACAGGTAAATGGTGCTACAAGCAGCGCCAATGATATCGAGGCATGGGCGGCTGATGTACCCTTCAGTAGACCGCAACCGGCTCAACAAACCACTGCTCGAGCTAGCAACCTGGCTGAAGCTGCTCTAGTGACCGACCCTGGGCAGCAAGCTCCTGCCTGGGTTGAGGGATCGGGTGGGAGTGCGTGCTTTCTACTCACTCGTCCACCACCAACCTACCATCCCAAGTAAGAGACCAGGCAGATTCTCGGCGAGAAGCTGAGTTAGAATGCGGGCTCTATGTGAGCCGCTCCAGTACTCATTTGCTAGCAATGAGTAAATAGAGGTTATCAAAATGGTAGCCGCACTTAGGTAAGATAAGCAATAGATCCCAGTCTCCTATGATACTTCAGCTACAGTACTAAATTTGATTTTTTTGGCCTTCAAGAATGGTTATTGATGTCGAGACTCGATGCGCAGAGAGTTATTTTGAGGATGATCCCACGGACAACAGTGTTCGAAAAGGATAATACGGAGTGCGACATTGTGAAATTACAAAGCTGCGGTGCCTAAGGGGAAATTAGAACACTTTCGCCTATGCACATCAGGGGACGGCATTGTTTGTACAAACACACAAAGGATATTGTCAAAGCCTTTCCATAAGTACACATAAAGAGTCACTAGCCCCGAGAGGTTGATTGCTTACCACGACATTTTATCTGCTTGCAACATAAGAAAAAAATTCCCTTCCGCTTCGCAAGCTTTTCCATACGGGTCAGGCAGTCAGTACTCCACTTCTTTAAGCAGTCAGAAACAGTATTCATGCCTCCAATGCAATCTCTCGTCGGGCGTGCTGACGAGCCAGCACCTACAAACATTCCGTCATGTTGGAAAACGGGAGTGATCTTTCCGTGCACAGTCTCGAAGTCCTTCTTCTCAGGGGTGCCTACTCCTGAAACCTACAAGACTCCTGACCCTCTTGATACAAAGAAAGTGGTAGCAATCCTTGTACCATCTGCGCTAGGATTCGCGGTACTGTTCGCATTGAGCATAGTGCTATGCCGATGCAGAACGAGGAATAATGCTCCGAGGGAGGAGGAGGCTGGGGCTAGGACCCTGCACCATCGACGGAGGGGCCCAGACGCACCTCCGCTGGCCATAGTAACGCAGGTATCACGCGGAGCTCAGCAGGCGAGAAGAGAACCCCCTCCTCGTCTCCAAGCAAGGCAGCAATCGCCCAAAGAGTACAACATAGTAGGTAAGGAAGAGACAAATCCCATTAGAGAAGGGTGGTTCAAACCAAAAGAAGACGACGAAGCACGATCTCAAGCTCCGCAAAGGCCTGCATTGCCATGGGAAAGGCCCGATCTCTCACATATGGCGAGGGGACCGAGAAGAATGGTGATGAATTTGGCCGAACCGGCGAAGCCTCCTCGTGTGTACCTGAAGACGGGAATGCATCCAAACTTGGAGTTTAACGAAGAGAACGCGTGGGCTTTTACACCGATCCCGCCTAGATCATCACCTATCGAGAATTCTTTGAAGGCACGAAGTCCGCCGACGCCTCCACTTCCACCACGGAAGGTAGTACAGGTTAGGCGCCACTGTCATCCGGAGACCAAATATGGCCCTGATACTGCATGGGCATTTGAGCTGCGGACTTAGGTTTGCTTTCTGATCTAGATCAGTGATATGATCACTTCGGATCATGTTGCTGGCTGAGTTACTTCTTCTAAATACCCTATTCGCTGGCTCGATAGAAGTTAGAAATGAGAATCGACTCACATTTCCCCGCGATAGCGAATACGTAACTCAGAATCTCAAAAATATCTCTCGATCCGAAGACCAGCTAACTACTTCATATGCCATTTGTAAGTGATGTTGGACATGGCGTGTTTCATGCAACGACTTCGCCTTCGTCTCTAAATTCGAAGTCCTCGATCAAAACTAATGGCATTGCATTCGATTGATAGCTGTTTTCTGAAAGCTTATGAATAGCTTCAAATAGTATCGTTGCTTTTCACTTGCAGAGTTCAGGCGATTCGATCTACCTTGCTTCCGAGCAGTAGCTTTGGGCGCCACTAAACAATGCCTGTCTCCCCCACTCGTGGTAGGTCAAATTGCGCGAAGCGCCTGGTCAATAAAAACATGTCTTCGATAACAACCTAGCATACTCTAGAACCCAAAGAGAAAACCTTTGTGTGCTGGACCAATAGGAGCGCACAAAAACCTAAACATTGTAAGACCAGCATTGTATGGGCACGGAATCCGAATTCGGTATATATACGGGAATGTCCGCGTTTTCTACGACAAAAGCATCAGACTAAAGCAGCCCTGAGATTGAGAATCCACTCACTCTGATCTTAAAGACTTTCCATATCACTTGTCAATCGCCTTCTGATGACCACATTTCCCCTTCCAGGAACCTTCTCCGCGCATACCTCCCAAAGGCTATCCGGGGTCTTGACTAAAAGTCTTGACCCTTCCAAAGCAAGTCAGATGTCCGTTTCAACCATCACTACAACGGCGACTGTTACCCAGACCGTGACCGGCGAACGTCCATCGGGTGGCTACCCAAACCCAGCCTTCCCAATCGTCGCGCTCATATGTCTCTCTCTGCTCTTCATCTTCATGACTGTGTTCCTTATCTTGATGATCTACACAACTTACAGAGACGGTACTTGCCAGAAGTGCAAGAACCAGAGCAACCGGGACCGTAAGCGCGAGCCTTCACCGCCGCAGCCATGCGAGGGCTCAGAGGGCATTGAAATGACTAACCTGTCCTTGAGGCAGCAGGAGGAAGGCGTGCCTGGTCATCACATCCCTTCGCAGCCGCCACGACTGCCGGAGTTCGATCACTCCAGTCCATGGAATCACTTCACTCGGCAGCCTCCCTCTCAACCTTCGGGTCGTCGTTTGACCAAACCAATACTGGGACCCCTTTCGCGCTAGTTGTCCGAAAAGTCAGCACTGGTCTGGTAGGGACTTTGTAAGTACCTGCAAGGCTGTTTAGGCTCTCTGACCTAGATTCTCTTAGAGGACATTTGCAAAAACTAAGCCTTTCGTTATCTCCCTATCTTGAATATACATCAATGAATTCATCTCCCATCCAATTATCACATATGTATCTGTGAATCTTCGAAAAGACTTTCCCTTCATCGCGACGTTTGCATATTCGTTTGCAAGGCAGTCGTCATTTTCGCTCGTGACTGTACTTTGGCCATCTTCAACCTTCACCGACGTGGCTATCAAAAGCGTACGATCTAGTAACGTCACCTACCAACACAGTATCTCCTACGTATACCTGCACGCATTTACTTATACGAAAGTGAAGTTTTTTAACCATGCTGATGCAGTCCTTAAGAATCATGAAAATCCCTAGCGCGGAGAGGTCAAGCTTCCTGCCTTGTCGGTATCATCGCCGCTAGCGGAATCTTCGCCAGACCTGCCCAATTTATACCATTATCTGCATCAAGCATAACCTGAAATATACCATCCCAATTCCAGTACACCTTTACAATGGCACCCGCCAGAGGTGCGATCACTGCCTCACCTCCTCTTCTCCGACGCGGAGACGAGAAATATTCCTACGATCTACCCCCCAGATTCTTCACCGCCATCTTCTTTATGATCGGATTTATCCTCCTCTTTCTAGTCATCGCTACCATGATGCTTTGCAGCCGCGCTGATTGGATGAGCAACCCAAGACGCGGACAACGGATTGGGTGGCGGTGGCGGTGGCCGGGTTCGCGACATCTTGCTGGTGCAGATCCGACAGGGCGCTCGCAGAGTGTGGAGTTGGGGAATATACATACCAGAACAGAGGGGAACCGTGGCGCTGGAAGCTCGTGGGATTCCCTGAATAGGATGTTGTGGCAGTCGCATGCAGTCGCGGGACGTGAGGCGCAGACGCCAGAGAGAGCTTATGATCGGTCGGCGCCGCTGAGAGAAGGAAATGAAAATGGAGTCGGAGTTTGGACGGGGGCGGAGAGGCAGGTCGTGCGATGAGGGACACATCCGCCGTTGAAACGATGATAGCCTGTAAAGTGTCGGCTGGACCAATTAGACCTGACTGGGACATAAAGAATTTTATCCTATGGAACACCAAGCACGGAAGGCGGAGAGAGGAGTTGAAATTCAAAACACGGTCGATTTTTCGTTGCAGACAGAAAGAATGTCGAAAACGAGAACGAGCTAATCCTAGCCACTCAGTTCGACCTATAGGTCACCTGTATCAACACCGCGATGGACTTACGAGGGACTTTTCGCCGAGATGATTAGCTCTGTGCGTCGATGAGGTGTGGAGTAGTATCAGTATTTTTGAATGCGATAGATGGCGATCTTGTCAAAAGCTTGATTATACAGCGTTGAATTCGATTCTTCAGAGTGCACCGTGGAAAATGTGCGAAATGTAGCGATCTCTTCGTCATTCATCATGTCCACTGAATAATCCGACGCTAATAGGAACCCCATTTGTAAGGTTCGCCCACTTTCGGGCCCCCTTCGCGGTGTCTAGCGTCCTGCTACTTGTTAGCAAGGAATAGCGAAACGGAATGCACGTAAGAGCGGAGAAAAAGAAACATACCACATATGTTATCCAACCTTTCTCATGCCATTCCTTGAGGGAGAAGCCCTCTTGGTCGGGCTCAACGGTAACAGCATTGACCGAAAGATAGCAAGATGGTCTGACAACCTCCTTCCCCTCATGCTCATACTTCCATTCTCCAGCTTTGAGCTTCCACGCCTTTGTCGTCTTCCCTTCAGACCCTTCATTCCCCTTCCATTTGTCAAGATCGACCTCGGTGGTCTCCCATTCCCCACCAATACCGAAACATCGTACACCGCATTCCTTACAGAAATACCAGCTCTGGACCTTCTTGAATGTGCGGTAGTCCCCTAGGTCGGTCTCAGGATTGGGACTCAGGACTAGGAAGTCGCTGGCTGGATCTATCGGACGAAGATGGAACAGGTTCATTTTGGTACATGTGCTGCAATTGCACTTGTAGATTCGGATCGACTTCGCGTTGATGTCGAGGATCGGTGGGAAGGTCAACCTGACCAAGTATTGTGTCGCCCCTATACAGTTCAGTTGAAGTCATGTTTATAGTGGCTGAAGTCAAACCCACCACAATGGCAGGAGCCATTATAGACTCGAGTGCTGGTTTCTGCCGGAGCGGACATGGCAAGCGCGTTAAATGTTCTTCTGTTAGAATAGAGGCTGGCTCTAGGGTGAGTAGGTAGAGGCGACTCTGTCAAATGTATATACTGTGTGCAATCTAGCTAGGCAGCAGCATATCGGCCGCGGACTAGGTTTCCCGTGGAAGGTGACAATCCGTCGCGGCTGCTGATACGCGTGGATGACACGAAACTGGCTGAATGCGAGCGGGGCTTTGACGATGTCAGATTGGATCACATGACGAAGAGCGAGTGTGATAACATTGCTACCATCATTCCGCGCAAGGTAGAAGCACTTTAAGACCTAGTAAGTGAATTCATGCGTTGAAGCGCTGGACATCTGGAGAGTATTGTGGTTGGCACCGCCGCCATACCGTTGGGATCTTCCGCTTCCCTGACTGACTGGGACTAGTTCTTCGGACTACTGTTCCGATCGCTGATCAGTGCGTCTCACACGCCCTTTACACCTCAACGACAGGCTGACCGATTATGGATGCCACGGGGGCGTACCACCGCATCACAGTATGTCTAAGTGCTGTGAGTGGGATATGGATCTTGGGTATGCTTCTCTGCAGCATCCCATGGTTCCAGCGCCAGTAAGATACTATGGTCACCTCACCGGACTCCACGTTGATTATCCTAAAGGATGTTGTACTTGCACTGGGTCAAAATATGGTGGGGGTTCAAGCTAGACAGACCGGAAACGTTTGGATTCTTAAGTAGGCTACTTTAACTATCAACGAGAAGTACAGCTGACCGCAATAGAGAGTCAAGTCGCCCCATTTCGGATCCCAACGAATGATGGAGAGCGCCTCTACGCCTGGCTAATTGCCCCATTGGGGATCTATGCAAGACATGTTGAGAGCTTCCAGAAAGAAAAAGCTGGCCCTTTTGCTGATGTGAAAGAAAGATTGGCCTTCCAACTTCTCGCTCAAGATCCGGAAGCGCGACTCGTGATCTATTTCCACGGTAACACGGCAACAATTGGACAGGGCCGGCGCACCGAGGAGTATCGCGTTCTCTCGTCTGGTGCGTCTGATAAGATCTTCATCCTAACGTTTGATTACCGCGGCTTTGGCCATTCTACTGGAACTCCGACAGAAGCCGGATGTGTCAATGATGCCATCGCCGTACTTGATTGGGCTCTTAACGAAGCTCATATCCCTGCGGACCGCATTGTATTACTAGGGCACAGTCTTGGGACAGCTGTTGCCAGTGCCGCCGCCCAGTATGCCATCAATTTGGATCCCCCTTCGCAAATTGCCGGCGTTGTTATCTGCGCCGGCTTTAGCGACGCCAAGAATGCTTTCCTATCCTACTCCGTTGGCGGAGTGTTGCCCGTTTTTGCGCCCTTGAAACTCATGCCCTGGTTAAGCGCATGGCTTGGAAGGAGAGTGAAAGACACTTGGAAAAGTGCAGATAGGTTGGCAGAGGTGGTGCAAAAAAGCAGAAAGATCCGAATGACCATGGTCCATGCCACGGGAGATATAGTAATGCCTTTCCACCAGTCTAATGAGCTCTTTTATCGAATCGTGGAATCAGTTTCGGGGCACAAGGTGACGAGGACAGAGATAGACAAAATGAAGGAGTCAATTGATCTCGGCGACGGCGGGGTGGTGGACAGTTGGATCGATGGGGAGAGGATCATCAGGAAGGAGATAGTATACCACGGAGGTTAGTGGTATCGCTCGAATGGTGCCTATAAATGCTGACGTGAAGGTGTTAGGACATGATTCTATCATGAAATGGACTCCGGTAGCTCTCGCGGTGGTGAGAAGCTTCGATCTCCCACAAGCTTCAGCGTTAGTGTAGTCGATCCATAGTTGACTATCTACCTGACGCATTCCAATCTCAGTAGGAGGTGTAACAGCCTTTCGTAACCGCCATAGCGTCTATAGGTGTGCACGCTTACCATCTAATTCACCTTCGTGGTGCGTGCACGGGCCTTCGTACGTGCCGTCATGCAACTTCCTCACAAAGACGACGACCTTCGTTCGCCATCACCCCGCCATCCTTTGTTCACGCTCTCGTCTTCTCATCCGCAATGCGCAGACGGCCGTTTGACAAAGCTATTGTTAAGCGTTTCTTTATTGCTACAAGAGAAGTCAGTCGCCCCATGGCTCTCTATCTGCCTCCAACTCTGACCTGCTTTCACAGATACGTCTATCGCAGACACGAGAATACGGGTCCTTAGGTACACAATACTACAACGGCATCCAGAGCTGTCGATTTGCGACTCCTTCGTTTCAGCAGTGCTAAACAAGTAGCTCTCGGTGATATCGTCCTCTGAATACCTGAATATGCCCGTTATATCCAGACGCCCAGCCTTGACTTCTCGATCGGAAAGCGACTTGGGTACTGACCAAGCGGCTCCTCCGTCACAGCTGGTTCTTATAGTCATCGTCTCTACGGTCGTCTTCCTCGTCGCAGTTGGCATACTCACGACATGGCTGCTCTGCTTCTACCGTGAGCGCCACGAGACCTGCTGGTTGCTAAAGCTCTGCTGCGGCCGGAAACAAAAACCAACCCCACGAACCCGAAGCTTCAGATGGTCAGCTTCAAATCTGGACTATGCATTGAACGCAGAGGCGCGTCGCTCTCGGACAAATGCTGCGATAGGCCTTGGACGCGAAATGGACGACCTGGGCGCTTACTTTCGGAATCCACGATCACGAAGCTCAGAATCGAAGACCAACGAAGATGATGAATCCAAATTTGTCGTAGGCGACGAGGAAGAGGGAATGGGGCTTCAGCCAATCGATCCTCCAAAGCCGCCGCCTTCATCGCTGCGGCCATACCAAAGTAGAAGAGCGCCAGCGGATGCCCCGATAACAGCAGCAGCCAGCACAGAGTGGCCAGAGCTACCTCCACGACCTGGAGCTTCAAGGCTGAAGAAGAATAGAGCGACTGTTTCAGCGCTGATGTTTGGAAGAGGCGGGAAGGAAACATTACGCCGCGACAGTGTCTAGCTCATGGCTCGCGGTAAAGGTGAATTGACTACGTGCTCTTCCTCTCGGTTCACAATAAAATTTATTACATCTGAATTTAGTAAGGCTTACATGTCGCAAGGTCCAGGTTCCCAAGCTTCCAATCCGAAATTCTCTACAAGCCTCGTACTCACGCCGGATTGCTGTGGGGTAGCTCATCTATAATCCGCTCCAGATGTCATGCTCCGTGGAGGCGCTACAGATCACAGATAGGTTTCCAGAATACACGCTTATGTGGGAATGGTTGAGCTTTTCTGGTCTCTTCTTGCTTGCTACGGTTCACGCGGTGGCCTCCGTCAACTTAGCAGTAGCATTGACGATGTTCGACACTGACTTGCGTTGCCATGTACATATCTATCTGCAGAAATTGTAAGCACTGCAAGCAAGAAGGTTGAGGGACTAAAGAATACAATGACTTCACAATGGGTGTTGTTGAGTCTAAGGTATATAACAGCGGTGCGTTCCGTGCGGGACAACCTCTTTCTTCAGTATCCTCGTTGCCTGCTCCAGATAATTCCAGAAACCATCGGCACTTCAAGCAACTTCTTTCATCCGGTGAGGATACTCTCAGCCTCTGAAACACCAAGATCCTTCAAAATGAACATGTTGTTGACAGCCTCGTTGACCCAAGCTACACCAACGAGCCAAAGTCCGGGACTGTCGCTAAGCGTCACCTCGAAAATGATTCCCACAATCACTCGTTTCGATGGCTCAGACTCTGCTGCAAAACATACTGATACGGCAGCGCTCAACATCTCAGACCCTAGCTCTTCGACGAGTGGTAGAAACTACGTTATTGTGACGGTCACCCAAACGGTGGTAGTTCCGCCGAAGCCATCATCATCCAGGGTACTTTCTACAACCAATGTACCAGGATCCTTGACTTCTCCGGTGGCGAGCTCGACGGGGCCTGCCTTCCTCGCGCCCTACCCTCCTAGCAATACTACTCAGCCGATCGGGTATAGTAGTAAGTCGCTCGGGGTGAGCTTGACCAGCCGACCACAGCCAACTACGATCGTTCAGCCGCCTCCGCCGCCTGCCAATATCACAATGGGAAACGGTACACTTCCCCAGTCAACGCAAGCTCATCATCACGTTGATCTGGGAGTGGCGGCTGGTCTAACTATTGGCTTTTTGTTCCTTATTTGGCTCTTTTCTTTCGTACTAAGAGTGTATCGCGCGGTACGCCAATCTACACCGAGCGAGAGGGGTGATGCGGCAAAACGCTGGTTCCTCGGAAGCGATCACTGGGATGTTATCGCTCTTGCATTCCCCTTTAAGCTCTTCAAAAAGCGAAGGGGGGAGCGACAAGCGGCCCGGAATGACGAAGAGATGCGGACGCAGGATTCTGGCGCAACGTTTGAGGTACCGAGAAACAATTCCGTCCCTGCTACCGTCCCTTTCTCCACGGGAGAGTTTGTTGATGTCAGCTTGAACTCTCCTCCGGTAGCCCAAGATGCGGGGACTACGTCCCGACCAGGTTTTGGACGGCGCGTAAGCAAATCCCAAATCTCCCGCCCAGTTAAGTCTACGAATTCCCTTGGTTGGATATAAGAACAGGCTCAGTCTGACTTCCTCTAGATGATGACGGACAGTTAACACCCAGTTAGAATGACAATCACCTACAGCAATCAATGGGTAGTAGCAAACAGAGCTTTCATGTACATAATGTTCGCTTCATACCTTATGTAAGATGCTGCAGCCTGCAATCCAACACACCCCCAGCTGGGTACTCGACGACTCTTCCATTTCTCTACAATAGTCTCACGAGTTGCTAAAATATTCCCGCACGGTATTTTTTCCAACCGCCATACCTATCTCAATCGTCATCAGTCTCTCAATTCAATGTCTTTCACCAACTCCATGCTTATAACTCCTATTTCAAGTTTCGTGACCAAAATGTAACATGATCGCAATCATTCACGTGTAGAGCTTCCCCCTCTTCCATTCACTGTCGGGTTAGCATGTATATGAACCACCTCCTTTAATTTAAATAGTCCACGCATAACCTTCTCATGCCTACTTTCAGACACAGGCACCGCGTTCTGGACCACCACCACCCCCACCTCTCAAGCTTTCACGAAACAACACGCTCCTGCCACTAGAGCTTGGCTTCAGCACGCTCCACAGTAATCTCTACAACCTGATGCTTGAGAGCCGCACTCCAAATATCACCATGATCAACGGCACGAGCGTCGCTCTACCTTCCGCATCTCAAGGCAAGGATCTCTCGAACGCGACGATTATCTCTCTTGTAGTCACCATCATTGTCTTGGGATACGTTGTCTACTACATCGGCTTCCCAATGTTCCAAATCCTCGGCAAGAGATCAGGAACCCGCAAAGGAGCAATCAGAACATTCCTGTTAGAGTCACCGGAGTGCAGTGTCATCGCTGTCACCTGGCCAGCAAGGATTTGGGTATCCTATCAAAAACAAAAGCGCCAGAAGCAAGAAGACGCGGAGATGGCACTACCAAAGGTCGAGTCAGGCAGCTCGGACGACACTCTCGAGTTGTTCCCATCTTTTGGGGATAGGGCGAGGGCAGAACACTCGCCAGAGGTCAACCGGGTGTCGGTCGAGTCTGGAATCAGAGAACAGCCCCGGAGGAGCGAGGATTCGGGTACGACTGTCGATATGGATCGCAGCGTTCGGACTTTGTTTGACGCAGTTCGTCGACATTCCAGTTCAAGACAACGGCGAGGGCCTCTCCGTCAGGTACGAGTAAGCAGGGGTGCCTCTGTGAGGTCTTTTCGTGCCGTGAGCGAGCATTTCGAGCAACACGCTGGCGTCTTGGGAACTATTGAATCTGCTTCAGAAGATTCTCAAGGGTCGGAAGAGGTTACTTCTACGAATCCGGAAGCGAGAAAGAGGGCGGCGACGGTCGAGAACGTTGGCGAGTCGCGAGCTCTACGAAGAGCTCGGTGCACGATATAGGGAATGGTATGCAGTATCCTTTGAGTGATAACGACCGGGAATGTTTCGCAACGTTTTCAGAATTCGAACGATCTCAGTCATTCTTCTCGTGCCACATTTTGAAAATGATACAACATTGTGCACTCACATATAATAGGCGAATCTCTTTCATTATTGTACACGAAAGCTAAGATTTCTCCAGCAACCGCCCAGAAAAGTATAAGAAAGCCTAGCGCACGCCTATGAGACACCTCGAAGCCCTCCAAAGGATCACCAGAAAGATGACGTCCATCTTCTGCCCACGTTCCTTCTTTGATCCATTTCATTCTGCACACTGCAGCGGAGATCCCCCAATACCTGAAGCCCCGTCCAACAGGACTATACAGATGCCCGGGGCTCCTTTGAATGGGACAATCATCAACCCAGGCCCTCCAATTTGTATAGTCTTTCGTAACTGTACCGCTTTGTTCAACAACACCGGGCCCGCCACCCACACCAACCCGATTCCTCCAAACTGTACATTCCTTCATAACTGTACGGTGTTGTCCAACAAGACCGGGCCCACGGACTACACTTATGCTAGCCCTGTAAGTCATTCTCCCCACCACCTCCCTGCATGGGGCACATCCTTGATCGTGGTTGGCATAGCCCTCTGCGCTGCATGGCTAGCGTATTACTTCCTCATCCCTCTTTTCCTTGCCCTAACAGCAGACGAGGTAGAAAGTAGTTCTGATCGCCACCGCGAGTTTCGAGATTTCGTCTTAGATCCGCCAAACTGGCCGGTTAAGATCCTGGCGTGGCCGTTCGTACTTTTCTTACGCAGGAAGCAGACACAGGAGTCCCGAGATGTGGAAGGGGGTGTACCCGTAGAAGCCGCCCAAAGCCCAAGGGCTACAAGACCGCCGGCGCTTCCTCTCATGCCGTCGCATACATTCAACCTAGGCCTCGACGGATATCGAGGGCCTGAGCCACCACCTGATTCTTGGCGCGTGTAAATGGGTTGATGTGGGACGGCGAGACAGATCGGCTCTTTCCTCTTTCTACTGTTAATGCTCCAAAGGCATCCAGCTCTCGTTTCTTTCAAGCTTGCTTGTAGCTTTTGAACGAACTTTCAATGGCAAACCTCCCAACCGAGAATACACTTTCTTTCCCCAATAATTTAGTGATATATTTGGTCCGGTAATCTTCCAAACTGAACAATCACTGCTTTCGAATAATGAACCAAACTGTGACGTATGTACATTCGTAGATTGAGTGATTTCGTAAACGGCTATACAAGCTATGCTGAGGGTGCCATATGTCTCTCATCCAATACTGCTCCGGGGCTTTCCCCTTCTGTGCCGGACAAGCTCTCTGCGGTGCTCAGAGTGGAAGCTCTCTTGCTGGCCATATCCAGCAAAGTTCCTGTATTTGGTGTTTGAGGTCTCGATCCGGCTGGTGTAAGCCTGACAGGCCTTCCTGCCGATGTCATTGCAACTGACGCTGTGCCCTTCTTTCTTCGCCGGTCGGAGGTACTGCCTGTGGTACTATTGCTCCATCTCCTTTGCCTCTCTTCTAGATTGCTTCTCGCAGCACGTTCGTCGATTTCTGGTGTTGGTGTAGTGCTTCGCGATGAAGACCGAGAATGTGAACCGTCTCGTCCCCGTTCTTTGAGTAGACTCGCTCTCCTCGTTTTGTTCTTGAGTGAATTATGCGTCGACAAACTGTGACTATGCCCGTGCCCATGGTGATGGGATTTCTCGATATCGGCCAGCCTGCCTCCAACGCCTCTCGCCTTCTTCCAGCCTCTCCAACCAGTCCACCATAACCACCCGCCTTCCTCCTTGGCAATCTCCCTCTGCCGCCTCTTCACTCTCTTCCTCAGCTCCGCCCGCCGCTCATTTTCCTTCTCCCAATACTCGGTCCGATACAGCTCCCAATTCTCCCTAAAATCCGGCGTAAACGGCTTCGGCAGCAACAACAGCTTCACATAATTCCCACCCCGACTAACATCCTCCTCCGCATACTCCTGCCCATGCTCCGTAACCATACTCCTCGGCCTGCCCTCCCCACTCAAATGCTCCTTCTTCTCCTGCGCAAAATTGATATAGTGGTAATTCCCACCTGGAGTATTCGCCGAGACCAGCTCCCATGGCATGAGGAAGCTCAGATGGCTGAGGGCTTCCCGCCACCAGGGGCCCTTGATGACGACAATTTTGCAGTTCATGCCGCGCAGGCCGCGGTTCGCGACGCCGATCCACCGCCGCGGCCACCGCACGCCGCGCTCCCACTGCCCGGTGGCCCAGAACAGGATGGCAGTGATGACGCCGCCCATGAAGGCGACTTTCTCCGCCATGTCAACGACCCAGTACACGGAGCCGCCGACGCCGGTGCCGTCTTCGCGCGGCCGCAGGAAGAGGGCGTAGGTGAACCATAGTATCCACAGCACGAGGAGGGTGAGGACGAAGGTGTTTTGGCGGCGGCGGGCGCGGAGAGTGAGGAATTGGCTGCGGAGGGAGGCTTCGAGGATGAGGAGGTTTAGGTATATCTGCGGCGGAGAGGAGGGGAGTAAGGAGGTAGGGTCTGAGGGGGGGTGCGGCGGTCGTGGTGTTTTGAGGGTAGCGAGGCGGGCATTGGCTGATGCGGAGACGGAGGCTGCTAGCTGCGGCGCGCTGAGATTCGGAGGAGGCGCGCCCTTGACGATCTGGTCGAGCTTGGAGGACATGGCGGTGGTTTGAGGAGGGACATGAGGGATGCGTGCGGTATAAGGGCAGCTGGAGTCGCTGGAGTGAATGTATGTATGCAGCTGCGGGATATCAGGATGATGTCGAGGCGGCTCGGTAAAAAGCGAGCGGTGAAGCAAGGGTGTGCTGGCAATGGTCCAGCACTGGGTCGAGGCTCGTACGTTTCCTACCGGGCGGTGAATAGTTGATAGGTGCAAAATTAGCTGAAGATACACTCTCTTGAGCTTTTGAGATCTGTAGATAGTCTGCTTCAAGGGACGTCGAGTGTTGATGTGGAGTATTTCTTGAAACAGACTAATGCAGAGATCCGATTGGCTAGAAGCGAAAACAGGATATCCCTCGACATCTAATCATCAAAGGACTGTTCATCGCTATAGAATAAGTCTGTCAGTTGTGCATGTTTCTTTCGAAAGACTCACCGGTGTATTCCGATCAGCTACTCAGGTGTATGTGTGTTTGTATGTATGTATATCCCTTGGACGCATGCTGTGGTAATAGTGCAGGTTGGCTGCAAGGGTAAATTACGGTAAAAGAAGTTGATGAGAGAAGTTTCATTGGCCAGAATTGCTTTTGCAGGGGCTCTAAATCCTTTTATTACACTAACCTATTTGATCTCCAGGCAGCTTAGTCAGAGGTCAAGTGACGGCTGCACGTTACCTCTCTCCTTCGACACGAGACCCTCTGCGACACCACCACCTTTAGAGCTCTCATGAGCATCTACCATCGAAACCCCACGCGTCTGCCAGTTGTGTTTTGAAAAGGAGAATTCTGCTCGTACATATGACTCTCTGGAACGGAATGGCCGGAGCAGTGGCTTGCACTGAGGATGACAAGACGCCTGAAGTCACATTGAGAGTAGGAGACAATTGCTACCGTGCACAGTAAGTACGGCCTCGAATTGCGATATTTGAGGTGTTGCCACGTCTTGCCACTCTTGGCGTGGGTATTGGTCGTAATGCCGGGCGCGCTGCTAAGCTCAGCGAGAAGTAAGAAAAATGGCGACATAGCGAGCTTCCTCATCCACACAAGACGCCGAGTGTACGCGGTGGTAGCCTCTGGCCAGGGCTCGGCAGTAACCAGGAAGGGGTGGAATGGTTTCATCGCGTAATAAATTTTCAGTTCTCATTACTTGAAAAGCGGATGCTGCCACCAAACTTGGCGAATTCGTCTTTTGTGTGATGTATTACACCATGGCGAATATTTTGCGCAAAACCAAGAGAAAATGTCTCTTCCAGAGGTTCATAAGAAATGCATCGTTTCGTGCTTTCGTCTTCTCATCCTCGTTAACAAGCTGAAAAGCACAATATGAAGCACACTACGGAGTCTCCTCCTTTGTATAGTCCCAGCGGGGCTAGCAAGGATGTCACTGAAAGCCATCTCGAAGGCGACGCGCCTAGCGATGTATACACCACGAGCGAATCTCGAAAACAAATTGGCCTCACCAGCGCTATCTTCCTGTATGCTTCCTTCAACGAGTGTTTTTGGTGGTTCTAACTTAAAGTAGTATATTCAACCGCATGGTGGGAACTGGTATATTCGCTACACCAAGCAGCATTTTTGCCTCTAGTGGTAGCGTCGGTCTAGCCTTATTCATCTGGGTCATTGGCATGCTCATCGCCGCCTCTGGCATGATGGTTTACCTCGAATGGGGAACTGGCCTTCCACGAAACGGCGGAGAAAAAAACTATTTAGAGTTCTTCTACCGGAGACCCAAGTTCCTGGCTACTGGATTTTATGTGAGTCCATGATCGCACCAGTTTTAAATTTGGAGCGGATCACTGACGAAGTCATTTATGATAGACCGGATATGTTGTTCTGCTTGGTATGCTTCATTTTCTTTGACTTTCATCAGAGGCTATACTGACATACACGATAGGCTGGGCTGGTTCCAACAGTGTCATTTTCGGCGAATACATTCTCAATGCTGCCCAAGTCGAAGTAGGCCGATGGAATCAGCGAGGCGTTGGTCTGGCTTGCATCACTGCTGCGTTCCTTATTCATGGCCTAGCCCTAAAATGGGGACTGCGGCTCCAGAATGCTCTCGGGGTCATCAAGCTAATCATACTTCTTATCATCATCTTTTCCGGCTTTGTAAGATCGCCTGTCCCTAATCTGTATCAATGGTGTCTTGCTAACGTCTCATAGGCAGCGCTCGGTGGTCACCTCAAAATTGACAAGCCCCACAACTTCGATGATGCCTTTAAGGGTACAACCGGTTCCGCCTATGGCATCGTAACAGCTCTCTACAACGTCATCTGGAGCTACATCGGCTACAGCAATGCCAATTACGCCATGTCAGAGATGCGCAATCCGGTTCGAAATCTCAAAATCGCCGCGCCGCTAGCCATCCTCATCGTAGGAATCCTCTACATGCTTGCCAACATCGCCTATTTTGCTGCTGTACCCAGGGAAGAGATCCTAAGCAGCGGACGCATTCTTGCGGCAAGCTTCTTCAGGAACGTATTCGGGCCAAAGGCTGAGCGAGCATTGAGTGTATTCGTGGCACTGAGTGCTTTCGGAAACGTCCTGTCCGTTATCTTTTCGCAAGGACGACTGGTACAAGAGCTGGGACGAGAAGGTATCCTACCTTTCTCGAGGATTTGGGCAAGCAACAAGCCCTTCAACGCACCGTTCATGGGACTGTTTGAGCATTGGCTGGTTTCCGTGATCATTATGCTCGCCCCACCGCCGGGGGATGCGTACAACTTCAGTGAGTCAAGCCATTCCAAGACCTTCGCTGTCACCATCAGTAAGTCAAAGAGACACCATGGCTAATCTTTTCAAATCTAGTCCTGAACTTGATCTCCTACCCCCTCTCCATCGTTAACATCTTCGTCTCCTTCGGCCTTCTTTACCTCCATCTCCCGCTGCCAGCGCGCTTCCGCCATTCTCAAGCCGATAACTGGCGCCCGCCCGTCCGAGCCACCTTCCCGGTCATTGTCTTCTTCTTCCTCAGCAACATCTACCTCGCCGTAGCCCCCTACGTTCCACCGCCGACTCCAGCCGACAACCAGTACAAGAGTTTGCCCTACTACCTCCACTGCGTGGTCGGATTGGGGATACTCGCAGCTGGCGGAGTTTACTGGGTCATATGGGCAAAGCTGCTCCCGTGGATCGGAAAGTACGAGCTGCAGAGAGCGGTTGTGCAGGAGGCGGATGGATGGTCGAGGAACGCCTTCACTAAGGTGCGGAAGACCCAATAGGGGTAGAATACATTAATGGTGGAAGGTGCGTAATGTTCTTGGAAGAGCGTTAAATAGATTGTAATAAGATAATCGCTTCTTTTGCTTATGTTTACCCTCAGTATGGCGCAGCGATGGTCTGTGTACACTCACCCGGCATGGCTTGAAGAGAGAACATTAATCTGACGACTAACCTTGGATTATTCATTGAAAGTTCGGACTCACTAGCCCTCTCCGTCAGGTTCGCTACTATAACATGAGTTTGCACAAGCTTGGGCGCCATTCTCCGAAACACTTCAATTCACTTTTGGGCGTCTGAACTAGATGTAAGTGAATGTTCCTGTTTGATCCGTAAAGTCGCTGGGTCAGTTCAGATGATTTCACCTATTTCGCACAACACCTCTCACTCGCAGGACGTTTACAATTTCTCTCACCCTCGCACGCAACAATCATGGAACCAATGGTCTCACCATCAACATCAACAGCTTCATCCAGCAAGTCTCTAACCGTGTGCCCAGGTCATCGGCCACCCGACAAGCAATGGCACGAGCGCTGGCCTGAAAAGTTCATCAAGATCCAGCCCGCCGGTAGTGGCATCTGTTCAATAGCACACTACGCTATCTCGCAACAAGCAATCGCAGACCTACCGCCAGACCAGCCAAAAGCGCAACTCCTCTTCGCAATCAAGCAACAACTCTGCGTCGTCAAAATCGGCCACAACTCCCACCGCAACTACATCGCCAACGAAGTCAAGCACCTGCGCCTCATCAAAGCCGCCACAGAGGCCCGCGACACCCCCTTTTTCGCAGAGCTGCTTGACGCAGACCCAGACCTGGAGTATCCCTGGCTCGCTACAACGGCTGTAGTCGGACACACATTGGAGGACTTCCGCGTAAACCTGAGTCCGCGCGTGCACGACGCGCAATGCTTCTTCTTCCACCTCTTCATCCAGCTCAGCGCGGCGCTGTGCTTCCTACATGAAATGCAGCCGTTCCCGCTGCTCCATGGCGATTTGCACGACGAGAACGTCATGTGCGACTTCCGCCGGCGGCAGGACTACGAGGGGCTGCCGAATGTGGTGTTGATTGATTTCGGCAGTGCGTGTGTACAGGATTGGGATGTTGAGAGCATGCTTGAGAAGGAGACGGGGCCGTATCATGTTGGGCGGGAGACTTGCAGGTTTGTGCAGCTTTTGAAGGCGTGGGGGAAGGAAGGGGCGGCGCTAGGGTTTGTGGGTGAGATCGAGGAGGCTTTTGGGTGGGAGATGGACGCGGAGAGGTGCAATTGTACGGGGCTCTGGCAGCGGTTTGGGCGCCTTGCGGTTGAGCAGAGGCAGGTGTGTGCGACGGCTGAAGCACTGGGAATAGTTGAGCGGGCTTTGCGGGTAGAGGTTTTGGACGACGCTGCGTTGATCAAGGCGGTGGGTAGATGAGATATGTCACTGGGAAACGAATGTGCTTACATCTGGGTACTACGGTTTCAACGTTGCTAGATGTTGTTCAGACGTACATTAATGGAACGATATCTTGAACCTTCTGGTTCCCTCAGACTGTGTTATCTAAATTAAGGCACCGCAGATGAGTTATGAAAGGACAGCACCTTACGATATGCCTGTGACCTCTCTCTCATAGCCGTCTGATTGCTCTAGGAAGTGTATAGAGTGTCTAGCATGATATGATTTCATCTCATTCGGATACTGGAAACAGCTTGAAGCCTGCAAGTAGTGGCAAGAAGCTGTAGACTTAAAGGAGTACGTCTTTCTCCAAAAACCGTATTTTGAAAGTCAAGACCCCTGAGACATACATGCAGTAGTCTACCAACACCGTAAAGGGGTTCACGCGGAAAAAAGGCCTTTCGAAGCCATTCGCGGATTTGAAGCCGGTCAAGCTTCGGACGACTCGAAACCCGTGGACGGTAAGGCTCGCGGAAGGGGCTACTTATATGCTGCCATATATCAACAGAAGCGGGATTTTCGAGCTCTCAAATAGAAAGGAGAAGTGTACGCGTCATCTAGGCACTGAGGATGCTGTTCCTGCATAGTGATGTCCGGCCGTGGTGTCGGCATCTCCATATAGAAGTCGGACAAGAATTTGGCCGCCGGGCTGAGGACCAAACCACCATCAAAGCCTTCTTAACGCCGGCCGCCACTGTGTCCAATGCCCTCTTCGCCTGCCTCCCTACGCGTCTCCTGCTAAGCCCGCCTGTTTCTCCTAACTGCGACGCTTCTTCGAAACTTTCTGCATATAAGACGGTGGGCGCCTAGCGTGTCTGCTGCCACCCGAGTCTCGAAGTTGCCTCCCTCAACCCTCTTTCCGCGCAATCTGCTGCGGTATATCCTCAGCACTCACTATTCGCCCTCCTTGCCCCCCGGGAACCATTCGCGGGCCATAGGCTTAGTGGGCGCCTCCTCGACCATCCTTCTGTACTCTCAGAGTCAGCGCGACCGCTCTTCATATTCCACAATGGCGACGTCATCTAGCGAAGGCGACGATCTGCGGGATCGTAGCCAGCAAAGCACCCTGGCCTCGCAGCGAGCGAAGGAAGGAGGATCGGAAACCCAACGAAGGCGGGGCTTTGGAAATATGTTCCCTCTCGGCGCAAAGGATGGGTTTAATCAATGGGTATGTTGTTTTCAGAGACTCGGATTGCGCCTGCGGTGCTGATGCAGAACAGTGGGCGAGCCTGTCGCCAGCAATGACAGAACATCGAGTTCTATCATATATACCTCTCCTTCAGAAACCTCCTACGCATACCGAGACGGGATCCGCACCCGTCTCCGCCTCGAACTCTACAATGAACGTGTCGTCTCAGGACGGAGAGCAACTGGAACAAGTCACGACTAACTCTATCAACGATCCCCATGGTCCGCGACGATGGAGCTCGCAAATGGTACACTTGAGTGGCAAGAACCGCGCTCTGAACGAGTTCTCGATTGAGCGCATCGGTGAACCTGTTGAACAGAATTTAGTAATGCTACACGGTTACGGTGCGGGCCTTGGGTTTTTCTACAAGAACTTCGAAGGTCTCAGCCGTGCTGAGGGCTGGAAGCTTTACGCCCTGGATATGCTAGGGATGGGCCGGAGCACTCGGCCAAAGTTTGAGGTTCATGCTAAAGAACGCGCAGACCAAGTCATCGAAGCTGAATCCTTCTTTATCGATGCCTTGGAAGAATGGCGGGTAAAGAAGAACCTAGATCGGTTCACACTTCTCGGGCACAGTCTAGGAGGCTATCTAGCTGTTGCTTATGCTCTCAAATATCCAGGACATCTCAACAAGCTCATCCTCGCCTCCCCTGTAGGTATTCCGGAAGACCCCTACGCAGTAAACGCGGCCATGCCAGAGCCCGAGGACTCCACAATGGCAAATGAATTTCTTCAAGACCAAAATGAGGCTATTAACAACTCTAATTCCAATGCGCCAAAGCCTGGCGACAACAATAACTTCCTCAATGCTCGGTCTAAGGCTGCTAAGTCCTCGTCAGGAACCTCAACTCCGGCAACCTCAGAGCCTCCTCGCAAGCCACTCCCCGGATGGCTCGTGTACCTCTGGGACAAGAACATATCTCCATTCTCGCTAGTCCGTTGGAGCGGTCCTCTCGGACCACGCCTCGTGTCTGGCTGGACATCCCGGCGTTTTTCCCATCTACCTAATGAAGAAGCTCAGGCTCTGCATGACTACAGCTATTCGCTCTTCCGGCAACCAGGCTCCGGTGAATACGCCCTGGGCCGCATCCTCGCACCCGGCGCATTCGCTCGAAGTCCGCTGATCCGGCGTATCCAAGGCGTGGGCCGGCAATACATCGGACCGCATTCTGGGCCGACTGTAGACGCGGACGCTCCAAAAGACACTAAATGCCACAAGACCTCCAAGAAGTCGACAGACTCCACTGCCGCTTCGATCACAGCTAGCGACCCGGATGCTCCCCGCGTTCGCGAGACTGGCATCCCCGTAGTCCTCATGTACGGTGAGCACGACTGGATGGATATTGCTGGTGGATATGCCGCAGAGGAAAAGATCAAGCAGGAACGCGCGCGGTTATTAGCCAACGCAAGTGAACAGGAAAAGCGCAACGACCATGGATCCGCTAAGGTTGTGATAATACAGAAGGCCGGCCATCACGTCTATCTTGACGGGCCGGAGCAGTTCAATCAAGTCATGCTCGAGGAGATGAGGGACGTCATGCGAAGAGAGCGCATGCGGACGCTACAGGACGGAAGTTCAGCTGCGGCTTCGTAGCGGATGAAGAGTGATGGCATTTAGCGATTCTGGGTTTTAGATGAACTTTCTTGGCGTTCTGATTAGGGTAGCGAGGGTAATGTAAGCTCTGCGACGTCCACGATGTTTCGGCGTGGGATGGGGGTCGGTGATGGGCTTTTAGGTCAGCTGTACCATCAACTTCCGCATATTCGAAACTCATTCATGTTCTTAATATAATCAGATTGGCCGAGTACTACGCCTCGCGGGCTTGGCGAACGAAATCACCGGCCTGACGGTCGTAAGACGACATCGAGTGATACCTAGGTAACGATACTGGAAGCTAGGGCACAGCTGCATCCGTTGGCCGTGATTCCGGTCAAAGCATCAATGCAGGACCTATCTATCTAGCATATCGATGTCCAACTGAACTACCTTAAACCAGCAACCAGCAAAGAGCGGTCGGAATTGTTAGAAGAAAGTAGTGCATGCATCAAAGTAGGGGCCACGAGCACATCTAGCTCCTTTTTCCGAGGTCTCAGCGTAGTTGCTGAGTTCAAGAGTTGAGGAGGCGGACAATTTTGGTGCCTTGTTGCCTGGCCGACATCACGGCCTTCGCCCACTGTACTGCGAATCGTGACTATTATTGTTACGAAATAAGGAACTGCATGCTGTCGACATAGAGAGGGTCGAGGCCTGTGACCTGAGGTTATAGAGTACATATAGTCTGCGAAGTTCAAGGTATAGGTTGTCTATGTCGAGCACCTTGTTTGGACGTAGAACGAGATTAGTCAAACTTTAGTCTTCTCCGTAGTGGCAAGCAGGTCATTGATGAAAGGTGTGGAAGGTTGTACGCATGGAAAGCCAAGATGGAGCAAACAGCTAGCTATTCAAAGGCCTAGGAGGTATCGAACTCACTTCCGCACCTTGTCTTTATCATCTTCTCATAGCTGAGCGTTTGAAGTCATCCCAACTGCCATGAAGTCCCCAAAGCCACGAGAGCCAGATTTTTCTCGCTTCCTCGGTTGCAAAGCATAAGGAAAACGCGTCCCCCACCACAAGGTCACTGTGGTTCGCAATGCTTCCATGTCTACTACTCGTGATTTCAATCTTGTAGGCACCTACTCAGCGGATAGTCAGACCGTCGATTCGTGACGCTTTCGAAATGTCTTGCAACCATTTCTCATGGAGCGGAGCTTACCATGCGTATCTAAACCAGTGTCGTACGAAACTTTGTGAGATGGTTCAATCTTACGAATAAGAGCGCCAGACGGATCTTGAAGTAAGACAACGTTTTGAAAAACAAGCAGGACAGCGATCATGCAGTACTTGATAAAGAAGGGTCAGTCATGATCTACCGAAACACTGTGTCGTTGAAGAAATAAGGCATTACCTGAGTCTGTGGTTTACTAGAGCCACATATCCTTACCCATCCGGCATGACACAAATACTCACAGCCCTTCAATTTGTACGTTTTGTCTTCAAAATCTGGTGGGATAAACTTCGTTAGGACAGGACTGTCAATGAAATTGGACTTGACGATATTGTCTATCTTTCGGAACACCGAAGAAGTGAGTATTCCCTGCTTCGCTATTGTAGACAGTTTCTAGAGATCGTCAACAGTGTACAGTAGCAGGAAGTGATCGCGGTACATTTAGTAGCTGTCTGTAATCCAGCAATCGAAGAGCTGGGGCCAGAAGTAATGTCCTAACAACATTTTCGTGCATGCCAGGAGCCTTCAGTCCTGACTCAAGGATAGCTACATGTAATGACTCGGCATTGTGATCCAATTTCCTTAGGCTGATGGGAATGGATTGAATGTACGTAGATAGTACTTCAAGCTCATCCTTTATCCGAGAGACAAGCCGACCCCAGGCTCGATACTCACCCGTAAAGACCGTGGCCTTATAAAGAGGATAGAGTTGCTGCTCAATTTCGATCAGGAACTTTTGGTGGAAATCTATGATAGGGCCAAGCTCTGGTAAGACAGTGGGTTTTAAGATCTTTCCGCTTGCTAGCTCATATATCTGGAAGGACTGCAAATCTTGCAGATTTCGAACGTACAAGCGCTCCGACTCTAAGAAGTCAAGCATCAGATCCGTAGGTCTGACTTCGAGTCCAGAAGGAGCACGCGATTTTGGTCGTAATATTACGCCAGGGGACGGCACTGTTTCAAAGGTTTTTTCTGCCCCACTATTGAGAGTAACATCTTCCACTGCAAATGCTTCTGGTTCCATGGTAACACCACAGCAGAGAGGAGACACGCCGAAAAAGGATGAAAGCTCACGAGCAGACGGTCGTTCCTTGGGGTTGAAGTGGATCATCCGAATGAATATTTCTGGATGTGGGCAGAGTGTTCGAAATTCAAGATTGGTGGTATTTGATTCCACCACCTCGCGAAGCCAAAGAGTCACAACTTCCAAGTTGCCTTGATAGGATCTCCCAGGCTGACTGTCGTTGGATTGAAGGAGAGCCATGAGGTCGTCTCTTTTACGTTCGCGGTCGAACGCAGTTAGCATGCCAAGCATCTCGATGAAGATACATCCAAGGGAGAAAACATCTGCGCTTAAGCCTCTCCTACGATCGCGATCTAGAACCTCAGGTGCAGCATACATTCTTGTAAAAGAGGTTAGGGAGTCCGTTTCTGCATCCGAAGCATTCTTATACGAGCGGCTAATCCCGAAATCCGCAATATATACCTTGTAAAACGGATAAAAAGGCCGTCCACTGGCAGATGGTAGTTTTTTTATCAGCAAATTCTTTGGTTTTATATCCATGTGTTTGATAACTTTCCCATGGATAAAATCCAAGGCGCGACTAAGACAGCCAAAGAACTTGGTCAGGGCACAGAGTTTCGCGGTGGCACTATCTTGATCTGGCTGACCTGCTCGGCCGGGCGATTCTGCAATAATGCTATCCATGAAGGTCTCGAGGTTGTATTCCGCCGCTGGATATAGCAGTATGGCGAAGTCTTGCTTATACGTGTAGGTCCCGACGAGTCGCACAACATGGGGGTGTTGGAGCCGTTTCAAATGTTTGACTTCTTTCAGGGCCTCAGAGCGCTTCATGCGACGGCTGCAGCGTATGACTTTACGAGCGAGCAGAATTCGCCGACATTGGACACTCTCAACGATAGCAGTCGCTGATGTACCGAGAACTTCTCGTACAGCAAGAAGTGAATCGATATCAGCTTTTTCGCGGCTTGGAATTCGGCATGCTCCCCTCGACCAGACCAATTGTTTTCTACAAAAGGATCCGGGATCAGGTTTTCGGAATCCAGGA
Source organism: Lophium mytilinum (assembly GCA_010093605.1). Classification (NCBI taxonomy): domain Eukaryota; kingdom Fungi; phylum Ascomycota; class Dothideomycetes; order Mytilinidiales; family Mytilinidiaceae; genus Lophium; species Lophium mytilinum. The sequence continues at coordinate 2,525,229 of MU004181.1, read as the reverse complement.
GCCTGCGCCATGAGCTCCTTTCGAAAGAATCATTAGCCTCAATACTACATATCAGAGGACAACTTACACGGAGACTTTCGAAGCAAATTTGCCACGTGGCGCCGACCAAGAGCTTCGTGCCGTGGCATACGTGGACATGCTTACGTTTGAGATGCTTGGTGGGACGTGTTTTTCCACACGACGTGAGGTGACAGTGACACTGTTTAGCGGTAAAGTGGCAGAAGTTATGCTGGCATTTTCGGAATGCTCCTGCGTTGAAGAGCCAGGAGATACGCTCGTGGGCTCTGGGTAGTCTTGTTCATCCATTCGCACGTTTAGAGCATCAAGACGCTTTTGTATCGTAACCGCCCTGTAATCGCCCCATGCTTCATCGCTGCACTCCTTCGCCTGCTCTACGACGGCTTTTGCAGTTTCCATGTAGTGTATGCTTGGGGTAGCAACGATGTGTTATGTATAACGGACCGAGACGACGTTCGAGCCCGGAACATATGGTCTGGTAGGAAGGTACGGCACGCAGGGCACGCGCGATGGGATGGCTGCGAACTTGTGTAGGTACCTTGAGATCAGATTATCTTAGCTGATGATGATTCAACACTAGGTCAGAGGGAGACACGAACTAAATTGCGAGGATAGAGGATGCAGTCGCAGACGCGACAAGAGTCGCTCCATCTTGAGGTGCGAGGCTGAGGCTGAAGGCCATAGACATGATTTGTTGTATTCTGATCAGGGCTTCCAGTCACCTGATCTCATGCTAGCAATCAACGCCATCAAAGTGCCGCATCTCATACCAGCATCTCGCGCGTGAAGGACGTGAAACCGTGATCTCACGCGTCAGTTTCTAAATATTTTCATACCAACCGTCATGGCTTCTAGAGAAGATACTGTCAAGCTCGTGCATAGAGCGATTAATGCCTCTATTTTTGAGCGTGTTCAAGAACTGTTGCGCCGCATCTGCACCGAATCCGACTTCGCTCTTGACTTTGTATCTGGAGACATCCTAGCTACAGAAAGCGACGTCTACAAGAGCGATTCTTCTGCAGAGGAGGACGAGTCTGGACGCGGCTCTGAAAGTGACTCTGAGAACAACGAAGGAGAAAAAGACGAAGGCCATGACGTCAAGCCTGCCGAAGACATCGAAGATGAGCCTGCGAGGAAGCGCAAGTGGACGAACTATGTGCATATGTGCTACCCTACATGCGAGCAATGCAACGGGGAATTTGATGTCACGGACAACAGCAGAGATAGCGAGAGTGTCTGTCGCTGGCATGATGGTATGAAGCAGTCTCTTCTCTGCGTACGTCCGCGTTTACCTACCTATGATAACGCCCGAGATAGGCGGAAGCAAAGTAGACTGGCATGCTGACACATGGGATGATTGGGACGCACAGATTGGGGGTCCTCAGGATACGCCGGAGAACCGCGAAGAACATACGGATGGTTTCAAGTAGATTTGTTGCAATGAACAAGCTGATGACGAAGGATGCGCAAAAGGCAGACATGTGGCGCAGGCGTGGTAGCTAGGCTAGGTACCACATTACTACGGCCGTCTAGCGTGATCCGAACGCGATACCGCGTTTTTACGCGTCTTCTTCGAGCTCTTTCAACGACATCATACCTCACACATTTGGCTAGCACAACAACGATGTCTTCCAAGGATGAGACTCTCGGTCTTGTGAAAGACGCCCTCGATCAAATCTCTAGTATTCATACTGCCCGAGCCTTGTTGCTGCGCCTTTGCTATAATTCCGAATTTGCTCTCGACTTCCTGGCCGAAGAGCTATTGACCACTGAGAGCGAAGTCTACTCAAGCAATTCTGAAAGCGAGGACGAAGCTGCATATCGCCCAAATAAACGCAAGCGAAAGACGTATGCGCATGTGCGCTACCGGAAGTGCACGCAATGTCTCGAGACATTTGATATAACAGACAACACCACTGGGTGTTGCACTTGGCATGAAGGTAGGTTGCCAATATAGGCTGACTTCTCCTTACTAACGTCCTCGACAGGAGAGCTCGAATTCGACGACGAAGCCGACACATGGATCGATTGGGACGAAGACACTCATGGGCCTATGGACACAACTGAGCACCGCGAAGAATATCCGGACGGGTTTAGATGGACCTGTTGCGATGATCCAGGCGATTACGAAGGCTGTGAGAGTGGCAGACATTCGACAGTGCGCGGCGAACCTCCACAGAAACGCAAGCGGTATGAATACCAGGAATTGCGTGAACATGCCGGTACGCTACTTCTTTTCGTCACTCATACAGCATGACTATTGCATCGGCTAATGTCCTCAATAGGCACACTTAGAATAAACTGGGATGGCGACGACTGGGTGGATTGGGATGAGGAACACCATGGTCCAATTAATAGTGCGGAAAACCGGGAAGAATATCCTACTGGTTTCAAGTGGACGTGCTGCGGCGGTGATGCTGATGATGAATGGTGCCAGTGAGAAGGACAGGCATGCCCTCGGTAGCATGAATCCTATTTCTGAATGGCTCACTATAAGATACATACTTTCGCCGGGCTTTTGCTCGCTTGCCTAAGCGCTAATTGTGGTCCAGTGTACTGTCAGAGTTCGTGAAGCCATATTTTGGAAAACATGATAAATCTCTGGACTCCCCCAGACGACATTGGAGTACCACCTTGAATTCAAGGGTGTCTGACGTAGCGGCAACGAATCACAAACGCTAAATCTACCAGCTCTGCGATCTCAAGCACATTGATCACTGCAGCCGAGTTGACTTAGCACCAGACATTATTAGGCAAGTCTTTGGAAGTGCATCAAGACATATTCTTCGAGAGACGCATGTCCAAACTTGAACACCACCATGGCATACCTCATAACCGCTTTATTGAACGATACAGCGTATCATCCGTAGACATCACAGCGCCGCGCCACTCCAATCCTGCAAGCATTGCTCAATGTCATCCTCTTCATAGCACGTAGCTAGTCCCAATTCTATTCTCAAGCCCTAAATCAACCACTTCAACACCCCTCCCAAATTTCCCTCGGTATCCCAAAACCGACCCAGCTCGGTATGCCCCCCCTCCACCCATCTCTCCTTCTCAACCATCCCACCGGCCTCGACAACCTTTTGCAGCGTTGCCGCCACATCGGCCACCAAAATATGATTGACGACTCCACCGGCTCTCAAATCAATTTTCTCTTTTTCCCCATTCTTTTCGCTCTCGCTCCCTGATTCCGGTGCAGCATCGGTGCCCGGGATGAGCGACAGCGCACCCATGACCGAAGAGGGGGTGAAGAAGATCAGTTGGGAGGCGGAGGCTTGGGGCTGGAACGTCCAACCGAAGACGGTAGCATAGAAGGATTGAGCACGGGGGAGGGAGAGCACGGGTATCAGAGTGAAGGCGAAGGAGTTGGCTGGTGGGGGGACAAATTTAGGTTTTGGGGTAGTCTCGGGGAGAGCGGAAGTGCTTGAAGGAGTGGTGATATTGGACGAGGCCGAGGATTGAGGCGACTTGATAGGCGACTTGATGGGTGGAGACGGGCGGTTAGAGAGAAAGGAATTTCGGTGAGGAGTTGTGGTCGCCATTATGGATTTCAGAGTGTGGTGAGCTCAAAGAGTGAAGAAAGCGAAGCAAGCAGTGCTTGGAGATGAGGTTGACTTATGAGAACGAGCTTGTACTCCGAAGTTTTAGGTAGAGCCCCAATTCAATCAAATACGCTGAGAAATGAGAAAACAGAGAACATGATGGAAGAGGAGATTCTGATGCCGAAGATAAGACAACTTATACCTTCGTTCGTCCTCCAAAGGCGTTGAAAGAGCAGCACCAACTCGGGTCATGTACAACCACGTGTACGGTTCTTTGGACGTGTTCCCCGCGTCTATCACTGTGACTTGGTGTGCATCAACACCAAAAGCAAGCAGAGCCCACGGGTGCTACCATTGGCTTCGCCTGCTCAAGCGGCATGCAGTCTGCCCCTCGTCCCGGCACTGGGAGAGACGCGTCGCTGAAGGGGCATCTACCTTGGCATCCTCATCCGTGTGACGCTTGGTAAGAGTAGTATCTACAGATGGACTGATGGGCTGCTGCCTGATGCTTCAACCGTGGTGTTTCGTAAGACGTCGACGCCGATGTCGTTATGCCAAGGATCAGCCATTGCCGTACTACTCTCTAGGGGGCAGGTCCCGAGTCCACACCCTCGTCTTCGACTCACCACTCCGCTCTACAGCCGCCAGACCGCCAATAGTCGGAATGCCTGCTTCGGAGTGCCATACGCGGAGTCGATCGCGTTATTCGTTACCGGGTGTTCTGCAAAGGGCCAGGAGGATTCGACTTCGTATCGACGCGTCTCTTGCGTGGCTGCTTGCAAGCCCCAGCAATCACCTCGACTCCTGGCATGATGGACGCCGCTGTATAAGGCTCCCAGGAAGCCTCTTTTCGTGCCTTCTTGGCTCAACACCACATCCGTCTCTCCCAAGGTCTTCGTACACCACATCTCTCTTCGTGCTCTCTTGGCTCAATCACCACTGTCTTGGTTGAAAGACACACATCATGAGCCGGGTCTGCCAGACTGATGGCTCCTTCGGGCCAGGCATTGGCGCCTGCAGAGGCGGCTTCGACTTTACCTTGACCTTTGAGGACTCCGTGTTGAGTCTACTGCCACAAGCCGCCTTTCTCCTGCTTGCTCCCGTGCGCCTCAATACTCTCCGCCGGCGGAAAAACAGAGTCGCCAAGAACTCTCATCTCGGGTTCCTCAAGATCGTGCGTCTCGCAAATGCCCAGCATTGGCATGCAATGCATCGTGAAGTTGTAGGCTGATTGGTTGGGTTCAACTTCTAGGTTACCTCTATTCTCTATACCGCCTCTTCCATCATCCTCTTGGTTTTATGGAGCGAGCTCGAGAGTTACAAGACCAAAATGTCCAGCGCAGCAGCTGGCCTCCAGTTCCTGGGCAGCTTGGCAACTGTTACACTATCCCACCTCGAGCATACCAGGGCCGTCAGACCCAGTCATCTACTCCAGTTTTTCCTGCTAGTCTTGCTTATATGCGATGCAGTGCGGTTGCGCACTTTGTTTTTGATGGAATATCCGACTAGTCTGGTGACATGGGCGTCGATCCATACCTTTCTGACCGGCCTTCTGGTACTCCTTGAGTCTCTCGACAAAAGAGAGCTTTTCTACTCGGACCGAGACAAGGCTCTCCCGCCCGAGGAAACCATTGGATTGTTCGGCCAGAGACTCTTTTGGTTTCTCAATGGCCTGTTCCTCGACGGATACCGTAAGGTCTTGAAGCCTAGCGATCTCTTCGATATTGACCAAGATCTTGCTTCCGAAGAAATTCGAACGTTGTTCAGCCAAGCATGGAGTAAGCAAGACAAAACGCGGAAAGCGCCTCTTTCTCGCGTCATCTTCCGTGTCCTATGGCTTGACCTCGTTCTTCCAATGATTCCACGGTACGCGCTTCTCTCGCCTTCTACTGTGTCTCGTTACAAACATCCGCAAGCTTCTCTGCCGCCGCTTGTGGTGCCTCATGGTATTTTCAAACTCCGGTTTGGACGGAAGTCCCGCCCTTTGAACAAACTGCAATCATCTAAGGCCGCCCCAAGCAGCTGCAGAATAATGTGCGCAGACTTGAAGCGTTCTCCGTCGCGCTAGACTTCTGAAAGTATCAGGAGGCACTGCAAGTGGTGGCGCAAAAGTCTGCACATATCTATGAATACGCACTGTACTTAATCATCTAACACCATCTTTATAGGGTCCTTCAGATTGGCACTACGCTGTCTCAGCCATATCTCATCTCTGCAATGATTAAATACATTCAAGATGGATCACCAGACAGTAAAAATGATGGCTACGGATTGATTGCTGCGTTTGCGCTCAACTACTCTATCCTAGCAGTCGTCACCTCCTGGCATACTCAAAGCGTTGCCCGGTTCGCTGTAAAATTACGCGGCTGTCTCATATCCCTCATATACGAGAGGACCCTTGAGCTTGACTCCAAAGAGGTCAACCTAGGCTCTGCGACCGTGCTAATGAACGTGGATGTAGAAAAAGTCCTAGCTGCGGTCAAATCCATGCACGAGTTCTGGGCCCAGGCGATCAGTTGCGGTATTGCACTGTACATCCTGTACACTCGTCTGGGTGCCCCTTTCGTGGCCCCCCTTATCACCATCTTGATTGCAACCGCTATCTCTTCCTGGGTCGGCAAAAGAATGAAGACCCGAAGTAGCGATTGGGTTGCCGCCACTGAAAGACGCGTGACTTCGATCGCCTACGCAACTGGTGCCATCAAAGGTATCAGGATGCTCGGGTTGACGGATACGGTGCTGAGATCCTTGACTGCGCTCCGAGAAGCTGAGGTCGATCGACACAGATTTGTGCGGAAACTGACGGTCTGGGTCACCGTTATCTCCAACATTATGTTTCAGCTAACGACATTGTCGACCTACGTGACCTTCGCAATCGTTTCTTTATCCAAAGGACCTGGTTTAGATGTTCAACGACTTTTTGGGTCCCTATCAGCTTTGAAGTTGGTAACTACTCCCTTGACGGGTACTTTGCAGATCATCACTAGCTTCCAAGGTGGCGTTGCGTCACTGGAACGAGTTCAGGCATTCTTGAAAGGCGAAGTGCTCAAAGAAGCCGGAAACACTGATCACACTGAGGACACTTCTAGTATTGAACTGCATTCAATTCATGGCAAGCATCCTGATACATCCAGCTCGTCGGAGGCCCTCAGAATTACGCACGGCTTTTTTGAGATCGAGAAGAGCAGACCGATACTGTCAGACATCAGCCTTACTGTTCTAGTAGGCTCCTTTACAATGATCATTGGAAAGGTCGCATCGGGCAAGTCTGTTCTTCTCCGCTCCATCCTTGGGGAGACAACCGTTGTTGCGGGATCGGTTTCCTCCACAAGTATGGGTTGTGGCATGGCGTTCTGCGATCAGTCCACTTGGCTCAGGAACATCACCCTCCGAGACAACATCATTGGGGAGGACGCACTTGATGATGCCTGGTATTCCTCCGTAACGTGGGCCTGTGGACTGCAGAAGGACTTCAAAGAGTTGAAAAATGGCGACTTGACGAGAATTGGATCAAAAGGAGGGTCACTTTCGGGCGGTCAAAGGAACCGAATCTCTCTAGCGCGGGCCTTGTATGCGAGGAAGCCGACCGTCATCATCGACGACGTCTTGTCCGGCCTTGACAATACGACTGAGAAACTTGTCTTCGATCGCGTGTTTGGCCCGAATGGTCTTCTAAGAAAGTCGCGTACCACAGTTATCCTCGCAACACATTCGACTCATTTTGCACAACAGGCTGACAAGATCGTCGTCATGTCCGCTGGTCGAATTGTGGATCAAGGGACCTATGCGGAATTAGCTTCACGCAAAGTACCGTTTCATGCCTTTGATGCCGGTTCTGACGTAGGGAGTGACTCGTCCGAAGAATTGAAGAACGTTGAAGAAGATGAAAAGGCCCTGGGAATGGTAGACGCTACCAGCTTACCCGACGAAAGTCAGGACGATGACACAGACAGGCGCTCCGGTGACATGCGGAGTATGCTTTTCTTCTTATCTGCAGTTGGCAAAGTTCAAGTCAGCATATACTTTGCTCTACTGGCCTGCGAAACCGTATCCACAACGATGCAGTACATCTACCTCAAAATCTGGGCTGAGTCTGATACATCCACACGAAGCTCGATGGTTCGGCATCTGTCTACATTCATTGGCGTCACAATGCTTAACATTGCAGTAATTGGAATTTGGCTCACCCACTTTACTCTCTGGTTCACACCACAGATGAGTCTCGTCCTACATAGCAGACAGCTTTACGCTCTCATGATGGCGAAGTTCTCCATTCTGGTCTCGACTGATACGGGTTCGGTGACGAATAGGTTCAGTCAGGACATAGTCCTCGTGGACAACCAACTGCAAAGCTCCTGGATTAACGCCACTAGCTGCGTTTTTCTAATCCTTTCAAACGCCATCATTCTGTGTTTGGCCACGCCACAGGTCGCGGCTTGTATTCCATTCCTCTGCGCTGCTGGATACTTAATCCAGCGAGTCTACTTACGGACCTCACATCAAATCAGACTCATGGACTTAGAAGCCAAAGCCCCTCTCTGTACTCATTTCTTAGAGACGCTTGCTGGTATCGTCACAATCCGCTCATTTGGCTGGTCCGACGGGTACCGGCGGAAGAACAAAGTCTATCTCGATCAGTCTCAAATACCCTTCTACTTGCTATTTGCGATTCAAAATTGGCTTAGCCTGGTTTTGGAGCTTATGGTGGCTGGACTTATCACGATCATTGTTGGCCTGGCCGTCGCGCTGCGGAGTAAGGTTGATTCCGGTTATCTTGGTCTAGCTTTGGTTGGAACTGTAAGTTTACGCAATCCCAACCTCCCCCAGTGTTGTCTCGATCGAGAGTGCTGACACGAATAGATGGATTTGGGCTTTTTCATTCGCCTTCTCGTCACAAGTTGGACAGAACTTGAGACGTCATTAAGCGCCATTGCACGAATACGTCACTTTTCAAAGACTCCTTCCGAACACCAAGATAGAGTCACGTCAGATCCTCCTACAGGATGGCCTCTCTCAGGATCTGTTCAGTTCAAGGACCTTGTTGCAAGTTACACCGAAGAAGGAAACCCTGTACTCCATGGAGTAAACTTGGACATTAAGGCTGGGGAGAAAATTGGAATCTGTGGGCGCACCGGTAGCGGCAAATCCAGTCTCGTCGCAACACTTTTTGGCCTCCTGCACCATCAATCAGGAAGGCTCCTTATCGATGATGTGTCTACAGATGGTGTAGCCCTGGATGTACTCCGCTCAAAGGTCACAGCGCTACCTCAGGAACCATTCTTCCTCCGTGGGAATGTCAGACATAACCTAGATCCGTGGCAGCACTCGCTGCAAAGACCTCCGGTATCAGACGAAGATATGAAACTCGCTTTAGAGCGAGTCGATCTGTGGGAGAAGCTCAACAACGCAGCGGAGCCAGGCCACACTGCCCTTGATGTTTCGCTCGATCACGTAGATTCGCTACTGAGTCAAGGCGAGCGACAGCTGTTCTGCCTCGCAAGGGCCGTTCTGATGGATGGGAAGATTGTGGTACTAGATGAAGCTACGAGCAGGTGCGCATTCACATGATCCCTTGGCTCAGGATTCCAGCTAGAGCAGCTGCTAACGCGTTTGTAGTGTCGACGCAGCCACAGATCGCCTCATGCAGGGAGTCCTCCGCTCTGCGTTCGCTGATCGCACGATCATCGCTATCGCCCATCGTCTCGATACTATTCTAGATTTCGACCGGGTCGTGGTGATGGATTCGGGGAGGATTGTAGAGGTCGGAGCGCCAAGTGAGCTTCTGAAGATGGAGAGAAGTCTGTTCAAAGCTCTGGTAGAAAGTCAGGGGAAGCATTGAGCGTGGAGGAGGCCTCAGTCCATCGTTCTCGGTGGCTTCGTCGCCAGAGCAACCGGCGTATGACATACACGAAATTCTTCAAAAGTCTAGTTCGACTTAATGGAAGGAATAACGTACCGAACAAAGCTATGCGTAATCTTTCTCTTGTTCAATCTAACGTACCTACTCACATGAGAGCTGGAACCCTTGGGCACGTGATGTTCGGATTAGTCCTAGCCAGAGCGCCACCTCGATCAGGCACCTGCAACATCCACCTGGGCAATTCCACGTAGTGATTCCTTACCAATGTCACACCCTTCACTTCTAATCACACACTCAAGCCGTTGACGCCCAAACATGGCCACCTTCTCGGACCTTCCAGTTGAGCTGATCATTGACATTGGAGAATATCTTCCAGGCTCCGACATCAAAACGCTGCGCCTGACGAATCAGTTCTGCAAGAGTGCAATTGCTCATCTCCTCTTTCCCCGACTTTACGTCTCCAGCCATGAGTTGGACTTGAAGGTCTTCAAACATGTTTCAGAAAACCCAGAGCTTGCGAAGGGCGTCAAGCAATTGATTGTGGACGGAGCCTATGATCAGCTAGCCCCCCGGTACCGCAAGATTGCTCTGGAAAGACTTGATGAAACTCGCGATGCCTGGGACAAGGAAGATAATGTAATGAAGTTTTGATTCTATCCAGTTTCAGGCTAATGGAATCTACAGGGTGTCTTCAATGCTCTCCCTCTTCTCAGTAGTCTCCGTTCCGTGGTGCTATGTTGTCCCAAGTCCCTCGCTTCACCGATGAGTCTCTCGGGCTTGTGCGCTCCTGCGACAAGATCAGCCTTGTCCGAAATGGACCCAGAATACGACATTCCCGAGCACTGGAGATTCAAGATTGGTGTAGGCAGTAGGCTACTGTGGCGTCCCATCCTTCCGGAAAGACGAGTGGAGCTATTCGAATCCACAGAGATGAAGTTTGACCTTGAAATGGCCTTGCCTGAGGACATCGAGCGACTCAATCACTTCCGTCACCTCAACCTCTTACTGGATGTCTGTATTGCGTCACCCTCGCCCATCAAGGAGTTCATCATCCCTCCATTCCGCATAGCATTCGATGAGCTTGGCGCTTGCATGGGCGCCTTTTCTTACTTGTTCGAATCCTGGAACAAGACCCTCGACCGAATGCGGATTGCCTTCGAAAAGCTTGAAGTTTTGCATCTCTGTTTCTCAGGCGATTACGACGGCGAGGCGACGCGTATATTGTTGTGCGGTAACCTCACCACGATCCTCTCCTCCTGCAAAGAGCTTCGTGAACTCAAAATCGACAACTCCGAATGTTTATACCCTTTGGTTACGAATCTTCCTACGATCTCAGTCCTCGACCCCAAGAACGCCCTTCCAAAGCTTCACAGAGGTATTTTCATTGCTGGATCAGACCATGCCAAAAGCGTACTTCAAGTGATATATGCTCATGCGGCTAGTCTTGAATACCTGGAGTTCAAATCCATCACCCTAAGGAATGGAGAAGCAGCTGAAACTTGGGTCTGGCTACTTGAAGCACTTCGCAACCTACCTAACACGGCTGAGTTGAAGAAGATGGATCTTGTATGCGACTTAGTGGGTGGTGAGCCTATGCGCTCGCCACGAAGTAGCTGTTGGAGCACAGCAAAAGACACCGTTGAGAGGAAATTGCATTGGACACAGTTCCTGGATGGTGGCGCGTTCCCGCTACGAGAGCCGTATCAGGACTTCGAGGATCCGCCGGTGGAAATACGAGGGAAAGTATGGCCTCTTTATGAGGAGACTCAGTATTCGGACAGTGATGGAACTGACGATATGGGATCTGACTGGGACGAGAAGATGGAAAAGCACTTTCCGCCGTTGGATGAGAGGATCAAGCTGTATACTCCTTCGCTTGATGGGGATGATATCGGATCCGCGGAGTCGTCCTCTGGTTCTGATGAGGAGGAGTCATCGTTTAGTTCTGATGATGACGATTCAGAATTGAGGAGGATTAAGATTAGAGAATCTACGAGACCCTAGCCACCTGAATTGCGTAATGTACAAGCGTTCTATCTGTCACACCAACTTCAGCTGAATTTCATCCCACGGTCCCTCCTGTCTACAGCTTCGCCCCACTCTCTTTCGCTGCCATCTCCCTAAGCACCCTCTTTAGGATTTTACCGCTAGCCGTCTTCGGGATTCCTCCTTCCTCCAATCTCAAGAACTTGACCCCTCCATCTAGCCATTTGTATTTCGAGAGCTTTGCTGCGACGGAATCATAGACTTCTTTTTCCGTCAATGGAGACGTGCCGGGCCGTTGCACGATATAGGCGCGTGGTAACTCGGTCGGCTCGCCAGAGGGTTGAGGGAAGTAGACTCCAATGACGGCAGCGTCGATGATGGAGGGGTGGCCTAGCAGTACGCCCTCGATTTCGGGTGGGGCGACTTGAAAGCTACGGACTTTGATGAGTTCCTGCGAGACGTTAGAGGAGAGACTCTTTTTCTCAATGAAAAACGAAACGCATATAGAAGCCGCATCATAAATAGGGGAGATACAACGAACGCGACGTACCTTCTTACGGTCTACGATAAACCACTTCTTACTAGCTTCATCACAGTAGCCAATATCGCCAGTATGGAAGAATCCCTCATCATCCCAATCCCTGCTATTCGCTTCCGGGTTTTCGAAGTACCCATCCACGACAGTCGGGCCTCTTACACAGATCTCGCCCCGGACCTCGTATGCGGAAATATCTTTCCCGTCATCATCAACGAGTTTGATGTCGAGGTTGGGGATTGGTCGTCCGACGCTGCCCGTGTCGTCGTCTTCGGGGTAATGAAGCTGTGTTGCAACGCAAGAAGTCTCCGTCATACCCCAAACTTGAGCAAATGGTGCACCGGGAGCCAGCATAGCTTTGAGACGCGCTTGCACGGCTTTATCGAGGGGTGCGGCGCCACAAGCTGCAGATTTGATCGACTTGAGGCTGTATTTCTTGTGCAGCCCGGACATGATGATGGCGACACAGACGGGTGGTACCATTATCAAGTCGGTGATTTGGTATTTCTCGATCCCGGCCATGAAGGCTTCGAGGTCGAAGCGGCGCATTATGTACGACTCGTCGCCCTTGCGGAATGGTGTAGTGTGCGTGACGGGAGCTGTAGCGGCGTGGAAAAAAGGTAGGGCGAGGAGACGCTTGACCTAGAGACAAGAGTTAGGCTTTGATCCCGTCTGGTCTTGAGCAGACGGCCTTACATCCCATGGGCGTGGCTTGAACTCGAAGATCCCTTCGGTTTGGGCAACTAAGTTGTAATGGGATAGCATCACGGCCTTCGGCAGGCCAGTTGTTCCACTGGAGAATAGGAGCATGGCTAATGTCTTTTTGGCAGTTTGGAGATCATTGAAGCGGACCCTGGAAGATGGTCAGTCCTACAATGCTTTTCCAATGATGAAGTTCAAAACTCTCACCAGTCCCGTTCACCTTGCTCCAATAGCCATTTCCAAGGTTTGAATCCATCTGGAATAGCTTGCCCAAGAGTGTCGAAGATGAAGATGTTAGACTTTGGTATGCTATGCTCCGCAGCTTGAATAGGAGGTAGAAGCTCAGGCTCGACGACTATGAACTTTCCTTTGGAGACTTTGATGTGATGGGCAAGCTCATGGGGGGTGTAGCTTGGATTTGTTCCTGTATACACACCACCCGCGGCAATGATACCTTGAACGATCAGGGGATAGTAGAGCTGGACTAGTCAGTAGTTGAACACGGCTCATGAGAGGTTTTTACATCATTAAAGGAGGCCAACACGACACAGTCTCCTTTCTCTAGCCCAGCTTTTCGGAATCCAGCGACAAGTTTGCGGATGATAGTGCGTCCTTGTCTAGCAGAGACGAACCGTTTGGGGTCGGCGGCATCAATATACACCTGCAAGGTTCAATAATTGCCTACTACACCGGTCAATGCAGGGCCTACCGGCTTGTCCAAATCGTAAGCCGCATTGTCGAAGGCCCAAGAAATGAGATCCTGGGTCGAAACGTCAAAGCGGTCCTCGGCGAGGAAAGGCATGGCTAAACCAGAGTGGGAAGCAACAGATTGACGAGAACAAGATAGAAGAGGGTATATGAAGGACAGCAAATAGAGGGATTGTTGACTACTTGAACAAAGACGGAGGTGAGCCTTCAGCTGTAATTGTAGCTCAGCTGTCACTGGCGACCGAACTAGCTTTGTAGCACTTCGTGTCGAGCTGTGGCTTACCGCCCACCCCCATGACGCTACTGCCGAGGGATCTGTGCTACGTTGTAGGGAACAAGCTACTCCCTTCCCGACGGCTGGGAGTTTGCGGGGTCCCCAGTGCTCGTGATTGGACAATGCATATGTGCGACTACCAGTCTCTGGTAAGTGCTCACTATACCAAAGTAGCTACATATGCCGCTGCTCGGGTGAATGCCCGAAAGCGCCTGGCATCGCGAGCTGAATATGCCCTAGACGTCCCACGATTGCTGTCAGCGTGAATCCGTCCCAAGAGTGAATTGTAATCCTGTTGCAAATCATCGACTTGGCGAGGTTTCTGAGTAAAATGCCCTAGTGACGACGCCCTCCGTGTATAGAGCCTTGTAATCACGGTCCTAAAAGTAGCTCCAGGTGTTGCAGCTGACTTACGAAGGGATGAAGGTTCGATGCCCGTACCTGGAATGGAGCTGAGATCGGGTCACGTGGTTTAAGGCCCAAGCTTGAGCTTGGGCCACGTTGCCCTCAATTTGATATCCAGCCTTACCGCTGCCAGCCATCACTGTTCCACTCTCTATGCGACCAACTTGTTTGTTCTTAAACTCAAGCTTGCGTATCTTCTACAGAGCTTCATTCCTCCGTCCTCGATCCCTCACGCAAAGCTACCGCGTCTTCTACCGCACCATGGAGGGCCCCGAACCCCTCCCCCTCTCCGAAATCCCCACCCTGTCCCTTCTCTACAAGCTCAAGAAGCTCGCCGCGGACCCCGAAGTCGATAGTGCAGAGCTTCCAGCGCCTTCTGCTACCTTCAACGACAAAATCTCCGTCATTCGCCATGATATCACGCTACTCGCAATCGACTCCATCGTCAACGCCGCCAACGAATCGTTGATGGGTGGTGGCGGTGTTGATGGCGCAATCCACCGCGCCGCCGGGCCTGACCTCCTGGACGAGTGTGAGACTCTCGACGGCTGCCCGACCGGCTATGCCAAAATTACAGACGGCTACGAGCTACCAGCGAAGAAGGTGATTCACGCCGTAGGGCCGCGATATTGGGCTTCGAAGAAGGAAGGAGCTGCTGAGGAGCTGCTGGCGGGATGCTATTGGCGTAGCTTGGAGCTCGCGGTGGAAAACGACTTGAAGAGTATCGCGTTCAGCGCGCTAAGCACAGGCATCTACGGCTATCCGAGTGGAGAAGCAAGTGAGGTTGCCCTAGCTACAGTACGGAAGTTCTTGGACGAGGGCAAGGGGGATAGTTTGGAGCGCATCATCTTCTGCAACTTCATGGAGAAGGATGAGAAGGCTTACTTTGCCAATATCCCGTGAGTCTTCAGAGTCGCGTTGTTACTTAATGCGCACTGCTAACACCAGAACAGTCTTGTGTTTCCCCCAGTCGTACCGGAAGAGAAGGAGGAAGATACCGAGAAGACGACAGAGGAGACTGACTTAGCGTCAAAGCTGCCAGACGCTCCCACCACCGAGCCTGTGGAGGAGGGAGAACCAGAGCCCAAAAAACAGAAGGTGTCTACCGATTCCGCCGCGGAGGTAGCACCTGCCTCTAAGGAAGTCAACGAGACAGCGAATGAAGCAACGTCGAAGACAGGAGCATTGGAGAGCAAACCATAGTTCAAGTCGACAGTAAACTAGGAACGTCGGACAAAACAGGAGATGAAGATACCCGAAGCATGCTCGAAGTGCCCGCGAGACAACGAAATTTTCCTTGCCAACACAGCTTTATCTATGGCATGACTTCATGAATAGCGAGGGGCAATGCTAGCATAAACACAGGTCAAGGGGTTTTGGGATGGTGTTTACGTGACACTGGCGAGCAACACTCTTGCAATAATATGCTAGAAATATGATGTATGTTCAGCCACGTGAGATAGAATGCATTCAGTGGTGCTGTTCGTGGGGCAATAACAGTCCTATTAGGGCATCTAATGGTATATTTTAAATTGGGGAGCTTAAGAAGCGGTTGTACTACTGTACCTCTACACCCCTCTTTCGGAACTCTACCACAAGGTTGCTGTGAGTGCACGTAGCACCTCATTTTCAGCCTCGCACAGCCTTCTCACCCTTGCACGCGCTGCGACTTGATTCGTCCTTTCTAATACTTTCTCTCTTGAAGGCTTATTAGAATGTCTGGGTGGTGGGGAGGCTTAGCAAACTCGAAGCTGCGACGTGCCTTCGGGCTGACCCTTCATCATCGAAATAAGCGGCCGATTTGAGGCACATGCAACACGACACAACAAGCAATCCTCTCCCAATTTCCCCCCAAATTGAAATGTCTAAGCTTGCAGCTGCAAGCCAGACTATGAGGCTTCAATCTTTTTCGACTTTCAAGAAGTTTGGCTCAGTTTTGGGTGAGATTTGTGTGTTCTTGTATGGCGGTGCTTGTGCCTTGAACGGGCCGCATATTTCGATGACGAATAGAGCGCCCACCTCTCTTCAACAACAGTCACAGCCTTCGTCCCATTTCAACTTCATCACTTGTTTCTCCTACTATCTTGAGAAATGTCGGAACTCGAGACGACTGGTACTAGGCTTCGAGGACTAAAAGCTTTCGCGCGGTCAGTGAGTCTTTCAAACCCCGAGCGAAAGCGTCCATGCCCGAATTGTACGAAAATAGCTCGGATTTTCAAACCCCAACCGCGAATAGCTCGTATTGTTCATCCCCACAAAATTCACCATTGGATCGCGTCCCTTGCAGAGTTTCGCAATCAGACAAACTGTCCAACTTGTCTGAACGTCGTGCAGTGTCTCCAGAAACAAGTCTCCGGAGACTCTCGCTATGTCAATATTTGGTTCGTCCGGTACAGGTGGAAGCTGTATGTTAATATTGTCAGCGTATAGTTGCCTCACTCATACTGATAATGTAACATGGTTAACTTTCGATAGTTAGACTTAACGCCTGTCGGCCCTCATAAGGAACACTCGGTGGTCGGTGTTGCATTTGACTGCCTCGACCGAGATTGGATTGACGTGAAGAGAGTGAAAGAGTGGGCAAAATTCTGTGATGAAAGCCACAGCGGCGTTTGTCACTCTATTACCGATCCATGGTGGACTTTCCAACGACCAGAACAGCTGTACTTGATCGGTGTCACGCGCCGGTGCTTGGTGCGCGGCCAAGAGATGGACCAATACGTGGCTTTGAGCTATGTTTGGGGTGACCTCCTGGCACCGTTCCAAACAGATATGTACAACTTCAATGCACTCTGCCAAGATGGTGCCTTCGACATTCCAGCGAATAAATGTCGGTTGCCAAAAACTATCCAAGACAGCATGGTTTTGGCCGGATTGCTGGGAAAGAAACTGTGGGTGGATAGGTTCTGCATTGTGCAGGATGACCTAAAGCACAAGCCCAAAATGTTGAAGTCGATGGCATCCGTATACGCCAACGCATACTTGACGATAGTAGCTCGAGACGGGAGTGATGATGAATTTGGCCTACGAGGAATTGCAACAAATACGCCGCGAAAAAGCCCTTTTCGATTCTTCGACTTTGGACCAGACTGCCAACTGATAACAACGGTTGATCCGGTAAATCAAACATACAAATATGACACACGCGCGTGGACATTCCAGGAAGAAATTATCTCTCGAAGGAAATTAGACTTCGTGCACGGTACTGTCAATTGGACCTGCGAAAAAATGTTTAGCACTGAAAACATGGCCACGCCGTCCGACGTCCCGTTGCGTCCCAACACACACCGGCTAAATATTTTGTCATATGCTTCGTTAGTGAAGGATTACAGCAAACGGCAGCTAAGTTATCCTGAAGATACTTTAGACGCTTTTGGAGCAATTACGACTATTGCGAGCAAGTCCATGAAGGGCGGAATTTTTTATGGACTACTTTAAATTGCTTTTGATGTTATGCTGCTATGGAAACCCGAGGAGCTCCACGAGCGGAAGAAAGATGCGACAGGGTCAACGCTGCGTACACTTCCGAGCTGGTCGTGGGCAGGCTGGTCCGGCCCTATTGATACCTTCCCTTGGCGCTGCGTATATCCTCACCAGCGTAATGTTAGCCTAGATGATAGACCTCTTCTAGATATCCAGCCGACGGTCAAATGGTACAAATCGCGAGCATCTTCCGGAACCCTGGTTCCAATAGATTTTAAGCAAGTCGAGACATGTAACTCCTGCTACCATTCGGGAAAACGACGTCTGGAATCAAATCTCCTCGGAAATGGTATGCCTCGTCCCCCTGTTCCAATCGATTTATTGTCTCTTCCGCCAGAAGAGGATAGTTGGAGTCCGATCATTTTCTGTCGCGCCCAGAGGCTTCGTCTGTTTATCGGAGAAAAGATTGATGGCGTTGACGCATGGTACCTCAAGTGTTCTAGTGGAAAGATAGTGGGAACAATGCCGTCTCTATCGGAGCAAGCTGGCGTTCCCATTGGTCAATCTTGTGAATGGATTTCTATCAGTGCTGGGAAAGTAGAATTGGGAGCGTTCTCCTCTTCATGGGAAATTGCATCATTATTCCCCGAGATGAAGCTGCTTCATGAGAACTGTCCCCCCCACTGCGAGGATTCTCCTAAGAAGTGTAAATCGAAAAAGAAGGATCCACCCTATAAGTTCTATAACATCATGTGGATCGAGTGGGAAGACGGCGTCGCATATCGTGTTGCACTCGGCCGTGTCTTTCAAGATTACTGGGACTCTGCTCCGACGGAAGAGGTCGATGTTCGATTGGGATAGCGGAAACTTCAACAGCACACCGTCAATCACAGAGCTGGGTTCAGATCCAATTTCGACCGTGGCTCCAGGTGGAATTGTGGAAGTCGTCCGCTGCGAATCGCAGAGCCTACTTTAGTCTGCGCACCTTACCCTTGGGCAACATCCGGTCAACCTTTATACCCCAAAATTTCTTAGATTACCTACCGAATTTTGGACTCGAAGTGGAAAAGACCGAATTTTGCAGGCCGTGGTATGCTCACGCCGAAGCCGGTCGGAAATACAACGGGCAAATTGCGGGACGTTAGAAGAGGCTGAGCCGCACGATGAGTACTTCTCCAGCGCTGGTGACCATCTTTATTTGCTACTTATGGAAATGGAGCCCCATGGTCACACGTGACAAGCTTATCTCAATCGCAAGGTGTGAGTCTGGAAACTCGATAGATGACTTGGCCGTTGAAAGACATACCCACATGAGACTCACTATTCATTCACTCACGTATTAGTCCCCAGTAATGTCTATCCCCTTCTACGAACGACCATATCTAAACAATTGACTGATGCTGAAGTCCCAAACTTCTCGCGTCTCAAGTAAGATGAGTTCCAGGCTTCCAGCTGGCACTTAAGTACGGAGTACATGGAAACACGACAGCCACGAAACAGCTTGTCGTAGCTTGATGTCAGCTTTGATGCTTCCAGGGGAGAGTTCACGATGAAGAGGTTCTAGTGAAGTATGCGGAATGAGGAGCGGCTGAAGGTGAGCGAACTCTACGAATCTAATGTATAAGTACTGAGAAACTAAGATTAGCGCTACTTAACCAAGCTATCAGTCTATACTGTAGATATTCCGAATCACGCTGACTCTGGCCGTTGATAGCCCCCTAAAGTATCAATAATTGCCTTCGTCAACTCAAATGCCTGACGATCGAGCTCCTACCAACAGAACGGCTGGAAAAAGGGTTCAGAAAGGTACGTAGATGAATTACCAGACTTCAGGACCATCTTGCTAAGATCCTCAAAGCTTTCTTGCTTCACACGACTTTCAGATTACCAAAAGGCAAAAGAAGTCCCCCGCGGAGGTTTATACAACGTCATATGATATATCTGATCAATCTCAGGGCAGCTTCGATGCAAATGCCAATTTATTGCTGAACGAATCTTGCGCAACGAGGCTCTACGCAATTTGGATCTGGATATGCCGTGTTTCCTCAAAGAATTACGGCCAGGACATCAAGGTGGCAACGCCAATAAGGTTCATCAAGAATGACGCCCTCCGTGCTACTACAGCTTCAAGAAGGTTTTCTGATATGGGGAGAGCACGGGCTCCGGAAGCAACTCCTTCTGTACTCAACACCCAAGCATTGTCAGACATGACGGCAGGACTCGAACAGGTAATATTGAGCTTTATGCGCTCGGAATCCTTGAAGAATATTGTACAAATCAATGAATCCAGGTTTCGTTGAATGCTCTCGATCTCGGAAAACCCGCCCGAGCCAATGAGAGGCGAGCATTTGCCACCCCATGTTGCCTCGCGGAAGTTGTATCCGCACCACTCGAGCCTCATCATGCGCGGTCGCGTGTCTAGTAGGCTATCTCCGGACATGGTTTCAGGCATTGAAATCCTCGTCATCGATGCAAAGAAATTCAACCGGCGAGTGTGGTGGAGTGTAACAGACCTCGTCGACAACTAGGGCTTCCGGCAAACAACCTACACAATACAGAAGCTATAGTCTGGCAACACATACCGTCTAAAGCCATTGTACATTCCATATCCTGGGATGGGCTCGAACGCAAAGCTGCGCAATACTTTCCAGGTGCGGTGACGAGCGTTGGAAAACGTAGGGGGCTGAGAGATAGCCTACTGCGCTTCCACGTAACACCACGAGAATTTGTCAGGGCTCTTGTCGTAGAACTCGGCGTGAGAACAACCAGAATTCCAGCCAGGGTCATTGTTTGAAGCTTCTTGCACGGAATCAAGGACTTGACGAGGTGTCCGAGCATGGAGGCTTCGGACGCGAACATCTCGATTTGGTGGAAGAAGCGGATAAATGGCTGCGCTTCTATGTTCGAGTACGAGATGACCGTACTAGATCTCTCGTAAAGCAAGAAATCCAGCTTAGAGGAGCGGAAGTTGAAGTGTTTTCGTTGAGCGAACGGCACGGAGGGAGGGTGCGAAAGACCTACACGCGCCACATTCTATAGATTTCGGCACTGATCTCTCGAGGGACACTTTTAGTCTAAGGCTCCGGCGTCTGGTTAGCTATTGTATCTCATGGTTCATAATGTCTCATACCTTTCGATACCATTTCTGTACTAAGCACTCGAGCATATATCGAACTTCTGCTCGTTTTGTTTCCCGGAAAGCTTTTGATAATTGCGGTCTGGGTACGGACGTAGGAGCTCGGCGTCGCCGTCATGCGAGGACTCATCTAAGATATTATGCTTTGCTTGAATGTGCATTTTCTGAAGTTTCTATCAACGGATGTACTAGTTTCGCGGTGGCCGGTAGGATATGGGAGGTGATGAGAGAAACATGAGGGTGTTAAACCAGGTAGCACGATATCCCAATGTGCGCCCAAGTGGCTTCCTTTACCGTTCAAGGAACTGAGCTGCCTATGCTCCAGCTTGGGGTGTTGCTGTGCTCGGGTAAGCGATTTTAAGCGAAGACTGAGCAGCTTGTTGGAACCTAAGTTTAGGCCCTGTATTTCACAGGGAGTGTTGAGACTGGGGTCATTACCCTGCCTCAGAAGGTCTATTTCCGGGTACCCCTCTGTATAATGGGGGCCGGGAGAACAGGACTGGAGAATAGGTGGTTAGAGAATGGGGCCTGGGGCCAAGGGGGCTAAAGTAATGGGGGCCGGCATGTCTCATGTTAAAGTTGGGTGATCGTAGTGTAACAGCTAAACGGTAATTGTGGCTATGAAATCCTTCAGTTTTTGTTTATCTTTGGATGCACATGGTTGACAGTTGGTTCTTTAACGCATACCGTGACGCTATTTGTGCAGTCACCCTGCCTCTTCGCCCCTATGTTGTCTTTCGATGCCAAACGATGATCTGTTAATCTCCGGTCCTCTGGGTACGATTCCTTCCTTGAGATTGAGCGTCAGCTTTTCTGTCTCATCCATCACCACCCAACTGCCAAGTCTTCCCATAGTTTTGCCCATCGTCATAGCCATCAAAGCAAAAAGAACACGACCTCACCCAAAGTCGCAGTAGGTCTTTCTGTAAATAGGCACACTATGAGTGCTCACAAACTATATAAACCCTCTAGGCTTCCCGTCCACAACATGTTCTCGACTCAGGAACATACATCAAAGCAACCTTACATGAACTACTTCTATTACAACAACAAAATCGTCATTGTTATCATCCTCACTATTCTCATTCAATATGCGTGCCACTACTACAATCTCAACCCTACTTTCCGCATCCTCAATTTTATCTCCAGTATGGGGTCTCTCGTTGCCGTCTCAGCAGGAGCCTCGACTCGCGGGAAAAAGAATGGTACGTTGCATATTTTTCATTCTGTATGAGTTTGGCCCCCCCTCCTTTTGATTTCATATTTACGCAGCCTACGGGGTGGCTGGAGCATGTGACGCCGTTCACCGAGAACCAGCAACTTATTGGGAATGTCGTCTAATTGTGCACGCGTGTAGGCGAATGAGTATATCACCATGGACCTTGCTGCGATGGAAGACCCGGTTCTGTCAAAGCGAACCAATGTTGGCTACTGTAAGTCATATTCTTTTTAAGACTGTCCAGCAGCGCACCTTGAGATACAGAAAGAAATGACGCAACTAACATGTCTCGTCCTCGAAACCAGGCATCGCAGATCCGGCACGTTCTGGCGTGTGCGTCAGCATAGGCGGACTGGTTGCTGCCGTCGCCTTCGGTATCGCGACTCTGGCCAAGGCCGGCTCCGACAGCAAGGAGTGCGACAAGGTGCACACGGGTTCGGTCGACAACATGACCTGGCAAGTCTACGGGGAGGGGGGCGACAACTGCGACTCGACGGCGCAGCTCGAGACCATCGCGGGCGCCATGAACAAGTTCCTAAGCTCCCAAAACGACAGCATCTGCGGCGTCAAGTGCATCAAGATGGACCACGGCGGCACATGGCGTGGCTACGTCACCATCGGGACCGCGGGCGAAGACCTGACCTCGTACCACTGCGGTTCGTCCTTCTCGTTCGGCAGTTGCGATTCAGGCGGGAATGGAGATTCCCCGGGCAAGGTCTAGTACCTAACAGGTGAAGATGGGCTAGCTGGCTTGTGCGGTAGCAGGGAAGAGGGGGCATCATATTCAGGACCGTCGGACAGTCTTTTGGAACCTGAGAGAGGGTGTGTTTTCATAGTTTAGGCTTTCCTGTAGTTCAATTCATTACAAGAGTTACTTAGCATTCTTACCTTGAGATTATATTGTAAGCGGAAACCTTCGATCCGGCTGAAGCTCTGTCTCCGTCGATGAATGGCACATCTCCGTCGATGAATGGCACACCCCTCATCGTGGGATCACGCGAGGAGTCAATCAAGGCCCCGCCGTTGATTACTTGTCGCGTAAAAAGTGAAGATAAAATAGAATAGTATATTGAATCATGTGGGCTTTGTCAAACAGAAGGCAGATGAAAGACTCATGGAGTAATAAGAAATCCAAGGAGAGTACAGATCACCTTACATACAGCAATGAAGAAGTCAAGATCGAGAGTCTCTTCCGTTTTCCCATGCCGCAGGGTCACCGTCTTGCTGTCTTTCTCACATAGAACTAGTGGCGATCGACTTCTAACCCGTATTTCTCGCAGATTCTCGATATTGCCGACAAGGGGCTCGAACGGTGCGAGACCATTGCGTATCATTGTGCAGACTGGACAAGCAACTTGGACTCTGTCCTGCGAAATCAAGCCTATCGCCAGCTTCCGCTCGCTCGAGGTTGTGACACAAACTGCAGCGCTCCAGGGACATTGTTGCACCCAAGTAAATCCACTAATGTAAGCCGGTGGGATAGTGAGAGTAGTGGATATAGAGACGGAGATGGCTGAGGAACGTAGGTCCAAAGTATGAACGGAGCCCCACCCAAAACCTCGCTTTGCCGAGAGATGTGGCTGACCGGGCCTGAGCCCAACTTAGCCACAGCAGCGCTGTTTCACGTGCGCAGAGAGAGGTCGGGCAACGTGCACACTGGGGTATTAAAACAAGTGATACAAGCACACAGGAGGATGGAACCTAACCCGTGCTGCGGGCTATCTTCGTGTTTTGGTCATCATCCGAGAGAAGTAGTGCTGATTAGCTCTTCGAACTCTATTTCCCGCAACTGTATGTACATGTGCATATTATTTCTTCTCGCAATCATAAGGTGTCGAGTAATTCCATGAACCGCGAGTATAGTCTTTTGGCTGGGTTTATCACCATAACACTAAAATCCAGAACTGCCCTAATATTACGTGTTAGGCGAACTCTGATTGGCTCCTGCAGTTTCGAATACGCCAGCCCAGCTTCACAGCTAGGCGAGACACTAAGCTTCTTCATCTCTCCTCCGATGCGCCTCCATGGTTTCATCAGCCTACACAGGGCATATCATCATCATCTTTCGCAACTCATAATCCCTAGGACTGTAGAATGAGGCCCGGATGTCCCGCCACACTCCAGGCTCCTCGCTTCCCTGCCTTGCTTCCCTTCCCATCAGCACTCGAATGGGCATCTTTCCGTCTTCCATCTAGTATCCGGAACCCGGATGCATGGCTTCACTGTCATCGGAACATCTTTTGCCAGCTGCCTTTGCTGTGTGCAATTTACTCGTTTTGGACTATCACGGCGCAGAGAGCCCGTAGTGAAGCACCGTTGAGTCCTCTCATACTGCAACGGTTTGGCTTTCTTTCGAGCGGGCGTCACTTCAAAGGTCATTCCCGAACTCTAAACGGCTCAAATTATGGCGCAGCTGAATGGTGCCACGGTCCCCAGCGTGCCGCATCCCGTCGGTAATCTTTGCTAGGCTTTCACAAGCCTTTCACAAGCCAATATGCCATGTGCTAGGATCGGCTATTCCCCCATGTTCCATCCACATTCCGAGCGGGCCCTGCAGCCCGAACTGTCTCCTCATTCCCAGTTCAAGGAGAGGTCCTGCCAATCCGCAGTTTCATGGGCGAATTCCAGGACAATGCCGATATGCGACTGCGGACATCCCTCTAACTTTACACAGGCGGTAACGATTTCAGTCAATCTTTTCTGCCAGTCAAACTAGTGCCTTTACCCAGTCGAGGCCTCTTTTCTACTTCGAACCCATACCCCTTCGCATCTGTGTGTTCTTCGCCTGTGTCTATTTGGTGGTCTATTTCTTTTCAACCTGCATTGCGCTGCAATCTCCCCACTTTTCCACTTCTCCGTTGCAACCTCTTTCAGTCCTATTTCCCCGGAGTTGATATTGGTCTGCAAAGGACTTGACCATGCACCTTTGAGGTGTGCCATATCACCATAAACCCCCCCACAAATCTCTGCGGAACCCACTTCCCCATACTATGTTGGCCCGAACCAAGGCATTGGCCTGAGTCAGGCTTGGTTTGCTCTTGATTGAGAACTGTACCATTACCTGTTTCATCCCATCGAAATCCTTCTCGCTTCCTCGCAGACCTCGAAACAACATTGTCACCAAGGTGGAGGCTAGCTGCGTTACACCTCGAATTGAATCCATCAATCAACTACTGCCCAACTACAGAGCCATAAAGAATCGGCCTTAACAGCATACCAAAGTCGCTCGCCTGCCACAGTTATCTACCACGATGGGTGACCTCACCCCAACGGAAGTCCTCTCGTGGCCAAAGCCCAACTTTGTCGACCCCGAGTCTCGCCGGGGAATCATCCTCGCTACCGAGATTCCGCTTACTGTGGTCATGACGGTTTTCATGGCAGCGCGGATGTATTCCAGATGGCGGTTGAAAGCGCTGGGAGTAGATGACTGGACAATGCTTCTATGCTGGGTTTGTCATCTCGGCGCAAGATGTACCTACTGCTAATTGTACACAGATGATGGGCACAGCAATATGCATTATAAACTGCTACTCTACCCTGTGGGGAACCGGCCTCCACGTATGGGATAACAAGCTTGAATGGATACCAACTTCGGGGAGGGTGAGGTTCTACCTATACGTACGAGTTCTTTGTAATGGTTGCTAACTATTCGCAACTTCAGTTAGCTCTCGCAACCCAAATGCTATTTGGTCCTTGTGTTGGTCTCACAAAGTTCAGTCTTTGCTTGACTTATCTGCGCATATTTCCGTCTCAAGGCAATCGGTACTTTTGTTACGCGACTATGGCCTGGCTCATTACTTGGACTATTGCGATCTTCTTTACATTTCTTTTCCAGTGCATGTAAGAGTATTTGATCTAGTAAAGTGGCGTTGCTAATCTTTTCTAGCCCTATATCAGACAACTGGGATCTCTTGAAGTTCACAAATAGGAATTGCATCAATCAAAAGGCTTTCTTTATTGCCGCTGCGGCTACAAACAGCTTCACAGACATTGCCGTATTTCTATGGCCTGCGCGATTTCTCTGGAATATCCAATTGCCGAAGTCACAGCGGGTAGGGCTAGTGGTCTCTTTCAGCTTGGGTTGTATGTAAGTATCTGGGCCCCCAGAGCCCCATGCTCCCCTAGCTGACATCATCCCAGAGTCTGTGTAGCGGGCATTTGTCGCATATGGTATCTCAACATCTACTTCGGCTCCTCCGACGTCAGCTGGGAAGGGTCTATCGTCTATGTCATCACCACCATCGAGACAAATGTCGGGATCATCTGTGGATGCATTACGGGAATTAAACCGATCCTGTCCACGCTCTTCCCTCGGCTGTTCGGCTCCACGCAGGGCAAATACTCCTCCGATCGCACGAAGAGCTACGGCAAGCGCTCTTTCCCCTTCCAGTCTCTTCCAGAGGGCTCGGTCAACCTCAAGTCGGAAACTGGCAATAGCGGGGGTATCACCGTCAGACAAGACATCGAGCTAACGCGGTACACTCCCAGCAGCGCTGGCGGCGATGGGAGAAGCGAACCAGCTAGCGCGGGGAGAAGCGGGAGCGAAGAGTGGATCTTTGATCCGAGGGGCAGGCCCACAGGGCCCGCCGGCGCTATGAAAGTCTGAAGAAGTTTCTGACAGGGCGCGGGTGATCTTCAGGAACGGGTGCGGCGGTGAGCGGAAAGACTATGTAGAGTACTAAAATACAATATCGCCCGATACGACGGTCTTGACGCTTATTTGCATAGTTCGGTCTAAGGGAAACCCCGGATCAAGTTGGGCTGTTTTTTCCATTCAAGACTTTAGAGAGGGGTTATGAATTGTCCTACCCCCCATGAATCACTATCACAAATTAATACATAGCACTGGCGTTAATTTGAAAATGGCGATATTACTTCTAACTATGCTCTTGTTCTTACTTGCTGATCCCACGATCATATTCACTCGTTAGCTGAGACTCCCATAACTCGACACCTGTAGACGTCTCTGCACGCAGATGGGTGTCGCATTGCTCCGAAATTGCTCCCAGCCCTTTGATATGCACCTAGCGCATCACGTATCGGCGGCAGAGGCTGACATGACTCAGCGGCTTTCCAGGGACATTCCTTGCGAAGCCGCGTGCTATCGTCTCTCGCTATGACCTTCTACCGAGTACCGGTCACGGAAAATCCAGCGCAACTATTCTCGCGATTGCTTCGAGAATCGCAATTTGATCGAAAAGCTAGCGATGAGTTCTGTTCCTTGGTATTCGATAAGAGAACTACACCGTCTGCCTTGCAGAGTTCGGAGTCGACGGAATCACACCCCTCTTTTGAACTTGGTTCATCGGTACTTGCACGTGTTCAGATGTTCCGCTAGACATGCCGGCGCACGGCTCCTAGATCGGATCATGCAGGGAGTGGCAAAGGTACGGGGCTTGTGCCGATGCTTGCTATGCCCTTGCAGCTTGTTGGAGTGTGCGCAGGCATGGTCCCCTAGGAAGAGCATACGGAGACGGGGACGAGACCGAAGGGGCGTGACATATTGGCAGATCAACTTCCAAGGCTAACATACGGGAATAGCAAGGGTAAATGAAGAGAAAGGAGCTCGTTTGAAGGACAAGCGTGCCATTGAAGTTCAGGTTGGGCGGTGAGCCGAATTACTTCGTGGAGAACACAGCTCAGCAACTTCCACTAGTAGGAGATAGGCTCTGCGATTCTAACACTGATTAGTTCACTCCAGTCAAGTATACGAACACTAAATCCAATATCACTTTCTGGGGTGATACAACTTGAACTTTACACAAATCTGCCAAAGATCTCCACAGCATGAGAGTATGTGTTACATCCCCCAGGTCATCTACCCGGTTCAAAAAGCAAAAGCGAACAGTTGGCCGCCTATTCACCGTGGACACACACAATCTAAGGCCAAAAAAGCGACCAGCACGGGACTCGAACCCGCAGCCTTGCCCTATCTAGAATTCCATAGGAGGGGCACGCGCTACCATTGCGCCAACCGGCCCGTGGATTGTAAAATCAGAGGATTTGGAGCAGTTGAAAATTTAGTCAGTATATGATCAGTACGCTAAAAGCTGAGAGGAATATTTCAGCTCCAAAGTTGCTGTTTGGGCGAGTTTGCAGATGTGGGTCGATGACTGGTGCGGGGAGAGGGGTATGTCACGAGATTGGGGGAACTACTCACGATAAAGAATTACTTTTCGACGTGCTCTAGACTTTATGTGATGGCTCTTCGACCTTATAGCCTAATACAACTTGACTATCGTGACGGTTGGCTAAAGTTCTTCCAGTGATCATGCGAAGTTCGGATCTCATCTACTCTTTCAAAGATACCGATACCGTGGCAGCAAGAACGCGAAACTATCGCAAACTGTCCTTCTCGTATCGCACATTCATAGAAAAAGCTATGAGCTTGGTATACTGGCTTGGGAGATGATGGTGATGAAGTGATGTTAAAGTATTGTAGATCACGTGACATATCTCGATCTGGACGACTAGATCACTTCACTGCCATTCTGCTTGAGGACGACGTCAAGCCCCTATATCTCAACTTCTAAAATCACATCTCCCGTCGTTCATCCATCTCGTTGACTGCGACTTCGATGCCGTCGCACCCACCCCTGCCTTTCCCAGTCCATTTCCACTATATCTTCCTCCACCACCACCTTCCGGGGTCCTAACGGCGAGCTCTGTTCTCGACGCTGTTCGCGTCTGGCCCCATGAATAGACACCACTTCTGGTCTTCTGGGTGGGCACTCCTCGAAATCCCTCGAAGGGCCCTGCGCGGTACGGGGAGATCGACTCCTGGCTGGCTGACGGCCTTGACGAGGAGGGCGAGCCCAGTCCGTGGGACCTCTGGGACCCTCATCGTTATGTGGATACTGGCCTCTCGGAGGAGCCTGCACGCGATGAAAGTCATGCCAGGCTGTTGGGCGGGCAGCGGTACGGGGAGATCGGCTTCCGGGCGGTGGACGGGCTGCGTAACGAGGAGGGCGAGTCCAATCCGTGGGCTCTCTGGGACCCTCATTGTCATGCGGATCCTCGCCGTTCCCGCCGTCATCGTTCCCGCTGTGGAAGAAGTAGACATAAAATATGCGAATAACAGCGCCGAGGCCGATGACAAAAGGGATTGTTTGGCCCGCTGCAGCAAGTGAGTTAACGCCCGTGATGTGGTTCCAGTGGATGGTAAGTTCAGTAGCAGCAGTGATGATGCTTGCAACGATGATGTTGCTCAGGGAGTTGAGGTTGCGCAGAATTCTAATGCGGCGCTCGACGTCGTCACTCACTCTGTGATACGTAAGTAAGGAAAGGGTCCGCAGATATGTGGTGTGCTGTGAAAGGAAACATACCTGTCGTCGTGTTCAGTCAGATTCTGAGGTATTCCCAGCATGCTCACCATCTTCACAAAAACCAGAATTAGACATATCGCCGCAAGCATGAAGTAGAGTAGTATGTTAATAGCCACAAAGCCGGTGTTATTCAGGCGGATCTTGGCGAAGAAGAAGCCAAACTGCTCGCATCCTTCACCTTTCAGATCTTGAACGCGGCTGAACCAAAACCAAAACTGCAAGCCTAGAACGGCAAATTCTAGCATGAGGCGTAAGTTCGAGTGCAAAGCGCTTTCTCGAATGATAGGCCACCGTGTCGGGTCCCAATAAGGATTGCATCTGGTGAAGAAGCGCCAGATATACACCGGGACGACATAGAGGTATGCCCCAAACATGAGGAGTAGGATAATGTAAACTTCAACGACTTGGAGAGACTGCACGTTTCGAGATACTTGGATGACTAGTGCCAGGAATGTAGCGGCTACGAAGAAGTCGTTGGCAAACCACAGGCCTTGAACCTCTCCGCGAGCGATCCAGGCGGCTAAAATGACGCCAAACCATTGTAGATAGAATCCAAGGCGTATTCCGAGACCGTACATGTCAGAGTTGCCCTCAAACGTACAGACGGCCATCTTCAACAAGGCGATCTACACCGCCAGCTGGAAGTGGGGTTGAAGTTAGGATAGTTGGGATCAACCCAAGCTCTCGAGCTGAGGTGCATATCCCCGCAGCCAATCGTTGGCTTCGGCCTCAAACCCATCGCATGATCGGTAATGCACATGGCCAAGAACAGAAAAGGGCTTTTTGGAATATCTGAACGAGGAAAGATGTGACAAGAAGTTTAGTCTATGAGTCGATCGAACTTGCAGCCTGCAGTACCAGAATAGGGAGACACATGCACTCCATAACGCGGGAAAAAGCAAATCTCGATCATCGCTGCTTTTGTACCAAATTTCGCAGATAGGCCTAAGTCTCTGAAACAATAGTAAAGCGGGTATGCGTTGGCAAAACAGTGACCATTTAACCATTCCTCGTCACAGGAGATGCTGGAACTAGAGAAGTTCTATGACGTGATATGCTGGTAAGAAGGTAAAGAGACGGTTGTATTGCTTGGTCTCGCAGTCTACCTATCCTCGCCCAGTTGAGTGTAACGACCAAAGAGAAGCAAGAGACTTTGATGATGGAGCAGAGACGTAAAGAAACATGGTGGCACGTGGACGGATGAAGTGTGGAAGCTTAGAGCTGGGATGGCCATGATGTCTGTGCCACCTCGCAGGGCATGGTGTTGAACCTTGAAGATCCCAGCCCCCTCTTTCGTAACCTGCTTTCGATGCGCCACCGTATAAGAACCTCTAGCCTGCCGTCTGCTTCTCTCGTACCTATGTGCGCTGCCGCCCCTTCGTATGGGTCACTGGCAGGAGCGCATCGTCTTCGTCCGTGACTTTGCCTTCAACTCCCCCCGATTTCGTATGGCGACCAACATCGGCGATGCGCCCGCGACCACCTTTGCCGAGTACGTGAATGAACCACTCTCCACGCATGCGGACGTGCCAAAGATGGACGCGCCAGAGCCAGAATCAAGCGCAGAGTCGGGCTCAGAGTCGGAGAGCGATGCGCTGCCTGATGGGCCCTCGCAACCCTACTCTGAGCCCAATCCGCTCATGCCGCGACCCATTCTGGCGCATCGCATCCACTCGCACCGTCTCCACGTACAAGCCAAAGCTAAATCGCAGCGTGCCAGGCTCCTCTCCGGCCCGCTCGTAGACATCTACGTTGGGCCCTCCAAGCGTCACTGGGCCCTCCACCGCAACCTCCTCTGTCACCACTCCGAGCAGCTGGCTGCCGAGCTCCTACCATCGAACGACACGAAAAAGAAGACACCAGACAAGCTTGAGCTACTAGAGGACGATCCATCGGGCTTCGAACTGCTAGTAAAATGGCTGTATCAAGGCAAACTCGACGATGTCTCCGACATGGCAGATCCGAATCGCATGTACGACTACGCAGTGTGCTGCCACAAGCTGTACCTGCTCTGCGAACGCTTCGACATGCCGCAGCTAAAGAACATTGCGATGGACCAATACCGCAAGGGGCTCAGCGAGGCAGAGCTGGTGCCGGACGCCGACGAGATCAACGAGATATATCGTAAGAGCAGTCCCGGGTCGCCCTTTCGACGGTTGATGACCAAGATTGCTGCGCGCCAGATCATGGACCCGGCGAGTGAGAAGGACGCCGAGTCCTATCGAGCCTGCTTCGATGGGGCTCCTGATTTCGCAGTTGATATGGTCAACGCCATCCGGTCGGGCACGGGAGGTATGCTGTTCGAGGACCCAACTGAGGCTCGCGATGACTGCACCTATCACGACCACGACGCGGGGCCAAACTGTCACATAAAGGGCAAAGGGAGAGCAAAGCAAGGTAAATAAGCGGCATCTGTCCCAATCCGCCCTATCCCACTTCACAGTGCCTCGCTCATGCCGTCCCGTCTCTTCTGGGACGAAGTCGAGCACCCATCACGCTTCATCCACACCACGCTTCGTCCTCACAAAGCAGAACGATAACAAGAATTAACACCACAGTGTACAAGGCTTCCTCGCACCGCCGCCGCGTCCACAAGCCCGCTCCGCCCGCTCAAACGGTATCGGCGCCGGCCATTCCAACGGTATCACACACTTCAACTCCAACGGCAAACATCACGTCGCCGCGTCAAGCGCTGCCGATGGCCGACCCTCCACCTCCCGTGCCTCCTCCGACGGCTCAAAGTCCTCCGATGGCTCAAAGTCCTCCGATGGCTCAAAGTCCTCCGACTACACATTCCGCACCGCAAACTCCCCAGCCGCGTCCCCCTCGCCGACCCGGCGCCTATCCCGGCGGCCCTCTCCGCCGCGCCTCGTCAACGGTCTCGACGAGCACCGAGACGGCGACAGCAGCACCGCTCGGCTCAAGCCCACAGGAAGCTCGGGAGAAGTTCCGAACGAGAGCAAAGTCGGCATCCGGCGGAAAAGCAGTGGGGCTGGGACTGGAGGAGGCAATGGTGGAGGAGGTGCAGGAGGAGGTCGAGGAGCCAGCCCCCCTGCTGCTCCCACCCCCACCACTCCCGTCGACAGCCCAAAACGGGCTCCGCCAAAGCTACGAAGGCGCACTTCGCCGCCAGGCCAGTCGTAGCAGTCTTGCTAGCAAGAGTAGCAAGGCTGTGTCGCCCGAGGCCGGCAAGACCAGCAAGACGTCCGACAGTGGTAAGAGCGACAAGGCAACACGCGATAAGGGCTCCGTTGACAACTCAAAGCCCTTCAAATCCGAATCCGTAATTTCCAGCTCCACATCCAGAAAAGACGACAGGAGTCAAGACGACAATCTAGGATCCCCGTCCGCAGCCTCGGTCGACGCCAGCCCGCCCCGCCGAAGGATATGGGACTGGGCTAGAGTCGGGGTTTCGGTGCCGGGTCTAGGCATCATGAGCCGCAGGTCGCATAGTGACCTCCAGGCTTCGATGGACGTGAAGGATGCACCTACGTCTCATCCAACTCCTGAGACTGCAATAGTTCCTCCTATTGCTGAGACTCAGGATGATTATAGTGTTCCATCTGCCGTATCAACGGTAGCTAACACTTTCAATTCCGGTCTCGAGTCGACAGCGGAAAGCAAAGGTATATCACAGAGTGCCTTCTTGCATCCCCCGCTGTCGCCCTTACACGAGTTTGCAGAGACCAAGAGCTCTTCAGACGACATAGTTGCAGAGTCAAACGGCCACTGGGCCGATTCGGCCGCTGTCACACCATTAAAAGAGCTGAACTCGTTCACCGAATTACCTAACGGCGACGCGGCCGAAGCAAGCAACTCTCATGCCCAGGGGAAGGTCGACGTCGATAGTCATGATGACCATGAACCCCCAAAGAATGATGAACTAAAGCAAGACTCGAATAACTTCTGGACCGAAGACGCGAAAGGGGTCGCCGGGGCGATTTTCGCTAAGGCGGACGGTCTGAGGAAGTCAAGGTGGGCTTCCTAGAAAGATTGGGAATAATGTTGCTGGACCCTCGATGGGTCAGCTATGAATCATGTGGTGGATATAAATCATCAAATTGTATAATATTTCAATCCGGCAACGCTCAAGCCTGCACAACCACGGTCAAGCTCGAAACAGAACGGCTGCCGGCCACATCTGAATACTCGTCGTCTACGCTTAATCCCTCCCCCTCGACACAATACTAATTCCCCTACTTGCCGGCCTCCCGTCCACGACTGTCCCTCTCTTCGGCCTCCTAAAGCACGCAAATTGGCTCCTCGTCCCCTCCCTCAGCCTCTTCAAAATGAGCCTCAAGCTCGGCAGTTCATTTTGCAGCTTGACCCTCGCCTCATTATCCGTCCGCTGGTCGAGGACTTGATAAATCTCCGTCTGCACCTCCGCCGCCTTCTCCGTCGTGTACGTCGACAGCGTCTGTGCCAAAAATTCGACGTCCAGTGTCGCTTGCATGAGGTGCGCGAGTGTGTAGCGCTGCCGCGACTGGAACGTGTTGATGAGGCAGACGGAGATGTGCTCGAACAGGAACTTGAGGATGCGGCCCGTGAGGGGGTTTGCGGTGGTTGAAACCTCAGTGTGCACAATAACCAAGTCAAGAAGAACTTCGTAGACGTAAGGAGAGGGGCTGCGGTCGGAGCCGCGGGACACGGTGGGCGCCCAATTGGGGGATTGGATGCCGGTGGTGATCGTAGCTGCGAGGCGGTCGGCGATCGGCTTCGTATATGATTTGAATAGGTGGGCGTCGATTTTGGCAAGCGAGTCGCGAATGGCGGTCGTTTCATCCGTAAGGGCGACGGAGAAGGTCGATTCGAAAATGGAGATTAGGTTAGGGATCTGGTCCATGCTAAGGTGTGCGAGAGTGGAGAGGGTCAGGAGGAGACGGATAGACTGAGTTTGTTCGTTAGCATAGTTTCTCTTGGTTGGGAAAACGGTGGTATATATGACATGCTATGATTAGGGTACATGAATTACATGAAGTACAGCAGAAGTAGTACTTGCAGGAAATGGACACGACGCTAATGAGAGCGGTACATGAGGTATAAAATTGAGAAGACATACCTGATTGCTGGCATCAATGCCACTCAAACTCGAGTCCTCAACCGCCTTCTGTGCTGGTACTGTGAGCTCGTCCGCCACGTCGTCCCAGTCATCATCAACCAACACCCTCCCTTTTTCGGCATTCTCAACCATTCCAGAAAGGGCCTTGTACAAGCTGGTGACAAACTGACTCCGCACCATCTGCAACAATTTCGCAGACGGCGGCACTACGACATCCGTCGAGCCAGGCTTGCTCATCGCATCGCTGACATACAAAATCTTCTGCAGATTGCCTAGCAGAGCGTTTTGTAGCGCCATAAACCTCGATGGCAGATTTGTAGAGTCCCGCCGTTCCGACGAGCGCGTCCAATCCTCTAGAACCTTGACCTTGTCGGCGTCGAGGTCCCAAGCGACACAAACAGCTGACACACAACGTTCCCGCACCCCTCCAACGAGAGACTTGAGTAGTTCCGTCATGCGCATTCCCGTTTCACTGCGCTCGGGCAATCGTAGTGATGCCATTTCGCTCGCAGCGGCGCCAATGAGAACAAGAATTTTGGCGAGATAGTGGACGCCGCTGAGGGCGTTAGAGTAGGGTGGCCAGAAGGCATATTTCTCCCAGGATTCGCCACGCGAAGGAGATGGTGGAGGGGCGCTGTTGGGGTCGAAGCGGAATCGGGAGTCATTGAGAGGCGTGAGAGCAGCAGACATTGGTGTTTTCGGAGTAAGAGGGGTTGTGGGTAGTGGAGAAAATAGCAGAGATATATCGTCGATAGGAGGGTCGGAGAAGAATGAGAAGATATGCTCGCGGATCACGTTGATCAGCTCGATGACCCCCTTCTCCAACTCTCGAACACCGTCTGTGGAGAGGCGATGATGCTGGCGGCTACTACCGTCTATACCGATCGGGAGATTTTTTTGTGCTTTGCCATCGATGAAGGACCTTGCAGTATCCCAGTACTCTACAACCTCACCAAGAACTCCACCTTGTGTAGAGAGAAGGGTATTCATAGAGCCAAGCACATGCTCCCAGAATTCCAAAACCTTGGCCGAGTCCATCTTCCCAGGGTCTCCAGATCGGCCTTGCGAGCCGACGGAGCGAAGATGCAAGGCGAGCATGCTCAATGTAGGCTTCTCGCCATTGCCGAGATGGCGACGTAGAATCTCAATCTCGACTTTTGACCGTTCGCAGGTCGCTGCGATCTTGTTTTTGAGGAAGTCGTACCTGCTGAGAAGCCAAAACCAGATGGGGTTCTCTTCTACACCCAACTCCAGCATAATGGAAATGAGCTCCATGTATGCCTCGGGCTTGTCTTCCGCCATTGCTTGCTGCTTGTTAAAGTGCATGCCAGTCAGGGTGCGCCATGCATCGCGCTTGAAGGAATCTATCTGACCATCGACATCTGCCCACATGCGAGCGGTGACGATGATCTGGTGAACTTGGTCGTCTGCGAGAGGCTTCCGATGGTAATTGGCACTTTCGACCATAGACCTTGCATCGTCTGCATATTTTCGTGCTCGTGTATAGTCTTCAACGATCGTTTCATGGTCCTTGCGCTTGATTGCGTCCTGAAGTGAAGCTCCAATCTCGAAGAGGGCTCGATTTCTCTCCATGGAGCTCAATATGGCCTTCAGAGTCTCCTCTTTGTCCCTTCCACCAAGGGCAGGTCCCCAGACCTCCTCAGCTTTGACTGCCACTTCTAGCAAGGGTGCCTTGATACCCGCAACACCATATTCACTCTCCTTCACCAGCGCGTTCTTCTTCTTATCACTCGGTAACGGTTTGTTAGAACCTAAGTTGGGGCTCAGAGGGCCACTGGTGCTCCTGCCATGACTGGCTGACTTGCTAGTATGGCGAGAGTGCGGTCGTTTGGGGGATTCAGGCTCTGCGGCACCTTGCTCGCGCATCTCGTTGTATACGTTGTCGATGGTGGCTTTGGCGCGCACAAAACGCTCGAAGTTCGATTCGACGAGTACCTTGAGGGACGCTGATTTCTTCTCAATGGATCGCGAGAGGAAGTCAAGGCCCCGCAGGAGCTGATCGGTGGAGTCGTCATTGTGGACCTGTGAGAGAAAGAGGGCGGGGGAGAAGGTCGTGGAGGACAGGAGGAAGCGGTTTCCTGCAATAATCAGCTAATTTTCTTAATTGTACTCAGTGTTCTCAACCTACTCATTTTGGTATCATCCTCTACCGGCAGCCCTCGCTGGCGGAGCACCTGGACCACACTCGGGAATGCGCCGAGGGGATCGGATTCATCTTTCTGCACGAGGTTCTCGAGCCCATCGCGCGTCTTCTCCGCTCCTGGTAGAGTTCTCCTATAGCTTCCACTGCGTTCCAGCACAGAGTAGCGCGATTTTGACCGGCGAACGGGGTTGCTAGTGGATGTCTTGGGCAAGTCCTCATCATCGTCGGAGCTCACGTCCTTCTCCGCTGGCCATTCCGAGGGGTAGAGGGTTGAGATGTTGTAGTAGTTCTGCAGCTTGGCCTCCGTAGCCGCCATCTTGCGGGTTTGTAGTTGTCTTCGATGGTGATGTCGTTGCTAGTGTCGAAGGTCTGAAGTCACGATGTTGGAGAAGATCAGCCAATAATGCAACGTCTCGGCATGGAATCAACACAGCTTCAGTTCAATCTCTCGCTTGCATGCTCCGTTGAACATAACATGGCATTCTGGCACCGTCTGAATTGACCCAGAAAGCAATGAGCCTTACAGTTTGTTGTTTTATAGCATTAATGTGTACCAGAGAACCTCAACCGGGGTTAGGTAAGTCTATTGTCAAATCTTGACATGATCTCGAAGCATAAATTTAACTAAATGGCACTTTGCTTCTATATGGTATCAACGTAGATTTCACATGTTATTTGCTAAAGAAGTTATGCCACACCTCTTGTATTGAATGCATGCCGCGACCGGGCATGGGAGGTCGCGATTAAATCGCCGTTAGGCCTTGGCACCGTCGATCTTCAGAGCTTTGCTTTTACCACCGTAACAACATCTTCTCCCCACTCCCCCGCCGCCCCCAATTCTCCCTGCAGCAACCGCACACTGCTGCACTTCTTCTGCCCTCTACTGGTATCGTCTTCGAGATGTTGGCCTGCCGTACTTTTGCTGCGCCCGCGAGGCAAT
Source organism: Lophium mytilinum (assembly GCA_010093605.1). Classification (NCBI taxonomy): domain Eukaryota; kingdom Fungi; phylum Ascomycota; class Dothideomycetes; order Mytilinidiales; family Mytilinidiaceae; genus Lophium; species Lophium mytilinum. The sequence goes on along the minus strand of MU004181.1, from coordinate 2,487,930 downwards.
GCCTACGTCGCGCCAGCCCAGCCACCCAGCGATGGATACCGGCACTTGCACAGGTTAGTCCTATGGACTTCAGCCACCGCCATTGAGCTTCCGCTGCCCTATACTTCTATTCAAAATGTACCGTATCTGACCATGTCTTCAACTCCAGTCTCAATCGCGATTCTACGCTGTCCCCGCCGAAGACAAAGTCGCAAAGTTCAAGGGCACCAAAGGCAACGACGTAAGCCAACCAAGGCGAATACTCCCGGACGGATTGCAACGAGGATAGATTGCTGGGCCCAAAACATGACTGACAAGGCTACATTGTACAGGGCAAATTCACCGTGACGCTTATCGAGGGAGACGGAATTGGGCCTGAGATCTCACAATCAGTAAAGGATATCTTCTCGGCCGCAGGAGTAAGGACAAATCTACACTCGGACGCTTGCACAGCAGCTAATTGGGTCAAAGGTGCCTATCAAGTGGGAATCCGTGGACGTTACACCCACTCTCAAAGACGGCAAGACTGTCATTCCAGATGAGGCCATTGAGAGTGTCACGAAGAACTTCGTAGCTCTGAAAGGGCCGCTGGCGGTACTAGCAGCCCTGCCATATATTCCGTGGCCTCACTGACACCTCACAGACCCCCATCGGCAAGGGCCATGTCTCTCTAAATCTCACCCTCCGACGAACATTCAACCTTTTCGCCAACGTCCGTCCCTGCAAGTCAATCGCTGGATACAAGACACCATACGATGGCGTGGATACCGTGTTGATCCGAGAGAATACTGAGGGAGAATACTCTGGTATCGAGCACGTCGTTGTGGACGGTGTCGTACAGAGCATCAAGCTCATCACCAAGGACGCCTCCGAGCGCGTCCTCAAGTTTGCATTCCAGTATGCCGAGGACGTTGGACGAAAGAAGGTGCGCGCTGTCCACAAAGCCACTATCATGAAGATGTCCGATGGTCTCTTCCTCAGCACCGCCCGTGACCTCGCCAAGAACTACCCCAAAATCGAATTCGACGCCGAACTTCTAGACAACACTTGCCTGAAGATGGTCACGGATCCTACCCCTTACAACGATAAGGTTCTCGTCATGCCCAACCTGTACGGAGACATTCTGTCCGATCTTTGCGCTGGTCTGATCGGTGGTCTTGGTCTAACCCCCTCCGGTAACATCGGAGACGAGTGCTCCATCTTCGAGGCCGTGCACGGTTCCGCACCCGATATCGCTGGAAAGGGACTTGCCAACCCAACGGCTCTGCTGCTAAGTAGTATCATGATGTTGCAACATATGGGCCTCAACCAGTACGCAGACAAGATCCAGACTGCTATATTCAAGGTCCTAGCGGAAGGCAAGGTATGTCAACCCTCGTTATCACTTTGAAAACCATGAATATTAACCTACAAATAGACTATCACTGGAGATCTTGGCGGCAAAGCTAAGACACATGAATACGCAGAGGCAGTCGTCAAGGCTATGAAGTAGATTTGTCTTTTTAGGGTGCGATTCCTTGCATTTTCATTGTATTGCGCCAGCGGGGCTGCGGTTAGGTGCGATGTGCATATGTAGGCTCATGTAGATGCTGTATTATACACCCTGCAATGTGACAGTACTTTTTAGAAGAAAATACTCGATATCTCGGGTGCTTTGGTGACGATGCTGAAATCAATGGTCTCTCCACGATTTCTTGAATACTGCTTCACACTATCATCTTCCAATGTATGGAGAAGACTGTTCTAGACGAGAATCAGTTGCCATCAAATGAGCTGAAGAATGCGTCAAGTGAGTATTTGATTACATAACGCAAATTTTCGAGACCCTGGATCCAAGAGCTCAGACCTCGGAGCACGCAAAGCTACCTCTTGCCCATTTCACAGATTATTGACAGCCACCAGAGCTGCTTCACGTCAGTATGTCCTACTGGAAGACTATCTACCGCATGGGCGTCGCAGGCTCGGTCTTCTACCTATTCACAGACAATTATCTCAGTACTACCGCCGTCAAAGGCGAGAGCATGACGCCTACTCTCTCCCCAAAGTCGAAAAGCGCCGGCATTCACGACCGTGTGTTGCTCTCGCGCAGCTTTCCTCGCCAGAACTTAAAGCGAGGCGATATTGTAACATTTTGGAAGCCACATAACCCAGAAGAAATCTCCATCAAGAGGATTATAGCTTTGGAAGGCGATACTGTGATACCCCGGGACAGAGCTACGGCAACCAAGGGGGGATACGGGGGATATGGACTACGCAAGAACTATACTGGGGGTAGTGGGATGTATGATGGGGTTGTGAAGGGTCCAGACGGGAGTGTGAAGATCGTAGTGCCGCATAATCACATTTGGGTCGAGGGCGACAACTGGACGGCAAGCAGGGATAGCAACGACTTTGGACCAATTTCAAAAGCCATGGTAGATGGGAAAGCTCTCTATATCATGAGGAATCTCATCTTTCCAGAAGATATCCCCGTGAAGAAGGCTCGGAAGGGAGACACGAGAGTCATACCTGGGACTTCACGTTTGCCAAAAGACTATGAAGATTTAGAGGGCATGGTGAGTGCTACGCCCGTTCTATATACACGGAGTTCTACTTCTGCAAAACTTTTTCGATCTCCTTGCACACGGCCTCTGTCACGGTTTTCGTGTCGCTCGCGCCTGCCAGATCTTTTGTCTTAATTTCAGCTTCCGTCACATTCTCAATGGCCGCCATTAATCCATCTGCAGCTTCGGTGAACCCTAGCCATCTTACCATCTCTGCCGCACTCCAAAATGCGCCGATTGGGTTCGCGATACCCTTCCCCGCGATATCCGGCGCCGAGCCGTGAATCGGCTCGAACATACTAGGGAACTCCCTCGTGGGATCCAGGTTACTCGACGGCGCAATACCAATGCTACCAGACAACGCAGCTGCAAGATCAGAGAGGATGTCGGCATGCAGGTTGGTTGCAACAATCGTGTCAAGTGTTTTGGGATGCAAGGTCATCCTTACGGTCATTGCGTCGACAAGCATCTTGTCGGTCTCAACATCTGGATACTCCTTGGTTATCTCGGTAAAGATCTTGTCCCAGAGCACCATGCCGTGTCTTTGTGCATTGCTCTTCGTCACCATTGTCAACTTCTTCCTGGGCCGCGATCTGGCGGTCTCGAAGGCGAAGCGGAATATCCTCTCGATACCCACACGTGTGAAGATGGAAACCTCGGTGGCTATAGCGTGTGAAAATGCGCCATGCGTGGTTCCTCCATGACCAGCGTATTCGCCCTCAGAGTTCTCTCTGACGATAACCCAGTCGAGATCGCCAGGGCCGCAGTCCTTCAATGGCGATGTTATGCCTCGTAGAACGCGAGTCGGACGAACGTTTACATATTGACCGAGGGCATTTCGGATAGGAAGGATGAGGCCCCAGAGGGAAATATGATCGGGTACATCTATTCGCGGCCATAATCAGCAATCTTCGTACCTGACACTGCACACATTTCCCCATTCAATACGTGTGCAAATAGCAACACGATTGGATTCTTCACTTACCAGGCCATCCAACAGCCCCAAAGTAGATGGCATCAAACTTCTTCAGCTGATCCAGGCCGTCCTCCGGCATGTAGTAGCCTCTTTCCTGATACTTCTTGCTGCTCCAGTCCTTCTCGGTAAACTCAAACTCAAAGGTCCCAGATACCGCGGCGAGCTTCTGGAGAACTGCAACTGCGGCTTCTGTGATGTCGACGCCGATGCCGTCTCCGGGTATGGTGACGATCTTGAAGACGCGGGACTTCGTGCGGATTGTGGAGGGAGACATGACGGCTGGATCGGCGTACAAGTCGTCTTTTCAAAAGTAGGCTTCGACACGCAAGCAACTATTTCAAAAACACCGAGGATAGCGATACACTATGAAGCAGTGTTCACTCAGTGCCGAGATCGGCCGTTCGATCAGCAATCAGTGATCGACCAACGGGTTTATATAACTCGGTACTCGGCGGAGAGAAGCCCGGCTAGAGCAGCGGGAGAGCTTTCTCTTCATTCCGGCGTGCTTTTACAGGGAACTGCGCGACGCGACGGCAACTGAGTGGCTAGATGTGCTGGTGAGTAGTGACGAGTGCGGGGCTTTGGTCTTTTGACCCCACTTCGCGACCTGCCGGAGAGGGAAGTTTTGACAACTTTAGGTAGGTGGAAATATTCATACCTTTTTGAGCAGCTGGGATAGGCGGGTTGATGGCTTGAGTTGAAAAAGACTTCATGGGCTATTACTCTAGCTATGCAAACTTTCTGTCACCTTCATCATTTCATGCTTATCTGCCGTTCAGCAGAGACCACTTAGGATCGATGTGGTGGAGAACATCGAGGAGTAAAACCTACACATTACGAGAGCGGCACGAAGCCAAGACGACGAGCAGCAGAGTGCCTTGGTTTAGTACAATGGTTACCTTTCCATCTCCTCTTCATGCGTCTGCTTTTCTCAATCTCGGAAAACGTCAGCTTCTTGCCTTCTTCCATCCGAGCATCACGCAGGTATATGGGGCGGAAAGAAGAAGCTGCAAAAGCCCGCAACGCAGAGGTATAGCAAGTTGGCCAGGCTGTGCTTCGTTATCGAGCGGCGACTTGTTCAAGCGTGGGGAGCCGTGCGTGGGTGAGCGCCGCACGGCGACAGGGCGCCTGAGTCTCAGCAAAGCATGTCTGACTTGCCTTAATCAGGCGTCCGTCCAATAGCTGGCCGGAGTAATACTGGCCTTATAGGGCTATGCGAGGCTGGCCTTTTGTGCCATTGGCTCCACGCTCGCCATCTATCCAGCCTCCACGCTAGCAGCACGGCCACATCACCGCGCCTCTTTTCCGACCACTCCGCTCCCGTCTCCTACTTCCCTCGCCGCAATCCTCCTCGTCCTCTTCTCATACGACGTGCGGCGAGACTTCACGCCGGTAATCTCCGAGTGACGGCCTCCTCAGATAGGACGCCCTAAGATCCTATTTTAGCATCAGCTCTGCCACCACCACGCTCTAACACGGCCCGGACGTGTGCCACCTCGCACTTCATGCTTAACCCTAATTCTACCCATTCACAGCACTGTAATCTTACTCTGTTCTATGGACCCTTGTGACTCTTGAGTTCTCATAGGCTACCACCAGCCCCCACTCCTTATTAGCAGAAGTGTCTATCATGCTTGTCTTCAGTAGTTCGAAAGATCACTGCCTCGGATCCAAAACCTTAATATCTTTTTCTGGCCTTCTAGTGGTCTGGATTCTCTCTGTGCTGCATCTACGCTGGTGCTGCGGTCGTCAGATTAGGCCATCACGATGTCTGCTACGACTCAGATGAGGCTTGGGCCACTACACAATTTCCCATTCCTCCAATCCGGTAAGGTATTGTCGCCTAAACGGAGCCGATCTCAACTGCTTTCAGCCCCAATGGTGAAATTGAGGTTGTATAAAGGTTATGATGGAATCGCATTCCAATCATGGATCCACAACATTCAGAACACAGCCCAGACCCTTATCTCCTAATCTCTTTTGCTCTGTTTGTTTTCGTTTTCTTCTCTTGATCACGGTTGTTATATTTTCTTTTGCTATTCTCGAATTTAATTACGTCCTTTTATCCACTGTTTCACGATATCATCATTATGTGGACCCAATCCTGCACGCTCGTCCTTGCAGCCCTGGCTTGCAAGGCCACTGCCTTTTCCCTCGATGCCACAAATTCCCCCTCCATCAAGACCGGCTCAGCAGATTTCGCCAGATCATTGGCGTCTATGTGCCCCGCTGGTCTGCTTCCTGCACCCGCATTCTGGTGGGAGTCGGCAAATTCCTTGAGCGCTCTCGTCTCCTATCAGCACAACACCGGTGATGCCTCCTACGAGCACATTGTTCTAGCGGGCATACTTTCACAAGCAACTTCCGCCAATGACTTCATGATGGCCGGTGTTGGTGTTGCAAACGACGATCAAGCTTGGTGGGGACGCCTCGCCATGTCGGCTGCTGAATATAAGATTTCCGACCCGCCTGCTGGACAACCGAAGTGGGTCGATTTTGCAACAAACGTCTACAACGAGCAGAAAGGCAGATGGGACACAACTCGGTGCAAGGGTGGCATGAAGTGGAAAATAAACCCTGGAGAAGACGGCTACGACTACAAATCTACCATTGCGACGGCTGGCTACTTCGAGTTAGCTGCCCGCCTCGCCCTTTACAATAAGGACGAAGCTGCTTCCGGAGTTGCCGACGCGGCGTATGACTGGCTCGTCAGTGTTGGTCTAATCGACGTGAAAACATTCGCGGTTTTTGATGGGACGGACGACGCGAAGGGATCAGGCTGCATTGATGTCAACCACAATGAATGGAGCTACAATATCGCAACAGTCCTGTACGGCTCCGCAGTCATGGCAACACAGACCGGCGACCACAAGTGGATCGATCGCGTCAATGGCTTCCTGGGGCACATCAAAGACACCTTTACTCTCAACGGAAACCTCTACGAGCCGTTCTGCGAAAAAGGCAACAACTGCGACCTGGATCAGCAGAGCTTCAAGGCTGTTCTCGCCAGCCTCCTTGCAAAAACCGCTGCCATACTACCGGAAACAGCGAGCACAGTCGCGTCGATCCTGACCCCAGCCGCAAATACAATGGCTGGAGATTTCAGTGACAGCATGGGATTTGGTGACAAAATGACAGCGCTAGAGAGCGTCAGTGGGTTGTTGGTATTACCAAAGGGGAAGAAGCTCGCGATTCGCTTTTTCGCATGATTGAGAGATTCTGGGATGTTTCAAGATTTTGTTTAGCGAGCACAGCGCATTTGATACCATTTAGATTGGCCAGGAGTTGGAGGGAATTTCAAATAAAGTAATGATAGTGTATTCTCAAGACCTTTCACTGCTATCTATATTTGCACGTGCGGCCCCACTAGCTGACCGATCTGGTCCCTGTCTGGTCTGGAGATGGCCCCCGCGCCAGCCCCTCGCACACCGCTTTCCAAGGGAGCTTCGTCTTCTTCAAGCTCCACGAAACCTCAAACTTTCCCTTATAACCTCAAAAGAAATACAATTAAGCATAGCAATCATGGCTGCCGCATACCCTCCCAACGGAACTTTCTTCGACACGCTCAAGAAGAGCTTCGTCGATGTCCCAGTCGAGTCGGGGAAGGACAATGCTGTTCCAACCACCGAGTTCCTCGAGGCTGCGGAGAGCTTGACTACACTGTTTGGTAGGTTTCAAGACTGCAGAAATATCCTCAAGGTCTATGTAATAGAGCTCGTTTTCAATGCTAATATCTCTCCCCCCGCAGACGTCCTAGGCTCCATGGCCTTCAACCCCGTCAAGAACGACATGCTCGGCAACGTCAAGAAGATCCGCGACCGCCAACTCGCCGCTCCCACTCTGTCCGAGACGCTCCAAGACCTCGTCTTGAACGAGCTGAAGGAGAAGAAGCACACAGCCACCGAGGGGCTCCTATGGCTAGTCCGGTAAGCCCCCCTTCCACCCCAGACTTCCCTATACCAGATAACTAACATGTTACCAGTGGCCTCGATTTCACCGCCCAAGCCCTCCGCGCCAACCTAAACAACTCCTCAGAAGAACTCTCCGCCTCCTTCCGCTCCGCCTACTCCAACACCCTCAAGCCGCACCACTCCTTCCTGATTAAACCTATCTTCAGCGCCGCTATGGGCGCGACGCCGTACCGGAAGGACTTCTATGCGAAGCTGGGCGCGGATCAAGATAAAGTGCAGGCGGCGCTCGTGCCATGGCTTGAGGCGCTGGAGAAGGATGTGACTGTCCTGAAAGAGTTCTTGGCGCGGAAGGAGGCGAAGTGGTAGATTGCCGAAAGGGTGTTGGCCATATCACGAGCTGGGGTTATGCAACAGTGAGGACATGACGGCTGGCATAGTCCCCGCGTAAAGGGCGAAGTGGAGCGATAGACTTGTCCTTCTTTGGCGTCTATTATCCTTATGTGTGCACGATACTATGAATACAAAAGTCTCTTGGGAGATGCTCTTGCTTGAAAGATATTGCAGCATCCTTGCGGGAGATATGGATACTTTTGACACTCAGCGGTCAAGCATTTTATCCATTCACTAACTACCAAATATGACACAGGTGCATATACAGGGGGTGACGGGATTGAAAAGAACCCGGGCACAGAGAAAACACTAGGATCTGCGTAAAATATGTTGACACTGTCGGGTGGGCTCGCGAGTTTACTAGTAGTCTAAGATGCTGTACAGGGCTCCTAGCCTAAATCATGGACCTCGTCGATAACATGCCCAAAACAATTGCGAATCGCATAGACTAGCTCCCGTTTATACATCTCACACCCTCAAGATCAACTCCAATCCTCAGACCTGATTTGAAGCGTTCACCAATAATATGCCAAAACCACCTTCAAATCGCACGGACTGGCTCCCGTTTATACATCTCGCGCCCTCAAGATTGACCCCATATCTGAAGCCTGATGTCAAGCGTTCGCCAATAGTATGCCAAAACCAGCTTCAGATCGAACGGACTGGCTCCACTTCAAACATCTCGCACCCTCAAGACCAACCCAAATTTTCAGGCCTCATTCAAGAGATCCGCCAATAACACCAAAAACCCAACTTCAAACCACACGGACTGGCTGGCTCTGGCTCACATATCTCCCAACACCAAGATCAACTCCCACCCTCTCTCTCATTCGGAACGCTAAGAATACTACCTCCTACAGTCCTTCTCCAGCAGCGTTGAACGAGTGTATAGATTCCTTTGACGAGTCATTGTAAGATAAATGAAGTTCACATAATAATAGACCGATGATGGAAGAATGAGTCTCGTATTGATTCTGGTATATGAGCTGGACTTAATCAAATCGTAGTCACTAAAAAGACAGAGATTCAGTGACGTTACGATATGATGTCCACCTCCTATATTTGAAAGAAGAACGGACTTACCCTCTTAGTTCTAGATTGTGAGGTAGTTTCTCAGATTGGTGTTTCCTCAAGCTCTCGTATGCTTCAGGGTCTTGAAGGCCTAGTCTCTGGCATCTTCTCTCACCAGTCAAGGGCCACTCAATTAGCGCGAGCTATTGCACCCGGCACGACCCTCAACCTCTCTACTTGCAGAGGTGCTCTGCAGCTAGCCCACCTGCACCCAATTTCTAAGATCACATAGGTGTTCCTTACCACCCGTAGAAGCGCGTGCATTGCAATGCTTTCTTTGCGGCCGATCCTAAAGTTGTAAGAGGGAGCGGTAACGGGGCGGCGCCGTGTGGCCTCCGAGGCATGATAGCCTTATAGTGCAACTCTTCCTCTCCACCTCCTCAATTCTGCCTCGGTTTCACAACCCCATCATGCACGATATAATAAACCACCGTGCTATCCGAATCGACCGTCGCGAGCACCACCCTCTTCGTCGTCCTCCATTTGCTCCCCTCCTCCTCATCTGCGCCGTGTTCAGCGCCAGGCGGAGGACTAAGCTCGATCGCATCGAACACCTCCGCCAGCCTCTTCAAGCTCCACCGCTCGCTCAGCCGCGTCGGTAATACCCATTCGCGCTCCGGCTCAGCCTGCACGTCCAGTCCTTCCGGCTCTGCTCCGTCTGTCTCCTCTTGTGCGTCGGTGTGTTTTTCGGCTTGCTTCGTCCTCCCGGCTTTCCTCCTCGCTTCCGCCTCTTTCAGCAATTGCACTTGCTCGTCTGGGTGGGTGTATAGCCGTAGCGGGGGCAGGCCTGAGAGTAGTGGGCGCGGGAGAGGAGTGTTTGTGATTGTAGAGTGTGTGTGGAGGCGGATTGCGGTCCAGGCGTGTTGGTGAGTGAGGTTGTGCTGGATTTGGAGGGCGAGGGTTTGGAGGGGGTTACTGGTGGGGTTGGAAGAGAAGAATTTCGTAAGAGGAGACGGTGTTGGAAGCGAGGTCGCAGCAGTGGTAGCCATGGTCGAGGGATTGCGAGTGTCGAAGTCTGAAGGAACGGTGTCGTCCTCGGGGAAGTTCAACTTTTGAAGATTTGAGGTGACTGGATTCTTCTTGGCGAGATATATTTCACATTATCACGTGATACGCGGGGCAAGTTTACCTATGAGACTTATTATAAAGTTGGCTGAACGCTTTTCAGAGAATCAAGAATCATGCTTCTCCTGCAGAGATGGTTGGAAATCGATACATTCAATCTATCAATACCGTGAACTCTAGAATCATGGAATCTCGGAAACAATCCTGTCTCCCTCTTTCGGCAATTCATAGAAATGCTGCATATCGACATTCTCTTCGGGAGGCAACTGATGCTTCTCCGCCCATGCTCTTACTGCCTCAAAGTTCCGGCATTTGTGATTTGTGTGAAAGTCAACAAACGGCTCCATTGGATAGCCTTCGGGATGATACCAGATCTGCCCTAGTACGCCAACGTCGACAGTGCACATGAGCTGTTGACGGAGAACGTCCAAACAGTGCGTGACGTGATACCGAATCACGTAGTCTGAATTCGTGAACGGTCCCTCGCCCTGCTTGTGGTAGTATTCGTAGTTCCATGTCAACGCTTTACGGAGGAGATTCTGTATCGGAATGATTAGAAAACATGACTAACATTGGCTCAAGTACGAATAGTCCAGCAATTTGAAGAAGAACTCACCAAGCAGTGCAAGTGATGCAAACCTTCCACATTGGCAGGAAATCCACCCCCGTAGCGCTGACTGACTTTCACTTGATCCGGACGGATGCCGGACTGAGTTGCTTGATCTACTGGAACTACCACGGCGCGGTCTGAATATAGGTTCAGTGATCTTGACTGTCAAAAGCATTGCCTTGATACCTACAATTCACCCCCAATGACTCCCATGCTGCATCGACCTCGGGGCTCGCAGGCCCCCTGAAAATATTGGCTTTCAGCAAAGAGCCGTTGAAGCGAACCGTTTCATAGTAAAGGTCGACTTCCTTGACTATAGGGGCTATGTTTGGATGTTAACTCTTGGTCCACGTCAAATTCAGTATGTCATACAATACTGGGAAGTGTGCCGAATGCAAAACCTGTCGGGTCTCAAAACCCAGTTGTTGCCCAACCATACCCCAAACAGTCCCGAAACACATATCAAGAGGACGAGAGGAGCGTATGTTTTCAAAAAGTACCAAGTTCCGGGGGGTCGAGGTGATCGTTTGATTTCAGAGGAGGCGCTACAGGAAGGACACGGTAGTAGAGCCTCATGGTCTTCTTCCTGAGAGACTGGTGTGAACTTGGTAGAATTTCTTACAAGTGGACCAAACATGGTGAACATTCACGTCGAAGCTTGCATGAGTATCAAGAACAAAATAGAAAGTGAAGGGTGGGGCTGTGTTGGATGAATGGAAAGACAGGAATAAAGCATCTGCTGAGCTTTACTAACAATGTTTGAGCACAAAGCGAAGCAAGTATAGAAGACTAACAGTTCGATTGCACAGATTACCGCAAGTGTCATTCACCAGTTCATTGAAATTGATGACTTTCTCACCGCTCCTGCAAGCATCCGTGTGAAACGCCATCTCCGTGGGCTGACGTTTGTCGTTGCTAGACTCAGCAAAGAGTGCAATAGTACAAAACTTCGAACTAGTCAAATCCTTACGCTCTTATCCTCTAAAGTTTGCAGAACTTGCCAGCTGCAGTGACTGATCATCAATTCCTGTGTTTACTTGATGACTGCGTGTGGTGCATTGATAGATTGTCCAAAACAATACCTTGGATGTCAGTCTGGTCACAGCAAAATCTAAACTAGATGTTTGACGCTCTTAACTGACTGGTTACTAGACTCACGGAACCCAGGAGAAAGTACCTAGCAATCAGGACGGGGCAAAGAATGGGGGGTTTGTGTTTGCGCACTAAGGTCCTTACCTCCTTGACCTTACCGTAAGCTTTGCGAAACGTCTGACTTCTTGATTAATAACAGTACTTCGATATACCTACGATATACCTTCAAAACCACAAAAGCCAGGGACAACGTTCGGCCGCTTGCAAGCAGTAGTAGTACACGGACACGCTGGGATCTCCGTCCCAGCTGATGCAGTGGAGGCAGACAAGATCACGCGGCCTTCCCGAGTTTTGCGATGCCATCTGGGATTTTGTGGATCAGCAAGTGCATGGCTGCGGGATCCCGATGTCAGGAGTCCACTAACGGACTTACAGTGCTACATTTGGAGCTCTCAGAATTTGTGGTTGGTTCATAGAAGGAGGTGTCAAAGCTAGCTCTACCACCGGACCGGAAAATCTCCAATCCGATTGGTACGATCAAGATCCTCTAAGCCGGACCCCCTCATCAACCTTCCGCTTTGTTTCTCGACAAAGAAAAGCACTACACGTCCATCCTGATGGGGAACACGTTACAGACACTCGGGTTCTCGCAGCAAGTATCTTGATTCTAGACCATAGGTTGACAGACACTTTCCTAATCCGCCTGTCGTTGCCTGTGGGCTCAACACATGGCCATTTTCCGCGGCACAGCATCTTCACCGCATTTTGCCAATTGCTCCGTGGGACGTCTTCCCGCTAGTACGTTGGTTATCGTGGCGTGAATTTGGACGTCTCTGTCGTGCTTTGCCAGTTAAAAAGAAGGGTTCTTAGGATAGCCACGGACCCTTTCCCGTATATTCCAAGTCTTTGCTCAGTATCACAATCATTTATCCAATACGGTCTACAGACTTCACCACGTCCGTGCTAATCTCAGGTCTATTATGAGGTATTACTTTGTCTCTTTTGATTGCTAGATGGTGCCTCCAAGCGTTACTCAACAGTGGGACAGCACTGGAATCATTGGAAGCTGGTAAAGAATCCGCGAGCTGCAATTTGAGTTTTGCTCGATTAGCATCATACGACACTGTGGGATCATGGAGTTATCAATTGTATACCTGTGTAGTGTCGGTGCTCATATCGCCGACTTCCCTATCGAATTCTATCACTACAAGATGTGTATTCCATTTAAATATTGGCTCTCCCAACCCAGATTACTTCCTCAGAGTCTCTGGCCTTTCGCTTACCTCATCTCTTAGATCGTTTGAGAGAATTCAGCTTCCTCCACTTTCGTCATGCATCTCACGCGAGATCTCATCGCCGCCTTGGTGATTGGTGCCTCGACAGCCGTCATTGCTGCTCCACTTGCTAGTGGGGGTCTCATCAGTCCATTGAAAAGGGAAGCTGATTCACGAGCATGGAGTATTATCCCCAGATCAGAAGAGGCGACTACCTTCACTGCGTATGGCACTTACACTGGGTACCGACCATATGCAATATACAAGTCTTATGATCATTACAGCTCATCCGCGGAAGACGCTACCACGCAACAGGCCCAGAAGCGCAACGATGCGGACAACGCCGAGACTGAAGCAACGTTCGGCTACTACGGCAGCTACAGGCCGTACGCCTCGTACGGAGCGTATCGAGCTGGAGCGAAAGACGGTGTTCAGAGCAAGAAGCGCGGTGATGTGGCTACTGAAAAGACAGAAACAACGTTTGGCGTCTACGGGACTTATCGCCCATACTCATATTATGGAAGCTACTCGAAAGCTATGGATGGTGCCGCGCAGAATGAGAAGCGCAGCAGCATGGCCGCTGCTATGACTGAGGCATCAGAGACGGAATCAGGCACTCAAGAGCAGAAGCGCGACGTTGCAGACAAGGGCGAAACTGAAACAACATTCGGCTACTACGGCAGCTATAGACCGTATGCCTCATACGGAGCGTACCGATCTGTAGCAGAAGAGACGGCCCAAAACCAGAAGCGCAACAATGCAGACAACGCCAAGACTGAATCAACATTCGGGTACTATGGCAGCTACAGGCCGTATGCTTCGTACGGAGCGTATCGATCTGCAGCGGAAGAAGCTGCCCAAAAGCAGAAGCGGGACGAAGCTGGCGATGGTCATGTTCAGGAGGACTACGGCAGCTACGGACCTTACGTTCATTACTCGGATTACAAGACATACAAGAATGCGGAAGAGGCCGCCGCTGCCAACGTAGGCAATAATGCCTCTTGAGAGGCCTCAAAGACGTGAGTAATACAGGTGCGGTAGGCTTATATGCAAGGCCACTGGCGAAGACAGTAACACTGCTGACGTGTTGCCACCAGGTCAACCACGCAAATGGGGGTTATACGAGACACACGACTGCAGCAGGGAACTGATTGTGGTAGTGTAGTGGTGTGGCGCTGAGACATGTGGGCGCGTTCTTCTAGTCGTTCTTTTATATATGAGTATGCAGTTGCAACGGGCTAGTTTATATGGTTAAATGACGAATTGATTCTTATGCAGCCTCAGCCTGGTTTCCTTGAACGTTTGAGGTGTCTGTAATGTTACTCATCAGTGTTTGTCTGCTACATGGCAGTAGATTCCTTCGCAGGCTATCATATGATGACGTGTCACAGTGTAAATGCATTCGCGACGCAGCCATCAAGTATGCATGCACTCCACGTAACTCTAGAAGGCCAAACTCGCCTAGACTGCAATGCACGCACAGTACAGGGACCACCGAATGGCGCAACCGTGAAGTGTGTACATGGTCCGTCCAGGCCCAAAACAGGGTCATTCCCTAGAAGAGCACGCACTTATCTCCAATCCCTTTGCCATGTTAATAATCTAATCGTGCTTCGGCCCCCACGTCGTGCGTATCACGAAACCCAAGCTCTTGTTCATGAAACTCTGGCGATCGCGAACGGTCGGCCGCATTGGAGGCAGTCATGGCCGGGCCGCAGGCGAATAGGGTTCGCACCGGGCGACCAGGGCCCTGGCATATAGCATGGAGCACCGTCATTGCAGACTTGGGACGCCGTTTCGGACTTCAAGCTGAATGGGAAATGGCTGAAGGCGCTTCGTCCATAGTCGCCGACGCGGGATGGATGGCGCCGCAGGTTAGCACATTACACGATCATCGCTGTCATTTGTTCATCAGATTGCACGCCTGAAGGTGTCGGCGTTCTCACGGCGAATTTGTACGCTGTGCCTGCAGTGCCTGCGTCTGCGAGGCACTGGTGTTGGCGAGTTCTCCGGGGCCTGACGTCGACGTTCCAAGCAGTGCGGGGCGCTTTGAGGCTTCGGGCGGGAACGTGGATGGTGCGACTGTGGCTGCCTTCACGCAAGCTATCTGCATGTGGTGCTCTCTGTGCCATGCCGTTGACGCGGCAAAGCCCTGGACGACCAGGGCGTGCAGGCATCGCGATGGCTGCTGCGGGTAGAGACGAGCTTGCGGGGGCAGGCCTGACTAATTCGGCGCCCGTGGTGCAAGTTCTGGCCGGTCGAACAGCGCTACGCAGGCCCGCGAACAGTGCTACGCACACCTAAGAATGAAGAACCTCGGCGGGTCTTTGTGTCGTCCAAACCACTGCGCGCGTCCAATGCCACCGCTGCCACCGCCACGCCCGCCCGACACCGACCTCGCCCTTTGCCCATTCACTCGATTCTCTGCTCGTCCACTTGCCTATACCCGCCCTGCACCATCGCGCCAGCTTCCGGCCTCGAAGCTCTCCCGCTGCCCCTCCTCGCCATTCACCGAACAGACCTCTTGTCCGAACGCCCCCTTGACCGCTCTTCAGCCTCGACACCTCCTGGCACACGGATAACAGGACAAGCATTGGCTGCTCCGGACCGCCGATTACACCAACGTTGCTTTCATCACTCGTTGCTGGCTTGGCTGTATAGCTCGCGCGCATCGCCACTGCGGGAGGAAAACCCTTCGCTCGGATCGACGGCGATGCTGGCAACTGAGCAGCATCCGACATGATCTGCGCAGTTACGCGACGCTACACTCCCAACCAAACACCCGTATACTTATACCCTTGTGTTGACTAACAATTGTCCTGAGCATTGGTGGGGATGTGAGCGCTTCCTTCACCCGCGACGTCAATGGCGAACTATTCACATCCTTTGCCGGATAACAGCCTCGCAGACCAATCATCCGAAGATCCCCTAGGCCTGAACAGCTACGTTGCCTCCAATATGCGGCATCAACACATGGAGAATGCGCACCCGGCTTCGCAGTCGCCCTCCATGCCTCCCAACCCTGCCCTGGTACCAACATACTCTGATATGGCCTTCGCCAACGGATCGCGCGACTACCAGTCTTACGGTACATCCTATGACCGGGCCCAAATACCATCCCCGGCGACGAAGAGCCATTCCTTCACCCAGCACCGTACACCTGTCTCGAATTTCAGCGAAGGCCCAGGCTCTGTTGCATCTGGCATACAGCACCGACTGAGCACTAGCACCATCGGAGACTTCAGTCAGCAAAGAGATGGTTTGGACCAAAACACAAGTCCAGAGAGTGGTCTGGGGCTAAGCGTCATGGGAGTAGGAGAGACAATGAACGACTCGATGGGGACTAGAGCTGATGGCAGTGTCAGCGGAGACGGAGGCGAAGGCTCGATAAAGGACAAGGACGGCAATCTGGAGCCACCGCCATGGAGCGAAATGAAGACTAAAGCGGGCAAGGAGCGGAAACGGCTTCCTTTAGCCTGCATCGCCTGTCGGAGGAAGAAGATCAGATGCTCTGGAGAGAAGCCTGCTTGCAGACACTGTTTGCGATCACGCATACCTTGCGTCTACAAAGTTACCACCCGCAAAGCTGCGCCGAGGACCGACTATATGGCCATGCTGGACAAACGACTTAAAAGAATGGAAGATCGGGTGATAAAGCTGATCCCAAAGGAAAACGCCGGATCTGTCCCACCGATGGGGAGGTCAGTCGTCAAACCACCTCTCCCCGGCACCGTTCCGAAGCCTTCGGCTACTAAGAAACGGGCGGCGGACGAAGCGTTTGGGAATGACCTGGAAGACTGGTCGAAATCGGGTGCCTCCAAGCAAGTTGAAGAGAATGCGACGGCAACATCAAAAGCACGGACTACGGAGGAAGGCAAGCTACTTACCGAGGGAGTGGAAAGCCTTCCATCAAAAGAGATGCAAGAACATCTCGCCGAAGTCTATTTTGACTTCGTATACGGCCAGAGCTACCCTCTTCTTCACAAACCCAGCTTTATGCGCAGGCTAGCTGCTGGGAACGTCCCTCCAGTCTTAACACTGGCAATATGTGCCATTTCCGCAAGATTCTCGACCCATCCACAGCTTCGGACAGAGCCTGCATTTCTTCGAGGCGAAGAGTGGGCCACGAAAGCCCGCGAGATAGCCCTCAAACGATACGACGCCCCCAATATTACGATTCTGATAGTGTATCTCTTACTCGGGCTACATGAGTTTGGAACGTGCCAAGGAGGCCGAAGCTGGATGTTCGGAGGTATGGCGCAGAGAATGGCCTATGCCTTGCAACTTCATAGGGACCTCGATTACGACCCACTAGGTGGCGAGAATGGAGAGAGGAAGAAGCTCAGCTTCATCGATCGAGAAATAAGAAGAAGAACAATGTGGTCGTGCTTCCTCATGGATCGATTCAACTCTTCTGGCACAGAGCGCCCACTGTTCGTTAATGAACAGTTCATCCAGGTTCAGTTGCCGGTTAAAGAGCAACTGTACATTGATGAAATCGCAGGGTCTACTGAAGATCTGGACGGTGGTGCTTCTACGTCAAATTCGGAGCAGCTGACGGACACGACGGCCAATATGGGAGTCATGGCATATTTGATTCGCTTGGTTTCGATATGGGGCGAGCTGATCAAATACCTAAATCTTGGCGGGCTAGAAAGGGAGACGGTACCGACATGGGATCCCGAATCTACTTTCAATTGCATCAAGGGCCGACTTCAGAAATTCAAGGAAACGTTACCGGAAACCCTGCATCATAACGAGGAGAATCTCAAGAGCCACGCCATTGAGGGATCTGCAAACCAGCTGCTATACCTGCATATCCTGTACTACCAGAGCGTTCTTTTCCTGAATCGGTTCGCTCGCCCATCTACCGCGAGTGGGGACAGCATTCCCAAATTGCGTAGAACCTCCCGTTTGGCTGATTCTGGAGCCCATACTCCGAACGAAGTACCACAGGAATTCCTCGCCGAAGCCGCGCGTAATGCCTTAGAAGCCGCAGAACAAGTTTCCATTGTGATCAGCGCGTCCATGGACCACAACGTCGTCGCTCCATTTGTGGGATACTCGGCCTTCTTTTCAAGCACTATTCACATTCGAGGGGTGTTCAGCAAAAACCCACAACTGGAAGAGCAATCGAAGAAATACTTGGCTAGTAACGTCAAGTATCTGACCAAAATGAAGAAGTACTGGGGCATGTTTCATTACATTGCAGAGAACTTGAAAGACTTATATCGGCAGCACGCCGATGCAGCCTTGCGGGGACCTGCCGCAGGCAACAGCAAAGGACAGGAGCAGATCTTCCAATACGGCGACTGGTTTGACCGCTATCCCCACGGCGTCTCCAACACCGACTACGAAGACCCAGCTACCAAGGTCAAGAGAGAGCCGGGCACTGACGCCGTCCTCGGCCAGAAATCCGACCTACAAAGCGTCGAAGAGTTCTTCGCAAGCCTCTCGCCACCATCTCGGGCAGAACACCAGCGCAAGATGGCGAAAAAGAAGAAACAAGCCAAACCCAAGACCGATGACCTTCCTTCCATCGACGCCACCGCTCAGCTCCAACCCCAGCTCTCACCTTCCCAGCACACGCCCCTCCAACACCCGCCACAAGACCTCCACCAAATGCGCCTCCAGCCCGACGTCGTCGAGAACTTCGACCCGGCGTACTACGCCTCCAACCCCGCCAACGCGTCGTTCCCCACGCCCTTTGCCCAGATCCCGGGCCAGCCGCAACCGCCGCAGTCACATGCCCAGAACATCGGCCTCATGAACCACGCCACGGCGACCAACTCGCTCCTTCCGCTCGATCTCTCCGCGTTCGCGGGCTCGGCCGCCCCGGATCTCTGGAACCTGGATCTCGGGGGTATGCCGAATACGGGTGGTATGGGGAACGGCTTCTTTCCCGACCAGAGCATGGCGTGGTTCATGCCGTTCAATATGGAGCCGCCCACGCTGGGCGACGACGGCGTTTTCGCGGGCGATGCGTGGGGGTTTGGTGGGCCGCATGTGGGGACGGGAGATGTGATGGATGAAGGGGGTGGGATGGGGTCGTAACAGTAGTGGAACGGGGAGAAGCGGGCACGGGTGGTATCTAAAGGAGTAAGGAGTGTTAGGTGTATAACGTGTGGATTTCGGATCTAGAAAACGTGCATATGGGAATGGACGTCTGATAACATTTTTCGGATTATAAAGAAATATGGGGGGTTAGTTGGGGGAGTGTCTGATATGTCTGGTCTTTAGCGGGGGAGTGTTTACGGGGTATATGGGAAGGTGGATTTTGGATTCTATCTAAGGGCTGGAGAAATCTAAGGAGAGGTTTGACTACTATGTCACAGAATACCGAAACTTACCTACGTTTTTACTACGCATATACTCACGTGATGGGTTAGCGAAGGAGTTAGTCCAATGTTAATGACACATGAAGCATGGAAGATGTAAGTACGAAAGAGAGGTTTGGCGGCTTACTAGAGAGCTAATTACTTACTTCCCCGACGTAGTTTTCCGCTTGCTAAATTATGTTAACAGCTTATACCAAAACCGCCCACCGCAACCAAGAGACCATCATATAATCAAGCAAGAGCTAAAGGTGTAAGCACCATCATAGTCCCGCACAAATTTACTACCCAGGGTAAGGCACATCCTCCTCTGTTCCGTCTTCGTAATACTTCTTGGCAGGTGCCTGTTATTCAATTAGTTTCTTCTTTGCAGGATATTGAGTAATAGAGTATAACCTACAGTATCCATTTGATCCTTGTGCCTGTGACCGAAGTAGCATTGAGGGCCTCCGTCACAATAGTAGTTAGCACATACATGTCCAAAATAACAATTAAAGTCGAAACAGTCGCTGCCCTGAACACACGAGAGTCCGCGAGCCTTGTTCCGCAGCACGAGCGTCTCCATCTGCGTGAGCCTAGGCGCGTGCGAGTAAGGGCAGCCGATGTTCTCGCACCTGCCCTTGAGATGATAGTCGTTGCACACTTTCCCCTTCTTGATGCGCTGATGAAGACTGTCCTGGGACGCACGGTCCGCTTTTGCAATTGGAAGATCGAGTCGCTCGCCGTCTGCATTGAAGACGATGTATCTCCGAGGTGTTTTGTTTGATGCAATAGAAATCTTCTTCTCGGTGATACCAGTCTTTCCGACACTGGCCCAGGTGGAATCCGCAGGAGGAGTTGGGCTCTTAGCAACAGGCTGCGCAATAACAGGTGCACGTACAGGCGGTGGCTGAACAGGCGGTGGCTGAACAGGTGGTGGCGCCGTAGCTACTGAACTTGGCTGGGTGGGTGGGAGTGAGCTTTTAAGCTGTTGCATTGGCATAAATGCCCGCTCTGGTAGAGGAGTGTTACGGAAGATATCGTCGAAGCTGATGATCTTCATATTTAGGCTGGAGTAAACAGGCTGGGCTGGGGTAGATTCCACCAGCGTGATTCGGGATGACATGGCTGGATCATGCTTGTAGGGCTCCAGATTTGGTAGGTATCCGTAATCATGGCATCCAGCGAACAATATATGTTTGCAAGAAGGGTTCACGATGAACACTCGTAAAGTCTCTGCCATGCATGTTAGTAAATCATCACGTGATAGCGTGGTTTTCGTCCCGTGGATGGCAAGTGAATATGACCCGAGAAAATAGAAACGCGTGTAAAGTAGACAGAGGAAGGAGATAAGCGGTAGAATTCGTGCTGAGGGAAGAAAAAGAGAAGTTTGGGGCAACTTGTGTACAACCTTAGAACAAAGCTGCTCTGCATAATCCAGCCAGCATTTGACCAAAGTTTCCACGCTAACAGGTAGATTTTCGCAGTATCACATAGTTGGAAGGAGAAGAGTTTAGGAAAGGGATGCTATAAGCGTACCTTTGATCTTATGCTGTGGATTGATTAGCATGGTTGAGTATTTAATTGGCTCTCAGGCAGACACGTACATCGGCTCTCTCCTTGCCTCTGCCTACATCCACGAAACTGAACAGGGGTTGGTTGAGACTGAACGACTGCGCAAACGCGTTCAACTCGGTCGGGTACTTTATGATATTGAGTGAAGCTAGCTTGTGGGAGAGGCCCTCGAAGTTCGCAAATATCTGTACCATAATCGCCCATTGGCCCGCGTTCTCGTACAAACTAAGTATATGTGTCCGAATAGCAGCGTTTAGTCGATGAGCAGCATCGCTTCCGCCCTCGCGTCCGGCGCTGAGGAGCATGTCTTGGAACTAGGAAGAGAGGAAATATCAGTATGGAGAGCAAGTTGTGCGTAGTGTGGAGGTCACTCACTATTAGACCATCTCCGTCTATGAGCGCTAGAACGAAGGGGCTCGACTCCATAGTTTGTCTCGCAGAAGTGAGCTTTGGGTGAGTTAGCATAGTCCAACGTGTAGCTGAGCGGGCAGATACGAACCTGTGCCTTCATATCGTCGCAGTTGCGTTGTAATCTCCTTCGGGACTGTCTCTCATTTTCATGGTCGTCGCACTTCTCCTCGTACTTCTCCTTCAGGTCTTCGAGCTGTTTAATAAGTTTCTGTAGCTGACGTTAGCTTGTGTCGTGCAGCGGAGAATTTGTAGAGTGAGGCATACCATTAGCAGGGATTCACGGTCGCCGTCCGACTTTTTGAAGCCCTCGATCTGGGCCAGAACGGCGCTACTATCCATGTACCCGTTCATACTGGGTAAAAGATGGTAAGTAGTGAAGCCCAGGGCAGAGTGGGCGAGGTGTTTGGTGTAGAAGAGGGCTGAAGGCAGTCAGGCAGCTCAAAAACAACCGTTGGTTTGGAGTAGTGCACGGCCCAATATATCCCTGTCAATGATCATTTGCTGCCCCTCCCAGCATGATGGAATGGATCCCCTTTTCGGTACCGATGGGGCATCACACTCTTTCTACTTCAATCCCGAGACAGCTATTAAGACATCTGATAAGTACAGCACGCATTGACGAGAAACAACGTTGACATTGTCTAGAACACTCGTCCTCCCTCCATCGCCCTCTTTCACTCCATTTGCATCACCATGTCTGAGCCCTCAGCCAAGAAAGCCCGCACGACGCCTCTCTATACCCTCGTCTACTGGCCCACCCTCCCCGGCCGTGGCGAGTTCATCCGTCTCGTGCTCGAAGCTACCGCAACGCCATACACCGACATCTGCAATAGACCTAAGCCTGACCGAGGCCCTGTCATGGACGCCCTCAATTCCGAGACAAACCCAGCCTTCGCACCTCCACTGCTAAAGGTGGCCGGAGAGGGCAAAGATGGTGCCGAGCTGGTGCTATACCAGACACCGAACATCCTGCTATATCTAGGGGAAAAGCTAGGACTGGCGGGCAGCGAGGAGGCGGACAAGTGGGCTGTCAATGCTTACGCCCTCACGGCCTTGGACTTGAACAACGAAGCCCACGACTCGCACCACCCCATTGCGAATATACTTTACTATGAAGGTAGGCTATCTACAACATACGGAATCCTCACATAGGCTAGGATTAGCTCGTGCGAGTAGGAGTAACCCCGCATCGCTAACGTCACCCAGACCAGAAAGAAGAGGCCCTCAAGAAAGCAAAGAACGTCCGCGAAATCCGAATTCCTAAATTCTTTTCGTTCTTTGAGCGTGTGCTAAAGAGCAACGAGAAGGCTGGGCAGGGCAAACATTTGGTCGGAGAGAAGCTGACGTTTGCTGATACGACGCTGTGGCATGTTGTAAATGGATTGCAGTTTGCCTTCCCGAAAGAAATCGAAGCGCGGAAAGCGGACTATCCCCTGCTGTTTGATACATTTTACCCAGCGGTAAAAGAGCAAGAACACCTCAAGGAGTATTTAGCTAGCGAGAGGAGGCTGCCTTACGGCCAGGGTATTTTCCGCCATTATCCCGAGCTGGACAGGCAATGAGGAACCTCGGCCAGAATACGACGACGTGCTGCGATGGAACTTTATAAGGTGGGAGAAGTCATATGTCAGCAGGACTTAGATGAATCAAAAAGAACATCACAATTGCATATAGCCGAACAAATATGAAGAAGTCTGAACCGTCTTGGTATTGTGGCACAATGGATTTCATGCCGAGTAGCTTTTGTGTCGAGTACATTGCCCCCGTCCTAACCTGCACCCCGTCAAATACCCATCTAATAGTCCGTAGGAGCACTCTGGGGGAACTCGAAGTTGACGCCCTTGCCGGTCAACCGCTTGTAGACCTCCGAGTAGGTGTCCAGCCTGTAGTCAACACCACCACGTTCCTTTTCATCGAGCACGATCTTGAGAATCTTGCTGCCGTCCTCGCGGGTGCGGATGCGCTTGCCGACGATCTCGACAGGGTATACGAGGTCGTGGAGAATGGCGTCGTGCACAGCGGTCAGGGTTCGCGAACGTGGGCGCTTCTGCGTCTGGGTAGTACGCGAGCGGTTGGAGCGCTTGGGTCGGGGGAGAATGCGGCGGGAGGCGATGATCAGGACGTGACGGTCGGAGAACTTCTTCTCGAGCTCGCGGGTGAGGCTGTCAAAGGTCAGTCAAGCGCTGGCCAAATTTGAGCCGGGGAAATACGTACCGCTGCTGAGACTTGTGCCAGCCCTGGAGCGTGGGAACAGGGACGAAGATGACAATCGCCTTCCTGCCGTGGCCAACCTCGATCTAAAGAATCCTGGTGTCAGCGTGCTGAAGCTGCCCAGTGCCCACCGCCTCTTCGATATTCAACCTGACCCCATCGTCCGCAACGCCACGGTTTCTGACGCCGGCGGCGCATTGGATCGACTGGGAGGCTGTTTCCTGTTTCTGAAGGTAGTGGTTCATCTTACCTCGCGAGCAGAGACGAACTGCAGAGGTCGCAGGGAGCTCTTCATGTCCGGGATGTTGGTCTCGAGGTCGTAGAGAGCATTGGCGATGCTGGTCTCGATCTCGGAGGGCTTCGTCTTGGACGGGCTGTTGGCCGCAATCTTGTTCAACGAGGGCGACGACATGATGGCGGTGGTGTCGAGAGTGTCGATGTCGCGGTGGTTTTTCCAACGAACACCGCGCTGTGGGGTGGATTAAAGTTTAGCGAGAGGCACTAGTCCAGATGTGGATGGCGTTATGCCAAGAGAATCTCCAGGCCCCCCTGTCTCCCATCCGAGGTCGAGATCGCTCCGGAGGTCTTCTCGATCGGCACAACTCCTTATGTACATTTTACTAAGCCAGCAATTAAGCAAACCCTCACAGCAGTAAGCCAATTTCGCTAGCAATTGGGATGAAGCACTTAGCGTGATTTGAATACTTCAGTAAGCCTCTCCGTTGTGCTTCGTCATGGAGCACGGAATACTTCCACGGCCAGTCCTACATCGCCATCCTTCTCTCATTGTCGACTAGTTCTCCCATAGTTTATTTGCAACCTCTATCTTCAGATTCCCTTCACCATGTCAACCTCACGCAAGCACGTCCACTCCCTCGAATCCACAGGGGCCCCTGAAGCTACTAGAGATGTCGAGCAGCAGGGTTTGCATAACACGGTGTCTCGCCCATTCGCTGGGCGTATTGGTGGTAACCAGCAGTTCACCGTCTCTCGTGACGATGTAGGAGCAACTGACCTCGAGAACAACGCGAACAAAGCTAATCGTGGGTCGGCCACTGCAGTCTCAATTTGAATCCATAACCAGAAAGGCACCCGATGCAGCTACATATTTCTCATGGCACGCAAGCATCGACCCGCGGGGCTTCTCTGACCTAGAACTATGGAAAGAAGCAACCATCGAAGGCGTGGGGACTGGCTTGCAGATATTTCTTTCTGGCCTTTTCTCCCTCGGGTTATCCTCCGCCATCACAGAAACGTCTCTAGGCCCTTTGTTGCCAGCAACTATTGGAGCCATTGCAAACACAGTCCTCATATCACTGTTCATTTTTGCCGGAGGGCCCGTTTCTGGTAAGGGACATTGCCAGTCCAGCTTGCTCTTTCTCGTAGCTTAATTACTTTTCAGGTGGGCATTTCAACCCTTTCATCACAATCGCAACCTTCTTTGCGAGACTAGCAACCTTACCACGCACAACATTGTACGTTGCTTTTCAATGTAGCGGTGCCGTCATTGGCGGGTTCTTAATGCGAGCTGCTCTGGGTCTGCCTGCAGCCGCTCTGGAGAAGATACCAGGGTGCTATGTTGACACCTCGCTGGTCAACGCTGGGCAAGCATATACTTTTGAGTTCATGACTGCCTTCGCCTTGATATTTGTAGCCTTCGGAGTCGGTCTCGATCCACGACAACGCGTGGTTTTTGGTCCGGCACTATCCCCAATCCTGGTTGGAATCGCTCTAGGGCTTTGTACCTTTTCCACCGGCTTTGTCACTCCGGGCTTTTCAGGTGCTTCCCTGAATCCAGCCAGGTGTCTTGGTCTCATGGCCGCAGCTGGTAAGCTTGAATGCTCTTGACTCTCTGTCGCAGTGATCTGACATCTCAAAAGAACGTTTCGACTACCATTACGTGCATTGGCTCGGAGACATCACTGCCGCAATCCTAAACGGGATAATGTACTGGTGCATTCCAATCTATAAGGACTAGAAAAGAACATTAAGTGTGGCTTAAAAGTTTAGACGGCCTCCTACTAGAAGTAGCTTGTTGAACAGTATCAGTAATTCGCCAATTTTGTATAGCATGTGCCTCACAAAAATCTTCGTGTTCTAGGTGTCGCATCAAGCCTACAAGGTGAGTCTCAAAAATCTCACCATGTTCCAACTTCACCGCATGAGTTTCGAATAATCTGCACTTCTTTTGATGTTACGATTCGACCCTCCAAAAAGCTTCCCGGTCCACCTTTACCGATCCGGTCTATCATCTGGCGGTCGCAGGTTAGAGCTGTTGTCAACTGAATCCGTGCCCAGACTCAGGCGCACAGTTCACGAAAGGAGACGAGGGTTGATGGGCTTATTATCGTTGACTAATGCGCCGGTATTCGAAGAGCTTTCTGGGCGATGGACTACAGTCTCCACGGAGGATTCTCGAGAAGCCCGGTCATTGTCAAGACTCGCCGTCTGCTCTGACTGATTTGGAATCAATCGCCCTGATTGAGGAATGATGTGCAGTTCGCGAGTGTCTTTTACCCGCGCAGACAGTGGCTGCTGTGTGCGGACTTCGCCGTTCCATTCAAATTGCCTAAGCCGATTGGCTTTTCGAGCTTCAACCTTCTTTTGAAACTCCGTATTCGCCTGAAAGATTCTCTCCTCAAGCTCCTTCTTTGGTTGTGCATAGCGCATGATCATCAACTTTTCTCTATCGCTAAGCTCGCCGTTCGCCCAGTTTTCGACGACATTTGATATCATAGCCTCCGCCAGATCGCTATCATGGTGGAAGTGTTCCCATATTGCTTTGATGTCGTACGCATCCACCGGTCCAGCATAAAGACGACTCAGGATATAGTCTCTAAGCTGTACACTACCCACTGCTTTCTGTCCAAATATCATCCAGGCCTCTAGAACCAGGACTGCAGCGTCTAAGTTTGGTCGTGGTGGTTTGAAAAGTGAGGGGGTATAGCCGCCGGCAATCTGCATCATCCGCTTGATGATGTCCTCGACCCCATACCTGCCCACCGAGCCTTGGGGAAAAGTGAGGCGTTGGTGTGGTTTGAGGATGCGGTTCGTGAGACTATCAGCTGGCTCTGGTGGCCCTAGGAACTTTTGAAGGGCTGGTGCGAAGTGGAGGAGCATCGGAATGGGAATCAATTTCGGGAGCAAGGAGGAAATATCCCTGGTGCCGATGGAGATGTGGGCATATGGTTTCGCCATTATATTGGTAGGAAGAGGGTACACGGAGGCAGGAAACTCAAGGTAATACGACATTTCGGCTTCCTAGCTCAATCTGGTGGTGGTAGCTTTCTGCGTGGCGGTTGGTAGTGAGGAAAGGGTTCAGATTATGTGTTTTGATTGCAGCCAAGTATCTTTCGAGTTCCGTCAGTGTATTCAGTATTTTGTCCTGGAGAATGGCGTCCACGTGGTCCAGTGCTATCTGACGTTTGGTCTCAAGGCTTCGGGATTGTTTGTAAGTGTGTTGAAAGCCAGCAGCGCGATAGGGGCCAGGTATAAATAGGGCGCACAATTCAGTGAAGGTATATATTTACTCCTATAGCGAGTTGCTGTAGGTGGCCCAGCCTATTCAGTGAATGGATGGTTCTCAGGAATAGTAGGTCGATTTGAGAGTTGCACTGCTAACAGACCTCTCAGATAATATTTCCGAAAAGACCAGCTAGCACCACCGAATTCCTTATATCCAAGCTCACTAAATAAGGAGAAAGAAGCACAAGAAGGCAGACCACCGGGCCTTATCACTCTCCAAATGATTGCTGTTTGCTAGTCGGACATAGAATCAACCCCTCCGCAAGCATCGATGCCCCATACAGTACCATAGAATACTTTTCCTTTCAAATGGCTCGCCCATATTCGTCCATTACATTCTACCCCGGTGAGATCAGCCCAAAGCCTTCGCCTACATTCCAAAGTATTCTTAAGATCAGACACCTTCCGGCCGCGTCGTTCGAATCCTCTCGCCCTCATGCTTGGCTCGCCGAATCCCATCCACCATGACCGGCTCAACGTCGCCGTGCTTCGTCCAAGTTGCACTCCACTGTCCCTTGAACCATACATCATTCTGTCCGAGTAACCAAGGGCCATCCTCATATTCGTCCTTCCTAGGGTTACGGCTGATTCGTAGCTGCTCTCTATACCAATCAAGTTCTCTCCATGGCAGCTTGCCTTTCCAAGTTCTAATAGTATCGTCAATCTTTTCTTTCCGAGCCTTTAAAGATTCTTGCCACCTGTAGCGCTCCAGGAATTCCTCTTGCTGTCGCTCCTCGGCAGTCTGATGTTTCATCTGCTCCATATTTGCTTCATAGACCAGACATAGCATTCGCGGATCCGACAGCAAAGAGAACCTACATTCCTCGAAGGAGAAGTAAGGCAACGACGAAATTCTGGGAGCTGCGCACTTGAGCAGAGGATCGTTATCCGGAAGGAATCTCAGATTGTATATATCGTTGTTGTTAAGGACCGAGTCCCGAAAAAGGTGATTGTGAAGATATCCGAGGAGGTATGTGGCCGCCCTTCCGAAGTTGCAATGAACAGCCGTGACATACAGCTGAAGATTGTCTTCACACGTGAGCAACGTCAGGTCATGTTCCCCGTTCGTGCACATATCTAGGATCCAGCTCAATATGTAACCTATAGTAGTAAGTCATGGTTAGAGAACGACTTTGATCCAGGTGGAACGCGCTTACGGATACTGTGCAAGCTCCCTTGGTTTGGCATGATATCCACGAACTCTTCTGACCAGTCGTCCGCTTCGAGCCCCTCAGGGTTGCGAGAGAAGTACGTCCACATGCGCTTTGGTACGTTCGGAATATCCGTGTGCTTATTATGAATGTTCCAGCATCTTACCGTCATGGTTGGCCCTTCAAGAAGCATCGACCCGTCAACACCGGTACTGAGATAGACAGTCATCGTGTCTTCGAAAAGGGGCCCCCGTTGAAAATCAGTAATACGCAAATGTTGCTAAATTGTAGCGCTTGTAAGGACTGGAGCTTTTATAAAGCGAGGCGGGTGGGTTAGGTCCTACGTGGGCGTCATGGTTTGTCTTGTTAACCGCCCGTTGTTCACGACGTAGTCGCTAAACAGACAAACCTTCACTTCACTAGGCCTGAACCTACCGGATTGAGTTAGGGTTTCTCAGGTCGACGATTACTGTTGATCCATTACAGTCCGTTCGTTTCATGAGCATTTGCAGACAGTCACTGCATCCACGTGACAAAAGCCGATCCCACCCGCTCATCCACGGCCAACCGAAGCATGGAGCATAGAACCAAGTAGTCATTCACCTTAGAGGGAGGGCTTCGCCGACTAACAAACGGTCAAATCTGCTCTTCGAACGCGTACAAAAGCAGTGCCGGTGCCCCACAGACCTCCTACTTCAGGAACCTACAACGACATCCCTCAGAACCACCCTCTCTACACGTCGACCCACCGAACTACCAACAATGTCGCGCTCTTTGACTCCTCCGCCTACTCCTCCAGAGTCACCGCCAACAAATCCTCCTGCCTACACCTCCGCTGAAGATGGCGCCAGTCCGGGGTTCACCTCTGTAATTTGCTTCATCCGCCAGAACTGGTGGCCGTCCCTCTGCAAGAGCGCATACAACAACATCAACGTCGATTACCTCTTCCAGCCCAGCTGGTTCAATGAGAAGGGAGAGCTTGATCTGGATGACCCACGCTATGAAGGGATCGTGAGCCTGCTGGTAAGTCCACTATATACGAAGGTTGACGGCGAATATGCTAATATGTCAACAGATCTACACGCATGCCAGCATCATCCAGAAAGCCGGGCTTCGCACCACGCAGGCGATCAGGCCTTACTGGGTCCACGATAACAAGTCAGGAGGTGCTCGAATTGTCTTCCACGTCAAGCCAAAGGTGGGCCACAGCTGGGTGTATATGGCGAAGATGCCGGGCCGTGGCTACATCGACCGTAGGATTGATCGTAGCGCGTATCTGAAGAGTATCGGACAGTTGGACGATGATGTCGATCCCGAAGAAGAGATGGACCATGCTCAACTCGCTCCGTCGGTTTCCCTTCAGAAGCCCTTGGAGAACGACAAAGCACCGATTCCCGATACCGCGCGCCGTGGACGCGAGGTCATCGAAGGCAGCTCTGGGTCTGAGGGAGATTTCGATCGCGATGATGAGGCGGCATATCGCGAGAGCAAGGAAGCCTACAACTCCGGTGAGTGCGAGGACTTCCAAGCCATGCCACAACGGAAGAAGCTTTTAGGCTTGTGGTAGATATCACCGTGGGCAATAGGAAGAGGCTCCTCTGCGAGGTTTCTCCATAGGGCAATGACAAAGGCTATTGCTTTCTGTATCTTCACTCATGTTATCAGCAGAACCTGCATAGGAATTCAGAACCCTGCTCACTGAATTACTCTATAGAGTTACAAAAGCCACACATACATTCAAGGTGGATACACTCTTTGAGATGAACATACTGTGATTTAATGTTACTTTCCGACGACCTATTTCAGGCCTTGACACGTTTCTGCATTCCCTTCTTCCTCTTCCCCACAACATTCCTGCCTTCCTCGATTTGTAGCATCGCTTCCCTCTTCTTTTCGCCAACAATCTTCAAAGCATCCCTGATGACCCGCCCTTCGATGCTGACACCCTCCTCCTCGTACTCTACCATTTTCTTCCCGACCCGCTCTTCGATCGCAAGAATGAGACCCGTATCTCGCTGGCCAATGAAACTCACACTCTCACCTGATCTCCCAGCTCTTGCTGTCCGTCCACTGCGGTGGATATAGTCGTCGGGGTCTCGCGGAAGGTCGTAGTGAATGACCATCGCGACTTCGGGGATATCAAGACCACGCGCGGCGACATCTGTAGCCACGAGGATTCTTGCTGCCCTAGCACGAAAGCGGGCGAGATTGGATACTCGGTCAGCCTGCGGTAATGCTGAATGTAGTGAGGTCACTCTGTGCTCCAACAGCCTGAGCATATGCTCAAGGAAGGTCGCTGTGCTAGTCCTGTTGCAAAAGATTATAATGCTCTTTGTGAGGTTCGATGGGGTGAGGAGAACTGTTTTGGTTAGCTCAAACAGTCAAAAAGATGCTTTTTCGACTTACGAATATGAAGAAATGATTCGCGGTGAGTGACCGGGGCTTGCAGATACTTCTGCTCTAGTGTGGCTGGGATGGCAAGAACTTCGGTATCAACCTCACATACAAAGAATGGAGGTCGCCCTGCCGGACGCGGATTTTCCTTGATAGCTCTTACTTCTGGGGTAACAGTAGCGGTAAAGAGAAGAGTCTGACGCTCGGTCGACGGTGGTAAGATATCCAGGCAAGTTTCGAGGTCAGGAACCATACTGCCATTGCCAGTTGCAAGGAGCCGATCGGCTTCATCAAGCACGAGAAATCGAACTCTTCGAAGGCCACCGATAGTGTCTTCTCCGGAAGTGTCGATATGATCGGCTAATCGCCCTATAAAACGATTTAGTCCCTGCTGAAAAACATCCTATTTAGGTTGGTATTACCTGGAGTTGCAATGACTACATGAGGTCGCTGCGATAACGCAAGTGCTTGTGCACGGTGATCACTCCCACCTGTTATCAGGCACGGCTTGAGCGAAACTGGTGACGACACTGCCTTAACTTGTTCGAAGATTTGAAGTGCCAATTCTCTGCCAGAGCATCAGTAAATCGGTCTACTACAATGAGGGAAGTTTCCAACCTGGTAGGTGTCAGGATTACGGCAAATATCCCGACTGGATCCTCCGCCCACTTCTGCAATATCGGCGTCATGAAAGCCACAGTCTTTCCAGACCCGGTTCTGCTTCCGCCGATACAGTCCCTCCCTTTAATGATCTCGGGAATGCAAGTCTCTTGAATTCCAGTGGGTCTCGTGATTTGCATGGCTGCTAGAGACGCCACTAGCCATGGCGCGACCCCAATATCAGAGAAGGTAGTCTTTTGTTGCTTGGTTACGAAACCAGACGCAGGGTCCAGTCTTTCAGCTTCTAGGTCAAGGAGTCCTATTTTCTTGGCTTTTATGCGCGATAATGAAGATGATGGTAGTGAAGGCTGAGATGGTTTTATTTCTTCATCTGAAGGATCAGACAACCTTCTTCGTTTCCGAGGGCTATCGTTATGCGCTTCGTCTTGTGCATCTGAGTCCCAGGTACTCGAATCTTGGTTACTATCCGACTCTTGATCAGATGTGAACGGGGATTGCTCTTTTTGCATTTTGGCAACTATGGTCCTCGACGAGGCGCTCTGTTAGTAGCAAGTAGAGCAGTTCCTGGCTGTTGAGGTGCTCTGAAGTGGGAGTCGATGGTGTTGGACTCTTCCGAGTTTGCAGCATCAAATTTTGGCAGGGGTCGGAGGAACATTTCGCCGATCCGGTTAATATTCCGATAGGTTATCTCCTCTCCTCCATCCCTTTCTCCCTTTTAGTCAACATTCCGTTCCTCATATTGTACATCAAAGCTGTGAGCCTGCCTATACCACATCACCATGAGAGTGACTAGATAGAACATCGAGATTGTCATCCTTAAGTTCCGACATCACATACATCTGAACACGAAAGTATATCTGGACCGATACTCATATCTATGCCTCTTCATCCTATTAGATTTAATTGCCACTTGTTGTTCTACGTGCTTTGTCCGCATTCGAAGCCTCCTGTCCTGGCTCTATACTCTCTTCACATTTAGCAAGCCAAACCTCTCGCACACATTTCCAGAATTTGACCCTGCAAGAGCAACGAGGGTATTCAAATCTGAAAATACTCAGTATTCTCCTTACAGTCAAGACTCGCACCGTACTGTGTATATCTCACACCCATCCACCACGCATCGCAAGCCAGAGTAGCGAGTGTGCGCACACTCAGCACTGAATGCTCTCAACAAATTCTCAAGCCTGCTTCCCCTTCCAAAGCCCAGCAATCCCAGCCCTCAAGATCTGCCACAGCCAAAACCCATTCTCCCTCACCGCCCCAATTTCATACTCCACCCCTCTATCCCCTACATCCGCCAACCTACACACAACCTCCGCCAGCGGCCCCGGCCACCGTTGCCGTATATACGCCGCCACCATATCCTGCCCATTCGTAACCCCACCTAGAGCACCCATAGTCAGCAATCTACACTCAATCCTCTCCTCGCCTGAAAATGAAAATACGAAATAAGGAAGGAAAGAAAAATGACCCACCACTCGTCCAAACCCCCCCGTCCCGTGCCCATCTCCTCTCTACCCACTTTACCTCCCGAAACTCCCCCCTCAGCCTCCCTAACAATCCCCTTGGCCCCGTCGCCACCCTCCCATCCAGCACGCCCGCATACGCTGCTACAAGTTGTCCCGTACACACATTCAGCAAATCCGCCCCATTTTCCACATGGCCCCTCACAAACTCCAGCGCCGGCGCTGCCGGCACCGCGCTCGGCTCTGGCCCGGGGATGAGCAGGATATCCAGCTTCCCCGGCGCGACGTCGGGGGACGCGATGGAGGCGTCGATGCGGATGCCGACGTTGGCGGTACAGAGCGCCGGTGAATCGCCAGTTGGCGAGATGTAGGTAATGTTTATAGGGACGCTGAGAGCGAGGAGAGGTGCCGGGAGGTTGCATACGGTTAGGTACTCGGGGGTGAGCATGCCAAAGAGGTCGATGGGGGAGATGTCGAGGAGTTGGACCGGGGGCAGGATGAGGACGCCGATGTGGAGGGGTTTTTGTTGATTGGTAGCCATGATTACAAGGATTTGTGCATTGAGCCTGAGTTGAGACACTGTATTGGACCCGTGGTTGCGGTTTCGAGGCTATTTACATAGACGCCGTGGGGTTCAGGCAGCAGGATTTGAGACGGCGTGATTGGGCAATTAGTGAGCAAGTTTTTGAGGTTATTTCGAGTCGAGGACGCGTAATGGTTTTAGCTTGATAGGGAATGCTTTAGATGAAGTGCTACGTTAGTCTTGTACGATGTTGTGCGAGATCGAGGGGTGTCGTCGCCCATGTGCGTAGAGTGAGACCCCTACTCCGTACGTTGTGTTCAGTTTATAGCTCTAACTTCAGGAGGAAGGCCGCTAGCAAATTCTGGACAACCTGTATGCATTAACGAGAGTCGGATTAGGAGCTGCGGTGGAAGTTACTAAAACTTACTGAACATGCAGCGAAAGCGACTTGAATCGGTGAGCGAAGTTAGATTCGTACAAGTCGGTGGCAACATGAACATCAAAGCAAGGACAATACAGATAATCAAGCCTGTTTCAACCGCCGGACGCGTGATTCGGAACTGGTACCTAACTAAGAATAGCACATGGCAGCAGCGCGAGCGTCCAGCAACCTACAAATCTTAGGATGAGTGCGAAGACCCTAACGCCCACCCAATGCTGCTAACCCTTCGTTCTAGCCACCTCCATTTACCTGTGCCTGCCGACACCGCTCCCATTCCAATGATGCCCACCTCATGGCCCAAAAGTGGGCCTTCTTCCCAACCTGCCCTTCAAGCGAAGCTCACTGTCTTCCATGAGCGCCGCCAAACGAGAGAACAATTGCGTCATTTTCTTTTCCGAATAGTCTATGTCCAGCACATGACACACAAAGATCTCGGGGTTCAAGATAGATGAGAACGGAAAAAGGCGTCATGCGTGCAAAGGATGAGACGATAATGCCGCAGCGAATTTGGGAAAGGTTAGTCAAGGTCGACTCTGTGTATCGACCTATTCCTTCCAATCCCACACTTGCTTGAGGAAGTGCTCCATGTTGACCTTCTTGGCCTTCATTTCCACCATCCAAGGGTGTTCTAGCATGCGCCATGGTGTTGCTCGGCGGGGAGGTTCTTTTTCAAGACTACCAAGAGGTTAGAGAGGGTTTCATAAGGACACGACGAGGAAGAACATACCAGCACTCGATGAAGTATTTGAAATTCTCCGTCCACCTGATTCCACTTTCCGGCTCATCCTTTAGCTTTGGAATCGGCTGCCTTACGATATACGTAAGCAGATCAATGAGTCCTGCCCGTGGGTTCATCTCGGTCCCGTCTGCCGGGAACGGGAAGCGATGCTGTGCAACCTCAAGTAAAGTGACGCCCAGACTCCATACGTCACTGGTGATGGTGTAGCTCTGGCCAGTGATCCGCTCAGGAGCCATATAGTACGAAGTTCCGATGAAGGTATTGGCGTCGCCTTTCGTGCCGAATTCTCCAGACACACCAAAATCGCAAAGCTTGACCTGGCCATTGCGGCACAGGAGGATGTTACTTGGCTTGATGTCCCGATGGATGATTCGATGAGAGTGGAGGTAGGTAAGTCCGTTGAGGACTCCTTCGGCAACTTTGCCGAGGACCTTCTCGCCGGTTCGACCCCCAAGTTTCTTGACTTCACGGTAGACCGAGTCTAGAGAACCGCCCTCGCAGAACTCCATAGCAATACTGATAGTGCCGGTGCTATCATCCATGAAGGCACCGTAGTAGCGGCAGATATGATCGCTAGCGCAGTTCTTGTTGAACGAAAGTTCTCGCACGATTTGTTTCTTGACGTCAGGGTCTGGGTTCGTCGTTATAATCTAGCAATGTGGTCAGCATGGTACGGTGGTCTCTCACGCATTATCATACCTTCAAAGCAAAGACTGTCTTTCCACCCTGTAACACACACTTTGTGACTGCACCTCCAGCTCCTTCTCCTAGACTACCCTTCTCTTGAATGAGGCCTTTGGAACTCGCCGCTCTCCAGCCGACATCATCCAGGTCCTCCACATCCAGGGGTCGGCCCTTCTCCTTAGCAAGTTGCTCCAGGTCAGGCAGCGGCCCCATGCTATTTTCTCTTTCCATAGCCGGTGCACCTTCACTCCCGCCTTGAGATATTGCTGATATGGGGTCAGAGCCGTTTGTTCTCTGCAGCCCCGGAAACCCTAAAGCCTGCGAGTATGACGAGACTGCTGACGTTGCGCCATTTGCATATCCGTTCTCCCCAAAGCTTCCCGATCTCGAATGTCCGCTTGCGTCGCTGGAGCCGCTTGCTGAGAGGCCTGCCCCTGTTCCGATTTGAAGTGGAGGCAGTCCCTTGGGCTGAGGACGGCCCTCGTATGGAGTGTGACTACTGCCCATGGGTGTAGCTAACCGGAGTTGGGGCAGCTGTGGTCGAGAGAGTTGAGGCGCGTTATCATTTCCGTTGACGACAGGTCTCGCGTTTGGCGAGGGCGGTATTGAGAGACCTAGGCGAGGTGGCCCTCTACTAGGTCGCCCGCCAGGAATTGGCGGCCGTAGGAGGGGGGCGGGAGAAGACATGTTAAGCGGAGGGTTTTAATTCAGAGTATAATCCGTATCTGCGTCGTTGCGAAGAACTAAGAAGTTATAGCTAGAGATATAGGGCTTTCAGTAATAATGAAGGCTCGGCCAAACGGAGAGCTTGGTTGGCGGTGTAGAGTAGACTGTGCGTCAGAGTACTGTGACTCTGTGGCAGGGCAAGCTGTTGGTATGGATGGCCGTGTCCTAGGGTTTCGGCCAGCCTCTCGAGCGAGTGACGGAGGAGGGGTGTCGGCCTCTTGTTTGTGTAATGCTGAACGCGCGTTGCTTGGTTCCTGGGACGCTGCACGTAGCCGACGACTCTGACCGACTCGAAGGTGGAGATATAGCGGTCTGGCGCAACAACGAAGGAGGAGGGCCGCGAGAGCGGTTATCGTGGGGTGAATAGAGATACCGTCGGTCGATCGAAGCACGGCCTGCCTAGATAGTGGGATGAGCACGAGTCGCGGGGGGCAGTGGAAGCTTGAGAACTGAAGCTGCGTACCGTTCTGCAATGGAGACTACTCGTCAGTGTGTCCACAGCACAGAGTGTCGAGCGTCGAGCGTCGAGGAGTGGTTCAGGCTGGGGTTTGGAGAGCGGGACAACGGGCTCGAGGTTGAGGCGCGTGCAAGCCCTGGCCGAGAATTGGGCAAGGCAGCAAGGCGGCGGCACGGCGGATGGGACAGCCCGCAGGATTGGAGTTTGGGGGCCGAATCCTGAGGCGGCACACACAGGAGGCAGACGAGAAGGCAAGGAGGTAGAAGAGGCTGAAGAGGCAGAAAAGAAGAGAGGCAGAAGAGGAGGCGTGAGGATGGGCGGCAGCAGCGGGATGTAGGCAGCGCTCTGGAGGGGGATTCGGAGGAGCTTCACATGGACACTGGGGCCCTATTCGGGCCATCCATCGTCGTGACAGTTTCAACACCCGCCCGCGCTACGTACAGCCGTCTCATTCGAGCGGGCCAATGTGCCAGTGTTGGCGGCGAGGCCCGCAAGCCCTCTTAGTGGATGCTGCTCTGCTCCACCCCAGCACGCCCTCCTCCACGATGCCGCATCACCAGTATCGCCAGCAACACGCCAGAGGCGCCAACTCCGGCACCGCGCAGAGAAGTCGAAGGGTTCGGCGCCCAGCTGACGTGGGACCTGCTGCCGGCGGGTATTGAAAAACTGCGGCTGTGTGGCCACTGCATCTCATACTCCTACCCAAGAGGGGCAGCTGAACTTTGGGGCATGCATCGCCAGTCCTAGCCCCACCATCGTCCTGCTTCGCAAGGTGTTTTCTTTGCATTCCGTGCATGATTCAATTCATCTAGTACTGCACATGGATCCTTCTTCTGCAGACGCTGTGCAAGATTGCATCTCAAATCCGGCATGAGAACCAGCAAGACAGCCGGCACAAGGCACAATGTAAATACTCGCAGAACGGGAAGCACGCAGCCTCAACCATAGAACCACGTATAGAGTCCCACTCCCAAATGCAACTACAGAGCAGTGGAGTCAAGATCGCCGTCTCCTGTCTCAGAAAGCGCCAAAGCTGTCGTCATATCGTCGTTCGACAGTTTCGAAATAATGATAGAAAAGAACACGGCCCTCCACCAACAGACCGTGAGAGTAGAGGGCGCTTCGCTGTCGCCCAATCACCGCATCTCTTCATCCTGGCCCTGTTGGATCGCAGTCAGCCCAGGGCGCGCATGCATGAAGACGACCTCGGGAGCAGAGCCCCTCTGCAACCCACCTCCATTAATAGGCCCCAAGTCTACTAACACCGACGAACGTTCCCATCGGGACTGATATATCATCGATCCTCGCCAGGATCGTATTCTTCTGCCTTTTCAATATTTTCCACAGCCCCAGAATGACGACCGTCTTCGGCTTTGGTGTACACCCCCTGGCCCGCTGACTCAGGTGAACGAACGTCACACAGCATTTTGGAAGCTTCCAAAGCCATATCCGACGCCCACTATCCGCCCGTGCCGAATACGAATGCAGATGGGTGGGTAGGTAAGTTGATGGAGTCTAAGCCAGGCTATGCCTATTGCGTCTCGAGCTGTCTTTATTGGCCATACAGTCACCTTTTTGACACATCAAACCACTGGAAGGCTCGGAGCCCTTAGACAGCTATCTAGCTTATCAAAACGATCGCAACACTCTTCCAATTTATAGTGATGAACAATGTAAAGCAAAATTCAATCACCAGGTGCTTGCGCCCAACTCGCAGGCCCGCAGATATGACATTATGAAGCTTGTAGTTTGGCTAGGCTTGGAGTCCTTCAAATAGCTGTCTGGCCCAGACTAGGAAGAGAACAAGAATCGAGTAGGTGTCTTGCCGACGTTCGTAAACTCGTTTGTCACCGCCTGGGGTGTCCCCATGGGCTTTCAAGGTACAAACATAAAGTCAAATTTGTAACGATGGATATCGGGTAATATCTTGACGAATATTAGGCTATATAGTTGAGCTACTCCTAGCGGCGTCATCTGATCGTCAAGTCTGACACGCAAATGGTATGATATCCGCGTGCCCAATCTTGTAGCCTAATGATGAAACCAAGTCAAGCATTACCTTGTACTTCCCTCTCAGTATAGCTTGATCCCTAGAGTAAGAGTCTTCTACGGAAATGATGGTTCAAAAGAAGAACTTCACCACACTACTATCGGCATTGACAAAGTACTCCGCCTCCAGACCGACCAGAAAGGGGACATCTGGCAATGTCTGTGGCACCCCTGTATCTCCCAAGCCCTTACTCCTTTGATATATGTGAGGAACCATTTTTCTAAGTATCTTAAGCGCCCAAAGAGTATCTGCCCAGACCTCTTGTTCAACGGCTCGCTGAAGAAAGCTCCGGTCGTCCCAACAGTGGTATATTGTATCGCGAACGTAGTGGGTAGAATGTGAAGAACCTAGCTCGCGATTTTTCCACCACTGATGCCAAAACATCTGTGGTCCCTCTTTGAGTACACACCAACCAGCCCAAGTAGTATATGAACGATCGATCTTCGACTTCTTTCCCGACAAAAGAAGCCATCTAGAGTGTGGAGGATCGAGATTCCATCTCATATACATACTCCCAAAGGAGGCTCCAAGGCATTCAAACATGATGAGAAAGTTCTTGAGGCGTTCTAGTGGTAGGCTTCTTGCAAACTCGATTCTCAGACGACATATTTCCCACTCTCGGCGCCAGACCATTTCGATATCGTCGCTCAAGGTATAATTCTTAGTGCCGAGTATGGTTGGCCGGTTATGTGGCTTCCCGAACAAGCTATGAGCGATCCGCCTTCTTCTAACAGTTGTACCGTAGTGCTGAGTAGCTGTGCATAGTAAGTTAGTAGAACACAATCTCAAGGCGGAGCAAACTTCTTACCCATATCCCGCTCGCGCTCTCGTATATCTTCGTCTCCGATCTTATCCTTGATCTCAGCACTAGTGATAGGAAAGTCAATCTCTTTCGTTGAGCGAAGCTCATGAGGAGCCAAGGCATCAACCTCTTTCGCAATACGAGAGAACTGTGCTAGTGTTTCAAGCCCGCAGGCGATCTGATTCTTGAGATCATCATAACGGGGTTCTTCGGCTGAGGCCCAATAATGTGGCCGTTTTGAGTATGAAGTTCTGGTTCCGCACTCGATCAATATGGCTCCCATCTGTTGGCGTCGGAGACGCTTTAGCCATCGTAGGTTGTAGATGCCATCATCCGGCGGTAGAAGGATTCGTGGAGAGCCTGGAAATGTGTTCCTAGCCACGGCTCGAGAAAGAGAGAATATGTGGGTTTGAATCAAATCATGATATAGCTGACAAACTAGGCGTGAGTTCAGGAGAGAGTCAACGTCTAGCTCTGAGAACAGCAGAATGAGAACATCATTGGGGAGCATTCTGGTAGCCACGATTGCACTTGAGGCGGGGTGAGGATTGCGAGGTCAGTCGTAGAAGTAGTGCAGCCAAGAGAGACAATCGCACAGCAGATGGCTACACGCGGCTTCGCGGAGCAAACATCCACCGCGTCTTTCCGAGCATTATGATCACAAGTACATTGAGTACAATGGATCACGAAAACGTTAATCTGATGGAACTCGAGGACTCTTGGCTCTTGTTGATGAACGCCATATGCAACTAAAAGGAGGTTCCTTCGGGGTGGAAAAACCCTCGGTCCGAGCCTCGGTTTGTTCCCCGGGTTCTCATCGGATTTCAATCCCGAGCAATAGATGGTTCGTACTTCCGACATGAAAGCTGTCTCTGCTTCTCTTTCCTTTCCCTACTGTTAATTCTGCTCTTGAAGATGGATATCCAGAACCTGTTCAACGTTAAGGTGACCACTCTTCTACGCGACCAGCCCGCGCTTTCTCGATTTAGGAATAAACAACTGACGTTAGCTAGGACAAAGTGGTGCTGGTCACTGGAGGCGCCAAGGGCATTGGACGTATGATCTCAGAGGGCTTCGTGCAAAACGGCGCAAAGGTGTACATAGCGTCTCGAGACGCGAAGTCATGCGAACAGGCATGTAAAGAACTCAATGCTTTGGGCAAAGGAAGCGCCCATTACATTACCGCGGACTTCTACAAGGAAGGGGACTGCAAGAACCTAGCTGATGAGCTGAAGAAGAAAGAAAAGAGTATGTTTCTACTTTTCCACATACAGTGGCCCTTCCGCTTTAGAAAATCAGATCTTGAAAGGCCATTGCTTACTTTGGACTTTTAACAGAACTCCACATCCTCGTCAACAACAGCGGCAGCAACTGGGGCGAACCCTACGATACCTACCCCGACAGCGCCTGGGACCGCGTGATTACACTAAACCTCAAGCGCGTCTTCACCATCACTCAGCAAGTGACTCCTCTCCTCGAAGCCGCGGCCACCCCCGAAGACCCCGCGCGTGTCATAAACATCGGTAGCATTGACGGCCTACGGGTGCCAGCTCTCTCTACTTTCGCATATTCTGCCAGCAAGGCCGGTCTACACCACCTGAGCCGCGTGCTCGCTGTACACCTCGGCCCGCGTAATATAACGTCCAACGTGCTAGCATGTGGACCCTTCGAGAGTAAGATGATGGCGGCAACACTGAAGAAATTTGGGGATAAAATCAAGAGCGAATCACCTCTAGGCAGGATTGGATCGCCTACAGACGTTGCAGGCGCATGTTTATTCTTAGGGAGCAAGGCTGGTGGTTTTGTAAATGGAGCGACCATCACCCTTGACGGAGGCACCGTGATCAATGCGAAGCTGTAAGCTAATGGCGATGTATGTTTTTTTTACTCTAGATATTCTTGTGCATAAACCTATAAGTTATCATTGAGATCTCTTCCTATTTCTATTGCTGTGCATCTGTATGCGGCCACCCGTAAGTGTTCTGTTCGGCTGGTCTAGTGGTGACGTCTCTGAGCACCTTCCACTCTCCCCCTCCAACCTCATAACAACCTCGCTCTGAATGGGGGGTTTAGTTTCACCTCTTCACCTCCTATACAATGGCGCAGCACATTGCGCTCCCAAGCCGTCAAAAGCTCTCCGTTGACCAAAAGCGAAACACATTCATGGAAGCCCTCTCCGCCGAGATAGACAAGCAGCATAAGTAAGCTCCCAGCGCCCGACCACCTACACCAAGAGCGCTCTTACCAATGCCCTAACCTCGAGATCCCCTCGCTGATCTCCCTCCCAGTGCTCCCCCAGGCTGCACCCACGCCGACTACATCGACCCAGCCCGCACCACAACCCGCAACATCATCGCGCGCTGGAACTACAAAGCCCGCAAATCCCCTAACATCTCCGCGGTCCGTATGGTCTGGTATCGCGGCTTCGACCCTGCGCACAACCTGAACCCGCGCTCGCTGCAGAACGTGTTCAATCGCGCCCTCCTCAACGCGGCAGCGCGCCACTACATCATTGACTTAAACCCGCATAATCCCACGCCTTTGCACGCCGCCTTCGCGGCTGCAATGGCGGAGGCGCGAGAGGAGCCGGCGAGCTTCGTCGCGCGGGATCGGTATGTGAGTGTGTGGAATAGTGAGAAGGCGGGAGAGTTTTGGTTGCTTAATGCGGCGGAGGAGGGTGGTGTGGTGTGAGTTTCTGGACGGGGTATGTAGCCGGAAGCTGGGGAAAGGGGGTGAGGGGTTTCCGTATGAGAGAGGGAAGGGGGTTTGCGGCGTGAGCATGTCGTCGAGGCTGGCTAATGGGTTGGATGCGGAAAGGGGAATGGCGAGGGAGTGGTTTAAGGTGGCGGTGGAACAGGTCTTGGAGGATGGAGATGTTGTTTTCTAGTGAGGGCTTGCAGAGAACCTAGGATATGATTGTGCCTTTTTTTGATGTTTGCTGCTGTGAAAGCTCTTGGCCATATGAGCACAGCGTTTGAAATTGGAAAAGTGTGCCCTTGAACTACCTATCTTGGGAATGAAGAACGGCGCCATTTACCAATTCTATGGCAATTCCGCTGCATAAGGACGATTAGGTCATACGTGGAAATGCTATCATTACGCTACCAAATGCAAGATCGAAGAGATATAAGAAAATGCTCGCTTGTTCTTCATTCCCAAAAGCCCACTGAACCAAAAAACACACCCTTACGCCTTTTCAGGCAGCAAAACAGCCCTATACCTGATCTTCCCATCGTTAAGCTTTTGCATTGCTTCCGTGATCCCATCTACACTCATAGGGTAC
Organism: Lophium mytilinum; assembly: GCA_010093605.1. Lineage (NCBI taxonomy): Eukaryota > Fungi > Ascomycota > Dothideomycetes > Mytilinidiales > Mytilinidiaceae > Lophium > Lophium mytilinum. The sequence goes on along the minus strand of MU004181.1, from coordinate 2,445,645 downwards.
GTCATTATTGTAGGCTTGATATGGTGCTGAGCGGCAAACGCGAGCATGCGCGTATGTATACCGCGACTGGCGACAAGAGCTCCCTGAATACGAATGCCCTGTGCGATAATCGGCATGTATGGGATTTCCAAATTACCCGATGAGACGGATAGGGGGAAGATGACGCTATCCATGTTCATCAGGGGGAGGTAGAAGGTCCAGTCTATCCATCTTGTTAGTACCCCAATTAAACAATGGTAAGGGTAGTCGCCGCTTACCAGGCTGAAAGCTGGACGTGACCAACAAGCAATCGATTTTCCTCCCGATATCGAGTTCCCTGAGCCCTTTTGTGGCAAAGAACTCGGTAGCGCCAAAGGATATAGCCTCCTCTCTCTTCGATTCGGAGCTGCTGAAAACCACGACTTCACATCCCATCTTGGCCGCGAATTGGATGGCCAGATGACCGAGCCCACCAATTCCAATCACACCGACTCGTGAGTCAGGTTGGATGTCGTACATGCGGAGAGCATTGAAGACAGTCGCACCGCCGCACATCAAGGGTGCAGCCTCCTCGTCTGGGATGGAATCCGGGATCTTGAAAAGAAAGCTCTCGTTCCATATGGCTTGGTGGGCAAATGATCTGTGAAAACGATCTTAGCAAAATGATAACTTCCTCCAATTTCTGAAGTCCACTTACCCCTGATCGAAGTTGCCAGTCCCGTACAACTCACGCTCTGGGCAGAACGTCTCACGGCCAGAGAGACAGAACTCGCAATGTCCACATGCATTAGTCTCATAGCCCCATCCAACGCGGTCGCCTTTCTTGGAGTGCTGGACCTCGGGCCCAACTTCTTCAATGACACCCATGCCCTCGTGGCCGAGGACCATGTCTAGCTCTCGATAGTGCTCATCAGTGCCGCAGACACCGGAGGCGGTGACGCGGACGCGGACTTGGTTGCCAGTGAGTGCAGCCTTGGAAGTGGTGCTCTTTTGGATGGAGCCATCCTTGGAGCCTTTGAATACTGTGAACGAGACCATTTTTGGGGATTTGGAGGGAAGGATATTCAGGGTGTGGGAGAACTAGATGTTCGTTGGTCAATTGAGAAGAGTGGAGGCTTGTGATGCTAAAAGATGGTGATGGGGCAGTATCAAAGGATAATGACACCATTTATATATGTTTGGGCTTAATAATAGCATGTGGATGTTCACCGTAGTTGACCTTCCGAGTACGGAGCCTGAGGCAGTTTCACAGACTTCCCAGGTCAACGGGATTGCATAATAGTGGGTCACGATTGATGGGAATAGAAAAGTGTGAATACCCTACATGACGTGTCGTGTATAAATTTTCTTCCTCGGGGGCCGGCAGTTGCACGTTTTCGAGAGGACAGACGAATGAAAACCCCCGTATATGGTTCTAAAACTAGTAGTCTCGTATTTGTGTATCTAGATACGCGAAAGATAGATCGAACGGGTAATGTTAGCTCCATTTGAGTGGCCGAGGGTTCCGGGAAAGGCTTGAGTGATGATAAGGGCGGGTTGGTAGCAAAACAGGGCGGGGATCTATAGTTTTAGATGCTAGCCTAAATTTTAGGCCAAACACCAATTACCGCACTCGGACTACCTGCAGATAAGGCTGGAAACTCGGCAGGCTCGCGGCATTAGTTTGGAGATCGAAGTGCCTAAAAGACGTTGGAGAGGATGCACATCCTTGACAGCCTATAGCTGAAGGACTTTAGCTACATCCAATGGCACTCAGGCCCTCGGATTACGTGTTCCCTCTTTGCATTAGGAAGCAGCTTCTCGAGGCCCAACCCAGCGAGATATTCGTGCACTGATGCGCCCTGAACATCATGAAGAAGAATCGGAACAACACAGCATCCCACTCGGTGCATTACAAAGAGCAAAAGGCCCCAGGTTAACCGTAGATGCCGACAGAATGGACTCGAGAGAGGATACCGTTTTGTCAGCACAGAGAAGGCCGTTAGCTTCAGTTTTGCTATGTAGTACAGCAGTTTCATGTTTACCAATGGCCGCAGGCGGGATTAGCTCGGGCTCGGGTTACCGAGTCCTCAGAGTCGGCCCGCGGGAATAGCTTTTAGAAACAATCTCAATGTGTGACGTCGTGCGGCGATGCTTCCAGCTTTTTAGTGGGCCGACCCGAAAAGAAAATTCTGCGATGCACGACACCAGCCACAGCGCGGGAGTGGCGAGACCTGTTGGATGGTGTCACTCGCTGCACGCCATTCCATAAGTTACGTGTCTACCCTAGGTCTGGTGGTTAGAGGTGATTCGGAGTGTGGTGAGATGAGATGAGATGAGATGGGCAAACTAGACTTTGAAGTTCTAGGGGGTTCAGGCTATTCCTCTCTTGCTGTGAAGATCTGGGGTAGTCCAGCGGGGTTTATCACTCCCATTTCCAGTAGCGAAGGTCAACTCCATGGTCTCGAAATTGTCAATATGATGCAAGATTGCCATGATGGCTTGTGTAAGGTTGCATCTGCATAACTTTGAAGGCGTCAGTATCACGCAAAATGGCATCAAGATGAATTTGAAGACATAGAAGCTTTTCATTATCGACGACAATAATCGTCGCAGGCTACCTCCCAAAGTATCCTCCCGAGCCTAAAGCCTCCAACCCAAAAAATCAAGAATGTTCCAGAGTCTCTCTGGAGCCCTCACCGGGGTATGTGGGTATATCTGCCCGCTGGTTGTGGTATAATATGCAAAAATGAAACAGCTCGTCGCTGCAGCCCTCGTCACGAAAGGAGCTTTCCCTTCCCGAAGCTCCTCCGCCGGTTGTGATATCGCTAAAATGAAATGAAACCGAAACCACTTTTTGTTGTTTTACACAGAGTGATGATGACTCCCGAGAAATATGGAGCTCGGAAGAAAACAGAATAGCCGCCCAACACCATGCTTGAATGCGAGAATCAGAACCAGCTCGCAATGCATAATAAGAAAGTCCGTAGATGCAGCCCAAAGGAAAATGCAGTCAGCAAAGAGCAGAGGCGCTCATTTCTCAGTTCCGTGAGAAGTTCTTGCTAACGCGGTGCCACGCACCCTCGATGCTGGTGCGGGTTCGGGAGGCATGGCTGTCTGCGCTCAAAGTCGAGCTGGCCGAGTTTGTGCGTGCAGTGCCGTCGTAGACTTGATTGCCGGCGCCGCCACGGCCGATGTGGTAGACGGGGGCAGCGTGCTCCATCAGACGCTGTTGCTGGGCAAGCTCCTCGTCGAAGCTGAAAATGGCGCGTTCCTTCTCGCGGTGCAGGTTGCCGGCACCGCCACGTCCGCTCATGAAGTAGGCGTTTTGTGGTGGAGGAGCGATCTTGACGACGCTGGCAGGGCCGGTGGCATCAGGGCCGGCGGTGACGCTCTTGGGGTTGACGCGAGTGACGTTTCCTGCGCCTCCTCTGCCGGCATGGTAGTAGTTGCTAGCAGGAACAGATGGGTGCGGCTCGGTGATCTGGTAGGATGACATGTTGATGTTTTGAGGGTTGATGATATGTGGAGGAGTTGAAATTTGTAGAAGAATGGCTACTTGAATTGCTTTGAGGGAGTTTGATCGAGTAGGGTATGAAGACTGGTGTCTGCTTCAGGTGGATGTGAGTCTGAATGTTATGTGCTGCATCAATGGCGGGTCAGTGACGGGTCTTATAGTAGCGGAGGGCATCGTGAAATTTTTGCGTTGAATAATCATGACACAAAGCGGAGGAGAAATTGCGTGTCACGCAACAGCAGCCGTAGTAAACTGGCTCAGATTCGATGAGAGCTGCTGAGGGCGCTTTGCAGTTAACGGATTTACAAGGCGAAAGCATGATCATTCCAACAAAGCAACTCGGCAAGCGGCCAAAACCTGGCGCCGCCACGCATGAGCACCCATTAAATTAGTCAATGCCGGCCGCCCATTGGCCGGCGCGAGGGCCTGCAGCACCACCTGACTGCCCTCGGTGCCTGGCGGGAGTTTCCTGGGGGTAATAGAATGGCGACTCGAAATATCCCTCCCTGTGATGGAACCCAGCGCTTGAAAAACGTGCTCTGGGCGCTCCACACCGCGCGGCGGTACTATTGTGCAGCCCTAGCCGTTAATCTGCGCAAATCTCTGTTTTTTGGTGGGCCATGAGCTCTCGCGATGCCTCCTTTGCTTTTGCTGTCCAGTCGATGATCCGACGCAGGAACAGCACTGCTGCGTCAGGCCCGTCGGTGGTCTTCCAGACGCCGCCAGGGCATTCCAGCGGCGAGCGCCCTGCTTCGGCTGCCGACGCGCTGGGCCCGTCAGGCGGTGACCATTTGCTGGTCATTCTGAGCCGTGATGGCCGTCACAGGACTTGTTTAGCTCGTCGCGACAGCTGTCCAAGGCGGAGGCGGCTGGAGTGCCGTCTGAGAACCTGACTAGAATCGTCTAAAGCGCGTCGCTTATGCAAGCTACGCCCAGCTATTGTTTCTGGTACCGTCACCTGGCCGGGGCACGGCGCCTTTAGCCCCCAGCTTGAGAAAACTCACGATCCTTGGCAACACGAGTCTCGACGCCGGCGCTCAGCTAATATTAACAGTCCTGAATCATTACATGCTCCCATAGGGTATCCTTATGCCACGAAACAGCCAGACTAACGCCATAAATGCAGTTCAGCACACGTTCCAGCACGCACTCCAGCACGCAATGCCCTGCTCGCATCTCGCTCATCAAATAGCCAGCCTTCCAGCAGCGAAGTTAGTAACAACAATCGAAAGTGCGGTCAGCATGCGGGGAAATAAACAACATGTAGCGCGCTGCGGCGTTCAGGATTTGCGCCCATATGCCGCCATGACACGTCGATCCGCTGCGGGAAAGCCGCTTCGGTGGCTCTCCGTTACCCGGATCGGATTGTCCGATTCCATGACTAAAGCGCAACCAACTCGCCCTGCAGCTGTCCCGAAAGTGTGTCAAAGTCGCGTTTGCGGGGGCGGGAAGGCTACAAGCGGAGAAGAATCTAATGCTTGCGGCGAATTGCGACATTGCGGAGCCATGCTGCATCTACGCAAATTTTGTGTGGATAATGTCGGGGTTCTCTTGCCATTCATCCTTCTCAACCCACATCTACGCACGGTTAGCCGCTGCATCTGGGCCCCTGTCCATGACACAGGGGAACTGACCTTCTTGAAAGTGCTGAGGCCAGCGAGAATGCTGCCTCCGGTCCACGTTGTGTATATCCTCTCAGGAGGCGCTAAGATTTTGATCCTCATATCCTTGACTGCGAGCCGTTGCACTTCGTTGAGCAGCCTATTTCCAAAGCCCTTGGTGAGTGTGGAGCCTCCAGACAGCACAATGTTTCCGAATAAGGCCTTCCGCAGGTCCATGTCCGTCCGATTGATGGCGTCAACAACGATCTGGTGAACGCCAGGGTACTCCAGGCCAATGAGCTCGGGATTGAAGAGAATCTCTGGAGCCCGGAACCTCTCTGCGCCAATCTGAATTTCACGGTGTCAGCACCTGCTCGAGCAGGTTACACTGCTTGGACTCTCACCTTTAGTTTTTGTCCGTCGGGCAGCGTGTACTCGACGCTCTTCCCATCCGTCCTTGCCGAGCTGCCCGACCATTCCTTCTCCTCTTTCACCGGGTCCAGCGCAACATAACTGGTCGTCTCCTTGAGATGCTTGACAGTCTCTTTCTCCGCACTGGTGTGGAAAACTTTGCCGCTTTTCCTCAGCAGTTGCTGCATATGCTCCGTCACGTCTCTGCCTGCCACATCTATTCTCCTGATACTGTTTGGAATGGCGAATCCTTGGAAGACTGGGACAGCGTGGGACACGCCATCGCCAGAGTCTAGAACGATGCCTGTTGTCTTGCCGGAAGCGTAGAGGGAGAGCACGGCCTGAACCGAGGTATATAGCGCGGGCACATTGAAGGTTTCGAAGAGGATTTGGGCAGCCATGTCGCGGTTCTCTCGCGGATTGAGGGGCGGTTCTGTGAGCAGCACGGGATGCTGTAACATAGCGCAGGGCTTTGATTAGCTTCAGTGGTCCCCTTGAGGCGCAAGCCACATCTAGGTGTTGCTAAGAGACACATACATCTTCGCTCACTGTCTTCAGCTCCTCTGTGTAGACATACTGCCATATCCGCTCCATGTCGTCCCAGTCTGTGACTATGCCGTGCTCTAGTGGGTAGTTGATCTTGAATAGCCCCTTATATTGCTGTGCCTGGGGTCCGATGAAGACATCGCCTTCCAATGCGCCTGCCATTGTCCGCACATGTTTCGGGCGCCCAACGTATGATGGGAAGTAGCATTTCGGTACATCTTGTCCCGCGAACCCAGCCCGAATTGTCCCGCTGCCATTATCCAGGACAATGGGGGCGTTGTGCAGTCGGGAGCCCATGGCGAGGGCGTCGGGGTGGAGTACGGAGGTCGAGAAGCTGGAGAAGGGTCACAGCAGTGCAAATGAGGATAGGTGAGGGCTGGTCGACACAAGGGTGAGGCGGTATGCTGGGAAGATTTTCGAGTCTTGTCGCGCGTCGACGGGTGAAGTCAGACGCGAGGGAGAAAATGTGCAGGGATCTGCTAAATTATCCCCAGTCTTGGCACGGTTTCATCTCAACCTCATCATCTGCCGTCTCACAAAACAAAAAGAAGAAGCAACTATTTCAACGTCTCAGGACATTAGCTGGAAGAGCGTGAAACTGTCTGTAACAGTGTACAAAGCTATTTCACCACCATTCCCGCGCCCGCCAACTTGAAAAGAACCCCATATGGCCTGTTCCTCCTTTCTACGAGAAGCTTGATATTATGTTGTCCCATAACTTAAGTGCATAGTTTCAGTCCCAGTATATCAAGATGATGCGGGCTGTAAACCTGCCTTCCCTTATGGACAGCAGCTTCTTCAGCACTGGATGCTTCCATGCGTTCTAGCGGAAGAGGTGGCCGTAAGTACGTTAGTAGTTGCATTGTACATGGTGAGCGAGAGGCAGGGAACAGATGATTGACTATCACAGCCCTTTTCCAGGTAATTCGGGTCATTTTTGCGATTTACATACCTTGTCACAGATCTTCGTGCGCGCCTCTGCTGCCACCTAGAGAGCCTTGATGCGCTTTCATAATTATGAACGAGATTGCTCTGGTAAAAAGTAATCTTGCTGAACTGACTAAGATAGTGGTGGAAGAGGAGGTGCAGATCTCAACTACGAGAGCAACGATACCCAAACGAAAGCCTGGTTTGCTGCCTTTCCACGTGACCTCCATTCGCAATTTCAAAACACCTACCTCATCTTCTTTACAGCTCTTCGTCTCGCTCAACCGCTTCCACTCTTATTCACACCACCCCGATCCCTCGGCTTGCTTTGGCCGGGGCACCAGACCGTGTAATGGAGCGTCGCGGAAACAGGCGCGGCAGGGCACTAACACAACACGACGAGGAGCAAAAGGAGGAAGTGGCAGAGAGGAGATGGAGAGAGATTCTGATTGATGCGACGAGGAACTTGCCCATAACCCTATACCAGCTGTCGGAGTAGGAACACTTGCGTCTCTCGTACCTACAAACGGCATTGACACACATAATCACAACAGGGAGGAAATCCACTTCAAAGAGCTATGCGAGCATGGCTACCTGTAAGCAAACTATATCTTGCCAACCCAGTCCAGGCTAAATGCGAAATGCTTGATCATTCAGGTCACCTCCCGATTGCACATTCCAATACTATGTTGCCAACAATGAGATACGACTCCGAGCGCTGCTTGAACGCTTCAACGTCTACAAGGGCCAAGATCCTCAAACAACTCGCATGATCCACTTCGGCGATCTTAATGGCAAACGTTCCTTCCGTACCTTTCACGGTCTATGGTGGGCAATGTTTGCGTTTGCGAAGCAACGTCTCGGGCTTGACGTATCACCTCTCTTAGGAGCTTTTCGCGACGCCGTGTTCGAGAACATGCACAATCCTGGATTCTTTACAGCGCGGGAGAAATATTGTGCCATGTATCCCACAGTGGACGAAGACATCCCTGAAATGAGTGATACGCAGATTGGAACAGCACATACGCTGATGACCTACCTTGAAGTCTTGTCAAAGGTAGCGGATTCTACAAAGACCGGCGATGATATGGAGATGTTGGCGAGAAATACAGCTGAACTGAGGGTAAGTGATGGACAAGACGATATCGGGCCCGTCAAGCGGATGGAGCAACGCATCGCGGACATGCGAGTTGGCAAGACTACCGTAACGACGACCCCACATCTTGGCAATCTCCCCAAAGGAATGTCTCGTCATGGCCGGAAGATGGCTCTCAGAGCCCTACGAGCAGCGTATGCGGAGAAGGTTGTAGCTAACGCAGGCGCGTCTCTCGAATTGCGCGGTTCGAACAACCCGGTGAATAGCTTTTTCCGCCAATCCATGAGCATAATCGCTTTGGAGGACGCGCTCTACTTGGATGGATGGAAGGGCACTAATTTCTCGCTCTACATGTCGTAGGGTCTAGTTGTTATTCAATGTCAGCTCCCTCGGGCATCATAGGTAAAGACTAAGCAAGTTGATCCATCGGGCTAAGCTGTTTCTTAAAACTTCCTTGTTATGCATGGTTTCATACCCTCTCCCTGTCAAACTTCATTCAGTGACTTCTGTGTGCATTCCGAACGATCAGCACTATGACCCTATTCATGTTTCATGTGGCTAAAGACCTGAACTGTGTTGTTGCTTCGCATAAGAACGCAACTCTACCCGCAAATGGAGTCGATGATTTTCCAACTTCACGGGTAGACCTGTGTCTTGACGTGGGACCTCTTACTCTACGCCATGTGTCAACGCCTGATTGAAGGCTGTGCAGCTCTTCCAGTGTCGTCTTACAATGACACTCAAGCCGATCCACGCCAACTTTACTTGGCTAGCCAATAAGCATATCATCAATCGCTGCTCTTTTACGCTGTCAGATATGTCTATGGGATTGGAGCAATCTTACCGCATCGCCTGACCACAGACCGAAATATACAACGTCGCGGCTATCAAAGTGAGAAGCTTTGAGTGAACCCATAGATACTTCGGATGATGGACCCGCGCGGAGCGACATATTGACGATCTTGAGAAGGCTGTAGTGAATAGTAAGATTTGATGTTGAGGGCTAGGAGATTCACCAAGTCCAGGTATACAACGATGTGTTCTCTGGACAAGGCGTGTGAGTTCGGGGAGACAGCATGCTGATGAAACCAGACATCGATAGTTACTTGTAGAGTTGGAAGAAAGGCCGGTAGTGAAGTTTCCTACCTTTAGATGCTCTGCCTTGATAAACAAGTCAAACTCTTAGGGAGGGTTTAGCAACGAGCGTTAAATTTCCAGACGTATGAACCTTGAGCCTCTAGACGTTAATGGCATGTACTATAGAGGCGATGTCGATGTTGTGTTTTCGTGGCACTGCTCCAAACTGGTAATCGCCCCTGATTGGTCGTCCGGCGAGTCTCACCGTGCTCTCCGACGTCCAAAGTCCGTTCCTTGTTCTTTCAAACAGCAGCACTGCCTCAACGGATCATCAGCCCAATGAACATGGAGCGAATGCGACGACTATTGAGCATCGACTTTTGGTGACGTTGGAACACGCCGCAGTGGTCTTCAGCCATCATGATCGACCCCTCACAGCCCTACGTATTCGGGATCCGCGCGGCATCATGCAACGCGTTCCAAGGACTCTACGGACCCTCATTCTCTATAAGAAGACTGACCATCCTCCCTTTCATTAACACATCAGCAGCTATACGATCTAAAGCTTGACCTCCGCCTCACAAATCACAATTTCATATTGAAACCAAAACCCACGGCCCACTACATATATATTCAACCCAACCGCCTCGCTTTGCCTTACCAAATATGACCAAGCTTAAGTTCGGTCTCCTCGGCCTCGGTGCCTACAAACTTGGCAAAAGCTCCTCCTCCAAAGAGAGCAATCCACCTCCGCCTCCACCTCCGCGCTACGAGGAGCCTGTTCGTCGGACAGGCCGCGAGCCAGAATATACTCCACAACGATACTATCAAGAAGCGCCTCCGCAACGATACTATCAAGAGGCACCTCCGCAAAACCGCTACCCGGAAGATGAGAAGAAATACTACAACGGACGTTAGGCCTGAGGAAAAATGATCCCTTCAGGTGGTCAAGAAGAATGAAGGAGGGCAAGGGGTCGGCGAATTATTTCGGATGGGGTTTTTATATGCTGGACTGTTTCCTATGGGCATTAGAAGATCGCTGAGGGATTGAAATACACCAGTTTTTAGGGATATCATGTATTAAACGGACGATTTTTTTCTTACCTCAGTAAGGCCATGTGTAGGATTTATAGTGTACCCATTTGTGCATGCGAGGCATATTGAATTGCAGCTGCCTCTCTGCCCTGCGGGGCGACTAGTCATTGGTCCACTGCCTCGAAATGGTTGTCAAGTTCATCACCCACCTCGCTAAACTCATCACTCTTTTTTTGAAGTTCATAGTTCAGGGTCAAGTCTGTCACTCAGATCACGCTCTCAAAACCAGGCCTTCGACAATGACGATGTTTCCTACGTCCTCTCTCCTTTAGCTGAGATCCCTTTCCAATCGTAGACTGTTCAAGTGTTTCATCTTCTAAGACATGTGATGCCCTCAAACCGCTGTAAACCCTCCATCTACAGGATGCTCGACACCAGTCACATAGCTAGCATCATCGCTAGCTAGGAATACCACCACCTTGCTCACCTCATCGGGCTCCGCCATCCTCCTCAAGGCCAACCCACTCGCGATACCTCCACCCTCCTTATCCGTTGCAGCCTCCATCATCTGCGTCTTGATATATCCCGGATGTATCGAGTTCACTCTGATCTTGTCGGGACCAAACTCCACCGCAATCTGCTTCGTCATACCCCTACTGGCAAACTTGCTCCCCACATACGCAATACTCGGCGCCCCAACCGACGCAACCAGTCCCGCAATGGAAGAGATGTTGATAATGCTGCCCCCACCCGCCGCCTTCATGCCCGGGACAACAGCCTTCATGCCGTAGAACTGCGAGTGCTGGTTCACCGCCACAACCTTCATGTACTCGTCTACAGACAAATCGATAATGTTCTTTACCGGGCCCAGTATGCCGGCGTTGTTCACTAGGACTGTCACCGGTCCAAAGGCTTTTTCTGCCTCGGCTACCACCCGGGTCCAGTCGCTCATAGACGCGACGTCGTGCTGGACGAAAAGCGCGTTTGGGCCGATTTCTTTGGCAACTTGAGAGCCGCGGGCGGCGTCGATGTCTGTCAGGACGACTTTTGCGCCTTCAGACGCTATTCTGCGGGCATGCGCTGCTCCCATTCCTTGGCCGGCGCCGGTGACCATGGCCACTTTTCCGTCTAGTCTGCCCATGGTCCGGTTGCTGGTAATTGATTGGTCCCGGGATCTCGAGGTTGAAGAAGTGTTGTAATCTCGAATTGAGAACGTCGATATAGTTGCTTCGAGTAGAATTGACTTTTGTTTTTTCTCTACCAACTAGCTTCGTGTGCCAGTACTTATCTACTTTCTCGGATTTGCTTTGCCGTACCTGCCTACTTTAATAAAGTGCAACGGCGGTTTTAACTCGTTTCAGGCTGGGCCAGATATCCTAGAGTAAGTGAGTTTGACCCATGAGTCGGTTCGGAAACGGGGCACATGCATACGAGACGTTAACTTCGGGATGGGCCGACTGAACAACAACAGGGCAACAAATGATGCGGGGTTTGGTATCACAACATTCGTATAAACAGACAGCCGGGTCGCACTTGATGAACTTTTTATACGTTGGCGAAATTAGTCCGAAGTTCATGCAAAAGTCTAAGGTCGTGTTCTACCGAATAGCCGACTTGTAATGACTCGGCATGGAGGAGTGAGTTGTCTGCTACTACTGTTTAGAGTGCTTCATTGTATTATTAGACATAGGTAGATGGGTCTATGCACATTAGAAGTAAAAGCTGTTGGCCCAAGTTTCTAGAAGTAGCCTGTCGAGTTTCCGCTAGTCCGAGATAATAAGCCTGTAGCACTACTATACGGACCAGAACACTGGCATTTTGGTACCCATCTAGTGTTGAGTATCTACATATTCACTAGTGATCACACATCTGGACTACGATGACCGCAAATCCCAGCGGTACTTACAAGTACGCTATGGGATTGAATGAGTACGCTTGGACTGCCTCCTACCAAGTGAGTAAGAGAGCCTCGAATAGTACTCACTACTGTAACTGCTCTGACAAGTCAATTGAATGGCCATTGGCTCTGGCAATGCATTTTGATAGCAATATGACGCTGAACGGTGACACGTCTCCAAACCCTCATTGAACAGTGAACTCCTAGCAGCGCCATCTGCCTCCGCAGAACGCCGGAATATCGAATACGCCAAAGGCCCAACCAAGCCTATCAACAGCCAATAACATCCAATATCACTCAATCTCGTTTCTGTCTTGTCACCATTTCCTATCATGCCACCAGAACAAGACAAATCGCGCCCTAACGACACAATCGTCTACCCCCTCCCATCCCTCATCGCCACTAAAATTAGGTCTGTTATGGCTCAGCCGCGGGAAGAAGAATCGTTTTAGCCTTGCTCGGTTAGCCGATCATCCCTCAAAGCATAACAGTTTTTCAACATACCTCCTAGCCCAAATAGTCGTCTCGAAAGGTCGGAGATAAAGATGTAGAATCTGAAGCACGGAAGTTCTGTCAATAGGGCCCGGTATGCGGTCTGGGAGTCGTGACCTTCTCTTTCCGAGCTCGCGTCTGGCGCGGATGGTTCTTGCAGCCATGGCGCCGGCGATGCCGAATAAGAGCCACAGAATGATGGAAGAAACGCGGGGCGAGGGTAGTGTGGCATCGAGGAAGAGCTGGAGTGCTGGGTGGGCGATGAGACGTCGGAAGTGGAAGGATAAGGAGGACATGGTGGTTGTCCTTGGAGAGGCCGCTGCAAAAGGAAAAGAAGTGGTTATTCCGCGATCGTTTGAAATATTGATGAGTAGAGCGACGGCGAGAGTAGTTGGGATATTGTTGGATTGAGCGATTGGGATGAACTCGGATGGATGGCGTATGAGAGTAACGTCCAGAAGTCTATACCTAGGTAATCAGTAATGACTTACAGAGAATTTTGGCAGTAGCTGCTCACACCAGACGCCTTCCGCTATCACGAGACCTGCTTTCGAGAAATGCGCGGAGTATTCAGTAGCTTGCGAATATCTTAATCGGATCATAAACCACTCAATAATACTGTTGAAGATAGATTCAACCAAAGCTTGATTCTTGACGCAAGTCTAGCCCAGCTAAAGGACCTTATATACAATCAACACCCGCTGCTACCCGCAAAGATATCTCCCTTATTCCTTCACTAAGTCGCCCATTGATATCCATCCGATGCTTATAGCTTGCTGATGAACAGACGCGCAGCCTGGGTGCGGACCTTCGCTGGTAGAACGTACTTGGAGAAGACGTAGATGAGGGCGGGGAGCGCAATGAAGGCAACGGTGGTCTCGTTGACGAAGAAGAAGGGGACGAGCTGGGGCATCGCCGCGCGGTACATCATCTGCAATTTGTTAGCCGTACCCGGCTTCATCGGCTCGTGAATTACATACCAGTCCCTGTGGCTTGGCTGCAGTCTCGGTCTGCTTCGTCTTGATCTGGGTGGCGGCCAGAGTAGGGCGGACCATTGCTGAGGCGTGCAGCATGCCCGGCTGGCGCTGAACGGCCCTTGCGAGCGGGCGGAAGACACGGGTGGAGTTCATGACGGCCTCTGCGGTACCTTTGTTAGCATCGTCCAGGGCGCGAATTGAAGGCGAAGGGAGCTCCAGAGTGCAGAATTGACTTACTGGTTTGTGGATCAGGGCCCGCGGGAGATGAGATTCGATGGCGTTGTTGGAGATTGAGCTCTGGTTGAAGATGCGGTTCGGATGAGGTTTCTGGCAGAACGGAGCCAGAATGGTCACGTGCCCGACACGCGAACCGTTTTCGTGCTTGTTTGGTCTGTGCTGGCCAACCTTTAGCAGCTTCATCTTCGAATTTTACCTTGATCATGTAACGAGCACCAAATTCAAGATGTGGAGTTAGAACACACCATCAGTTGGAGTAACCAAAAACAGAAAGAGCACGAGATTTGACTGTTCAAGGTTCTATAGATGTTCGAAACTGATCCCCGGTTCATAGCCTTACTCCCATTATCTTTCTCCATTCACCAATTCTCAGGCCAATCAAAGCGCCGCTTTCACCGGCTTTGGCTTATGTGGTCGCATGATGCATTGCTGTGTCATAGAAGCGATCATGTTTCCCTGCTGATCCCATATCTGCGCCTCATTGTATGTCCTCCCTTCCCCTCCATTAATCGTTTTCATCTCTTTGATATGCCACTGGTTCATATCAACCTTATTCGAAAAGAGGCGCAAAGCGAAATCTAGCGTCGAACAAGCGGCAGCATCTTGCAGAAACAAGTTACTATATGAAAGAGGAATGAACGACAAGGCCCCGTCCATGTAGAAAGAGAGTGCTGAAATGTTCTCAGCTTCTGTCGACAGTTTCGACTTGCTCCGTACCCATTCAGCAGATGTTTTCGAAGTGATTGGCAAGTGGTCTTGTGTTGTTTTTAGATGCTTCGCCATTCCGTATAGCTTTTCCGACATAACGGTACCAGGCGGGGATCTCGATTCCCAAAAGCGTGCCATGAGGCCGAATACTATGTTGAATACGTCGACCATCTTTTGTGACACTTTCCCCTCTTTCACCAGTGCACTCGTAACTTCATCTCTGGTAGGAGAGTCCTCGGCAGGAGCATATTTGGAAGCAGGCGGCGCAGAATAATCAAAAAGAGTGCCGGGCTCTTGGACTTGGAACTCAGCCAAAAGGATGAGACAGGGACGGTGTGTTCCATCGTCTTGCTCCTGACTGACTTCAACCTGCCGGCTTGCAAAAGTCCGAGTGTCTCTGTATCGCCGAACTTTGCAAAACAATTTCCGGTCTGTGAGAGCGGGCCCAAGGTAGTTGCCCATGATGGAATAGCAATGATATCCAGGTTTGATGGTTTGATAGGCCGCATTTACTCCAACCCCAACGGTACATCCACCATAAGCAATGTTAGCTGCGTTCCCCATCTTGTCCGGATTAAATAGAGTGACATAGTGATCTTCGGAGATCTTTTTTAAGGCTACTTGATCAGGCAGGGTTGCGGCGAGCACCATCTCGCATGCTATGGCAAGAAAAAAAGTCGAAACCTTGGGGTTGATAGGTAATGAATGCAGGTAGTGAGTAGAGAAGACGGATGAAAAGGACAGGAAGTCGCACAGTTAGTAAATTTTTAAAGCCAATTCAAACCTAGAGGGGAATCAGCACGATGTATGGAGTCCACATCGATAACCGCTGAAGAGTAATCAGGAGCCGAGGCATATGGGGGTTGCGGAAGACTTTACCACTAACACAAATTAGGACTATCACGTGCAGCCTATGATCGTCTCCATCGCAGTGCTCTGCCCTCTAAACCCCATCATCTACCAACCTTTGCATCGCACCTTTCTGAAAGCCTTCGAAAGAAACCATTGCGTAGTTGGGTACCATGGAAGGCAGTATTGACTAGTTCTGGGAGCCATGTAGCTTGCTTTGGTGCCTCTAGACACACTAGCTTCTACCTCCTATGGCGGGCTCTTTGAACGGATAGAACGCTAGGATCTGACTTTATCATAAAGAACTGTGGAGAAAGCTGTTGCAGTTAACATATCCTACAGTGATTTAGATATGCTTTCTGATGACGTTGTAGACAGTTTATGCATTCAGCCTTGTGTAGTATGCCAACGCAGAAACATGTATGTACATACAGCAAGGCAAATCCCGCTCGAGTCTCGCTCGCCGACCTGTTAGGAAACACCAGTCAGCCTTGTGGGCTAGATAAGTCTACTCCCCTTCCCACTCGCCTCAGCTGGTCCTACATCACAAGCACCAGCCCTTGAGCCTACGAGCTAAGTATGGCCGAACCCTTCTCTATCGTTTCAGCGTCCATCAGCCTTCTCGACGTGAGTCTCAGAGCCATTCGAGAGACGTGCAAGTTCATCTCAGCCTTGCGCCAAGCATCGGCGGAGCTGAGATACCTCCATCGCCATCTTGCCGGCCTAGAGAAGGCGCTCATTCGGAGCAAAACACTTAAACAGTCATATTCGAACTCATCGCTTGCACCGTTACATCAGTCAGCCTTCGATGATCTCGACGAAGAGCTCAAGCTCTTCGTTCAGGATCTGGCCCGTCTCAAAAGCCTACTCGGAGGCCCGGAGTCCAGCGCCGAGCATGCCTTCAACCGGTTTGGGAAGCGAGTAAAGTCTGTCTTCAAGGAAAAAGAGTTGAGTAAAATTTCGGGAAGGTTGGAACGGCGGAGATTGGGCATCTCTGAAATTCTGTCTAGTATTGGGCGGTCAGTATATTAGTGTTAAGTAAAGTCTGATACTGACGCTGCGCAGCCATAACGATCTAGAGACACAAGTACGTCTTAAAGCGATCCAAGAGTCTCAAGAAAATCTGGAAACCGATCTCAAAAGCAACGATACGACAACGCATCTCAAGCTCGATGCTATCGTTCAGACTCAACGCGATACGCGCCGCGATCAACGCCAGATATCACAAACCCTCGTTCAAACAGTCTCTTCACAGACCCTGAGCCTATCCACAATCACAACCCGCCAAGAGGAGCTGAAGTCCACCATAGTCACGGGATTTTCGACTGCCTGTGACCATTTATCAGCAACTCGTTCTGATAGTACCACATCGAAAGGAATGATACAACAACTCTCAAAGCATGTCAGCACCAATACGGATAAGTTGGACCGGCTGGCTGGCTTGGTTGAAAGTCTTAACACACTCCAGCTGCCCTCTTTGGGAGATCAAGTGATAATGAATGGCTCTGCCCAAGATGCCGTGACCTCTTTATCTCTGCTCTCAAAGCATTTCGAAGAAATCGCAGCTGCTTCACTACATCAATCCCCGGAAAACGTCCTGCCTTCTTCAAGCGGAGCGGGCATTCTTGTCCATAATTTCAGATCTCTTCTAGCGATCTTGCATGCTCAGGCTTACCACGAGATTACTTCAAACAAGAAACAGTCAAATTACGCTGGAAGGTACAGACCATCCCAGCCTATCGCACTCCGAAAAATGTTGAGAAACAATCCGTCATATTTCCGTACTATAGCGAGCGTAAGGAACCACAAGAAAAGGTCCAAACGTCGCGAAGCAGTAGAAATTCGAGAAACCAAAATCAGTGTAGACCTTGGCCCTATCGGAAGGGTAACAGTTTTCATATCCGAGAACGACCCTCTTCTGTCAAACGGCTCCGAACTCGGAGGATTTCGAGTGCTGTTTTTCCCAAAAGCCGAAGTTCCAGTGTGTGGCTTTGCGGCCTCCTTTGCGAATAACGCGCCGACACCCACAATGTCGCCTCTGCTTTCAACCTTTGGAGTCCTACCGCCGGATCATGACATATGGCGCTACATCGCAGGTGGTCACATTGATGGTGTCCGCGATCTGTTGGGGGACCATCGCGTTCACCTAAATGACCGAGATAATCGCGACGGAGACACCTTACTGGGAGTGAGACACCGTTCATTGTTGACAAGCAACTGGCTGCCTTCAAATATGTGCAACGCTGACATATATATAGTGTGCGGCATACTATCACCAAGTAGAGATCATGCAACTACTATTAATCGAAGGCGCTGATACGCTAGACTGTGACTCGTAAGTCATCCCTTTTCCTTTCGACAATGTAAGTTCTGATGGGAAATATCACAGTAACGGCTCCTCGGCATTATCTATCTTCTATAAACGAATGACAAGAAAAAAGCAGCATGGTACTAGAATTTTAGATACCACACGTTCTCTCACCGCTGCCGGAGGTGCCGATGTTGTGGAATGTGAAAGGCATCTCGATTGGGATGGAACTATTACTGGAACCTTTACTCAAGGGATCATTCACAGCGCAATCCAGTGGCTTTTTCGCTCCTGGTCTAGCAATGATGCAATTACCGAGTCCTGTCAATCCTTGGAACTTCTACTCCAACGTGGTGCTGATACAGAAGTGAGAGACGGTTGGGGCGAGACTCCTTTGCTGTCTGCTACAGATTATCTCTGTTTTAGCGCGCTTCCGCGTGTGATGAGATTGCTCCTCAAGTATGGAGCAGATACACGCGCCATCGATGACGACGCCGATGGAATCCTTCACAGGATTTCTTCACCACTTACGGTCTGTGATGTCCATGGACCAGGTGCCGCATGGTACGAAGAAATAAGCGAAATCATCGTATCACTTCTTCAAATGGGATGCGACCCAAATTCTGAAAACGCTTATGGATTCACACCGTCAGACCGATTCATGTCACCATCATCCTGGACCCTTTGGTGCGAGTGTCTTGAGAAAGCTGGTCTCGAGGTCGCTCAAATACTTCAGAAAGACGACAAGGCATACGGTGTCGAGTGGCTAGAAAACGAAATAGACGAGAAGTACCATACTGTTGTCGCAGAGCATGAAGATGTTGAGTTGCCCGAAAGTAAAAAGCTGAAGGAGTTTGCAACCGACGGAAGCTCATGTCAATGCTGCGGAAGCCAACGGGTGTGGCAGTCGTGGCAAGCGCCGTTTGATCTGTATGGAAGCTATCTTGTCGATGGCTCTGAAGGCTCGTTACACAGCCACATCGACTATCATTCCGCTGGGCAGCCTTGCACAAACTGGGTCAAGAAGCATACATGCAAGCACAGCGAGCACAACGATAATGGATTTGCCCCGTATCCTTCGGCACGCGAACTTAGCTGGAGGAAGCATGTTGCATACCGCCTATGGAAGAACGGACTTCTTGGAGATGCATGGGGAGCATCAGACGCATGGTCCATGCCTACATACCTATGAAGCCTTATCTAGAAAACCATTCAGTGGTCGGCTTTTGGTACAGTACTAGATCATAAGTCTGGGGACACGAATCCAGCACACCACGGTTCGAGTCTTGCTTACTCAACACCACTATAAGGGGTCGCCTGGCTACTAAATCGCGAGTCCGTCAACAGGCAGTCTAATTTGCACTGCCTGGAACATGACGTCGCCCTTGGATTTATGAGATCTTGTGGTAGGACCCCAGGCAGTGGCAAAGGAGTGTGAAATAGTCTCATGATCTGTCACTGCGACAGACTCCTGCAGAGTAGAGTTTCCTCGGTATCCCCATTCGCGCTATTTCATCTTGTTCTGTTACAACCTTATCCTCTGCCAAGAACGCTTCTTCAGTGTCCAAAATATATCCGTCCACATGATAGCATTCAAGAGTACACATAAAATTTCGTCGTGACATTCACATACCTCACCCTACGCAAGTCATTCGCAAACAGCTAACTATTCTCTCAAATAATAACCATCCATAACCTATAAGTCTCACGCTTAGATATGATCCCACGGGTATCGTCATGCTTCAACAAACAGCCACCAAGAACACCAGAAATTACTGCACCAAAACGCCTTCAATACTCTAATACCCCCAAACAAACGTAACCCTCTCATCTCCCTCTCTCCCCTCACTCGCCTTCTCGACCCACTCCGCCAACCCCGCGAACCCCTTGACCTCTGCAAGCAACCTCGCCAACCCCAACGCAACTCCTCTCTTCCGCCCAACCGGCCCCCTCCCATCTCTTCGCTCAGCCTCCACATCATCAGCATCCCAACTCCTCACCAGCGCCATCCGCGCCTCATTTCCCCTCCGCAGATTCAGCCAGAAAACGACATAACCCGCCGCCGCCACACTGACAGCAACCAGCGTCCACCAGAACGGGGTGATATACCCCTCCTTCTGGTACTTAGGCTTGAACAGCAGCGCCGAGAACACGCCTGCCAGATTTCCCCAGCCGTTGATACCGAGCAGCACCGCGCGCTTCCCGGGCGACGGCGTGTTCCCGGAAATCCACGCGACGGTGAGCGGGCTAGCGATGAAGGTGCCGCTGAGCAGCACGTTGAGGGAGAGGTAGCGCGGGATCGCCCATGCTTTCGTCTGCGGCATCACGACCACGAGGACGAGGCCGGAGAGGAGGAGGCAGAGACCGGCGAGGATCGGGGGGAGGCGCTTGCGGTGGCGGTCGGAGTAGGCGGCGAAGGCGAAGAGGGTGATGGCGCCGCAGATGTAGGGGGGTGCAGTCAGGAGGTTTGTGAGGGCTGGGTTTGTTTTTCCGGGTTCGTTTGGGTCGTCGGTGGACGAGGTTAATGGGGCGAGCACGAGAGGGAGGAAGACTTGGAAGGCCATGGCGGGAATCGCGGAGAGAATGTTGACGATGAGGATGTGGTAGATCTTGGGGCACGTGAGGGCGGAGAGGATGTCGTGGGGGGATATGCCGCGGTCGTCTGTGAGGACTTTCGTGGAAGTCGGAGCGGTGGGGTTTAGGAGGCCGTGAGACTCGGACCCGGAGGTGTCGGGGCGCTCTTCGTCGTCGTCGTCGTCTTCCGTTTGGTCGTCCTTAGAATGGTGGCTGGTCTCTCCTATAATATCACGCTGGATGCGCAGTTCTGCCCATTCTCGCTCTTCTGGCGTCAAGAACCACGCTGTCTTGGCACTGTGTGGGAGCCAAAAGTAGCCAGCGAAGGCGATTATAACCGTGGAGCATCCTTCAAGCAGGAAGAGCACCTGCCAGGATTTCCAACCTTCGTCGCCAGTATCGTCGGGCTGGTTTGTCCGTTCGTCGCCGAATTGGGAGAAGACTAGGTAAGAGAGTATACCGCCGAGGGCACCTCCCACAGCTGCTTGACCATAGAACAAGCTCAATCGACGGGCGAATTCGAATCGTGTATAGAATACGGATAGATATACTACAGTCACAGGATAGAAGCCAGCTGGTGAATATCGTTAGCAGCTGTTCATGGATCGGAGAGAGCTACATACCCTCACACGCCCCAATAATGATACGCAGAATGAACAGCTGCCACTTCGACCGCACCCAGACATGTAGTGCCGTACAAACACCCCATATTATCATGCAAGACGGGACCCAGCGTACCATGCCATACTTCCGGCCCAGGGCGGCCCCTAGAGGCTGCAGGCTGACAAAGAAGGCAAAGAAGAGGGCAACAGCTGTATTGATGTCCTCCTTATCCAGCCCTATATCAGACGTGAAATGTGCGGACTCGGCATTTCCAATCTGAAGCTGTTAGTTTATGTTGGAGGCTGCAGCTGGTGGGGCTCACGTTGGACTTGTCGAGCGAGTTGAACAGGAATAACAGGGCAAGAAAAGGCAGCAAAATTAGATCAAGCTTGCGGACCGTCTTTTTGTTCAGCAAGGCTTCTCTTCGCTGGTCCATGAGGTCGCCGGGCATGGCGCTGGGCGGGATCGCAGGCGGCGCTGGCGGGTGAAGCTCGTATTCTTCCATATCGGCCGGCCAAGCTCGGTGTCACCAGGGAGTCAGGCGGTGTGGACCCATGATGGTCCTCAATCGTCCCAACTCATGGCAGATGGCAGAAAGGGACGCGTCGTCGCACACGAGGACTCGAGCAGAGATGATGCTCGTGCCAGCGTGCAACAATTGGACGAGCACTCTGTCACGGCAAGCCGTTGACCGTTAACGATGACGGCGGAGCGGGAGAGGCCCTGGTATCAAAACGTGATTCAGCAGGGCTAGCCGAGCCGGGCATAAATTTCGCATGCAGCGCCAACGCATCGCCGTTGCCGTTGTTTACATATATTCTCCGCAGCTATCGATACCTGCGCTATAGCCACTCGTTCTGCGTCTCAGACAGCAGAGGCTGTCGACCTGTTCGGCGGCCTTGCTAAACTCCTCCAGGGTTCCGAGACAGCAGCGCGTGCCCCATTGCCCCGCGGGAAGGCCAGTTATCTTCCGGCCGTTTGCCATGTAACGCGGGCCGGTCAAGGAAAGGCCTGCATGGCGGCACGAGAACGGGCTATTCCCTCAGCTTGGTAGCGGACCGGGTGCCGCTGCAGCATGATGCAGATTCGCGGGAGCCTGTCTAGCAAAGACAGAGGCGTGGGCCGGCTCGCCCTTTGGACGAACCACAGCACGACGCGTTCGGCCACGAGATGCACTGGATGACTCGGCTTCACACGATATCACGGTGCAGGCCAGTAGAGGCCGAGAGCTTGCGTGCGGCCGCGCCATTCGCCCGATTGCGCGTGTTGTGGGAGACAACAAATCCCAGCGCCACTACTGGATTTCCGACGCTCGCGGGGATCAAAAAGCACAGCGCGTCCCGCGTCGCCAGGCCTAAACCACCGCCCACCGAGAGCCAGCACGCAGGAAAGCAGCCTTAAGGCCTCGTCGTCTGCTGCCGCGTTGCACCTGGGAGAGAATATCCGGGCATCAACCTTGGAAACTGGCACCGAGTTGCGGACCGGCCCACACCATCGCTTTCCCGTTTGCACCGCTAGCTCGCCAAAACACGGCCATCAACACTCAGTAAACACACCACCACACCGCCATCACCGCCCTCTGTACAGCACCTCCGCCCTCTGCTCGCACACTGGCGCTCCCGGTCGCCGCATTGTCTTGTTTTGCCATCTATATGTCTCCGTAACCGCCTGACTCGCCGCATCCCAGCTCGTCATCTCGCGACCCGCTGACCCCAAGCTGGAAATTGCCCTTATGCTTTTTCTCCGACCCACCGGCCCAGCACCCCGAATACGCCAACCTCATCCTCCAGGCTTCCTGCGACACTCTCTTCAACACCGCTCCCTATAGCGTCGCTCGACTCTGACGCGGCCTCGAGGCTGCCGCACGACCGCCTGCCATGGACGGCCCTCCGCCTCCACCGCCTCCGCATGGCGCCAACCCTAAGTCCACGGGAGGAGGTGGCCTACCGCCAGGCAACTACGACATCTTCATAATACCGCCGCACTCGTCTGGTGGCGGCTTCGTCTACTTGCCGTCTCTGACGCCCCAGCGAAACAGCTTCCTGGCGGGAGTAGTTGCAACGCTCGCTGCCCTGGGCTTGTGGCAGGTCATTGAGCCGACCGTGAAGCAATGGGTTGCCATGATCAGCAAGGGTGTAGCTTCAGGCGGGACGGGCGTCATTATCCTCGTAGTCGCAGTTGGAGTACTAGGTTGGGCCTGGGGCAAGACACAAGGAGAAGGAGCTTGGGGTGGTGGAAGGCCTGCGGGAGGTGGGAATGCTGATGGCGCTCATGGAACAGCTGGAGGGGTCCCACCAGGCTATCAGAGAGCAAGACCGTCCGCCAATGGCTATCCGGGAGCTGGCTTCACTCCCCAGAGTCCACCGGGAGGGGGACCGCAGCCTGGCTACGGGCCACCGCCCCATTCTCACCAACATCAACACCAGCAAGCTCCTCCTCCTCGTCCTCCTTCTCCACCACCACCTCCACCTCCACCTCCCCGGCCGCCGCCACCCCCCTCGGAGCCCGACCCCGAACCAGAGCCGGAACCAAAGCCAGAACCAAAGCCCGAACCGAAGCCGGAGCCAAAGCCTTCATGGTCAAAGCCTCCACCCTCTGCCTCATCCGCCTGGGAAAATGCTCGCGAAGAAACACGGAAAAAGGAAGAAGAAAAGAAGCGAGCTGATGAAGCCAAGCGGCGGCGCGATGAGGAGCAGAAGAAGAAGGACGAAGCTGAACGAAAAGCTCGTGCTCAAGCCGAAAAGGAGAAGTGGGAAAAGATGCGGGCGCGGGAGAAGGAGCAACGTGAACGTGAAGCAAGAGAGCGTATCGCTAGAGAGCGCCAGGCGAAGGAGAAGGAAAAGAGGGAGAATGATGCCCGAGAACGAGAAGCGCGGGAAGCTGAAGCGCGGATCAGGATCGAGAAGGAGATCAGAGAGAAGCTGGAGGCCGAGCAGAGACTGAGGGCTGAGGTGGAGGCTAAGGCTAGAGCTCTCAAGGCAGAGGAGGAAGCTAAGGCCAGAGCTCTCCAAGCTGAAGAGGAAGCCAGAATCAGAGCTGCGGAAGCCAAGATCAGAGCTGAGGAAGCTAAGATCAAAGCTGAGAAGGACAAAGCAGATGCTGCAGCCAAGGAAGCACAAGAAAAGGCGGATGCTGCGGCCAAGGAAGCAAAAGAACAAGCAGACAAGATCCGTGCCGAACGTCTCAAGGCTGCTCGCGAACGTGCGGAGAAAGAGCGTCTAGAAAGAGCAAAGAAAGCCGAAGCAGAGCGGATTGCAGCAGAGCGGCTTGCAGCCAGCGTGACCGGACGACGCTCTGCGACGTATGGGATGAGTGCCGGAGAGCGAACGGATGTCTTTGGTCGAGGTCCTTCTACACCCTCAGTTACTTCCACTCGCTCCTCGCCTCTGAAGACTACCGTCAAAGTGACTTCATCGCCCAAGAAGAACTACGAGCGACCTTCCGCAAAGTCATATCTCGGCACCGAAGATGTGGACGCCCACTCTTTCCGTCCTTACGACACACCCAAGCGTCCAGCGAAGCCTCAGTCGTCCACCTACTCTGAATCTTCCTATGCTCCCTCCCAAAGCACATCTCGGACCACACCTCCGCCCAGCCAACGGGGTGCATACAGTACCAATGACCCCGACAAGATCCAGATCAAGGCTGTCTATCTCTTCAACGACTTGTTCCCGAAGCCAGTGGCTCAATTGGTTGCCGGTATCGGTGCCGTCACTGATGGATTGATATTGAAGATCACAACCGAGGGTCTCTTCATTGACGATGATGTTAGAGGTGTTGCACAGCGCGAGTGGGATATCAAGGCTTGGACTATGAAGCTCGTCGAGGTAAGCTATCAGCTCCTTACCTTGTCAATCAATGTATCGTTACTAACATGCTTACTCACAGACCGGCGAGCGTAATGGCAAACATCTACTCCGCGCCAGCATCCGAGATCCCGAGGGCAAGAAATACGTCTTTATCATCGCCGACGCAGAGAGCTGGAAGGTCGCCATTGGCCTGCAGAAACTACGCCGCGGATCCCAGGTGCGCGCACTCGGCGCCCTCGGCATGCCGCCTCCAGAAACGAAACGCCTCCTCGACAGCCTCGGATGGGCATGAATTTGTTCTTGAGCGAGTGAGTGAACGAAAGAAATATCAGTGGCATATGTTCAAATACTAAAGACGAGAGTCAAGAGAAAAAGTTTTGCTTTGTGTCGGAATGAAGATGTGCCAAATTACATCAGCCCTTTTACATTCCAGAACCATCCCTTTTTGAGCGAGAGCGAAAGCGAAGATTCCCCCTCCCTTGCATACACACACATTCTGTTCCTTCGAGACTTTCATTGTTTCCTTTTTTTTTTCCTGTTGCATCAGCGAACGGAGTTGTGTTTGTTGGTTGTGTAGAGTCGAGTTGGTGGGCGTGGGCTGGGTACGGATACTTGCATCACAGGGGCACTCCTGTTTCTCTTTTTCTCATACCCTCGTTTTGTTGCGGCTCCTGTTGGCTGAGTTTTTGGGAGCTGTTGTTTTCATAGTGTTGGGGTGGGTGGCATGCTGTTGTGGGGAGTACATATGTTAGTGAGCCGGTAGTGTGTATAGGTGCTGTGGTGGAGGTGGTCAATACAGTCGTTTATACCGATGATGGGATTGAGCGCTCTCCATGTAACTTTGATTTCGCTGTATCTAATGTTGGCTTCTCTCTTACGTTTGCTCAGTCGACGTCACGTGCCGCTAGCACGTGTAGGTGCGCTAGATCTCGCTTATCGCCAAAATCACGTGGGTATTCAAGGCCTAATTCTCGTTCGTACTATACAGCGTTACGGGAAGCGTTCCAAAAGGCTCGTATAAACGGATTGGTTAGTAGAGGTGTATGCAAGCCGTCACCTGCGGAGTATGCCGGGGCTATTCAGAGGTAGTGAGTATGGCATTGAACACCACTATCTCGCAACATTTACGAAATGTTCCCTTCATCGGATCTATCTAAGATCCAAACTCAACCCTTCCTCAATCCCAAAGTCCAACCGACTCCACCTACCACCCAAACGCCTCCTCAATATACTCAACAGACCGACACCCCTCCTTCATAGCAGTATGCACCGCAGCCCTCGCCTCATCCGCCATCCCAGCCGGGCCACAGACCAAAATCGCAATCTTCCCAGCCTTCGCGCCCTCCGCCGTGATACTACGCGCAGTCTGCAGAATAGTCCCCCTAACGTCCGGCCGCCCATGCTCAATCTTGATATCGCAATCGCGTGCCGCAGCCATCGAAAACTCCTTATCCTCCACGGGGCTAATCTCCGACGCCGCCTCGCTCGAAGCCGTCGTCGTCATCGCGCCACTATCCCGCGTGCAGAAGAACGCCGCATGCACGTCATCACGGGCCAGCACAGGCGCAAGCTCGCGGTTGGCGATGTTCTTGATGAGGCCGGCCTGCCTGCAGGTCCAGACAAGCTCGATGCGGCGCGTGCGGGTGGAGAAGGTGAGCTGGCCGTCCTTTTGGCGGGGTGAAGAGCGGCGGATGTGGTCTTGGATGTAGGGCACGGCGGCGGCGATGCCGGTGCCGCCGGCGATCAGGATGACGGTCTCGTAGTTGTGCACGGGCGCACGCTCGCCGTAGGGGCCTTCGATGAGGATGTTGGAGCGCGTGACGATGCCGTTGGGGGCGTTTAGGCAGGCGTTGCGCATGCGGCGCGTCCAGCCGTTGAAGGGGCGGACCCAGAAGATGAGGCTGATGTCGCTTGGGGCGGAGGTTGGGGAGTGGTCTGAGTGGCTTGAGGCGGAACCGGAACCGGATGAGACGGCGGCGGTGGAGACTATGATGTCGCTTTCCATTTTCTTTGATGAGGTTGTGTGGGTTGGTGTAGAGGCATCGTTTTCGGACGCGGACGTCCAGGCCCCTAATGTGAAAGGATGGTTTTCGTAACCCTTCCAGCTCAATGGCTGGTACAAGAAGTAATGTTGTCCAGGATTAGGTTTGAGGAATGCAGACCCGGGGATGATCTCCAGTCTAACAGCGTCTGTCTCCTTGCTGTAGCTTGCAATAGTATTGGTATGCTGTAGTTTCTTTCCGCTGAATCTTAGATTGAGGTTGCAAAATACGAGGCGGACAATGCGAAGGAATCGGTCGAAGGCCCAGATAGCAACTGGAGGCCAGAGGTAGGGGTCGTATTCTCCGTCATAAATGTCGGTGTGACTACATAAAGTTTAGATACTGGCCGCCTAGCTTTACATGGAGAGAAGATCTGCACGTACTAGAAGAGGCCAACAAGGACCACGATCGAGAACACAATATGGATCAGCAAGAAGGCCTCGTAGTACCTCTTCCGAAGCCACACCGATGAGAATACAAGCAAGAAGCTCATCAGAACAGTAGCCTAAGCATTAGTGTTAGCTAGCGAACACTTTAAGGATAGCATGTAGCATTAGAAGGCACTGACTACTACTCCCATGATGAACCAGAGTTCATCGTACTCTTCTTTATAGTAACCCCCTAGCAAGATGATTAGCCAGTGTCTCGCTCTCGACATATGATGTCAGCTTACCTATCAAGTACATTTCTGTGTATGCGATGGAATGAACGATGGCCTGCAGGGTAGCAATCCGAGCAATATGACGATGGAAGATGTTGAAAGTAGAGAAGCTCCAACCCGTCGCCCAAATAAATATATTATTGCGGCCAGAGAACATCCAAAGGAGGGGAAGGTTGGCATAGGACAAGATGCCGGTACGGTCAGCGACATAGCGCCATACTTGTGGGGAAATATTGTTCCAACTACCCAATCCATTAGCAGGTATGAGAATTTGGCGACAAGGAATGCTTACTAGAGGTTTCCAATGAAAGCGCGGTAGTGGAGGCATGAGAAAATAATGTTGATAGCCCAATACGAAAGTACTATGATTGCTTCTAGACGTGTTGGCACAGCGCACCAGTAGTAGAGGCGCTGGTGGTGGGATCCGAAAGGAGCAGGAACAATAATGTTTGCTCGAATCCAGTGGTTCACGGTGTGGATCGGAGCGAGGGATTTGCTTGACGAAGAATCTTGCAAAGGAGCGTTGTGCTCTGGATCGGTACTGACTCGACTTTGTCGTTTGTGGAAAACCACGTTGATGAACTGGTTGATCATTGCAAGCAGCAATATACCGCCCCAGAAACCGTATAATGCGAACCTAGGACAGGATCAGTCGCATCTTCTTAGGGTGAAGTGAATTGTAAAGACATACCCAAATGTGTGATGAGACCATGTTTCAAAATCCCAGGTAGTCTGATAAGGGTAAGCAAAACGGATAGTCACACGTAATTGATTGGAAGTACTGACAACGGTCCGCCATGATGCCCGGTAGTACGCGCGAGATAACAACACCGTCGTGGTGATGTTGTCGAATTCCGCTACTTCTTCATAGTCTATCACCCTCATGCTACTAATGTAGCTATCGGTCAAGTTTTCCGTGAAGTCAGACATTGGCAAGAGCTCGACTTCGGCATAGTCTGTGCAATACTCTGCAAGCATAGCGAAACCAGGCTCGATATCTTCTGGTTTGCAATACGTCTTTGCCGTTGCATAGATTGAATTTACTTTAAGGGAGTTGTTGCAGATGGACACATAGTACTCGCCGTAGCCTACTCCCTCAAAGTTGAGGTCGCCAAAGGCTTCAAAAATGGCGTCGACACAGACCTGGTTCTTCTTGAGTAAATCACATATTCCTTGAGACCAGAAAAGGGCCACAAGGGCGAGAGACAGGGGCAACATCATTGCTTCTGGGGGTTCTTTCCAAATGGTACAGAAAGTGATGAAAGAAGGATCCCAAGAAGGTTGTATGTATTTGACGACCTGGTTGATGGGATTAAAGGCCAGGGAAGAGGGTCTTTTCATACCCCTCCCCTATTTGATCCTCCTTTGCCAAGCACCCTCATCCCGCAGAGCCGTTCCAGCTGCCTCGGACGCGAAATTCCTTCTTCTTTCTAGCGTGGGAATTGAACGAGAGATACCCAAGCCTAGACGATGTCAACAGGTGGAGCTCTGGAAAAGTGGCGAGAATAGTACTCCAATGCTCAGGCCAGGCCGGCCTCAGATGAGCAAAACATGTAGCAATCGGGAATCAGGTAGCGAGAGGTGGGGACCGTTTACCAAGCTAACGGCCAAGGTTGCTCTAAGCGTCCCAAGTGATGCTTCGCATGGCTTGACAGCAGGATCGGTTGTGACCGAGAGCCAGCCATTGGGTTCTAGCGCATGCAGAACCTCCGATATACGAGCGATGTGACACAACAGCAGTATGGAATAGAGCATAATGCCGTTCACGCATCGGGGTGGGGATACGCTTTAAGCACAAAGCAAAGTAATACAGCTGCAAGATTGACTGTATATGAGCGTCTGGAGCAGAATGAGAGTTTTGATAAAAAAGACTGTCGCTGTTAGCAGCCAGAAGGCCCTAGAGACACCACACCGAATACGTTTGTTAAGGCTGCGCTGAAAGACGGTAATTCCAAGCGACGGATGGGACGAGAGGGAGTCGAACGAGACGCATGGTGCTAACCCGCGATCGTGGATGGCGCGCTTCGCTAGAAAAATCTGATAACTTTAGAGTTATCTGATCCGCTTTGTTTACAGGGATCTATATCCACCTGGGGCTCCGACCTCGGAGACCACCATCTATTCTACGTACTGACAGGAAGACCTGGAGAAGCCGGAGCATATGCAATCTCAAGGATCCGATACAATGAGGCCAGATAATTCGCGCTTTTCAGCCAAAAGTGTTGCTTTTCTCCCCTTCCACGTTGCGTGAACCGAAGTCACTTCAGACGCCTTTCCAGACCTCCGGCTCTTTCGCGGTGCTAAGGGTGTGCCAAGAGATCTATTATCTCATAAGATCATCTGCGCCATGGGGAACGCGGCACTAGTGATATTAGCTAAGAGTCCCTTCACGGTTCTTCCCGGGCCTCAGAGGAGAAGTCTGGAGTGTGTCAGACCATTTGCGCCTCACTTTGTACATCGGATGAACGTCCTGATCTAGCCGAGACCATTGACCTCATGGATCGAACAACCCGTGGCGTTGCCTGGAGCCCGAGAACCGAGCCCAAGACACATATTCACGGCCTTTTCCTAGGGTTCGAGTGAGTCCCATGACTGCCATAGTACCTACCAGTCGCGTGTCTGTATCCACTCTGACCCAGACCCTGGACTCCTAAGCTCTCCGAGGAATTACCCAGAATGGCAATTAAAAGCTATCATTATCAAGCCGTGGTCAAATCACACGTCGAGCAATTCCATTGAAAGTTAAAGGCGACGCCGGTGGTGATACTAGTGTTCGGCTCACAGGAGACTGACAACGAAACCACTCATGCTTTTTCTATTGCTGTATGCCGTGAGGTATGTGGCTTCAAGAGCCGTGCTTCGTAAACATGACCGGCGCCTTTGTTGAAGTGATTTTGAAAAGAAGCGCTGCACGCGCCGTGCCCCCACGAATTTACGTCAAGCGGTGTCATAGTAAGGTCTGTCACATGAAGTCATCCGTTGATTCCGAACATAGAAACTTGTCGATGAGACTTGGTTCGAGACTGTTCAAAGCTGGCCTGGCTGATCGAACAGATCGACAACGTCCTGGGACAATTATCTCGATTTCTCGACCGTGGTTCTGGGTCTCGGTATTTCTAGCTGTGAGATCGGCCTAGTGTTTTTCGGAAATGGGCTTCATCGGAGTTGATCGCTTAGTGCCGTGTCGTGTGGGACTTTTCTGGGCTCTCAAGGGTCCCAAAGCTCCTAAACTGCTCGTGATCTGCGCGACGGCGAATGCGATTTAGGAAAAGACCCCTCAATAACTGTCCACGCAGCGCACCTTTATCTTGCAAGCCCGCTCCTTTGACGCATCAAAACCCACATCAAAGGGCTCCTGGCCCTCACAGAGTTTGAAATGGGGGTTTCCGAGTGACTAGAATCAAACCCGGGTAAGTTTGCGATGAAAAACAGGCTTCAGATCGCAGAGATGAAACTAGGAAGTGCGGAGTCTGGATCTGGAGGATTGAAGCTTTAATGCCAGTCTCTGGGCTTGACGTCCTTTTGACTCTGCTGGGGGTTGCTGTATGAAGGCAGCGTGCAATTTGGGCCAGGTCAGGAGTTTAAGACGGGAGGACTTGTGATATGCGACATCGATAACATGAAATGTGATTGATACCATTGGTTACCCGTAAGTTGGCCAAAGAGATAAAAAACCTCCTGTTCTGCCCACACTGCTGACGCAAGATAATCAAAATCGCGAACTCAGGTAGGTATCGTCCATAAGACTTCCAATGCTACCGGCTCGCTAAGCCGCCATTAAATTCCTGGTCAGAAAGTACCGGATCATCGTCGCACGGTGTACCAAAACTTGTTACCCTATGCGCCCACGCGCTCCACCCAGCCTTCAGCCCTACGTCCAGGAACGGCATCGATTTTCTTTGCCGCCGCATCTGCTCGCGCTCGAAGCATAGCTCTCTCACGTACCTCCTTTTCTTCCTGCTCGACACGCTTGATGCTCTCAAACACCTCCACCTCTTCAAGCCGGGCGTCCTGCAGGTTGATCTTCTGCCAATTCGTGTGACGAGCGCACCGTTTCTTTGTGCACAACGCGGAGTTGTCCACGTCGTCACCGGCATCCTTCTCTGCGGCACTCTCTTCTTCCGCACCAGACTCGGCTGCCACATCATCGTCCGCGGGCTCCAGCGTATTGTGCTTGAGAGATGCTTTACCGATTTTGGATGCACGCCAACCAGCAAATTCGGTCTCGCTCCACGCAAGACGGCGGTCGTACCCGCACAATTCCTTCGGTTTAAGTCCTTCGCGCTCGGCGTATCGAACGGCATGCTCCCGGGTGAGCGAGACAAACTTTTCGCGGTCTTTGAGGAGAGATAGACGAGACTGTAGTCCGGTCTTCTCAACATTGAGCGCCGAGAGATGCTCGGTTTCGGCGCGATTGAGAGGAATTGATGGCGCCGACATAGTCCCATTTATTTCAGCATGGTTGAATCCGTTCACTAGCTTCGGTGAATCTGAGAAAGATGCTTTTGTGGGCGATGCTGTGGCTGGCGGCGATAGTACTCCGGAGCCCAACTTGCGGAAAGACTCGATATCCTCCGACGAGTGTGCAAGGGCCTTGAGGTCTCGAGTTCTGAGGACGCCGCCGCGCGGTGATGGTTCCTCCTCATCATCATCCATATTCGCTTCCCCGTCCGTATCCTTGTGTGCTTTCCTCTTCGTACGCCGCCCGGTCGTTCCAGTGTCGGACTTCCTCTTGCTATGCCTACCTACGGTGTTCTTGAAGAACAGCACGCCGCATTCGTCAGAGCAGTATTTGCTGACTGCACCCTTGGTCAACCGAGCAGGCTGCCGACAGCCGTCCCTCCTGCACATGGGTTTCCAAGTGGTAAATTTTCCGGCAGTCTCGCAGTTGGGGCAGATGTATTTGTCGATCAGGTTCTCGTCGTCTTGGCGCATGTTAACACAAGAGCCATGGAACCAGTCTTCGCAGCCGCCATCACATGCAATCATCCACCTGTGGTTATCCGGTTTTCGACATATGCAGAAGATGGCATCATCGTCTTCATTTGTACCGTCAGAGTCCTCGACGTCGGAGACGGGAGCTTGGGAGGAGCGATCGGGCGCTGGTGAGCTTCCAACGGGAGTTCCGGCTTGGGACGTTAATCTCGCTTGAGATTTACTGAGCGGCGCAGCTTTCGAAGTACGAGAAGAGGGCGTTTCGGATCGTCGGATGCTAGGTGTGCCTCCAACGCTGGATGTTTCTGCGTCAAGCTTGCGCTTCTTGGGCGCAGGTTTCTTCGATGCCGTGCCTTTCTTAGTGGCAGCCGATTTAGGTGCAGGGCGCTTCTTGGAGGGGGGTGCTACTGGCTTGAGCGTGTCCCCGGTTGGAGTAACGGTGTCGCGACTCTTTGCGCGAAGTCCCAATTCACTTTGCTTGACAGCCTCAATCGCCTTCAGGGTTTCTGTGTCCATGGATGCGTCAGTAACGGATCCCCTTCTTTCAAGGACAAGGGAGTGTGGTGTGCCTTCTCGCGGTGTGCCGTTCGGCTCGGGCTTTATGGCTGGTAGAGGGGAGGGTTGTGTGTCTTGCAGGCTCGCAGTGAGAGGGACAGCGGTAGAAATAGGGTGAGGAGAGTCTTGGAGGCCAAATGAAGGCTCGCGAATCTGCGCAGTGGTTGGATTGTCGCGCACAAAGCCTGGCTCGCGATATTGTGTCCCGTCCACCACGCGCTCTTCACTGGCCTCACTCGACCGAGGCGGGACAATCTGCGAAACATCGTGTCCGAACGATGGGCTTGCCTGCTCGGGCTCTTCTTTGACCTGCTCATTGAGAATGCTGTTCAAGGAGTGAATGGGTGCCAGGACGTTCGTCGACGAGGTTCTCGAGATTATCGATGGCCGCCGTTGTTCGTCTGGCGACCTCGAGCTGTGATGGTATTGATCGAGTGTCGGCGAGTATGCTTGGGCCTGCTCGATGGGTGGCAAGGGCTCCACGGGGGCGATCAGAGAGGAAATGCTGCTGTGCCGGCGCGCGTCGGGGCATGGGACCGGAGGGTACGAGTCTTGCGCGCCAGGATACAATGGATTGCTGGCGCCCGTCGCGAGCGCAGTCAGGGCGTCGGCCGCCTCGAAGGTGGTGGTGATCGGGATGTAGCTGTCCATGGAGGCAACGCGCGAGGGAGGGTGTGACGACGGCTGCGATGGTTTCTGTGGCGCGGGCTCAGGGTTGAGGAGCGCAGAGATGTTGCTCATGGTGGACGGGTCGCAGCGTGACGCTGGCGATGTTACGAGTCAAGTAGTCGTCTAGCGGGCGTTGGGGGGATCATGGTGGTGCGGTCGCAAGTTGCAGACTTCTTGCGTCGACTCGCCGTCCTTGGGTCGTTGCCAGCTTCTTTCTTGCCCAGCCACGCCTTCCACACCGCTGATCAATCCGATGTGGGGTAACTCGAATGGGCCCGGCAATGCAACTCGACCGAAAGGCTTCATCCAATATTGCCCTTCAGCCTGTCCTCCAATCTGCGCCGCCGAATAAACTCCACCGCTGCACTGCCTATATGAACAGCCTATCCCGTCCTTTGACGCCGAAGGCTGCATTGCGCGAACTGCCCATGATGCACCCGAGGCTGGCTGTCCAGCCTTTCACTGATCCCTTTAATATGACAACGCTCAGAAATTGACCTCCAGACACCGCAGACGCCTCGAAACTCTCAGCCGCATCAGTCCTCCTCGCTCTGGTCCTCGTCCTGCTCCTCCTCCTCGTTGTTGTCTGGTTGCCGGGGCCTTCCGCGATTCCTCTTCTGTGTCGCAGGACCCGCTTCCCCAGCACCTCGCTCACTTATTCCTAGGCTGCGCGCCAGACGTTGATGCAAGCTGTCGTCCGCCTCTTCGCCGTATACCCTTTTGACGAACGCTGCCACACCTTCGGCGCCCACCTCCGCCTTCCCTCTCGGTCCCACCACGTAGTCAATCGACTCTTCCCCCCCCTGGCTCTCCTTGACCTTTATAATATACCCGTCTTTGCCCATTCGCGCCAGCACCTTGTCCGTCTTGTCGAGTGGAGTGGACTGGTCTGCGTTGAGGCGCTTTAGATATCTGTCCAGCTTCGCCTCTGGCAGAGTGCCGCCCGCTAGCAAGATAAGGGAGACAACCATGGAGTAGAGGCCCACGTATTGCGCCTCTGCTTCTATCGTAGGAGCTCGTGGAGGACTTAGGATGCGGGGGTCGTTGAGGTATTTTTTGGGCAGGACCGTTTTCAGTATCCATTGTCCGCTGCTTTTGGAAGCGTTCTGCGACATTTGCGCCGCTGGAGATCAAATGCTTAGCTGCGGACTGCGAGTAAAAAATGACAGTGCTCAGACATACCTCGCTTCTGTGATATTGTGACCTTCTCCTTCTTCTCTAGCTCCACTAGCTCCATGCCGAATATATCCTGCAGCATGTCCTGGGCTTCGTCGAACACCTTTCTGAAGGCTCTTGAACGTGAGCCGAGTACTGATTAGAGAAAGACGTTAGCGAGTGTACGCGCCGATTCGACGTGTGGGAAATGCTCGTCCGAGACGATTTCTACTCGTACCTTTCGTGCTGATGTCCTGCCTCCGGAGTGGAACGCGAGCGTACTCGCAAGAGAGCGCATATCTCACGAGATTTTTCGCGAGCTGCTGTATACTCGCATCGTCCGACTCCCCGCCCTCCTCTCCGTCGACAAAGTCTTCTGCATCTGAGGCTGGGGACTGTTGTCGACGTGTTTGCTGTGTCCCTCGCTGCTTTTGCTGCGTCGCCTGGGCTGCTGGAGCTGGAGAGCTGTCGGGGTAGTCATCCACGGGCTATCGTAGATTAGATATGCGCATAAATTGAGTGAGGGGAGACGTACCTCGGCGCGGCGTTTACGACCAGAAGGCATACTTGTGCGGTGAGTAGATCAATCTGCGGCTGCTGAGGACTCGCGGCTGTGTGTGTTATCTTAGGAGGCGCTCAAGTTGTTTGGTGGGGGACGCGTCTTTAGGACGCGCTGAAGTTTAAGTGCTCGGCAAATCGCAAGCCGTCATCGTGAACTCCACCTGCAAGCTTTGTGGAGTGCTTCTCCGCACGGCCGCCAGCTTTCACCAGCATTGAAGCTTCCATCACCGACTACAAGTCTCTCAGGATGAATCCCGCACCAATAACCCGCTTCCTACCGAAGCGCCCCATCTACCGCTGCCTCAACTTCCCCCGCACTCCCGTTCGCACGCCGCAGAGATGCCGCTACAATAGCACCCGGGATGCCCTCACGAAGGACTACAATGGCAGCAACGCGGATGCCTTCATGAAGGACCCGCTACGTAGGGAAGAGATCGAAAGACGCAAGCTCATTCAAGGAAGAAATCGCGCTGCGCTGGGTGCTGCGCTATGCATGCTTCTCCCAATTGTAATCATACAGTTCTACGACCTCGACGATTTATCGAACAAGAAGAAAGAGTCCAAGTCCACCAGCAGTAGCAATTCTTCCTGGTTTCCGTCTGACCGCGCGGACGCTCCCGCCTCTGCAACCCGCGATTTCCAAGGAAAGCCTGTGGTAGTGACCGACAGCAACGAGGAGCTCGTACCCACTGGGACATCCTATGTACCCTTCTTCCCGCGCAGCATCCAGCTGCCCACGACCAGCGGATCAGAAACGGCCCCCTCCTCTGAAGAATATACTCTCCTAGGGCTCGGCATACGTAAAGTGTCTTTCCTGCGCGTTCAAGTCTACGTCGTGGGACTATACGTCAAGAACTCCTCTCTGCCACTCCTACAGTCCGCTCTCATCAAGCATGTCAACCCCGCCGCGTCAGCACTTATACCCGGCGAAAAAGACCACCTGCGGAGAGTACTACTGGACGGTGAGAGCTCGGAGCGAGTATGGGACGATGTGCTACAGCGCCGCGGTCTGGACGGCATCGAAATGGCGCTCAGGGTTGTTCCAACGCGGGGAACAGACTTCAAACATCTGCAAGATGGGTGGATGAGGGGTCTTACGAACCGCACCCAGGACACGCAGAGAAGGCAGCAGCAGCTACTTGCGCAACAGCAGCAGGAGCAGGCAAAGAAGATCAATCTTCCGAAGCCGGTTGACCCGTCAGAGTTCGCGGATGAGTCGTTTGGCGAGTCTATGAGGGCGTTTAGGTCGCTGTTCGCCGGTCGTGGCAAGGCGGCCAAGGGGTCTGTGATCATCTTCACTCGGGATGCAGAGGGCGTGTTCCGTGCGCTGTACCAGTCACAACCGCAGGACCAGAACGTGAGGAAAGGGAAGAAGGATGGGGAGTTTGTGCATCTTGGAGAGGTTAAGGATGAGCGAGTTAGCCGGCTCGTATGGGAACTATATCTCGGCGGGAAGAACGTTAGTTCCGAGGAGGCAAGGAAGAGCGTTGTTGAGGGATGTATCAACCTAGTGGAGAGGCCGGTTGGAAGCGTTGAAGGGATGGTGGGCGGTTTGTAGGAAGTCCAAAGTAGACTGTACTATATGTTGTACTTCTAGCTGGCCATGGCCTGGTATATAAAAGCATGTGTTTTTCTATAAGATGCTGTTCGCATAAAACACAAGAGTAGCCCAACAAAATGCACATATAGTCAGATCTACTTGCGTTGCTCGACCTCGAGTCGACAGTAACGTTAGAATGAAGGTCAGACTTCAATTCGCTCCCAGCTAGAAGACGAGCTTCGAAAATGTCACACAGCCATTCCAGCACTCAGTACCCTCCCAGCAAATCGATCTCAGGGTCCTCAAAACCAGCCCAGGCACAAAACGATCCCGAGCCTGTCTCAGCCGACCCACGTTGTCCAGATCGGAGCAACCACTGTTGCACACAAAACGCCCTGTCTCTCCTCGGGACCCGGCACGCAACTCCAGCTCAGGGTCTCGCATCACACATGTCAAAACCTATCAAACTGAAACCCAAATCAATCCCAAAGCCATCAAGGCGCTTCTGACACCAAGACACTTCTGACATCACCCCAAGATCTGAACTGACACGGAACTCCACAAACCGGCCAATTCACCGCACAACTTCCCAAATCAGTCACACCATCCAGTCATCACTCTGGAACCCATCCCCACGCCGCCATAATCTCGGAAATTACCCACCCGCATGCGCCGCTATCCTCGCGCCTTGCCCAAGCCACGCTTGAAGGTCTAAATTTCAAGGTTTCACGTACACGAGGGTGACATCGATCCCGTGCTGGCGGCGTCAGAAGCAGCAAAGAGTTACCCGGAGCAGGCAGCGGTGGAAGTTCCCGAATTAGAAAAGAAAGGCGGTGGTGCAGGGGGGCGTCAGGCACACGGCAGGGATGCGGGCTGTGAGATGCAAGATTGCGGACAGGGGGTGGGTTTGATCGGCTGGGTTGGCGTGGGAGGAGGGCTGAAGGGAGATGAGATGGAAAGTACAGAGGGAATTATATACAATACGCGTGGAAAGAGCAGCGTGAGGATTGAAGTTCCTCAACGCTGTTGAGAAGATAAACTTGAAGTCAGAACACAAGTCATCACCGCAGGACACCAAGTATTCACCAGAATCACAAAGACATCAGATAGAGAAGACAAATGTTTTAGTCAAGTTTTGAATTCTCTACAACAACCACCACCCCTATCCACACTCCGACAGCTTTCCGATTAGAATTAGGGTCTCTTCCACTCAAATATACAGAGATCATCGTCTTTTTTGCCGTCGAGGCCCCCATGACAGTTCGTTAGATGCCACTCCCTCCCATGGGCAACCCAAGACTCAAGACCACAAAAGAAAATATAAACACCAAATCCCCTGCTCCGAATTCATGCAAAGCCATAGCCTCGAACCCGGAATGGGTAAGAGACGTCAATTGAGATCGGGCATTTACAAGAAAAGAGCGGCGAAGGCACCGAGACCGGCAACGGCCAGACCAGCGTTGGCGTGGCTGGCAGCGCCAGTGAACTCAGGTGGGTAGGTGGCGGAGGGAGCACCGTAGCTAGAGAACTTGTTAGTAGTGATTATGATACTGGAGTGAGAGGAATGCTTACCCGGAGCTGGAGGCAGTTCCCCAGACACCAGTGCCGGATGGGGCACCGGACGGGTAGGGAGCACCACCGGTGCCAGTTGGGTAGTAGGCGGACGAGACCGGGACGACAACGGTCACGGTGCTGGACTCAGTGCAGGAAGTGGAGGTGCTCTCGACTGGGTAGTAGACGGAAGACTCCGGGGCGGAGGGAGAGGGGGTCTCGGTGGGGTAGACCTCAGTCTCGGTGGCAGGGCACACGGTGGTGTAGACGTAGACCTCAGTGGTCTCGGTGGTGGTGCCAGCGGTGGTCACAGCGTAGACGGCGGTGGAAGACACCGTCTTGGTGATGTAGCCGTAGGGAGCAGCCGACGAGACGTTGTAGGCCGGGGCAGAGTACACCGGGGCGGGTGCGCTGTAGGGAGCCGGGGCAGAGTACGGAGCCGGGGCCGAGTAAGGGGCCGGGGCAGAGTACGGGGCCGGGCTGCTGTAGGGAGCCGGGGTGTAGACGGGGGCGCTGTAGACGGGGGCCTCGGTGGAGGAGGCGACGTACGGAGCAGGCGTGCTGGAGTGGTACTTAGCCGGGCAGTTCGTGACTTCGGGACCGCACGAGTAGACGGTGACTAACGAGGTAGAGTAGACAACCGGCACGGAGGAGGACTCGGCACCGTATCCACCGTATCCGTAGCCACCGTTAGGGGCAGCGTTGACGGCACCGACAATAGCGGCGGCAATGGCAATGGAGGAACGCATTTTGATTGATGTGGTTGGTTGGCTAAAACTTAAAAAAGTTGAAGTAGGTGAGGGTGAGGCGGAGTTGGAATTAAAGAATGTAAGTGAGTTGGAGTTTCAACGAGTGGACGACCGAAGTCAAGATGATCTGCTGGAGCTTGAAAAGTTGGGCTGGATGAAGAATGAGAAGGGCAGAGCAGAGAAGGTCTTATGTATCAACAGAGGGAGATTACCGCACGGGGGGCCAGACAGCGGCGGCCTGCACCGTCGAAACAATTGGCCCAGTCGGTGAAAGGAGGGCTTGAGCCAGGGGGACCACTGCAGCGTCTGTTTGGCGGACTCGCCAGCGGAGCCGCTGGGGGCAAGGCCTGGCAAGCAACTAGCGCAGGTACCAGCCGATCCTGTTGTTTTCCCCTGTGCTAGCCCGAGCCGGGAGGAGGAAAGCTGGCAAGTCGTGACAGCGCCTCGTATTGTCGAGATTGGGCTCCCCTGCTACTGCAGCCTTGGCACACCAGACGGGGAGTCCTGAGAACCGTTTTGTCCAGCGGCTATTGCGCCCTTGCGTGCCGACGAGGCCATTGGCCGGCTCGCAGTCGGCCGTTGTGGACGCTGATGTGCTGATGTGATGCAGCCTGGAAGGCCTGCGCGCTCCCTTGGGCCAGCAGAAGCAGAAGCAGTGGCAGTCTCTCTCACCGGCCCGCCGCAGCGTCACGGGACAGCGTGGCGGTCAGTCCCAAGGTTTCCTCGGCGCCGGTTGGTGCAGCAGCACGCACATGGCCCGCCAAATGGGGGTGGTCGACCCTGTGGCAGACTCAGGGGTTACACGCTCTCCCGTCTCCTTCGAGCTGGCGCATGGCCGAAGCGTGCGCCGTTGATGCCGCACGAGGCGAAAGCGCCCCGACGGCCATGCATCGCTATCCACCGCCTGCGACCAACTGGGCCCGGTCCTGGCGATCCTATTTTCGACTCTTCCGGCAGCGTCGCCGGCATCGTTGCTGTCAGCGTCGGGGCGCCCATGCAGCCTGTCTCTGTCAGCCCGAGCAAAACACCACCGCCTCAGCACGATGTCCCACCGTCTTCGCGCGCGCTGGCCGCCTTGCCACCGTCATCTTTGAAAGCCTGGGAAAACCGCGGCGCTTCGGGGCCCAAGGCCTGGTGTCTGACCTCTTCACGCTGCAAAAGCATCCATCGCGTGTGCATGGCGTCGTCCAGAGTGGAAATTTGAGCCCCTGCTTCGGTTAGCCTCTTCTTCTGCAGCGGCCTCTCACCAACGTCAAGCCTCACCCCACACCTCTTGTTCCAAAAATGCACCCATTCATCTCGCCTGACGAGATGCGAGCACGCCTTCCCGCTTGGGGCCCTCAATAGCCTCACCCCCTGCTCCTGGAAAAGGCGGGGAGAGTCGCTGCGCTGTTCGTTGTGCCGCATTTCTGCAGCCCCTTCACCACGCTTTCTTCACCACTGTCACGTCCAGAACGCGTCCGGCTGCCACTCCGGCGCCCCTATTCACTGCCGATTCGCCATCGCGCGCCGGATGCCGCCTTCCGACCTGCTTGACGCTTTCCCATGCGTCATTCGGCGGCTCTTCACCGTCTTTGAATCTCCGCTGCGGTCGTTCCATCCCAGCGTTTGCCACGTCGAGTCAACACCCGCCCTGACGCCAAGACCTCGACCGCTCGCGCCAATATTGCGCTCATTGCGCTCGCTTCCCACCATCTGGCCAGTGAAGTCGCCATGGTTGTGGTGGCATCAGCACGGTGGATCTGTGCCGTCCTGCCGCGCCTGGCCATCTCCGAGCTGCGAGAAGCTTTCTTGGCTCCGTCTCTGGAACATCCTTAAACTAGCTGTGCTCTGTGCTTTCGAGAAAGCCATGACCCTCAGGGGACTTTTCGACCCTCGAGGTCTTCGACATCGTCCACCTTTTCAACATCTTTGTTCGCCATCATCGTCTTCCGGTTCTCTTTTCAATGCCCTTGTGAGAGCTGTAGACATCTCGGTTGGCTAGTTCGTTGTATTTGTCGACCGGACCCAATCGATAGTGCAACGTCTTGGGGGAGGCCTCACGGTTCCCCTCGAGAGTATACAGTAGTACCCCTCCATTACTACTAATCTCTATAGGTGTACTCCTCGTTTCTTCACTTGTTCTTCGAATGCTCCCTGCGAACTTTACCGTGCTAGATATCTTCGTATCCCGCCGAATCCTCCTCGTGGACTTTCTTGACGCAACATATCGACCGCGCTCTCCCCATGATACCGCGTTTTTTCCCAGAGACTCCTACATGTCCGGGCTCCTTTCTGCCTTCGCTTAGTGTTCGCCTTTTGGATCTGCCCTCCCGGACTGTCCCGTTGGTGATGTTCTGTCGGACCTCAGTATTGCGCGATTATCCCCCGTGTTCAAATGGACAGCCATCCTACCTGTACCCACGACACGTCTGCTTTAGCTTGGTAGCGCACTATCGTTGTCCAATTCTGTGTTAATCAGGCTCCAGGACTTTTCCTCACACCTATGGCGATAGTTTCACTTGATTAGAGTTTCTTGTTTGTGCATGAATTTCCATAGAGATTGATGCCACCAGCTTTCTTAACCTTCGATTTGATCCTCAGCGGATTCCGATCTTGGAGCATCCCCTTGCTTTATATGGTTCCATTCATTCGCTGCGTGGTGAAGAGATCTCATACCAGCAACGACCCACTTGTACTCTTTCGACATCTATCTCCTCCAGGACCGCTCAAACAATCCTCCCGGCTTGGAGTCTTGCTGTACACCGTACCTTCATTAAAAATCTAAGCACAAGCTTAGCCAGTCCGTACATGAGGAAAGTAGTCTACAGTCGGGAACGATCTACCGCTGCTTAATCGCATATTTTTCCTGGAACACCCGGAGTTCTGCTTGTAGCCAATATATTCGTATCATATCAGACAATCGTCGCTTAAGATTTCAATGTGATCACTCCTCCAACACTGGGCCGTTACTGTAATCTCAATCTAACAGGTCAGCTTCCGGAACAGTCTTTTCTAGGTCTGTTAAGTTCAGGATCACTTTATTACTCGGACTCTTAGCTTCTACGGAATTTCGTGCGAAACACAGTCTCCTTCAAGGGCTATTCACTTTTCGGATGCTCGCGTTCAGCATTCTTCCCCTGAGGACAGTCCACCCCTAGGACAGTCCATCTCTAGGACAGTCCACCTCTAGGGCAGTTCCCTGAAAGCCTTTTGTTTCTCAGACATTCCACCTCCACGGCGTTCTGCCTCTACGATGCTTCTCCGTCACTACCCTCTACTTCGAAGGAGGCACACGACATGATTACTGTTCTTTCACCTAGAGCCGCGTCCCCTCACAGGCTTATTCGATAATATTCCTCGAGAGTCGGACCTCGGACTGCATTTAGCTTTGCCCTCTTTGCCCGGAAACCTAGCTGGCCGCCACACTAAAAGC
The DNA here is from genome assembly GCA_010093605.1 of Lophium mytilinum. Taxonomy (NCBI): domain Eukaryota; kingdom Fungi; phylum Ascomycota; class Dothideomycetes; order Mytilinidiales; family Mytilinidiaceae; genus Lophium; species Lophium mytilinum. Next base: position 2,403,190 of record MU004181.1, on the reverse strand, counting down.
ACTACCCACGCGCTACGTCGTTTATGTATTAAGTCTCTATACGTAAGGACATTCCTGGGAGCTCTGTAGCCAATGTGAGGGCCATCTAAAAAAGTTATGGCGGCATCGAGTCCTGGAACATATGTTTTACCAGCAGTCTCCCCCTATCTCATCTAGCCAATTGAGGTACTCCAAAATCACAGGTCTTCTGATCCTAAAGTTGCTGGGTAGTTACCACTGGGCCAAAGTCTGCTGCGGTAACTTCTATCTAGACCACCCTGCGAACCACACCATGTGGGAATATGTCAAGTCTTATTCCAATCGTCTACTCAACGTCACTTGGATCAGGAGCTCAGATTCGCATTCTGTTATCTTTAGGGACATGGTTGTTAATCAAAGTGGCTTTCTATTCCGGCCATATCAGGGGCTTTATTATACACACGGCATGCCAAACCAAGGAAACCGGATCTCTGCTACTCCTTTGATTTGCATCTGACGTTATTCAGTATGCCACGCCTTAAACGCGGAGGGAACAGTTCTACAGGCTACGACTGTGCTGGAGATCCTGGAGAGCTAGCAACGTTTTCAAGGCTCTTCTGGAAAGTCAAACTATCCGCGTAGCAGAAAGCTCTTGCGTCATTCAAAGACATCAAAGAGCTCTAGATAGCCCGAGTGTGGCGTGACCATTCCAAGGCGATTGGCTGCCTAGAAGTTTCTAGATTTCCGGCATAGATAAGCATTTACTATCTTCGCGGCTAATCTGCAGTTTCTCTTGTCCAAGCACCACTTCTACAGGTAAATAAACCTGTTCTCTTCGCCTTCTTGGAGTTTTTCCCGGACATGGACATTGCCCTCTTGGAACGAGTGGAAAACAAGCAGAGGCAGAATGTAGGGAGAATGAGATATCCTGCCTAGCATAGTTCTACAGCGATGGAGTGGCGATGCGCTCTCACGGTGTGACCCAGCTGAGTTGTTCGTTATGATGACGGAATTGTTACATGGAGACCAACAGAGGTTCATTCTAGATTGTGATCCCGGGCGCCATGGTCAAAAAGGGATGCTATGTAACTGCATCTGAGGTGTAGTATCAGGCATCACACCTAAGTTTTCTAATTTCTGGTTTCCACCTTAAAGCTGTACCCAATAGTTCTGCGTTGATTTATAGGATCGGCCTCAACTCCGCGGCCCCGACTCCGCGAACTCAATCCTGAGTGTCGTCCTATCAATTCACATTTAACGTAGATTATACGGCGTTAACACTAGGAGTTTGTAAGTTATAACCCTGATAAACAGAGAGACCTCCGGTGACGCGAAGTTACTGCCCTAGTTATCACGTATATAAGCACAATCATCTACGTTTACAGCATCCATCCCCAAGGCTTCCAACACTTTCGACAGGTGCTTCTTTTCTTCCCACGTGACTTTTGCTGATGTAATATGAGAGACGGCAGCAGGAGAGACTTCCTTGATCGTACGGACAGGCAACCTTGCGCGCTATAACACCTCTTCAAAGAGGCGGTTAGTAAGAGATTACGTCCTCATTCAGGCTACCCTGAGAACCTCTTCAGATCGATACTAATCGCACTATTTATAGAACTAATACAAACCCAAAACGGCAAAGCGGCAAAGGGCTGCCAAGATCAAAGTGGGGCCCATCCAACGTCTAGGTATTCCACCACCCCAATAACTGTATGTAGTAAAGAGGCCCGCGTCTTCGAAGGGAAACCTCGCATAGGATTTTCGACAGTACCGCGAAAAGCCACGGATCGGACTTCTGCGGGTCTACTATCAGTTTAACGCGCAATCGATAGCTTCTAGCACTTGCATAGATCTTAGACACGGCGACTGGGTGCTGAAAGAACCCGGCTACGATCACGGCTTGATGGAGTGCCAATTCATTAACATGGGCGCCAGTGCGTCAAGTGGGCGTATAGACGACGACGGCACGCGCCAGACGATTCGCTCTCATGTTATGCGGGGTGCCAGAAAGGAAAATCCTTGGTCTACAGCCCCTTGCAAAGGTACTACTGGGGTCGACATCTTACACATATCTGGCCGTTCTCGCTAACGATGTCTCGAAAGTGGCAAGAGCAGCAAGGAAGGGAAAGACTAATCCTCAAGTTTGTGGTGCTGTCCCGAGAGACTTTGGTGGTGGACCGTCACGGGTCAATACAGACCTACGACTAGCTGAGACGGCTAGAACATGGCCTGATGCAGAAAGGCACAGTTCATGCCTAGGTGTGCCCGCGGAGTTCCACTTGATTGGCATGGGAGAGGCTTGTCTAATCCAAAAGCGTGCCCTTAATGACGATAAGCTTGTGGAACCATTGAGCGTAACGCCATACATATCGCCCGCCACGCCACGTGAAACTGTTATGGCACCTAACCGGAAACGATCCGCGACGGGCCGGTCGCAAGAGCAGGCTCACGGGCGACAACGCTTCAGTTCGCCCATCATACACTTAGACAGCCCAACGCGAAAGACTGAGCTCTCGTTCCATAAATGTACGCCCGCGCTTTGCCTTCCTTCTCCTCCAATAGTGGAAACCCCCTGACGCTGACCGGACAGTTTTTAGGCATACGCCGTGGCAAAGAGCACTCCCATTTCATCGCTCGCACCAGCTAGGATTTTATTCTACGGTAGTACCACAGTTAGCAAAGGCTGGAGATGACTTGCTTGATGCTTGGACTACCCTTCATATAGGCCTAGGGCCACTGAAGCTAGGCGATTCTGATGGTGAAGGCGTGCCTCGACAACAGCATGTTCTGAAGGCAAAAAGCACTTTGCTGGGGTGGGTGAATCAGAATCTCGCAGACACTTCCAAGTCTTTGAGCCCCGACAATGTCATTGCTATCATGCAACTCACTGGGTATGAGGTATACATGCGAAGCCTTCGACGCTCTTACTATAAAGTCCACTGTCTAACTAGACACAGATGATTGCAGGTGCTCCAGATGTCAGGCTACACATCATAGGCTTGGGCGAGATCAGTCGACTCATCACCGCCGACACCTCCGAATGCAACTTGTTCTTAGATATTCTCCCAAGAGCTATTAGCCAGTAAGATCTAATCCGACTCCTGCAGCCTTCGTGGTGTTACAAATTCAAGACGGTGGGCTAAATTAATTCTCATCTGGCAGATACGACCTCATGTACGCGGTCTCCAACAACGACATTCCACTTCTAAGCGACTTTGAAAGCCCTCAACCCTACAAGCATATTGCAGATCGAGCACCGTTCAACAACCTGACGTTTCTGGGGTCTCCGCTCCTGTATCAACCGCGCCCGATCGAAGGACAGCAGCAGCGCAACTTCGCGCTTCCAGAAAGACTCGTGGACCTCCTTACCGATGCATTTTCATGCTTCCAACACCGGTGTTGGTTAGAAGGCGCCTACCATTCACCTCCCGGGTCGTCACCAGTCAGTTGGCAAAACCGGATATTTGCTGCGAAGGTCGTTGACACCACGACGCCGCGTGAGGTAACAGAAGCTTGCTATATCGCTGCGCAAATATTCTACCGAGCAACTGTGGAACTTGTCCCATTTGAGAGTGATAGCAACACTGCCGACGTGGAAGCGTTGGGTGATTTGCTATGGGGCCAAGACGAATACCGATGGGAGGTTCTCAGTCAAACATGGATGCGGATGCCGTTCGTGTATCAGTGGATGTATGTTTTGAATGGTTTTGGACTGTGTGGTATCACTAGCTGACTCTTATCTGAAGTCTCATGGTGGGCAGTGCTGCATCTGCTCCCGGATCGGCTGCGCGGTTTAAGCTCGTTTGCCAGCTTGCCGTCTTCATGAACACTGAATCGCCACTCTTTTTTGGTAAGTCATATCGTTGAATTACATCGAGAAAATTGTTGCTAAGACAAAGAAAGATAACATCTGGAATCTCTTATGGCTGCAGAAAGTCATTCGGGACAGCGAAAGATTTCCTACGATCTCGCCAGAAATACAAGCCTACTACACACGAGAATTGACCTCCCAATGAAGTTAAAGGGCCACGGGAAAAATGCGTACGAATGTCCGCCACCGACCCGCGACGGTTTCTATAGACGTTCACACAATCTTCTTTAACCACTCAATAATATACCCGTTAACCACCGCCGCCTCCACCACATGCAAAAACGTCCCCTGCTTAACCTCCTTGACCTCATCTCCCTCCTTCAACCCCAATTCCCTCTCCCACGCCAACGCAAGCTCCACCCCGGAAACCACCAACCTCGGCGCCCTCCTGCGCCGCATATATCCCTTCGCCTCAGCACCCTGCCCCGTCACCGTCCCATCCAGCGCCACAAGCCCGGCCATACACCCCACCACAACCTCCGGCCCCGACCCCAACGCCCTCCGCCGATTCCACGTCCTCACCCATGCCGGCGTCCCATCCCTCTCCATCCCCGCCGCGAAAAATCTTGCCGCGATTTCCGGCGCCTGCGCGGGCTCGCCACGCATCTCCTCTAGCAGACTACCTAGCGCCGGCCCCACGATCCCATAGATCGGATGCACGAGCACGAGCGCGCGCACGACGTCCGGGTGCTCGACCGCGAGGATGGAGGCGGTGATGGTGCTCATGGAGTGCGCGACGAGCACGACGGCGGGGATGGCGAGGTGGGCGAGCAGCGCGAGGATGTCGGCGGCGAAGATGTGGGGGGAGTAGGGGGGCGGGGGCGCAGTGGAGCGGCCGTGGCCGCGTAGGTCGAGGGCGAGGACGCGGTGGCCGGCTGTGAGGAGGGCGGGGATTTGGGCGCTCCAGTCGTGGGAGTCGCAGAGGTAGCCGTGGAGGAGGAGGAGGGGTGGGGTGGTGGTTGTGTTGGGGCCGTCGTCGGTGTAGAAGAGGGAGAGGATGGAGGGTTGGAAGAAGGGCATAGTGAGTGATGGGATTGAACTGGATTGGAATGGAAGTGCGTTGCTGGTGTATCCTCTTTGACGAAAGGCTTCTTGAGAAATTGCTAACGATGTAGGAAATTAAAACCAATATGCTCGGGCTCTTCATTCTTTATACCCTTCTCTAATGCGAAACGACTTCGGATAGTGAACAATGCGGGGACCGTGGGAGCGTTCCGGTGGCAAGCGGATTCCGTGGTACCCCGCATCATCGGAAGAGACTGCTCGTGTAGCCCGTGATAAGACTGATAGGTGGATGTGCACAGGTTTCGAGGCTCTGCGGGTAGTTGCATTTTCTATGGGGCGGTCACGTGGACCTAGCCGAATATAGAAGAGTCATGTGACCTTGATACTCAGCAGCGTGGGCCAAATTTTGGCTAGTGATGAAGTGAAGAGCTGTTGCGCGACAAGTGAAGAGTGAGGGTAGTGTTCTCATATGTGCGTACAGCTATTTGTTTGCTTGTGAAGACCCGCATTATTTATTGTAGGTTATATACCAATGAATCTTGAGCACCTTCCATGAATCAAAGGGCGGCTCGATGTAACAAGAACAAACCTGATGGTGGAGTCGAGTGCTCTTGTGCATTTCGCTTCCTAGAACTTAGAAGTATGCTGAAAGTTGGAGGCGGCAACGATGACTGGACTCGAGAATTTCGTTAAGTTTAAGGTTAAATAGCTCGCTTGGTATATTTCGTGACATCTACATAGATCTTTGTCTGAGCGTGTACATGAGATGAGCTGAGAACACAAACTCCTCTAGTAGTCCGGCCTCTCGCGGGCAACGGGGACCTTGAACCTCTTCCGTCCGCTGATGAACCAGTCTATCAATGCTCCAATAATAATCGCGCCAACCAATGGTCCAGCATAATTCATGTTATCCCCTGTGACCGGCAAGACGGTCGGGAACGGCATCCAAATAAAGGTAAAGATGATATAGGACATGGCGAACAAATTGATTGGGAGACCCACTACTCCAAGGCTGAATGGACCAGGGGCGGGCTTGTTCGATGAGAATCGGCGTAAGAAGAAGAACAAGATTGGGAAGAAATAGGATATGTAGAGGGCCATCGCGGGTAGCGAGATAAAGGCGTTAAAAGCGGTGGCTGAGCCGATGTTGATGATGGCGAGGAGACAAATAGCGAGTCCGACAAGACCGAGCGCATTGAGGGGCATCTTGAGGCGGGTGTTGACCTTCCCAAAGAAGCCCGAGAATGGCAGTCCCTTGTCTCTTGAGAAGGCCCAGACTAGTCGCGAAACTGATGCAAATACATTGAAGAAGGCGATCAATATGATAATGGCGATCATGACAATGAACAGGTTTGTGGCGCTCTTCGAGCCAGTCGCCTCGTAGTAGACTTCGATGATGGGAAGAGCGGTTGGGGTGTTGGTAACTTTGTCGATGTTCCCGATGGTGAAGAGGAGGCAGACGACATATGCGAACTGCATGATGGCATTCATGGCAACCGCAGCAATCATACTACGGGGTACGCGGGTCTTAGCCTGCTTGACTTCGTCACTCATATGGAGAACGCCGTCAAAACCTAGTAGCGATTAGCAAGTCTTTCGTTTTATCAAGTCACGACGAATCAAGGAAGCTTACCTGTGAGAGGGTAGGTCACGGAGAGTAGGCCTATTCCCCACGATACAGCGGCATTGTTCCATCCGCTGGCATCGTGGGTTAAGGTTTCGAACACGTAGCTCACCGTGCTCCGTTCTGCTAGTACCACCAAGGTGATGATGGAGATGATGAAGAAGAGCACGTGACAGATTGCACCAACGGCCTCAAGCGGGTTAAGAAGACGTCTGAACCAGAAGTTTGCGACGAACGGCAGGATGGTAAACGCCCACATGATGAGGGTGGTGTGCCATCTCTCAGGCACGTAGTCGGGATAATTGAAGATGGCGAGGCCGACGATGATGTTTGAGAGAATGGCAGGGTTCGACGTGCAAGAGCATATCCAGGCGAATATAGTGATCCAGCCTTGTGATGTCAGTCGGTGTTTCAGACGATAGATGAGAAGAGAAGTACACACCCTGCATCAAACCCCAAAACTCGTTCCACCCAGGGGCAAATCTTGCACTCCACTATTCAGCTCGTGTTAGCATGAAGCATGGAGAGATGGCGTTGACAGCAGTGCAGAGTCCACGTACCCTGTACTGTGCACCAACCACAGGGTCCATTGACGCCATCTCAGCCAAGGACATGGCGATTGTGGTGGTGCCGATACCGGCAAACAAGCTCCCGTATACCATGGCGGCGGGTCCGCCATTGGAGAGGGAGAACTGGAAAGTCACTGCGGTTGCTTCCCAGGAACATTGCAGGATAAAGCCAAAATTGATGGCCGAGATGAGGTTGATGTATCTCTGCAGCAGTGTCAGTGTGTCTGGGGAGCAACCTGGGGGCCATTGACGTTGGGCTTACCTCGAGCACGCCGCCGTTGTGCTGCTGCGCATGCTTCTCGTCGGCATCAATAGGTGTGCCTGATATAGTCTCCTGTGCTCCGGCGAGCTCGGGCGGTGTGCGGTCGCCATCGGCGTGCGTGGCCAATTCAATGTCACCCTTTCCATCCGCCATGGCTCCAAAAAAAAGACGAGAATTCCAGCGGAGTGGTAGAGTTCAGGATCAGCAGGTTCAATAAGAAGAACTGCGCTCCAGATAAGCGGCACCAACGCCCACGAGTCAAGCCGGCAAGCCGGAAATCGTTAGTCACTGCAACACTGGCCTCCCGTCTCCCCAGACGAGCCGACGGACTCGCGCTCATGCACGGCTCGAGCTGGTGCACACCGTCCCGGCGACTGAGAACCGCTGGGGAACGAAGTCCGTTGAAAAGTGCCCGCTGAGAGGTTCTTCAGCGCTCGCCACGGCGGCCAGGGCCGTTCCCATGGCCGCGCCCATGGCTCGGGAGGCGTCCCCTCCACGCCATCCCGACGGGCAGGGAGGGCTGCCATTCGAAACACGGCTCCCGCGGCTGCTGTCAATGATGGGCTGACACTCTCATGCAGAGTCGTCCTCTCGAGCTCTTCAAGAACGCCAAAGGCGCTGCAGCTGCAGACGGGAGAATTAAAAAGGGCCGCACCGGGGAGCTGTCGTGGCCTGTCGCGGCCATGCGGAGCTTACCGAGATTGATTCCAGATGCTTGGGATGCCGGGAGGGTCTTCTTCTTCTCTTGAGCGTCTCTGTGCAGTTTGCAACTGTGCCATCGGCCAACGGCCCTCTGTATTCAGGCCTCGAGCGCACGCCCGCTTCCACGGCGAGACTACGAGTAGCTCTGCCGACCCCATACGGAGCACTCAAGGGGCGGGCCGGGACGAGGAGCTTGCGACGAAGCTCGCCAGAATTCGCGACGGTCTATTTCCTAGCGTATAGCGTACGCAGGGCAGAAGGATCGGATCCGGTTCCGCAAGCGGGCCCCTTCTATTCGCTGCCCTCCCTCGAGTCCCGCGAAGATCTCTACTGGACCCGAGCGGGGGACGAAACCTGCCGGGAGGGCATCACGACCGCCTGACGACTGCGAGCTCCAAAAATCCCCAGGTCCCGCCCTGAGACGGCGTCTGCAATGCCCTGGCATCCCTGTGCCCTTTTCGCATATTGCTGTACCGTTACCGCTATTCCTCGTGTTCCACGACACCTTGACGACCTGCCCTTTTGTCCTTTTCCGCCCTGGGCCGGCTGGTGATAGGTAGCCTGCCAGCTGCTATGCACCATTGAGCGTTACACAACATGCCCGGCGACCGCCAACCGCTGCATCGTCTGAGTGCCCAAGATCGCGGTCCGATTGTCATTATATCCGCGTACTCCTGGGCCTTTGTGACCCTCCTCATTGCCTTCATCCGCTTCAGCTTCGCCCGTGTGCAGCGCCTGCCGTTCAAGCTCGACGACTGGAGCTTCTCCCTCGCTGCAGTAAGCCCCTAGAACACTCTCTTCTTGTCGAGAAGAATAGATCAAACAACTACGGCAACCACCGGAGTGGGAATTATTCTTGTACTGAGCCAACGTCGCAGGTATTCGCCATAGCAACTTCCGTTTGCTATCATGTAGCCACGAACGGCGGCCTCGGCCGTCATATCGCAGACCTTAGTCCACATGAACTCGATACATACTACAAAGTAATCTCTCCCAGCTCACTCCACCGAAAAACTAATGCTAAGCCTCCTGTTTTCAAGGCCATGTTTGCCAGCCAATTCGTCGGCATCACATCCATGGCGTTCGCAAAAACATCATTTTTCCTGCTTGCAGATCGCGTAGCTCCGCAATTCCCACGAACATTCTACAGCATCATCGCTATGATCGCCGTTTGGGCTATTTTCTCTATGTTGGCCGTCTCATTCCAATGCCACTTACCCAACGCCTGGGTTTATTCTCCCAGCGAATGTCCAACGCATGGCTATCTCGCATATCCTATTATCATTGGCAATGCTCTGACAGACGCATTTCTGGCTCTATGGTTTCTTCCCACTATCTGGCGTGTCCTAATCGACAGGAACAAGCGCTTAGCCGTCATAGCCCTGTTTGGCACTCGGTTACTGTACGATCCCCTTTAGCTTGCCTATACCTTATCCAAACGCTTGTATTTTGCCAGGGCCCAAGTCGCTAACATGCCTACAGAGTCTCCTTTACGGCGGTCGCTCAGATGGTCTTGGTGGGAGTGGCACTTCACAAAGAAGACCAGACCCGCGCATCTTGGATCCCCGTCATGGTGACACAAGCTGTCATTAACTTGTCAGTACTCAGCGCAACCATCCCACGCACAAATCACTTCTTCGCGAGCCTTCACGCCGGCGTCATTACCATGCGTCTCACGGATTTCGAGCTCGACGCCTCGCAGGGCATCTCGCGTACTCAGCACCCGCGACACCGGGATGAGCCGCCACTGAAGTTGGTCCCTTCAGGCACCGAAGGCCACATGCAGACCAACGTGAGCAGTAGTAGAAAAAGTGAAAGGAGGTGGAATAAATTCAAGGGCAAGAAGAAGGCCGCGGATTGGCAGAACACAATGTCGAGGGGCAGTACAAGGGACGACGAGAATAGTACAAGCAGCTTGTACAACAGCCAAGGGGGAATTTCGATGAGGCAGACCCAGGAGACGAAGATCGAGTACGTGAAAAGACAACCAATGCTCGTGCGTCGACCATGAGTTTGTTTGGCCCATTGGAATGAAGGCGGTACTTTTGGATTATGGAACAAGGCGATACTATTTGGTGAGGAGCGGATACCCATTTGCAGCTCAACGGCGTTAGAAATGCTTAGAGTCTAGAGCGTTTGCATATTACTACGACCTGGCTTTTACTTGATTTAACTAGAAAGCGAGCTCTCATCCCCGGGGAGCAAAAGTACGGAGTATAACAGCATGACTCAGACCTAGAATTCATATTGCTCTTTCGGTATTCAGACGCCATCATTGAAGGAGTAATCTTTGTCCCATCGCTGTGATCGATTAGCTTCTAACGAGATGGAAGGTTTGCAAACATACAGTGTCCCATGGCCGACTGGAGTCCACGAAACGTAGATCAGTCCCGAGTCTAATCACATTCTGAGGATCCTGGTTGATGGTCGAAGCGTGTATCTGATCTCTCGTCAGTGCAACTCCGTGCAACCAATTCTCGAACCTACCGCAAATGGCGTATGTAGCACGACATCTCCAGCCTCATACGCAGTTACCAACCATCGACGATCGAACCGGCGTGCGTATTCCGCAGGACCATCGGCCAGCAACCCTGTTGATAGCATGTTCTGATTGAAGGCATTTCTGGCCTCCTCTTCTGACATGCCACATTCTCTAGCCTTCTTTGTGAAGGTGTCTTCGACTTCTCTTCCAAGTGTGTATCCTGTAAAAGTCAACACCGTCCGTGTGGATGTTTGCAGCGTACCATACCTTTCTCAAGGTATATGAGACCCCCACCACTCAAAGACACATCCCCCATGGGCACCCACGCTGTGACGCTGGTTGGCTCGCCATGGCGGAGGAATATCTGGTCGTAGTGAACCCCAATCGCCTTGTTTCCAGGCGTATTGTTCCGCAGCAAGCTTCTCCGGACCCCAAGCGTACTTTCCCCCCATCCTGTCAACTTCGCAATCATATTCCGGAGTACTGGGTGCTTGCAAAAGTCCTCCTTGTACCAAGTCTCGTAGTGAGCTTGCAATGCGAGGTCGACGAACTTCTCCGCTTTCTGTCCGCCAGGTTTGCCGTTGCCATCTGCAGCGCCGGCACCAATGCCAGGGTAGTCGCCTGGATCGTTCTGGTCGTCGAATATGCCATCAACGGGGGCCGTGCCATCCTTCAGAACTCCGCTTGGGGAGAGGAGTTTGAAGTATTCTTCCCTGGCTTTGAGGACGTCTTGGCGGGGGAGCAGGCCTTTGAGGAACAGATACCCGTCTTCTTCATATCTTCGACGAAGCTCTTCCAGAGGGAGGTCTGGGTTTGACTCTCGTAGTGACCCTACCTGGTCCGCTGCTAGAGGACCGTCGTTCACGAAGAGCGACTCAGGGGTGCGTGGGACTTGCTCTGCGTGAGGCATAGCGAAAGGCGAAAGAAATCTGAACTTTACAACTTAATACCACTACCGATACTTCGCACTCTTGAATGTTACATATACATTTATAGATTATCGGAGCTTCTTATCAATCGCCATGCAGTCCCTGCATGCGGGTCGGATTTCCTCGCTAAGACACGATTGCGTTAGCACAGCGATCATTGGCTCGGTCTCCCCGCACTTTTCAACGTACATGACATCCCCATAGCCGTGATTCATCTCTTTCGTCGTCCAAAGGGCAATTCACGCCGCCCGCTCCAACTTCATCCTTTGATCGTGATGCCATGGTCAGTGTTAACCCGTCCGGTGATGCTCTATTGCAGCTGACTCTTTCAGCAATCGTTGTCGGGTACGTCATCACAAATGTAAGAAAAAGTCGTCACACCTAGGCTATTTTGAAGCTAACAGTTCCTAATATCAGGCAATGGCAAGTTGCCAAAGTGCAATCAATGTCAGAAGGCAGGCGAGCGCTGTGTTTACGAGACCGGCCTAAGAATCAGGCGATCTTCCATTCAAAAGGCATTCAAGAAAGATCAGAAATGGATCGCGCTTCCACGAACCAGTCAGTAGCTTGGGACTCCAGTTTGGGCTACGCTGACATGAAGTTGAGTCGATTTCTTCGATGAGACTGACGACGTCCGGTCGCAATATGTCAGTAGCTTGGGACTCCAGTTTTGAGTTGCGCTGACATGGGGTTGAGGAGCCTGGATTCGTGGCACCAAGCAGAGAGTCTCCACCCCTCGGATTTCAAGCTTTTAGTGACAGCCCCGTTGGCACGGTCACATCTGCTGAAGTCATTCCGGTTTCGTCTTTACTCAATTCGGAGTCCCCTATCCGGCTAGACGTGCTGAGTAGAACGCCTTCGTCCATCTCAAACTCCCCAGCGAATGTAATAGCACGTCACGGTAGCGATGAGCACCTTGCAAGGAGCCGTCCACCAAGTGGCCACCACAGTACTACCCCTGCTGGATTTTGGCCTCTTGAAAATGATCAAGAAGCAATGTTGATGGGTCATTATATTGACCATGTTGCTCTTTTCGTACGTATTACGCCTACATCACCTTTGAGTAGAAACATATGTGCTATGACTGACCAGAAGACTAGTTTGATATGTGCGATGCCCAGAAGCACTTCACGTTTGAAGTTCCTCAAAGAGCTAGAACTAATATTACACTCTTCAACGCTATAATGGCTTTATCAGCTCGCCACCTAAGTCGAACATCGTCATTCGACACATTCGTAGCGGACCGCTATTACCAAATCTGCCTCCAGACACTCATTCCAGCCTTAAATGACAGCGTCGCAATCAATGACGAATCTCTTCTTGCAGCTACGATCATTCTCAGACTTCTTGAGGAACTCAATATCCCAATAACTGGTGATGATCCTCGAAGTCATTTGTTTGGCACCCACGCTATCCTTCGAGCAGTCCAGCGGCGATATGATCTGAATCCAGTCGACACGAGCTTTCGACAAGCAATTTATTGGGCAGCCTTTCGGCAAGAGCTTTGGATATCTTTGATGACCCAGAGACCCTTTCAACTGCATATCTTTGAAGCAGACAGATCCATTGAACCTGCTAATGACTCCACGTGGGCTGACCGAACGATAGCCCACGTTGGAGACGTCATACACTTTGCGTTCGGCGAGGGAAAGCATTCTGTATCACGATTCAACCGACTTATGGAGGAGAATGAGTCATGGAGGAGGCGGAGGCCCGACTCATTCATCGAGTTTTTCCATCAACGAGATCGAGATGGTAGTGGTCGTAATTTTCCGGATATCCGTTGCCACGCCGATGCGCACGGTAAGTTACTCATACTCTTAATGCTAATTCTAAGCTAATGCGGAGGTAGTCATGGGGCGGCAATACAACATCCTAGGTCGTGTTCTTCTCGTAGTCCACAATCCCACCATTCCACAACTCGGGCCGGCGCATAAGAAAGCCAAGATGGAAGTAGATGTACGCCTGCCACCAGATCAATCCCTCAACCAACTAGTCACTAAATCAGATTTCAGATTCAAGTTCAGGAGGACGTCCGCACTCTTGTTGGCGTTGCCCTTTCTAACGAGAGGGCATTTCCCGCTAGCTTGGTCGCGTGCTTTGCGATAGCGCTTGGTCAGTATACTCGAATTCTGTATCATCAAAATTCAAGCACTAACGTCCATCAGTGGGAGATCGTTTCACAAATCGTCAAGATCAGTCACAGCTTCGAGAAATGCTGATCAAAACTGAAACTCGGCATGGATGGCCTACTAAAGCGGCTAGGTCCCAGCTGGAAGAAGTTTGGGAGTGGAACAGCCGTTGACGGGGTTGGAGTTTGCTTTCATACGAACCATCCTAGACGCCCGCAGCAACACATATTGCATTGATGGCAAATCGAACGGCATCACGGAGAATACAGAGGTCAGTCACATGGTTCTCTTTAAGCTCGCGAATCACGTCGGTCGATTGGAAAGTAATGTTAGAGGATGATTTCATTGTGTGTGAGAAGTAGAATGTCTACTGCTCTAGAGTATCAGCTCATGTGGTCGTACACAGGCTCGTGAGCTATTCCAGACGGTCGCGAACGTGCGCTAACTGTCCATGATCAGGTGTCGAAAATCGGTTGCCTATCCTCGATATTGGAATCCGGAACGGGTCTGTTGACCAGGTAGGAGCTCTTTCTCCCAAGCACCGCCTGCGTGGTTCTTCGGGTCATTCTCGAAGCTCTCAGCCTCAGCCTTCTCGGCCTTCGCCCTCTTGTCGCGAGCCACTCGGGCCTTCTGTGCCTGGATCCGACCACCGTTGTTTTCTTTTCCCTTTCCCTCGAGTGCATCCTTCCGAGCGCGGAATTCTTGAGGCGTCTCTTTCTTGCCGAGTTCGCTATCGTTCAGTTCCGGGTTCTTTAAGCGGTCGAATAGCTCGTTATGGGATCGGATATAGATGATCGTCTCCTTGCAAAGCTTGTCCTCTCGGCCAAAGCGAACAAGATTCTCGACGAGCATATGCACGTACTTCGTATCGCGCGGAACCTGCTCCCAGAGTTCTTTAACATGCATCGGGTGCAGGTTCTTTCGGAGTTTGTCTTCGACAAAGCGGTTGACATTGATTGCATCGACTCGCATTCCGAGAGCGAAGAGTGCTCGAGCCAAGAATATGGCGCTGACGAGGTCTTTCGGCGCTTTGATTGCTGTTGGAGTAGTTGTCATGCTTAGCACCATCCAGTCGATGACTTGCTTCAATCCTTGAAGTTCTGCCGCGCCCTGTCGGAGATAGAAAGTATGTTTCGGTTGACCCTTCTCGTTTTCCACCGTCTTCATGTGCTGACGTACAGTAGGAGAGTAATGCGTGACCAGGTTCGCGCTCAGTCCTTGCAAAACTATCTGGCCTTCGGCGGTCAGGATGTCTAGGCGTGGGCCGTGCCGTAACTGGCCGCGGTCGTACGTTGAGATCGACATGGCCGTGTCGAGGGCCGATGATGGTGGCATCTTCTGGCTTTGGTGCTGAGAAAGGTTTTTGTGGTTGAGTTGGGATGTTGGTGGTTCTGCTGGTGAGTGTGGGTAGCGGTGTCAAGGTGGGTGTTGATATGCTCCGAAGATGAGAAGTGGAGGGCTTTATATGCATCCGGTGAGTCTTTGGCATTCACTACAATGTAAGAGCATAAGTGTATCCTTCAGTCTGCAGTGAGTTGGCAACGTGCTTACATAAAGTTGTCAGGTGAACTCACAACGCCGCCCGGAACCCTATGACGGACGCACTTCCGCGGGTAGGAACGGGCTTTTCGAGCTGTGGTGAATGTTTTGGAGTAGCTCCTAGTGAGTTCTCATGTGGTCGCCATGTGCCTCCAGAAACATGTCCTGGTAGTTCGACATGACGTCGTGTCCCGGACTAAACCCTTCGCTGCAATGCCAATCGAAGGTGTCTAAGAAGACAAGTATGATCGAAGGCATAGAGAATGCATTTCCATGCCGCTGTTGCTTAATTGCGTACACTCTCAGTCACACGCGGATAGCTCATTGCCGTCTTTTGCTAATGATGATGAAGTGGACGGTCAGCACGTTTCCTCTCGCGCTATTTTCAACAGCGTAACAGGTGACGCTATGAATCAGGGTACATGATTGAGTTAATTTCGGCCACTAATCACTAACAACTAGGTTTGCTCAGTTGGTTCTCCTCCCCCTCCGAGTCGAGTCGTCCAACCGAACCGGCCGACGTCGCCAACTCGAGGACCCCTGGGTTCGAATCCCACCTCGAGAATTAGCCTTTACGGTACATGCAATAAGCGTCGACTGACACGTGAGCATGTGAACCGGGCTACGGAGAATAACCCGCGTAGGGTTTTCTACACCTTCCATCGGGGAAGGTGGCGTTTTGCTCTTTTGATCTTTTTTGCAAGCCCTACACTCGGAAACATCTACTATAGACTTTCAAGACGCAGTGCGTTAGTTTTCTAAAATTTCGTTCCTCTATTTACCTAGGAAGAAGAGTCTTATCTGCCCTAATATGTACCAATTGGTATACAAGTACACCACGCCTACTCTCTCTGGGCCACGGGCTCATGCAACCATCCTACCTGGAAGCCATTTAGCCTCCGAACATTCACCCAAACAACATTCACCGCATCTACGACCCCGTGCTAGGACGCGAGCACGTCTCCCGCTCCTCCCCCTCCCGCGTCCCCGGGACACTACGCAGCGAAAGCGTCCTCGGCGGTCCGCAGAGCGCCACCGTCTTCCTACCTCCCTTCGCCTGCTTCTGCTTCTGCTTCTCCAAAGCCTTTTCAGACGCATAAGCAGCCTGCAACCGCGCCAAATTCTCCGCCGTCAGTGGATTGCCTTCGCCGACCTCGAGCTCCTGAACACAATCGTGATCAATTTCCGCAAAGAGAGCATCGTAATCGACCGAGCCGCTTGCTTCGAGCCGCTCGTTCAGCTTGTTGGCCATCTCCGCCCACGTGAAGGCGCCGATGCTGGACGCATTCGTCGACTGCGCTGTTGGAGGGGCCACTGAGATTGGTTCCTGGGATTTGAAGTCTACGGCGCTGGCTGGGAGGTCGAGGACGGATGGGAAGGGCTGGGTTTCTGGAGTGGGCGCGTTAGGGTCGCGGAGTGGGGGATGGTACGAACGTGCTTTTGGGTCCACGGAGTCGACGGAGCGGGCTCGGTGAGAGCGCGTGAGGTGGAGGACCATCTAGTGGAGTTTTTAGGGAGGCGATTGAGTGGGTGAGGGGTATTGTTGCTTATGCTTTTAGAGAAGTGGCACTTGTGGTGGTTGTGGGTAGGGGAGTGGCACGGTGGTATTGGTATAAGAATGGGTGTCACGCAACGAGAGTTATGTTAGGGGTAAGTGGGTTAAGTTCATATTGGCTTCTCTTTAGAGAGGTAAATAGGATGGTTCAGTGAATCTTCGATGTTTCCAAAGATCTAATGGGAGATTAGGTCGCCGCTCTTCAAGAAGTAGATGACATTTTCACTACTAAATCCAAAGCCGCTAATCTATCGCGATATAGGGCAGGTTGCAATTGCAAGCTGGAGATGCCCAAAAATAGATTCAAGGAACTCCGAAAAGCCCACGCGATGCGTCAGAACTGTCAAACTCAAAGGATGATCGCCAAAATTCCCAACGTTAAGCCTTAGTGATGAGGATGAAGTCATCCTCTTCAGACTCCGTCGTATCAAACTGCTCTAGCTCTTCATGAATAGCCGAAGCAGAGTTGGAAGTGCCATCTGACGTACCAGCATGACCACCCGAACCCAGAAATCCCCTAAACGGGATGCTGGTCACCGCGCGTGGTATTATCACCGCGGTCAAGCTCTTGACACTGCTGTAGGACGAGTCCACAGCGTATTCGGCCACGCTCGTAAGATACTTAGCGGTGCCGATTCGATGTGCCGTCGCGTCTCCAATCGAGATATTAGTTCCTTGAACATAGCCGCCTAAAGACTTGCGGGGCGAATTGGAGCAGGAATGCTTGGGCACCTTTGGTTCTGATTCAGGGATTCGCTTCAGCCCCAGCTTCTCGCGTCTGCTTGGGAGCAGAGAGAAGAATGCCATCTTGACGTAAGGGCTGGGAGCGGTGGTGGCGGCGGCGTATGGATTTCGGAAGCTGAGAGTTGAGCCTGAACGTGTGGTGGCGGTGTTGGTGGTGGGCACGTTCAGAAACTCGGGAATGATGCTTCATACGGAATGAAGGTTGAGGGTATCTATATAACTGTCTAGAAGTCATTGTGCATCATCTTTATAGTGATTTGTATCCTTCAGTCACCGCCGGGGCAAGGTAAAAGCGGTTATGACGGTCGTGTGGAGTGTACATTGAGCATTGTGAAAGGGGCTGACTCTGAGACACTTTCGCAATGGGGGGTGTGAATGTTGGCTAGTATCAGCAGCAGAGTCTAGGGGGTTTATGGTGTCCTTCGGAAACGAGCGTCTGGTATCATGGCGAATGGGTTGCAATGTGAGAGACTGCTAGCAGACGGACTTTTAGGCAAGCGGCATACGGACATCAGCCCGGCAGATGATGGAAAGGGGATTCGACTTATGAATACACGATAAGAAACTCCAGTTCTGTAGCGACTTTCAAGCCGTGCTAATCGTGGATAGTTTGAGTAAGAAGGAGCCCATTTAACCAATCATCAACCCTAACGAAGACCGAAGAACAAGATCAGACCCGTGGCCTAATCCAAGGAGTTTGCATGTACTGTACTAACATATCTGACAATGCATTATACAATGCATTCGGGGACCCAGTGGCATCACCACCGTCGTCCCATCGTCTAGACGCGGTCCCAATCGCTGTCCTCGGAGCACTTGTCCCATTCCTCGTCGGAGGAATCGAATTCTGCGTGTCATAAGTATGTATGCTACCATCAATTGAGATAGCTCGTCATGACATACCTGTACCGCCATTGCGGGAAGCCGGAAGCTCCTTCGTGATATCGCCACTGCTCCTGAAGTCCAGCAGGGCGGGAGTGATGGCTAATCGAACGTTAAATATGCCGCAGTAGAAAGATATATGTATACGTACCTGCTCCACCGTTGCAAACCATCGGGAGATGCGTATACTTTGGACCCGCGCGAACCTTGTAAGTCTTTTGCGGTTTCTTGCCATTGCCATTTTTAGTGGCCTGCATAGCTGAGTGCATGTCTTGACCGAGCGCACGGAGACCTTTCATAGAGTCCTTGGCCATACCGGAAACTTTGCGGAATGGTGTAGTAGGGATTGCGCCGACTCGACGAAGAGATCCCGATCCCCCAATGGGCCCCTGGCGGCCGATGTGAGCGTTTGGCGGGGATCGAGCACCACCGGCTTCGACGTAGATCGGCCCAACAACAATGGAGATACGGCTACGCTTTGATGCAGGTTGCGAGTGTAGGGAGCGCGAGGTAGTGGAGGCCATGTTGATGGAGTGATGATGCTGGGGGTCGGAAATTCGAGAGGAGTGAGGGTTGGTGGGTGTGTGGCTGGGGGTTGGATGAAGTAGCTGGTGACTCGATAGAACTAAATATATAAAGGCAATATATAAAGGCCTGGGAAGACCTAGAATTAGCAGCATGGCGCATAGCGGTGAATGGAAGACACTGAAACTTTCACAAAAATACCCTGAGGCAAACCTCACTATCATATGAGTGCAGCCCAAATACTCAATCCGCATCATGATAATCTGATCAATATTCTCACCAGGTGAAGTTCTTGACCAAGATATTGAAGGTCAAAAGTATAGAGTATTACCATAGAGAAAGGCCGTCTCCTCTTGGCCATGTCAGCAGCCCCAACATTTCCTCAATCTGAAATCAAACAAACTCCAAACGCCAGAGGAAATAGAAACCATTCTAGAGCCATCATGAAGGCTATCATCCGTCAAATCGGTAATATTGCAAGCCCGTTTGCGTTCGAGACTTCCAAATGAACCCTTACCCTAACTTAAACCCTCACAATCGTGAAACCCCCCTCGTTGTAGGCTGTTTCGACCGCATTCCATTCCGCAAGGTGAGACCAGTAGTAATCAAAGGTTGGTGAAGGTTGAAGTTGACTCTGCGAATTAGCCCAGGAGCAAAGTCGAGTGGTTGGCGCAGAAGTGATGACTTTCCACTGAGTGTGGGTATCCGATCGCATGATCCGCAGACACTCCAACCATTGCTCCAAGACGTCCTTCCGCCGCTCCAATTCGGCGCTATCGCTCACCCAGAAGAGGTCCGAGACGTCGACTATAGCATATCGCTTGCAGTGCGGTTCCATGACAGTAGATCCGTCTACGAAAACCGTGAGTCGTTCCTTGAGGCCCGCAAGCATGCCCATTCGCAAGACAACATGGTCTTTGGAGCAGTAGTACCCGTAATCCCCGTGATACCCGTAACGTCCATATGTTCCAAAGTCCAATTGCTTGAACTCTACTTTCAAGAAGGTTCGAAGTGCATTCTCTTCAGTTTTTGAGACTGGCGTCACACCTTCTGGGCGGTTGAAGGGCCGGATAGTAACAACGGAACCTTTAGCGAACACATCTGCAGCCTCATGATGGAGTTGCTTGTTCACCATCAGGATGTTGGTGTTTGTGATCCTCCTGATTTGTTTCTTGCTCGTTGTCATGTGGTCGCATTCTTCAAGGACATGGCCGTACACCATATTGCGGATCTCCGCAGGCAGGCCTTTGAAGTTGAAGGGGGTGTTCATAATGCGACACCGGCGGATATCATTGCGGCGAGTGGGTTCTCTTGATGGTAGGCTGGACACTCTGCCCGTGGCAGCCTTCCTCGCGGGGGACTTCGCAGCCTTGTACTGGGAAGTCTTCTTCGCAACCTTGGACTTGGTAACCTTATTCGCTGCCATTGTTACAATACGATCCACTTAGTGTAGGTGGTAGTGAGAGAAGTTGAGGCACTTTTGGTAGACCCGGTAAAGTATGGTGCACCAGCGTTCCGAGTGTCGATTAGTGGTGGTGTGGTTGGTTGAAAGAAGAAGTGCTGGAGTTAGTTTCTGCAAGAATGAGAGTCGAGGCTTTATACCTGTTCTTTGGCACCCCTAAAGGCGAGCTCTGCTGTGAATGAAATTCCCCAGACTGTAGAATGCACCCCGGTGTGAGAAATTGATGTGCTGTTGTTCAGCGTCGTGCTTTCTAGTGATCAATTGTGAATGCTAGAGGCGTGAATTTCCTCGTAAACTGTCGCGATACTTACATGAACCGGTACCATACTAAAGGGGCGAGGTGTGATCTCCTAAGGTACAGTGAAGGTTATAGACCTCGAGACTTCGAAACTTCAACAACGATACAAACACTGATTGCAGTTTGTTCGACGAGCAAAATTACGCGTGGGCAATCGAAGCATTTGTCCATTGACTACAGGCATTGCTAATAAAGATAGCTTCTCGTGCGCGCTCTTACAAGGCTTTTGCTGGGAGTAGAGCTCCGGCACTCCTACACCTCGATTAGCCATATATAGCACAGTTCAAGGTACGGGACCGAAGAGCTTATCAGTTGGAGTTTTATATCGAATTCAAGAGGTATTGAAAGTAAGCTTAGAGTTTCTTCAATTTGGCGGAGCCCCTACATTATGTCGACCACTTCTGGAACCCCTAGGTGTTCCCTCTACGTCCTCTACCCACGTAGCCCCTTCCCCTACCCCTCCCTCTATCTCTTCCACCATGACCGCCTCCTCTTCCACCACCACTGTCTCCTCTTCCCCCATGGCCGCCTCCTCTTCCACTATTACTGTCTCCTCTTCCCCCATGGCCGCCTCCTCTTCCACCATTAGCATCTCCTCTTCCCCCATAACCGCCTCCTCCTCTACTATCACCGCCTCCCCTAGGCCCTCTCGAGCTGGGTTGGCCTCGCCCTCGGCCTGCTCCTTCACTGCTTCCTGATCTGGCGCCCCTGCCACTGGGTTGGGTCGTACTGTGCGGGGTAGCACCACCTGGGGCAGCTGGTGCGGCGCTCGGTCGCGCTTCGCCGCCCTCTCGGTGGTTTTGCCGGGGGTTTTGTCTGGATGGGTTTCCTTGGGCACCCTGTGCTGGAGGTGGGTTTCCGCCTTCATGAGTTTTCGGCTTCTTTTCGTCAGGATCATCTTTAGGGAAGTCTCGGTCATTATCGTCAATTGGTTCGGGCCTGCTTTTATGCTCGTTGACCTCATCAAGATAGTCGCGTCTCTGGATTTGGAAGGTACTGCCCCGATTCTTAGCCCTTTCTCGGATGGCTTTCACGAATCTGTTTCTGAGGTCACCTAGCCCCCTTTCCATCCCGCCATGTCTATCTCCGCCCCATCTCTGGAAGATATGGGCCGGTACAAAGTTTTCTCTAATGATCTGCTGATTAGTATGAGTGAGGAGGACCCACAGGTAGGCTTCCCCTTCAATATCGAGTGGATAATTACGCTTTAATGTGTCCAATGTCATAGTTGGATCGTCTTGAGGAGGGTAACTGGGCCTCCATTTGCTCTTCAATGAATTTTTGGGCCGAATTTGCTTGTGCTCCTCTATCATAGTAGCGACCAAAGCAGGAGGTGGATTGTCGTCTGGAGGCGCAAACGGAGCCTTGGGATGTAACTGCGGGTTCATCGCATGAAGTACCCGCTGTGTGAAAACGCGGCCAGGGAAGGGATGGTATTCGACCCAATTGCCAGCTTCACTAAGAGGAATGGTGGCTAGACCCTCCACAAAACGTGGTTCGTGGTGCCAGGCTTGAGGAATATACTTCAGTTCGTTAAACTCGGAGAAATCGCCGTCCTCCAAGATATAGGTATGTCCCACAGAGTTATGGCGCTGAACAATGGAGTACCTTGGATCGTTCTTGTGCTGCTTGATCGCTACTTCCATAAGCTCCTCACAGGTAGTCTGGTATATGAACCTTGTAGCAAGGGTTGGGTTTCTAAATCTAGAGGGACCGAGTCGCGATACGTTAATGAGTGTTGTAATCCTACTGAACATATGCTGCCAACCGGTTTCGCGGATGAGGGCCGCGAATCGGGGCCAGCAAAGCGCGTGATTAGGGAAGTAAACCAAGAACTCTGCTAGCGTGATATCACCCATTTCGTTCCAAGGTAGAAGTACATCTGCCTTTGGTGCACATTCCACAGGACCCATAGTGGATCGTGACAACCTTGCCCGTTTGAACTCCACAGGTTCTTCGTAGTCCTCATCATCAATTAGCGGGACTTGTAAGTCTTCGAAACTTTCGTGGTGGACTGTTGGGAAAGGCTGATAGCCAGGCCATGTTTCGCACAAATCCATAGGATCGCCCAAATCGTCATCTGCAGCGCGACTGTGAAAGTCATTGAGGTTTTCGAAAGAAGTCGTGCTTGCAGACTGCTCGTCGCTGTCGGTCATCGGGGAATCTATGATACTCGCCCGCTGGGTGGTGAGTTGGGCGTGTTGGGGACCGGCGTCAGCTGCTACTTGGTTGGAACTTGCTGTTCCAAAAGGTGCGGCTGTTGTGTTCATCGGCGCGTTTGTATTGCTAGCCTGGCGATTAGTGGAATGTCCGTTTTGCGGACTGGGAGTACCTGCTGATTGTGCTGGATCGATCGACCTAACAGGCCGAGATGTTGGATACTGGGATGAAGGGTTGGTTCGTGGAGGGCCAGGATTCTGGGGCGCAGGCGTACTGTTCGCAGTATACGGCGATGCTGAGGGGCGTCTAGTAGGAAAAGCTGTTTTCTCGGGTCCAAAGCCTGAGACTTCATAAAAGTCTTCGAATTTATCGCCGATAAGCCAGACGTAATCGTGAGGATCAGCGAGGGTATCTCCGATGCTTTCATAGCACCAATCAAGAGAATATGCGATTGGTTTGCTGTCAATTGATGCTGTAGATACGAACTGACCTCTGATGCAGTAAGCAAGGCCAATTCGCATCGAGTCCTCTTTGTTAAGTACCGCTAATGTGTTCATTAGCTGTGATGGAGTCAGCTTTTCTTTCAGAGGTGAAGAGTCCTGTGTGATCATTGCGTGAAGATTGACTAGGCGATTGAAGTCTGGAGGAGACTTCCTGAATTTCTGATAGATGGGCCACAGACCCCATACAAGAGAGTGCAAGCCACAATACGGCCCTCCATCATTGTGCCTACGCTTGAAACCAGCCTCTACCTGGAGCTGTAAAAGCCTTCTAATCGGTTTCGGACCGATTATAGCCACGTATGGCTCTTGATGGTTGACAAAATCAGTAGCTAGGTCGTAGCCAGTATCAATTGGATTGTCGAACTTCGTCGAATATCGGATGCCCTGCCAGGCTGCGCTTCCTTCAGGTGCCCAAAAGGGCTTATCTTGCGCCATTATTGTTTGCTTGATTATGTGGTGGGGTTGAGGGGCATCTAAAGCTTGTGAACGTCAGGAACGCTGTCGTCAAGACAGGATGCGTCGTGCCGTGTATCTGCTCAATCTTGGTGAAGGTTGCAGTTTCGTCTGAATACTGACGCGTGCGATGGACAAGAGGCATCAAGTACCGAACGTAGACAAGTCGTGAATATGTTAAAGGGGGTCTGAGGTCTTTTGGATTTTGATTTGTATATGTCAAAGAAAATAGGGATATAAAAAGCCATAAGGTCTCAAAGACAAGGCCTTTGTTCTCAATCAAGACGACAAAGGGCAGCTGTCGACCACATCCTCATGCTGCCCGGGGCGTGGCCAGACATGACTGAGCATCGTCAAGCACAGACAAGGAGATTTCGCGTAAGCTGGGGCGAGGAGAGGAAGCAGACGTGTTGCATGACGTTGAGGAGGGCGGTGATGTTGATCTCGCGACGCGATGTTGTTGAGGTCGGAGGCGCCGACTGAGGCGGTGCCTTAGTGGCGCAGGTGTCCACCTTGCCCGATTCGGAATGGACGTCGTCCCCGAGGCCAAGATTCGTGGCGTTGCCCCTCGCGGACTGTGCAATCTGGCGGGGAGCTCAGGGCTGAGCTGCTGGTCAGCTTCAGCTGTTGCGTGCTGCCGCTCTTTCCCGGCCAGCCGCCCGTCCATGCGCGCTGTTTCGTATAAGAGGCCCTGTGTTGCCTTTCTCCAACCAACACGCCTCCCCCGCCTAATCATACCTCTACAGTAAGCCGACTCACCCTCAACCTCAACCTCACGCAACCGACCGCCTTCTTTCGATATCGACCCTGAACCCCTACAATGTCCGGACAAGACTGTAAGTCTATCACTAGACAATCATCAACGGACTGCAACTAACCGTCCGCAGACTACGGCCAAGGTGGCTACAACCAGCCCCCACAGCAGGGCTACGGAGCTCCACCGCAAGGACAGTATGGCCAGCCCTCTCCAGGCTATGGCGGCCATGACCCGTACGCCCAAGGAGGCAGTCCTTACCCCCCGCAACAGGTGCGCGCGAATACACATGCTTTCTCGCGCTTCTTCTAACCAAGATAAAGGGCCAATACCCTCCTCCAGCCCATTCTCCCTACCAATCCCCGCCGCCTGGCCAGCAGGGCGCCTACGCTCCACCCTATGACCAACATCAAGCCGCTCCATATGGGCAGCAAGGCTACGAGCAGCACGGTGATCCGAGTCGTGGCCAGTCTCCATATCCTCCTCAGCAGCAAGGATACGGCGCTCCCGCTGCCCCCGGTGGCTACGACCCAGCACACCAGCAACAGGGTCAGTATGGAGCCCCTGGCGCCCCTGGTGCCGAAGGCGATCGTGGTCTAGGCTCCACTCTCATTGGCAGCGCCGGCGGAGCCTTCGTTGGCCACAAGCTAGGAGGTGGCCCTCTCGGGACGATTGGAGGTCTTGTAGCGGGCGCCATTGGTGCCAATGTGTTGAGCAGCAAGAGTGATAAGTAAGTGGAACTAAATCGAATTGCTTGAAACGTCAGTGACTGACTTCTCCGCAGGAAGAAGAAGGAAAAGAAGTCCAAGAAACAAGGCAGCGGCGGATATGCTGCTTCTGCTGGTATGGGCGGCTTGTATGCTGGCAGCCACGGCGGGAAGAAGCAAAAGAAGAGGTCGCGCAGCCGAGGCGGCAGCTCTTCGTCTTCTAGTAGCAGTGACTCTGACTAGTCTGAGAGTCGTTTAAGAGTGTTATTAGTTCTTGTTTTATTACCGGTGTTTTGTTGTCCTGACAAGGCGGCTACGGCTGGATGCTACCTAGGGTTGGATCGAGCAGATGACCTGCTCAATGGGAGATTCCTTCGAGCTTTCTATTGTGTGTCCATTTTTATGATGATGAACTAGTCAACTATCCTTGTATTACTTTACGAATCGCTATGATGAAGAACTATGTCTGACCGTAATTTAAAAGTTAGGGTCTCCCCGCATTTGACACATGTAAAGCAATGCATCATTTTAGGGAAGATGATATTAAAGCCTTGAGATCGAATTTGATAAAGTGATGTTACAAAATCAGACCCCCTTATATGTGCAACAGCAGTCTTACATAGAGCAGTGCTATTCCTAAGACTGAATATTCTGGTTCGTAGGCGGTTTTTGGCCGAAGATGGCAAGCGAGAATTTGATTTTGCCTCCACCACCCTGACCACCACCTAATCCATGGCATTCTATCGACTCATACTTTGAGATCCTTCTCTTCTCCTCAAAGACACCCAAAGAGCTACAAAAGATGGCGGATGCTTACTTGGGCTTTCTGAGAACCACTCTTCCGGACGATCTCTTGTCTGTTCTTGGTGATCTTCTGAATCACTTGGAGAAGGGCGAATACGATGCAATTCTCCAATCACCTCAAGTTGCGATACTCTTAGGCCTCCGAGATAACGAGAAGATTAAAGATATAGCTACGAGCGACTTCCCCTTATGGAGCGACTACATTTTCCGCCGTCTAGGACTGCTTCTTGCGAACCGCGAGGAAGAATCACAAGACTCCGCAGCGTATCTGCAGCACCTTTTTCTTGTCGTAGCTGTCGCGTGCTTATACGCCTTCCTACAGTCTAATGTCACTGGACCTCCTCTGGCGTTCTCCTCTTCAAAGCTTCTCTTCCCTCAAGAGATCTCTTCGAATCCGTCTGCAGTGTTCAAACTGAGGCAGGATCTAATTCATTCACTCGGCGCTGATGGAGAAGCTGCATACAAACTGACCCCAAATATTGAGCTCCTCTGTCTCGCGGACACAATTCTATCAAGCCCACCAATTCAGAAGAACGTTAAGGCAGCTGCCTGGGTAAAGCTTCGAACCACTTTCTTACACCAGCGATTGCTGTCCGAGATCGCACCCTCATTACAATCTTCTATCTATGAAACCCTAGAGGTTTTGGAAGCTGATTTGCTCTCTTCTGAGTCACAATATTCCACTCCTGAACTTAGAGTACTGTTTCTTCTCGAACGTGCATCGATCCATACACATCATGGGCTAGATAAGAAAGCTCGTTCTGATCTCGACGAGGCAGCTTCACAGCGGCACTTTGAGTTTGCTCTCACCGGATTACTTGGAAAGAGGACCAAATTCCAGCAGTTTGACACAAGTCAGCTTTTGGTATTAGCTCGAAGCGCTGTAAATACGAACGAGGCGCCCAGTGAAGAAGTGAAGGTCGATTCTTCAAGACCTAAAAACCTTGATCTTAATGACGATACGCTTCTTGAATCTATCTCGTTTGTCGACACATCAATTTCGTCAACAGATATCAAGGACGAATCGAAACTCCCTGCTTCCTTGACCGCTTTGGATCCTGCGAATCAACCACTCTTGGAGCCTCTGGACTCTATAATCCTCCTGTCTCTCGCTTCTTCTATCACAAACACTTCTCCATCAGACGGCCTAACGAGAGAAGAGACTATACCCTATGCCACCCGCGTGCTAGATGGTGGAAGCTCAAACTGGCAGGTATATACCCAGGCGCTCCTTGTGCGAAGTAGGATTGAAGGGTACAAATCGCGAACAATAGAGCGTGGCCTGCTACAGCTTCAGGCTCTCGTCGATCAAGTCATTGCAGACACCACTTCTGACAGCCCAGCTCCAACTGGTACGACTACATTCCTCCCAAAGGCCAACGAAACCGATTCAGCACCAGTGAGCGAGCGGATGAAGTATATTTTCCAACTCTGCTCACCCTCACGCTGGGAGCTCGAGGCAGAGTTGGCCTCGAGATGGGTCAGCATGGGAGGTCTCCGGTCCGCGCTGGAAATCTACGAGAGACTCGAGATGTGGGCTGAAGCTGCGCTATGCTGGGCCGCTACGGAGAGGGAAGACAAAGCCAAGAAGATCATCCGTCGTCAACTCTTCCACGCCACTACTGGGCCTGACGAGACAGCGGATCTAGACGAGGAGAAATGGGAAGGACGCCTAAGAGAACCCGCTCCCGCGGACGCGCCTCGACTGTACTGTCTCCTGGGCGACATCGACCACGACACAGCCATGTACGAGACCGCATGGATAGTGTCTAACAACCGCTACGCCCGCGCCCAGCGCTCCTTGGGCCGCCACTACTTTACCCTCAAAGACTACGATCGCGCCATAACAGCCTACTCCGCCTCCCTGAAAATGAACGCCCTAAACCAATCTAGCTGGTTCGCCCTCGGGTGCGCACATCTCGAGCTCTCGCAATTCAAAAACGCCGTCGAGTCCTTCTCCCGCTGCGTCCAACTCGACGACACAGACGCCGAAGCCTGGAGCAACCTCGCCGCCGCTCTGCTGCATCTCCGCCCCGCCGAACCCTCCTCTCCAAAAGAAGAAAAGGAGGAGGAAGAAGACGGCCCCGCTTCCCACCCGCTCGCAGCTCACCACACAACCCCCCAACAACCTCGCCTCGACGCCCTCAAAGCCTTTCGCCGCGCCGCCGCCCTCAAGCACGACAGCTACCGCATCTGGTCCAACCTCCTCACCGTCGCCGCCTCGACCATCCCGCCCGCCTACAACGACATCATCCGCGCGCAGACCCGCATCTGCGAGCTACGCGGGGCGACGGACGGCGAGACGTGCGTGGACGAGTCGATCCTCGCGGCGCTGGTGCGGCACATCGCCATCGTCGCGACTGAGCCGTACGACCCCGCAAAGCCGGGCCTCGCACGCATGGTGGTCGAGTTGGTCGACAAGCACGTCGTGCCTCTGATCACGGCGTCGGCCAAGTTGTGGCAGGTGGTGGCACGGCTGGCGTTGTTTCGGCGGCAGCCGTCGTCGGCGCTGGCGGCGCATGAGAAGGCGTGGCGTGCTGTCACGGGGCAACCAGGATGGGAGACGGGGAGTAAGGAGCAGTGGCAAGGGGTGGTGGATGCGACGGTGGAGCTGGCGGATGCATATGAGAGTCTTGGTGAGATGGAGCGGACGGAGGGGTTGGCGGCAGGGAGCGGCGAACTAGTGGCGAAGGATTGGAGGTTCAAGGCTAGGAGTGCGGTAAGAGGGATTATGGGCAGGGGGAAGGAGAGTTGGGAGGGGACGGAGGGGTGGGAAAGACTGGTATTGGCATTGGAAGGCTTGAAGGGCGGTCGGTGAGGATGGTTGAACATAGAATATTGGGGTTCGGAATGATCGTGTACCGCGCAGGCGTACTGTGACATTGCGGAACACCTCCCCACAAGGAGAATACTCATTGACGCTTTGTAAACTTTTTCTTAGTTCCAAGTTGTCACTTGACGCCTGAGACGTCTTAGACGACTTGTGGACAGGTCATCTCCTCCTGATTACATCCGAGCCACTACCTAATGAGCCACACCCGTGGGCAAATTACAAAGGGGACACCTATACGACCCAAGAAGAGAAGCGAAGGGGTATATACAAAGAAACTCGCGAAGTGCGTGCAGGCTCTGTCAAGTGCAGGTCGATCAAAAAGTCGATCCGCTCACCTACAGGTCATATGATTCTCCTTATCAAAAACTAGCAGGTCGCCCCGCCTCTTCTCTCCAAGAGCAACACTACTTGGGAAGATATGCGGTAGATCACCTTCGGTGAAGCTGAGTGCCAAGGTACTCAAGAACCTGCAGCATATATTAGTAGATGTTTTTGAAGGTGCGCATTATGTTATACCTTGGGTGAAATAATGTCCTGGTTGACGAGATGTTTGCTCAAGCCTTTCACAACCTCCATCTGCTCCTCCGGTGTGAGGCCCGTAATAGCAGCTTCGATAATCCCGCCAACGCTAGCCTGATGTGTGGCGATGAAACTCGAGTAGTACATGAAGGCGAAGAAACCCATGATGAATTGGCAGTCCATACGGTCGGTCATACCTCCATGGCCCGGAATTGAATCGCCAAAGTCCTTGATCTTGAAGGACCTCTTGAGTCCGGAGGCAAAGAAACCGCCGAAAGGTGCAATTAGAGATGCGAAAGTCGCAAAAACGAGAACGTGGAACTGGATGGGGGCGATGGAGACTTGACTTGGCAGATGGGTCCACGAGGGTGGTGGCGCAGGAAATGTGTATGTGTGGGGGATGAAAACCGGATTCGGGGTACAGTTTAAACCCGTCATGAAGTTCGCCCCAAGATCCTGCAACATGGTGATTGGCAAAGGCCATAGCGCAGGTACAGGTGGAACACTCACGTTGACAGGACATATGAAGTACTTGTCCTTCGCCATATAATGCGTGAACCCGATGCCGAAGAGGATAGTGAAGAACCAAGCGCCAAGGAAGCCTTCCCAGGTCTTCTTGGGCGAGATTTTAATCAGGGGTGTCCTCCCGAAGGTGATGCCGCAAAGATAGGCAAATATGTCGTTGGTAATCACGAGAGACACTGGCAAGAAGAACCAGATCATGCCCTCGAAAATGTTGTTAATTATAAAGTGAGCTTGGCCAACGATGAGGAATAGCGCCATGTGTGTCCACGCAAATTGGGTAAACTGGAATTTGTAGTGGCCTTTCTGTAACGAACCCACGAAGAAGACGAAGCCTAAAAGAGTTAGTTTTGCTGCAGACGCCTGTGGCACTGGAGTGGGTACGAAGCCTACCGATGAGATACAGCATGAAGCTTATAAAGCGGTGATGGGTAGCCAAGGGGAGGAGGATTTTGTCGACGAGGAGAACATGCTTGAAGTAGTAGACGACGCTCTCCCCGTAAAGAAAGTACATGAAGGTACCAAGAAAGTACCAGTTCAGGGTTTTTGTAAAGCGCAAGCTTCGCGCCCGGCTGGGTACGTTGGCTATGGCGATAACCTCCTTGAAGGATATTATCTGCACAGCAGTGACGATTATGATAATGTAGATATGGCCTGCGAGGAGTGCCCAGAAGAATCCGCCAATCATAACAAGCGTCCAGATCGTACGGGTGACAAAAGTCTGCTTCTTCTTCTCATAGTCAGACTGAGGAGGAGGTTCCGGCACCTATTACAAAGGTCAGAAGCGCAGAAGGAATATCAAGCGGGCTTTGAGTACATCTGATTTCGAGATAGCTCCATTCCTCGTCGGGCTGCTTGGCTCGGAGCCGTTCTCACTGATTTCAGACATGCTGTTGCTGGGTCTACGCGCCTTGCCATTGCTACCACTCCGGTGCTGGAACTTGACGTCTTTGCGCGGTCGTGCCATGGTCGGGCGCAGGTCCCTTTGGACTGTCGCGAGAAATGCTGGATATGCGTGAATCCTAACTGGATAGTACAACGGGAGAACCGGGACCGCAGAGGGGCTGCTTGTGAGGACGACCCGTGGTTGCTCCGGGCGAGCACTGAGGAGGAGACGAGAGGGTAAGCAGCAGAAGGACGGAAAATCAGAGGGGGCAGCGCAGACCGGATTTGAGGTTGGAGTGGGCTGGTGAAAGACGGAGGCTCGCTGGACGTCATCTTGTCCCAGCGAGTCGGCGCGACGCGGACGAATTTGAGCGCCTCAGGGTTCCAGTGTTGGCACCTCAGGCACCCAGCATCTAGGTGAAAGCAACGAAGCTAGATACAACACAACACAGCAAATACACACTGCTTGCACACGCGCCGAACGCGTTTCTCCTCCTGCAAGCCATGCTGAGGGGCTCCGACGTCCAAGCTGCCGGGCATGGCTGACGACGACGACGAATTCGGCTTCGACGATGCCCTGGACGACCTCCCCGACAACGATCTCTATGCCCTGGAATCGGCAGCGATCCTCTCCACCCAGCAACAGAAGGCTGTCAAGTCGAAGGTGGTACAGTCTCTTCAACACCAACGCGCTCCTCTCCAGTCGGATCGTGCCCCGCTCAATAAGACAATCCCCCACAATCGCGCTTCGAAGACGAATCCTGAGCCGCCCTCTTCGGACTACGGCTATGACGACGAGATAGTCGTCGACCTCGACGAGGAGCCCGTGCCAGACAAACCCAGTCACCGAGCGGCAGTCCCCAAGGCCCCAGCACAATGGACTCACAGGGCCGCAGTCCCCCTCCAAGGTGGCTACCCGAGTCGACTTCACACTTTCAAGAACAGCTTTGGGGGCTCTGAACAGGCACCGAAGAGTCATGAGGTACAACAAGTAGCAGAAAGGGGGCGCGGATACGTTGGAGAGTCTTATGGTGACGACATGGACGTGGATGTAGAGGCACATGAGGCTGCTCCAGCCGCCAATGAGCTTCAGGAACGGATACAGGAGCTTGAACGCGAAAAAGAGAGACTTCTCAAGTCTGTCGAGGACGCCAAGTCTGCTGCAATGTCGAAGGCTGGAGAAATAGCCATAGTCCGGAGCAAGCACGACAAGGTTACAAAAGAGTACGAGCGAAGGATTTCTGTCATGCAGCAGGCTCACGCGGACGTTGTAGCGAGACAAAAGGCCGAATTGGACAAAACCAAAAAAGATAGGGAAGTGATCGAGACCAACAATCTGTTTCTAGAACACGACTTGGCGAGAGAGGCCGCGAAGGCGAAACAGTCCAAGAAGAACCTGAAAGATGGAGCTGCAAATAAAGCGAAGGCTGGTCCTGTGAGCCAGGCAGTCACTCCCAAGCGACAACACAAGATTTTGCCTTTCAGAGACGGTTTCGACGACGAAGACATTGTCATGGTCTCCCCCTCGAAGGCTCGCGATCGCCCTAAAGCTGTCACGCCAAAACAAGGAGGGAAAAGGAAACGCCCCGCAATGGACCAGAGCCCTATACAGCCATTGCAACTCAGCGAGCCCCGCGAAAAGTCAAAGCCGCCAGTGGTCCACGGATTGCCATATCAAGAGCTTGATCTCGCTCTGCTAGCGAAGCTTGAGAAAGACGAGCATCGTTTTGAGTTCATGCGGCGGCTTCTTAATCATCGACCGAGCAGTGGACACGACCGGACCTTCGAAAGCCTCACCCATTACGCATTTCCTTCCAACCCAAGCAAGATGCTATCCTCCTTGGTATACGACGATTTAGCCACATGGAATCCTGAATCGCAAGTGGATCATTTTCCGCAGCAGTTTTGTCACATTTTCATGAATTTGTGGGATCAATGCTTGAAGGAAGCTTTCTACACGCCTATCTACCTTCTCGTAGACGCAATGAGATTCATACTGGCTACGGAAAAGATGCAAACTGCAATTGCGATTACTGAGAAGGCACTACCTCTGATTCTAGCTTCGGTAGATCTCGTCGCTATTCCAATTGCTCGAGCTTCAACCAATCCAACTTTCATTCCCGACCGGGATGCGCCTCTACAAAGGAAGCTTCGCAGTGAGATTCAGGTCTTGGATTGCTTGTCTCTTCTACATACCATTGCCACAAGCTGCGTCACCTCTTCGGAAGCTACCTCCAAGTTTTGGCAATGCATGCCGAACGATTTTGTGTTGCTCATGCTCATGAAGGCGCAGCCATTGGACCAAATTATGCTGATGCTCCGAATTCTGAGCACTAGCTCACTTCCGGGCACTATTGGTGCAATCGTTCCAGCCGACTCTGGGCCAGATCAACAAGCCAAGCGAGAGACCGACACAATAGATCGTCTAACTCTTTTGCTCTTCGAGACTCCTGAATCCTTACAAGATCCACGTACTCCAATTACCAAAAGCAATGCGTACCACCCCCTTTCTATTTGCGAGCTACGCATTCAAGTGCTCCGCGTATTAGGCGGTCTGTGCGTTCATCAATATGGTGGGCGAGTCCTTGCGAAGCATCGTCATTGCATTGGCCGTCTCGTTCGCTTCATGCATGATCAAATCGATGCTCTTTACAACTACAGGACACTCATGCACTCTGTTATTGTCTCTTCGATCAATCTTTCTATGCGCATCCTATACCACCTGGTGACTTCCTTTTCGGACGAGGTTGACATGAGGGCGAGGCTGAGTGTGATCCAAGGCGGAAGTCACAAACACCTTGTCGCCTTGACACGTCTCGCATTCAGCGATGCTTTAGTCTTGGAGGCGGGCATTGAGGATGAGGTGGTAGATGCGGCACACCAGCTACTGGATGAATACCTAAGTCCAGAGGAGGGAGAGGCGCTGCTTCAAGTATTTTCGAGCGGTAGGAGTGTTAGCTGATGCGCCTTCTTGGCAAACTTCCGCGGTGTGTATCAATTGAGCGGTTATCTTGGGAGAGGTCAGGCGTTAGGGTATTACTAAAAGGGCACATCTTTAGGTTCGTTTCACACTTAGGATTTATCGGCATAGCCTGGCGTTAAGGGTGGATATTCAGAGATCTTGCAACATTGGCGTTGGCTTGAATCGGTAGGGTGGGTTGAGGGATACTACGTAGGACAAGCTGTTGCTACAGTGAATAGGATACCTGAACCCTGATACTAAACATTCAATGCCTCGTCGTGTTCTCGTATATTCTTACCCGCCTGGACTCTTAAGGCTGTGACTGTTTTAACTGAGAAGGCGGCTAGACATAGGCATGCAGCGTATAACTCGCGCTGAAGTCGCATTATCCCACTTCAAATCGACGGTTAATGTTGAATATCCTTTGTACTACGATACAGCTTAGTCTCGTCCAATCATATAATTCGAGGTTATTCGATATTTTAGTGGCTGATGATTGGCCACGACAAATACGCCTGAAGACCTCCGACGCCAACTTTATCGCCGCGACTCCGCTCTCATGCCCGCAAAAGCAATCTTTCTACGACCACACCTCAATGCAAAGGCCATTGGTAGTCGATGGCCTATGGCGTTGTCTATGTCCAGCCTTCCGACTAAAAACACCCTCCAAAACTCTCCGAACACCTTTCCAACAATCGGTCAGGGCATATCAGCAACCTCACTCGAAGAGGAAACGCTCTCCATTTACGGACACGGGGCTGTTCCCTGACGGCAAGTCGAGAAAAGCAAGAGCCGGAGAACCTCCATGGCGACCAGAAGGGAGTAGACCTGAAGACTACCACCACGCCAATGAAACAACCGAGCAGTTGTACGGAAGGCTACGTACGTACGCAGCCGCTGGAAACTATAATGAAGTCAAGGATGCTGTTCAGTATCTTATTCAAGGTCGCGGAGAGAAGCTTAATGCTAGATTATACTCAGCCATGATCCTTGCCAACGTTCATCCGCTACATGGTCATGCAGGAAGAGTATCGGCACTGTTGTTAGAGATGGAGAATGAAGGGATTGAAGCAGATGCAGGAGTATGCCACGATGTTCTCCAGGTACCATTGTTCCCTCCGAGAAACGCTTGTTCCGTATATTCTAACCTCTCTCCTCAGGCGCTTGCAGTCCATCCCAATGCTATCTTACGTAGCGAAGTCCTCGAATATATGCAGGAGAGGTGGTTACAATTGTCCGAAAACGGACAGGCTGCTGTTGCTGCAGGGTTGCTTCGAGAACGCTCTTTTGAGATGGCTCTAGATAAAATCGAGGAAATGGAGAAACAGGGCCAAG
The DNA here is from genome assembly GCA_010093605.1 of Lophium mytilinum. Lineage (NCBI taxonomy): Eukaryota > Fungi > Ascomycota > Dothideomycetes > Mytilinidiales > Mytilinidiaceae > Lophium > Lophium mytilinum. The sequence continues at coordinate 2,368,214 of MU004181.1, read as the reverse complement.
GGCGAGTACCTACGTGGCTTTACGACAAAGCTACGTTCATGCTTCTTGATGTTAAGGAGGTTGAAGAGGCTTATCAGTTGACGGTGAGGCGGCGAAATCTTGGCAATGAGGATATATCTCCCGCGCTGTGGCATATGCTGCTGGATGTGGGGAGTGAAACATTTCACGTAAGCCCCTTTCTAATAAGCACTATGAGCGTAGCTAACGATGTATCTAGCATGAGCTCGTAAAGCTCGTTTGGACTGAGCGCGTCGAGCCAAACTACTTCATTCCGTCCTCCGGAATCTGTTCGAACGTATTAAATACTGCAGCTCGGAACGGCGATGCCCATCTAGCTACTGACGTCTTTCGAGTCATGTCTAATCGCAAAACCATTTTCAGCCAATTGGATTACGAAATGCTCCTGGAAGCTTATATTACGGCCGGAGATCTCAAAACTGCTCTTACGGTCCTAGTGGTCATGGAAGAGGCAGGTGTGAAAGCTGATCTGAATACCGCAAACCCCTTAGTTGCGTATCTCCGGCAGGATTCAACTAGGCCCATGGAAGCTTTCAATCTACTAGAAGAGTTTGCCCAAAGCCAGCGGAAAGTTCCAACGGCAGCAGTAAACGCCATAATTCAGACATGCGTCGCGATACCAGATCTCGAGCAAGCGATTGAAGTGTACAAAGCACTTCACACAATCAGTTCGAAAGGCCCAGATGCCGAGACCTTCAATACATTGTTTCAAGGATGCCGTACCGCAAAACGCAAGGAATTAGCTATGTTTTTAGCGGCTGAGATGCTTCAGCTGAACATCAGACCCAACCTCCTGACTTACGACCGGCTTATCCTAGTCTGTACCGAGTGTGGCGACTTGGACGATGCCTTCCGCTATTACTATGAAATGAGAGACCAGGGTTGGCATCCTCGGGACGGCTCTTTTTCGTTACTGATTCAAAGTTGCGCTCGCAGCAAGGATGAGCGGGCGTACGAAGTTCTCGCGGATATGAACAGGCTGGATGTACAATTATGGAAGCCGTTGGCCATTTTGGAAAAGGCGGGAATGCGACCGGAAGGCTTCTCGGAAGTGGGAGGGACTTCCAAGACAGTGGACTATGAGCCTCTTCTTGAGGGGCCTCAAGACTCTGCCACTGTCTCTAGCTACGGACAATGATACTGGGTGCTTACGCAGTTTGAATCTAATGTTATGTATGATCATGTATATGAGAATAATTCGTTGGTTTGTTTACTATCGTTCGCTGGTAATTCCTTCTAGTTCTCTAAACAACACCTGCAAATACAATCTCCATTCTCTCTGATGAAGATTTTCACATAGCAGACGTCTTTCATTCAGTCTACACTTCCGATAATGGTATCAGGGGCCCTCCCATAGTAGACTAGCTGAAACTGTGCATGCCAAGGAGCCCTTCACGAACTCATGTGTCGATGACGTCTCGCTTGTTTGTTAACCTTGAACATCTCTGATATCCCAACGCTACCTCCTGCAACCTTGCTTCTCGAAAATGTCAGCATACACTCCGCACCGCACATAACACGAAAGCAATTACACCATGGCTTCACTACTGCGCCAAATCGTCGCAGGCCCTCGGGCCAGACATCCAGAAGCTGGCCTAGACCTCTGCTACGTGACCGACAAAAGTGTGTATACCACAATCCAAGCCACCGAACCTTTCTCGCCTTCCTCGAGGGGCCCCCATACTACAGTTACTGACAACATGGCCTCTCTACAGTCATCGCAACCTCCGGCCCCTCGGGCACCTACCCCCAACGCGCCTACCGCAACCCACTGGACGCGCTCGTCAAGTTCCTCGACTACAAGCACAAGGATAATTGGGCGATATGGGAGTTCCGCGCCGAGGGCACCGGCTACCCGGACTCAGAGGTCTACGGCCGTGTCTACCACTACCCCTTCCCGGACCACCACCCGCCGCCCTTCGCGCTGATCCCGCACATCATGGCTAGCATGCGCAACTGGCTGCACGCGAATGATGATAGGGTTGTTGTGGTGCACTGCAAGGCAGGCAAGGGGCGGAGCGGCACGGCGAGCTGCTCGTACTTAATCAGTGAGGACGGGTGGAAGGTGGAAGATGCGCTGGCGCGGTTCACGGAGAGGAGGATGCGGCCTGGGTTTGGGGCAGGCGTGTCGATACCGAGCCAGCTTCGGTGGATCAGATATGTGGATCGGTGGGCAAAGCATGGGAAGGTGTATGTGGAGAGGCAGGTGGAGGTGCTGGAGGTGCATGTTTGGGGGCTGCGGGATGGGGTCAAGATTTCTGTGGAGGGGTTTGTGGATGAGGGGAAGACAATTAAGAAGTTCCATACGTTCTCGGGTCAAGAGAGGGAGCTAGTTAGGGGGGAGATTGAGCCGAGTGCCGGGCTGGCGAGTGTGGTCGCGGAGGTGATGGGGAAGGGCAATGGGAAGGATAAAAAGGAGAAAGAGAAGAAGTCATCGTCGTCGTCTGCACTGGCGGAGGGAAGCCAGAAGAGCAACGTTCAGGCTTTGAGAGGGGCGCAAACTTTCCCGGCCGGTCTCGATGGGCAGTCCTCGTCGAGCGAAGATGAGAAAGGTGCGCCACAGGAAGAAGATGAGACGACAAATGGCGGAGACGTTATCTTCCGCCCCACGAAACGGGTAGTTCTTCCGACCAACGATATGAACATCGACGTCGAACGGCGGAACAAAGCGGCGTATGGTCTCACAATGGTTACTTCAGTAGCACACGTGTGGTTCAACGCGTTCTTCGAAGGCAATGGCTGTGAGAACGGTGGGAAGCCAGATGACTCTGGTGTTTTCGAAATACATTGGGACAAAATGGACGGGATCAAGGGTAGTAGCAGAAAAGGCACCCGGGCTTTCGACAGGTTTGCGGTAGTGTGGAAGGCATTACCAGAAGAAGAGCAACCACCGGTCGTCATTCACGAGCCCAAAGAAGGAGAAGAAGTCAAGCAGGCCGCGCCTGCAGATTGGCATGGACAGAAGAGCACAGACCCTAGCGAAGGGAGAGATCTTGGACTACGCAAAGAGACTCCAATAGGATCGAGTTCGGACGTCAGCACAACTAGCAACGTCAAGAGCCAAGCTGGCACAATAGGAGCACACGACGGACAGGACGACGTTCACGAGGGTCTCCGCGCCCACGGACCCAATGGCGAGGAGAATATTGAGGAACCATCAAGCGCGGAATCCGCATCGACACCCGGGCCGCTGCCTCTATCGAAAGATCTCCCGCAGCCAGCAGCAACGCCTGCAGGATCCAGCGCACCAGCGTCTGCAGTACCCAGCGTGCAGTCGCCAGAGACGACCGCAGAGCCCTCCATGGGTATAACAGGCGTCTCAACAGGCGACCTCCCGGACGGGAAACCCGAATCTGAGCTCAAGACGCCAAGCGGGCACTCATTGGGCCACCTGGGCCTGAGATCGAAAGACTAGCCCGAGTCCATGGACCGGAACGACGGGAGGGCAGGATGAGTGCATGGCGCAGGAGAAGGTGTTTCTTTTTGGGATCGCGTGTCACGATTTGGGACGGGGACTGCAGGACGCAGCATGCATAGGCGCTTGAGGGACTGTGGTGCGTAACTTTGGTTCACGGCGCGATCGTCGAACTAGATTCTACAAGGCTGCTAGAACTGCACAGTACGACAATATGACATCTTAAATTTAGAATATGCAAAAGTGGGTGCCCATTTTCACGTGCAGATTCCAACCATGCACCAGGCAGCCTCTTTAGCGCAATAGGGCGCCCCTGCTCAACTCCACAATGCACGAATTGCTTGGTGCCTCGATCTAGAAAGCGGTGAGGCCGCCGGGGGTCAGGGCTGGAGGGTTCGGCGTGCAGTATAATCGGGGCGCAACAGGCCTCTACGCATCAATTCTGGACTGTGTCTTTGGCTGCTCTAGCTGTGGTGGATGCTGTCTGAGGGTGTTTGGGACGGCAGCGGACGAGTGCATGGCGCGACACGTTTGCGGGGTCCACATTTATATCCGGGGCGATGGTCGATGCGCGTGGTGGAGTGGACGTTTCTGACGCGAGGCTCGGGCATAGCTAAACCGCCCTCCAGCCCTTTCTGATATTCGCCGCGTGGAGTCATCAGAGCAGGGTGCATGTGTTGGCCGCACCAGCAGGCAGACGCATCCCTTCACCGGCCTCGAGTCCACAGCGAAGCTGCCTCAGCTGCGCAAGGTCTGCCCTCCATAGTACACAGCTGTATAAATATATATATATGTCCGTCGTTACCCGTCTTTGCTCTCTCCGCCTTATTGCCTCCACACGGATAGCTGCCTTTCACTAAAGGTACGTACCCAGTCCTGACGCCGCTGTGCCTCTCAACGGATTCGTTGTTCACTGGCCGTCCTCGTGAAGCTGTGCAACACTGTTCGGAACCAACCCACCACCGCCAGTCCATTCGGCGACGTCCTCCCCATCACACAACTGCTCTCTTGACTTGATTGACTCGGTCCCGATCTGGACGGACAAGCAGACTCTCACTGCCTGATAGACGCGGCTGGCTCTCCGATGAACAAACGGGACCGCCGCACCACCACACTCTCTCCCACAATCAGACCCTCCTCCGTCACGGCCACGTCTTCTGTGCCCACCTCCTCCGAGACCACGAGAACCGCAACGACGAGCGAACCAAAGAGCAACCCCGTCTATACACCCGCTTCGAGCACATCCTCCAGCACCCCGCAACCCACCCCCGCCTCTCCCTCTGGGTCCAGCGGGTCTTTGCACGAGAAACTACACAAAGCGAGCATGGACACTGCTAGGGAAGAGAACGCGGCTGACGAGGTGACGGTGCACCCCACCTCTGAGCCTCCTACAACGAGCCTGGGGGACGTTAATGGGACTGCCGTGGACGGAGCCGCCGCCAGCAGCTCGGCGCTGAAGAAGAAGAAGAAGGCGAAGAAGGGCAAATGCAAGAAGCACTCCAAGAGCAGCAAGAAGGCGGAGCGCAAGGAGAGCATAGACACCAGCAGCTCCTCCGACAGCGACTCGTCAGACGACGATTCGGACAGTGACAGCAGCAGTGAGGACAGCGAGGAGGAGGAGCGGCGGAAAAAGCGCAAGGCCAAGAAGAAGAGGAAGGCAAAGCTTGCGGCGAAGAAGAAGCGGAATAAGGCCAAGCGCTATGCGTCGTCGTCCGACTCGTCTGACTCTGATTCGGATTCTGAGTCGTCGGATTCAGAGTCTGAGGAGGAGCCGCGCCGCCGCCATCGTCGGTCGAAGAAGTCGCGGAGAGTTGTTGAGACGGACTCCGAGACGGAGGATAGTGTTGGTGATGCTGTGGAGGAGGATGAGGCGACTAGGCTACGCAATGAGATTGCGACCTTGCAGATTCAACTCCAGCAGCAGCAGCTGACTGCTGCGATAGGAGGATCAAGGAGGAAGAGGGCTGCGGCTCCCGATGGCCTTGACCCTCCTACCTCTGGAAGGAGAGGCACCAAGTCAAAGAGGAAGGGCAAAAAGAAGGCGAGCAAGAGGGCGTCGACACTAGAGTTCAAGCGTGTTGATCAGCTGTGGGATAGCACCATACACAACTACAAGTTGACGGAGAGTGCCGAGGACCAAGTGGACGAGTTTAATGAATACGTAAGTGGTCATCTTTTCTGCTATCACTCCGTTATCATAATGTGCATATACTACTCAAAGTTTGCGGTCCAAGTTCTCAAACTAACGATTCTCTAGGTCTTCACTGTTCGTAGGAAGTTTGACTGGGAGAACAAGTACCGCAACACCGTTGTTGATATCAAGTCAAAGCCTCTCCGAGATGCTCTCGCTGAAGTGATGAAGGATGTCAAAGGCGTCTCGCTGGTAGAAGAGCAACCTAGCGTAAGTTTCTGATCTTCTGTTTTTTGACATTGATGCTAATAGCACTCAGGTTGATCCCAATATGCTGTTCCTCTACCTCGAAGAAATCAAAGTACACTACAAAAAGACACTCAAGGCTCAGCTAAAGAAAGAGAAGAAGCGGAAAATAAAGAAGCGGCTGTCGTTGCAGATCGCCCACTGCAAGCTCCTGGTCACCTATATCAACGAGGACTACGAGGAGACAAAGAAGACGCTCTACCCGATGCTGAAGGCTGGCAACATTACCTTCGAACTTCTGTGGGCGTTGTTCAAACCCAATTCTCTTGCCTACACCGCCACCTATGGATCCGTAGACGACCCTCGTTGCTTCAAGGTCGACTATGCCAACAAGGAGAGCTCTTTCATCCGTGGAGAATGGTATTGTATTGAAGGGCGCTACTTGGAATATGACGGCAAGCATTTCGGGCTCGGCGACTTCGAGGTTCACGTCGAATCCTTCAAGGGCCCGCGGAAGATCACGAGCTTGGCCACGTATCCCTTAACATACCACAAGGATCCCGAGAGCCTCAAGAAGCAGCTCATCGAGCGAGGGAAACGCTTCGTCGCGATGCAGGGCATGAACTACCGCTTCCACAAAGGACTCGCTTTCCAGAAGAAGAAGAAGGCCGTTGCAAAGGTCAATATCAATGGAAGAGTCATGGTGGATCCAGCGATCTTCCGGCGGATTAATCCCAACTACCCCATCTCGTTGATCAAGCCCAAGGATAGCGAGGACCCGTTCAATGACAGCGACTCTGATGATTGCTCCGACTGCTGTGACTCCTCGGACGAAGAGGGCCCCGCGGAGGGCGGAGAAGGTCCGTTGAACTACAATGAAGCCAAGGAAGACCGGGAGCGTACTAAGACGAAGGTCTTCTTTGACAAGGACGATAAAGTTCATGTCATCACTGTCCCGGTCGATGAGGACGGGAAGGAGATCCAAGTTGAGAAGCTTGACTCGATAGAAACCAAGGAAGGCGTCAAGACCCACCAGTTCAGCGAAGAGGAGCTCCTCATCGCCTCGCCCGTTGTACTTGGCTTTGCTTTCTCTGAGAAGCTGTGGCTCGAGTTCTCGCTCAGCGGTATTCGCGACATCGAGTGGAACGAGGGCGCGTTTTCTTCCCTCGTCCTTCCAGCCGCGCACAAGTCCATCGTCAAGGGCATGGTGTCAAGCCACAAGTTCCACGCTGCGGAAACCATCGACGATGTTGTTCAAGGCAAGGGCCGTGGTCTCGTCTTCGTCCTACACGGCCCTCCCGGTGTCGGCAAGACCCTCACCGCCGAAGGCATCGCAGAGTACCTCAAGTGCCCCCTCTACGCAGTGAGCGCCGGCGAGCTCGGCACCGACAGCCGCGTGCTCGAACACGAGCTCCAAAAGATCATGGACATCGCGCATTCCTGGGGCGCCGTCCTGCTCCTTGACGAAGCCGACGTCTTCCTCGAGAAGCGCGAGGTCCACGACATCCACCGCAACGCCCTCGTCTCCATCTTCCTGCGCCTGCTCGAGTACTTCCAGGGCATTCTCTTCCTAACCACCAACCGCGTTGAGACGTTCGACGACGCGTTCCAGAGCCGGATCCACATGCCGCTGCGCTACGGCGAGCTGACGCCGAAAGCGAAGAAGGAGATCTGGAAGACGTTCGTGGAGAAGGTGAGGGTGGTCGAGGGGCTTGAGGTCACGCCGTTCGGGGAGAAGGACTTTGATGCGCTGGCGAGGAACAACCTGAATGGGCGGCAGGTAAGAACTCCCCTTTTTCTAACTCAGCTATTGAAGAGCATTGCTAACGTGGGGTTTAGATCAAAAACGCAGTCCGCACCGCCCAATCCCTTGCCATCTCCGAACAGGAATCTTTCTCCCTCGAACACATCAAGCGCGTGCTTGAGGTTGCTGAGGACTTTGATCATGATCTGAAGGGCGGCACTGGGTACCTGGACGCTATGAGGAGCTATACTTAGCCCCCCTCTACGGTATTCTTACTCCAGTGCAGTAGCGTATTTTCTTTAGCGTGAAAAGGGCGCTTTGGTGACGACTCGACGACTTCAACGAATCATTCTCGGATCGGGCTTCTTTGTAGACTGTAGTCTCGTTGCGGCATTGCGTTGGATGGGCATGGCGAGCGAAAGGATTACGAGACATGGGTTACGACTAAATTGCGTTATGCTACAAATACCGGGGGGTTTGGATAGGTGGGCCGGGGCGAAGCGGTTTGGGAGGCTTTGGGTGTACTCTCCTCTCTCATCTTTACTCTTCTCTTCTTCGAGGTGGTGTGGCTTCAGATTGTCCATAGAGAGGATTGGTGAGATGGGTTTGGTGGGATTTGAGTGTATCATAACGGCCTGCTTGGTTACGGCAGATATTTGGAGGGCTTTCGGGGATTATAATCGATACTCTTTACATGATTTGGCTTGTCGACGCTGGGGGGTGTGAAGTGTACTTACCATAAGGATGGACAGGCCACAAGTCTGGCAATACAGACTCGGCTCCAATTTGCCCACTCAACACCACTGTCGGGGGTGGCCTGGCTGCTGAGCAGGCAATTACTCAAGAGGCAGTCTAATCTGCACTGCTTGAAGCTTTACATCGCCCTTGAGTCTTCGAAACCCTGCGGGGGACACTCAGGCGTGTTGACATCCATGTGGTTAGACCTATGGCTACTCTAAGTTAATGTCCAGGTTCACGTAGTAGATATCTGACAGCCATCTGGTTGGCCGGCTACCTGCCAGCGGAGCTACTCCTGACAGTAGTAAATAGCTTCCAAAGTAACACTAATGCAGTGGTATATCCAAATGGCTAAACTCAGAGCTACTTCAACGCAATTTCAAGGCCCATGCAGCAATTATTGGACTACTTCTTAACCAACCGCCTACGTGCTAGCGGGGCTACTCCTGACAGTGATATCTAGCTTTCAAAAGAGACACTCAAGAAGCGATATCTCCATGTGTCTAGGTTTGAAACAAGACACTATAAGCAAAATCCGTTCTTTCCAATCTATTTAAATCCATCTACAGTCTCGCTCTCCTGAGTCATTACGTCGTTTAAACCGTACTAGCATAGCGGGCGGTTGCATCCTTCGTGAACCACATTGCTTAGAGGACATACCGGTAAACCTCCTGAGTATCTTCCCAATCTCCAGTCTGCTTCCTTTTCCCATCCAGCTTCTTATTATGATACGCCAAAATTGCGGTGTATATTACCACCGATACGAACCCAAGAACAGTAACAGCCAATCCAGTTCGAAATCCGGTCCTGGCCATATATTATTATGGTCTCTTCCTTTAGGTTTATTAGGTATATAAGAAGTTGACTTACGGGTACAAGGGCCTCTCCTTAGTGATAAATACGTTCGAAGCAACGAAATTGGCGCAATTCCCGAGACCGAGAAGCAACGCGGCGCCAATTGCCGTGCTCGCCCTGCCACGCAAGTTGCAAGTCATCCAGCTAACAATCAGGGTCATTTGAGTGAAGGTCCCAGCACCGAGAAAGAAGAGTGACATATATCGGACGCTGGCGGAGGGAACGTGAACGACTTGGATCACCCACCCGACGATGACGACGCAGATAGCGCCGAGGATGAAGGGGGAGCGGGTCCTTGTGCGGCCAGCGACCCACGCGGTACCGACCTGGACGACGATGCACGTGACCCAGATCGGTATCGTCATGACTTGAGCTCTAGATGTCTTCCAGCCGAGCTCTACGAGGATAGTGGGAATGAACGATGACATAGAGGCGGCGGTCATATCGGAGCAGAAGAAAAAGATGGTGCTAGAGGAATGAGCATGCACCATGGTGCCCAGATAATCGCCACTCGACAGGAGACTTACGGGATCCAGATCTTGTAATCAAAAATGACCTTCAGCCAAGGAATATTCTTCATATCGAGACTCTCCACTCCTTTGTCGGCAACAAGTCTCTGTTGAAGCCGGGCACGTTCGTCAGATGTGAGGAATTTGGCCCTTTCTGGAAAATTGGGGACGATGAGCACAACAAGGAAGCTAATGATAATGGTCATTATGCCTTCCATGATGAAGATCCATCTCCATCCGGCAAGACCATTCACACCGTCCATATGTTCAAGAGCATATGCTAGCAGCTATTCTTTGTCAGTGACCGCTCATGCCTACGACACTGGGAGGCGGGGGGTCTACGTACTCCGCTGAAGCAAGGCCCAAGTTGAGCAAACGCGAAGAATACACCGAATCGGACTGCTGCGTCCCTCTTGGTGTAGTACGACGCTACTAAAAATGCAGTTCCTGAGATGCCGCTCTTAGCCCCACGGTTGATAAGTTGGGTTCACAACGAACATACCTGAAGGAAGGGTGGCTTCGAATATTCCCATGAAGAAGCGTACCGCAAGGAACCCGGAATACGAGTGAGAGAGTCCTTGGCACGTGGATACGATGCCGAGAATGAGGACGTTCATTCCCAGAAACCAATTTGGTTTCACGCGCGGAAGACTCATGATCAAGTTGCTAGGAATTTCGACAAGTACGAAGGGAATATAGAAGATCCACAAGGCGGTGTTAAATCCGACACTAGGGAAATTGAGACCCTTCTCAAGGCCTTCGATACGTGCATTTGCAACTGTGAAGCTGGTCAGTCGGCAGTGATGCGCAGGGATGAGTGACTACGATTTTGACGTACTGTTGGTCCTGTCAAGGAACATGATCGTATAACAGGCGCCTAGTATTGGTACAAGTCTCAGATCGAGCTTGAGCATCATCCTACGATCCACTGGAGGTGCTTCCAGGGACTCGGTTCCAATGCCACGGTCCTCGGATGATGCTGTGGTCATCTTCTCGTCCACTAGGACGCTCTCTTTGGGCGCCATTGTTGCTCGATGTTACTTTGATGATAGAAATAAAATCCAATTGGAAGTGCTGTACCGTTCCTGCGGTTCTCAATGGGACTTGACGAAAGAAATTGGGGAACAGAAGGTAAGCATTGACAGCACAGGATGAGGGGCACCTGGACCCTCGATCTTTGTACAGGAAAGTCTTTCGACCAAGCACTTAGTTATCCCAGGGTGGCACAAAGGTGCTAATAGGAAGTCATGCCGCGGGGCATGTGCAGCAAGAGGCCCATCTGCGTTACTTCGTGCATCCTCGCTGCTGGCACACCAGCTGTGACTGGATCCTGGAACTCACTAAGCTGGGTTCAAGATAGCTAGAGATAATCAACGTGTCCCACAGGCCCGGCAGCAACGGGTTCTAGGCGGGGCGGCCCTCCTAGCCTCACACCGCCCGTCCCGCATCCCATGCATCCTCGGCAACGGGAAACGCCATGCATATTCGGAGGATTCTGGAGGAGACTGCGTGATAATAACATGGTGACAATGAAGCACAGTGAAAGTAGAAGGTCCATAGAAGAGATGAGAAGCAGAGTTCCATCGAAGTGTTTACTGTTAGTAAAATGAGACCGAAGTCTGAGAACGTTTGGCATACTAGAAATAATCGATAAAATATCGGTTGTGTACTCCGTCGCTTATATATTCTGTGGCGCCTCGACATTATTGGCTTGTTTGGGGTAAACTGGATACGCGAAAGAAAAAGATACTTGACCGGATGTCGAAGTGACACTAGCGATGTCGAACAGGAGAAAGAGGTTGTTGGAGGAGGCTTCAGAACCCTTGCCCCAGAAATAATATGAAATATGGAGATTAGCCGTCCCGAAGGTCTAGAACAGGCTAAATCTTGACGTATCGAGGCCATCGGAGGAAGCTTGGACAGTTTGAGACTCCTCCTCAACCTTAGTGGAACGTAGAGGCATCGACGACTGAGTTTCTATCTCTATCGTGCATTATGCTTTATATACATCAAGATATCGAATTAGGCTCCAAAAGACTTCACCGTTGCTCGCTTGATACAACTGTCAGGGTGGCCCAACAAGCAGCTGGCCAATCAGTCAAAATGCAGTCTAATCTCTACAGCATATGTAAGAGTGAGTTTGGAGAATCGGATATGTGATCGCTCGGGCTCTATTCATACTCGTTCGACAGCACTGCAACGAGTGGCTCAGCAGGCTAGTCAAATAGCAGCCCGGCGCCCATTGTGCTTGGAATTTCAGCAACCCTCAGGTCAGGAGTATGGAAAGCCGTGTCAATTGAATTTGCTTAAACATTTGGCATTACATGGTATCATCAAAAGATTCAGTCATCAACTTTGGAAAGGGTGGCAATGGCTAATGATCTTGAATGCTTCAATGAGTTGCCAGAGATGGAAACTATCTCATAGGTATCGTCCCCTAATATGCTAAATTTGCAATACATTCCGGCTCTTGAAGACGTGGGCAGGGCTGGATATGTATACGCAGGTTCATTTGGAACTCTGGCTTATCCGTAATACTGCCACATGAAGGCACCCTTGGAAGCAGAGCTTTAAGGCGCAATCATGCTACGCTGAGGTAGCAGCCCGACAAAGCCAACTCGTGGGAGGTAATCACCTGGTCAGCAATCACGGTGTATAGCTAGCGTGATAACTTGCATGGATAGTGCGCCGAGTATAATGCGGGCACGAATCTTTGACCTGATAGCAGTGGATTGCTCAACGTGGTCTCCGCCTCTCCGGTGATGCCGGAACTTCAACCTCATACTCCTCCTGCTCGACTTTGTAAAAGTTTTCAACTGTTCGTTTCTCTTCTCGCGCACGAGCCGCATCCAGCATAAACCGAACGGTTCCGTTCTGGCCGCGGATGCCAATTGCCGAGGTCGGCCCTTGTCCAGGTGAGGTGGTGCCAGGTGTCATCGGGGTCACAGGGCTTGTAGGAGCGATGCCATTCCTCACTTTGAAGCCGTTCGTCGCTATCGGTGAATGCTTAGGCGTATTTGAGAATTCGGTGAACCGAGGGATATCACTAGCAGTTGACTCTTGATTTAGAGTTATGCGCATGTTGATAAAGGTTTCGATTGGATGCAGTTGACCGATCGTGGTAGAGGCGCGATGGTGAGTATATAGATCAAGAAGGTCCAGAAGAGTTTCTGACGGGCCTGTCAGCAAAATCAACAAGTATCTGTATCTAATGTCCTTACCCATTACTTCAGCTCTTGATGTACCCCACTTCTTGTATTTGATGCCTCGCTCGCCGACCAGAGGGGAAAGATCGGCCTCATGCAAACGGGCTGCAAGCTCGACGCAGGCAATAGCCATAGTCGATGTTCCCTGCTTGAGCGGCGCAAAGGTTCTGTATAGATCGAGGCAGACATTGTATGCTGTCTTCGCGATCGTCTCTCTTGGAAATCCGCAGCTTCTAGCGAGCTTAACGACGAGTTTCTGGGGATGTCGATTGCGGAAGTCAAAGCCGGCGCCCTCGAGCATCAGACGTTCCAACCCGATTATGCTCTTTGAGTGGGTCTCGAAGATCTTTGAACTCATTAGAAAGGAAGGGACATGTGCTGGGATATTGACGTACTGGATCGTCGGGGCTGAGGTGCTCGGATGGCGATAGCTTGAGATTGGAGGCTGCGCATAGAATCTCTTTAGATTTCTTGAGAGTGTCCTCGATCTTGCAGGCTGTAAACAATGCTGCTGCAGCGGCATCCTTTCGCATCGTTAGCAACTGCGCGTCTTAAACCAAGAATATACCCTACAACATAGTTGTACTCCGTATCCGGGTGTAGTAGACGAAACTTGTGATAGTACACTACAGCTGTGTTGAATGTCCGAACCGGCCTATACATATCAGCTATGCACCCCAGCTATGAAAGGTGAGGGAGGCCATACAGCTGCATTGACTTCCTCACATTGTCGATCCAAGCAACGCCCTGGAGTCTCACAGCATCCTCCCGAGTCTCGTTCATCCCAATAGCACTCAAGTATTCCTGCAGCCGTTGTTCGAAGATATATGGTTTCGCGATCTCAATGAAGGACGGGTGAGGGCCGACATGGTCGTCAGTAGCAGGTGGCGCGGGCGCCATGCCTGCGTGCTCGCTAACTCCAGACGATATGGGACTGTAGTTCGATTCTAGGTATCTCGGTCTGACAGGTAGTGCGTTCGCGCCGGTTTGGGGTATGTTGCTCGAGAAGTGGTCGTTGTAGTGGACTGGCGTGGAGGAGCTGTCGCGCTTGAACTTCTTTGACGTTGCAGCCGAGCCGCTTGCTCCAACCTCAGGCCCCTCCTGGGACTCTCCCGTTCCACCTTCATAACCTTCTTCTCCTTTTCTAACTGCCCGCCGCTCTTTATATCGCACGTGTCTCGCCTTGTTCTGCTCTTTCCGTTTCGCGGAAAGCGTCTTCGGTTTCATGACTACAGCAAAGGCGGCGCGTGCAATCTTTTCATAGTCAGTCTTGGATCATTATAGCCCTCGCAGCAAAGCAAGTACAGCACCGCAACGCGGAATTGGTGAACTGGATAGTAAGAGACGACTCTGACCTACTTGATTACGCTGTCTTGTGATAGACGCCAGTAAATGTCGCGTCTTAACGCGCTGTAATACAAATGACGCTGTGACAGTGAACGTGGTTTGCGGCACGGTGGAAGAAAAGAAGGTAGAAGTAAGCTCGTCAAGCACAGAAGAGTGAACATTTAGCGTCGTGGCAAGCTGGTGAAGGTGGTCCGTCAAACTGCAGGGCGCGGGTGATGGGTGAATAAAGCTTGGAGATGTACTCCGAAGAACTGTTTTATCCCTTTCATATATTGTGGGCGTATCAATTCGTCCTGTTCTTTATAAGACGGCAGCTCGCGTGCCCAATCGACCTCAATTTCCAACCTCAAGCTTGATTTACATCGGACGTTTTTGTTTGCCATCCCACCTAGGTACAGTGCCTTGCCTTAGATATCCGTACACTTCCCCACCAATGCTTGAGGGGCCTCAACGTACCACTAGAAACCGAGGGTAGCGGCCACGCTTTCAGCTTGTGTACACCATGTTGACGCTGTCTGGAGTAGCCTCGCGAGTTTACTAGTAGTCCCAAATATCGTACTCTCTTCTTATTTGGGACGCTGAAAATACTGTAGGGCTCCTCAAGCAGTGGTAAACGAGTGTACAGATTCCTATAACGAGTCAATGCATATCTCCATGGAATCTCATGTAGCATACGGAATCTTCCCTCGAAATACAGTGCTAAAAATGATTTGAACAGGCACACAACCTGGGTTTATATCGCCTGCCCATCTCGTAGAGTTGGTCTGTGCGTTGCCTTCCTCTTTACCTAGCTCGCTCTTGCCCATCGTTTCACTTCCTCAACACCACAACATCGTCACCGACAAAGAATCCACTCTAGAGGCGGGTACGTGACAGTAATTTCTACTCGTATGAGACACGACTCGTCATGGCGAACGAGAGCAAATACGCCAAGCAAATCCATCGCCTCCGCGCTGGGCCTCGCCCACCTTCGTCGATCTGGCCGAGGACCGTTTACAAGACTGACGGCACGAGTCAACGGCACTACTTCCCATTCCTTGACTTACCCCGCGAGCTGAGAGACCTCATCTACGAGTATGCATTGGTAGCCAAGGATGGTATACACATTCACGCCGTTCGTGTTGCCGCGCCCTCTCTCGAACGCTTCCACCGCTGGCTTCCGATTAGTCGCACTCTCGTCCAGCACCGGACCGTCCACAATTACTTCCAAAGACTGCGCAGATTTCCACGAGGACCTCGCCATGCTCCATCACAAGTCATCTATTCACCACGGAAACTCACTTATGAATCCGACTTTGCCCAGGACCTCAATGTCCAGATTTTCTCGGTTTCCCGGCAAATCTACGAAGAAGCATCACGAATCTTCTATGGCGGCAATACGTTCGACTTTGGCTCGCAGAGCAACGACAAAGAACTCTCTCTTGTTACGTGCTACCTATTCCTAACTGACCGCCCAGCTTTGGCTCTTGCACATCTTTAATCGCTCGCACTTATATTCGGCTCGGGAGACTGTGGAGAACCCGGAAGCCTTGCTTATTACGATAGCACAGCAGGCTTCTATCCCGAGATCAGTCTCTTTCACTTAATGAGCACGAGCATCAAGCTGAGGAATTTATCACTCACATTCTTTGGTTGGCCGCCAGACGTAAGAATCTGTCCTTGGGATTGGCAGAGACCTGAAGGTGGCCATGAGCCGGAGCTAAGAGTGTACTCTGCAGCTATTGACAGCCTCTTCGGACTCAAGAAGCTCACACGCCTCCACGTCAAGGTTGTACTTGAAGACTGGCTTAAAGAGCGACCAGACGGAATCAACCGCGTGGTTGCGTTCGTACAGCTTCTCAGATCCCGGTTGCTCAATAATGGCGACAAATTAGGTTTTCGAAAAATCTTCGTTTCTCGCCCACACTATGCAAAGGAGGTATGGGCTTTGAATCCGGCTGGGGACTATGAACCCACCACCACAATGAGACGCCACTCACTACGATACATTACGGTGACATGCGACGATGACTCTAAGAACAGAAGTCATGCTGAACCTCCGCGAACACGATACGGGAAAGACAGATCGGCGCAGCTGCAGATCTGCCAGCAGAAGCGGATGCAATTCGCTCTGCAGCCTTGGATGTATACAATGTGGCTCCGCGATGAGTATGTAGAGCGGGACTACACTGCCAGTGACGGAGGATCGCAAGATTCTCGAATTCTTCTCGAGGACTGGCGTCGCTCTAATGACATCCACCCGGACTGGGGAGACGGTTCCAAGGAAGCGCACGGATATGATCTTGAGGGGATCTCTCACTGGCTGGATAACCTCGTGCTCTAGGAGAGCAAATGAGGTGGGCAGGAATGGAAACGGCATGGAGAAAACCACGAGATATGAATACTAAAAGCAATACGAGCAACTTTGGCTGCTCTAGGAGCAGCACAGGACATTTACTGGCTTTCATGATGAAGTTGGCGAGCGAAGGTCTACAGGCTCTTTCCAAATGGAATAAAACTTCAGCAATTACATGATTCCAAATTGAATTTGCTTGATCCAAATGCGGATCTCTAGGCTTCGTAACAAATGACTAGAGAATCTCTATGCAACGTGATTCCACTAAGCTTTTCCAAGGCAGTACCTACGGTGACAGGCTACAAGTCTGGGCACACTGGTATGCCACTGCTTGGTGCAACTTTGGAAGCTAGATAGCACTGTAAGGGGTACCCCCGCTAGCAAGTAGTAAATTAACCAAAAGGCAGCCTGATATCTGACACGTGCGCCTTGACGCTGGTTGGAATAGCTACAGGTCTAGCAACACGGATGCTAGCAATCTCGAGTGCTGATTTAAAAGCTATACAGCACTGCAAGGGGTGCCCCCGCCAGTATGAAGTGGGTCAGCCAAGAGGTAGCCTGGATTCCACTTAATGAAACTTGACATCGTGCCTGTATTTCTGAAACCCTATAGGGGTGCCCCGGGCAATGTTAAACAAGTGTGCACAGAATAATGATCATCAATGTATTGTCACTCCTAAGCGATTGGCGGCATCTACTAAAAAGCTTTCTACACTGCCGTGAACGAATCTGAACAAGCCATTGCCCGAGCACTCTTCCTCCTTCAGAAGTCAGAAGCTACCTCATTCAGACTCTCGTCGATAGTGAACCCAGTATACTGGCTCTTCGGCGGCCAAATCTTGCTCAAAAGCACATACAATCCAGAGCTGACGATGAAGCCATAGAAGTAACCCAGCGAATACAAGTTGCTCGCACCTTCCGAGACGTTGATACTGCTGGTAACCGCTTTTGCAAACCCAGGTAGCAGTGGGACGAACCCGATCACGAATGCGACCGCGGCACGCCAATTCGTGCCATACTTCTCGTACGCGTAGATTCCGTGCGGTCGGTACATTTCAGGTACGCTCACCCGCTGGCGATGCACAATCCAGTAGTCTGAGATCAGGATGCCGGAGATCGGGGCTAGCCAGATGGAGTAGCCGTCCATGAACGTGAGGAGTGATTCCGCTGAGGCGAGGATGTTCCAGGGTGTCATTGCCCATGCGCCGAGAATAGCACAGATATACTGAGCCCTTCGTAGATTCAGGTACTTCGGGAAAAGAGTGGTGAGATCCACGGCCACGGAAATACTGTTGGCCGAGATATTGATGGCGATGCTAGCAATCAAAAAAGCGAGGGCGCAGAAGAATGCTGCAGCACGTCCACCACGTGAGGTCCAGTGGTTGATAATGAGACTGGAAGTAGTCGTATACGTTAGCATATGCTCGAAAGGAATATTACGAGAACGACTAGAACGTACAGAGGATCCCAGAGGACTTCGCCATAGAGAATCCTTGAACCGTTCGCGCCAATTATACCGAAAAGCATCATAATGATGAAAACGATTGGGATAATGATGAGCTGGACATAAGGACTATTCGGCTTCTTGGAGTACCGCGCGAAGTCGTTCATGTTACTGTTTTCCGAATTAGTGACCAGTCTAGTACTGGGCCATAAGTCTGGGCACATATATGCTGCTGCTGAAGCGCCGCTATTTTGGCAGCTGAATACCACTGTCAGGGGCGGCTTCGAGGCCACAAAGCTGCTCGGTTAAGAGGCAGCTCATAGTACGCTACGCAGGATTCGACATTGCGCCTAGGTTACGGAAAACCCGTAGGGGTACCCCTAGCAGTGACAAACTAGTGTGCACAGACTTATGGCCAGTCACTGTAGAAGGGAGGGCGCGCAAATACATACACTCCTAGTGTGGCAAAGTTCCCAATCATTGCGTTTACGCCGCTCATGAATGCCCATCCTAACTTTGGGCCATGGAGTTGGTTGCCGTACGCAAACACTGCATTGCCACCGCCGGTCGAATGAACAATCCATCCGATGATGGCGAACCCGGCAATGGGGGAAACGATCGCCTTGAACGTAAAGAACCAATGAAGCTGGTGGTGCGGAATGTAATGGAACGGTAGAACTACAACCCAGTAGATAAAGTAGGAGATCATGAAGCCCGTCGTGATGTTTGCAGACTCGGGGAGGTGATTTGGAACGTTCCGGAAGCGCGGCCAGATGGCGAAGAGCATAGATTGAATGCATTCAGCGCCGGTATATGTCCCGATGCCATACCAGAATACTGAGATGATTACCCGGAAAATGACCATAACATAGGCAAAATAGAATCCAAAGGCGGATCGAGCTTGGACAGGAAATGGAATGTGCAAACGGGCACCGATGACACCATTGTATGTAACAATGAAGGCAGTTACCAAGTTACCTATCACTACGGCTACCAAAGCGAGCTTCCAAGACAGACCAATGGCGATGAGCGAGCTCCCGATTCTCCAATTGCTCACTGCAAAAGCATCGGAGATCCAATAGGTGACAAAATTATATGTTCCTATAGGCGTCAGTACCGTTATCTATAGGTTTTATCGATGGGGAACGGAAAGAGAGAGTGAGGGAGGGGGGGAGAGATCCTTGGGGGGCCAATTTCCTTGAGTGTCACACAGTTCGCGTTTTAGGCACCACCTTAGCCGGAGTGGGTGTCCAAAGCTATAGTGTCTTGCCATAGATATTCGTACACTTCTCTGCCGCTGTCTGGAGGACTCCAGCGTACTAATAGAACTCAGGGACAGCGAATAAACTTCTAATCTGCGTACACCCTGCTGACGCTGTCTGGGGTAGCCTCGCAAGTTGCTAGTCATCCAAAGTGCCGAACTTTCCTCTCATTCGGAATGCCCAAAATACTATGAGGCTCCTCACGCAGCGGCAAACGAGTGTACGCATATCTATGACGACGCAGTGTACTGAAGTGGAGGCTTGGACACATCTCCAGGAGCACCTGAATAGTTGTAGAATAATGGAATCTTACGTACGCCAAGTTTGAAATTCTTGAAGACTGATTAGCTGATATACTGACTTGAAGAACCTTCACTTACCTAGAGGTATCGGGTCAAGGTCTTTGTTGCTCCATTTCAAGTCTCCTGGGGCGTATGAGCTCTCGCTGACAGGTACTCGAGCTCGCGCCTTGAGTCTTTGCCAGGTAGAGCCATATGGCTCAGCCGTGCCCACAGCATCAGAGTCCTGAGCGTACGAGGATGTAAAGCCCTTCTCTTCCGCCATTGTGAGTTTATTGTGATGCTTACAGTCGATTCATGGGTTTATGTAGACCAGCAGTGCTCTTTGAAGGCATATCGAGTACGACGAGGCTTCATTATCAGCGCTAGCATGATTCAAAGAGGCCCTGGGGGTGTCACGAAATCTGCTGTGATACGATAGGGATGCATACAGCCGGGAGCCTTATCAAGAGACCCCTACTAGACTTATCGTCCATTTCCCTCATACTATGAGCTCTATTTTGTTACCTTTGCATCCAAAACATATGAATAGAGCATAAGCAAGAGAGAAAATTCGTGAGCATCCAGAGAATCCTTCGCCAGCAGATAGACAAAAAGAAAGCCTCCCTTTTGCGATTCACCTTTTAACGTTCAAGGAACGTAGACTGGGCACATTATTGTGTCCGCATAGGGTGGCAGTATCCGTCGGCAAACACTCCCGATCGATCTATCGCTTTCAAGAGCTCCGCAGCAAGTGCCGGAGCGGAGACCGCGGAAAAGGCGATATGTCGATGGTGCAATCGTAATGCAATTGACACAATGGGGTCCAGAGGCCGTCGGTCTACAATGAAGAAGTGATGATGGGTGCATGAAGAGGAGATGGAGACAGCTCGCGGTCCAGCCATGGAATCTTCGGAGAATCGGCCCGTCGAAATCCACCCGTCCTCAGCCACAGGAGCTCATCTTTCCATCACCGCTGAAGAATTGGTCAATTTGCGTCTCGTAGCCCGAGGGACCTCGAAACCTTCTCTCATCATCCGTCATGGCACTATATTGGCTCTTCATACTGGGGAACTGCTAGACCGAGATGTTGTCGTCTCCGGTCGACACATCGCGGCAATTACACCGTGGGATCATTTCCCTGCGATTGATAATGAATTGGAGGCTCGAGGCAAATTTATCTCCCCGAGTTTCATAGATACTCACATCCATGTCGAATACACAAAATTAGTGCCAGGAGAATTAGCAAGATTGAGTGTGCCGAGAGGGACTACTACAATTTTAGCAGATGCCAATTGTATTGCAAATGTATGGTGAACTCGAGAGTCGATCTGACTCTATCTTCTAACAATCCTATCACTGAATGGGTAGCTAATATCATTACTAGGTCCTTGGTGGTCGAGGCATGGATTTCATGGGTACGCTTCTTCCATTTCCTAGCTTAAGATAATCTTTCTCACGTCGTCACATTTCAGGGACTACATCGACTCCGCTTCGTATATTTCGTCAAGTCTCCCACAAGATCCCAATGAGTGGTCCAAATATCGAGCTTGGTGGTACCTCTGTATCAACTGCCGAAATTTGCGAAAGAGTATCTTCCACTGAAGCAGCTACACTCGGAGAATCAAATCCTTTTTCCTTAGACCTTGCCTCCGCTCAAAAACAGGCTGCTGCTCTACGTGCTGGGAAGCGTATCACGGGTCATACTGCCTTGCTCGAAAATGAGCCGCTTTGGGCATACTGTGCTGTAAGAATAGTCCCAAATGTGAAAATATGAGGCCTCTGACTGATCTCAATGCACGTAGGGCGGTATCGGAGACGACCACAACGCACACAAGCCCGCAGACGTGTTGGAGCGCCTTAGACTTGGAATGATGCTAACAGTAATGTCCGGTAGCATGAACTCCAACATCGAGAGCGTATTCAGCGATTTCGCTTCTTACAAGGACGGGTTAGACTACATTTCTTTCTGTGCCGACGACAAGCTTGCAGAAGACTTCGATGCTACCGGCCATATCGACTTCCATGTCCGAGAGGCAATCCGACTTGGAGTTCCGCCGCTAAAAGCTTACAAGATGGCGACTTTGAACGCTGCCTCCTATTATCGGCTTGACCATTTGATCGGCAGTGTCACACCGGCTAAGCTTGCAGATTTACTTATACTTGATAAACTGGAAGATGCTCGGTCAGTGTTCCACCATTCATCAAGTTTGACGAACCTAATCGTCGACCATAGTCCCGAAACCGTCATAGTAAACGGTACCATAGTCGCCCAAAACAACCGCCCAACCTTCAAAAACACCGACCCCGTGCCCCCCTTCACCCTCAATACCATCCACCTAGACCCCTACTTCTTCTCCCCTTCAGCCTACCACATCTTCCCCCGCAGCTCAGACCAGACCAGCGCCTGGGTCCAAGGCATGGAAATGTTCGACGGTTACTTTAAGCGCGCTTTCCACGCAAAACTCCCCACATCCCCAACCAGTCCCCATCATCTCCTCTGCGATACCGCAAAAGACATCCTCAAAGTCGTTGTGATCGACCGCCATCACGGGACTAAAAGCCGCGGTATCAGCTACGTCCGCGGTTTCGGCCTCAAGAAAGGCGCGATCGGGTGCACGACGAACTGTGAAAACCAGAATCTCGTTATCGTCGGTACTTCCGATGACGAGATCGCTCATGCGGCGAAGGCGATCGCAGAGCTTGGTGGGGGTATGGTTGCTGTGTGTGAAGGAGAGGTGCTGGGGGCTGTGCGGCTGGATGTTGCAGGGTGTATGTCCAGCGCGCCGTGGGAGGATGTAAGGGATGATTCTATAGCCCTAGATAAGAAGGTAATGGAGGTTCTCGGGGGAATCTTGGAGCATCCGTTTCTTATAGCTAGCTTTGTGGGGCTAGTAGCTGTACCAGATCTGGGGTTGACGGAGAAAGGACTGGTGTATGGGGGTGGTGAAGGTCTTATGGATCCGGTGCTTGAGGCGGAGGAGGATGGCGTCGTGTCTGTTAGTGAGCCTCAAGGGGCGAAGACTGCGGCGAGGATATGTTGCCGGTGCCCTAGTCATGCTCATGATGTGCATCGGTTCATGGACGCGAGTACTTCTGTCAATGTCTCATGAAATCCGCTAGTTTTAGAGTAGTCGTCTGCCGGTCCTCCTGTATCGACATTCGAGTACAGTATGAAATTCAAGAGACGAGTACTTATGCAACGAAACAATACGCACCAACGGCTAACGAGATGATGTTTGTAAATTGCGGTTCTTTCGGAATCTTCAATCCCTCATCAGTGAGTCTTAAATTCCCAATGCCCTAACGCCTCGCCATGCAACCCAAGCGAACAACAGTCTAGTCATACGCCCTTTTCTCATCAAACTCTCCACTTCTTCTCCCTGTGATAACACCCAATGGCTCTCTCCTTCGTCCTCTCCTTCCCCATGTTTCAACGCTCCAATCGAAAATCTGGTAGCACCAACTGCCCGCAACTATCACACCACTGATGACGTTCACCAGCCGCACCAATAGCGCAAGGAACCCACCCCATTCTTCCGCAATTGTAAGGGTTATAGGCTCAATGTCGAACTTGACAAAGATACCGGGGACCTGGTTCTCGCCGACTAGATGCGACTGTGAGGTAGCCGCGTATTGGTTTGTCCAAATGGTGTGACCGGCGTAGGCGAGCGCATCGGAAGCAGAGGGGGAGGCTTTGGCCGCAATCTTATTCAGACTGCGGGTATCTGTAGTGTATATGGTCGGGACGATGGAGAGGTAGTATTGGAACTTGTAGAAATGATTGGGTGTCGTAGCAACTGTCGCATCCAGAGGGTTTTCAAGGGAAGGGTAGAAGGGGCCGAAAGAAAGCTCGTTTATGTAGTGGGAGAAATTGAATGCTGTAGTAAGGTCAGTTCAAGGCTCAACAGATTATGATGTCCGAGAGTCAACTCACTGCTATGGTCTAAGTGCTCCCCAAATTCCGCATAACCGTGTCCTCTCGCGGTAATGTGAAAGTCCCCTTGGACCTTGTTCCCGTCCAGACTACCATAGATTCGACAGGCGTCTCCCGGACCACGTATTTTCGGCGTCCTCTTGAACTTCCTCTTTCGCTTGGCAGCTCCGAGGTAGTCATGAACGTCCTCCAGGTCCTCCCAGCCATGACCGTCGTCAGGCCCACTCCCGAGAGTATGAATGCCCTTTGACTTTCCTGCTTGCCGCCAAGAAGTCGCATCTTTATGCAACATGTCTCCAGCCAGAATGCGATCGCCCGCTGCGTCTTGCACGTTTACGTGGAGGTCGGGGCACTTCATTGCAACCACGAAGTCCAGATTTATTTGGAGGTCGTGTGAGACGCCCTTCTCGACGCTGAAGGTGTGCGAGGTGGTGCCTGTAAACCAACGCACGGTCTCGGTGATGAGGAGGTAGGCACATGTTACGAGGAGGACGAGTGTCCACGCGCCGCCGTTGCGCGTGCGGGCGAGGTAGGTGGGTTTGGTTTTAGCTATAGGAAGTCGTTAGCTATGAGCTCTGGGACGCATACTGTTTTGCTTCTGACTATTCGAATTGCAAGCAATCGAAGCTGGTCTAGACAGCGCAATTGGATGTAATGCCATACTTACGGAAAGCATCAAAGGACGAGATGCCCCCCTTGGAGGCGCCAAAGGCGTCCTCGGAGAGGCCATGCTCGGTGAAACCATTCATGGAGCTGTTTCGGGGCGCTACGGGCCCAGCGATTGCTCTCTTCGACAAGTATGCAAGGAGGTGGAGGGAGGAGCAGAACTGGGCGGCGTGTATCCCCGAAATTGTAAAGGTGTCCTTCAGCCCTGCGATCGATTGCACGGACCACGCGTAGGGTTTCGCGACAGCTCACGGTCCTTTCATTCCTCACCAACATAACTCCTAAAATACTCAGTGCGAGAACGTCACAAGGTATAGTAAGCCTCGTTATTCATACACCACTCAAGGGCCCTCAATGAGCCCTACCAGTAGAACAATTGACATTTCTATCACATCTCCTACCAACTTCATCTCATTATTTTTGGTATTGTTAGAATCGTTTCATTTACACTGAGTAATACAGTAATCCCAAGCATACACTCTGAAAGCCGTCGCTCTAAGCATCCTCTTCTCTACTCAGCGTATCATACTGCCCATCGCCAGTCACTTCAGACTGTCTCGGCCCACTGCCGCCGTCATTTCCACTCTGCGCATTCTGATTCTGGAACTTAGCCTCCGCAAGGCGTCCTGGATCCTTGCTCCCTCCAATCTCTTGATTGAAGCTCGCATTCGGTGCCCCGCTATCAAAGCCACCCTCGGTGATGTTCTTGCCATGCGGCCTGAACTCGCCCTGATCGCGAGCTAGCTCCGCCGAGCCCGCATACCCGCCCGTCGGGGCTTGATCAATCCCACCACTGCCACCAGTGGTGGTGTTGTACTCTCCAGTTCCGCTTCCGCTGTTGTTGCGTGCATCATCGGCTGGAGTGTTGTATGAAGGACCTCGTCCTGCCTCTTTCCCGAGTCCACGGCCGGCGTTCAGTTGCGAAGTCTCGCTCCACTCCTCTTGTGCTTCGCGAGCTTCCGCATCGGGAGCGGCATCGAGGGTAGTGGCGCCAGAAGTGTCGCGGTTGTTTGCTGTGCTGCCTTGGCTCTTTTGCGAGCTTGCTGCAGCTTTTGGGTTGCCTTCGGCAAAGTGGCCGTCGCCCTTCAGCGATTCGGCGGCGAGAGAGTCAGATGTGACAGTTCCCACGGCCTCTTGGATATCGCTGGCGGATGGGTCATTCGTGACCTTTTGAAAGTGTCAGCTTTGTCTCAGAGGTAAGATGTCGACCCTAGGCAAATGAAGACTGTCAATCTACCTTTGTTCCATATGAAGACATGATGATTGTGATCTGGGGTAAGTTTGGGTTTGAATTGAATGATTTGACTTTCAAGAGGAGGATTTCGAATTATTGTACGTTGACGACGTTCGAGGAGAAGTTATCAAGAGCTATCGCTGGTGTCGTTGACATGACATCACCGGTCCACTTTTTGGGTTGATGAATGCACTGCGGGAGCACGCCACACGCTACGGGTAAGACCCCTAGAAATTGGAGATACTACCGAGAATGGGTGGGTTCGATCAACAGTATTGATGAGGGCTGATCAAGCACGTACAAGCTTCACTATCACGTCATTGAGATAAATTTTTAAGTTGAATGTTAAAAAATGATATTTGTATGTACAGGCTTGCAGGGCTAGCTCTTGCTAACCGTCTCGATAGTCAAGCATCATGAAGTTCCCGAGTGAACATTTACGCTCCTAAGTAGTTCAATGGCGGCCTACTGCAGCCCTGAGCTCGGGTCGCTCTTCTGCGGGTAGCCTGTTTCTGTGTCAATACATGTATCTACCACAATGCCGGCTGGTGAGTATTACCGTAATCTTTCCCGGTCGTATCCACCGTCGCCGACTTGTTCTTCGCGTCTCTCGAAACTGCATCATTCGGAAGTCCTCCTAGATTATCTTGTCCCTCGCGGCCAGCACCACGGCCAGCAGTGTTGGATTTGTACTCCTCACCATCGACCCGGACATCGCTGTCCGCAGTTGCGGGGCCCCTCAATGAATCAGAGCTTGAGATGTCGGCTGAGACACCTCCAGAACCGACATTGACGTTTCGCTCGTCCAAGGAGTTCCAGTCCGAAGCTTGAGGTGGCTGCTCGGGGAGAGGAAGGTTGGCCTTGCGCTCGTCGATGATTTCTTGCTTGGAAGGCATTGTGTGTATTGTGGCTGGTTATTTGGTTAGCTACAATGGTTTGGATTTGAAAATTATGTAAGATATGGAGATCAATGGTGGCAAAAAGTTGAAGCTCGTGGAAGTAGTTATTACTATTCAATGATTGAACAAATGAACACTTACTTCGAGTTGAGGTTTGGAAAGAACGATGATAGGGAGAAAAGTTTGCAAAAAGTAAAGCAATGTGTTTTCAAAGGTTTTTGATTTCGTATCAGATTCCGAAGCTCCAAGCTGTATTTATGCGAACATCCTGACGTCGAGCATGGTGGATCACGTTTACGTCACATCGAGAATCGGCATTCCGCATGTGGCGCACGGAACACTCGCGAAATTTCGATGGCAAGGACATGGGATCTCTCGCCACAGCGGGGGATCATAATCGGCGATCCGAGATATGATCCTGGCATGTTTGAGAGGTTGAGGCTTTTCATCGTCCCGATGGTCGTTAGCTCACCCGTTTCTTGGCATGCCCGAGATCGCGCGTGTCTTGCCATGAGTATCTCAATTTTTACAAGAAGTCCTTCCTCTAATTTGCTAGCTCGACATCAAATAGTTGGTTATGGGGCCAATTCGAAGACACGGGTAGACTGAACACCTGGTGAGGCGAGAGGTTCTCTAAGTTTCGCAATAGACATATCGCTCTGACGAGCGAATGTCTCGCAAGAAGCACGATTTACGCAATTAAATAATGGATCGTAAGCTGGTCAACGTAGAATGACCACAGAAGTGAGAGTAGTTTTTACCTAAGACGCCTCTTATTCCTCGCTTGCTATGCCAACTATTAAACCCATAGAAATTCCATAGCCCAATCGAGCCCAACGCTTGCTAGACTATCTAAGTATACGATGTAGAGGGGAGAATAAGCAATGCCGCCGCCCCAGACATATCACAATCGCGGCTTCGTAGGGGCGAGATAGTAAGACTCAGCTGAACAGCCACATTGGAGTCGATGGCCGTCAGCGTGGACGTCTTACCACACTTACCCATAACAAGGGTGCAACATGCCCGAGGCCGTTCCGCCACCATGTCCTCGGAGCTTTGATGTGGTAGGGGCCGAGACCCCACAGCTTGGGTCCTAAGGGACACCAACCCAATTCCGAGCGAACCAGTTTTGGAAGGGTTCGGGCTGTATGTCGGGAAATTGGGTATTGAGAGCGCCGGGCAACGCAAAGTCGTATCGTCCTTCTACTGTTGCGATGAGTGCTTGTAGGCGTCTCTGTCTCGCATGGTCGCCAGCCAACTGTGCCAGAGTCAACTCGTAGTTGAGTGTCCCGGGATTGTGCCACTGGACGTGTGCGAAGTCCCTTCCTTGATATAGAATTAGCTGGTGCTTTCACTTCTCGACCAAGAGACGTACCTCTACATTGTCTGACGGTTTGGATCAACTGAGATACGAGAACTCTTTCTCCGCACATCGTGAGTTCAGCGGGCCAAAATATCATATCCAAAGCTCTTACAACGAATCGCCCAACGTCGTACACTGAAGTCATGGAAATGCTCGTGTACCCGCCTGCAGTGTTGTACGCAGGAGCCTGAGCCGTCATGTTACGAGCATCCAGAATGTAGTCTCCTTCACCACCGGCCCCTGAATTAATACCAATTCCGAGGGATGCGAGACCCCCAACAGCAAAACGCTCATAGAAGACACCGCAAACGAAGACCGTGGACTTGATATTCTGACTGTAGTGTTGGAGCAGTGCTAAAGCAGCAGCCCTTCCACGATCCAATGGGTCGCCCACGAGGCGCAGAGAAGGACGTCCCTCGAACTCGGCAGGAGCAAATCGACGGACACGAGCTTGGACAGCGGCTTCGATAAGCCTGAGTTGAGGGGTACCAGTAACAGTGGAGATGACAGTGTCTACACCCATCAAAGAATGATGTATCGAGGATGGGTCGTTGTAGTCAACGATTAGGCACTGGTAGCCCTGTGAGGCGAGAGTGGGTTGAGGCTATCACTATCAGCATACTTGTAACGATAAAATGAAATCTGCTTTGATCGCACCGTCTCACGGACTAGTCCTAGACAGAAATATGACTTACCGTTCGTGATAGAACGAGCAGCTGATGACTGGTGTGCTCCTGAATGATCCTGGAAATGACTTTGGCTAAGCCACAGGTTCCTGCTACTGCTATTCGCATCGTGGACATAGTTGCTCCCGTATATTGAGCGGCCGTGTGCTCAACGTGTCTGCTCTTTAAAGGTAATGCTCGACGATTCTGCGACGGTCTTCCATTTATGCCTGTTGTACAGACAGGGAAGAGTTTTTCAGCATGAGCCTCAGGGCGAAGGTAGGGTACGATGACACTCTGACACCTTCAACTGTTGCGCAAAGTGACAGCTTCCCGTGACTCACAGGGTTCTTGGAGTGAACGGTGAGGGGGGTTGAATAGCATATGATAGCTCCGGGCCACTGGAAAGGAGGGCTAGTACATTTGCGGATAACAGAAAGGCCGGGAAGCAGGCCTTGATATGGATAGGGGAGGGTGACAGATGAGAGTAGTAAAAAGAAGCAGCCAATCGAGGCAGCGAGAAGCCAAGGCCCGCCTGCCTTGACATAGCGTACGATGATATAACCTGAGGATGTATTAGTAAAGTTGTGGAAGCAGAAGAATTCACTGGCCAGCAGCTGCTCGGAACACCAAGGATTGTCGGAAACTCGACCGGTACGGTCAGGAGAACGGTCACTGTAGAAACAACCTGGTGCAAAAACGTGCGGTTGCCTTGATTCAACGCCTCTTCCGCTCCTTGGAAGCCGTCCTACCCCTAATCTTATACTCTGATTCGCAGCCCCCACTTGCAGGAGAAACGCACTATCACGTCGCCTAGGTGCAGAATGACGGATGTATGGTGGAGTGGGGACCTCCTGACCGCAACAACTATGGACGGAGCGACAGGTGCTCCTGATGCCTAGTCTTTGCTTTCTGAAGGATGATCTAGGCGTGAACTGCGGCTCGGGCCTTATTGACGAAGTGCGACCGTTGCTTAACAGTTCCACCGCAGTATCCACATGGCTTGTCATTTGAACCAATCGAATCACATATAAGGCTTTCAGAGCGCCCACGCGAGGCTTGCAAAGCGAATATTCGAACGCAGGGGAATGCTAAGATGGTGTGCGAGAGCGGCGCGATGCGGGACGTTTCAGCCCTAGTTCCATCTTGCAGCTCGCCTTTCAACTGATCTCGCCCGTCAATGGCGCATTCCATGAAATGAGACTAGCATATCGATGCCCAAATGAGTCTAATACCAGGGAGTCGATCTGGTGGCGCCCATAGAGATGAAGGAGCCGGGTTGGGGCCAAGAGCCACCAACAAGAAAACATTGGGGCAATTTCAGCAGTATGCCCGTTCACTTTAAAATCCCGAACAGACTCGCGGCCCGGCGCTGTGAGTCGAAGGAGAGAGATGGGGGCCAGCCGACATCCGGTGAAGAGAGAAAGATGCTAAAAGCTCGTTGGACCCAAGGAATCCGCTCCGGCAGTCCCAAGCCGACCGCGGCGGCTAGTGGGCCTGTGATCAAGGAGATCCGGGTGCCCGCCCATCGGTAAAAGCATCCCCGCATGGTAGGAGTGGCTGTTGAGCATGGCTCGCGGCAGTTTCTTGGAGTAAACGCGCGACTAAGAAGGCAAGCTAGGCAGAGGATTGAAGCTACGAACAGGCTTCAGGCTGACCGAAGATGGAAAAAGGTAAGATGAGAAGTAGACAAGGCATCCGCCTGGACAAGATAGGTGAACGAAAGGCTACCGGTCACGGCGGGACAGGAGGACCTGAACAGGGCAAGAAGGAACTCGTTCTACTCAACATTGAAGGACTTACGCAAGTACAAAGTCAGATGAGCAGCACAGTCAGTCGTTTTCAAGGGAGCGTAACGGCTTTCATTGCGCAACTTCAGCCCGATCTTACGGCTAAGGCGCCAAGCCAAGGAGAAAAGGCGGGCCCAGTGCTGCCTACAAGACTGCGGGCTCTCAGCTCGACCGATCTAGCCGGGCCGGTCTATTGTTCTGCCAACGCTGTGTGTGAGTCGAAAGGCCCGAAGTTACCTGCAGTACCGTGAGGGGTGGAGCGGGCGGGGTGTGCAGAAGTGAGGAGGGCGGGCGCTGTTCTGGCGCGCCAAGGCCTCGATCACGTGCAACCGTGCCGAGATCGTGAAAGAAACAGTGACCTACGGCAGCTCCAGCACAAGTCAGGTACGTGGTTTGTATTCGTCCAGCGACGGGACTTGCCTGCTAACTGTTGTGTGCTGCAGCTGAGATTACAATTGACATGTTTCATATCTACCCTCTAGCCATACTCCAGTTGGAGGGCCGTTCAATGTGCTGAAGTGAGGAAGGGCAGCAGCACTCTATTTATTCCTGGCTCCGTGCAGCGCAATGAACGGTGCATAAAAAAGAGTCCGGGCACACAGATTGCGTCTTGCCCACGCCGTTGCGGACCGAAGCGAGTCCCGCGGCGCGTAAAGACGCGCCTCAAGATCGATCTCCACCCCCAGCCTCACAACATTCCATGCTCTACCACCTCCAGACGCTCAGAATAACGCAATCGTTTGAACATATCTTTACCTGTTCTGCGCGACTACCATGAGCGACAGTTCTTCCACCCCCTCATCTGCCTCCAATTGCGGCAGACGCTCTAGTCCGTCCTCAGGCAGCCTTGCTTTCCTGGTCCATTCCCCCAATACCGTGCAAAACAACCTTCCTCCCGACGTGGACAACAAACCGCTGGCCCGTCAAAAGCGTCGCCGCACCAGGTACGTTGCTATTGTTGACGGTCGGCAACTCGCCGACGCGTAGTTGCTGGCGCTGCTCGCGTCCGAAGTACCCCACACGTTCAATGCTTACATACTCGCCCACAGCAAAGAAGATGAGGACATATTGAAGGCAGAATACCAGCGGAACCCGAAGCCAGACAAAGCGACGCGCCTAGATATAGTCCGTCGAGTCGCACTTGGAGAGAAGGAAGTCCAGGTCAGTTACTATCTACGGGCTTGAATATCGCATGACTAACCACCACTTAGATCTGGTTTCAGAATAAACGCCAGAACGACCGCCGGAGATCCCAGCCCGCCCAGACGTATGACCTGTACTCTTCGTCAGACCCAAGTTCCGACGGCCCTCAACCCGCAACCATGTCGCCCAGTCTGCAAGTTGCCGTAGACCGTGACGATGACATGCAAGAACACAGTACTGAAGAGATGGTTAGTGCGCAGACCGCTCCCGAGCCTGCGAATCTGCCCCCACCCACAACCACAACTACTTCCTCTGGGGGTGTAGACACAAGTCTACAGCTCTCACAAACACAACAAATTGTGGAACTAGAATCGCAAATCGCAGATGCAGCCGACGTGCAGCCAACAGGTCCGCAGTCGTGCGACGCAGCGCCAACAGATCTACCTGGTTCACAACCTATACCGTCATCCCAGGAGTCCGCCCAAGGACTACGACCAGGATATCTTGCGAATAGACGTAGCGCATCGTTCATCAAGAGTCAGGAAACCGATTTGCCCGGACCAATACCTGTGAATGCAGTTCCGGACCTGTCGCAAAATGCGACCCGTGGCTTGAAGCGCACGCGTTCGTATGTACGCCTTTCCATGACCGTTGATGGGAAGGCTCGTGTAGTCACGGATGCCGACGAATCGCCATCACCGCCGAAGTCCCGTCAGCTCCCTCCAGCTGTCTTCGAGGGACGCTCTGCTGGGCTCCGACGAAGCTACAGTGCGACTGGTCTATATGATAAATTCGCAGAAGCCAGTGCCCAAGGACCACCGAATAAATTCGCTCGAACATCTGTTGGACGATCTCGTGACTCGCGAGCCTGGGAGTTCTGGTGCGATGCAGATGCTAGGAGTTCCTTAACGGAGAAGGCTGACCAAGAAGGAAGTGGCTCGGCAGCAGATGCCATCAGCTTGATTCGAGCAAACAGCAAAGGAGCACTCCGATCCAATCCAAATAGGACAAACACCCCATTATTATCGCGAGAGAATTCGAAGAAAAGAGCGAAGCAGGATGGAACGATTGCCAAAAAGGGTCTGGTCCGAGCGTCCACAACATATGGTCGGCTACAATCAAGATCGAATGAGCCTGGATTAGCGAAGTCGAAGAGAAAAGGCGAAGGCAACGAGAACGACTTCGAAATGCCCCAGACCGAGTCCGACAAGGAAAATTGGGAGCCTGAAGACCCGGCTCAGAATGCTAGTCCTGCGAAAGGCCCTCAGACACAGCCCGCATTCCAACGTCGATCACGACAAATCCTAGGCGAGAACACGGAGATTTTGAGCCAGAGCAGCAGTATTGGTGCAATGATGGATCGAGAAAAAAGACTGAAGGCGAATCGGAAGAGCAAAGGTGTGGAGGGAGAGAGTGTTTGTCCGGACGATGATGAGGAGATTGCTTCGTTCATGGGTAGTAAAGGCACCTCTAGCGTACGCAGTGTCTCCAGTGGC
The DNA here is from genome assembly GCA_010093605.1 of Lophium mytilinum. Taxonomy (NCBI): domain Eukaryota; kingdom Fungi; phylum Ascomycota; class Dothideomycetes; order Mytilinidiales; family Mytilinidiaceae; genus Lophium; species Lophium mytilinum. The sequence goes on along the minus strand of MU004181.1, from coordinate 2,335,493 downwards.
GAAGAATTAGGTTGTGTGGAAGGATTGTTGGCCCTGGCTAACTGGAGGTAAGGTACGTGGGCGGGCACGTTGAATAACGAAGAGTCTTCTTAGCTATAATGATTGCGTGTCTAGGTGGCCGGACTAGGTATGGTGTTTTGGGTGCAACACGGTGTCGCCGGTTGTTGATATTAATCTTCATCCTTTCCAGTTCCATGGTGTCTACTATAATGGTCGTGTGACGAGCGTTCTATGCCTGGGATTCATCGACATCAAAGCCACGCTCGTCTCGTTAACTCGAGCTTCCAGATGCGTAAGAGAAGTACCACTTTCAGGACATAGGGAGCTACAAGATCGATCGTGACAGGGTGCTATTCATCTTGCAGAGGTGCGTGTATGTTGACTCTGCATCCTCAAATACCCGCTAACGCTGCTCTACAATACATGAGGTTCACCACAAGTCTACCACCTCCGGCAAACCAAATTGATATACTATGTCGACAACCGACTGGGTTACCCACTGCCTAGCATGAAAGCACTTCTTCTGGTATATTCTTCCGTCCATACGCAGGCGGACTTAATCGATCATCAAACCGGTCGATTGGCCCAACGTTCCCGCCTCGATATACGTCTCGATGTTGTCCATCGTGATTGTTTGACGACGCGTGTAGGCAAATGTCTGGCATGTGTACAGCTGCTGCTGCTGAATACCGGCTGATGCTGGTGGAAACTGTGTTAGCTGTTATTTCTTTCAGAGGAATGAAATAGACTAACCCGTCGTTTCGCTATTTTGTCGTCGACGTTGGAAGAACCGGCAAGCAACCAGAATAGACGGAGGGCAAGTGACGAGCAGGGTCAAGAGACCTATCAAAGCTTCTATGGACAACGCCATGGGCTGCGAGACTGTTGAGTAGTCGCTGGTCGTGGGCTCAGGTTGATCGGAACGAAAGAAGGTTGACTCTTGAGAATGGATGAGGAGAAGGTTTTGTCATTCGAACCCTTTTCAAGAAACTCCAGACATATCCCCCGATGAGGATTCTGGCATGGGCCAATCATCTTCAGCTTGCGAAGGCGAAGCAGATGTGCCTTCGCTAGCACTATAGCTTGCTTAAGGCTCTCCGCTCAGACCTTCAGAATGTAACGAGATTCTGGGGTGGCCCAATGGGAACAGCCCAGGGTTTGCACGATTGAGGCGGTACGAATTGGCGCTATGCAAGATTTTGGCAACACCCAATATCATACACACGGCTGAAGCGACAGCGGCCCGAGCGGGTGGAAACCGTCAAGCTACGTAAGATTGCCAAGTTTTGCGGCGACTGAAACATTGGACGTGCTCGCAAAGATTTGGGCTCCGCCCAATGAGAGGCTTTGAGGCTTTCGGGCTTTCCTGTGTCCTGTCCTCCACGGCGAGGGTCGCCTCGTTCCACTTCCGGGGCTCTTCACCGTATCTGCTGTGCACGGTTCTGCCCCTGCATGCATAGAGTATGCCAGGGTCAGGTTTCATTGGTCGGAGCCCAAATCCTCGTGCATTACGCCCGTGGAAGGATTTACCTCAGCCTTGCTGCAGTGGTGCCGCACTTCAAAAGAAGGGCACCGGCCCCTCTGAGATGCAAGACGTTCGCTTAGAAGAGCGTCTTCTTACCTGGCTTTCTATTCTATCGTCCTAAAGACTTCTTTGCAGACCCGCAGCCTTTCGCCATGTCGCTTCCTTGGGAGCTCCACAAGGAGACCATAAAGGACTTTTACGTATCACATACTCTGAAGGAGGTGATGGAATTCATGAGTAAAGAGAAAAAGTTTAATGCAACGTAAGGTACCAGATTTTGGCGGTACTGAGGTCAAAGTGCTCACGGTATCCTAGGAAGAGTCAATACGAGTCCCAGTTCAAATTATGGCAGCTCAAGAAATACAAGAAGTCGGATCAATGGAAAGCGATCGGCCACAAGCTACGAAAGCGGAAAAGAGAAGGCAAGGAGAGTGAAGTGTACATGGATGGTGAACTTGTGTCTCCGCAAAAGGTCAAGAAAGCAATCACTCGACCCTGTGCCTATGTCTCTGCTACCGACCTATTCATATCAGGTATGTTATCCGTACATACCTACTGTGTTGGGTCAACAACTTGTATACTACAATCCGTTGTTCAAGAGGAGGCATAGTAGTAGATCGGGAAGTGGCGAATGCGCGTACACAGATATATGGCGAGAATTTGTCACATTAGCATGTTCTCGGCTTACTTGTTTACAGCTCCTTCTCCCAAAACACCGCTTGGGGTCGCGATTCGTACACCACATTCCGAAATCGTCGACACACTCATCGCGGATAACATCTTCGTCTTACCTTGTGTTAGGTTTCAGACGTGGCTGAACTTAACTGCTATTTCCGAATTCGCTCCTTCTTCCGCATTCACCACAAATTCGAACAACAACTGCACCGGGGTGTTCCAGGAAGACACACTCTCGCAACTCATCCACCATCACAAACGAAGTGAAGTCCGAGACAGCGGTGCAGCTGTCAAACCGCCAGAAGAGTATGACGTCGGCCCTGATTACATGTCGAGAGAATCATGCCTCACTGAATCGAGGCCGAGCTCTTTCCATCTCCTCAAACTAGCTGTCTACGTTCTATCCAACAAGTTTCTACCTTTCGCTTATGGTGCGAGAAACCCCTACGAGGAACTAGCTTTGCGGTGGTGCTGTGTCCCAGACAACCTCAAGCACTTCGAAAGGCTGCTTAGATCTAAAGAACCTACTATGTGCGCCTTGGCTGAAGCAATTTGGGAGCCCGCTTTGAAAACTGCGAACGTAAAACTGATCCGATGCTTAATTGCTGGAATGGACTTCGATATTGAACATCTCATCAAATTTAATCACGTCGAGAAGTTGGTTTCGATGCGCAACATTGATGAGCTCATCAGATTACTCATCATGTATGTTTCAAGCAATATGGAACGGCGATCCGAGGTCTTATCATATGCTCTACGAGCGGGAATACGTACTGGGCAGGTCGGCTTGGTGAAACTGCTAGTTGCAGAAAACGTCGATGTCAACTTGAGAGTTTACGACAAGATGTCTCCTTTAGAAGCTGCGGTGGAATGTGGTAACTTAGAAGTTGTCCAGATTCTTCTTCGCGCAGGCTCAGACGTCAACTCTTACTACGAAACGGAGTTCGCCTCCACAGAGTGTGCACTCGAATTGGCCATTCAGAAGGATCATGCAGTTCTAATCGGACTCCTCAGGGGCGCGGGAGCACGCCTCAACTTTGAAGGCTTTGACGGTGTTCTCCGCGGGGTTCTTCCCACGGCAGCCGAGACAGGAAATAAAAGTCTTGTTGAAGAGCTTCTCAAGGCTGGTGCTGATATTGACTCTGTTGATTGGCGGGAAGAGACTGCCCTCATTAAGTACATTAAGAACGAGGAGTTGGACATGGTAGTCTACCTTCTTGGTCTCGGTGCCAACACCAAACCTACTGTTCAAAGGGGCTATAGCTTTAGAACACCACTGCAAGCGGCAATCAACACCGACAATGATGTCTTCATTCGAGTACTTCTCGGCTCGGGAGTAGCATATGACGATCCCAGCCTTTTGCAAGACGCTGTGAGAACGGGTAAACTCTGGCTTGTTCAATTGATACTAGACAGGGTTTTGGACGCTGGTGTACTCGAGGAGTGTGAAGAAATTGCTCTCCAAACGTCAATCGAATGCGATGAGCTGGAAATATTTCGTTTCATCCTAGGAAGAATCACAGATCCGCCCGGACACTGCCTCCTCGAGGCAATGCAAGACGAAGACATTCATGTTCCCCTCGAGATGGTCGAAAGCTTTCTACAAAGGGGCACGGATGTAGATCTCGCCGGTGGAAACCGTGAGAGCACACTCCTTATCTGCGCGATCAGAAACGGGCGTCATAATATCGTTCAGTTACTCCTCAATAATAACGCGAACGTAAACAAATCCTCCGGAGGTAGTAGTCCATTGAGAGAAGCAGTCCTTATGATGGATACCTCATCAATCACCCGACTTCTCGAGCTCGGCGCCACGCCGATCGATCCTGGAGCTCTGTCTACTGCAGTTTTCAACCGAGACACGCATACTTTGGGAATTCTTCTCCAAGCAATTTCAACGAGCAGGGATGTCGACGAAATGTTCGACTCTTACGGTCAACCGCTCCTGGCGGCTATTGGCTCTTGTAATACCGAGCTGATTGACTTTTTTTTGAAGGCTGGCGGTGCTCTCAATCGCCGACATATTTGCGACTATGATGGAAGAAGCGAAGAGTACCAGTGCTTTGCGACGCCACTAGAAATGGCCGCTTCCAAACACACAAATGCAATCCAGATGCTCTTAGACAGCGGCGCTAGTCCAAACATCCCCTTCGATAATGGGTACGGCATCACAGCTTTGGTACGATCGATTTCTCGAGGAGACTTAGAAGCAGTCAGACTCCTTCTACGCTACCAAGCCAACGTAAATGCCAGACCCTGCCGCTATCATTATAAGGAACAGAATGCAGATCTCACTGCATTGCAGAAGGCTGTGAAGACTGGTAATCCTGAGATGGTTCAGACCATTCTCAATGCTGGAGCCGACGTCCACGGGCATTTAGGTGTTCGAGGACTTACGGCACTGCACCTAGCAGCCAGTGGAGGGCATGTCAGAATCGCCGGAATGCTGATCCAACCAGGAGTAACAACTGACATCGATATTGTATCTTCTGGTTTTGCCTGGAGAAGCACATGGACGTATGGCTTCTATAAGAAGACGTACCGCTTTCGTGAAACGAGGACTGCTTTGGAACTGGCTGCGGAACATGGTAGACTCGATGTGGTTCAACTGTTGCTGAATGCTGGTGCTGATTTAGAGCTTCTGCGATATCCGAACAAGAAACATGAACGCCAGGGGGAAAATCAGAATCCAGAGCAGGATGGTTCGGCTCAGGAGTCATGTTGGGATACCTTCGTGGAACCACGCAAGAATCCAGGCTGGAGATGCCATGGTGATAACGATGAGGATAGCTTGCCTGGTGACACGCAATACGAGATTGCGACGGGGTTAGCAAAGAAGGAGGGACACAGAGCCGTCGCCAGGCTCATCACCACATTTCGAGAGCACAAGATCATCAACGGGTAGTTACTTTCACTTCATTTCTCAGTCAATCAACTGTACAATGAGTCGTCATAGAAATGCGTACACTCGTTTACCACTGCTTGAAGAGCCCCAGTGTATTTTCAGCGTTCCGAATAAGAGAGAAATTGCGGCATTTTGGACTACTAGTAAACTTGCGCGGGTCCTCCAGACAGTGTCAGCATGGTGTACACAGATCGAAAGTATATCCGCTGTCTCCGGTTTCTGATAGTACGTCGGGGGCTCTCAAACAATGGTAAGCAGGTGTACGGGTATCTATGGCAAGGCACTGTAGTTCGATACGTTCTCATTGAGTTATCCATTTGTGTAGCTTGGAAACAAGAGAAAAAAATCACGCTGAGATACACCAACAATGCCATGCAATTTTGTCCAGTAGAAAGGAGGCCCAAGACCAGCCGAAGCTCACTCCTTTATGATAACATCCTTAGCCTTGATCTCCTCAGCCTTGCTCTCCTCAACTTTGCTCTCCTCAGCATTAGCCTTGACCTTCTCAACTGCAGAAGTCTCGGTCTTGGTCTCTTCAGTAACAGTGACCTTAGCCATAGTCTTCCCGGAAACAACAGTCTTCGCAGCCGGAGCCGTCTTCCAGAACCTCGTTACCATCTCCTCTTCCAAAACACCGCGGGTAGATTGCATCTTGTATACGTCGAACTTAAGAGGCCAGAACTGCGCATCGCAAAGCGCCACGGCTTTGCCACCAGCCTGCTTGGTGGTATCTTTCCACTGGCGGAGCAAATGGACCAGCTTGCGAAGGTCCTCCTGTCGTTCACGCTCCCACTCGTGCAGCATGCGCTTGGAATCGAAGGCTTGAATGGAGCTGAACGAGCCGTCGCGGTAGGTGCCGACGATGATGGTAGGGATGCGCCCGAAGTACATGCGCGGAAAGTGATAGGGCGTATCGATCGGCTCTTCCTTGAATTTGTTCCCTTCGAACCGAGCTGTCATTTCGGCGTAGCAGGGCGTTGTGATCCGTTTGTTGGAGGGCATAGAAGCGGTCGTGATTGCAGACCCGTCAGAGACGTTGCGCGAATGGGTACCGGTCTTTGTGGACTCGTTGGAATCGACGGACTTGATTGAAGCCGTATCAGACTCTGGGAGTGCGACGGTCGCGGGGCTGACGTCGTCTTGGGTTGCCTTTTGGATGTCCTGAGCAGCCATCTTAGCATCAGCAAGCTCGGGGGGAAACTTTTCGTCGTAGGTGGTGGTATCTACCTTAACAGTCGCTACGCCAGTGTCGTCCAGACCCTGCAAGCGGCGAAGTCGGGCTTCCTTCTCGGCCTTCAACGCCTCGGCGCTGTGCTTCTGATCGGCATCCGACAACGTTCCTTCCGTGACGTAGTCCCCGCCCTCGCAGTATACATGTGGCTGAGACTTGACGATCCAGTTCATTCCCCCGAGTTTATAGCGCACGGCGCGATGGTGGGTGTGGGCACCCTTCTCCGTCTCGGGAAACCCAGAGCAGTGCTTCGGAAAGCTATGCTCATATGGTCGCAGACTTCCGCGCTTTGGGTCGATCTCGATCGAGGTATACTGTTCTCGGCTCGTGAGGATGAGGGTGTTCTCAACGAGGTGGAGTTCGATGCGAATGTCGTCTTCGGTGAGCCCATCAAGAAACCCCAGCAAGGTGAGGAGGGTGCCGCTGTCGACCACGATATCCACATCCTTCATGTCATAGTCCGGTTTGCTCTTCTCGAGAGCGCTGAACATCGGCTTGAACGGATGACGCTCCTCTAGATGGGCGTCCTGGTTCACGTAGTGGGTGCCAGAATTGCGAGGGATTTCCTTAGGCAGCTCTGCTGGGGGTGTGAACTTCGGGGGCGGGCCTGCCAAATCGTAAGTAAGATGCAAAGAGGGGCACACATCGCTCGCGATCGTCGTCGCCGGGTGAGATTACGATCTAAGACTTACCAGGGGCATGGGAGGACTTCCAATCATCGAAAGACCAGTTGTATGTCACCACCTCTTCGAGACCGCCCATGATAGTGACGGGGAGACCAGGATCCTTCAATCGCGACGTGACCCAGGTCCGAAGCGGGCGCCCTACGACATCCTCATTCATCCAGGTATGCTTGATCGCGCGCAAAGACTCTTTGGTCACGGGCGCTCCGTTCGCAGGAGTATACTTCGAGCCATTAGGGGCAGCGCCAGGAGCGTAGGTGGGAGTGACTTTGGCCGCAGTACCAGCTGGAGCTCGGAAGGTCTGCGTGCGGGTGGCGGTCGCATAGCGGGAGGCGAGGAGAGGCATGTTGATGATGTCGTAGAGCGGAGTGGATTTCGGTGAGTGAAGTGAAGGAGGAAATGTCTGCGGCGTGCGACAGGTACAGATAGCACTTGGATGTTCTGCGCAGCAGAGTGAGTCGATAGATGGGCAGCAAAGCAAGTCGAAAGATGTATGTAAGAGGGAAGGAGAGAAGGCAGAGGTGAGTCGCGAGAAATAGAAAACTCTGGAATTTGGGGGGCTGGGAACAATAGCAAGCGAGCCTATTGAACCGTGGTTGCTCGCTCTCCACCTGGGTGAGGCCGGAGGTGACGGCGCCAAGACCGGAGGAACGACGCAGCAAACGGAGTAAACTACCTCGTGACCTGCCCAAAGCGCAGGCAGCACGAGCAGAAGAGGAGGGCCGGGTGATAATTGACTTTGAAAAAAGAAGTCGATGGTAACCGCTGCTCCCAGGAACTGGTTGCATAGGGAGATGCCCAGGTGGGTGGTCAGGGACCGTCGGGCCTGCCTGGAGTAGTACGCAAGATTGACTAGTCCCTATAGTGCAAGGAGAAACCGTGTCTCTTGCAACCTCTATATCTCTAGAGGTAACTAGATCATTGTATGGAACTCGAGGTAGCGCAGGATAGTACATGCCATGGCAGCAATGACAACGAGCCGACACCATTGGTTTCGGTTTCGGAAGAGGCACATGGACTCATACAAAGAGAATGAAGAGGAGATGCAGGTTTAGGAAACTGGTTTGCAGTGAATTGGGCTTCACTTGCCTCACCGTAGCTTGAACCTTCCTTATATCGGAATAGGGGCGCAACACTAGGTTGCAGAATCTCCGTAACACCACAAAGAAAACCACCAAAGCTCACATTCAAGGCTCGCCGGGCCAAATCTCGTCCGCAATCTGCCTTAAAAGGGCCAACTTCTTCTTCATACCCTCTATATCAATCAGATTACCTTCTGCGTGACTCGCAAAGCCACACTGCGGACTGACGCCGAGCCTCTTCAGCGCGTCCTCCTTCGTCTGCCCACTACCTTTCGCGACCATCTCTGCAGCTTGGTAGATCCGCTTCTTCATCTCTTCGATGTCTTCCATTTCCGGGAATTTCGAGGTGATGACGCCCAAGATGACGTTCTTGTTCTTTGGCAGGCTCCGAAGCGGCTCAAATCCTCCGGCGCGGGGAGTGTCATATTCCAGATAGTAGGTTGACACATTGAGATCTCGAAACAACTTCGTCGCGATGCGATCGTAGCCACCCTCAGAGAAATGGCGAGAGATCACAAAGTTCCCTGGAAGAGGTCGATATGCTGGAAGCTTTCATTCGGTCTACACAAACCTCTGCAAAGATGAATGCCGATATGCATCTCAGCGGGCGCCTTTGGGATGCAGTCGTTGTAGAAATTGATGTAAGCATCGAATAGCTCTTCGATCGTTGTTGAGTTGGCCTGGTCGTGCTTCTATCCTTCGATCACCTTTTCTGAGCAGAAGTCTACCGGTATCAGCATGTATCATGGATGCCATCAGGATCTGAGCTTGCACGCAAGATTGGGTCATCTATCTGCACGTTTCTAAGGCCTGCTTTGTGGAGGATGTCTAACTCCGCCTGGTACGCTGCTGCGATATCGTTGAAGTATTCCGCATCCTTCCTGTACACGTCTTTTGGATACGCTTTGCCCTCCGCGTATCGAAGATGATACCAGTTCGGGGCGGCTAGGGTGAGTTTAATCTCCCCCCATCTTTCCTTTGGGAGCAGCGTCTTTAGGTATTCCACCTGTTCAAGGTATGTGCTCTCCCCTGTATGCTTGATTTTTCCAGTGCAAATTACAGTCTCTCCAGGTTTATGTCCCGATTCTGTGAAGGCAGCAATGTCAGGCACATAAAGACGAAACATCTCAATACCCGGATTTTTGATTTCTTCAAAGCCATCTAACCCAGGGAAGAGAGTTCCCCAGAACATATGTCTCCTGCTCAAGACGGCTTGTAAGCGCTGCCACAAGAACAATATCTCCATAAATATACCTACCCGGTACTCTCCATCTGAGATAGCCCTGAACCCCAATTTCACTTGAGTCTCCACGATCTCTTTGATCGCCTGGTCCTCAAGAGGGGTGAGATGCTCTGAAATCGCCTCATTCTTGTCTACCGCGAAGCGATTCTCGAGCAAGTATTGTGGGCGCTTCAAGGAACCAAGGTGCTCCGCTCTGAAGGGTGGGTTACGGTGTATATGGGACGACATCGTGCAATGCGAGAGGTGCAACATTCGTTGGTACTGCTATGAAGACGTCAGTCTCTTGAAGCGTCTCGAGAACTCAAGAACTTACTGGTAGGAGCTGAGCCATTTTGGATATACCCGCCACTTACCATGTCCCACCCCTCTAGACGCCTCTGGTGCGGTCGTCGCCTCCAAAGTGAGCCTAATCGGCGCCATTAAAGACGGTTAAATTAGGTGCATTCTGTGGTACTTTCGGCAGTTGAAAGAGGCTCTACAGGCGCCCCTCAACCCATTGGAACACCAACACCTTGCCATACTTCAGGGCATTATGCGAAGTATCCCAGTTCGGGGTCAATACTATAGGCTAAGACGTGTTGATTGAAGCTTGTACAGATAATGATGAACCACTCTATCACACTTCAGATGTGGAGTTGAGCCCGGACTGAATTTCTCCGAGCCGAGCACCAGAACTAGTCCTATTCCATCAAGCTCCCCTTCAGCTACTATCTACGCTAGAAGCTACCTTTCTTCTTATAGCAGCGTCGTCACCGATCATTCAATATGGTATTGGCGAATCTAGGCTGTGCTTCAGCTTTCATGAAGGGCGATATAGCCTCCCTCCCTGCCGCTTGGCGGAGAAACTGCTGTGCCAAACCGTCTTTCACTGATTAGCACCACAAGTCAACCCCTGTGAGTCTATGAGCTTATGGACAGTGACCGTCATTTTCAGCCATGTATCTATAGATTCTCGGGACGCAGCGAGAATATTTCGACCTCCTTGGTCATACTCACGATCAAGAAGCCGCGATGCCGTGTAGAATGAATGTATTGACAGAAAGCGAGTTTTTCACAGGCTCCAGTAGCGGCGCAAATAAGCATATCAGTTGAAATGTTCTAGAGACTCAGCGAGTCATAATAAGTTTGATTTTCTATCGTCTAAAGAATCGGCAACAGCTTCAAGACTTTTCATCTTTTTGGTCTTTACTTGACTGTTGCTTTCGAGACCCCGTTCTTGTGGCAGATGGATTAAGACTTGAAGTATTTCCCGTCTTGAAGGTCGGCAAGAAGCGTGCATTGCTGAGGATTCCAACCTAGTTCTTCCTGAGTCTTTTTGTTCGAAACAGGATTATCAGCACCAACAATGGAGCCAAAAACGGGACCGAAGTGCTTCTGGGCCTCTTCAAGAGACTTCGATTCGACGGGGAGGCCAAGCTTTTCCCCAATCATTTGCGCAATATTCTTCATCTCGATACCCTCCTCCGCCACGGCGTGGAATGTCGACCCAGCGTCCGCCTTTTCCAAAGCCAGTCGATAGACAACGGCCGTATCCAGATAGTGAGCTGCTGGCCAGCGGTTGAGGCCGTCGCCTACATAGACGGAGGTGCCTTTCTCACGTGCAATGGAAATTAAGGTGGACATAAACATGTGGTCATCCCCGTCCCCGTGGTTGGTTGGCGCAAGCCGCACAACTGCCGTGCGTACACCCTTAGAAGCAAGACCCTTAGCCAATACCTCCGACTCCCCACGGACGGCGGTCGTAGGTGATGAGATATCGTGAGATTCGTCTTCAGTCCCGGTACGGCCATGAGGGAGAACCATTGTCACAGAGGTGATGATTAGAGGACGGTTCGACCCGGCGAGGGCATCTGCCATAGCCCGGATGGCTTCCTGGTCGGTTTGACAGCTTTGAGCGAAGTTGGTGAACCCGTGAACGAAATCGAATGCGAGGTGGATCACGCCATCCGATGCAGCAGCTCCCTCCTTCAGGACATCGAGGTCATACAGGGAGCCCCTTTGCACGTCGGCTCCAAGGGCAGTCAGCTCCTCTGCTGCTTTATCGGAGCGAGCAAGCCCCAAGACAGTGTGTCCTCCCCCGAGAAGCTCTTTGGTGACTGCTTTCCCGATGAGGCCGGAGGCACCAGTGACGAAGACGCGCATGATGGCTTGTAGGATCTCGAAACACTATAAAGAGCAGACGAAATGCACTCGATCGAGGAATCTGTGGGAATGATTTGGAGTCAAGTTGACTTCTCTACGCCCTAGGGAGCGCGCCCTCTTATATGCGTTTGGCTGGAGGGGCAACAGTTCCATTCAGGCAATCCCTAGGGATAGGGCCGAAGAATCTGAGGGGGAACGCGTAGCGATTACTTGATATCGAAATGGTGGTGACATGTTTGGATTTCATTCGGCGCAAGCGCACTGCTGAAAAGGGTTAGTGGACATCTCCACCAATGATATTGTCAGCAACGCGACGAACGGTATAGCGCCGCAGATCTGTTAAAGCACAACTCCCCGCCATTGATTGACAAGACCGAAACATCAAACATGATAAACTTGCAACAAATTCTACGAGACGGGCGCCGGTTAGTGTACGATTACGGCATTCGGAAATACCAGTAAGACAGGTGGTCGCAATAGTACTGCCCCCAAAATCAATCGAGTCTAAACGCTTTGGAGCGGAAGACAATCAATATTTGCTCGGCCATGGAATCCACTCTGACAGTATCTGGTAAAAGAAAGCGAAGGTCCTACAACAAATCGCGCTTCGGCTGCCGAAACTGCAAGCTCCGGAGGGTCAAGGTGAGTTGGCATTCCGCCCCGAGGACATCAAGCTTATACCTCCAGTGCGACGAGGCCAAGCCCCAGTGTCAAAGATGCAAGGATTACGGTGTGTTGTGCAATTTTGCAGCAGGGGCTTCAGACCTCCAGATTTCGGTGGCAAGACTCCAATGCCGGAGATCTGAAAGAGTGAATCAGCTGGCCTTCGATAGCGCCCTCCCTCCGCCGATTAGCTTGCCCATTGTCTGCTCCGATGGTATCGCTAGTTTCGAGATGCATGCGCAATGTATAGCTAGGTTGGAGCGATTCCGAATGCGTACTCTAGACTCATTCAGCACTGAAATGATGAAGCTCTGGCAACATCGAATCCCATATATTGCCTTCAGGGTAGGATTAGTTCCATCCATCCTCCCTCACTCCTGTTCATAATCATTAGGCCAATCCTCTGACTATGTAGAATCCGTATTTGATGCATACCATGCTTGCGGTATCAGCGGCGCACGAGCGCTACCAGGATATCCCCACAACCACCTACCGGACGAGAGCTGAGACCCATCACGCTTTTCAAAGCGTTCTTCTTTTCAATCAAAAGCTTTCGCAACCCATTGACATGCCAGACCGAGATCCTCTGTGGGCCACAGCAGCGCTGCTAGGCATCATGGCTATTGCTTCCTTTGACGCAACCACCCCGGAAGAAGCCTGGCCACTTCGACCATCGAATCCGTCGGATCTAGAATGGTTTCGGCTGAGCGACGGGAAGTGGACCATATGGAATCTGACCAATCCTTTGCGGCCTGGGAGTATCTTCCGAGCCATGGCCCATGAGTATGCTCAGTTTCATTTCGAATTGCCCCCTGCCGGAGCGGAGAGTATTCCCCCTGCCCTGGCCGAGGTATGCAATGTCAGTACTTCGAGCAACGAAGAGAACAACCCATACTTCGTAGCAGCTCATGTCCTTGCTCGGCTACAGAGGCTCTCAGACAGCGATTCAGCAGACATTCGAATGGTAATTTTCATGTGTCAATCACAGCAGTCATTCCAGAACCTGTTGCGGGAGAAGGACCCTGTTGCTCTATTATTGCTGTCGCTGTGGTATGTGCGGGCTGGGAAGGTGTTATGGTGGATTGAACAACGCTCTCGCGTGGAGAACCAAGCAATTCGTCTGTACCTCGAGCGATTCCACCGCGATAAAGTCAAGATACATCAACTGCTGCCGGAGCTGCCGGATCTCGTCACATGATCCGGAGGCTCAATATATTGATGGACTTGTACAAAATTGAGACGATGTAGTGCTTAAGGCAGCATTTCAATTTCCCCAGAGCACCTGCATTAGTGCACTGTAGTAGGCTTTACATATTAGACAGGAATTTTGCTAACAACTTAGTACTGAGTTGAACTATCGTAACAAGGGCACGTAGCCATCAGTCATTGTGATGCTCCCCTTGCGCCCCCAGAAAGAGACACAGCACCGTACAGGCATTGTAAAAGATCAGCAGGTCCCTCATCGCCCTTCCAAGCATGCAGCACAACATTCAACTTCATGCCGGCGTGAAACCATCTTCAATCACTCCTCCGACCAGCGCGACGGGTTTCCTCTTCCCAAACTGAATGTTCGAACTGCTTTCAAAGTTCGCAAATCCACTAGTACCATTGCTAGCGCACGTAAACTTGCAAATCCGATCCACGCAAGCGATGTCGTGATGATAGCACACTAGACACTTCGCCGGGACAGCAGTGCACTCCACGTCTAACACTTCGCCGGTGGTCAACGTGAACTTCACACGCCCGCCGCGGTTGATACAGCTGTCCACCTCCATGTACGTGAGGAGATCAATGGAGGAAGCTAAGGTAACTTCGCCATCTCGAACAACCCATCCGAAATTGGCAATCGCATCGTTGGTAGAATGCCAGGAGACGGCAACGAATGAGAAAGAGGGACCAGATGTGCCGCAGACCCAGCGGTGGGAGTACACGGTATTACCCCAATCTCTGGGGCCCCAGGCGTGGTCACGGAGACCCAGGCCGGCGATGGTGTAGGTTTTACCCTTCATGGTCAATGTTCCAGAGACGTTCCCAGGAACATCGAAATGTGCTGTCGCGAACTCGGTCGACATCGCGCCCTTCTTCGGGAAACAATCGACATTGGGACCATGGTCTTTGAAGACAAGTCGAGCGGTTGTGTCCGTGTCGTTGATGGTCCAGATATGCTCGCCGTTGATGAACTCTGCGGTACAAGTGTCATCACCGCTACCGAAACCACTGGAAAGACGATCTTTCTCACGCAGCAGGATCGATTGCGTCCGTTTGAAGATGCCATCCGGAGTTATCACGTTCGTCCATAAAGTTGCGACAGCCCCGCTTTCGACGTTGGGTTCATGCCCGAGACGGTGGAATCCACCAACGTTATTCTCGTCGTCCCACCACACCAGTACAAAGCTTTCCTGCCAGTTTGCGGACGGACCAGGACGCTGAGGGACGTTGGCCTCGTCTCCATGGATTTTGAGTGTCTTCCCTCCGTCTAGCTGAAGCTCTGTGGGAGGATCTACTTTCGATGTGCCGTTCGGTTTCAAACCTTCGCTATTGGAGCCCTTGGAAGCTCTATTAGCTTGGGCGATTCCCTCTACCGGCTTTTCGGACGAAGGCGCTGTGTAGGTAAGACCCATACCCATGAATACTGCCTGATAACCGAGCTCGACCATATGGAAGCGGATGTCCTCGTTGAGACTGCTTTGAAGGTTCTGCCAGTTGTCAGATTTAGAAGCGATGTGCTCCACAAAGATGCTGGATTACTTACGCAGGTTGCTCGATTGAATGCCAGTTCAACTCGCAGGACAGAGTAAGCCTGACAGAATGCGAAGTTTTCTTCTTTGATCTCTTGTCCTCCGCAGTTCTTATAGTGGTGAACGAACTTTTCCCAATCCATTGCTTGCGATACGAGAGGTTGACAGTATGCGAGATCGAGCTCTGGACAGGCAAAGTCTGCGCATTCCCAGTCAAGCACTGCTGTTATGTTGTCGCCTTCGACTAGTACGTTGTGCACACTGTAATCGCCGTGCGTAGGGACGGGGCGTCGTGTGTCTTTAGGTATGTTCCGTTTGAGCCTGATTCAGTTAGCCATATAATTGAAACCACAATAGTGACTAGTGTGAAGATGATAATTTGAAGGACATGAAGAATAGGAGGACAACATATCCCTAGTTCTATACGGAAATAGCATCACGCACCAGTCAAATATCCAAGTCATATAGGGAGATGGCAGATGTTGCACATCGACCAGATACTGCGCCCAGCCCTGAATACTCCTTCGGAACCGCTCCTCGACAGTCTCCGCGAGCGCTTCCGGCGTTTCATACACCTCGAAATACTCAGCGAACACGTCCAGAGGAGTTGCGTGGAGCTTGGCAAGCAACTCCGCAAGCTGCAACAGCATCTTCTCCGAAAAGCTCTTTTCGCCGGTCTTCAGAAACATCGAGGCCCCGGCACCTGGCATTCGGCACATAGTGAAGAAGCTTCCGTCAATGCCGTCGTCCTTCCTTGCCAGGTCGAATGGTCTAGGGCATGGATAGTCGGTTTTGGAGAGGCATTTGAGGAAGAAGTATTCTTGCTCGACCAAATACATACTCCTCAAAACGATTGGTGCCGGATCCATCTTTCGAACCACGATTTCCTCAGTCTTCCCGCCGTCGTACTCGACATCACAGACGTATGTCTGCTTTCCATGCCCACCAGTCATAGGTGCGAAGGAAGAGACTTTAAGGTTGCCTCTTTGCGAAATGAGGAATTTCTCCATGTAATCTTTGGAGAGTGCCGGAGCCGACTCTTTCTTTTCGACACTACCATCTTCTTCACCGTATAATGGGGCTTGCACGGCTGGGATCTTGGCGTAGTACGCGTGCTCCCATTCCGCTGCTCGTCGAAGTAGAGCCGGCGCGTGACGGTTGTCGGTGGCGGATAGATGGGAGCAGAGATCGACGATGCGATTGTTCAGTTGTTCATGTCTCTCTGCAAGACCCTCGAAGTCTTTCGGCAGGGGTGCCTGCACATTATCTGCTGATTTCTTCCCAGTCACGTCAAGGATGTCTCTTTCCAGGCCTTCTCCATCCGCGATGAGATCTTGTAACAGCTTTATAGCTGGGCCTTGGCGTTTGAGCAAGTCGGTAAGCTGAACACTTTAGCTAACGCTTCGCTGGAGATGTGTTCATCAGAACTTGCCACATGACGAACGACTTCAGCAGCTGCCAGAGCTGATTTATCGGTAAGAGCAGGGGTGATTGAGCTATCCAACGCCCTGATCGCAAGAGATATTCCTTGAGCTGATGGGTGGATTTTCATGGCTCCTGAATGGAAAGACGACTGGTTTATTGATCAAGAGCACAACTCCAGCACTTCATTAAAGTGCATAGCTCAAAGCACTTATTATCTGCCAATCCCGGGGAAGCAGAAGCTGTGCTCCAGGGTTTACGGAGCGCCGGATGATATGCCTCCGGGGCATTTGAGGCTTCAGCCTTCAGGAATTTCGACAAGCACACTGATGGATTTCATCTTGAAGACTAATGTCGCATCCGTGGTAGTGAAAAGAAGAGAAAAGTCGACTGGGCTGAGGTTTCATGCCGAACTTGATTTGGCTCATACTGAAGAAGCTTTGAGGTTTCGTTATTCTAGGTTTTTTGGTGAGTGGAACCCGGGACAATGGTGGAGAGGGTCAAGGCGCCAATCCGGGGAGGACCATTAGTAGATTCCGGGGAAGCTTGACGTTGACATCTGAAATGCGGGGTTAGCTAGCAACCGGAATTACTTCTTAATATCGCAAATTCGAGGCTACGAACATCTTCTCGAGCGAAATCATTCCGATGAGTTGTTGCCTCGCCTAACTTGAAGGATATAGCTAGTAAGCAACGCCATCTAATTACCACTGCTAGATAACTAACCGCATGAAAGGGTTATGTGCTTCAAAAATGGATATTGACGATTATTTATAAGATGAGAATCACAAGCCTGGACCCTAGAACATGAGAATAGTTGTTTGAACTGAGCTCTGGCTTAAAGCCATGCTAGGTTAGCTTTAGGCAGGAGACTATGAGCTTCCGCGAAGTCTGGCAAGTCCCAAATTTCCAGAACTTCATATCCGCCAGAAAACAGCAGTCTTACACTTTCTTCCCGCATTCTCACGCCAGCCGTGGTGATGACCTTCAGGCTTCCATGCCCTCTACCCTCAGCCACCCTTCCCACCCCTCTCATCCTGCATCCCAATAACCGTATCGGGCGCCTCAGGGTGCTCCTTCTTCGCCTTCGCAGTAGCTCCTTGACTATCCGACTGCTCCGTCGCGGTTCCGCCTTCACCGGTTGCTTTGGAGCTGGACATAAGAAATCAGCATCAATCAGTCATGTATCACCACCCTTCGGATGCAAACACGAGCTTCAAGCTCTCATGTTTCGGATTCTCAACGTACTTCTTCCCCGAATGCGCGGAATCCGACTGCACATCTAGCCGATCCTTCTTGCTCGTCGCGTGCTCATCATCAGGGAATTTGTCCGTCTTTGCGGAAGAGTCTATCTGCAGACGTGTGGAGAGCGTGAATGGGCGGGTTGCGAGTGGGCGGGTAGTTGTGAGAGGTCGACGGAGGGTAGGTGAGAGAGCGATGCGGCGGTAGAAGGTGAGGAACTCTGAGGGGGATGGAGCGGCCATGTTGGGTGATTGATGCGATGGAGTCAATTGAGCCAGATCAATGGGTTTGAGAGTGAGAGTTGAGGTCTTGCTAGAGTATGCTGAGGATTGGAAATTGTGGAGGAGAATTGGATTGAATGAACCGAACGAAACCTGCCGTACGACAGGGCTGAGCACCCATGACGATGCCACTAAACTCTAGACCTCGGGAAAGAGCCTCACAGCACCGATGATGCATCATGACGCTATGACATTCACCGATATGCGGGGAGGGAGGAGCTACCCGGCTTGGCGTTTATACGGTGCAAGTCCAACCGAGAAGTTCAACACCACCCCACCGAGCGCACTTCAATATCATCAACATGGCTGACGAATTTCCCTGCAAACTGTAAGCTACCGCCGTAAAACCCTCCAGCGCTCCTTGCTAATTACTTCGCTATAGAACCCTCCACCTCCCTTTCCCCACCCCCGCCCTCGCCGACACCGCTCTGCGTGCGCTCTCCGTAGACCAAGAACTCTCGCCCCTCGTGCGCCGCTCATTCACGCTCGTTGCACCAGACACGACCGCCGAGTCTGGAGCTAAGAATGTACTGCAAGTCTCGTATTCTGCGACGACGAATCGCATGCTGCGGGTTGCGGTGAACGGGTTCTTTGAGAGCGTGGGGGTAGTCATTGGGGTGATGAGGGAGTTGGATGTGGAC
Source organism: Lophium mytilinum (assembly GCA_010093605.1). Lineage (NCBI taxonomy): Eukaryota > Fungi > Ascomycota > Dothideomycetes > Mytilinidiales > Mytilinidiaceae > Lophium > Lophium mytilinum. The sequence goes on along the minus strand of MU004181.1, from coordinate 2,317,020 downwards.
GTGGTGGATATGCCCGGGAGCGAGAGCCTGGAGGGGGCGCAGGGACTAGAGCAGGTGAAGGTGTGAGGGAGGGTTGATCTATACCTGATGAGAAATCTGAAGATGAAGGCTGCGGGACCTAGGTCCGGAGTGGGTGCTATGGAGTGTCACTTGGTGGATTGATGATATAAGAAGGGGCTGAAAGATTCGACGTGATGGGTGAAAACGGAATATGCGCTCTGACAGGGATGTCATGAAGCCATACCGTCTAAGATGAGACGATTTCACAATCGCGGCTAGAACGAGGACGAGCGGCAAGATATCTCTACACAGAGGGCTGGGTTATGAGCAAAAGAGGTAGTTGGGCAGCCATCAAGAATTTATATTATCGCTAAAGACATCCACAGGACTGCTGCCAATGTGATTTTCGTCCTGTCGGTAGACGTCACTTCGTCAACGAGTATACCCGAATAGAATTATATGATCTCCTCAATTTGCTTTTCGCCATCCTACATGTGATTAGATTAGTTAACCCGGTTACCATTATAAATGCACGCAAGCTCTGAAAGCAATATATGGATACTGATGAACTCCTGGGACGGGAATACCAAATACCCTCGAGCTCAATACAAGCTCCCGACATCCTCTTCCGCCTTCTTCTCAGGCACTTGGTCCGGGTCTTTATAACCCGTATTATCGTCGTCAGCATCGGCGGCTCCGTCCAGCTGCGCCATACTCCTCTTGCGTTTCTTCTTGCGCGTGGCGTACTCGACTTCCTCGGCCTCTGGTAAGGGAGCAGGCTCCGACGCGACTCCCGGGGGACCTCCCGGCGCTTCAGGAGGCAGGGGCGGATAGAATGCTCCGTCTCTGACCGTCCACCCCTCTTCCAGTAGCTTCTTCCACTCTCGCATGACCTTGAACCTTACTAGCTCACCCGTTGCCCTGGCGTCTTCTAGACTGTCGTGTCCGGCGGCGCCGCCTTGCTGGATGTCCCAATCCAAATAGTGTTTTGTGAGTGCGCGGAGCCCATTTCGGATAGGAAGCCCAGCAGGATGCGGGTAGAGAAGCACGGTGTCCACAATAGTGGGATGGATGAGGCGGACAGCGTTTAGGTCGTTCTCGAGAGCGTGGCCAAGCAGCGGAGTGTTGAGTGAAAGGTAGGAGCAAAGGAGATCCCGAGCAGCAGCTGGGTGGGGGACAATGTGAAGTGTCTTCGGATCCTTGGAAACCTTCACGGGGTCATATTCCGGGGCATCGAAGAAATGTGCTGGATGTACGCCTGAAAAACGAGTATTGAGATCGAGAATGGCGCCAATGGGGCGAACGAGGACATCAACGAGAGGTTCACCGGAGGGCCATGACGTCGCCGTGAGGCGAATGAGTTCGAGACCGTAGCATGTGTAGCCCATTTCGCAGTCAAAACAGACAGCTGTATTTGGTTTGGCGTGTTCGTTGAACTTTGTTCCTTCAAACTGCATTACGGCTGCAAGGCGTTTGGGCTCTGATATCTTGAAGACGTGCGTGTCTCCAACCGTACAGCCCGGAGATCCAACAAGCTCATTGCAACAGGAGTATAGCGGCTGTGGACGTAGTGGGTCGGTCTTCTGTTTCCTAGGAAATACCTTTCGTCCCCAGTGATGGATGCATTTCCCACCCGTGGTAAGAGCGCCATCCTCGCGCCGGTCCGGGTATACTTGAAACCTCGAGGCACATCGATCACATACCTCCCAGTTGTGCGAAGCGTCGATGCCTGCTTGAGCCGTCCCAATTTCTTCCTCTGTTGGTGCTTTGGTGACATAGCCATACGCGTCCAATCCATGTTGCCTCGCCACCATACGGTCAAGCATCATGACTTCCTCGTGTGGGCTCAGACCGGTGACTACTGGTTCGAATTTCTTCTTGGTCGGCTCCTCTTTCTTGTTCTTAGACTCCCGAAGTGCGTGTCGTTCTTTTACCCAATCTACGACAGACATCTTCTTGTATGCCATGATACGCATCTTCATAATGTTAGAATAGACCAAGGGCTTGTCCAGAGCTATCTTCTCCTCTGTTTCAAGAGCTAGTCGAATGAGTTCATTCTCGGTCAAGTGAAGGGCTTTGTGATCTGCATCTGACACCTTGAGTACCTCGCTGTTGAGCTTGACTAGATACTGGTGAAGAAGAATAATGAGTTGGCGTCGAACTGTAAATTCGGCCGGCTTTTTAGGTACGTCTCGTGGCATTAAGGACTCTTTGGGTTCATCTTTGCTCGATCGAGGTGGTGGTCCATGTCCCATCTTTCTCGAAGTAGAGATTGGTGGCGGTGATATACTTCTTCTCGCCGACTGTAGAGATGTCTTGGATGTTGATAGTGCATTGTCTCGAGTAGCCCCTGCATTCACTGTTCTTCTAGGAGTGCTATTGCCTGGCTTAGGTATAACAAACCCAAAGTACGGTACTGGCTCTGCTTTCGTCTGTTTAGGCGAATCATCTACCGAAACCGAGGCTTTGCTACCATAATCAAGTCTTCGACGTTTTAGATCTCCATGCTCATAGGGAGTATTTGAGCTGGTACCAACGGCTCCCCAACGGCGTGGTCCCGTCGGAGGCGTCCTGGGAGCATCGTGACTGAAGATGCAATGCGGTAACCGGCACGTGTCTCTCTCCGGACAAGGGACGTTTGGGAATAGACATTTGGTGGACCACATCTTTGGATGCTAAGCTGATGCTCTGCCTGGGCCCCGGAAAACAGGGGCCGAAGTTCGGCGGCCGTTGCCAACCGTGGGGACGCTCTACAAACGGTGCTTGGGCTGCAGAGTGAAAGTATGCTGCGGAGTGAAATGCCTCTGGCCCCTAGCAAATGGAGGAAAGACACGAAGCCTTCCTGGAGTTGGACACGAGGCCTCACAGGGTTCAGAGCAACTGAAATGGACCAGGGCTGCTTCAAGTGAGAGATGGCTAGTGGTGGAAGACTTTGTCCACTCAGAGGGTATGATTGGCGGTGAAAGGCGGCCAACAAGCTGAGACTGGCGTTGGTCACGTGCTCTCAACCCTCTTGGAGGAGCGGCGTCTGACTGATTGATGTTTGCCAGTGTTTTCGATAAGGCCGAGATTGTTGGCGCGAAACTCTGGAATGCGCAAAGGAGCAGCCGTGCCAGTCGTGGAGATAAGAAGGAGACGCCGTCCGCTCCAGTCAACAGGCCCTTTCGCTTGTCTTTCCACTCAGGATCGCTTTCAACGACTCTCCCTCTCTTTCGTGATAGCAGTTGGCGTGGACCCTGAGGTGTGGTTGCGGCTCTTCCAGCAACGTTGAGACGCCCCTGTCGAAGCCCACGACGGCTCCCGAGTGGCTAGGATCTTTTCGTCCGCGTCACTGACGGCTACCTACCTAAGCGGCGTTATCAGCACCGACCGGTATTGTTAACGCCACAGTAGTCGGGCAGAGCGGGAGACCGAGAGGTCACCCGCTGTATTAAAACCGCAACAGTGCTCCCCTTCTCGCTCGGCAGTATAGACTCAACTATTCTGAAATCCCCCGCCCAAGGAATGGACACCGCGAGTCATCAATCCGCCGCTGCCGATCATTTATGCGTCCTTGTTCATGGGTAAGAATAGCTGCAGCGAGCGTGCATCATCGAGCATCTGGCCTCACGCGACCAGCCCTCTAGGCACAATCACTGTACTTTTGCTGCTCGCCTACCTTTGACCACTGCTAACTGCTAGCTGTAGGCTTTGGGGAAACCCTCAGCATCTTGAATACCTCGCGAAGAGCCTCCGGGAAAAGTACCCCGAAGACAGACTTCACGTTCTAGTGGCCAAGCGCAATGCCGGGAGCTTCACCTACGATGGCATCGAATTGGGCGGAGAGCGCGTCACAAAGGAGATCGAGGAGGCGCTAGAGAATCATGCCAGGAATGGGACCGAGATTAAGAAGCTCAGTATAGTGGGATAGTACGTGGTCTCTATGTGGAAAGAAGAATCCCGCTGACCGCGCGAAGCTCTCTAGGTGGTCTGGTAGCAAGATACGCCATTGGACTTCTGTATCATAATGGATACTTTGACAAGTTGGAACCAGTTGTACGTTTCCGACTCGAAGCCCTCATACGCTCTCGCTGACAACACGAAGAATTTCACGACCTTTGCGACTCCCCATCTAGGAGTCCGGACCCCTCTCGTTGGATACCATAACCACATCTGGAATGTGCTGGGAGCGAGGACTCTATCTATGTCGGGAAGACAGCTGTTCACTATCGATTCTTTCCGAGAAACAGGGCGACCGCTTCTATCGGTTTTGGCAGACCCAGACAGCATCTTCATACGAGCACTGTCAAGATTCAAACACAAATCTCTTTACGCCAACGTCGTAAACGATAGATCCGCCGTATACTACACCACTGGCATATCCCGAATCGACCCCTTTGTGGACCCAGATAATATCAAGATCAACTACGTAGAGGGGACTGAACGAGTCATCCTCGACCCGGACAACCCCGTTTCCCCCAAAGAAGAATCCGGAGCTTTACCAGCCTTCTCAACACGCCTGGCCGGCAGCACGCGCACCATCCTCGGCCAAGTCCCCCTCGTGGCCTTGCTCGCCATCTTGATCCCCGTCGGCACAGTCGTGTTCCTACTCAACTCCGCCTTCCAGTCCGTGCGCAGCCGCCAACGCATCCGCATGCACGAATCCGGAAAAGCAGGCATCGACATTGGCGGCTACCGCATCCCGCTGATCTTCGACGACGTGCGTCGCGAAGCCGAGGAGATGTTCGAGAACATGAACAATCTTCAAAGCCAGGAATACCTCCCACCAGGGAGCGAGGAGCTAGCGTCCCCTCGCAGCGCGCCTAGCTCTCCGACACTCTCCCGCGCAGGCACCTCGCCGATGGGAAAAGCCACCGATAATAGCGCTAGCGATGACGATTCGGTTGTCGAGCAGAAACAGCAGTCGGCTCGTTCGCTGGAGTTCCCTACGCTGGCGCTCACGCCGGATCAGTTTGCCATGATCCAGGCGCTGGATGATGTTGGGTTCACGAAGTACCCAGTCTACATCCATAACCACCGACACAGCCACGCTGCCATCATTGTTCGCATGAACAAGCCGTCTTTCGACGAGGGAAGGATAGTGGTCAGGCACTGGCTGAGCGAGTTCGTCATCTAGACGGGTGTTGTGGGCCATGCATGCGGACCTGATAGCTTACTATCGAAGCTCATTTGGAGAACGTTGCGAATGGAATACGCGCTGCAGCTTTTGTAGAGGTATAGGGACGAACGCTAGCAGAGTTTTTCTTTACTCTTCTCGAGTTTCAGGCAGGTCATCTGAGCGTTCCTGCATCGGTTTGGTGCTATTGGCCGTCTTCCCTTTCCTACTTGTCACATTGATTTTGGATTTCCCAACGGCGTTCGTACGTAGAGCGTAGACGGAGTCGGGGTAGTATGTGATATATGCTTCCTTTCCGCGCACATCCAGTGATTTATCGCGTCCACCAGCCGTCCCTCGCCGGTTCTACGAGCGCTTAAACAGCTACATTCAGTAATCAGTCATTTTCAACACTGTTCAACCACACTGTTCAACCACATGCAATAACGAACAGGAATCATGATTCCGGCTTTCGAGATATACACAGTCGCCAGATCGAACCTACACACATTTCTAGCCAATTGCACCAATCTGTTCTATAACATCGCCCAAATCCAGAAAGAGAAGAAAAAAATGGGCTAGAAGAAAGCCAAACTCCGTGTTTCTAGAGAATTTCGTTGCCCAGTCCTAAACCCGCCCAGATTAGGACGAAGGAGAGGGGAAAGGAGGTGAAGACATAGCATTACAGAAGGTATTTGAGAAGGTATAGAGGTATTCTACAACCCCATTGGCTCAGCGGGGAGGGGGACGGAGGTTAAAGATGGGGAGGACTGTAAACCATCGCTCTACTCTCGGGACACGTCGCGGCCGAAGATCTTGGCTTTTGCCCAGTCCATAATCACGAGAATTCGGTTGCGGGCTGTGCTAGTGGTCAGTATGGCGTCTTCTTGAGTGTTTTGAAACTGGGAACGGGGAACTCACTGCTGAAGCACATGCTCAAATACGCGCTTTGCCAGAAGAAGTAGGTCAGAGTTCCTCCAGTCGCGAAGTTACCAGTCAACCAGCTTATATCTGCAACGGCTTTCTCGGATCCGATGTAGGCGAGGGAACCTTGATGCGAGTACTCGAAGGGGCCCATCTGTTTGACCCTACGCAGTCGCTTCTGGAGTTCTTTGATCTCGGTGAAGACCTGGTCACGGGCTTCCTTGCTTGGGGCCGACTCCTGGGCGGCCGAAAGGTTCTTTAGCTCTTCGTCAATCTCCTCGGTCTTGGCCATTTGGTTGAAGAGGCGGGCAAGGAAAGCGCCTTCTTGAGCCGCTACTTGCGCGGTGGGTGCGTAGTTGGCAACAGCGCAGTCGCCGACGGCCCAGATGCTCTCGGTTCCCTTGACGACGAGGTATTCGTTGACTGCAAGGCCACGGCGAGAGTCCTTCTGAGCGGGGATTTGCATCATGAGGTCCTTGACAACCGGGCGAAGGGCGTTACCCGTTGCCCAAACAAGTAGGCCGAAGGGGATTTTCTCTAGAACCTTCTTGCCGTCGGGCCCGACTGACTCGGCTTCGATGTACTTGTCGGTGACATTCTTTACCATAGTCTTCGTCCGGATAGTGATAGTTTCTTCCTTGAAAGTCTTCTCAGTGTATTCAATCAGTTGCTTAGAGAACATGGGAAGAACCTGTAGTTTATTAGCTTAAATTTATTAGAACTTGTATGGTCTTCGTACGTTTGGAAGAGCCTCGACAAGGGTGACGTGAAAGTTGCTCTTGATGTCTGGTATCCACTTCTTGAGATCGTCGTTGAAGAAATCTTGGAGCTCTCCAGCGAATTCGACGCCAGTTGGGCCACCACCAACGACCACCATATGTAGTAGCCGCTTGATCTCGTCCTGTGACTGGTCCTTGAATGTAGCAGTTTCGCAGCAGTCCATTATGCGCTTCCTGATAGCTTGGGCATCCCCAACTTCCTTCAAAAAGAGGGCGTTCTCGCGCACACCGGGTATACCTGAAATATGTTAGCTTATAGGTTTATTAGCGGGCGCTCTGGAAATATTACCAAAAGTAGCGTTTTCTGCTCCAACGCCAACAACGAGCATGTCAAAGGGGACCTCTGTTGCACTCGAGTTCCCTTTGATCTCTGACTCATCGTTGATGTACACAACCTTCTTCTGGTAATCGATTTTCGTGGCTTCGGCTTCGTAAAATTTGACGGCCGCCTTCTTGTGCCGCAGGAAATTTCGGATGGGCTCCATGATGGAACGATGTTCGATGGTTCCCGTTGTGCATGAGGGAAGCAGGGGTGTGAAGAGGAAATAATTGCGCGGCGACACTACTACGACGTTGTAGTTCTCGGTGTCGAGCTTCTTGAGCAGCGAAACAGCTCCCCAGCCAGTCCCTGTATGCGGTCAATCGACTATCAATGCCAGCAATTCAGCTCACGTACCGAGAATGACCAGCGTCTTCTTGCTTGGGTCAGGATCGGGCTGGTCGTTGGGATTTCGCATCACCCAAATGCCATACCCGGTGTAAACAAGACCTCCTACGGCGGACAGGTAGGTCGCTCTCCACATCCATCTCAGCACGCCGAACCTTCTTTTCGGAGCGCTTTTGGCAGCAGGGCCCTCCGTCGAGGCTCGCCGTATGGACTGCCGTAGCGCGATCTGATGGAAAACTGGACGCGAAGCTCCGCGCGCCCTGTTGGCTATAATTGAGGGCCGCGCAGTGGTGAAGGTCCGGCGGCCGGCGTGCTGGAGCTGGGCCAGGGCGGAGTGGGCGGCAAAGGGGCGCATCGCAGAAGCCATTGGGAGTCCTCGAGGCAAAGGAGGCCTGGAGATGGCAGAGGGGAGTAAATGGTGATATAGGAAGGGTGAGATGGGGTGGTGGTGAGTAAAAAAGTTGCTTGCGATGACGCCCGGGGACGAAATGGGAGCTTAAGCAACCCTTGTCGTTGCTTTTACGACGAGATAAGCGGAATCTGCCAGGTTCTGTCCCAATAAACAGCGGCCTTGCATGTCCGCCGCCGCGAGACGGGGCTTTTTTTTTTAGCCAGGCGTAGAGCAACCCACGCGGTATTTTGCTGCCCGTCAAATTTTCATGTCATCCTCAGGTAGCAACGCCCACGCAGACACAGCTGTGCTGTCTAGACATCCTCATCTGTTCACCCGCCCTGCCAGCTGCGAACCTCAGCACCTAGCTGTTCATCCCGCAAATCTCCGGCGAATGGGATCTGGTCGCCGGAGACCTGGAGCATCGACGGGAGCGCGGCTTTTCACTGGTCCCAGGGAGAGGCGCTTGAGGCGTCCAAGTGGCGGGTGAAGGGCATCTTGATCCACTTCCTCGTCTCCGACCTACCAGATGCCCCTATGCATCCAACTTTGAGGCTCAACGGAACCTGACCGACAAGCGCGAAACTCATTTTGAATCTAGCGCTCTGGGAGCATTGTGGATCCCCTCAATTCCGCACCGGCTTTGTCCGATCGCTTGTGCCTTCACTTTTGGAATTAGGTACCCCAAATTGGAGTATGGGACATCTCTCCATCAATTCCATCAAGAATATACTAAGATAAAGCGTTCTTGGGTCCAGAAACGGCTCACTCTTTAGCAACTAGTAATACTTCAGACTTTATGCGCAAATGGTATACTTTCAATTTCGAAGGATCATTCCCTATATCTTTGATAGGCATTTCTGAATTGACGGATATTCTGAGCACCATTTTACGCTTCTATACTTGACCTCAGCTTAGCTTGCATTCAACAAGATTAGGACTATCGACTGAGATGCTTTCGCGTATCGAATCCCCTGTAGGTGATCGGGCCATGAAGGAGACTGCACATCATGTCCTACCAGAAGTGATGGATCCGAGTTCTGAAGTAAACAAATTGACTTCACCTATTGTTGAATCATGAGCCAAGATCACTCATGTCTTCTCGTGTTATTTCTATTTAGTAGCTCGACAGCTTTAAGTGCTGCAGCACAAATTCACCCCTGCCCCCACCTGACCCCACTCCCTTCAGTTCAACACCACACGACCATGAAGCGTCTGTACTAAGACGAGTTCTAGACGGCGGCTTCTACTAGTGATAACACCGTCATCACCGTTACGTCCAGTAAGGTCCTTCAGTCTTTCTAGGTGTGTCTCTTAGTATTAGCGTCGATGGAAACTCAAAATGAGAAATTAGGTCGTGCTGTAATTCTCACCACGCCATGTTCTGATAACGCATCAACCTGCCTGTATTATTCGAGAAGTTGAAGGTCTTCCGAAGTCGTTAATCGAATGTCAAGCGGTAAGATTCAGACTATGGTTCTGCATGCCAAGTCCTCGTAGAGAGCTGAACTCACCGCAACTCAGCCCTTTTACCTCGCCGACCAGTCACTGTTCGTGGATGAATTGCCCCTCAGCTAGTGGAATAGACGGCGAAGTATGCAGTAGTCTACAAGATGCCAAGTTACCTAAGCTAGGATGCCCATAGCTGAGGTAACATCAAAAGCTGTACGAGCTTTGGATCACCTTGCATTGCGCCTTGTGTTTAGTTGCTGCAATGATGGGACCATTGCCTTCATATAAAGTGGCTGCCACGCTCATTAAGAACTTTGTACACTTGCCTCATTTCTGCGGACTAGACGAAGGGTGTAGCTTGACAATCGATCATCACTTTCTAAAATGATCAGTTCACTCGTTCTCATTTCTTTGCTCTTCGTATTGTTTTCAGCTGCTGCACCCGTTCCCACTCATCAGCGACATTCTCTAAATCGTCGAGATGTGAGTAAACTTCGACCAAGTTGCCAATCCCATCCTATCCTAACATCCTCAGATCGATACCGACCCTTCCCACTGCCCCAACTTTTGCGCCGGCACGAAATCCACGGACAACTCGACCCTCTACATCTGCGGAGACCCCCGCCTCGGCCCTGTCTCCCTCCCCACCGCCCTTCCGCTAGCCTCACTGGCAGGCAGCAGCTCGTCCTACCACCGATTCGGCGGCCTGTGTCCCGGCGACTTCCTCGCCCGCTACACGGACCCCGCTACCGGTTTCTTCGTCTACCCGTCGCTCAATGGCTTCCAAACTAGCACTACCGGCATGCCCATTGCTGCAAATATGACGCTTCCGCGCGGTACGCTTCTTGATCGCTTCGGAAGTGAACGCGGGAATTTCATGTCGCCCGCTAGCGCGCCGTATGCGCAGCGTTCGCTGCCGCCGACTAATTTGGACGCGGCGCCCGGTGCGGAGTTTCCATGGAATGTTCGTATCTCTTTCCGTTGCTTTGATAGCTATAAGTATAGCAAATTTCTGATGACCAACATAGTATCATGTGTATGAGGTGCAAGTACCTTTTGTGGTGCTGGCTGGCCCTATCGCGCCGTGGTTTGGTCAGGTGGGACTGGGCGTGCAGTTTCAAATGGAAAAGAGTGTTCAGAGGTTAGTGGAAGGGGGATGGATTGGTAGGGTGAACTTGACGGCTGTGAGTTGAGTAGAAAACTACTCAGAGTGAGAAGGGATGTGGGCAATCGCAAAATGAGCTCGACAACGTCTGTGTCGGGGGAAGAAAACGATGACAAGGGAACTACCTGGGAGAAATATCTGCAGAGGGTAATATGAGAGCTACCATATTTTACAAATGCACATTCCGCGGGAACGAATCCTTTAGTTGTGCAAGCCCTACTCTGTCATGGCCTCATGCAAGCTTTTCTAGAGCATTTACGCCGCTTCAATTCCTCGTGTGACTTGGTAAACATGTAGAGGCCCTGTGACAACAACAGCAACAACGGAGCTTGCAACCAGTTGCTTCAGATAGTTCATCTCCTTAGCCGGCTCCCTTTAGGACGTCAACTGTAGCAATGCACTTCAGCGAGACTTGCGTCGAACCAGTGTGAAGATGAAACTCAGACTTATCCATGAGGACATAACTAGGGAAAATTATGGGTAACGGAATTCTTGATGCAAGTGAGGCCCCTAAACAGGTGTTTGATATGTTGATGTCGTGATAGGGACCCCCACCCTGAAAATACGCCAGTGATTTGTCGAATTCAAAATAGCACAGAACGCTTGGCGCTTTTTCTCGGCGTTCCTCACCAAAATTTGTGTGAGAGCTGCGTGGAATACTACCTAATTAACTATCAACCTTTCAACGTCCGCTAAATAGTTATAAGCAAGGCTCCTCGGGCATAATATATAGCTATTTAGCAGGCTTTTTAGTACTATAGCGCCCTAGAATAACTATTCTAGATACTACTACCTATTCTACCTAGGAACACGTCTTCTTTATACCTAAGAAGAGCCCTCTAGTTACTAAGTATAAAGGTTATAATAAGAAGAAGGAGTATAGATATCTCTAGTAAATAATACTAAGACTTTAAGATGTAGATAGAGTTCTAAGTACTGCAACATTCTAGTATTATAGGCCCGGGGGAGCTCCTGCGTAAGGCTTAGAATGCTTAATACTAGAAAATATTAGTAAAAGGCCCTAGAGCACGCATATATAACCTTCCTTTATATTATCTAAGGGCTGTTAAGAGAGTAACACTTAATTAGGTGGTGCTCCTCGCGATTCTCTTCCAAATTTTGATGAGGAACGCCGAAAAAAAAGCGCCAAGCGTTCTGTGCTATTTTGAATTCGACAAATTTCTCGGACGGGATTGTCCGTTGGCCGCCTTGGCAATGAGGTCAAGGGACACATTGTGACATTTCTAAACATCGCCATCCACCGACAACCCTCAACCATGCCGCTCGTCGACAACCCGCAGATCAAGGCGGCGAGTCTGCATGATCCTCTACCGCTTGCCCTCCACACGTATATTTGGCCATTCCTAGTCGTTTGGCCAGCATTCTTCGCCGTCTATCTCTCGGCGGAAAGATACGAAAAGCACCTCCAGTCACAAGAATGGACGTTCGTCTGGTCAGGCGGCATCTTCACGATCCAAGCGCTAGTATGGCTTAGCACACACTGGAATGTGAACTTGAAGTCTTTCTTCACGTCCACCAAAGCCCGCGACGTCCGATCTGCGAAACTCATCAAGGTTATTCCCGTGGCGAACGCAGGATCCGCTGAAATATGTTCCCTCGACCGGGACAATGTTGGAGGGAAGCAGAACCTGTCATTCTTGTTCCAGAAACGCCGGTTTCTATACGACCCTGAGCAAGGCTCTTTCGCGCCTCTCGCGTACGCCATCGATGCCGAACCGAAGCCCACCCTGAAGACATTCCAGCAATCGCGTGGTCATGCCTCCCCTGCCGATATCGAGCGCCTTCAGCAACACTATGGAGACAACTCTTTCGATATCCCCGTCCCTACCTTCACAGAGTTGTTCAAGGAACATTCTGTCGCGCCGTTCTTCGTGTTCCAGGTCTTCTGTGTAGGACTATGGATGCTGGACGACTACTGGTACTACTCGTTGTTCACGCTATTCATGCTGGTGGTCTTTGAGAGTACTGTAGTCTGGCAGCGGCAACGTACTTTGAACGAGTTCCGTGGCATGAGCATCAAGCCTTACGACCTTCTCGTATACAGGAAGAAGAAATGGGAGGAAATACAAAGTGATAAACTGCTACCTGGTGACTTGGTATCAGTGGGAAGGACGAAGGAAGATAGTGGTGTTGCATGCGACATGATTCTAATCGAAGGGTCTGCTATCGTAAACGAGGCCATGCTTTCAGGAGAGAGTACGCCAGTGCTCAAAGACTCAATCCAACTACGCCCCGCAGACGCGTTGATCGAACCGGAAGGATTGGACAAAAACGCTTTCCTCTATGGAGGAACTAAGGTCCTACAAGTCACTCACGGGATATCTGCTGAAGATGGCTCCGAAGTGGTTCCCAGGCTCTCGTCCGGTGTACCTCCACCTCCGGACAAGGGCGCAATCGCAGTTGTCGTCAAGACTGGGTTCGAAACCAGCCAAGGAAGCCTTGTGCGGACTATGATCTACTCCACTGAGCGAGTATCCGCCAATAACGTCGAAGCCCTATTCTTCATTCTGTTCCTTTTGATTTTCGCGATTGCCGCCTCCTGGTATGTGTGGAAGGAAGGTGTTGCCAGGGACAGGAAGCGTTCTAAGCTCATGCTGGATTGTGTCCTCATTATCACCAGCGTCGTGCCTCCGGAACTACCGATGGAGCTCAGTCTCGCGGTCAACACCAGTCTGGCAGCCTTGAGCAAGTATGCTATCTTCTGTACTGAGCCTTTCCGAATACCGTTCGCTGGTAGAGTTGACGTTGCGTGCTTTGATAAGACTGGAACCTTGACTGGCGAAGATCTCGTCGTAGATGGCATTGCTGGTCTCACACTGGGTCAGAGCGGAATCAAGACCGTAGATGGCGCCCATACACAGGTCACACCGGTCCTTGAAGTGGGTACCGAAACTACTCTGGTTCTCGCCACTGCTCATGCGTTGGTCAAACTGGATGAAGGAGAAATCGTCGGTGAACCCATGGAAAAGGCAACCATTTCTTCTCTCGGATGGACTGTTGGTGCTCATGATACACTTACAACCAAGCACTCGGCAAAAGCCAATCAGGAGCCGTTTCACGCCGATCTGGTACAGATTCGACGACGCTTCCAATTTTCTTCAGCTCTCAAGCGACAAAGTTCTGTAGCCACCGTACTTCTCACAAACAAGAAGACGCAGAAGAAGACCAAGAGTACTTTTGCTGGAGTTAAAGGTGCCCCAGAGACGATTCGGAAGATGCTAGTCAACGTACCACCGCAATACGAAGAGACGTTCAAGTACTTCACTAGGAATGGTGGGCGCGTACTCGCTCTTGCGTATAAGTTCATTACCCACGACTCAGAGCTCGGCATGAACCGCATCAACGATCTCAAGCGAGAAGAAGTGGAATCTAACTTGACTTTCGCCGGATTCTTGATCTTGCAGTGTCCTCTCAAGGATGACGCCAAGGATGCCGTAAGGATGCTCAACGAAAGCAGCCATCGCGTCGTAATGATTACTGGCGACAACCCTCTCACCGCAGTACACGTGGCTCGTGAAGTCGAGATCGTCGACCGGGACTGTCTTGTCTTGGACGCGCCCGAGCATGACGAATCTGGCCAAAACCTTGTGTGGCGCAGCATTGACGACAAAGTCAGTATTGCCGTCGATCCCACGAAGCCACTTGACCCGGAAATCCTGAAGACAAAGGACATTTGTGTCACTGGATTTGCGTTAGCCAAATTCACAGATCAACCAGCTTGGTTTCAGCTCATGCGTCACGCTTGGGTGTATGCTCGTGTTTCTCCCAAGCAGAAAGAGGATATTCTCATCGGACTCAGGGACTGTGGCTATACAACTCTTATGTGCGGCGACGGGACGAACGATGTCGGTGCTCTCAAGCAAGCACACATTGGCGTTGCTCTTCTGAACGGAACACGAGATGACCTAGAAAAGATCTCAGATCATTTCAGAAATACCAAGATGAAAGAGGTCTACGAAAAACAATGCCAGCTCATGGCACGCTTCAATCAACCAGCTCCTCCTGTTCCCATCATGATTGCACAACTCTATCCTCCTGGTCCTGGAAATCCCCACTACGAGAAGGCTGTGGAACGAGAGGCTTTAAGGAAGGGTGGTCCTCCCGCCATTGCGAACGGCACGGATACTAAGGACCACAATGGCGCGGTGACCAAGGCCACCCCACAAGCTGTTCAGCCCAACACACCCGCCCAACAGAAAGCTCAGAGCATGGCTGACAAGTTTACACAATCCATGATGGAGCAAGAGCTAGATGACAGTGAACCGCCAACGATCAAGCTTGGAGATGCCTCTGTTGCTGCACCATTCACAAGCAAGCTAGCAAACGTCATAGCGATTCCGAACATCATTCGTCAAGGAAGGTGCACTCTTGTTGCAACCATTCAGATGTACAAGATTCTAGCATTGAACTGTCTCATCAGCGCTTACAGTTTGAGCGTTCTCTATTTGGATGGCATTAAGTTTGGGGATGGGCAAGTTACTATTAGCGGCATGATGATGAGTGTTTGCTTCCTTTCTATTTCTCGTGCTAGGGTAAGTCGTCCATTCTTTGTGTGGTCAAGCATGATGCTAAGTTTTATCACAGTCTGTCGAGGGGTTGTCGAAAGAACGGCCTCAGCACAATATTTTCAACTTCTACATCATTGGTTCAGTCCTGGGACAGTTCGCTATTCATATCGGTACTCTGATTTACATTTCTCAATATGTCCAACTCCTCGAGCCGTAAGTCTAGATACTACTCCAGTCCAAAGCGTTCGCTAATATTCCGCAGAAAACAAGACAATGTTGACCTCGAAGGCGAATTCGAACCATCGCTCCTCAACAGTGCGATCTATCTCCTCCAGCTTATCCAGCAAATCTCCACTTTTGCAATCAACTACCAAGGAAGGCCTTTCCGCGAGTCCATTCGCGAGAACAAGGGCATGTACTGGGGCCTGGTCCTCGTCGCCGGTGTCGCCTTCTCTTGTGCGACCGAGTTCATTCCCGAGATCAACGAGAAGCTGAGGCTCGTGCCTTTCACGACCGACTTCAAGATCAAGCTCACCACGGTCATGGTTATAGATTATGCGGGATGCTGGATCATAGAGAAGGTTCTGAAGGTTGCCTTTAGCGACTACAGGCCTAAGGATATTGCGATCCGGAGGAAGGATCAGCTAGAAAGGGAGGAGGCCAGGAAGAAGGAGGAAGCGGCTGAAGCGGAGAGACAGAGG
Organism: Lophium mytilinum; assembly: GCA_010093605.1. Classification (NCBI taxonomy): domain Eukaryota; kingdom Fungi; phylum Ascomycota; class Dothideomycetes; order Mytilinidiales; family Mytilinidiaceae; genus Lophium; species Lophium mytilinum. The sequence continues at coordinate 2,301,317 of MU004181.1, read as the reverse complement.
GAATTGGAGGCGGAGAAGAAGGCTGAGGCGGCGCTGGCTGCTTTGAGATAGGGGGTGTAATTAGATGGTGATCGGGATAGACTTTTGCATATGTTTCCTGTGGACTCGATGATGCGTTCTTCTTCAACTGGTGATACAGAGACTTCTGACGCTCTTGTAAGATGTGTTTGTAGCTATGCCCAACATATCACTTCATCGACGGTTTAAAACTGAGCTACGACTTCATGTCCAGTTAGTACTTCGTAGAACAAATCAGATTAGACTAGCGCCTCCGCAGAAATGATTACCCGAGGTCGAGGTTAATCTCGAAGAGCCTCCTAAGCCTCCCAAGTCTCCATCACCCATCAATGAACAGTTTAATGCCTCATTTCATAACGTCTACAGCTCTTTCGACGAGCACATTTTGAAAGGCGTGAAGTTCAACGCTTCAAAGGTCGCTCATGGAGTGCATCCCCACTACTTGACAGATCTTTGCTTCGCCGCATCCCCCTTTCTAGCCATCGCGCCTTTTCCTCGTCACATTATCGACAGGACCTTCCACGCCGCTCCAAGGGAGGCACAGTGGTGGTCGTGTCTCTTTACCGTGCCGCTCTGGGCAACCGATCTATTTTTGCGACTATCATGAGGATGTCGGCGAGCAGTCCGCTCTCCTAGTTTCCTAATCTACGCCAGATGACGTGGTAATGGAATCTCGGCGCCATTGCTAGTAAACGGTGTGACCGTCCTCATCCTCGTCACTGTCTGCGGCGTAGCTCGGCTGAAACCCACTTCCTGACATAGCCGCCGCTGTGCCCTAACTTGCCACAACACGGCCACTCTCCTAGCAACTGTTGCCAGACATCATCCTGTTGCTAAACATCACCATCTCTTTTATAAATCATGGATTTTTCAGTCTCGGCAGTCTAAATAGCACATACTGCAATCTTTTCCATCTACTTCCAAAGCTCTTTTGAAGACTGACGGTGTCAAAAGAGCTACTTTAGAGACCGACCTGAAGTCATCTGAACCGACGCCTCACAGGGCACGCATTCCCTCGCAGGAGCGACTTACAGGATCAACAATCCTAAGAGGCGCTCTTGAGTTTCATGCTATTCTAAGGTGTTCAAAACGTGTTCACAGCTCTACTCGAGCGCCAGACACATCTAGAAAAACGTGTCAACTTGAAGCAGTCACATAAGAGACAGTACGTATCTCAATCGTGTCTAGTCCTGCAGATTACTGCGTCCCTTTCAACTCCTGATTTCCGCGGTCATTTTGCGCGTCCATCGCTCGAGCGTGTCGCTTTCCTATCCAAGATCATAGTTGTGATACTCTATTAGCTCTGTGGAGCTAGCACCCTTCTAGATAATAGCCATGAAGGCGAACGTATGCTGAACCACTTGTTATGCGATTTTACTGACTCATGATAGATCCATATCCTCTTGCTAAGTGTCGGTCTATCAACTGCATCCGCTCAGTGGTTTGGCCTTGCTTTCTTTGCTAGAAGCGAAGAAGCAGATCCTTCTTTCAGCACTCTTGTGCTATCTGCCTCAACAAGTGGTGTGTATTGGCACCGAGACCAAGCTCCGGGAGCTGGAACGACAGGATACGGTATCACTGGTCTATCACCGCGACCAGCTTCTTCATTGTGGAACTCGGCGCCTTTTAGCACAGGAATAGCAGGGTACGGTACCACTGGTGAATCAGCGCGTCCGGCTTCTTCATCGTGGAACTCAGTGCTTTCTGGCACAGGATTTACTTCACCAACAACCCCAAGCCCAACTACAACCCCGACTCCAGCAGTCTCTGGCCCTGAGATTGTTCTAGGCTCGTTGACATACCACGTCGGTACTGAATTACAGACTGTCACGCCACTTGGGGGTCCGCCGATCGTTATTGGATCTTCCGGACTTCTTATCGGTTCTCAGAGTCTTCCACTCCCCGCTAGCATCACAGCTCCTACGCAGATTGCTTTCGGCGCAACTACTATCAACCTTCAGCCTGGTCTCACTTCTATACCCACGATGCCAGGAAAGCTCGCGGAACGGACGGACGTTGTCGTTGATGGCGAGACCTGGATACTTCCATCCGAACCAATAACCTTGCCGATAACGGATGGCTCGACCCTAATTGTCGGGCCCGCAACCGTCACTATCGGCGGAGATGTATTTGTTATACCACCAATCTCAAAGACTACCACTATAGCCCCCACGGGTAGTCCTGGAGTTATTGAAAAACGGAGTCCAAGGTTGATAGTGGCGCTCCCAGGGCCCAAGAAGCAGCAGCATACGGACAATATACTAGAAAAAATCATCAATGCCGTCAACGATATTGTGAAAGCTGCTGAGAATGCATTTAAGAACCTAGAAAAGGTTGACGACGAAGTCGCGAAATGGACAAATGCGGCCGTTTCCGATGCTGCTGCTGCCGACAAGACTCTGTTTGATGCACTGGACCCAATAATGGACCAAACGGCAATTGGTACGTCTATCCCTATTCCTCAACATCTAGTCCCACCATAAATCACCCTCCTGAAACTGCGACTGATCCACTTTTCATGCTTCCAATCCGCAACAAAGCCTGCTCGAATAAATCAAACTAAATAATGCACAGAGCTCGACGATTTCAGCCAAGGAGTACAAGGCTTCACAGAAAACGACCTCAACAAACTCAAAGCACTCGACAAGCAAATCTTCGAAGATTGCCGAGGGGATATCCGCCAGATCTACGACAGGTTTAAAGCTCTTCGACTGGCCGTCAAAGTTGTTGTGAACTCAAACCCCAAAGTTGTCGCTACTGCTCGAAGCATCATCAAATTCTTGACACACTCGAGAGGGAAGTCTGGTCTCGTGTCTATAGGCACGGCCAGTGCATTTGCGGTTTTCATGAGGCATGCTTTCGTAGCAGACTCTCCCTCAACTAGTAGCAAGTCCCTTCCTGCTCCCTTCACGAATCCGGTCTCTCCGCCTATATCAACTCAACCATCTACAACAGTAGTAAGCTCTACGCCTACGTCTAGCTTAGGAACAACAAGTGCAAGCCAGTCTTCAGAAGCTCGGGTACTTTACTTGATATCCTTCCATGATGACGTAGAGGTGGAAGCGTTTGACGCCTTTATCAAAACACTGCCAGACGGCGGCACAGCACCATGCGGAAGATCTGTGTCTCTAAAGTGGTACTTCTATCAAGCTAATTTAACACTCTCCGAAGCCGCGCGGTACAGGAAGGACCCCATTGTATCACGGATCACGGCTATTCCAATATATTCGAATAATGAAGATGATTATGACGACGCTTTTGGGAGCGCTTCGATAAATATCCCAAGCCGTGGAAACAGCACCTATAGCAAAAGAGCCGACATTGAATCTGAACTCAACCCTAATTTATCATACCGAACCCCTAGTGCGAGTCATCTGAGACTGATTTCTCAGCGCCCAGAAGCACAAGACGCGACCCAGGACTATCTGTTTGATGGAACTTTAGGATTTGGCTCCACAATCTATGTGATAGATACTGGCGCGAATCTGAATCACCAAGTAAGGCCTCCTACACTGTGGACATTTGCGGAGGAGCTCATAAATTGTAGGAATTTGCTAGAGGCCGGCGGGCGAATCCAGTTCGTAGTTGGTGTGTACCGAATTACTATACATTGACGTCTCATCCACTTGACTGGGAACATCCAGATGATAACGTCGATGACTTTGATGGACACGGCACCGCCGTTGCGAGCGTGGCTGCGGGTATCAACCTTGGTGTTGCTTCAAGAGCCGACCTAGTCGTGATAAGGTCCAGAGGTGCTTATCAAAATCCTAATCCGGGAGGCCTGTACGGACCGATCAGGCTCGCCGGGACTACGCCTGCGGGAATACAACAAGCATTCGACTACGCCATAGATGATATAAGAGTAGGCAACCGCAAGAAGGCCGTCATCAACTTTTCCTACGGTATGGTCTACTTCCCTGACCCGATGTCGCCGCTAATAGTCATGATACAATAGGGTATGATGCGCGAAGTCTTGGACAAGACTGGTATAACGAGATCGACCAATATCTAGCCAGAGCAGTAAGGCTGTGCAATCAGTACAACATACCTCTCGTCGTTGCAGCCGGGAATAACGGTAACCATGCCACGAACCCACAGAGACTACACACTGTCTCACCGCAGAAGTATGGAGATGACACAAACTCTATCATTACGGTTGGCGGCGTAAACCAAAACGGCAGCTTGTATTTTATGACAAACCCTCACCAGCCCGGACAAGCTGGGTCAATGACAGTCTACGCTCAAGCTACTGACGTAGAATGTGCGCGTCATGACGACAACACCCAGACAGTGTTGAAAGAGGGTACTAGCTTTGCTGCTCCAGCTGTAGTATGTTTTATTCTTGCTAGCACCAACCTTTTAAGCAGCACTAACAAGTTTTTATAGGCTGGTCTAGTGGCCTATTTTCTTGCCTATTGGGGATCGTCGCAAACACTCCCTGTCGCCACAATCAAGCAGTATCTACAGCGACATGCTTACCAAAGGGCAAACCCTGTGATTACTTTTCCACAGACCGATCTGAGCTATGGCTCGTTCTTGCCAGCGCATGTTCCAGTTGCTTACAATAGAGCCCCTGCTGGGTAAGTCGGAAGACAAAGTCTACAGTCTATGTTTGAGCTTCGAAGGCTGATAAGGGTCTTCTAGGATATGCTTCGCGAATTGGCCTGGATGGAACCAACGGAAAAGGACCAATAGCCCCCTCGAAGGACGGGATGGTAGCCTCGTCCCAATCAGCAACGTTACTGAGATTCCGCTTGTCATCAGTGGAACTCTGATGCCTGCGGCTTCAGGATACAGCATCGATAATGTAAGAGATCAGGGTAAATGCCGTATCTTTATTCGTGCTGATGAGAGTATATAGGGCTACTGTTCTTCAGAATGGGCATCCTTCTCCGCAAGCCACACCCCTACCGGCCCGACCACCTTAGTCTCGCTCATATCGTCAGCATCTGCGATAGGGACCCAGCCACAGACCACGATCTTAGCAACGCCTTCTCCAACAACACCTTCTCCAATAACAACAACTTCTCCAATAACAACACCTTCTCCAATAACAACACCTTCTTCAATCACGCCTTCTTCCTTGGATACTAGCCAGACTCCTGCCTCGCAGTACACAGATCCCTCGGTGGTAACGAGCATTGTGTTCAACACGGTGGTGGCGGTGCAGGTAACATCGACGATATTTCTAACATCCACCCCTGATTCGGTGCCGACATCGGCAGTGCCGCCCGAGCACTGCGCTGCTAATGACAACTTTTATATCACTGCAGGAGAGTGCGCGGAGGATTGTCATGGGCCTGGTGCTAAATGTGAAGCTTCTGCACCAGTTAATGGGATTAGCTTAGGCTTGGTTTGCCTTTGTTAGGCATGTATTTAGGTACTCCATTATCAGTCCTCTTGTTTCGTCTTGACGCTGTTTGGGTCGCTTCGAGAGCTGAATCTCAGGGGATGAGACATCCAGTGCTTTACTGGATGATGCTCACTGATTCGCGGAGGATCCATTGTCTGGAGTTATATACGTGTTTGTCAATATTTATTCTCTTTAGGAGCCTTGGTAGAGCATGCGTATTATGATCTCTCGCATTTTGTGTGATGTTATTGAAACTCCACCAGTTATTTCCATTCATCATAGACATGCAGCATTTCAACTTTCCTGTCTATTCTTCCCGTTTCCTTATCATAGCGCTACGAGCCCCGTACCTCCTCCCAAACCTCAACCAACGTCTTAATACACTCCACAACCACCCCAGCGCCCGTCTGGAACTCCGTCTCCGACTCCATCTCCGGCACATGCAGAAACACAACCGGCCGCTCTCCCGCTTTCTTCGACATCTCTGCCAGTGTAGCGAAATACACAAACCCACACGTAAACTCCCCAACATCATCCGTCACCCGCACATCAGCGCCAAACTTTCCTATCTTCACGCCGGCAATCCACTTCGGCCCCACGGCGTCCAGATCAATAGTCGAACTCAGCGTCTCGGGTAGCTTCCCCCAGGCTTTCTTCGTCTCAGCTTTCGTGAAGACGCGTCGCGTGACATCGGGGTTTTGGTGGTAGCCGCTCTTTGGCGCGGACTTTTCGAGGGAGTAGTACGGTTGGCCGACCGCGAGACCGATGTGCACCACAATGTCAGGGTTGTACTCGGCGAGGAGCTTGGGCACAATGGGGAGTATAGTGGCGTAGGAGACTTTGAGTGCCTCCGGGTGAACGAGGAGACGGATGCGGGAGGCTATGTTAGATGGTAGGAGTTTGCAGATTTCCCAGGAGGGGTTTTTGGTTGCGCTTTGCCAGGGATGGGATTGTTAGTCGAGAATTCGGGGTCTTTGGTGGATTGACCGACTCCAAACCCGGTGACCATGACCTTGACTTCATCGCTAGAGGTAGTTGGAGGCATGATGAAAGTAACAGTGGTTTGCTAAGGATTTGGTATCAAATACTAGAGGCCCTATTAGCTGTTTTAACATCATTCCATGACTCATAATTTCGAGGTAGATTCAGGAATGGACCATGGTCTTAGTGTCAGCGTATTGCAAGGTGCATATGCGGGATGCAGCGCTATAGCTAAGAGTGTCTTAATTGTCGCTTTCAATTCGCAGCGCAATGTATACCGAGCCTTTGACTATAACCTATCACTTCTGTATCTCATTAATGCACTAAATATGCTTCAATATAGCCGAATAAGACATATCATTAATCAATGTCACGTGTAATGGTCACGTGCATGTCGGACCCTGTTTCTCCGATCCGAAGCTCTACGGAACTGAGCGAACGTTGCAGCAACCTTGCTGTCCGCATATCCAAACCACCACACCTCAGCTTACTTACTATGGCAAACCGTGGCTACGACGTCGTCGTAGACGTCGACCAAGAAGTACGTATTCCCCGCAACCCCATCCTCCCATCATCAAGAGCTAACAGCGTCCCTCAGGGCGACCTAGGCCACACAGACCTCCAAGAAGACCTCGAGTTCCACTCCTCCAGTACCACCCCTCTCTCCCCTCCCCCAAATCCACTACTAATCCCAACCCCAGACTTCGAAGACCAACCCTCCCGCACCAAAATCGCCCCCGACTCCACCACCCTCCGCGGCGGCAGCGGCCCCAGCTCCACCTCCTCCAAACGCTACCTATGGAGCCTCTCCTTCTACTCTCAATTCTTCGACGTCGACACCTCCGACCTGCTGCGCCGATGCACGGCCGCCCTATACCCGCGCGCCAACTTCCTCGACGTGCTCGACGGCAACCCGGACCTGTACGGGCCCTTCTGGATCGCGACGACCGTCATCGTGATCCTGTTCCTCACGGGCACGATTAGCCAATACCTCGCGCACCGCGGCGCGGAGCACTTCGCGTACGACTTCACACTGCTGTCGGGCGCCGCGGGTTTGATTTACGGGTACACGTTTGTGGTGCCGGTGGGGCTGTGGGGCACGCTGAAGTGGTTTGGGAGCGAGAGCGCGAATTTGCTCGAGTGTGTGGCGCTGTATGGGTATGCGAACTTGGTGTGGATACCTGTGGCGTTGGTTAGTTGGAGTCCGGTGTCGAGTGAGTGGTTCCCCTTCCCCTGTGATAAGATCGCGTAGGTTGGATCAAGGGGTTTTTTTGCTAACGAGGGGGTGCCTTACAGTCTTGAATTACGTGTTTGTGGGCATCGGGTTCGGGGTTAGCGCGCTCTTCCTCTTCCGGAATCTGTATCCCGTGCTCTCGGCGACGGATGTGCGCACGTCGAAGATATTGTTGGTCGTGGTGATCGTGCTGCATGCGGCGCTGGCCGTGACGATCAAGTTTTTGTTCTTTGCGGCGGGAAGTCCGTTTAAGAAGGGGGAGAAGCATGAGGATAAGCATGATGGGGATGATGATGATAAGCTTAGGTTGATTCGGATGCTGTTTAGGGCGTGAGTGTTAGACTACAGGGGCTGAGAGGGGAGGTGGGAGGAGGAGGAGCCGGACCACGCAGTGGGCAGTTTGATTGTTCGGTAGTAGACTACAGGTGTGTATACTATGGTTCTGTTTTATTATGGAGTCAGGCGTGGAGAGCATAGCGCACGTAGTCATACCCATGCGCAAGTTTGTTTCAAAGGAATCTATTCTTTCCCTTTAATTGCTAACGAATGCCCCTGCGTGCACAATTTTCATTGAAACACGCTTTTATGAAGACGCTAGATGAGCATCAAGTGAGCCCACTATCTACGACGTTTCTATAGGGAAAACAGCAGCTGAGCAAAGAGGAGAAGAAGAGAGTCGTATCAAAATTAGGAACAGTGAAGAAGAGAAACAGCAAATTCTACCATCAAGTCATGACCGTCTCATCAAGAATATCATCCCCGATACCAAAAACTGCCATTCTAATGGTGACTACCTCGTTAAAACGCAGCAGAAACCATCTATTCTACTCGTCTTTTGAGGGCACCAAAGGCTCCGTGTTCCATATCATCTCTGCATACTCGTCGATACACCTGTCACTACTGAAGAAGCCCATGCGCGCTACAGACGTAATGGCCTTAGTGAGCCATTCATCCTGGTTGCGGTAGGCCTCGTCAATCAACTCTTGCGTCTTGCAGTAGCTCGCAAAGTCGTCGGAGACGAGATAGTAGTCGCCATGGTCGACGATGCCGTTGACAAGCGCAGAGAATGAGCCCGCGTCGCCGAACGTGCCGGATTGGATGGAGTCGAAGACCGCGGCGAGAGATGGGTCAAGCGTGTAGGTGCCGTACATGTGCGAGTGGCGGAGCTCCTCGACGTCTTCTGCTAGGTTGCCGAAGAGGAAGATGTTGTTCTCGCCGATTTCGCGGGTAATCTCGATCTACACATGTTCTGTTAGCTCTGAAAGTGAAGGGCGAAAAGGAGGGAGCTTACGTTAGCACCATCGCAGGTACCGATGATCAAACCACCGTTGATGACGAACTTCATGTTGCTGGTACCACTGGCCTCAGTACCAGCAGTCGAGATATGCTCGCTAATGTCCGAAGCTGGGCAGATAATCTCGGCCTTGCTGACATTGTAGTCCTCGAGATAGATAACCTTGAGCAGATCGCCAACGTCCTTGTCATTGTTGACAACTTTGCCGACCTGGTTGACGAGATGGATGACAGTCTTAGCCATCCAGTATCCAGGAGCTGCCTTGCCGCCGAAGATAGAGACGCGAGGAGCTAGCTTCTTCTTCTCTTCTGGCGACATTGCTTTGATCGCAAGGTACCGGTGGATAACACCGAAGATGTTCAGCTGTTGTCGCTTGTACTCGTGGATACGCTTGACTTGAACATCGAAGAGAGCGGAAGGATTGACGCTGACGCCTAAAGTGTCCTTGATGTACTTGGCGAGTCGCACCTTATTAGCATACTTGATTTCTTGAAACTCCTTTCGGAAGTCCTTGTCGTCGACGTACGCCTCGAGCTTGTGAAGGAGAGTCAAGTCTTTCAGGAAGTCGTAGCCTCCAAGCTTGGAAGCAATGAGCTCCGAGAGTCTTGGGTTGGCCTGGTGCAACCACCGACGGGGAGTGATTCCGTTCGTGACGTTGGTGAACTTATCGGGTCCGTAGATCTTGACAAAGTCTTTGAAAATGGTGGTCTTGATGAGATCGGAGTGAAGCTCAGCAACACCATTAACCTTGTGCGAGCCAATGACGGCAAGGTAGGCCATGCGGACCATCTTTGGGTTGGACTCCTCAATTATGGACACGCGGTTGAGAATATCGCGTTCCTTGGGGAAGTTCCGCTCAACGAATTGAAGGAAGTTTAAGTTGATGTCGTAGATGATCTGAAGATGCCGGGGCAGTAGGTGCTGGAAAAGCGGCACCGACCACTTCTCGAGGGCCTCTGGTAGGACGGTGTGATTTGTGTATCCAAACGTCTTGGACACAACTGTTGGAGCGTTAGAACTTATTCGTTCACATTAGTAATGGATCACTTACTGCTCCACGCCTCGTCCCAATCAAGACCTTCCTGATCAATGAGAATTCGCTGAAGCTCTGGAATTGCCATCGTTGGATGGGTGTCGTTCAGCTGGATAGCAACCTGGTTGGGGAAATCTTTCCACGGTCGCTGGGTCTTCTTGAATCTGCGAACAATATCAAATAGAGATGCGGCACACCAGAAGTACTGTTGCTTTAGACGGAGCTCCTTTCCACGCTCGAGACTAGGCGTAAATTAGTACAGTCAATTTTCGGTGGTATACAATAACCTTACTTGTCATTGGGGTACAAGACCGCCGAGATTGTCTCAGCACGCTGTTGGTCCGCCACAGAGCTCTCGTACTCTCCCGAGTTGAACTTCTGGAAGTCAAACTCGCCACTCGCTGCCTTGCTGCCCCAAAGTCGGAGGTTGTTTACAGTCGATGTGCCGTATCCAGCGACTAACACAGTCAATAACAGCCAATCGCAAGCTTTGGGGAGAACTTACTAGGTACATCGTATGCACATGCCTGGACAATCTCTCCGCCCTCCCAGACAGAGACGTTCTTGCCATCGTCATCCCTGAGTAGTTAGCTTCTATATCTCCAGTTTTCGGAAGTTGGTTGTATCGCGCGTACTGGTATTTCGAAACATGGCCATAGAACTGCACATCGACAGTAATGTCATGTCTGGCAAACTCCCAGGGGTTGAAGTCCAACCAGTAATCTGGTACCTCAACCTGATATCCGTCAATGATCTCCTGCTTGAAGATACCGTATCTGTACCGTAGCCCGTAGCCCCAAGCTGGGTAGTTCAATGAGGCCATACTGTCCAGGAAGCAGGCGGCGAGACGACCGAGACCTCCGTTTCCAAGTGCGGCATCGTGCTCTTGGCTGATGATGTCCTCCATACGGAAACCAAGGTCGCTGAGACCCTCTGGACATAGTTGTTAGCCTCCGCATCTACATTTTGCGCGCGATATCACTCACTGACGGCCACATCCTTCTTGCCGATGTTGAGCATAGCATTGTCCAGAGCTCGACCCATCAGGAACTCGAGTGAGAGATCTGCGTTTAGGTTAGCAATTACTCAAATTATAGGAGTAGTCCATTGTTCCTACAGTATACGCGCTTCTGGTCGGTGAAGGTCTGGGCCTGCTGGGTCTTGTTCCAGTCAAGGACCAAGCGGTCTCGAAACGCCAGAGCAGTTCCGGCGTATGCAGCACTATGTGAGAAATTAGCCTCAAGAAAGACCTCAACTACAACTTTAGTAGTGTCGTAGCCCATCCACCGGTATTTCTCAAACAATCTGACCCTGCGAAAGTGAAGACAGTGTAGAGTGAACAAAATCGGGAGAAGTTACCCTTCATCGCAATTGTACATGCTCCTCGCCAAAGTGGTCTCAATGTGCCTCACAGCTTCCGCCTACAGCCATATTAGCCATCTTCTCACCGCCGATAGCTCATGGACATCAACATACATTGAACTCCTCAGCAGTCTCAAAAGGCTTCGGGGTAAACTTCTTCCAGGCGGCACGCTGCGGCTCTGGGATGCTCGCCTCAACGCTCTTGATCTCACCCGGGCCAAAGCCAGTGACGGTGCGCTTGTGCTTGGGGCGCGAGAAGGTAGGTCCCACGGGCCCCTGGAGGTCGCTCAGAGGAGCACTCGTCGAGGGGCGCCGCTCGCGGGCAGATTTGGCTGGAGCTGCCATGGCGGATGATGTGGTGAGGGGTCAATTGGCTTGGAGGGGCTTCAGAGAGGGCAAGAAGAGAGAGCGAAGAAAGAAGATCTGACGGGGGAGAGCTGGAGGTGGTGTTTTGTTGCGGTGGACTGAGAGCTAGGTGCTTGAGCACAGATGGTGGGGCACTCGGAGCTTGTGACAACGGCGGAGGGGCGAGGGTCAACGCGGTGAGATCGGGCTAATCAAGGCAGACAGGTGAGGAGGGGGCAGCGCTTCTTCTGTATCAGTATGCGTGTATGCGAGGCAGGGAGGGCGGTCCGGGGGACAGACAGCGTCATATCATTCGTTCAGCGGGTGCATAGCAACGTGCCCACGCTCCGCGACATGGAGTGGGGTAGCAGCTTTAGCGCCTGGGGAAACCTTTGCCTTCATCATCGTGCATCGCATTCACACCTTTGCGATGAGACCGCTTCCGGCCCGTCCGTCTTCGCATCTGCCCTACGCCGCCCTTGGGGGCCTTAACACAACCTTGGCTAAGCAACGAATCGTGCCATCTGGCTTCAGGTGCCCAATGGATGCTTGAAGACGAAGGTCTGTTCCACAGCCACGGGTAACTCTCTGATATCACCAAGACGATGACAAAGGCTAGAAACCCAGCTTCTTCTGCCGTTCCAGCCAATTGAGCCTCCAGCGGCCCCTAGTGTGCCGATCGCGGTCCAGCGTCGAGCTATCACGAAACTTGGCTATCATTTGCCTCATCCCGTGTGCTCCACTACCTGCTAATCTGGTAAACATCACTCCACCAAAAACTCTCCGGCCACTCCGCCCATAGGACTAGAACCCTTAGCAGTGGCAAAAGGTTCAACATCGTACGACTATATGTCCGCCTTCGCTTCCTTCGTTGAGAGATAAGATAGCTATTTATCATTCCTTTGTATCCACCATCGCCTAGGTTATTGTTTATGCAAAGCTAGCGACACAAATTCAACAAGGCACACGAAAAGTTGAAGACATACTCAAGAAGTGATCAGTTCCCAATGTTGGAGAAGAAGTAACATATCTAGCCATGAAGCTCCGTAAAGCCAGAACAAGGGTATTGCCCAAAAACTCCAAGCGCTATCAGCCCTCCAGTGAATGGCAAGAGGCAGAAAAATTAGATCCACCAGTAACTCCCTAACGACCTAGGAGAGATCGAAATGTCTGCTCCGCTGTCAACATCCACAGAAAGCCTAAAAGCTCTGCGGTCATGTGTAGACCAGCCCCAGCCCCGTTCCCAGGTCCTCATTTCACTTCGTCGACAAAACTTTTCTCTTCGCTCATCATTTCTGAATATCATGGGCTCGGTTCTGGCGTACACTGTCCGTTCATCCAAATTGAAGTCCTTGCGATCGGGACCTTGAGCGCCGGCCTTTCTCTCCTCATTTTGAGCCCCATATCAAGTCCTTGTGTCTCATTTACTAGCTCCTTCTCCTCTAATCCCTTTCCCCGAGCAACGGTCCTGCTGGCATTCCTCATATACTCCAACGCCTCCTTAACCCTCTCCGGCGTAAACACTTCCAGTCGATAGTTCAAATCCGCCAGCATAGCCGAGATAGTCACGTTCAGCTGGCGTACCGAGAACTGCCTCTCAGCCACGACGGTAGTCCAGAATTCTTTCGAGAAGGAGTGGTCCTGGTGATACGAGTTGGTGATTGATAGTGCCGCGAGCACGATGAGTTCAGGGTCCACGGGGATAGGTTGGCGAGACCTACGGAGGGTTGGTGGGAAAGGAGTGCCCGTGAGAGAAGAAGTGGGAGCCGGGTTGTCGATGTCATGGCATGCGTTCAACCAGGTAGCGGCGAAGCGGGAGGTTAGGTCGTCGAGCATGCAGGCTGCAAAAGCGATGAGCTCGATCGGAAGAGCGCTGCGAGAGAGGTAATGGGCGATGCGAGGGGCCGAGGGCCGATTTTGGCAGGCATTTGGGGGGATGAGGTTGGTGAGGTGAGTTGCTGGGCCTATAAGGGAGTATTGTTAGCCACATCCATACATCGGCATAGTAATCTCTCAATCGAAGGAAGAAAAGGACTAATACTTACCGAGCAAGTCTTCCCCGGTAACCGGACACGTGAACGAATCCTCCACGACCCCTTCCATGCTTTTGGCAAGACATCCACCCATCTCGGGCGTGGCAGGCGGCGGCGTGGGCCACATAGACGGCGGGACGTATGAAGTCGCAAAGTACGCATCGAGAGCGTCATCGCTGAGCGAGATGTCGGACAAGGCTGGCGAGTTCATGGCAGCGGGTGAGCAAAGGCATCAACACAGCAGACTATGTACTATATCTTCCCCGAAGTGCCGCCCAGGACAGTGAATAGTAGCGAGAGAGACAAAGGTGGTGACTATGGGTAAATCAAAGAATAGGGAAACAGCTCGGCTTTTTGTAAGATGCGGCGACTCGGCTAGAAGATTCGCGGCTGAGAGACAACACGACGAAGAAAGCTTATACAGAAGGCCAGGCTGAGGGTTTGCCGCTTCCTGCTAGTGTGGTGTAATGGCTTGGGAATCGCCAGTGTCGTGGAGGGAGTGCACCTCTGGTGTGCGCGAACCCTCTCACTCATATGTACAGCTGGGTACAGGCATTTAAGCCCCTGCCCTCAGCCAAAAAGCTTGTGCCAGACGCGGCGCCAGTAGGCTGGTTCCCCTCAATTCTGGATGGTGTGCGGTGGGTGAAAGTCGCGGTGTACGGCTGACGTGATTTCGGCCGCTGTTGCTCCAGCCTGCAGTGGCGTGCGCCAGCTCATCAGCCTCCACACGCTTGCTGGCTCCCGAGGAGTGTGTGCTGAAGGTGCCATCGATGCAGCCGAGATCTGGCGGTGGCATTTGCCAGCGTTGGGAGAGAGTTCCCGTGGCAGGTGAGTCCTATGGTTGAATCCCGTGACAGCCATACGAGGTGGTTAACAGCTTGTTTCCGAAGAGAGTAAGATTTCCAACTGCCATGGCTACTATCATCAGAATACTCACACACATTCGTAGATCGCAGCCTTTCCTAGGCATATCTCAGAGCGGGGTGTTGAGTTTTTAGAAGACCTCACATCCTCCCCCCCCCTACATTGTCAATATGCGAAAGTAGAGCCCTGCACCATATTGCATTCCTCATTTCCATATCCTTCCCCGAAGTCTCTAGAAGTCGTACTTCGGGTGTCCGGTGCCGCGTGGGGATAGCGGGCGTCCTCGTACATGGTGGGGCGCCAGCTTCAGCACACCTTCACCGCTCTAACCCCGGCGAATGTCGGCGAATGCCCATATAGTTCATGCACGCGGCGGTCTTGGTGCTGGGTAGTGCGCACACTGCTTCAAATTGGTGATAGGGGTGGAAGAGACACTGAGTTCTAGACATGTGAACGCGAATAGACTGCTATATCAGCAGTATGTACATAAGCGGGATATAGATAGCAAGACTAGACCCTTATTTCTTGTGCATCACTGTTGGCTGCCTTCTCTCATCATTTTTTAGAAAGTTTGGTACGCAAGATTGTCTGGAGCGTCAAGAAGTATAGGCTAGAAGATATTCGATCGGTTCTTGCAATACGACTACACCAGACGGAGGAAATAGGGAACCAAAATCGAGGAACAACGCAGACGAAGCTAGCCCTTGTGTCAAGCAATCCCACGCATCAAAAGCACAAGCATACGCTCCTCTATGAACCGTGGATAGGACTGGGAAACCGAGCTTTTCTCATTTCACGACTCATTCGTTCAATGCTTTGGACGATCCCACTTCGTTCACCCCCTCACTCATCAAATCCAGGAAACCGGCATACCCGCCAGACTGTATACCGCCCCCAATTCATAATCGTCTTTCGTCGTCAGCTGTGGCATCCCTCAATGCTCACACGTCCCAGCTGCTGTTGATGTCTGCCCAATGCCCATCGTAGCTGGAAGCCAACACCAACACCGTCTTCATCATAGTCGTTTCTCGTTCTCAAGCAAAACCAACTGCTGAATTGTCGTTTCGGTGTCAATGTTCGACGAGGACGGCGCTGAGGCATCGCATCTACTGAGCCTTCTTGGGGCCCGGGCCACCGGTCTGGCCGCCAACGTACCGACGGATATCAGTAGCGTCCGCAGCCTGGCGCACAATGGACTTAAAAGTCTCCCATCCCTGCCTGACGGCCGGCGGGGTACTCTGGTTTGCCAACTGCGCATCTGCGCGGGCCGTAAGTTGCGAAATGGCGCCCTGAACGAAGGTGCTTTGAGCATAGCGGGCACGGAAGAAGACGGTGTAGATGCCGATCAAGATCCAGCTGCCCTTCTGGAAGAGTAGCGCAGAGCCCAGCACGCGGAACCAGAGGGCGATTTCGAGGATGGCGACGAGCGTCATGCTGCCATCATAGTACTCCTTGACAAACTTGCCAATGGTCTCGGAGATGCCAGAAGGCTTGGGCTTGCCAGGGGAGGCGCCAGCTGGGGCGGCTTGGAGAGTCGGGAGAAGGTTGGCACGTGTGTAGGTCGCGACATGGAAAATGGAGTAGACTGCGAAAGGCAGAATAGCCAGAGGGATCTGGCGAGAGAAGAGCCAGACGAGGGCCATGCCTGTATTGAAAAGCAGTCAGATCAGGTTGTGTCATATGGATAGCTGCCTGGGGAGCCGAAGCTGCCGTACCAAGATACTGGACATTCTCGTCCGTAGCCATTGACACAAGTCCGCCTTGCTTCCCTTGCCTCATGCGTGCGCGGTATGCCTTGTACACGACAATGCCGTAGGTAGCGGCGGCTGAGATGAAGGCGAGGCGATAAGAGACCTTGGCCCATCGCGACGAGAAATTGAACAAGATGTAGGACAAGCCATATCGCAGAGTGGAGAAGAGCAGAGTGACGTGCCCGACGAACCATGCGAACTGCAGAGTCTGGGCGAGAGATACCAGCCGCTGCCCTAGAGGCTGCGCGGTGGGCGGAGGAGGGGCCATGGCTGAGTTATGTGGGCGGCTTTTGTGCTGCGGGGATCAGGCTGCTGCGGTCAGCGAGGGTTGAGAATAGAGGAATAGAGCTCAATGGAGAGTGTGAGGATTGCGGCGAGAATAGGATTGTGTGTGCAGGAAGGACGAAGCAGCGGGAGAATGGTGAAGAACACCTGGCAATTGGGGTTGGTGGCTGGGGCTCTGAGGCGCCTGCCGGGGTACGGTGACGACGATCCGAAGCTCGTGGAATCGCGAACGTACCTTGTATAGCTGAAATGATAGCAATGGCAATTAGTGAGGGTAGACGGGTGTAGGTAGTCTGGTAGTGGTGTCTGTAAGGAAGTAGAGGAGCAGAGGAGCGGAGGGGAAGATGGTATTTTGTGCAAGCAGCTTGGTGCGCGACGGAAACCAGAATTCGCAGCGGCGGGTGGTGACGAAATGCTGCTCATCAGGTCGCCGGCGTCTCTTGCGCCGCGCCACTAGTATCAGGCACGTGACACGATATCATCTTTCTTAGGGCATGTTCACCGGAAGCAACACCGAAGCATGTCTTTCCAATCACTCCATCTAGCTTTCACATGCCACTCCGGATTCACGCAGACAAGAAGCACCTAGGGTTCACAAACGAAATCAACTAAGATACTGGGCTGATCTGTAGAATATATGAGAGGAAGCAACTCGCAGACCGGCCTCCTCGCACCTCCGTGACAGAATCAACCTCTGCAACCTGCTCCCTGCTTCTACTAAAATATTCCGGAAGAAAAGAGAAGGGAGTGCAATGCTGCTGGTATCAAACAACACACCTAAGCAAGCTAAAAACCAAGGGAGAACCGCGCTCGAAGCCCCAACTCGCCCCCGTCGTTGTGTATTAACTAACCTTTGCCGGCAGCCACCCAGTGTCTGCCGGTGCGAGACTTCGAAATTAAAGGGATCTGTCAAAAGAGAATCGAGAAGAGGAGCTTTTCTGCGCGGTCTTCGTTCGCCATCACCACTGTCCACGCCGTTGCGTCGCTGCGTCGCACTGGGCGCGCTTAGCGCAGGGAGAACCCCTTTCTCTTGCCCTTCTCCTCGAGCGGCCGTCCACTCTCGACCCTCGCCTTCTTCTCCTCGAGCTCTTGTCGCTGTCTGTCCAGTTGCTCCTTCATCTCCCTGTGTCTTGCGTACAGCTCCTCTTCGCTCTGTTTGAGCTTGCTTTCCTTCTCGGCCACCTTCTGCTGGAACACCATCTTCATCTCCAGTTCCATCTTCTGCAGCTTGGCCTCGTGCAGCGAGCGCTCCTCCTCCTGCTTGACGGCCGGGTTGATCTCCTTGAACACACTCGAGTCTTGCTGCACGCCCATGGCAGTGAGCTTCTCGGAGCGGTAGTTCTCGTACAGGAAGTTGTTGGTGTTCTCCTTGAGCTCCTCCATGTGGGTACGGATGAGCATCTGGCGGAGCTTGACGAAATCGCAGTGTTCCTCGTTATCGACCTCAATGACTCCCCAGGGGTAACGGCGGCCACGGACCTTGCGGCCGTCGGCAGTGGTGACATCGGCGTTGGCACCAACAACGGCAAAGGGCACCTTGGACATGATTTCGTTGTTCTCGGCAATGGTCTCCTCATCGTCCAACTCGTAGCGGGGCCCTTCGAATATTTGGATTTTGTGGTGGTGGATATCTGCGAGGATCTGGGCAAGTCAGCAAAAATCGACGTCATCAGGCTTAGCTACTCACTCTCTGCTTGAAGTTGCTAATTTCCTCGTCCGTCAAGGTGTCGGCCTTGGCAATGACGGGGATCAGGTTGACCTTGGTGTGAAGTTTACGCATAACCTCTACATCCAATGGCTTCAGAGAGTGGCCAGTCGGCTGGATGAAATAAACGCAAGCATGAATGCGGTTGTCAACAATGTTCATGCGGTTGACCTTGTTTTCCGCATCAAGGTAGGCATCGAAGCGCTGTTCAATGTTCTTGACGATTGGGTCCCACGACTCGTCATTGTTGATGAAATCGCCGAAGCCGGGGGTGTCAACCACCGTCAGGCGGAGGCGCACTCCGTTCTCTTCAATGTCGGCGCTGATGGATTGTATGGAGACGGTCTTGGAGATGTCGAGGCTCGGGGGCTTGCGCTCCTTCGGGGGGTAGAGCGAGGTGTTGAATAGGGTATTTACTAGAGTAGATTTACCCATTCCAGACTCGCCTAAAATTGGATCGTCAGGAATGGACCATGGGTCTTCTGAAAGGATACATACCGACTACCATGACATTGAAGTTGAACCCTTTCCGCACGCTCTTGCGGTGCCATTGGTTAGGCAAGTTGGCGAACCCAACATAGCCAGTCAACTTCCTTCGGACAATGTTCCTCATGTCGCTAGCAGCCTGTGCCGCGGCCTTGGGGTCCTTGGAAGTGACGGTTTGGGGAGCGGAGCCCTGGCCATTCGGCATAGGGTTGCTGCGCTCCACATAGGGGGACGCTGGCTTGCCATTAGGGACAGCAGCGGCCGCGGGAGATGGAGAGGCACGCGCAGGTGCAGGCGGGGCTTGAGTTGCTAGAGCACCAGAAAGTCAGTCCTGCCCGATGATATGTTGGAAGAGGCTTGGTGAGCATGAACACGGCCCAATGACTATCCCATTTGTCCTCTATAGCTGATGTCCACTTTGTCATGCTTCATAGACGCGCCGCAATATCGGGGGATGGAATTGGCGAGCAGAGAGGAAAGGCAGCTTACCCATGGCGAATCAGACGACGGGGCGACGCAGAGGGTGAGGCGTAAAGACTGCTGCAACGAGGAGAGCGGTCAGTAGAGATCCAGGACAGAGTCGGCGGCCACGGCAGCGATGGAGAAAAGCATTGGGGGCGCGCGGGAATCCTAGGCCCGGGAGGCCTGCACGGTGCAGACAGGGAGGCAGCTTACCTGGCAGTCCAGGCGTGTTTGGCGGGGGATGGGTGCAGCGAGGCGGAGACAGCAGCGTCGAGGTCAGCAGCGGCCTCGTAGGATGTGGGAGAGGAGTCGGGAGGAGACTGCGATGGTGTTGAGGAAGGCGTGGTGGTGGGATCGCGAAAGTCGGCAGGAAAGGGGTCTTCCAAAAGGTTGGCAGGGGTCGCGCAGTCCACGTTGATTCGGCGCTAGTATTAAATTTCCCGTGCACCAGCAACGTCCTTGGTCTCCGCTCGCCGTGCGTGAATGCACCGCTGGCGGGCCTGTGGGTGCGGAGAGGGCCAGTTCACGACGCGCGAGTCGACAGGCAGCTTCTGGCACAATTGCATCTCATTGACGCACCGCAGGAGCATTTCTGTGCACTGCTGCAGCCAGCGTGGTGTGGCGCCTCACTATGCCCATTCCTCGACGTGTCACTCTGTGGTTCCTCACGTGGATCAGCCCCCGATTCGGCCAAAGTGGGAGCCTTATATTCATTTCTATGTACTAAAGATTGCGAGAAGTGCCTTCGTCTGTGAAGACTAGGGCTTTCCTTTATGCTGTATGTAGTGCACTTCATTCAGTTCCAGAGCTCGCCGTGAATGAAACCCAACCCTGCTCACTCCCCAGCAACTCGTGCAGACGACCACAGTGCACCGCATAACGCCTGACGCCAAGCTAACGAAAGACATAACGACAATGGTATATCCAATAGCACGCAGCGCTGCATTTCACCGTCCACTCGCTCCAAACGCCGCCCAGGGTGTATAGCAAATCCACCCGGCAATCAGCCCAGTCCAGCCAGCGTCGACGCCAGTTGGCTCTTGTCGTACTTGATGTACTTGCCCTTGCCCTTGTCGATTTCGTGGTACCGGTCCCAGAACCGTCCGTAGAGTGGCTCGATAACATTCTGCACGTCACGCGCGAGCTGGGCCCGCACTTCCCTCTCTAGCTTGTAGCTCTTGTGCCGCGTCAGGAGCTCTTCGAAGCTGGTGTTGAAGTTCTTGAGCTTCTCCTTGATCGCGTCTTTGTCTTTGGAGCTCAGACCTTTGACGATTACAGCCGAGTCGGTATTCGTCGCTCCCCCAGAGTGTGGCCGGCCGCTACGGTTGGTGTACTGGACGTCCATGAGATATGCAGATGGCTCCCGCCACGGCTCGAGATATGTCGCGGTTGCTTTCTTTCGCCAAAGCTCGAGCTTGGGTGCATAGCTACCCAAGAGGGCCTGCAACTCTGAAGATCGAATCATGCGGTCAACGATCGCTACATTGTTGGAAAGGAATACACCTTGCAGGCCCCTGCCCTTGAGTAATGTCTTCGACTTGATTTCCAGGTTGGACAACAAAGTCTCCAGCATGTCGGAAGCGTAGTGGGCGAAGAGCTGTCGGCCATCGGCGCCAACGTCGAACGACTTTATTGTTGGTATCGAGGTTGAGGATGTCGACGCTGAGCTGGCCGACCATCCGCCGTCTCCTAGCGAAGTCATGATGGATGACAACGGAGACAAATACGCAGTCATTGTCTGCAACTTGGTCATGGTGTCGTTTGTGAGTGAAACAGGACCGCCATCCATTGGTAATGCGATTAGTGTTTGAACGCGTGATCGTGTGTCTTCGAGGAGCCGTGCAAGTGACGTTTTGCATGTTTCCCGAATAGGCTTTAGGGAGTCTGCGATAGGTCGCTTAAGCTCGCCCGTCTTGGTTTCTAGCCTGATAGAGAGCGTTGATACAATCTCGATAATCTCATACCCTAGAAAGCAGTCTGTCATTAAATTCTTCTGTATGTGGGTATTCAGTTCCCGCAACGTCTTCGTGAACTCATTTAAGGAGTTCTGGCAGGTGGACGGGTACACCTTGGCCCATTCTTCGCGAGAGAAAATTGGACAAAGATTGTCGTACTCGGCCAAATATATACCCTCCATACCCTGGGCGTACGTGCCGATGGCATTGGTTCCCTGTCGGTATATTGCATCTGCTGTGGTCTTCCTGGCGGTCGTCACTGAAGCGGCAGCTAAATTGCTCAGCGATTTTGTCAGGTAGTCCCCCCGGATCTCGGCATAGATTTTCTCTGTCGGAGTCTCTCGCACGTCTGTCTGCGACATCTGCGCAAACGACGCTGAAACATGGGCGTTTATGAGTCGTAATCTTGACAGGCGGTCTTCTGCGAGGGTAGGAAATGGAAGCTCTGCGGATACATTAGTAGTGTTTAATTCTAGCGCACACGCTACGCACGCTTGGTTATGTAGTGTAGAGGCTCCACGGTTCGTGCGTCTTCCTGGAGTATCTCCCGGAATATCTCCTCTAGCTGTTTCGTGCCAGTCTTCAACAGAGTACTCAATTCCGCTACTGCTTGTTGGTTCGAACGGAGGTTGGAGCGACGGAGGTCACCCAAGGCCTGGGTAGTTCGGTCGAGGGAGGCCATATAGTCTTGGAGGGGGACTTTTCGTGGTCTAATGCAAAGATTAGCATCTTGCAGTCACAATGCTTGGTGTTGTAGAGCTTACCCAGCACGAATGACGCGCTCTTCCCGATTGCGCTGGTCGAGGGGCTCTCGTATCCTATCTATAGCCTCGATGATCCTGTCGATGTCTGTTTTACTGGTCAGAGATGCTCAAATCGCATGCTAGCATCACGTACTCGAGTTGGTAGTCTGAAGCTTCTGCGTATTCCCGTATATGGGCCCGATCGCATCCTGAACGTTTTTCCCACTGGTCTCCAGGCGATTCAACGAGCCCTGGATCTTCTTCGTCAAGCCCTTCAGCTTCTCCATGTTGGCGAACAGCACCTCGACCTCTGCGCTCTCCTCCGCGAGCGCCGCTTTACGTGGTGCAACCATCGCGCCTGCCGCTGAAGCTCTCCGGAGCTCGTCCCGAGAGCGGGCGAGGAATGTATGTATGTACGGATAGTGTGCCTTGGACAAGTCGCAGTATTATTTACCGTGCGACAACGTGGAAGTATGTTACAAGAAGTGAATAGGGGCCATCACGACCTCGAGGGCTTGATGATATAAATGGTTTCAGAGCTTCATGCAAGCGGAGAGATGATGTGGACCGCTCTGACGACACTAGGCCCCAATTGGCCGTGACGTGCCCGTCCCCCTCTGCTGTCCATGGATGCAACTAGCACTTATATCAGTGTAGTGTACCTTCACACGATTGGTTCAGAAAAATGCTTCCATTTCTCGGTGAATTGTCGCGCCTTATGGGCGACTGCCACATGCACACATCAGAGCTACCCTATCGCTCCCGATCGACCCGAAAGTCTCCAGGATCTGCTCCCGAGATTGCTTGGCAGGGCAGCTTCATAACGGCGTCATTCCTGAAAACCTGGAAGCCACCGGATGATTGCCATCGCAGAATAGCATGATATAACTTTGCCATATGCCCAATTGGGCAGTCGCCTCCCCCTCGTCCCTTTACCTCCGCAATCCAGCGTGTGTACAGGACAGCATGCTGAAAAGCTCGACAATCCGGACGGCTAGGTCGAGGACCTCTGGGGCCTACGGGCTGAATTCCACGCGTCGAAGGTAAGGTTTCGAATGTCACCTATGTCTTTAAGGCTTGAAATAGAAAGACTGACACTTCCAAAGACTTTTAACGCGGAAAGCACACGCGCCTTCTGGTGGACCGCACCCTTTTAAGTACAGCCCTTCAGTTCTGCTCGCGGGGTTTGCTGTGGGAATCATCTCTACCTCAATCGTCGACCTCCATGACCCGGCCGCTTCTTTCACACATCGCCCCATACGCGCCGACAGCTCGGAGAGCAACAGCTGGACAGATAATATACCGTACATCGGAGGCTGGGGACGTGGGAATGAAGATAAGCATGAGAGCACTACAGTTGAAGATGCAGACACGTCCCAAAAAACATCCGGTCTGCAGGAGCCACCACCTCAGACTCGCGTTGTATCAGAATCCGGAGAAGAGGCCACGCCCGAAACACTGCCGTCGTCGTGGGATGGCTTTACGGGCAGTCTCACAACTGCCTCGAAATCAGTCACTTCAATTGGGGATACAATCGTTGATTATATCGTTCCCGACTGGTTCAAGATCATACCCGGGTTCTTGAATAAATTGCAGAATGAGCTCTCAATGGCGCCTGGATCGCTCGCCGAAGAAATCTGGTACGAAGCAAACGACCCCGAGATCAACCCGGAGATCATATGGGATGCGGTGGTTCGTGTATCCAACGATATATGTACAGAGGAGAAGGCATTCCTAGAGAAACGACGCGTTCACACGAGGCGTGCAATCTCCAAGTACCTGGGCCTAGCCGAGCGGGACATACACCCAGAGGACATTCCGACTATTGCTATGTGTGGATCCGGGGGCGGTCTACGCGCTCTTGTTGCTGGAAGCTCGTCCTACCTCTCGGCTCACGAAGCAGGGCTCTTTGACTGTGTGACCTACACGGCTGGCGTTAGTGGTAGTTGCTGGCTCCAGACACTGTACTATTCGTCTGTAGCTGGACGGAGTCACCAAAAGCTCATCGACCACTTGAAGAACAGACTAGGCGTTCACATTGCTTTCCCTCCTGCGGCGTTGCCGTTACTAGCTTGTGCCCCAACGAATAAGTATCTGCTCTCTGGATTGGTCGAAAAGTCTAAAGGAATTCCGGATGCAGATTTTGGGATTGTGGACGTCTATGGTCTCCTCCTGGCTGCTAGGCTTCTTGTTCCGAAAGGCGAGCTCTCCGTCGATGAATACGACTTCAAGGTGTCCAATCAACGACGTTACATAGACGACGGATCCCACCCGTTGCCTATATATACAGCAGTTCGTCACGAGATTCCACTAGCAGAGCAGGCAGACATGAAAGATCCCATTGCAGCTTCAGCAAAAGCAAGAAGAGAAGCTTGGTTTCAATGGTTCGAGTACGTCCGACTTACGGCTAATCTAAATGGCAACCACTAACCAGCCTCAGGTTTACTCCGTACGAATTCTGGTGCGAGGAGCTCGAAGCCGGCATCCCAACCTGGGCAATTGGGCGCAAGTTCGAAAACGGCAAAACCGTCTGGCGGCAAAACGGCCTCGCACTCCCCGAACTTCGAGTCCCTCTCTTGATGGGAATCTGGGGCAGTGCTTTCTGCGCAACGCTCTCCCACTACTACAGAGAGATCCGACCCATCATGAGAGGTCTCGCCGGGTTCGGCGGTATAGACCAACTGATCTCGGAGCGCGACGAGGAGTTAATCAAACTCCATCCGATCGATCCCGCGGGTATCCCCAACTTCGCTCTTGGCATGCGAGATGTGCTTCCAGCTTCGTGCCCGGAGAGTATCCACAAGACGGCCAATCTGCAGCTCATGGACGCGGGAATGTCGAATAACCTGCCTATCTACCCACTCCTCCGCCCTGGTCGGGAAGTCGACATCCTCATCGCGTTCGATGCATCCGCGGACGTCAAGACCGATAACTGGCTGAAAGTCGCAGACGGCTACGCCAGGCAGCGCGGCATCAAGGGCTGGCCGATTGGCGCTGGGTGGCCTCCGTCGGATGCGTCTCAGCAGGAGATTGCCCAAGACCTCGAGGCCGCTCAAGCCAAGTCGGACGAAGACGCCACCGCGAAAATGGACGAAGCAAAGAGAATCCAACGCCGACATGAGGCCAAGAAGAACGCTACCGTCAACGAGGAGCTAGGCTATTGCAATGTGTGGGTAGGCACGACGGAAGAGCGCACCAGCGACTCGGAACCGCCGTCCTCCAAGCGCGTAGAGGAGGACTGGGAACTCATGCAGCCGAACGCGGGGATCACGGTTGTCTACTTCCCTTTCGTCTCGAACCCAAAGGTCGACGGCGTAGATCCCAAGAAGTCGGATTTCATGTCCACGTGGAACTTCGTCTATACGCCCGACCAGATTGACAGCGTCGTGTCGCTTGCCCGAACGAATTTCCAGGAAGGCAAAGAGCAGACTCGACGGACGGTCAGGGCTGTCTATGAGCGCAAGAAGGCTAAAAGGCTAGAGAGGGAGGCTGAAGAGAAACGGCACCGGAGGCAATGGAAAATACGGAGGGGCACGATGGGGAGGAAGCTGGGCGAAGGGGATCATGGCGATCATTTCAGTTGAGGGGCTTGGTGAGAGTTGCGAAGGACTTTTTTGGCTAAGATTGCATGTTTTATACCCATAGGTCTGAATGCGACCTGATCTTACTTTCTTGAGCTTGCTCTCGGTCGGCCCCCATCCAGGGCTTACGTAGAAGCCCCAAGGCTAGTCATAAGCGGTAAGGTTTCGGCTGTTAGAGACAAACATTCTCTTTTCACTTTCTACAGTTTCACAGTCAATTCTTTCCTTTGTCAATTTTTGTTTTCATGTGTCATACTTTTCGAAACTTCATTATGATTAAGCTCCACAGCAGAATCGCTGTTATGCAGCTAGGTTGACCGTGCACGGCTGATCCGTGAATACACGATGCCAAACTCGCACACGGATCTGGTCACCAACCAAACTCTAGGTGAGCTTTCTATATTCCTGTCCCGGTTCACCATATGGCCACCTGGAAGATTTGGAACATCCCACTATGTCCTGTCCGTCTGCCTCCATCACATGTCCTTGTTCAAATATTCCACCGGGCCAATATATTGATGGCGCCCCTTCCACACAAAGTAGGCCATCGAAAAGACAATCGTGCACCCGTAGATGAGAATGTTCCAGTTCATAAAGTCCGGCGCTGGCTTCGGGACCGAGGGGAAGAAGGTGAATACGAACGCCACCCAGAGATATGCAATGGAGATGCCGTTGATGTAGATGCCGTACTTCCCGAGGTTGAACCGGGATGGGAGGAGAGGCTCTTTGCGCCAACGCTTGATGAACATGCAGGAGATGGAGATGATGTATGAGGAGAGCAGCGCACAGGTGCCAAGAGAGGCGATGCTGTTGAATGCCACGGTGCTGCCGATGTTGATGAGAGACATGAGCACGGCGATGACGAAGGAGACCAGGATGGCGTTGAGAGGGATGTCCCAGCCCGGGCGGACATAAGACAGGAAGTCGCCGAATGGGACGCCATGATCGCGGGCGAAGGCGAAGAGCTGGCGAGATGACGTGGCGACGTTGTTCACGCAGCCAAAGGTCGACATGATGATCATGATGGCAGCCAGGACAGACGTAGCGGCGTTCGAACCCGTGGCGTTGTAGAGCACTTGGATATACGGGTATCCAGTTGCTGTAGAAAGGATGGTCGGAACGTCCCCGAGGCAGAAGCAGATGGTGATGAGCATGACTAGGCCGAGAACACTGTTCACCGCAACAGTCCAAATCATGGCTCGTGGAAGCACCCAGGAGGCGTTGCGTAGCTCCTCCGACATATGGGTCGCGGAATCCGAGCCTAACAGACCAAACACGGGTGCTAACTGTCCTACAAGACATGAGAGGCCTACGTTGCCCCAGCCCCCATTATCCTGGAAGACGCCAAAAACATCGCTAGCTTTACTTCTGGGTGCAAGCACCCAGAGCACGATAAGAATGGCGAAAAATCCGCAGATGTGGAGTATGAGCACCGCGCCTTCGATAAGAGGGAGCTTTCGTGCGAGGACCGTGTTGAAGACAATGGAGAAAGTCGCTATAGCGATGACTAAAAGCGTTCCGTGCCAGCGTTCGGGAAAGTAGCTGGGGTTGTTGAGGATGATCAAGCCCTGGATCTGAGTTCCTGCGAGGTAACCGACCGAGGGTATGCCAGTCTGCCAGCCCAGGACGCACAGCCAGCCTGTCAGGTGTCAGATCCGTGTAACCCAAATCTGCAAATCACGAGGACTTCGAAAGCTTACCGACTAGATAACTGAGGAACTTCTGGTGCTTTCGAGGAGCAAATTCGGACACCCAATGGTACTGGCCGCCTGAGGTAGGAGCCATGGATGCCATTTCAGCCATGGACACGGTAACAAAGAACATGCCGACTACCGTGCCGATGTACACGAATATGGCACCTCCGGTTCCACCGTTAAGCAGTGGAATACTCAATGTGCTGTGTTGCGGGTCAGACGAAGATGACGACCAGCATGGAGCAATTCTCCGCCGGAAACTTACTTGAGGGTAGTTTCCCATGACGACATTAGGATCATAGCATAGCCAAATATCGAGACGAATTTGAAGTTTCGCTATAGCGAGTCAGCTACATGAAGGTGGTGTGGGAGTTCGGATCGGCATACCCTCATCTCTTGCAGCTTGCCCATACGGCTCATATCTTTCTGGTCATCGGGAGTGCCCTTCTTCTCGGAGACGACACCGTCGCCATACTGGGACTCGGCACTGCCGCTGTCACGAATCTCGGTTTCAATGCCTTTGAGGTCTGCCATACTGGGCCAATTGGTGAGTGTAGTGAGGTGTCTGTTGACGAATACAATCAACAACAAGCACAGCAGCGACCAAGGCAAACTGTGGGCAGATCGACTGGGAGACGGGGGTTTGACGGGCGCTGGGTTGGGCTTCTATTGAGAAGAAGGAAAAGGCGGAGAAGGCACTGTCAGACTGATAAAGGTACCCTGTTCGTTGAGATTAAACAAATGCGACTTCGGGTAGTCCATTATCCCTCACCTTGCACCCCAGTTGCGGCCAGGGTCCGGGCTGGGTCGGACGGAGACGCGGTTGCATGGACTGTGGGGGACGCGAGACGCCACCACTGGTACAGCGCGCGTATGGTAGTTCCTATCACGACATGGAACTGGGGATCGCTTCAAGATGGGTGCATGGCCGTGGCGTTGAGGGGGTCGTCGGTGGTACCAGCGTGGGTTGTTCGTTCGAATCTGGGCACGTCTCCCTCCATCTCCCACCATATCCCACCACCTTCTGTACGAGGCCAAATGCCGCCAGCAGCAGTGGCCGGTGGCCATGTGGGCCGGTTTGCGGCACAGCAGCTGCACAGACGGGATCGAAGCGCGGCAGGCCACCAAGGACGCATCCCGCACCCTATCTGGTGGGGAGACTCTCGGGGCCCTGGCCTGGCCTGGGGTTGTTGATGCAAGTGCCTGTCGCAAAGGCGAAAAGCAACGCATCAACAGTCGCTTGGATGGCCAGCCGGCGCCGCGGCGAGGATAGCCAGCCTCCCGCCCGCGCCGCCATGAGCGCCGATTCGGTGCAACCGACGACCACGATGCCGGGAAGGCTGCGCTACGGCTGCGCTATGGCTGCGGTACGACGCGTTCGGCAATGCCCGCAAAGTGCCCGCAAGGTGCCCGCACTGCAGAGCGAAGAAGAGAGTTGTGACCTGTGAGGAACACGTCTGTCCAGCCCGAGTGTGGCCGGGTGGCTTGTGAAGCTGCACAGCTGCACCCCTTGGCACGTTTGGCAATCCGTCCGCGGAACCTTGCACGCTCCCGGCCATGTGTTTGATTGCGCCTGATCGTAGCCATCCTAGCGAAAGCCGTTGTTGTGTTTAATTTGAACCGGTGGTACGGCTCTCTCAAGTCCATCCATGCCGCGCTCGAACCCTTATGGCGGTACCCAACGGATCCACTGCTGCACCTTGTGTGCGTGTTTGAAGGTGCCATGCTGCTGAGGCACAGCTTCACGCATACGAATCGCTATGTACTTCTGTGGCAGATCCCCCAGATCGATCCACCTCAGCCAGTGCCACTGATCTTGCCTGCTCGCTATGTCGACCGTCTTCGCTGGCGAGCGATTCTCCACCATTACGCCTGACGACCATGGGGGATATGTCTACATTGCCACGCTTATGGCCATGACTTACTCTTCCTTGGCGTTCATTACGAGATGTTTCGTCAAGAAGCGCATGTTTGGTGCCGAAGACTGGGCCGTAGCGGTAGCCCAGGTACATTCTATCCCGCATTTCTTGGCCCCACTCTGCAACAACATCCGCTAATACACCATAGATACTATTCTTTGGTCAGTTTGCTGCCATACTATCCTCATCGTCTGCTGGACTCGGCAAAAACTTTGACTTGCTGGATGACAGTCAGTTCTTCGACGTCTTCAGAGTATGTTCATCCACTGCCCACAACATTCGACGCCTTCTGATCTTCATAGGCACTTTTCGCGAACCAGATCCTGTTCTATCTTTCATTATGCGCCGCAAAGTGCTCCGTTGTGTTGCTCATCCAACGTCTCTTCACTCGTGATATGAAGAACTTTTGGTTCATCTGTAGTGTATTCTTCGGCCTGGCGATAGCCTGGGGATTCGCCTCCGCCCTTCTGGTGAGCGTTGGCTGCTCCGCCAGCTTTTATACTCTAGGACAAGTAGAGCCGAGGTGTACCGGATACGTGAGTTCGCAGATCCTCCAAATCCAGATCCCTCTAGCTCGCCCGTGCTAATCAAAACGAACAGTTGACTCGATACAAGGTAGTCTCGACATTAGACATTGTCACCGAGCTTCTCCTCGTCCTCGTCCCTGTCTATTTCTTGTCGTATATCCAGATGAGGACGGAATTCAAGTTTCGCGTCGTTCTCGCCTTCGCCTTCAGACTGCCGTGAGCTCCAATGCTTGAGAATTCGAGACCTCGAGCTGACGAAGTGCAGGGTCGCAGTATTCTCCGTCCTCCATATCATCGCTCTCTCACATGCTCTTCGCGCCTCGAACCCAGGTGTCGCCCTAGCTAATGTAGCACTCTACCAACAAGCGCAGCTCGGCTACTCTCTTATCTCAGCCACGATCCCAACTCTGAAGTCGTTCGTCAAGAGCTTCGATACCGGTCTTGGGCTACAGGTCGGGTATTCCTCGAACCCATCTTCGGGCAACCCATCTGGGCAGGGATCTTCCGGTGCCGGAGGCAGCGGAAGGAGGCGGCCTGCGGAGAGCTACAACATGTCGAATTTGAGCAAAGGGTCCGCAGGCGGAAGCGTGGACGGCGGGGAGGGCAGGGTGAAATACAGTCTAAGACGCATTGGGAAAAGGGTTAGTAGAGTGAACGAAGCCACTGCAAATGGACCCGATGCTGCACAGGTCGATTTAAGGCCCGAGAAGCTCAAGAATACGACGAATATCTATCATTCGACGACACACGAGGAAGATGAGAGCCGGAGGAGCGCCACTGGCAGCGAGGAGATGATCATCCGGCGTGAGGTAGAGTGGGATGTCGTGAGGGATTTCGCGGGAGGCGTTAAAAAATAGAATGGATGGGTTGTTCGCACGAATTATGAGGCTGGCCTCCGAACTTAGGAGTACTGGGAATACTAGGAGTACAAAGGTACCGTCAGGTTGGATATCTCGAACAAGATAGTGTAATTAGTTATATGGAGGTCTCATGGAAATGCGTTTTGCAATTTCCATATTGACTCTCTGAGTATGTAGTATTATGGCGGCACAGACCTCTTCCGTGGAAGCTCTGTGCTAAGCTTCTCGACCCTCCTCGAGCTCGATCTCGATCTCTAGAACAAAGTCGCAAATCGCATAGATTAGACTCACCGCTCCGTCTCAGCGATGTTACCGAATGTACAGTACCTCGATCTCGCCTCAGTTCCCACTCCTCTACATGCATCTCTCCCAGTCCGTCACCAAGATCATGCGATGCGGGCCCAGGATCCCATCCAACAGCCTTTCACATCCCGCTCGTCTGCATAAGCTGGCTGCTCGGGCGTCCCGGCAAAGAGTTATGCTTTTCTTTCTGACAAGACATGGGTAGATAAGAAACAGGGATACCCTGCCTCGGCAGCGGAAGCCAGCAAGACCGTCTCGGCTACGCCCGACACTTAATGGTTCATCTTACCCTACCGATGTGATCGAAGCTGCACCCGCAACCTTAGTTCGCGTGCTCGAGCTTGGAGTGGGGTCCTTGGGGTTCGTTGGGGCTGCAACGGAAACAGATGCGGAAACCCGAGACTGAGGATATTGGATGCTTGGAACCGGGTGAGAAACTGGGTCCAAGGGGCCAAGCAGACCGCTAGATTTATGTATGCAGGACGCACACTGCACTTGCTGTGCCGCAATCGTTTGCGGGACCCAGACACGGGCAAGTGCCGACTTTCTATGTACCATGGCGCCACGGGCAGGGGGGCAGGCTGACGTCCAGATGGCGAATTCTTGAGAAACAGGAAAGCTCGAATGATTACTGCTGATCAGGACCGTCGAGAGCGATGCGGGTTGCCAATTGCAGGTCGAGAGCCTCGAAATGGGACCCTGGCATCTCGTACGGTTGTCTTTCTCGAAGTTTTCGAATCCCGGGATCCCTGCAGCAGGTTTGGTCTTGATGCAGTAAGGAGTGGCGGCTTTGGCGTGCCGGTTGATCCTCCGAGGAGCTTCGGTTTCGCGCGCGCAGCAAATCCCTGTATCCGGCGCGGAAGGCGTCTGTTTGGGAGTTTGTGGGGGGATTCCGCCGTGAGCTACTCATTAGGCGTCCGAGCTGCCCCCTGCTGTTCAAAAAGTTATCTCCCACACTCACCGATAACCTGGGAATACCGCAGACGAAAGTGCGCAAACACTTCGAGAGGTGCAGGTGGTGAGCCAGGTGGTTGATTCTGATTGTTTTGCATTCGTATTGGTGGATAACGCAGTTTGATCACGCGGTCAAAGCGATGTTTTGAAGAAATTTACTGCTCTCGTCACATATCCTCATTCTGAATTTTGCACACCTGTTTTCTCCGGTTGACCATCCACTCTTGCCCACCGGAATAGAATCGCGCCCCCTGTGGTCTTTTCCTTGGCCAATGGATTGCCTTCTCCTTCCGTAGCCCAGCCGACCACCTCATCGAATCCAGCACGCTTGTAGAACCCATCATTCCCATCGCTACTCATTACAGCGGCACATACGCCTTCCCTGTCTGCTGCCTCAAGCCCCCGGCGAACAAGCCTCGCACCAATCCCGCGTCCTTGGTAGGCGGGTAAGATGCCCAGGACATCGAGAAAGTACTGTTCTTGTCTCGAGGCCGGTGTGGTAAAGTGGTGGCTGAAGTACGGGAACGAATCTGTAAGTATGTTTTCGACCGCTGGATTGGCAGCACGGTTGGGATAGAAGAATGTGTGTACGGCGTTGTAGAGACGGGCAAGATATGGAAGGATGCGATCTGCGTGCGTTAGATATAGAAATTGAGTTGCTGAGTTGTTGAAAGATGACGTTCTGAGGAGTAGAAATGTATAAATAATCAAGGTTACACTTGAGGCAGCTTCGTAGAATTGATTCCGCCTCATCATCTAAGATGTGACTTTGAAGGCAAGACGCGAAGGAGAAAACAAAATGTCAAATGATCTCGATTTTGACCAGACTCACATGGGCTCGCCCAAGATAACTTCTTGCTACCACTGCCCTCCCTTTTCCATATGGCTACACCCACCACCTTCTCCATTCCACCGTCGTCGCTAACGGTAGCGACCAGAATCTCGTTATTCCAATCCCACCATTTTTCTCGTAGATGGCGCAACCAAAACAAGTTCACGTCGTCTGGATACTTGTCCCGGTGCGGATGCATAACTCTGCCAAAGAGGTCTTCGTTGAAGAATGCCTTTCCGCAAACATAGGCCATGACATGTTGGTCCTTGAGTCGGGCGGACCGAATAGTTACATTCTGATTCATAGCGACAGATACGTGTAACGCGTGGAACAGATGGACGATGGTAGTTTTTTTGGACAGATAATCGAAGGTACCATGGGAGAGACTGAGAGTTCTCGACCCATCTCATGTGATTGACTCTGCAGCTCGAATCGCTTATATAACGTACCTAGGTAGTGGTGGCACCGCCTGCGCCCTATGCTACCCTAGGCACGCAGACTGGAAGACCCAGTGCATGCGGGGTCTGGACCTGGTAAAGAGGCTTGAAGGAACATATCCAGCGTAGAAATTGAGCGACTGGGCTAGGGAATGTCTTGAGGCCAGCTGCACTGTTTGTCTTTGCATCATGATCCCCATTCATGCCCCACCTCTTGACCACGCGCATACGCTCTAGATGGTGCGATGGATGTGTGTACTGCGTCTTTGCTTGAAAGATGGAAATTCGAGGGGCTGCGTTCTCTGCACGTGATCAGGCATCACCAAAACTCTCTAGCGCGTTCCATGGATCTTCGGATGGAAGACGTCGATGATGGTTGCCGGCACCGCGACGTCCACCTTCTCACTTTCGATTCGCGCACTCCTTTGCCTCTTTATTATACCTTCAGTCTCACCCTCACACTGCAGCTAGACCTATCTTACATACACCATCAGCTTCAGTTGGCCTTGTCCTAGTTGGGCTTTGTTGCCTGGAGGATGAGGATGCCTTGACCGTCTCTCGCGCCTACCACTCAATCGTCCCTCTGAGGGCACGACGACGACTCGCTCCTTGCCCCGGCTTCTATTTACTTAAATAGTACCCGCCTCGACCACATAACCACCATTTTCCCTTCAGCCAGTCCCACCATGATGCAGGTTGTTCACGAAGAAGCTACTATGTCCGACCAGACTTTACTCCATAAACGGCATCACGATTATGTCTATCGACTACCCACACCCCCTCGGATTGTCATCCCTCCTCCTACTCTCGCCAACGAACTTCCCGAGGTCGAGATTGATCGTCCCTCCCAGCAAAACGCTGGCGACATCGATGTCAGCTTCCTCAGCAGCGTCGACTTCAGCACTTTCTTGTCGCGGAATTCATTAATGGACTGGTCTTATGAGCGCCGTCGGCAAGCTCAGATGGTGTTACCATTCATCTTCCTAGGACCAATGGTTGCCGCGAAGGACATGGCTTTCCTACAAAAAGAGGGGATCACAATGATATTGGCAATTCGGCCGAGAGCTATGGGCATGGTTGGCGCTTTCAAAGCTGCGGAGGAAGCTGGAATTCACACTGCAACGCTGGAGGTTCCCGATTACCACACTCTCATATCTACTTTCCCGCGCGCTACACGTCTCATCAACGCACATCTTTCCTCTACTTTCACGTCAGATCCGAACAACCCGAGGCTAGGCAAAGTCTTTGTCTTCTGTGAATCTGGAAACGAAAAGTCCGCGGCCATCGTCGCGGCTTACTTGATGGAGATGCTGGGCAATATCGACTACATCAAAGCTATCCAGATTTGTCAAGCGCAACGCTTTTGCGTGAATTTCGATGACACCCTCAAGAACCTTTTGCAGTCGTACTGGGATATCCTGCTCGCCAAACGGTCGGTTGCCAAAGCCAACCACGGTCTTATAACGCCGGATCTGCTCCATGGACAGGTGGCTCAGAACATTCCGGGGGAAAGAAGCGGCAGCTCCCGACCAAAAAGGAGCCTGGACGATTCTTGCGATGGTGATATGGAGATGGAAGATGCGGAATGGCTCTCTAACGACGCGAGGTTGCGTGCAAGGGAAGCTGCACCTTTTCAAGACGTGCGATAGCGCTGCCATGGGGTTCGGTAGGAGTTTGAAAGGCTGCTGAACATGTAACACATGATACCCTTGCATTTATGACATGGCGCTAGAAGCGTGGCGTTTGGGAACGTTTGGGCGTTTTGGTGCTATAACGGATGGCATCCGGGAAAGACTTCGATCTAGGCGAGCTACAGGGGCAGGATCACTGCAGTGAGTGGTAATATCTCCTGCTTTGTTACGCTACACGGGCCGGAGGCGGTTTTGCTTCATTGACTGGCGAAGGCTTCCAAGACTGGGACCTGGTCCTCAGCTGGCAGACTGGCGCTCTTTGAGGTGCCGTAGGACGGCAAGATGCCTATCAATGGCCAATTCTCATTCAACTGTAGCTGTTCTCTGTGCGTGCGTGACCGTGACAAGTGAGGTCTATCCGCAAATAGGGTTACGTCAGCCGTCTGGCCGTCTCCCAGCCACCTTGTCGACTCCTTCCTCGTGAGCTCAATCACTTTCCTCTCCTTACCTTTCATCATTCCTCCGCGGATGCGCAATTCTACTGCACTCAGTCTCCTGTGGCCTGGTGTGCGCTGCCATCATTATCAGCAAACCGCATCAGACGCTACTGTTGGCATCTCAATAGGCTTGCGAACAATACCTCTCGCACAATAGCTTTCACCAGACATTTCCACGGCCTTCGGCGTCATGAACTGCTAAAATGCAGCTTCGCGCATCCATACGACCACCACGTGTGTTCAACAGCAGCACAGGCTCCTGGCAGAACGCATCCAGCGAACCGGACAACGACTTCGAACCTGCAGCGGAATCCGACTCTGCCAGTGCATCTCAAGTCGACAGCGACTCAGCTGCCGAGATCCAACCCGGCACTACCGACTTGTATAACGAAACCGACTCTCTTCGCCGGCCAAGAGGTCGACCGAACGTGCGAGTTCCGAAAACTGGTTCTACGGCGGCACCAACCAGGGAAGCATCGTCGACCCACACCTCAACTTTCTCGACTTCACAACCCCTTACATCCACCGAACCCTCTTTTCTGAGACACGATACACACATGGCGAACAACCGCGCAAACGGCCGCGCTGACCTTCGGCGCACAGCTGCCCACAACAGGACGACGAAGAAAAACCGCAATCGAAGCTGCACTCCTCGCGATACGTCACCACGACCAACTGAAGCTTTTCCATCGTTGCCACTGAACGAACCCCGTCTTAGGCCTCGAACGGCAGAAGGCTCGCACGGTATTGAGAGCCTGCTGTGGGAGCGCAGCAGTGGACAGACCAAGAAATGGAGAGAGTCGTTCATCAGTGTGGACATCAGCGACGACAGCGACGGCAATGGCCATGTAGATATGGAAGACTCCGACCTTGAAGAGCACCCGAAGGTATGTTATCTTGCTTTCCAAAATTTCCGAACATGAGAGCCTTAGCTAGCTCCTGTTGATACATTCCCGTTGGAGATCTGTTTCTAACGACATTTAGATTGCCTTTGCCAGCCTCTGGCCTAGCCTACGATGGGAAATCATCACCCAGATTCTTCAAGAGGGCCAGCAAACGTACCTTTCCGCTACCCATGCCGTTCAAGCCCTTCTCAATCTTGAGCTCGAAGACATCGCGAAGTTTCGACTTGAGGCCTTGGAGCTGGGCGACGATGTAATACCCCCTCACATTATCAAATGGAAGCTCGAGCATCCGAATGAACCGATCGACCCTGAGGAAGCCCCACCAGGCGAGCTCAAACGGGCGTACGATTTTCTACGCCAGGAGAAGCTGCCTTCCAGTCTACTTGGGCTGTTGGGTGTTGAGGATGGCGACACTGGTGAGGTAACGACACTGTGCCAAGGAGACGAAGACGACGAATCTACGGGCCATGATATGGACCCAGATGTAAGTGGATCCCGTAAATCAGCGCTAGACCTGTTGCTGACATTGATAACTTAGGGTGCCAATTCCTCGCAGCCGCCGACTTCGCAACACAGAGATATTCGAGAAGACTCGGCTCGAGAAAACTCGGGCTTCGGGGAGAACCATCTCCATGAGCGAAACGCGCCTGCAGCATTAGAATCCAAGGGAAGTCAGCCGCATCTGGAAAATGGCAATGTCAAGAACAGAGTGTCGGAAACGCTGGGCTTCATGGCGGCCCCGCCACTCCAGACGCGTGAACAGACCACGAAGAACAAGACCGAGGCAAGACAAGTCGAAACATCTCAATCTCGTCCTGCACTACCAAAGAAGATGCCGACTTCTGCGTTGCAGGAACCGAGCAAGATATGCCAGAGCACTGCTGCTACGATTGCTTCCACACCCAGTTTGAGCCAAGCGCGACAACACTTGAAGCAAAGCAACGATGCTACTGAGTTGGGCCAGTCATCACCGCGGGCCTTGGAGTTCCCAACCAATCCGCCATCAGCTTTTAAGGACCACTCATCCCCTCCAGCGCAATTGTCACAACCGCGGAACCAACCATGCCGCGCTCCTCCTGCCGTAATGGTCTCACCTCAATCAGCTTTGTTCAACCGTCGACAACCGGATTCTACACCCCCGAAAGCATTTGGCTTAGAGAGACTCACGATTCCTCCTAATTTGTACGACGATATTATGGAGCGCATCAACAAGAAATATCCGGGTATCTCTAAATCTTCAGCACTGCATTTACTCAAGAAGGCTATCGCGTCTAGATATGCCTCCAACGTCGGTCCTCACAATTTGCCAAACGCTCAATACTCCAGCAATCCTCAAGTGTGGAACCAGAACCGACAAAACATGGAAACTACGCCAGCTCCCATGGATGGAATGAGCGCTTCTTCCCTATCATCACCTTCTGCTCGCGATCCGCAAGCCATTCAGACTCTACTTGAGCAGCAACGAAAAGCCCGTAACTCTCAGTTCTCACGTCATGGACAGACCCAGAATCCTCCCTCTAGCCACGGTCCGCACCCTACCCAAGCAGCCTCCCAACAGCAGTGGGCGCCCAATGATGCTCAAAATCTTCCTTACGATCGCCTGGGCATTTCCCCCCCAAGCGATCCACGATTTGGCCTTCTGTTGCAGCAACAATGGAGGCCTGGTGATGCTCAGGACCCTCGTAACGCTTACTATTCGGCTTCTCCCAAGATTATTGACCGGAGCCTTGCTTCCTTGTCTCAGCAACAACAGAACTCAAGCAATGCTCCCAACAATTTTGGTAGTCGCCCGTTTGATTCTCCTCAAGGAGTCGACCCAAGACTTGCTGCTCATGCATTTGCTCAACTTCAACAAAGGCTCAGAAACGCTCAAATTCCTTCAAACAATCACTTCTCGGGTTCTCCTTCGCAAATAGACCCAAGACTTACTTTCCTATCTCAGCAACAACAGAGGCATAGCAACGCTCAGAATCCTCCTAATGGTCACCCATCTGGGTTTCCGCAAGCAGTCGATCCAACACTCGCTACTTCATTGGCTCAGCATCAACGAAGGCTTAGTAGTGACGCTCAGAATTTTCCTACTGGTTACCCATTCGATTTCCCTCCGAACATGGACCTAAACACGGCGGCTCTTGCAGTCTCTCAGCATCAACAGAGGCTTACCAATGCTCGAGCTGCACCCGAAGGCCAGCAAGTGCCTGTCTACGGGGCGAACCTCAATTCTGCTCAAACAGCGTCCCAGTTCCAACACAGGCATATCAACGTTCATGCTTCGCCTAATATACAGCTCATGCATCTTCCTGTTGGCAATGGAGAAGGTTCTGCACGAGGTTTTACTCCATACCAAGGGGTAGTTCAGAATGGCCGGACCTTGGCTGATCCCGAGCTCAAGAATTTCCCTCTTGGCGATGATCCGGTACTTGCTCGAGCTATGGCTCAGCGTCAGCAGAATATCGAATACACTCAGCCTCTTCCTAACGGGCAGCCTCGTATTTCTCCTACTTCTCTCAAGTCAGGTTCCGCGCAAATGGCTTTAGCCGAACAGAGATTTGTTACCGCCACGCCACCGATTCAGAGAGTACAAGTCACCCCAGATAGTCAAGGAACTAATGCCACGCCAAGCACTCATAGAGTTCAAGCTGCGCCAAGTACTCAGAGCTTCCAAGCATACCCGGCACCAACAACTCCATCTCTTGGTAGACCTACGCCCTCGCTCAGTACACAGTCTGTCGCTCAAAATCAGCCGACGCCAGGCCAGGTCTGGACAGACAGTTGGATGCATACTCAGCGTCTAGCGACCCCGCATCACCAACGGACTATGTCTAATAGCTCCTCAAGTAATCCTTCGGGCAATAGTGCATCTACTGCCGCTAGCAGCGTCGAAGGATCCGACAAGCGGCGCAAGACAGAAAGAATGAAGGAGAGATTGGATATTGAATCAAAGACCGCACAGGCGTATCTCCAACGGGAAGTGCAAAAGCAGCAGGTGAGCGAATCAAACATAGATCCAGCGCTTCGGGACCAGAAGGGTACTGCTGGAGGGATGCCTAGCGTTAGACTCCCCAGCAAGGATTTGCCATCATCAGGTAATCCATACCACCACTACCCGTATCAGGCCTTTCAAAACCCGTACCAATTGGTTCGAGACGCTGTTGTTTCCCCATCGCCAATACGACCGCAACCGTCTTATCCTGAAAACATGGCGATGACGGCCCTTGAAGCGAGATTGGCACCGCATGCTATCAGCGCAGGAGGAAAGAGAAAGAGGGACGAGAACGGAGACGGTTCGTGAGTATTATCTTTGGTCGGCTGTACAGTTGGGGCTGGCATCCTATTGTCTAGCGAGAGAGAGGAGCAAGATGGAGTACTCTAGCACTATCTCGCACCGGAGAAGTGCTGAGCCTATCCTGGTTTCATTTTTGAATTATTTTTGGCGGTGCGAGCGGCGGTTGAGAATATTGCAATTTGGATGTTCAATCATTCATCTCGGCCGTTTTGCTTGCATAGTTGGATGGTTTCGAGACTTCATAGCACTTGTGTCTGCAACACATCGACTCTATCTGTCCTAAAATGATTGCTTATCCACAATCCACTTAAGCCCCCTTTTCAAACGGTGATTGACGAAGCACACTAACGAAGCACGTGTGCTGGCGTTCTTAGCGTGATCACCACGCGTATCCCAATCTCCCACCCTCGCGTCTTACCGTCGTCCCTCGCAATCCAACTCTCATCCCAGAAACCAACATGGACCCCATCAGCAGCAACGCCAAAGCGACGCTGCGCAAAGCTTTAGACGGCATCGGCGCCCCGGGCCCGTTTGCGTCAGCCGCGACGATCCCTCAATTCGCCGATCCGCGGATATGGGTCGGACAGTATGGGCCGGTTGCGCTGCCGTTGAGCGAGCAGGATGCGCGCGTTATTATGCGGGCGAGCCACCAGGCGCCGTTTGGAAAAGGGGAGGCGACGGTTGTGGATGAGAGTGTGAGGAAGACGTGGGAGCTTGGGCATGAGGCGTTTGAGATCCGGAATGCGGAGTGGGAGGGAGTAGTAGAGGGTGCTGTGAGAGAAGTTGCGCGGCAGATTGGAGTTAGGGAGGAGAGGATTGGGGCGGAGTTGTATAAGATGTTGTTGTATGAGAAGGGGGCGCATTTTAAGGCGCATCAGGAGTAAGTGCTGGAGTTGGGTTTCTGTCTTGGTTTTTCCCACTTTGGAGGCCTGGGATGTGGTGCTAACGAGGAGTAGTAGCGAGAAAGCGCCCGGTATGTTTGGGACGATGGTGATTTGTTTGCCGTCGCCGCATACTGGGGGCGACGTGAGGTTGAAGCATTTGGGCGAGAGGAAGGCGTATGCAACGTCAAAGGTTGATAATTGTTACCTTTGGTGGTACTCTGATGTTATACATGAGGTAGGTGGAGCTTCTGCTGTGTTTTGAAGACGGCTTACTGATTCTTTATGTGTTGTAGGTGCAAGAGGTCACTTCAGGGTACAGATGGGTCCTCACTTACAATCTCGTTCGAAAAGGCCCATGGGCTGATTTTTCTGCGCTGAGGTATGAATCTAGCGTTCTTCGAAATGCGGTCGGCTTATGGAGCTCTCAACTTAAGAGTTCATTGACAATTGACTGTTGCGAGCTCATCTACGTCTTGGAGCACAAATACACCGAAGCGAACCTACGGATTGACCTATTGAAGAGTCGGGATCTTGGACGTGTTATGGCACTCAAGCAGGCCTGTGAAGCCAATGGGTTCTCCATATTCCTCGCAGCGCTTGAAAGACAAATGTACGGCGGAGTGGAGTATGACTATGATGAGTACGATCGCCGGCGGGGTCGACATGGAAACTACTACGGTGATGAGGAAGACGAGGAATCTGAGGATGGAGAGGATGGCCAGCACCATGATCTCGCAGACATTCTTGAGGACGACTACGCTATCAAGAGTCTCATGGACCTTCAGGGTGTGCAGGTCATGGAAAATATCGATTTTGATGCTACGCAGATCATTCAAGATGATGCATTCGAAGATGCTTATCCAGACGACGAAGACTATGAAGGTTTCACAGGCAATTCAGGAGCGAGTGCTAGGCACTGGTACAGGAAGACGGTATTTCTCATCTCTGACTATAATTGTTTGGTTATGCTGCTAATTACCCTATTAGGCAGTTATTATCGTCCCGCGTCACCGCGAAATAGACTTTCTCATGAGACCCTTCAAAAACTCCAGTGGCTATAGCCTTAGCAATAATGGTGGCATGGCGAGTCTCATTGAGTATCTGGTCAGCCAGCTCGCACAGGATCCGACGTTACCGAATATCAAAGGAGGTCTCGCGAGCGCTTGCCAGCTTGTTCTCGCCAAAAACACGGAGTGCAAGAAGGGTGGACAATTGCGGACCTACGAGATGTTTTCCGACACCGTCATCAGCTGTGTAGTCAAGGCGAGCCTGGCTTCAGTCGACCTCAGCCTCTTCGCGAAAGCCTTCGATTGCTATCAGATTCGTACGCCCCCGGATATCTTCCTTGACATGGGGAAAGCGCTTCGTTGGATCAGTCTTGAAGCCATGAAGCCCGGGTTAGT
This sequence comes from Lophium mytilinum, assembly GCA_010093605.1. Taxonomy (NCBI): domain Eukaryota; kingdom Fungi; phylum Ascomycota; class Dothideomycetes; order Mytilinidiales; family Mytilinidiaceae; genus Lophium; species Lophium mytilinum. Next base: position 2,259,697 of record MU004181.1, on the reverse strand, counting down.
ATCACCTTGGCGAGGTTGCTTCCTACGCTAATTGCAGGTTCGTAGACTTAATCGTTGCAACGCACATTATGTTGAGATACATCTTCACGTTGAAGCGTTTCGCAATTTCCTCGGAGGAAGATTCACGAAAGAGTCGCTGCATCGCAACCAAGCGTCGGGACTCACCGCGTGGGTGACGGATGATCTCGAGAACTTTCTAGAAGATGTCGAGATAGTGTCCATACTCGACGGTGGACCTTTGCTAGAAGTTGCATTGGCTCAGGACAGCGTCTCTCAATACCTCAATGACAAGTAAGTCCAGTCTCGATATATACCATGCATCATGTCTAACAAAATATAAGGATTGTGCCAGTCATTGAACGCAACATCCATCAAACTCCGTTTATCGTCGCTTTTCTCAACACTTTGTGGCATGCCCCAGAAGACAAGATACCTAGAGAACATACCACGGCAGTATTCAAGCAGCTGGTCCCACAGATAGGGAAGAACTTCTCCCTTACCGCATCCCAAGACGAGACGTCTTCAGCAAACAAGCACCAACGAACGACATACGAGCCCACAAATCTAAGCGGGGAGACAGATGATGCTCCTCCGTCTATTTCAGCACAAGCTCTACATGACTTCCTTGAACACTGCCTAGCATTATCATACCAGAATGACGTGCAGGCCATCCTTTCAGCCTTTTCAAACGCTTCTATCAATCCAGAGGATTACAACACCCTCGTTATCCCCTTCCTATCCCTCCTAACCGCTCTCCTTCCACGATTCTCGATTTCTCTTGGCTCTGCACACACCCAGGAAATCTTCCGCACGACACTCTTGAACTATCTCACCCACTTCGTCGGTCACGAGCCCCGTAAACCTCAGGACTGGGTCCGTCCAACCGTAACTCATTGGTGTCAAGACTGCGCCTCCCTCAACCGGTTCCTGAGCAATCCAAACATGCACGAGGGCCGATTCTCATTGAACGAGAAGCGCCGCACTCACCTTGAGCGACAACTCAGCGCTATCAAGAGCCACTGCGCGCGCAACACAGATCACAGCGGGATCCCATACACTCTGGTGGTTACGAAGACGAATCGAGGCCATGAAGAACTTCTGGCCGCGTGGAAGCAGCGCGTCAAACTGGCGGAGACTAAAATCAAAGGGCTCGGAGAGCTCGAGCTGAAAGAGGCGCTAGGAGAAAGCTATGAGAGCATCATGCAGTTCCGGGCGATTCGGCTCAAGTATTCTGAGGGACCTGCCCGAGCCCATGCCCAGCTACCGCAGTTGCAGGGCACGCAGCTCAACTCAGGACCCGCGGGAGGAATAAAAAGGTATCCGTGGATGCCTTCTGGGCAGCATAGAGCTGCAACAGGATCTGGTCTGGGGACGTCCACCCTCGGTCCGGTTTCTGGAAACGTGGTTCCGGGTAGGCCTTCGCAGCAGACGCCGATGGCGATCTCAAACGTCTTGAACACCCCGAACCAAGGATCTGGGATGCTGAAGCGGAAAGCCGAGAACGATTTTGTGGACCTGACTGGCGAAGATTGAGCGTGCTCTGAGGTTGTCGGCCTGGGGAGGATGCGATGTGTGTTACATACTTCTTGGTTAGTACCGGGCTGGATTGGTTTGGAGTCTGTCGAAGGCGGGTAACGTGAACAGATTCACCCTAAGCTGTGTTCACGGTGTATCAATAATAATTAATCCTTGGGTCGACTTGATGTATGGTAAACAGCTCTATAGGACTCAGTTGCGCAAATCTTGACAATGTGCAGAAGCGTGAAAGGCAAAAAAGGTTGCGCTCGGGAGTTCAGCACGTGACGATATACTTGTTTGGGTAGGTCTTGGCAGTGCGCGAAAAGTGTGGAAGCCTGAGAGGTTGCGTCCAAAATTGCCATGGCGGTTTAAGTGACCCCTGATCCCCCCGTTATACCGCCACGGCAATTTTGGTGGCAGCCTCTCTGCCTTCTACACTTTGTGCACACTGCTAAGACCCTCCTGAACCGGAACCCCTACGAAGACTTGGACTATCCTTTTCGGCTCATATGTACATGATTCGATCGATGTCTAGGGTACCAGTGCGATACGAAACACAGACAGCTTTCTAAATAAATGTTTTTGCAATTCGAGGGTTAAGTGCAGTTCTCTTGGACCTATCCATGCATGAGATCAACTAACGTAAACGCTTCAAACCCGACACCGTGATGCTAAAATGCTACGCTCACATCTCTACAAACCCCTCATCAACTCCTCAATCGTGACAGGCTTCCTGACCGCGTTCGAAAACCCCTCATGGAAACTAATCCACACCCTCCCTTGCTTCTCATCCGCCGCCTTCTCCTCCCTAGTCCTCTTCACCGCCTCTACGATGCCACTCGCGGGAACGGGCTTCGCGACAATAGCTCGTCCAAAGAAGTCCCGCTTGACAAGCTTCTCCTTCGTCCTTTCTTTCCTCTTTGCCTCCTCCGCCGGAGTCTCTTTGCCGACCTTCTCAGAGAGTTCTTCAAATTCATCCCCTCCTCCCCTCTTTCGCCTCGCCTCGCCCTCGAGTCGCAAGCTTTCTCGTTTCCACTCCATTTCCAAAACCTGTCGGACCGCGAACCGGACCTTCTCGTCTCTCTTGCCTCCCATCGTCTCGAACTGGCCGAGCACGTCTAAAGGCGGCTCCATGCGGAAAACCCAGCCACCATAATTTCCGCGGGCACCAGCATCATCGAATTCGACGCGAGACCGCTCGAAACGTACGCCTGTCGCTGCCATGGCATCCACCGCACGCTTGACTAGGACCTTCTCGCTAGCCTTGCGAACAGACGCGGTGGCTACGTTGCGATTTTTGTCGGCTGCAGAGCCAGTGTTGACAATGACAGGCTTGATGTCTGGAGAGACCATACGAAGAACATAAGGGAGAAGGTCTGTGGCAAGATCCTCAGGAGAGCGGAACATGCGGGTAAGGGGGAGAGTGAGAGAGGATTGGAGGGCGACTAGAGAGGCTTTGTTCGATCGCTGGACTTCATTTGCCATGTATGGTGCGCTTGGACCTGTGAAGGGGCTTTCCTCGGCAGAGGGATCCGTGTTTTTCTGAGCTGCACGGCCTGAAGAGGCGAAGAGGTGATGAAACGCGAGGACGGATTGAGAGAGGTAGGGTGCCAATTCCCATTCTTGGGAACCGTGAACAGCTGAGGACAGGGTATCGTGGAAACTGAGCCATTCGTAGGCGACATTAGGTTTGCTGAGGAAAGTGTCATCTTGCCAGGGATGATTAGGGTAGCTAGTGAAGCAGTCTGTGATCGTTAGCACATAGTCAGACGAATGTGTATGGATCTACTTGCCCATTGCAATCTTGTCAGTCTCCCCACTAGTGTCAATCATCTCTCGAAGTCGTTCCATGGCCCGCCGCTTGCTTGCTTCTGCCACACCGATTACCCCTGTGCCGTCCATGTAGCCCTTGTTTTGCTCGATAGCGACAGCGCTCTTGGGAAATCCTGCTCCTTCACGGAAGACCCTCTCCGCAACCTCTTTCGCTCCACCGCGCCCAAGACTTCTAGCCGCGCCACCTCCGTGAGAAAGACCGTCCAAGACATTGTCCTCAATCCATCGTCTCGTAAGTCTTGTGATGCCGGGTTGCGAGTTCAGCGATGAGCGAAGCTTGCCGGCAATCCATTCACCCACTACCATAACTCCACGTATATCGCCTTCTCCCGTTCCAGTTCCTGTACCTCCTTCTTTCTTCGTGCTCACGCCCCATGTGGCCTCACAAAGTCGACGAACGCCATCTGTATCGCAGGGAATGCCTTCTTTCTCGAAAATGGAATGCATGCGAGAGATTACCATGTTCAGCGGAGGTTTGCGGATGTGAACAATCTCGGCAATAGAAGACTGGCGTAACGGTCGTAACGATGGATGATAGACGTCGTTGCAGATCAATATCAAAGGACGTAGAAGCCTAAAGTTGTCCCCCTTTCGTTTCTTTTTCGTAGCGTTCGTCTGCACTCCTAGCATGCTGGAGTTCTTCTGGTCCAAATTGACCAGGTCAATCAATGCTTTGATGAAGCCTCCTTCTCCAGAACCACCACTACCACCAACGACGCCGTCTACTTCATCAACAACTACGCAGACAGGCTTGCCAGCCTTTCTTGTCTTGCCATCAACAGTCTTCGTATTGACACCTCTGACATTCTCGGTACCGACCATGTCGCGGATTCTTCCTTTTACGACATTGTGGCTTCGCTCGTCACTAGCGTTGATTTCTTGAATCTCGTAGCCTGCTTGCCTAGCGCAGACATGAGCTAGAGTAGTCTTGCCGAGGCCAGGTGGCCCTGTTAACAAGAGGATCTTGCGATGTTTTTGCTCCTCAACATCTTCGCCAGAAGCATGGCTAGCTTTCGATTTTGGTTTGCTGGAGCCAGGAAATACGATAGGGTCCCAACTCTTCAGCCAGCGCAGCACCGATCTGTGAGTGCGCTCGTCACCGACCAAGTCTGTAAACTTGCGAGCCCGGTATTTCTCAGTCCACATTAACGTTTTCCGGTTCTTTCCAGGTCGTACAATGTCCTCTGGCTGCTCAACGGACTCTTTTGGCGAGTTCCTCTCAGTTTCTCTTGCTTTGGCAGCTTCCAAGTCTTCTTGAATCGCCTCGTCCATCAGCTGGTGGATATCGATTCCGTAATAGCTCCTCTGAGCCTTTCCTTCAACAACGGTGGAGCGAGATGCGATGAGTTGCTCATACGACATGAGGGGAGCGACGGCCTTTTGCCCTACGTATATCGACCGTCCTGCTGCTGTCGTCGCCATCAAAGGACGTTTATCAGTCCCCGGGACCGACTCCTGTGGCTCTTGAGCCGGCTTCACGGGGGACGGAGTCTTGAAGTATGCGTCCAAGTCTTCTACTGCGACCGTCTCAGGGTCTAAAACAGATTCTCCTTGGCTTGCAGGTGGTGTGTTGTTCGCCACGACATCTTTCAGGACAGTTCTAGCGCGTTTCTTGGACAGAAATGCGTTAAAGTCGTCCTCATCATCATCCGATTCCGCTTGCATAAATCCACCAAAAACTTTAGTAGAATGATTCGAGTCTACATCTTTTAGAGGACTTCGGAAAGGATCGACCCTTTTCCTCTTCTTCGGCGATCCGAGCTTCGGTGAAGAGCTCGGCGGATACGCGACTGGTGAGGACATCGTCGGCATCGTGGAAATTGGGGGAGACGAGGGCGGAACGGGATAGCTAGAGGAGGTGTTCGGATTGACAAAAGAGTCAAGAGATGGTCTGGGAGTCCTTAACGGAGTATCTAGGATTCATTAGTCGTGGAAGGATGGTCTGCGGCGTGAAATGGTACGTACTAATTGGATAATCCTCCTCGCTGCGAAAGACGTCAGGCAGTTTCCAAGCTCTATGCTGAATCACGATTCCTTGTCTGTTCTTTTCCGCGGTGGCTTCCTTTAGAGTGTCGCGCAATGCTTCGAGATCGTCGGAATAAGAGACGTTTTCGTGGGGCGCGTCGTACGCGTCAAGCTCGGAGTGGAGGTGGATTGCGGGATCGAATGAGGAGGGGAAGCATGGAGAAGAGTCCCTCATGAGTTCCAGGTTCTTATTACGCGAGCAAACATGGTGGGTTTTCGTGCGGAGTGCAAAGCGGTGGTGAAAGTTGTAGCTACACGCGTCGTCGCGTAAAGAGGATAGACGCTCGGGCCATGTATGCCACGTGATCTATACAAGGCCATTCACTTCCCTGGCATGAACAGACCACTCCATATGCAGGCGGTCAAAACGGTACAGGAAACGCCTTTGCAAACTTCATCCAAACATATGGCATTTTGCGAGATCAGTAAACTCGCTAGGCCACCTCAGACAGTGGTGACTAGAGAGCTGTACATACATAGATTGGTGCCCTGACGCTCACGATTTCAGCATGCTCATACACCGATAACGCATTTACGAGGTAGCAAATAGACAACCCAGAGATCTAGCTCAAGGGATGGCGTGCACGTGAAGTAAACGCGGATGCTTAGCTCTAATGCCTTGGCAGGCGGCCGTTATCACTTCCGGAGCCGTCTTCAACACCACCCCTCACTTCTCCATCCCCGATCATGGTACCCGATCGGATCACGTCCTACGAGTGTAGGGGTGCGGTATTTCCTTAGTCACTCCACATCTTTCGTCCTGAACTCACCGCCATGGAAATCTGCAGGCTGATGCCCTGGGCTTGCTCGTCTCTAAAATCGTCTGAGCGGCCACTTTACCATATCCAGGCAACCCTCGCCCATCCCAAGCTAGATCGGGCCTTTTCCTCGCATGCGATGGTGTCTTTGAATGTAGAACGTGGCGGCTGTTCATTCATTCTTTGTTCAGAACGGCGGGCCACTAGCCAGCTTCCCCATCCTCCCTCAACACCTGGACAGAAGCTTGTTTCAAAGAAGCCAAAGTTGACGGTGATACGACAGAAACAGCACGCCTTGGGATTTTCAGGCGTTCGCGAAGGACATACCAGGCCCTTGGATTGCTTATCTGTAGTAAGCCGCCACGTCCAAGACTCAAGGCATTGGCATAATGTCCTATGTTTGGCCATGTTCTTGCTCCTTTGCAAGCATCCATCAGCGCTTTATAATTACTCGTCACAAACTCCGTCAGGCCCGCGGATTACAGCGCGTACTTCTGCTAGACTCAGGCCCCCGGGTTTCCGGTTGAGAATTTCGCCGCTGACAAATGAGCGTCTTCCATGCACCCTCTCTTCGTTTACTGCACGTGCACTTGTAATTGGGATCTCGAATACTTAATTTGTCTTCCGCCTGGTTCAGCGTATCATAATTTTATCGCACAACTCTTTCTCGCGTCTCGGAATTCCTTGCTTCCGCACCCTGCCGTGCCCCAGAATTGCTCATATATATCTGGATGCCATAGTTGGACATCTAATTCTGGTCCAAAGCAAAAGCTATTACACTCTTCGCAGACCTATACACATCTTAAAGTTCGCCTGCACTTTGGAAATTGTATGGCATTTTCTCGAATAACAGCGCCTGCACTAGAGACCGAGACTTAATACCCAGATCGCCCTTTCCTCCCGCTGCTTGACTTTATTTTCTGAACATCCATAAAGCTGCAATTGCAGGACTATTACACCATTCCTCTCAATCACCTCACTACTTCTCTAGTCTTTCTTTGAGATCTCACCTACTCTATCTACCTAAATACTCTTCCTACCTGATACTCAAAATGGGTAAATCGTCGTCATCATCACGAGCATCTACGTGGCCGTGGGTCGCGAAGAAACCAGTTTCCACGGCACCGAGCGTCCAAGGCATTCTCAAAGCTGGGGACAGCCATCATCTACTTTCGCAGCTCTCCGAAGGGCGACCGTTAGCTGAAGCCTTCTCGTCTTTCACAAGTCTCCCGAAAACTACCACCGGATCTCGGCGACGGAGGAAGTCCCGAAAAATCGAAAACGAGGACCTGTCGGCCGAGAGGCGCCACTCATCTACCGGAAGGAGGTCGCGATCAGGAGATCGATCATTTGGCCCGCTGAAGCCGTTCGGTACCACCGCATTGGATCCAGACCCTGCGGATAATCATGCCGACGACATCCGAGACGTGCTCCTAGTCGATGGCCAGCCCTGCATCTCCATCAGCCCTGAGGAGCTTGTGGCACTGTCATTCGTTCTTGGTGTGCCACTGACAGTCGACTCACATGATGAGAAGGCCACGCCTAGCATTCAAGGCAGCGGCGCATTCGGAATGTCGCTCCGGAGTGAGACATCGTCGAGCAATGTCCACCAGATACGGCTCCGGTACGAGACACCGCCGGTCATTCAGCAACCAGCACCCGGCGGCAGCTACTCGATCCTATTCGCGAAACACATGGCCTGCGGTTCTATTCCATTCGTCAGCGACCACGACACCACCCGCGCCCTCTTCGTCGATGCTAAAGCCCTCTCACTCCTCAAAAGAGGACAAAGCGCCATTGGCCTCACTAATCCAGTTTCTACCCACCAAACCGCCTACCTCTCTCGCCTTCCATCCGCCAAGCCAACCACCTTTCACACCCTAACACGACAAGCGACTCCCTTTACACGCCCCTTCCCACAGCGATCCACCAGCGTGCTTACCACAGCCACCACACCAGCCTCCACCCCCCGCCGGTCCTGGTCCACCCGGCACCACCGCCGCCGCACCGACGACTCCGTCAGCGACCCCACCCACCGCATGTCGTGGGGCGGGTTCCCAAACCGCTCCCCCACCTCCACACTAAGCACCATCCCCCAAACCATTCTCACCACCCCAACCCCTCCCACCTTCCCGCAAATCCTCGCCTCGCTCCCCTTCACAGGCGGCCTCCCACCCTTCGCCTCCGCGTCCTTAGTGCACGCAGCCCGCTTCACTACATCCGCCGGCCGCCCGCTCGGAAGTCTCCTCCCTTTGCTCGAGAACCTCATCCACAAGATCCACATCTATGCGCCCTCGGCGCAGTTCGGCCCCTACCTGAAGGTCGAAAATACCGTCAAATGGCTCCGGACGGCAGGCTACGTGGGCTACACGCCGAGTGTTGAGGACACAGATGTTGCGACCGGAGCGGCGCGGTCGAGCCGGTATGTTGCGGCGCTTTTGGCGCTGGTGAGGATGTTAGAGGAGGGGGAGAGGGAGGCGGTGGAGGAGGCGTGTCGGGCGGAGATGGAGGGAGCGTATGCGGAGGCGGTTGCTAGAGAGGGAAGTTCCGGGGTTAGGGGGACGGGGAGGGAGACGCTCGGAGCGCAATTGGCGGAAGTTCTGAAGAAGCCGCTGCCATATAGTGTGGGAGATGTAGCGACGGTGACGAGGTTGGTGGTGGCGGCGTGGACGTGGCAGGTGGGGTGGGTGGTTTGGGGAAAAGAAGAGGCGGAAGAGGCGAGGAAGGAGAAGAGGGAGGGGGTCTATGAGGCCGTTGCTTTAGATGGTTTTGGGGGAAGTATGGTCTTAGCGTGATTACGAAAGTTGGTGCTAGGGCAACGTGGTAATAGGACTTGAGTGCGTACACTTGGATGCCACTGTGTGAGGTCCTCCGAGGCACTGTCATGATGTGAGTGAGATGTAGTTGAACGACTTGAATACCCGCCAGGCCACCCCAAACGGTGTTATATATTGGCACACATATCGTACTATGTAGGCCATAAACCTGGGCACATAAATTTATCACAGCTTGGCTCCAATCTTGCTTACTTAACACTACTGAGGGGAGTAGCCTGGCTAGTTACCAGACAGTGAGTTAACGGGCAGTCCAATTTGCACTGCCTGGAACTTGCCATTACACCTAGCTATGTAAGATCTTATGGGGTAACCCCAAGCAGTGGTAACTGTGTGTAAACAGGCATCCGGTCTGTCGCTGTAAATCTAAGTGTGCGGCGTGTGGTCGCACGAGGGTATACACGACATTGAGGCACCCCTATCCCGATAGACCTAGATCTACACGCAATTCAAAAAATTAAAGCCTACGAGTAAGACTTGTGAGCTATACTATAACCTAAGAGTGGACTTCAGGGCGTACAGGGTATGACTTTGGGGGCTCCTGCACCATTCTGGGGATCGTCATACCAATGCAAGAATCTCGACACAGTTCTAAGAGCATTGAAAGTTGTGAATCAGAATGGATATCAATACTCAACACTTCGTCAACGATTAATAGCACAAACATCGCTAAACATGCAGAAACGACCGAGAATGCACGCAAACCCCCCAGAGATTAACGGACTTCACTGACACCATCCCCTCCCCAGTACCTCCATAACAGCCAATAGCCGTTTTTGCGCCGCAATCGTCGCGACGGGATGGCCGAATACTAACACCGTTCGTACTCGCGTCGTGTACATGACCATGCACCGTCGTGCCCACTCTCTACGCCCTTTGTCTCGCGGTGGTGACGTTGAGACGAAGGAGGCGTCAGATTCCCCCCTTGGCTGCGAGCTGTGCTCGAAGGAAGATGCCATCCCCATCCCAAAGCCACCCACCTGTTGTTCGTTCCCGCGAGCTGGCAAGAATGTAGAAGTCATAGTCGACGTCCTCGACGCAGCGGCGCCGATGAGGCTGACGCAAAAGAAGACGCCGCTGAGACCGCCCCAACATGAAGTCATATCCGTGCGTTTCATGGTTTCGTAGAGGGAGACGGTGAGATCGGTTGGCTGGGTCCCGAATGAGGCCGTGTCCGTCGGAGTTAAGGCAGGATCGGGGAAATATGAAGCGGCGGAAAGGGGGATTCGATTCACGAGAGCGGCGGTGTAGATGACGGCCGCAAGGCGGATGCTTTCATAGAGCCAGTTGTGGGTGTGGGCGTGGTTTGGGGCGTGAGCAGATGGATGCTGAGCGAGGCGGGATTGGAAGGCGGTGAGTTTGGTTTCGTAGGCTGCTACGGTGGCGGGATTGGGTGCGGGCAGGCTGGAAGTTGGGAAGAACAAGGGGTCGAAGAGGGGATCAATTAGATCGCTGAGAGTTCCGGTGGTAGCTGGGGTATTTTGATGGGACAGGAAAATCTCAGTGAGGTCGCGCATATCTGAAAGAATATTATAGATCTGCTCTGTGCAGAGAGGGCTTGCTGCAATGGTAAAAAACTCGGAGCGTGGGCAGTAGAGTGGAGATTCGGGGATAGCAGTCGATGTCGTGAGGGGATTGGCGCGTTTTGGTATGTAGTCTTGAAACATCGTAGCTGGCTGTCGCTCTGTGAAGATATAGGTGTCATACACAACACTATGAGCAAATTAGTGCGCTCATTCATTAAGGAATACTTGAGTCAAGGGGACTTACGACACAGTCAGTTCGGCCACTACACCATTCCAACCAAGCTTATCCATGCCTCCTTTTTGCACTATGATACGCTCAATGCCTGATTCATGGATCCTGAATACATTCTCATCGCAATTTCGTAGTTCGCCTGCGAGGAGATGAAGTATCAAGATTATGGTCATATCCGTAGTCTGAGTTGCTTGATTAGATAGCGCACGATTGATCCAGACGATAGATTCGTTTTTAATCAGAGTGCTCTTTTCGCTATCAGTCTTAAGACCATTCATCATGTCAACATAGGTGCTTGTGACGCAGCAAGTGCTGAGGAGCGCATATGGGTGTGTCATGACTATGGGGACCCAAACGTCGAGGGTCGTTGAGGCCACGAAATATCGGGTGGCTAGATGCGAATTAGCATGGTATCGTCTTGGACAGATGATTCGTCGCTGTTTCGCTACGCGCATGCCAGGGATGAAATTGTATTACGACGAGGTAAGAAATACGTACACTGTCGAATTAGTTCTACTGATGACACGCCCTTACTGGAAAATTGAGGTAGAGCGCGAAAAGGATCGGACCCGTCATAGGTGATAGCAGTATCTTGGAAAGAAGATGGCTGCAACTTCTCAACAATGCCCAGAACAAAGGCCAGTTCCCTCTCGTCGTTGGTCTCATGGTCGCTAACAGGCTGGATGCGAGCATAGTCTAACTGGACAGCAATCAGGGCCTTTCGGTAGCCCGTCAGGGTCATAAAGTAAGGATCTTGTAGCAAAGAGCGATAAATGTCCCGAGAGCCGTCCTCTTCCGCATTACGATCTGGAGGCTGGAAATCGGCAAAGCTGAATCTTAGAGGTAGCTGGGAGACGGTCGTATCAGGTGGCACTGGATCGCGGCTCGTAATTTGGCTGGTGGTAGAGGCTGAGGGTTCTGGCGGAAATGTTTGTTGGAATGTTGACCGAGTGCTGCTTTCCTTGCTCTTATCTAGCTTGTACCGATACTGAATCATGGCCTGCGAGCGGACACCTTTCATGGTAGCCCGATCTTTGAATTGCTCTGGATCGGTGGCGGTTACAAATTGGAAGGTTGGGGGACCCTCATGCTTCCTCCTGCGCCGTCGCCGCACCCGTTTGGGGGCAGCAGCTGTGGCTGGTGTCATACTCAGGTGGGTTTCTGCACGAGCTAGATGGAAGAAGGAAGAAGTGAGGCGGATGATGAAGAGCCCAATAGCTGAGCTCCTGTCCTGTCTCGATTCCTTCAGCTGTGCTAGAGCCGTAGTCTGGCCGCGTGAAAGGCCGAAGCAGACTGATGAAGCTGGGAGCGGCCCACAGACTGTCTTAGCTGCGATCAATTAAGGTGGACGATAGCTGGAGGATGGGTAGCCTGGATAGGGCCCCCATGGAGAAGACGTGTGAAGAGGCAAGGTCAAATCCAGGCGGGAGGATTGGATGCAGGTTGTGAGACAAAAGCATAGACAAGGATGGTCGCAGCCCTAGAAGTCTTGCCGATTGTCTTCGCCTGGGGTATAAGCTTCTAGTCGGAAGCGAGACATGCCCCGGTTCGTAGGGCACGTATTTAGTAGTGGTGTAGTGCTGGGCGCTGCAGGCACGTATTGGGCGATGGCGAGAAGCAGCCGGCCTGTATGCTATGTATGCTATTTGCGAGAGGTACCCAGCTCTGCAGGTCAAGAGGGGAAGGAGGAGGATGCACTGCTGACATACCAGTTGTGCAACGTTGCACCCCTGGCCAGCCCTGTGTCGCCAATTATCCGTGCAGCCTCCATCCCTTGGCTGTCATGGTTGGGCTGGGGGTGCAGATATGCATATCGCCTTGTCCCATCGTCAGCCCTAGCGGAGCTTTGTGCTGACTTGGGACGATAGCGACCCGCCGTTTGGAACTCTTAACACATATAATTCTTACATAGATATGTTAGTAGGAAAATGCTCAACCAGTCCGAGAACGTCTACAGTGGTATAGTACGAATAGAAACTAACGGCCATCCCAGGCACGTGCCATGCTCCCAGACCCGGACCATGCAGCAAGCCATCCAAGCCCAAACATCATACATCATACAATTGCCATCGATATCATGCGAATCCCCGTCCTCGCTCCGTCACCGCGCCTAATTCCCTCTCACAGTCACCGCAATAGCTCTCTACCCATGTCCTCACACCCTGTGCTTCCATCCCTGCCCGTCCTTTCTCTTGCCCGACTTCGGTTGAATTCAGCAACGTCTCCATTCGCCCGCATCTTCCCATCTCGTCTAGCAGCCAGTTCTCGTACTCGGCTGCTAGTACCTCTCGCTCGACTCGATTGACTACTCGCAACGATACCAGAAGATCGTGTCGATATGCTCCCAAATGCTGTCGAGTGCGGTGGATTCGGCTGGACGTCTGCTTCGTTGATCGGGACGACAGCGGGGTCAATGGTGAAACTTGCCCGCTATACGGGTTGCTGAGGAGGTCTGCGAATGTGTAGAGGCTAATGAGACACGTTAGTAAATTGAAGTCGAGCCTTGTATAAGCAACAGCATCGTACCATCTGTTTCCATCGTCCACTCCCATGCCTTCCGTGAGGTTGAGTCCGAGAACGCTCTCCTCCACATCCCTCAGATACACAGTCCGTGCCATGTTCGTGCTCGGTCCGACTCCCAACCGTGTCATGAACTTTCCGGCGTTGCGTTCGTTCCACCACTGGTATGAGTCCCGCGATGAATAGAAGAAGTTCGTCGTACCGCTCAGCGCCAATAGTCCGATGAGTAGCGTATGCGTTGTACATACTTCGAAGAGACCGTTCAGTGCAGCTATTAGCCACCCGAGCAGCGTATTTATTGCGCTGACAGCAATAATGGCTGAGAGCTTGAATACCACAGAGGCAAGACTGCGTCTCTTCAATTTGAACCGTCGTGGACGTGTTGAGACCGGTAATTCCGATGCAGGTAACTGCGTGGCTTGATTCGCCTGCCCAACTTGACCAAAGATCGAAATCACTTTACCAGTCCGAACATTGCTCCCAAGCTTCTCCACTTGTTCGCTTATGACGTCTGCCAGGTCTAGTGCATCGAGTTCAAGATCGCGAAGACCTTGCTTCTCGATCAAGCTGCGAGTGAACTTCGGCGTCCACGACCAATCGACTTTGGTGTATACGGCCAGCTTGCATCGCGATTTCGCCACGTGCGTTATAACGATCCTGCTAACAAGGGTAAAGTGGTCCGATAGAGGCAGATGCCAAGGCGTCTTCCTATCCGCGACGCAGTAGCAAAGATGGTCGTTATAGACCTCGATGATTTGGTAGTCGTTCACCACCATTGCTTGTGCCGAGCCAGCCTTGTCCCCCAACGCGACTTCGTATTCGAAATCCCGCCGTTGCAGCCCTGCATCAAGCTGCACCCATGGGCTCTGAACGATCCGCTCTGCCCATCGATCCCTATAGAGCATCTGGAATATGGTACTCTTGTCTCCAAACAGTATGTGGAACAATGATTTCGAGCTGATAGGAAGCTCTTTTTCGACTGCGACCTGCGTCATGCCAGCAGGGGCATACAAGACTGGTTGCGAAGGCAACTTGAACTTGGTAGCGTTCTTACTGACAGGTATGGCACCCGGACTGGAGAACAGATTACCATCAATTCGCAGACTTGCTTTGACATCTTTGCCGCCATAACCATCCATGGGTGTGTTGACCGAAACATCCTCCCAGCTCTCTGCGCTTGGGCTGTGAGCGTTTTCGTCAACTTCCATCCGAATGAGATGTTTGAGAATGTCTTCTAAACTGGTGTCTTGGTGGTTGGCGTTGCGGACGAGATAGTTGAGCCGTCGCTGGAGGAGTCTCAGAGGTTCCAAGAAGGTTTTGATCGTGACCCTTGTCGCCTCATCCGGCCTCGATCGGTCCTTGAAGTGTACGAATAGAAAGTCGCAGTCTTTTCCAGGGGCCGCAGTAACCTCGTCAACGGAAGCAAGCCCGAGCCCAGTGATCAAAACTAAGCCAAGGTAGTTGCTGTAGAAGTACATATCTCGGGCTGTCACGTAGACTCGCCCGGGAAACTCCTGCTGGTCCGTCGGGTTCCATACAGCTCGGAAAACTAGAACTACTTTGTCCTCGCGAAGAACATTAGGAAAGAGCATTCGGAATTGAGCATCCTGGACTCGGAGTGGAATCGGGTAGTAGTTCGGAAAGTCATCTGTGACAATGGAGGGCCGTTGTACTGCAGAGGGAATAGGCCCACCAAGACTCATCGTTTTTCGATGCGCAGAAGGCGCGGGAGATTCGCTCCGCGATGCTGGCGATGATACGTCTGCAGCACGATCTATTGGTAGAAGGGCAGGGGAGCGACCGATAGGGCTTGGAGGCTGCGACAGGCTCCGCTCGTGGGATGGCTGCACCTCTCCCCTTTCGAGGCGGTTAATGTAACCCCAATTCATGGAGCCCCACAGATTTGCCATCAAACCCCCAGGCATGCCTCCATCCGTTCTACTAAGCGCAATACCGCGCTCTCCAGTAATGGCGACAGCAGCTTTACTCAAGTTCGTTGCCGTTGGGGGGTTTGCAAGAGTGGAGGGAGAAAGACTGCTAGTAGGAATATTCTGCACGGATGCAAGTCTGGGGTCTGGTATTCCCGGCGCTGGTGAAGCAATCTGTTGGGCTGCAGGCAGTATGTTATGACTAGCTGACATCAGGCTTGAGGATATCAAGCTGGCTATGCCCCCTGTAGCTGGTGTCGGTGCATTTCCAGTTACCTGAGGATTGATAGTAGATTTGCGGTGTAGATCCAGTTTCTGGATGATTCTTGCCGCGTGATCTCGACTGCTACTCTCACCATCTCTATCAAATCCGGTGCCCCGGCGTGATTGAGAAACGTCAAAGCTGCCTCGAGTAGCAAGGCCACCCTCCACTCCAGGTATTGGTAGAGTTTCGGATCTTTCCACAGGACCGAGCTCATCACTAAGATGAGAAACATGACCATCTGCAGTTCTTGCAGCAAACTCTGGGGCAATGGGTGGACTTATTGAAAATGCAGCATCGAGTCTCTGGGAGCCAGCAGGCGTGTCTGTTCTCGCGGTATCTTCCAAAGCCTTTCGCTTTGCCCCCTCGAACGCTGCAATCCAGTCGATAAGCTCGCTCTGGGTCTCGGCTTGGAGCAAAATGGTCGTGTCCTTGGTCTTGACTTCGAAACAGAACCGCCGTTCTTCTTGAAACGCAGGCCGAATGCCACACAGTAACACTCCGATCTTCTCAGATTCTTCCACGGCGCCAGATCTTGAGCCCTGGTTCAGCCAGCCGAATATTCCATTTTTCACGAAGAACCATCTTCTGACCCATACAGCCCTCGCCGGTTTCCCTGTGATTGTCCTTTGATAGAGCCAGCTCTGCTTCTCTGCTTTCTCGGGGTGAGGCTTCGCCGGCGATGGGGTATTACCAGACGATTGGCCTTGTGATCCGAGGTATGGCACTGTCGATGCCGCGTAGTAGTCCAGCTCCCTCGAAGGTCTTGCAGCTAGCTCCGCATTGGCCTCAATCTCCTTTCTTGCCATATGCAATTCCCTCTTGAACACTCTTTCGCCGTTCTCCATTTCCCTGCTCCACCCCCTTACTCGATCCATCTCCACGCTATATTTCGTGAAGGCGCTCGACGACGATTCCCTCGCGCCTTTCATATCCCGCCACTGATCCGAAGTCACCCGCACCATCAATTTGTCCAGTGTGCCCCTAACCTGTGGTGACATAACGCAGAAATCCATGCTAGCCTTCAAGTAGGCTCTCCTTGCCTCATGGAGTTGAAACGCGTCCTCGCGCAATGAACTCGGCTCTTTCGTCTTCGCTTGGCCGCTAAACCGCGCAAGCAGCCCGTCAAACTGCTTCTGACTCTGATCTAGTATCTTCCGACTCTCCTTCAGCATCCTCAAATCATTCTGTAAGAAACTGCGAATCGGGTCTACAACCACATTTTCGGCGCGCTTCATCCCCCGTAGTGTAGCTGCCCAGAACTCCTTCGCGCCCTCCCCGAACCGCTTGAGCGCCAGCGCTGTGTAGTCATGGTCGATGACTGCTTCCGAGACTTGCAGAGGCGGGGCCGACGCCGCAATATAGTTGTTGACGATGCCCTCGAGCGCTGTGACTTCGGAGGCAAGCTTCGAGACGGACTTGATGTAGTTTTCGAGCCAGCGCTCTATCAGGTCGATCTGTTCGCCAAAGTGTACGGCGGTCGCGCGAAAGGTTGGGCTGTCGAGAGCTGCTTCTTTAATCACAACGGGACTATGCGAATGAAGCAAGTTAGCATCGATTTGAGTTTCGAAGAAGAGGTACAGAGGCAGAGAAATACCGACATAAGTGTCAAAGGTTTGCTGATCGGCACAATGGCTGTCTGAGAAACCTGGTCTTCTGCCATACTCTAGACTTCTTAACGGTTCCACGGTAGAGGCACGTGGGGAGCGGCTGCCGAGTAGTGCAGATAGAGCGCGTCGACGACCTATCGTTTGGGATGCGAGTCTGATAATTTGTACATTGGAGTATTCTATAGTAAGTGGTAGAAGAAGCTACATTGATTCGAAGGAAGACGTATGTAATTTTAAACTCAACCCAGACGTTTGCGGGCGCTGACGTCGAACACGACGCGAAATGAGGCAAGCGCGAAAGCGGTGGCAGAGAAACTAGTCACGTGATTTGCTTCACCTCCTTGAGCATAAACGGCGAGATTTACTCCGATTTTCACTTGTTACTCTTCAAATCCTCCTTGTAGCATGTATCTTGGAGAGCCCCTTCTGGTTGGTTGATACCAATGAGCCTCGCACTGTCAAATAGTGGCGCTGGAGCCTGGCAGCTGGGGTAATTTATCAGCTCAGCGAGCTCAACAATTCCCTCATCCCCAACTCACTTAAGAAACTAGCATTTGTATCATGCTTTCCAAGGCAAATTCTTATCTTGCCTTATTCGGACCACTAGGAATGACCTCGCAAGCATTCTACCTCTGTGAGACATATTAACACCACACTCAGCTCAGGAGTCAAAGAAAGCAAATCTACATTCATCTCGATCAAATATATTCCAAGTATGGCTAAGATCAGATCGCTATTTTCCAAATGGCGCCCTAAGAGCGAAGCTATCCCTATAGCAGTTCCGCCCACAGTGTCGCACTTCCTACGCCTACCTATAGAACTTCGCCTGAAGATCTACGACTTCATCCTCGACGCCCTCATCGTTCAGCCTCAAAGACCACCTAACCCGAAAGACTCGAGATCCCGGGCTCGGCCAGTCATTAGGGTCAATCTCTCGGAGTTCCACATGCCCCGCCACCGTGCCCACCTTCGCGGTTGCGTGGAGTATGCCACTGAACTACGTGCACCAACTCCTGAACTCACCTCGCTATTCCTTCTCAACCACCAAATCCATGACGAAGTAACGGACCAGCTCTACTCGACATATCGGTTCATCTTCCAATTCCCAGAGCCTCAGCACGTGAGGAAATGGGTTGAGGGTATCAGCGATCGCGCCCGGAGACAGATCCGCCACCTCGAGCTGCGGTTCATCCTCGAATGGGACAGCATGCGGCACCTTCGCTACGAGACAGCATGTCACACCTTGCAGCAACTATTGCCGAACTTGAGAACTGTCCGAAACTCTGTCACGTTGACCGAGCCTCGCAAGTGGAACACTGATGGGACTGCCTTCTTGAACGGCAAGATCTTCACTGCGAGAGTCGACGAGGAGTATGTGGTTAGGTTGATGCGTATTGCGGCAGCGTTTCAAGACTCGGAAGTGTCAGTGGAGCACCCCCTACGCTCCCAGCTCTGTCACAACGCCGACTGTATTGGCCTACGCACTGAGCGCCAGTGGAGAGTTCACTTTCCATTGTGTATATTGGAGCTTCCATTGGGGACTAGTCTTCGCGATGAGATTCTCATGTCTTGTAATACTAGGATTCGGAACGAGCAGTGGCCTGTAGACTGAAGCCTGTGTACAATCTTGGTATACGGGATTGTATACAGTTTGCATTGGGTTTAGTTGAGAACGGTTGAAATGCTTCTACGAGACTCTTCATCCATCCTAACGCTTCTGTTCATTTCCCTTCTCAGACATGGATGTATGGATCTTTCACTGGCTATTCCTTGAAGGAAAGCGGAGTAGTATTGTCTACAGCTCGCAGGAAATATGTGGAAACACGAAAGAAATCTCCACCAGCCTTGGTGACTCCTTGATGAGAGTCATATTTGAAGCGGTGACTTCGTCCTTCTTACTCCCCGGATGCTCTGCTTTGACACAGTCGATAAAGCTGGCAGGACACGTTCCAACATCAGGACATTCCTTCAATGTGTTAGAAAGTAGTGTCGGACGCGGAGCATCTGATTTAGGCGCGAAGAAAGACCTAGGGAATGTCAGTATTCCATTGTTAGGGCTGAGACACTTGGAGTTGTATGACAGAAACAATCTATACCATTATCTGCTCGCAACTACTGTTTTTCATAGCTTCTTCTCTAACCTCTTGTGTAAATCAAATGGCCGCAGGACTATCTCATCAAAGCTGGGAGGGAGACCGATATCTTTGCTCGTGAATTGAAGGTCATAATATCTTGCCGCAACTGGGTAGCGATAATGGGAGTTTGACTAGGCCACCGGCCTTCAACCCCAAAGTCGAAAAAGTCAAGATAAAGGTCAACTTGCTCAAGCTGAGCAAAAGCATCTTCAAGCTCTTTAATCTCTTTCTCGCACTTGGCCAGTAGTCTCTTTTGGGCTGTAGAATGAGGCGGCATGTTACGGATGATGTACTGCCGCCTAACATATCTAACACGACGGAGATTTCTAGGAGGCAGCGAATTCGCCCATTTAAGGAGCTCAGTATGCTTCCATATAGATAGGGTCGCGTAAGAGAACATGGTGTTTCGGTAGATGATTTCTTCCATTTCTAGGAATATTTGACGGGAAATGCAGAGTAGGTCTGAGATTCTGCAGTCCAGTTTGTCCCAAGGTCGAAGACCAAACCGGTCAAGTAGACCAGTATAATCCATATCAAAATAGAGTCCCCGACGCAGCATCATTATCGGCATCCCATTCTTGTGTTCAGTGAAGCAGGCTTCGTGAGACTGGAGGGCGTATTGGAGGATGTCAATTCGAAGCTCCGCGGGGAGTCGTAGAAAAGATGATTGGATCTGCAACGCTGGGGGTCCGATTACTGGGATAGCTTCCATTCTGCCGGCAGTAGTCTAACGGGGCGAAGGCGACAGATAGAGGATGGTTATAATGGCGATGCTAATAACCTGTAGATGAGAGACTGTGCAGGTGGATGAGTTGACAGTGGAAAATGTAGGATAGCCGTCTTAGTCTAGTCTATATCTAGATTAGCGTATCTCCTCGTCGACATCACTCCAGTGACGGCCACGCCTTGACTACAATTCAGCTTAAAAAATGGATTAGATCATGGGAAGCAATGAGAGCCGGGAAACATGCCAAAGGCATGCAGAAGTTACTAAGAGACGAGCTACTAATGACCCCAAGCTTCGGTATTTATGTCCATATATTCTAGTCGCTTTAGGTTTTTGGATTTTATGCGCATCCAGAGGGGGAATTATGTTTGACGGATCCATAATATGCATCTCCGAGGGGTAGAAAAATATCCCTAGCGGACCATCCTGTGAACCCCGATATGCACATGCATCAGTCCTCGCTGTGTCCGCAGCCAGGTATCAATAGTGAATGGGGATGGCAAGGTCGCAAACGGGCAGCTGCGCCAATAGATGCACTTGGGGTCCGTCTACAGCCGAGAAGGCGAGTTTCACTCTGTGACACCGCATTGCGTTGCTGCCTAGCCTCCCGTTCCACTCGCGAACCTTCTTAGGTGTTATATGAGGGCGCTATAACCCCAAGGATTCCTTCCTCTATTCCCTTTCCAAAGGAAGCTCTATTAGCATCCTGTCAACCATTTACCCGTACTCGTGCGTAACTCTGCCAGATCGAGGTTCCCTCTCATCACCATAATGGGTCAACATTGGGTACTAGCGAATATAGACAAGGGCGAGCGAACCGGTCGAAATGGTATCCTTAAGCTTCGTGCGATTGTCCACAGCGACGTGTCCGTCCTTCCGAGATTGATGAGTATTCCGTACCTACCATTCTTCGAGGCCGGAGCGGAAAACATCCAACAAGATCTCAAGTGTGCTGCCACTACGTGGGTGTTTCTCACTTTAGAGTTACGGCGCGTTGTCGTGTTGTTTGGTACATTCTTCTATCACCGATCGTAGTGCTTTAATGTACCACTGTCTGCGACGTAGTAGCAGACAGGACTGTGAAGGCCTGTGGCGAAGCAAATCATTGCATTGGCTGACACTCTAAAAGAGTAGAGCAGTCGTGCTTAGTGTCCCTAGCCCGAGAGGTCCTAGACAACATCGTGGAATTCCTGGACCCAATGGACGTGGTCTGCCTAGCTATGGCCTGCAAACATCTCTTCCTCACGTACAAAGATAATGTGAAGGCCATCCTCGAGAAGAACCTCTCGCCTTGGGCTGGTGGTCGACTTATCTGCCTTGGAGATTATGCAGAGAGTCGCCCCGATGGCATTCTCACCACTGAGGAGGAAGCGGAGCTTGTTCATCACAATTCCACACTCTATGATTGCGTAGGAGACTACTCCGACTATATCACACCGATAGAATTCATTATGCAAAGGATACTCAGATCTGGAGGAGATCAAGACACGCTGTGGGCCTGCATGATAGGCAAAGAAAGCGACCTATGGCCGACGGAAGGTGTGATATGGATCCTTCGGAACCTCGACGCGAAAGAGTATGTGAGACAAGACGGCTTCAACAAACTGTGCCAAAATGCGCCTCGCTCTCCTTTCACTCCATCCTTTGGACCTTTCGTTGAACCTGTTGGCTTCGGATGCGCCATCGTGTCGAAAATTTGCTGGACTGATGATCCATCTGGTACCTACGGCATCACAAATGGTATGCATGGCGAGTGGGCGGGAAATCGACTGGATGTGACTACGTTGGAAAGGATGGAGGAAGGATTCGAGTCTAGCTGGAAGGACGTTTCTACTGCTGTGATGGAGCAAGTGAAGCGTCTAGCTGACGAGTGTGGACTGCTTCCTTGAAGAACCGAGTTTATTCCTTTCTGGCCTTTTGGTATGGCAATCCCAGAGACTTATCTATTTGTGCGATCGGGTGCCGACTGTGGTAGTCTATTCATGCCTCTTCTTGGCTCACTGTCATGTCGATTTAATTGATCTCCATAGGAGTAGGAGAAATTCAGAAACTTTCGTTCGTTCCCTGCAACCAGTCCCTCCGATCCAGATATCGAAGCGTCGACTTTGCGAAGAAGGCACGACTACTCGTCGAAGCCACTCTTCTTGCCCAACTCAGTCTTGAAACTCACCTCCCCAGCATCCATCAAGCGTCAAGCAATCGCTAAACATCATCATCCGTCAATCGCCGAAGCTCTCGCTATCCATCGGCATCCACCAATCGCAGTTTGTGAGTGAGTCTGCTGTAAAACCCTGCGCAAAGAGAGATTACTGACTCGGAAGCAATTCCCGTCGAACCCTTTCAAGATTACCGTCGCTCTTCCAACTCATCTGGCGGATCCACATTTTGTACACGTTCGCTCTAATGGTTTCCTCCGATAAGTGCCCACCTTGGCTCACTAGCAGGCAAAGGATGAGATATTGCGGGCCTACCAACATCGTTACCCAGCACAGCACCCATGCTAGCAGATATACCGATGAGCCTAGCCCACGGTATCGTCCTGATGATTCCAGCACACGATACTATCCCGACGATCCTAGCACGCGTTACCCTGCGGATCCACCTTCAAGTCCGGCAACGAGTAATAAATTCGACATGACGGCATTCCTTGTAATATTTATCCCCATGGCCGTTTTCATACTCGGGATGCTTCTGTTGTTCGTCTGGTGGTATCGAATCCGGAAACCTGCGGCAGAGCCACCACCACCCGCACCTCCAGTGCAAGAGAGGATATGTCCATGCCTATACGCTGAGTGTCGTCATCTGCGCCCGCCGGAGGCATGCTACCATAGACGATGGTGAGGAAACAAGGGCCCCAAGCAGGTTGCATAGATGTGTTTAACTAGTATGTGAGATGGGGAGATGAGGCATTGACGAAATCGAACAAAATCGCTAAATCCAAGAGCAGGAACGACTGAAGCGGTCAAGTTGGCCACCGTCTGCCCTTCGGTACGATCTTTGGTGATGTCCTTGGATCAGATTGCTGGAACAACACGCTTGCAATGTTCGTATCCACAGGAGAATAGAGCCGAGTCTGAGATTAGGTCTATTGTTTGACTTCCCGCACCTATTCTCTCCCAAGATTGGCTTTCTTATGCGGACGCTTGGGTGCCAGGTGGTGCGAGTCGACAGCGAGTGTGACAGGAGAGGTCCTTTTTGAGTCCAAGAGGGCTCCTTTCGTTTTAGTCAATTCTCAATGACGTAGTCATAGCCTTTCAATTCATCCTGTAGTATCAAATGCGCCTCTTCCCATCTTTCACCTCTTAAATGAGCACAACTAGGAAACATTCGTTGAGAACGGAACGGTTCCGACTTATGCAGTAACTCGGTTTTCGGCCTGCAGCATCTGCATTGCTTGCTGATCTGGATGCCTCGTCAAAGGCGCCTAATCCTGTAGCAATGGCCAATAGGACGGAGACTCTTCGCTGTGAGGCTTTACAGGATTGCTCGTAAGCCGACGATGCCCGCTGCTCCAGCCGTTCTTTAGTCACAAAGACGGGACACGACCTCGTGACCTGATTCCTGATGCATTCCGGAAGAGGAAGGTCCAATTAATTACATCAATTATGGCATCTGTTGATAGCAAATGTGAAAGTGTAATGGAGAGGAAAGATAGGGCTTATATGGTGTTTAGGGATGACTTGGTCAGGGGGAATTAAGGCCCCGATTTCGGCGGCTTCTGGGAGCGGAATGGGCCCGATTGTGGCTGCCGTCAAAGCGGCGATCGTGGTGGGGGACGAACGCGGGGCGGAGGAGCTAGCTATGCACAAACACGTCCCGTCCGCGGGTGTTGATAATGCTACCAATTCCTCTTCTCCTCCCTGAACCTCTTGAAATTAACCTCTTTTGAACATTCAATCCCAGAAATCTCAAGATTGTTGAGCCT
Source organism: Lophium mytilinum (assembly GCA_010093605.1). Classification (NCBI taxonomy): domain Eukaryota; kingdom Fungi; phylum Ascomycota; class Dothideomycetes; order Mytilinidiales; family Mytilinidiaceae; genus Lophium; species Lophium mytilinum. Next base: position 2,235,864 of record MU004181.1, on the reverse strand, counting down.
TTTGGAAGCTGTCCATCATGTAACCTCTTAAAGCTCTGCCCTTAGCTCCACAGCATAGCTAACCCTGCACAGGGTCTACACAGCTTCGTTCGCTTTCTTCGAGGCCATCTGGGAGGCCGGAGTCACACATTGCTTCGTGAATCTGGGATCTGACCATCCTAGCATTATTGAGGCTATCGTCAAGGGTCAAAATGAGAAGAAAGGCCAATTCCCCAAGATCATTACCTGTCCGAATGAAGTGAGCAAGCAGACTTCCAAGCCTTCGACCGAGTTTGCTAACGATGCCCTGGGTTACATTAGATGGTTGCCCTCTCCATGGCTGATGGCTACGCTCGCCTTACGAACAAGCCTCAATGCGTTATAGTGCACGTCGATGTCGGCACACAAGGTCTCGGAGCAGCAGTGCACAATGCGTCGTGCGGACGCGCACCCGTCCTCATCTTCGCCGGCCTTTCCCCTTACACAATGGAAGGAGAAATGCGAGGTAGCAGAACCGAGTACATACACTGGATACAGGATGTGCCGGATCAGAAGCAAATTGTGGCCCAGTATTGCAGATACACTGGAGAGATCAAGACTGGGAAGAACGTCAAGGTATGTTTCAATGAAGGTTGGAACAAAGATGAGGTTTCTATGCTGACGTATGGTAGCAAATCGTAAATCGGGCACTGTCATTCGCCATGAGCGATCCCAAGGGCCCAGTCTACCTATGCGGCGCTCGAGAGCCCATGGAGGTTTGGGACCTTTTTTACCTTTAACAAACTCATTTATGCTAATTGCTTCTCTCAGGAGGATCTGGAACCATACAAGCTGGACCAAACATTCTGGAATCCCGTCGAGCCCGCTGCACTGTCATCAACCGCGGTCAAGACCATTTCCGAGGCGCTCGCAAATGCTCAGGAGCCGCTTGTGATTACTGGATATAGCGGGAGAAATCACAATGCTGTTGCTGAACTGGTCGAATTGGCAGACAACATCAAGGGCCTCCGGGTACTTGACACTGGTGGAAGTGACATGTGCTTCCCAGGTAGCTCAATCCTTCGAGGATGAAACTAGTTCAGAACGCTGACTTCGTACAGCGAATCACCCAGCTTGGCTCGGGCTCCGCTACGGCGTTGAGCCAGCAATCAAAACCGCAGACGTGATCCTGGTCATCGACTGCGACGTCCCGTGGATTAACACACAATGCCATCCAAAGGAAAACGCCAAAGTGTTCCACGTCGACGTTGATCCCATGAAACAACAGATGCCTGTCTTCTACCTCAAAGCCCAATACCGATACCGCGCAGACAGCTTCACCTCTCTCAACCAACTGAATGCGTATCTCAAGACATCTGATCTGAAACAAAAGTTGACCAGCAGTTTGTACTCGGATAGATGGGTCAAGCTGCAAGAGTCGCACAAGCAGAAACTCGAGACGATAGCGAGCGAAGCCAAGGTAGACAATGCCGGAAACTTTGCAACCCCGTATCTTGCGCAGCAGTTGAAGAACGTCTGTCCGAACGATACCATCTGGGTCATCGAAGCAGTGACACAAACAGGCTTTGTAGCAGACCAGCTCCAAGCGACTCTGCCTGGCTCATGGTTGAACTGCGGTGGTGGAGGTCTGGGATGGAGCGGCGGTGCTGTAAGTACTTCTCGATTCGCAACTACCGTTTGGTCTCCTAACGTCTGGAAAAGGCTCTCGGCGTCAAACTAGCCACCGACACCGAAGGCAAAAAGCAGTTTGTCTGCCAGATCGTGGGCGACGGCACCTACCTCTTCTCTGTTCCCGGAAGCGTGTACTGGATCGCCGAGCGCTACAACATTCCAATCCTTACCATCGTACTGAACAACAAAGGTTGGAACGCTCCCCGGAAATCACTTCTCCTAGTTCACCCAGACGGCGCGGGATCGAAAGTCAGCAACGAGGAACTGAACATCTCGTTTGTACCCACTCCGGATTACTCTGGCATCGCGAAGGCGGCATCGGGGGGAAAAGTATGGGCAGCGCATGCAAGCACGGCGAAGGACCTGGATAGGCTGCTCACGGAGGCCGTGAAAGTAGTGCTGGGTGGTCAGAGCGCGGTCCTGGACGCGCATCTTGATGGTCCCGAAGGAAAGTATGGAGGTGGTAAGGCGGCTTTGGTAGGGTGAAAGCCTGACATGTGAATGAAGCATGATGGAATGCAGTCGGTACGAATGGGCATTCAAGCATTAGAAAACCCGTAACTCTCAGCCCTCTTCACAAAGCAGAAGAAGTTGATATTGGTGCTGCGCCTGTGTGTTGTGAGTGAGCAGGTCTGCGGAATAACGTGGTCGTTCTCAACCGCGCTAAACCGAAAATGGATTGTGTGGGTGATAAACCACGGTTCGTCGAACATACCGACGATGGTACGGTCATTGAGACCCAGAGTACCTGAACGGTACCATAAGGAGGATGATTAGAGCGCCATCAGAGCGTAATCAGAGCGTAAACCCAAGACCACATAAAGTCTCGCTTCATCCTCTCTCCATCATTACAAAACCCTCGATACTCTGCCAGCACTTCTTCAAAAAGCCGGAACAGCTCTAAACTTCGCGTCGAACTTCAAAACAGTATACCAGAAGCGGAACCTGAGAGACTTTTCTGCGGAAAGGAACGCCTCAGTTCAACAGTTGAGCGTCGCAACAGTGAGTAATAGGCCCTTCTTGGTATTATTTTCCGACGACTAAACGAACGCAGGACCAAAAGCAGTCCCAGCATCCTCGAGGAAGGAAATCTAGGAAGAATGAAGGAAAATATGGATATTGCCAACCTGAAGGAGCTTTTCCTTATGCCAACGCCGACATTCCTCGGCATACCCCAGGAGTGCAGAGAGAGAATTTACGAGTGGGCGCTAGCAGACGGCAATTCTGAGGAGAACTTCTCACATTGCACCCACCGCCTATCGGCTGAGCTCCAGACTCAGCGAGATACCCTTCGAGGACTGATGCTTACCTCCAAGCGAGTATCGAAAGAGGTTTTGCCAACGCATTACCGCACTAGCCGATTCAGTGCCTTTGTACATCTCGACGACCTGGTAAAAATGAGAGAGGGCGATAGGGCTCTCCACAGCCTGAAGATGCGTCTCAACGGAGACCCTCAATACATCAAGCAGCTGGATATCACTGTCGATTGCATGTGGCCAGATCGTAGACGCCTCGACCGCAGGAACTATTGCAAGTTCTGCGTCTTCCAAATCTTCCACAACCGCAAAGGCGATCAGTACAACCAAGAATTACTTCGCGAGTTGGAGGCATGGATCGACCACGGTCCTCCAGGGGATCGGCTCCTGCCATTGTTACCAGTGGGCGATTCTCTTGAGGAAAGCCTTCCCCCGCCAGGCTGGAGCAATGCTGCATCGTTGAGGGGTACAAAGACTGCAGTTAGTCTGCCCCTGGATAAGGTAACTCTACGATTCGTTGGAATAGACGGTGAGTTTGAGGGAGAAATGGCTCCAACACTCGACCAAATCATCACAAAGTTCCTGCAAACCTTCAGACGCAATGAACGGTTTGCACTCAAATCCGAGTGTTGGGTTGGACGATCCCAAGAAAATCGATTGGATGAAATCAAGTTCAGTCTTGGAAGGAACGGGATTGGCCCTAAACAAGGCCGTGGCCGGCCTCAGCAGTGGGGCTTCAGATCGCCGCTGAAAATGGGCTCAATCCCACAAGCAATGCTCAAGTCTGGCGTTCCCTGGAAAGAGATCAACGACTATTTAAAAAAACATTTTGGAAATGCGACGAGGCCTCTCGGTGCGCTCCGTAGAGGGCACCTTGGTGCTCCTTTCCATTATTCCGATAACCAGACTCCTGTCTGTCTCGAGGTATGGGGGCACCGACGACTTGGTGAGCTACGTTCTGGCGAGGAAATGAAAAGATGGGAGAAGAGAACCATGGAAGAAAATCCTCTTGCGAATAAAGACGGCTACCAGTATCCGGTCTAGCAGCCACCCATTCTAGCCGAATCGAAGGGCTCTCCAGCGAGAAATCTGTACAACTCTCTCTCGAAAATTGAGTGGGAAATTGTGTTGAAGAGGAAAATACTGATGGTACATTGAGTTTGCGTGGGTTTTTGTATACTTCGTTTTAAATAGAATTCCTCTTCCTACTTCTAAAAGGAGATATTTTATTGGACTGAATCTGACACTTACCGCCTTCCGCTCCGTTGCTCCCTCATCGAGTTCCAGTCTCACGACTCTTCAGCAGAGAATAGTGACTGCATCTGTGACGTGCATGGGTGTCTTCGCGCATGGAGGATGCAGGGAGGTTGTCGTCGTCGCCGCCACGCCAAGGCCCTTACAGAAGTTCCCGAGGTCCTCGACGAGGTTCCAATCTATCTCACCTCAGACCGCATCTCAACCATCAACGGACTTTACAGCGTGCTCTCCATCCATCGCCAATCTGCATACACGTGGTCAGACGGATCCCTGAGCTGCCGACTACCGACAAACATGAACGCCACAGTTGAGGCCTCCCTACCTCCCTGCCAACCTTGTTCAGGCAATGATATCATCGAATCTTAGACCTGGCTGTTGCTCTCCGCGGCGCACAGGAAACCCCGGTGCCCCCTTTCTCCCTTCATCAATGCCCGTTGTACTGATACGTTCATGGTCGTGGCAGGGCAATTTCCCATAACAGGGCACAGGCTGTGCCACGTTTCATCCGCCTTCCTTTGATATGCCGCATGGACGACGCAAAAACAGCATCAGGCTCGCCTCGCCGCGCCGCAATTAATGCGAAATTCAAAATGCCACATGCCAAATGCCAGACTATTCTTAGCCCTGCCAATCCACCCCAACAAAGGCCCGGCGGCGTGGCGATGGAGTGCTCAGCACGCCAGACGCGCGTTGACGGCAGGCTGTGCCACAGGCGCCACATGGACAAAGAGATCGGCTCGATGAGCATAGCTGGGCAGGAATAAGCGACTACGCAGTAGGTTTGAATCCGGAAAGGAGCTCGCCTAGTGGCTAAGGCTAGGAAGATCTGCAAAACACCTGTACGACACTCTAATCTACACAAGCGCTTTATCCTCCCGCTTCGTGAATGAGGCTACTCATGCCCCAGCGTGAGGTACGTTGGTGCGCCGAACAAGCCTCCTCAAATCTTGATAGCCTTCGCCTATTACGACCCCGAGTGGCATGTTGTCGGGACAAGCCCAAAGACCATAGCTCTACAGGTATTTCGTTCAATTGTCCCTGGACTAAGAATTGCAAGTGAGCTGGCTGGGTTGGGCCAAACTACCTCGAACGTTGTGCCTAGCATGAGAGACATGAACACGAGGAAGCAGGGGCCGCCGAAGCGCAGAAGACCTAGCGGCTTTGACGCAGTACTGTTTGGTATGTGCTTCTCAAGGTATTGTGGTGCTGGGTGCTGGGTATTCGGTACTCTAAAGGCAACTATGCCCTGTAGGATTCCAAGAGCAATGCCTGAACCGCACCTCAAGACGGCCTTATGAAGGCCAGGGTTGGGCTTCCAGTCAAGTTCGTCTCCTCGATCTATTGTGCAAGTCGTAGGCTAAAAACGAGTTATGATGGTCGCGTTCGAGGAGGCGTTGGACGGGTTCTGAGAGCGGACATACGACCGTGGCCGAAGACATCTCCCCTAGTATATTTCGGACGTTGTCCTTAGGAACCCGGAGAAGGCCTCTTGGAGCTTCGAAAGCTATGAAGGCGAGCCATTGTCATGCTCATCTACGAAAGATATTAGTTTCGCATCTCGAGATTGAAGATGCCGGAGAGGAAGCCTGCAACCTTGCTCCCGATCAGCCAGTCGACGACTTGAATAAGACGAGGGAATTTTGGAAGCTCAATCGACTTCTGGATCTACTTCGAAAGCCCATTGCAAGTTCCCCATGATCAATTGAGTTAATTAAGCCGCGTCGGACGGAGGGTCCATGGTGTCTGGGTCGTGGATAGAGCCTGCTTGATCGCGGATTGTCATTTGAAGTTCCAACCAAGGTCAAGCTTAGCGAGCTCAGACCACGCGCTACAAGGGTAGGTTCAGCCACAACAATAAACGGCCGGCGTGAGGTGGTGAGCACATCAATAAGCGTCCGAAGAGAGTGTCTAATTCGGAAAGGTCGGCAAAGCAAGCTCTCCCAGTGGCTAAAGCTGGGCCAATTTGCGGAACTGCCATGACGACAGGGTCTGGAAGCAGTGGAGTCTTTGCCGATCCCCCAGGCTAAGCAACACGCTTTGGGCCAGGGTGCTCCCTTCCAAGGTTTCACCGCAACAGGGCGCAGAGATGCGTTGCTGGCGGCGGCCAGATTCAGGAACCGAACGAATCCGCGGAGCCGCTCACACCGGGCTTTGTGCCAGCATCCAATGGCCTCGTGAGGACTTGTAGCCGTGCTTCCGCTATGGGCTATGCAGCGTCATGGATGTCGCCCGGCCAAATCTGTACGTAAGCCCAGAACAAGGCAGTGCGTGCGACAGGGACACGGAGCTGGCGCCGCAGTCCGCTTGTTTGTTGCTGTGCGCACGGCTAAGTGCATGCTCGGATGGCGAGGTTGTGGGGCTGAATTACGTTGGGGACGTGATATAAGATCCGTCCTCCCGTCATTCCTGTCATCCTCCATCAACAACCACGCTCCACCAACCTCACCACTACCACACTTTCACTACATTCCGTAAGTAAACCCCAGTGCTACCTCTATCCCTGGGCGCCCACTAACCGTCTTGCCCTATCAGAACTTCACTCCAAACTCTCACTACCAACAATCCATCAACATGCGTTTCCAAGTCCTCTTCGTCTCGGCCCTCAGCGCCGCTGTCGCCTCCGCCCAGGTCAACTCGATCCTCAGCTCGCTCGCTTCTGAGGGCCAGAGCATCGCCTCTTCCGTTGTGTCCGACGTCGGGTCTGTCGGCCAGAGCGTCGCCTCTTCCGTGGCCTCCGAAGCCAACTCTGTTGTCTCCAGTGTCAACTCGGAAGTCACCAGCATCGATGCCTCATTGACCAGCGCCCTTGCCTCCATCACCCAGTCATTGGCTTCTCTCACCACCGGCTCGCTCGCCGCCTCCGCTCTGTCCAAGGAGTCCAGCCTCGTCAGCAGCGCCAACTCTGCCGCCAACTCCAAGGCCTCAAGCGCCGCTAGCAAGGCCTCTTCTGCCCTCTCCTCCGGTGCCTCCGCCGCCACTGCGACCTCCACCGGCTTCGCTGCCCCCCAACAGGTTCCCGCTCTCGGTGGCCTCGCCGCTGGCATCCTCGCCGTCGCTGGTCTCTTGTAAATATCTCACCCATTCTCACACACGGAGTTCCACCATGGGGGAACCGGCACCTGACCCGACGACGCGTCAGACGTCCGTTGCATAGGCGGACCAGCTGATGGCGTCACACATATCTGAGGTGTTTTGGGAGGGATGCATGTGGTAATCGGACTTCGGACTTTTCTCATCACAAAAAGGTTCTTTCTCTACATGCTGCATTGTCTTTAGCAAGAAATCAAACTCTAGCCTTGGCTCTCACATGAAACATTGACTCTCTTCGCTTCGAAGCCTGCGACTGGTGATTGATCTGACTGTCCGCGCTGACGTGGGAACTGGTGACCCAAATGATGTAATTTCTCCGATGCAGGAATTGCGAAGATCGCTGTTGTTTACACGTACCTGGCTGTTAAACCATGCGCAGCGTGTGTCCTGATGAGGCATTCATCGCGCATGTCAGCACTATGAAACATGCTGGTCAGCACAGCCATCGCGATGCACGCAGTGCTGCTGTGAGCTTAAGGCCCTGGTCGGTGTTGCGCCTCACCCGCGGTTCTGGTGCAGATCCCCCGGGTTTTGGGGCTAAATATGGAGTCGCGCGCGATAAGGACTGCGGGTCTCTCCCAAGATTTTACAGAGCCGCATGCGGGTGGAGCTGGTGGGTACCTTTGTCGCTTGGGATGGTTTTAGTGTTTTGGGAGGTGTTTTCATGCGTGGATGTTGAAACCGTGTGTTCTGAAGTGGTTGGTGTGCCTTTTGGTGGATTGGCTGCTAAGAAGTCGTTCTGCGGCATGATATGCCCAGATAAGGGTACCGGAACGATATGAGGATGTGATTCATGGTGGGCGTACTTAATAAGAGGGTGAGAATCGTTGTGCATTTGTAGATACCTAGCTTAGTATTTTCCTTGGGTTAATGAGACGAAGGTTCGACTATGTCTCAGTTCTCAATCACTCTATCTTCTCTACTTAGCTTTGACTAGCCTCTTGAGCACTACTATCCCTCCTCTCGAAGACATACAGTGCTTCGTCCTTGCCCGCAAAGCTCGGTAGCGGTATTTGAGCCGCATGTTCAAACTCGGGATGCTCCCGCTTCATCCACGCATCCATCGTCTCCTCCTTGAACGCTGTAAAGCCGTCCGCATTCTGTGTTGCAGCAACCACAATGACACCACCTGTATAGTGCTCCACTGTCTTCGGTACGAACTCTTCCTCCGTCTGTGGGTATACCAGTAATAGTATAGCGTCCTTTCCCCCGTCATGCTCGTCTAGGTAATCCTCCCCAGTCGCGCGAATCGTATCGTCGACCCACATTGTGCGGTACAGGGAGCGTTGATTGTCTATTGCATGCACCACTAGTGGTGACATATGCGTCGGAAGAGCGAGCTTCCTTAGCATAAACGTCCAATAGCCCGAGCCCGACCCAATATCCAGTATGGGCTTGCTAGGGACTTTAGGCCCGCCCTTCGGTTGCGCTAATTGTGCTATCATATACAGTGCAGCGTATGAGGGGACCACACAGCCGAAATGATGATAGAAGACCGGGAGCACGTGGTGGGACGTCTTGGTGCTGGCGGTATTCGGGAATGGACCTCCCCACTCGAGTTCCTTGCAGGACCATCGCCAGAAGTCGTAATATGGGTTCATATGCTGGCGCTTGTTCTTGCCAGGGATGAGGCCGGCACGGGGGAGAATGAGGTGAGAGGAAAGGTGTTGGGCGATCTCGTGCCGGCGAGAGCCCTTTTTGGCGTTGCTTTCGAAGGCGCGGAGGGCTGCTGCGATGGACTTTGAGGGGTCGAATAGGTCGGCGTATGCCACTACATCATCAACTATGGGTGGGGGTATCTAATGTCTTAAGTATAAGCAGAAGTTCTGGAGGTAAGGCAGGGATGGAATACCCTTAGTATGAATGTTTAGACTAAAGCGTTGCAAAGGATTCCGGCGTACCTCGTTCCCTTCGCCATCGCGATACCATGCGTGTAGTCCATTCTTCCCTTTTGCAAGCAGTGCTGTTTGTGCTTGTAGCAGTGTCACTCCTGCTGGACCGGCATTGTATACATATTTGTCTTCTTGCGAGAGTCCGAAGATCAGAGTGATGCTGCTTGAAAACGGGCCCTTTTCGGGGGAAGGATGCTTGTGCCAGTCGCGAATCAGGGTATTGGGATCGAATGGACGCTTCGCACCCTCGCAGTACGGAGCCTGTGGAGGCATGGCGGACGAGTTGAACAAAGATAGAGCCGAAAACGGAGAGGTCCCAGTTGACGCGGCGTGGTTCCGCTCACTAGATTGTCACCACATTTTTCCTAATTGCATTTCTCCATCTAGCAATTGAATGATTAGTTAGGCTACTGTATAGTGAACTGCTGCCTTGTAAAAATGTTCAGTTTGACTCTCTCATCTCCAATGATCCAATTAGGGCAATTGACAAATCAAAGAAGCGGCGTCATTCCGCTCCTGGTAGTATTGGTGAGGAAAGCACTGTAGAAGCCTCAAATCAAGATCGTAAGCATTTTCAGCAGAGACCCGAGACGAGTCTATGCAAAGCCAAGCAATTGGCATCTGTTCGAAGAACAATCAAATGCTCGAATGGGATCTCCAAGAGAGATAGAATACAGCTCCAAGGAGCGCTATACCTGAACAGGATGCACTAGCAGCTTACATTTCCGATGTCATCGCTTACAGCCCTCAAGCTCCAGCACCCCTCCTTACAAACAACTGACATAGCAATATACTCCACGCCGGCAACTCTCCTTTGTCTATCTAGAACCTCCTGGTGGTATCTTTCCTTACAAGCTCTGTGTATATAAGGCGCTCTCGAGTCCCAATTGCCGGACTCTTGTATTCTGAATGACAGCAAGCAAATCAGTTCCAAATTCCACCACTTCTTCCTTCTCAACCAAAACTTTTGCCATCCTAATCGCAATTGCAGCAGTCATCCTGGCTCTCTTCACTCCTCTTCGCAACTCTCTACCAAAGTTCCTCCCAAAAGCTACGCCTTCAACAATTCGCGCGATGTCGACTTCAGCAGCAACCAAAATCACAAAGCGTCCCTGGTCCGCTCGCGGCCACTCAGACCACGGCTGGCTATACTCCTTCCACACCTTCTCTTTCGCCAGCTACTACAACCAGGAACATGGTTCCTTTGGCCCACTACGCGTTATCAACGAAGACCGCGTCGAAAAAGGGACAGGATTCGGCACACACTCTCACGCCGAGTTCCTGATCTTCTCATACATCGTGTCTGGAGTCCTCGAACACAAGGACTCACTCGGAAACCTTGAGAATCTAAAGCGCGGAGAGGTTCAATTCACGAGCGCAGGGACAGGCATATCGCACAGCGAGTACAACCGGAACAAAGACGATGAGTGCCACTTCTTGCAGATTTGGGCGAAACCAAACAAGAAGGGCTTGAAGCCCCATTACCAAACTAAGAAATTCACCGACGAGCAGAAGCAGGACAAACTGGTTAGGATCATGGAATACACCGAGAGGCTGGGAGATAAAAAGGGCGATGATGCCCCGATTGGTCTCCAGGCCGATCTGAGCATGGATGCCAGCATCTTGAGCCCCGGCAAGACCGTTGCGCATGACATGGTAGAGGAAGGGCCACGAAAGGTCTACCTGCATGTCGTCATGAGCGAGCGGGAACAGCCCAAGGAGGGTGGCGCGAAGATCAAGGTCGGAGAGACGACACTAGGGGAAGGAGACGGCGCATACGTCGAGGCCAAGGGGCCTGGGAAGATTGAGGTGGAGAGCGTCGGTGACAAGCCAGCAGAGTTCTTGCTCTTTGACATGGGAACTACTCACGCATAAACGTGCAGAAGCGGTCAAAGTGTGAGCGTATCTCTCCATAGTTTCAGTAGATGAGTGACGTTCTAAAATACACAATGTAGATTCTGCCATCCGTGCAAATGCTGTTTAATGATCTATGAAGTCCTGAGAACAGAACTTATGTTCCACACTTTCGCTACTCCACTGTCGAAACACCTCCTCCGTCCTTGATGCTCCGGTTTTTTAAAGCCACGGTGCCCCGAGTTCCTACGAACTGCAATGGTTGTACGTCGCAAAGCTCGTACACTTCTCCTTCATCGGGGAGTGTGCCCCCCAAGCTTCCCCCGCATATTGCTGTACATTCCTCACTACTTCGCCTGCTGCCGTCTCCTTTTACCTTGTTGCCCGGCTGAAGTAGTAGTAGCAAACACCGACAAGTATGGAGAAAACGCAGCCTGCGATAGTTCCGAATGTGAACGAAACTGGCTCAAACTCTTGATCCGGAGAGAAGATCATTCTTAGCAAGGGGACTTCAGACTGTGCCAAGACACAAAGCAAATGTACACGATTATAAAATTGGGGTCATGTCGCCGAAGAAAAACTGCCCTATATCCAAGACCATAACAAAAGAGCACAGTCAGGTGGAACATTTCAAGCATAGGACGAGCTACAAAGCGCGCTATGAGAAGGTTTTAGATACGAGGTTGCAGCCAGGACTTTGCTGCCCATTCTCGCTCTTGTTGACGGTTTGAAACAACAAGGTTTAGCTTGTCACAAGACAGTACGTTCTACCTAATATCCTAGCCACCGCATCATTCCGCGCGTCGTTATCAACTCCTTCCTTCAGACTTCATCAGTCGTGGCAAATTACTAATACGCTATGCCCACGAAAATTCTCCAGATCCACCACTTCCTTCAAGAACACACGCTATTCGGACCGTAGAGGAAGAGACCCCGGAAAGGGTCGTACTCGCTCTGGAACCAAAGTCGCTCCGCTCAAAGGTCTCGCCATGGAAGCGCCAAGTTCGATGTCATCTCGAGCGGACGGCCGGTAATCAGTTCGTTCGGTTATACTCCGTGCTAGGTTTTCTCCAAATCTTGCAGCCTCCTCGCGCTTTCTTCTATCTCTGGAAGCTTTATGCCGTTTATACAGCTCGGACGCACAGCAGAGGGCCAAGGCTGCAAGGAATACTGAATAGAGAAGAATTATGACCACGTATTCGAGCATCAACGGCATCTTGGGCGTAGACTCAGATCGTCTTTAGCCAGGAAGTCAGATACTTGGTGGACTGGAAAGAAGAGTGTCTCAGATTTTTTCTACCAAAGGGTCACCCCAAGGTCCTTTGGAACGATATGAGAATATATACGCATCAGGGTCTCACGACTGTAGCGAGAGGGTGTTGGCATGCTGAGCGAACGATGAGTTCCCTAGAATTCATATTACACATAAGCTATCGTTTGTCACGAACGGTTCGCAGCGTGTCTTCAATTTCACTGAAGTGCGTCGCCGGTTGTGACCGTATTTACATTTGGAGCAACACAAACGCTCTACAATGTAGACCTTTTCAGGGCGTCCTTTTTACACCTCTCTCTTTACACATGCCGCTCTCCGCGTCATGTTCCATCCTTTCAGACTCTAACCCTCGCCTCTGTCTCTCCATAGCTCTCTGTCTTAGAAGCGCTGCCGCTTCATCAGATTCATCCACAACTGAACGCCCTTGAAAACCTTTCTCTGCACCCATTCGGCTCTGTCCGTTCAGTCTGCCATGTGCCGGTATACCTGCGGCCTTGGCCACTCTGCGTTCTCTAATGAGTACGTCTAACCGTGTTTTGCTAGGACTTTCACAGGTTTGGCTCTGGGAAGAAGTTAGCATCTTCCCTGTTCTATTGTCCCCCTTCCGTCGTGTTTCTGATTTCTTTACAGTTTCGGTAACTTTTGCGGGTCTGTTCTCGGAATTGTGCTTTTGTCCAGGCTCATCCGACTTCAGGTTAAGCGAATCGTCGGATGGACTACCCGACTCCTTCCCGGTTACATTTTTTGCCTCTAGGGAAGCTGGGGTACTTTGTTGTTGTCTAGAATTTTCATTGTCTCTCGAATGGGGGAACTCATATAGCAGCTTCTTGCTATTCGGCTTACTTACAGAAGAGCTTACGTCGGGTTGTGGTGCTGTCGTACTCTTGACAGATTCAGTAGCGTTTTCTGGACGTATTTCGGGAATGTCTGCTTTTCCTGTATCCTCCACGTCCGGTTCGAGCTGATCGCTTGGTAGTCCACCTTGCTCAATTCCGGTCTGAAACATCTCTTCTTCGGTAATATCAGCGCTTCTACTCCGCCGCCCTCCAGAATACTCGCTCCCGCTGCGATCATAGAGCGAACCATGATTGGAGTTCTTCGCCGTTTGCTCGTCTAGAGAGGAGGGCACATCATCGCGCAGCCCTTCCCTGATAAGCTCCTCCAAGGTATCGCCTGCTGCGGATCTGTCTCTGGTGCTTCCGTCTCTGTCTGTTCCGTTTCTAACCGTTGTGTCTCTGATATCTCTAGTGGGAGTCGTGGGATGAACATGCATCGCTGGAGTCGCTGGAGAGGTTCTGTCCTGAGCTTCCTGATGGCCAAGTCCAGTGACGTTTCGCCTTCCCGGCTGTTGTCCCATTTCTCGCCCATATTGTATCCTCCGTTGAACTGCCTCTTCCTCACGTCCTGCCAATTCCAATCTTCGCGGACGTCGTGCTCCCAATTTGTGTCTTTGTTTCGATACCATGTGCTGAACCCCTTCGGTCACTTTGGCTGTCGCTTTCTCTTCGTGCCTGGAACACTTGTCTTCAGTCCATCCCAATTACCAGTGGAGGTGATGCTCCCCAAATGTGGGAGGTGGGCCTGGGATGGTGTCCTCATACCTTGTGCTAATCACGGTCGCATTCCGAGATGTCTCTGGCGGCTGGTTTCGCGCGGCATCCATCTCCCGCTCATTGGGATGAACTGCTGCCGGCTCTCCCAGCGTCGATCCGAATGGCGATTCATCCATCATAGTTTGCCAACCAGGAGTCTCGCCCCGCCAATCTGGCAACGACGCCGCGCTTGCTGGAGGCGACGGCGATAAATCAGAAGGGGGTTGCCGCGGCATCGCTCCTGGCTCTGCTGAAAAGCTTCCTCCAAAAGTTGCCCTTTCATTCCCCTGGAAGGCAGCCCCTAAATTGCCCTGGAAAGCCGGCCCTGCATTACCCACGAACAGCGCGCTTGAACCGCCCTGGAAGACTATCGTTGGATTCCGCGGCGGGCCTGCTTCTGGATTGCCTCGGGCGCCAGTATCTGGGTTGACTCTGTGGACGTCTTCTAGTTCGATAGCCTGTCCATTGACTCGAGTCTCTTCATCGCGGTTGTTGCGGCTTGTCAATGGGTGACGGTATCGGAGCACCACTGTTATGGCAACTCCAGTTGTCGCGAGGACTACGAAAACGAAGAGGGCCCAGAGGAGTGCGTTCGCTGCTAGTCCCATACTTTGATAATGAGTAGGCGGCGAGAGAGGGAGTTGAACACTTGATACTGATAACATCCCCGAGGTTTCGAAGTACAGCGACTTCATATACAGCGACAGATTTGTGTGTCAAGCAAGATTTCGAACTCGTATTGCCTCATCAATCTCGCGTTTGCGTTTGGTTATAGTTTGTTATATAGCGGCTCATGCGTTGTTGGCTACAAACGTGCGATTGCCCCCACGATTCTCTCGATCATCACTCCGATGGAAATGTATGAAATTGAAAACGAAGAGAGGCAGGGCTTGCCATGCCGTCTATACAGATACCAATCCAGCATCTCAGCACATCAGCTCCTCTCCAAACGCCAAAATGCTCGTTTGTCGACGCGCAAAGCGTCAAACTCGTAAGCTGACGAACCGCACTCAGTATCGGACGAGATCACTGCCTCTAGCATCGACGTGTTCTAAGTCTCATCACTCTACACACCAGCTTCTCGCATGCTTCGGTTGGTATCCTCGTTTGCCGACTCTTCCTCATCGCCCCTACCTTGCCTTCATCACCTACCCGGGCTTCAATTCTAGCCTTACTGCACAACAAAAACTCATATATCACAGCAAAGAACATCAACTATAGATCAGAAAAGTATATGATTTGCGAGGAAAACCCTTTCTCGGGGTCAAAAACCTCCCATATAAGCCAAACCAAATCCACAAGCATCTTATCCATCTGCGCATCGACTCCTACTAAGTATCTGTCGGGTTTGAGCCGCTGCCCCCAAGGAGTGACAAAAGTGGGTAATACATGGCGGGGGAAGGGTCTAGATAGCATAGTCTACAGAGGCCGGGTTTGTGCCTCGCATATACAAAGTATATGGCGATACATGCAATAAGAGCTTGATTTTAGGAAAAGGAAGGAGGGGATGCCCGAAGGCGAGGAAGAGAAGAGGGACGAGGGGAGGACGGGCTTATGTAGTTTTTCGTGGAGGGGGTGAGTCAGCAGTGGTGGGTGGTTCCGTGGTTGATTGACGGCCGATAGGAGCAGAGTTGTGATAGAGAGGGAGAACCGTGGAATTGCAGAAAAGTTGAAAATTGATGACGTGGCCATTTCAGTGCTGAGAGACGCCATGCTCCAGGTCTTTGAACATGTGTTTGCTACTTATCATTATTCATCGTTTTCCTGCGAGCCTCGCGTTTTCACTCATCACGTGCTTTAGCCATACTTCTGGGCGGTTAACGCAGAGGCAAGCTTGTACCAACTATGATGAGAAACGCAAATCTTTGGGAGTTTGGTGATTTCATTTGAAGAATGAATGATTGAATAGATAGATCTTTCCAGAGGCCTGTCCCATCTCGAATAGTTGAGAAACAACCCCAATCTCAGTCGGTCCCGAGGGGACCGACGCCGTCCAAAGTAAGAAGAAAGAAGCAAGGCATGAAAAAGAAGCCCAAAATATCCGGCAGTGCTTACTAGATGCCTGTCCATGTATACGCCCATATGTGCATAATTGAGACCCCATTTAGATGTGGTCCAGTCATTAGCGCCAGGGTTTGACATCGCTGCGACAGTGAAGCAAATATGCCGAACCACAGTCAACATTATTCAATGTTGATAGGTGAGAGCCCTTCAAGTCGACAGAACATTGACAATGCAAAGATGCTCTGAATAATCAGGTTGTGCTATTTAGGCTTTCAGGTTAACCAACTATCATTCAAGACGGCCTTCATCCGTAATGAAAGGGATGGGACAGTGCCAAACCTAAACCAAAGAAACTTACTTCTGCGTGGTGCAAATCTGAGAAGCAATATCTATGCCTTGCAATCGCGAGGGTTTCGTCTCGTTGACACGTTCCCAGTCGCAGCTTTCTCAGAAGAGTATCATCTCAAATGAGCCTCACAATGTCGTCGTGCGGAACGGGGATCCGGTTCATATATCCATCTCGTCGTCCGAAAGCAGTTCGTCCTCCTCCTCGTCTTCCGCTGATTCGTCCACCGAGAAGCTGCCGTCGCTATC
Organism: Lophium mytilinum; assembly: GCA_010093605.1. NCBI lineage: Eukaryota > Fungi > Ascomycota > Dothideomycetes > Mytilinidiales > Mytilinidiaceae > Lophium > Lophium mytilinum. Next base: position 2,219,402 of record MU004181.1, on the reverse strand, counting down.
TTCGCTATCTCCATCTTCGTAACTCTCATCAGACTTGACATGCGTCTCTTCCTCCTTGGCAATGAAATCCTCTAGATCCTTGGGGTATCGATATCGATGTTTCCTGCCGCTTCCACTGCTGTGTCGCTGGGTGCGTGGACTGACTAGCTCCTCATCCGGAACGTCGGTGTCGTTTTCGTAGTCAGACATGTTGATGTTCTGAACTTTGATCTTGACTTCGTCCTTGGTCGCAGTCCTAGAATTCGTGCTCTTGGTGACGGTTTCGGGCTTGACAGCAGGTTTAGTATCCGAAAAGCCGATGTGGTGCTTTGTTGCCGCAGTGAAGGGGAGTTCAGATTCAGCTGGAATCGAGTCGAGACTCAAGATCTGAGAGATCTTGAAGATATTTCCCTGGCTAATGAAGAGTCAGTAAAGTCCGTCAAGTTGTTGGCAAGTAGTACTTACAGCCTCGGGTCTTTCCCCAGAGCTTTCTTGATGCCATCGGATAGCTGAAAGGCGACAGCGCACTCTCGGCTACCAACCTTTGTGGCGATAGCGGCGGGTACGACTGTAAAGTTTCCACCGGTTGCGGTGAACAGCTTCTCCTGATTTATGTTAGTCGGGTTTTGTGAGTTTTGGTGGAAAAACGAACCGAAACGCTGGCCACCTCCTCGTGAAAGAGCGGAACTCTTGAGGTCGGAATCCATCCATAGGTGTCCATCTCGTCCTCTCTCACAGTACTCAACCGCAGAGCCTCATCGGAGATCCTTCCCCAGACGATGCGGTCCCACATCTGGCGTACGTCATCTTCCACTACCGACCGCGGAGACCCGTGTTGGGTCACGGTTTGGTGCACGCCGCGGTCCAACCTTCGGTGACTGCCTTCACCATTGCCAGACTTTTCACCCAGCACCTTCTTTCTCTTGGGTAGAGCCTGAACGCGCGCTTCCAACTTGGGCTTGCTGAGCGTTGAGCGTGAGTCCTTGGCGCGCTTCTCGTGGGTGGAAGCCTTCAGGCCTCTATTTGGCCGCACCATCTTGAATTGGAAGTGGAGTGTAAAGGTGACGAAGGTGAGGTGAGGTAGACGTCGGGTAGTTATATATGTAGGAAATCCTATCGCGATTCTTGGCACCATCCTTATCTTGTCTCGCCTCTCGTCTAGTGAAGTGGAAGAGGTGAAAAGCAGATCGGGCTCATGATTGGCTGGCAGAGATGGCAAGTGAGGGCCCATGTATCAGATGAAGGCAAGTGAAGTAACGACGTTGAACGTTTTGCAGTGCAGAGCGTTAATAACTAGCTGGCACGCAAGAAATCTGAGAGTCAAGGACAGCACGGTGCAGAAGGAGTTTTGGGATTTGCCGATGGTTGATTGATTGACAAGTGAGAGAAGGTAATACAATACCAGCGCTCCAAAGTATCACCTACTATAGACTTGACCTGGTGAAACTGGCAGTAGTTTTAGAGATTGCATCTGCCACAAACTCGACCCGTTCATATCTGTCATTCGTACAACCGAAGACCATCGAGATGATACTATGTGACATTTCAAGGGTGCAACTTCCATCTGTCGTGAAGATGTTGGTGAGAATGTTTGTAAGGGCTCAGCGCCTCTTGGAGATAGCCTTGATGCACTTGACCGTTTTCTTCTTGTGTGAGGCATTCTTCTTGTGCATGGCGCTCTTTTTGATATTTCTCTTTGTGGGCTGCTTATGTGGGAGGTTTGGCTTTGATGTCGGCCTGGAGGTGTGGCAGTCGTTCGGCACGCCTGTGTCGTCTTCCAGGTATCCGTACCCTCCGAGCTCTTCCTTGATTCGCATATGTTCGTGGTCTGGGGCAGGTGTCTGTGGAGGGGTAGGTGGGAGGCCGCGGAATGGAAAGACGTCAGTCGCAGCTGAAGACGAAGCTGACGGCTCTTCGCCTTTCACTCGCAACGGAGTGACCATCTTGTATTGCGGGCTACAATGCGAGTAAGTAAACGTTTGGTGTGTTTGATGGTGTGCCTTACGTTGTCTTGAACACATCAACGGAGTCCCGCACGATCTTTGGGAGGTTGAAGAACACCCAGTAGATCCCGTCAATATCCACAACACTCGGCTTCGCATACTCTGCGCAATGTTCACCCAGGATGTCGTACAGTCCAAGCTTTTGAGAACGTGTTAGCCAAATATGCTGGAGCGCGGAGCACAGGATGCAAGCTTACTACTTCGTCATAGACTCCGGGACATAGAACCTTTGGGATAAGTTCCAGCGTGTCCATTTCTGACCCCGAAAACACTCCTTGCTTGACAGCGAACTTGGAAATCTTCAACCAAGTCATCCACATCCAGTTCTCTCGCGCTGTATCCGTCTCTGTTGGATGTCCGAAGTGAAGCCTACGGCGGGTAATCGTCTTTCGGGGAGCTGTCTTTGGTTCTCTCTTGATCGTGGAGGTCGAGATGCCAGACAGCAATGTAGACGTGGAGCGTCGGACCGCCTGGGCTCGCTGCCCAACGGCGGTCCTCCCAGGCTTTGTACTCGAGAAGAAGCCCATTTCTACAAACCTGTGGCGACAAAAAGACATAAAGGACAGAAAGATCTTGAACCAAGAAGAGAAGTAATAGCTAAGGTTAAACGAGGAGGTTTTAAGGTCTAGAGTAAACCCGCGCTAACCTAAATAGGAATAACTATTACCCTAGCGTCTTCTTATAAAACATGTCTAAGAACACCTCCTCACTACTTCTTAAGATGCCTTAACGCATTAAAGGAGATCTCTAGGTGCATATCTATAGCACTTTTTACTAGAAGACTATACTACCTGAATCTATAGAGATGTTCTAAAGTATTCTAAGTAGGAAAATACAAGTAAATAGAGACTAACGCTTCTACACTAGGGTAGGCAGGTACTTCCGGTCTTCTAAGTCCAAGGAAAATAGAATGTACTTATGATATATCTCTATCTGCCCGTGCATAAGTTGCATATGCAGTTTTCTCTACCTTAACTCCATATGAATGTTGAATTGTCGACCTACTCCATGTTATATCCCTTACCTGATAGCCCAAGACCGTATGAATGCGCGCTATGCTCCTAACATACCAATCCCCGTTCATGCTTTTAATCCGACCCGATTGAGAACCTAGCGATTCAAACGAAAAAGGCCATAATTCTCCGAAGAGACTCACTCAACCGGCCAACACCAGTGATCGGTGACTTTCCGAGCCACCATGCAACCAGGCCAACTGCGACAGCCAAGCCAAAAGCACCAGCAGGCCTCCTGTAAAGCCAGGCCTGACGTTTGACATTGTTCATCGCCTTATGTATTGCCTTGGCCCGGCGCATCTCGACTTCTTGCTTGCTGAAGAGAGCATGTCCCTCCTCCAGTGTTTGTCTCGCTACCGACGAAGGGTTTTGAGTGGTTTTGAGGACGCTGTAGGAGGACACGCGGCGCCAGGCGTGGTAGGGAAGGGACTTGGGAGGGTGGCGGTCGAAAAGAGATGTGGTATTCGAGATCAGCAGCTCGAGATCTAAGGGCTTTGGTAGTTTGCAGAGAATGGAGTGGAGCATTTCGGGCTCATCGGGAGGAATCTCAAACAGCTCCTCCTTGCGCGCGAGAACGACCTGAAGCGCCACCATGTCAGTAACACATCCACGAGGCCCAATTGAGGGTACTGACCACTGCGAAGAAGTACACTGGTATGACAGCCTCTCTAGCCAAGAAGAAATCAAACAGTCTGGCAATGTCGCCGTACTCCTGGATGTCGTGGGCATAGAGTGTCAGGGTAGCTGCCAACGCGAAGAAGGGCTGAGTATGTGAAAGATGCTCTCGTAGCGCCGGATCCACAGTGTCTAGAATTGGGTGGAGGAGATGGAGGTGTGAGATTGCCGCGTCAAGGGACGGGAGCATAAAATCCCGTATGCGGAGAAGTGAGAGACGAGTCACAGCTGCAGGGCTATCCTTTGCGCCCAAGACAAGCAGCAGGACCTGGACAATGTCGTGATAGCCTTGGAAGTAGCACAGGATCGGGTGCCGTCGAAGCACCTCGGTGATGACATCGGAGAGCTCCCGTTTCCGCTTGTCTAGCTGCTTGTCGGATTCATCTGTAGTGAAGTTTTATGAGGAGAAAGTTATAGCACTGTGGGAGCCAGACGTACTGTTGGGGTAGTAAACGAATGACCGGTGCACATCGAGCTTGACCTGATCTTCGTCACGATGCGGCGGCAGCGAGGTCCATGGTACCTGATTATCTAAGGGAGTGTTGTTCGATCCCAGAAGAAGAGGCCCTGCGACACGATCAGTAAGTGGTTCCGGGGTACCGACATAGTGTGTCTACAAGCTGTACGCCGCAAGTTATCCTCCACCAGACCGTCTTTGGTGGTTGCGAGGTCGATGAGAGCGTTCAAGTCTTCGTTTGAGCATGCAGCTGCGATCTGCGCTATCTTCTCTGCCGCAGCGGGAGACAAGGAACGCGAGTCTGAGAGGGGGGCGGAGGGGACATCAGTGAGAGCTGCGGCGGACTTCTCTACACGCTTCTCTTGGCCAGGACGGCGGTCCCTGTGGTCGAGATCGGCGAGGGAGCTTTGAAAGGCAGACATGGCGGCTACTCCATCACGGACAGAGATGCGGGCATGCAGCGAGCATGTCTAAGCGGGATTCCAGTGTCGCGGGACCAAGGGAGCGTGAGTATCATCTGGCTGTCGTCAAGGCACCTGCAGTGAATTCGCTTGCGGCCAAGTCGACGTGTAACACGCGCACCAGGATATCCCATCTGTCAACCAGGGAGAGACCATGCAGAGCCCGGCTGCATCTGGCCCGTATCCAGCCGTTACACAACGCGCAAAGCCGATCGCGATGGTCACCCGCGGTGGAGGTCGAGGAGGGCATTGAAGAGCGTATATGCCACTTTTGCTGGTTTTCAGTGCCCCTAGCCAATGTACTCTGCACTAGATGCCCTTCATGTACCGATATATTGGTTTGCTCTCCGGACGACGCCAACACAGCAGATAGAGTAGGAAAGAAATGAGAAAGGGATTCATGAGGGCTACACAGCATCATCTCTCGGACCCAAGTTCCAGGTTCTCGTGCATCTTGCGCCCATTGTCGTTGCTTTTCTCACCACCAAGGCGGCCAAGCACCTCCACAGGTGCATGGCGGCACAGTTCGCCATCGTCCACGATCTTGCAGCGCGCCATCTCGGGGCTGCATAAGTGCCCAACCGCCTTCAGCCTTCCAGGCATGAGCAGACGCAGCAGTCCTTTGTCATGTTACTCTCGCCGTCGCCGTGCAGATAGCGTCCGCCCCGAGGCCTGCTTCCCGACCTCCACATCCCTAACCACCTTCCTGGACATCTTGTGGAATACAGGCCACAAGGCTGTCCAGGCTCTCCACTGCATCAGCCTACCCTGTCCTTCTGCTCTCCCTCGTGCGGACTTCACCGGCCGGCACCATTACTGCCTCCTCCAGCCGCACATCTTCCCGTGATTTGCTGCAAGCCCTCACCGTTTGAGAGAGCTGCATTTCTGCACATCACTGCCTCTGTCGACGCTGCTAGGCCCGCTCACCTCACGGAATTCCTCTTGGGCTCTGCCCCGTTGCTGCAGACCCTACTGTACGCTGTTCAAAGCTCCCAATCACTACTGCATAAGAGCCGGAGGTGCAGCCGGACCACTACGTTACCACGCCCACAATCTGCACCCTTCATCCTCCAAGCAGTGGGACATCTCTTCTTCTAGCATCCTGACCTAGTCGTCACATTGCGGTCCCCCCGCATTATCCACCTGACAGCTACGCCGCAGTGCTTCTCCGAGTCAGCTCATTTTCACAGTTCATGATATTGAACCAATCAGCGCACAGCCCGTGGAGCACATCCTCCTTCACCACGTTTTACTGTCTCTCGCGTCCAACATTTACTTTGACAACCCAACTAAAGCCGATCCAGAGTCGCATAAGTAGTCGAGTCCACTGACCCTAGCAAGGCCCTAAACTACTCGCTCCTTGGCTGTTGTTGTTCTGATAATGGATTCAGTTGCGACAAGTGTTCTCGTCGACGGGCAGTGGGTAACTCAGCATGTTACCGTCGAAGAAGTCTTGCGAAACGAGCGTCAAAAAACAGAAGCAGCGGCCAAATCGAGGCAACAAAAACCACCGGAGCCTACGCCCGCTCTCGGCCTTCTTTCTCGGACTGTCCTACGAAGTCCTATAATCAATTGGATTATCCCCGCGAGAGTCCGCCATAAAGACTTCAACGACGTCGTTTTCATCGGCGAAGATTTTCTTTATATCAAGGAAATAGGTTCTGATGGCCATCTCAGCCATGTTGCTTCCAAGACCGACTTCGGCTCTCGCATCAGGGCCGCCAGATGTTTCGGAGAGCCCAGGAAGCCCGCATACTATAGTCAGCTCAAGACAGAGGAGAATGGCGGCCTGGAAGACGAGACTTCCGATGCCATTCCGCCACAGATCATTGTGCTGACACTTGAATCTCAGAAAGTCGTCTTTCTGTATGCCCACCAGGATGCGGCTGGATGTGTCACTTTCGTCCAGAGCACAACTCCCTTACCGCTTGTCTCCTTTATGGAAAGCCCCGGGAAGCATTTAGCTGTCGATCCCAAATCTCGAGCTATCGCCATCAGCGCCACCGAAGAACTCTTCTTGATCTATACTACGAAAAGTATGGCTGCCTGGAGAATGGAATTACGCAGCCACCCTCATACTGACCTTCAATCGGCATCATTTTCGACACCCAAAGTAGAGGAACGCGCATTTAAGGTTGACAAGAGTGTTATCCTGAAAATGGAGTTTCTTTCACCGGTTGCAGGTGATCCTGACAGGGTCGTCCTTCTGGTCTTGCTTTCCATTGGAGGGAGGACAAAGATGTCTTGTTATGAGTGGGATGCAAATTCGACTATACTCGGACCGCAATCTTCAGTTATTGTTCGATTAGACAAATATCCGCTAGATAGTGGTAAGCCCTTCTCTATCCTAAGATCTAACAGTAGATCGAATGGTTCGCGTGACAACCAGCAACTTTTCCTAATTTCCTCACAGCCGAGACCCAGTCGTTGCTGACAATCCTCAGAAGATTCGCATCCTCTCTTCGTGATCCCTCTCCGGCAGTCTCCCGACTTCCTTCTAGTAGGCGAGCATATTATTACACTGTACCAGGATATTTTAACTGGCTCCCCTCGCCGAATCAAAACCAACTTCGAGGCCAAGACATCAAAGTGCTCTGGCAGCTCACGACGTAGACCTTTGCTGACACACTGGGCGCGAACGGCCCGCAACTGGGAGACGGAGGGCAAACTAGATGAGAGCATATATCTCGTGAGAGAGGATGGGACCGTTCTCTATGCTGTAGTACACCCGAACGCATCTACCGTTGTTGTCATGAGCGCCGGCCAACTTAACTGTACAGTGGACTCGGCTTTTGCAAGCTTAGACATCGGGTTTTCTCTCATGAGCCCCGACGTCCTGATTGCCGCAGGAGACATGAGCTACGGAGAGGTCATCAAGATTGGCCACTGGAGTAAAGGATCCCAAAAGATAATCACACGGACAGAGACTATGGAGTTTGAGTACATCGAGTCTTTACCAAATTGGGCGCCTTTGATGGACACTGTTGTCTCCAGACTCCCAGGCGTCAAATCGAAATATGAAAGATCGCGTGACACCATACTTACAACAAGCGGAAGAGCACCTTACAGCTCAATCTCTGAAATACGACACGGACTGAATGCCCGTATCTGGGCAGCAGCAGAGCTATCAGATAGCCTTGGGAATACTGGCATGTGGGCACTACTCGATCCAACAGGGGAAGGAGTTTTCTTCCTTGTGTCTCACCCTTGGCAAACGCGGCTATACCACCTGTCTATTCGGTCAATGGAGGTGTCTGAGATCGAAGAGCAGAACTGCGATCTGGAGCTGAACAGGGAAACTTTCGTGGCATGCACACTAAATCTTGAATGGGCCGTTCAAGTTACAGAGAATGCTCTGCACTTGCTATCTATCTCCCCCGAGAACCCCCAATTTCGTCTGGTAAATCGCCAAGACTTTCCGTTGGACCGCCCAGTACGCGCTGCGACCGTAGATCGTAGGTGGCCACTTATAGTCCTTGCAAGCAGACAAGGTTCAGAGTTCAGTCTTGAGCTCCAACATTTCGTGGAGCCGGACGATGAGAACGGGAGTTCAAACGCCACTCCGTCATTTGTCTTCCGGGCGCGGACACCTCTGTCGGCAGAGCCGACCTGTGTGCAGCTTGTTGGCATCCGTGGAAGGCCATATGTTTTTGTGGGGACTAGAAATGCTGAATTGCTTCTTTTCAGTCTCGTGGGAGGCGACTTTGTTCTTGTATTGAAGAAACAGGTGGAGGTAAGCTTCATGCAAGGCATACCTGTTGTGTGCGAAAGCGTTACCCTACTCTCTTCCGATGAGCGAGGAGAATACACCTTGATATGTGGAATGAGGAACGGCTGTGTGTACAACTTGAATCTAGAAGAGCATCGTACAGATCCGAGTAAGTAACACCCTCCTCTCCTTATATCGCCCGGTGTTAATTGTATGCAGCCATCTCAATCTCTAGTACCACAATCATCCCAATAGGGCATACCTCAGCTAGGGTAATTCAGTGCTCCTCTGAGTCAACTACTGCTTTCGTAATATGCGGCTCGGAATGCTGCCGTCTGACGCGTAGCGAGACAAACGATTCCACCATCCGGTACGAAACAGATAACATATGGTTCACAGACCAAGGAAATCCTGGACTTCAGCAACCTGCTATATCTACGCTTGCTCAGGTTCCACATTGGTTGAGAAATTCACCGGAGGAATTCTCGCTCGGAGAGACTCTTCTGGCTATCTCGGACTCGACATTTCTCCTTGCTCAACTTGACAGCGAGGTCAAAGCTGTACCCCGACGGCTAGTGATTCAGGATACGCCATACAAGCTGATATATTCCCCTCGCTTGAAGATGATGGTAGTCGCGGCGTTCAGAATCAAAGAAAAGAAGGGCAAAGAGCGACATGGGAGAGGGTTTCGAAGTGTTCGGTCAGTCATTCAGCTCGTTCGCTCAGATGGGCACGCTAATAACGACGATGGTGATGATGACGAGGATACTGTGATGGAAGATGAGACTAAAGGACTCGTTGCTGGTGAATGTGTGCTATGGCCTCACGAGAAGGTTTATGCTTTCTTGGAGTGGCACTGGGAAGAGGGACCCAAAAAGTACGATTTTCTTGTCGTTGGCACAGGAATCACCAATGCCAACGGCGCTTTGTCTGGACGCCTGATTTTCTTGCAGATTAAACTCGACAGCAAAGGTAATGCGGAGTTCCGGGAAAGCAAGACAAGAGAGTTGAGACAACCCGTCTTTGCTATTGCGTCGTACGACGAACGGCACATGATTTATACTTGCGGAACGACGGCTCAGCTTGAAGAGTTCTCAGCGACTGAAAGGAGGTAAGAATGTTATTCCTATCAACCTAGAGGCAACTTCTGACATTGATGTTTAGATGGCTTACGGTCTCGCAATACACTCTTCCTTCTGCTGGACTTCAGATCACTGTCCAAGGACCTAACATCTACATATCGACTGCTCAAGACTCGGTCTACGCACTGGGCATTGGGCTCTCTTCATCTAGCAAACCCATCCTACAACCGTTCTTCAGCGATGCAGGAACTAGAAACACACTCAATCACCTCGCCATCAGGCTTCCTCCACTCAAATTCGACGTCGATAGGCAGAATACCGAAGTGGCGTCGTCTTCGTCTCCTGCAAGAGCTCCTCGGACCTTGATCCTCATTTCAGACAAATCCTCAACTCTTGCAGGACTTCTCCAACCATCCCAGGAAGCTCTGAAGAACGCAGCACCAACCCTCCTCGAAGCTCGCCTCCCACGATGCGTTACTCGCCTCCGCCGCGGCGCAATCAGGCCCTCCTGGCGACGCCATCACCCCAAATCCTTCGATACCTCTCACCTCTTCCAACGCGCCAATCCTACCGACCAGTTAGACGAGCTCCTAACACCCTCACCCGTCCCTGGAATCCTCGTTGACGACATTATCGGCACAGCCGTCGACGGAACCCTCTTCGCCTTTTCCATCCTCGATCAACCCGCCTGGTATATTCTCAAATTCCTCGAAACCCTCGTCACCGTCGCCGAGAGGCAATACGCGAATACAAAACTCCGTTGGACCCACATCAGCTTGCAAGACGTGATCGAAGGCTTGGAGAGCGACAAAGGCACCCCAAAATCCTCATATTTCCACGTCAACGGCGATCTCCTAGCCTCGCGCATCACGGACACTCGCGCGCCGGTGACGGCGCTCCGTACGCTGCTCTTCCATGGCCCGGAGGAGGAGATTCGCGTCCGCTTCTTCCAACACGCCTCGGCTTTCTTGCCGGTGGAGGAGCCAGGCGAGGATCTTGAAACAAGGCTCATCGAAGGTTGTGTGGAATGGCTAAGGGAGGTGCTGGACGCGGTGTTGTAGATGACGGGCTGTGTATGCTACGATTAATGCCTTGGAGGGACTTTGACTTTTGATTTCCTTCTTTTTCTTGTTACAGTTTTCTGATATGCGTTTAGTACCATTTCTGTATGGAGGCGGAGTGGGTCGTTCGCGAGAAGAAGGTACTGGCGTTTGTCGGATGCTCTGCTCTCTGCTCTCTCCACTCGTTCAGTTGTAGGGGTTTCGACGTGGCCTCTAGTAATCTTCCATCTCTGCTGATCCCCATGGCGTTGTTGGACTTTTGAGAATCTGAGGAATTGACTAGTATTCAACAACTTGTCTCGAAATGGTAATGCTTGGCATGCCAAAGGTGTAGAGCCTAGAGTGCCCTAAAGCGCTTTCATCATCAACCTCTTAATGGCGCTCTGATCAAGGCTTCCGGTTTCTAGCAAGCGAACCCGAGACTGGAAATCAGACTGCCGGATATTAGTCGCGCTAGATGGCAGAAATGCATCCAAGGGGAGCCCGAGTTCGTAAGATCGAAGATAACATCACTCAAGACCACACAGAATAAAGCACCTGCCTCATCTCAATTCCTCAGAATAGTATACAGCAACATTCACCCAGCTCGTCCGTCACCCCTCGGGCGACCAGCTCGATGACCTGTCCCACTAAGGAGAAAAAGCAACACGAAAAGTTACCCTACATTTCCTGCGCCGATACCCTACCGAATATCCAGATCTGAAAAAAAAAGCACAACCCAGCCGAACCCCACCCCCTGATTGACCCCCACTCATGCGCTTCAGATCTCCAACCGCCCGTACCCACTCCCCGTCTCCTCGCCCACAGGCTGCACCTCGCCGCCCTCGACCCCCGTCCGCTTCACGCCCACCTTTTCCTCGCCCTTGCCAACACCGAACCGCTTCACGGCCTCGGTGAGCTCCCGGACAGCGTCATCTGGCGCCATGGTGCCGATGCCGACCATGTTGCCGGCGATGCCAGTGCCCTGCTCGCCGACACCGAGCCCGGTGCTGACTTTCCGCGCAGCCGTTTCGATGCCCTTGACCCGCTTCTGGAACGCAAGGCGGTCGAGGAACAGCTGCTGGCGACGGCGTTCGAGGTCGCGGCGCTCCGCTGAGAGCACAGCTTCCAGCTCGTTGAACTGCTGTAGCTTGAGCGAGAGCTTCTGTAGTTGCAGGTTCACAGCGCCAGACACGAGGCGCGTGATATGGCGTTCCTCGTGCGAAGCAAGGCCAGCAGAGCGGGCGGCAGAGAGCGCGAAGGGGAGAGCCGCGGAAGTCTGCTGTGCGGTGGGGGCGGATGTGGTAGTGGCGACGGCGTTGGAAGAGGTGGGTTGCGGGGAGGACAAAGGAGCTTGGGCGTCGTCAACGTCCATTGCGTCCTCGTTCTTGACGTCGGAGCTAGCAGCCGCAGGGGTAGAAGAGGCTTTGTCGGTTTCCTTTCCCTTTTCCTTTTCTTTACCCTTAGCGGCTGCTTCGGAGGTTGTTGGAGCTTTTTCGATCTTCTCGAGCAGACCGCGCTTGAGCTCGTCAATGCTCTTCCCGGCGGCCGCTGCGGCGACGCTAGGTTCGGCGAGGGAGACGAGGAAACCCATGACGCTCATGACAGCGTTGTCTGCTTGCGAGAAGGGGATGCGGCCATTGCTTAGGTAGCCTAGGGAGGCTGCTGGGGCGTTGGATTGGGCCACATCAGCCTCCAGATATGGATCGACGATTTCAAGTTGCAAGAATTTCATCATGCACTCCTCCCTCGTGCGTGTACCAACGTGGTCAGAGACGCTGTTCCAGTCCTCGTCGAAAAGCTCTAGTCCCTCTAACAGTAGTAATGTCTCGGCATCCGTCCATGGCGCGTCTCTATCCGGAAGTGCTAGGTATTTCTCGTTCTCAATCTTGGTGTACTCCGCTGCTTTGCTCGACGCTGGGAAGCGGCCTTCGAGGAAGCAATTCGGGCAAAGGTCGTACTTCACCATAGCAGCAGTCTTGCCTTGGGCGGAATGAGGCGCGGACTTCGAGTTGTGGTAGCGAACGCGAGTGCAGTCGACTCCGCAAGAATAGCAGTGAAATTGCTTGCCAGGCTCTTTCAGGGCATCTTCAAGAGCCTTAGTATCAGCAGAGCCATTTGCTGCACTTTCTCCGTTCGATGGCTTGTCTTTTGATTCACCAGGTGTAGCTTCTTTACCATTTGATTCGTAGATATTTCGTCGGATTTCGAGATTCAGGTCTGACTTCGAAGGTGGAGCAGCGCTTGCTAATCGTTCAGTTGTAGGGTGTGACTTTCCTGCGGTAGTGATGGATCCTGGTGCTGGTTGATGTGCTTGTAATCCTCTCGGGGTGTCTGCGGTGACTCTGAAGTGGCCTGTGAACGGAGGGCCGATGTTTGATGGTCTCGTGTCTGGATCAACCTTTACGATGTGTTAGCGAATGTCATTATGCTAGCATCCGAGCAACGAACCTGGTAGTTGATCAAACCCCATTGTTCTAAGAATGCGTGAACGCGCATGATGGCGCACACGTCACCAGCAAGATTGCGCCTGCATGCGGTAACAGTCAAATACTCCGCTGGATTCAAGCGATAAGTATTGACCATAAAATCCCTGTAGTCCTTGTATACTGCCGGTGTCTTGCTTCGATTTCGAGTATTGAAGAACTCGGGGAGGGCCTTCTTCTCGAGGTTGTGGATTACATGCATGTCGAACCAGGTGCTGTAACTGGGTAGGATAATAGCGTGGGTTTGTGCGATGAGATGCGACCGCGCAGAGGTCTCGAGGGCGCTCTTCGTCTGGCCATCAACGGTGCCATCTACCGTTTCGGTGGGTTCTGTCAGGCTCTCCTTCTTTGCAGACTCTTCGATGCCGGTCATTTCATCATCATCCTGGCCGTCTGCGTCCTCATTCTCGGGTCGGGGTCCATCCGGTGCATCTAAGGGGTTGTCCGATACAATGGCCGGTGTGGCCGCTGACGGTTCGCGAGAGGATTCCTTGACTGAGAGGGAAGTCGGTTCTTGATCTTCAAGCATGGAGGTGTCTATAATAGGGCATCACTGTTAGAATCCACAATCCTCAAATGCACGCTGGATCAAACCAAGCGAGAATGTACCAAAAGCAGACAGATACAAGGGCGAAGACTGCTCATGAGGGACAGACTAGACCGATGTGGCGTATCCCTAGGAGATATAGGACCATGAGGTTGAAAATCTGGAAAGGAATCTGGGGAATTTGAGGGTAAGGCAGAACCCAGAGAGCCACTTGGGGGTTGCTCATGCGTAACCTGGCTGCTAGTATCCGAAGAAAACTCCGAGAGAAGCTCAGGGCTATCAAGGCCGAGCGCGTCTGCGTAAACATCTGGGGTGGAAGAACGTGCACGAGCCATTGTGGATGGTACAAATGTAGGAACAGATGAAATGCGGCTCGAATGTGCTTCGCGCAGAATTGAATGGCAAGAAAAGCGTACCTTGCTCTGCCTGCATGTCGCCGGCGTCAATGTGGGCACCAGTGGCACCTTCTCCTCCTAACAGTGTGTTTTCAGCGTCGTGTGTGGATGGTGGAAGCGCGTCGTCGGCCATGCCAGAGAGCGGAGGATGCTGCGGACCTCAAGACGGAGGCAGGGAGCGCCCACGAGGTGTCGCGTTGCGGCCGAACTCGAGGGTAGCAGTCGCGGGAGGTGCAGGAGCGGTTTGGGGGCGACGATCCAAGATGGAAGCGCGGGCTGAGTGAATGATGGGGGTCGTGGTGGTGATGGCGGCGCGTCGACTCGCGATGGAGCTCAGGGCTGGCAGCGCTGAGAGAAAATCAGGCACGTGATCTCCATCCGCTTGGCAGGGATTACGGCATACGATAGCCACGACGCCAGACTCGCATATGGTACGCCGTACGTATGGGCTGGAGCTTGGGCCGCGAAAGCCGGGGGAGAAAGGAAGCGACGCAAACCGACCGAGGTTGCCATTCTCCGGCGATATCATCATTCACTTCACGCTGCATACACCACCACTGTCCCAATCGCTGCTCCTTCTCTCTTTCTTTTCTTCTCGATCTCTTTTTTAATACCCTCTCCACCATGTTTCCGGTTGCGAGGCAGTCCGTCCTCCGCCAAGCGCGATCCCACCTTAGACGCTCCCAGCCTACCGTGTTACCGCAGTTCTCCGCCGTCGCCCGCCTTCTTTCCACACTCGCACTGCTCGAACAGAGGGAAGGGAAGCTCAATGTCTCGTCGCTAGCCGCCGTGACAGCTGGCCAGAAGCTGGGGGGGTCCGTGACAGGCTTCATTGCGGGGAGTGGGGTAAAGGCCGTGGCCGAGGAGGCGGCGAAGGTGCAGGGCATTGAGAAGGTCATATACGTGGAGAATGGCGCGTACGACAAGGTGAGAATACGGTTGTTATTCCACTTCCTAGGCTAGTCTGACGGGACGTAGGGACTACCAGAAAACTTCGCGCCACTGCTCGTAGAAAACATCAAGAAGGGCGGCTTCACACACGTTCTCACAGGCCACTCGGCATTTGGGAAGAACCTCATGCCTCGAGTAGCAGCACTACTCGACTCTCAACAGATCTCAGACATCACGTCTATCGAGAGCGAGGACAGTGAGTACCTATATCAGGCTTCCCTCACGTCTCTGCTAACATTCTCCAGCTTTCGTACGCCCCATCTACGCCGGCAACGCTATCCTCACCGTCCAGTCGTCCGATAGCGTAAAGGTCATCACTGTCCGAGGGACCGCTTTCCAACCAGGCGAAGTAACGGGTGGCTCCGCCGAAGTAGTCGAGGGCGTAGATCCCAAGGTCGAGAGCCCAACTGAATGGATATCAGAGGACCTGGCCAAGTCAGACCGACCAGACCTCGGGACTGCTACCAAAGTCGTGTCTGGGGGGCGAGGCTTGAAGTCGAAGGAAGAGTTCGACAGGATCATGCTACCTTTGGCCGATGCACTGGGCGCAGCTGTCGGAGCCTCGCGAGCAGCAGTCGACAGCGGGTACGCAGACAACAGCCTGCAAGTTGGACAGACCGGAAAGAACGTGGCGCCGCAACTCTACCTGTGCGCAGGTATTTCAGGCGCTATTCAACATCTGGCGGGAATGAAGGACAGCAAAGTGATTGCGGCGATTAACAAGGACGCCGAGGCACCCATATTCCAGGTAGCCGATGTCGGCCTCGTGGGAGATCTATTCGACAAGGTGCCTGAACTGACAGAGAAGCTCAAGGCGCAATAAAAAGGACGAGGTTGAACCCCTGTATTTAATATAGTAACCATATTTCTGTGTATCGCCTACACCCTGGCACTAGATGAAGCTTTGACCCTGCCTTCCATTCTCCAGAAATCTGTCATGGCGTCGTCGAATGCCGCGCGTGCAAAGTGCCGAAGCTTGCAAGCTGCTTGCATGATTCGATCGCGGACTAAGCGTACATAAGCATGTGTAGTGGTTAGAAGCCTGACAGACTGGGCCCTTGGGCAACGGCGTGCTTTACCCCGGGATAGGCGATCGATGGTTCACGATCTTGTTATGCAGCCGCGCCATCAAGTATGCTGTCATCTGCCACCCGCTCCCGCGTCTTTATCTCTCCACCAAATCCCTCTGCCAAGTGCGCCTTGCTTTTGCCTCCAGCCCTTATCACCACCAACCACTGTCTCCGCGGCTTTTCCTCAGCTCTAGCCCCGCACACGTTCTCTTTGCCCTTTTGCCGGTTTCCTCACATATACAGATAGCCCTATTCTTATTCACACACAGGTCAACGCGAATAGCCTCACGAAATTCGAGCTGTCTGCTCCCATATGCCCGGCAATGGCCAGTATTGTTCAATAACCATGTGGCTGTCTTCTCGGCACCGACACCATGACTGCAACCAGCTCAACATCGTCCCAGATTCTGCCTGAGAAGCCGCAGACTTCCGGGACCGAGAGTTCTTACAATAACGCCCCGAGCTCCTCCAACAATGGCCAGTATGACAGCACGACCGCCATCCGACTGTCTGAGAACCGCCCGAACCGCGCGCCGGAAAGGCAAAGGAGGAAATGGTCTCTGAAGCCGAAAAAGTGGCAAGAGGGCCAGGAACAGTACGTCGGATTCTGGAACTTGTTACTTCTACCTACTTCGCAGTTCTATATAGCAATAATACTAACTTTATGTCTTTGAAGTGACTGGTGGTTCGCCTCGACCGGTATTCCGTCAGTCAACTCGTTTCTCGAAATAGCTTCCAAACGCTGATGCTGATACAGATTGCTCGCCGCCACTCTCGGCCCTCTCGCAAACGTACTCTCCATTGCCGCTTTGGTCTCATACTGGAGAGAAACTATCTATATTGATGGGCAATTTGTTGATGATTTCGAGGGAGTGTCTTTTAAAGATCCTCACTGGTAAGTAGCTTTCTCGCGCGTGCTCTCCTTGCATACTTTGTCGTCCAACACACAACCTCGTCGTCGTCTTCCTCGTGATATCGATTTAACATGGTCAGGTGCTATTGGCTCAATGTAGCCTCCCTAATCTTGGGTTTCATTGGCAACTTCTTTCTCTTGATGAACTTTACCCAACGTATCCGATACATCATCGCTCTGCCCATGACTATATTCTTCTGGTATGTTGCGACAGCACTTGTAAGTAATGATTCGTTGATAGCATACTCCTCGTTGGTGCACTAGACATAAGCGTATTGTGAAGGCAAACTCTCTAGTTTGCATGATGAAAGTAAAACCATACACTGACTCCTCCTCTAGCTCATCGGCATCACTGCCTGTATGCAAATTTATACTCCGCCTATTCGACCTTATGAAACCTACACCCAAGGGTTCTGGTATGGCGTTATTGCCGCCTGCATATACCTCGTTTGCTCCATGATTCTTATGATCAATATGCTGGGCTACTTCTTAGGCCACTATCCCGATACCTTCGCGTTAACAGAGGCACAGCGAACGCTGATTCTACAAACCATGATGTTCTTCATTTGGCTCGCCGGCGGTGGTGCTGTGTTTTCGCGAATCGAAACCGACCACGGCACATCTGGCTGGGAATTCTCAGATGCGGTGCGTCTGCCCATCACGCGACATCTCTCACGCTCACCTGCTAATTAAACTAGTTATATTTCTGCGACGTAACTATTCTTACTGTCGGTTTCGGCGATCTTGCGCCTACCAACGACGTGAGCCGTGGTCTCGTCTTCCCTTACTCGGTTGGCGGCATCATCATGCTTGGTCTCGTCATCTCATCCCTCAACAAGTTCATTGGACAGCTTGGCGAAGAGAACTTAGTCCAGAAGCACGTCGAAAGGAAGCGCGTGCGTACCATGGACCGTACCGTCACTAACTCCTTCGACTTACGCCAGCGAGAAGGTGTATCGCCCAGCCGCCAGCGCCACATCTCGAAGGCCGAAATCAGCGCGCCCCACCGCGCAAACGAATACCCACGGTCAGCGATGGGTAATACAGGGCGGCACAAGGCTCATCGAAATACCTTTGGGCCGATGCCACTGAGGAATACCAAGCCAAAGCTCCTCTTACTCCGCGAGGAAAAGGACCGGT
Source organism: Lophium mytilinum (assembly GCA_010093605.1). Classification (NCBI taxonomy): domain Eukaryota; kingdom Fungi; phylum Ascomycota; class Dothideomycetes; order Mytilinidiales; family Mytilinidiaceae; genus Lophium; species Lophium mytilinum. The sequence continues at coordinate 2,201,481 of MU004181.1, read as the reverse complement.
TCGATCAGATGCGCAGTATTCAGGAATCGACGCACAAATTCAAGAAGTGGTGGGCGCTCACCCTCTCCGTTATCGCGTTTGGAATCCTGTGGTGCGTCGGTGCCGTGGTCTTCTGGCAATGTGAGAAACATTCCCAGGGCATGACCTATTTCCAAGCTTTATACTTCTGCTACATCTCACTGTTAACCATCGGCTATGGTGACCTCTCACCAAAGACTAATGCCGGACGCGCTTTCTTCGTCGTCTGGTCACTCATCGCCGTACCGACCATGACGGTTCTCATCTCAGACATGGGTGACACCGTCATTTCCAACTTCAAGAACTTCGTCACCAACCTCGCCGACTTTACTGTTCTGCCGAAGGAAGGCATCTGGCGCAGCTTTCTAGATCGCCATCCGTGGCTGCTCCGCTGGATGCAACGGCGTGTTGAGAAGCGAGCTGCGAAAAAGCGCCTCGAAAAAGGGTTTCCCACTGGCCCAGACCCCGAGTCTGCCGCCGCAGACGAGGAAGACGACATACCGCCAAATATTGAGAACCTTGCCGATGAGGCAGAGCATGATGCCGTTTCAGACCCAGCGCTCGATGAGGCAGTCCTCTCCCGAAAACTAGCACACGCGATCCGCAGTGTTGCTAATGACCTCAGGCACGATCCGCCGAAGAAATATTCTTACGAGCAATGGGTCGAGTTTACACGCTTAATTCGCTTTACAACAAAGAGTGCGGAAGAGGTGGAGGCTGAGGAGGAAGAAGAGGGGCTTGTAGAGTGGGATTGGATAGGCGAGGACAGTCCCTTGGTCAGTAAGAAAGCGGAGGCCGAATTCGTGCTCGATCGGTTGTGTGAGAGCTTGGCGAGGTACATGCGACGGAAGGGCGAGGCAAAGGTGGCAGCGAGAAGAAAAATAGAATGTCTAGAAGAGAAGGTAGAAGAGATGGAAGACTTAAAGGGAGAGAAGCAGCGTGAGGTAGTGAGTTTGGGGGCGAATGGGACGGGGAGCTGAAGGGTTGCTTTACGTCGGTTATGACTTGGATATGGCGTTCAGGGTGTATATGAGATATCTGCTTGCGATATGGCGCGTATACCCTCCAAGCAGCTATCCTAAGAGTTAGAATTACTCCTGTATTCTTATAGTCTAAACATCGAGATTCAAGACTTAGCCATGCATTCGGTGCCTCTATTGGTTTCCGAACAGCGGGCTATCTGCTGCCAAATTTGATTAGTAAGGGCATATCAAATGAAGGCAGTGCAAGGCTGAAACTTGAGTCGGCCTGTGGATTGGCTCTCTAGACGCCCACCTGCAGCTCTTCTTGGCTTCATATTCTGCCAACCCCCAGGCTTCAGCTGAGCTGCAACCTCGCGCCCAACGAATATTCACTTCTACAACCTCCCTTTTCCAACACACAGAACGTACGACCTTCTCTATCCAAATGGCCTTTAAATTACTTCGGAATCTACTCACTGCAACGGCTATCTTAACTGTCTCCTTTAGTAGTCTCTATGTTCCCCGCCATCAGGTAGCCGCGCTGAATAGCTGTCGATGCGAAGCTTAATATTACAGCCACGACCTCAGCACTGTATCCAGCTTTTACGGCTCCGGCGCATATTGGGCTTGGCTTCTCACTGCTGTGATGGCCCTGTTGAAGACTGTCTGGAAGACCTCATACTTATCCGAATCAGACAGTCATGAGCGACATACTCAAGTACCCATATGGCGGAGTCCGACTGCCATAGGGCTGGTCTACTATCCCTTGATCGCCTTGTTCGACCTCGTATCTCGCGACTATCACCACGAATTTGGAGCCTCTTCCGCAGCACCGGCAAGCGTTCTGGTTATGGCGGTATCGCTCCTAAGTACCGCCTGTTTTTCCCGAACCGTTCATGCCGTTCATAGTTCTGAGCCCCTAGACTCTCGAGATTTGCTTCAAGGGGCTGGACTATATTTTGGCATTCTTACATTTTCGCTACACAATCACTGGACTCTATCCTGCTCGGAAGCTGGTGATAATTTATCCTTCAATCTTGTGCTGATCACCACAGGAGTGTTGGGCTTCTTGTTTACCGCGCTTTGGGGAGGGCTACGTCCGGAGAAGTGGCAGCTTTTAGGGGGTTTTTCATTTAGTCTTTCTATGTTGCTGCCTCTTTATTATGTATGGCGGCCCTTTTATTTTGCAGTGTCTGATGAGATGGAAGACGAGAGAACGAGATTCGAAAACACAAAGATCCTGTGTCGAGCTACGATACTACCGAAAACAGCAGTGAGACTAAGAGATTTAGACCAAGCAGGGGCTTTAGGCTTGGCCGTAGTTCTGATTTTATTTGGCATGATACCTGAGAAAGACACCAAATTGGCCAGACGCTGGAAGGCCCTCACACGAAAGGTTAGGCTCTGGATTCGCGCATGGTTTTAGCCTCAAGAACTGCTTGGCCGTCTTTACTTCCGAAGTTTCACCAACTCGCTGGCCCAAACGTCTCGCCATCGGCCACGACCTTTCGCATAGCCGCATTCGTCGCGTCCTATCATCTCGATTAGCGATATCAGTAGTTCAACGCAATTGTTACTATTTACCAGAGTCTCGAATACTGCAGTGTTCCCCCACCAATCTGGTATCTTGACATTTGGTAGTGTGATTGCAAAGAAGACGACAATAGTCGAGATAATGAGACCAGAATCAAGAGCCGCAGCCGTGACATAGTTATACGTCGTCCACCAGCCAATCCAGCGCCGGCGAATCCAGTAGTTAAAGATCAAGCCGATGATAGACCAGGAGGCAAAACTGAGAGGAGTAGCAGGAGGAAGCCACGCCATAGCTCCGAGCATGACTGGGGCATTGAGATATCGGGCTCGTGACCTCGGGAACAGTCTCATGAGGGTGTAGAAGAAGACCGGGAGTAGGGCGCCGAGTAGCCAGTACCACTGCATCTTCGAGTAGATGGAGCCTGGGCCAAACATGCGTTTGGGCCCGATTACGCCCCAGACGATGGAGGAGGAGAAAAAAGTCTTCCCGTTCGGGCATGTGAAGTGCGCAGACTGTGTTGGAGTACACACGCCGTCGATTGCCCCTAATGTCCAGTTCATGACGGCGACCTGGACGAAGCAGGCCCAAATGCTGGCCACGATCTGGCACCAGAAAGTGATTCTAGGCGGGACTTTCATGTAATGAGCCAGCTTCAAGTCTCCAGAATAGGTTTGGGCTTGTCCTAGGGTGATGACGCTGAAAACTTTGAAGATCATGACGCCGATGGGTCGTCCGGGTATCATGTACCCGGCCAAGAATGGGGACAAAACGTTCAGAGCTAGTGGAATATTGGTGATTGCCAAGATCATGCACGTCGGGATGACGAAGACCAGGGCGATGATATTGGCGACGAAGAAAGCCCACCATGGCAGCTGTGAGGGATACCCTAGTGCGGTTGCGAGACCCAAGGCCAGCGAAAGGACAAAGAGAGTACCATACCACCAGTCCGGAGCTTCTCGATATTTTGACATTAGTTTCATGTGGATATCTGGCTCTTGATTCTTGGCGGATCGAAGTCTGTACCATATCTCTTTACGATGAAAGAGAATGGTATGGACTATGGCGGCTGTCAGTGCAGCAAATGAAAGTCCGTAGTTGATCGCAAAGGTGGGCGCTAGGAACATCGGCGAGTATTCCTTATACTTGGCCGCATCGAATTTGAAGTCTGCACCGAGAATCCGAGACACATTGTAGGTGTTTCCTGTGTTGTCGAACGTCGTGGAAGTATTGATCGGGAGATAGTCTGAGTAGAGAGCTCCAGAGTATGATATTCCGATTGCGGTGATGATTACGAAGATTATCAGTCCAACTAATGTGTTAGCCAAGGAGTGGGCCGGAGAGAGCAAAGGGTCAAGCAAATAGGCCGAGACATATCTGGAAGCGTAATCAGTATCTTCAATACTTCCAGAGAGAGAAATTTGCTGCTTACGTCCAGTCGAAAGTGAGAGGGATTAGGGATAGGCCTGTAAATCCGCCGAAGAGCTGATTTAGAATGACATTATTGGGCCGTATCTGTTTGCATGGTCAGTGGATCTAGATCTCAACTATATTTCACCGGAAAGCACGTACCCAAGTAACGAAAGAGAAGACGGAAAGCCCTTGCCAGAGCACACCAGGGAACCAGTAGTAGGCAAAGGATCCCGCGACGACATACATAAACCAGCGGTATCGCGATATCAGCCAGCCGTTGGTGGTTGCTGGATTAGACTTACTCTGGTCGTGAAGAGCGTAAAATAGAGAAGAGTTCGCAAACTGGTTAGGCCAAAGCATAGCTGACGGGAATACAAGGAACCTGCGGAACATCCCTGCCAGAGCGATCCCGATAAGCTGGCTGCTCAGTGTGAAGAGCAATTGAAAGCCCCATCCCATGTCGAGGTTGTAGTACGCTGTAACCTATTAAAATCTGTATAAAAAGTCAATTTTGACGACTACTAACATTTCCCTTTGAGAGCGAGCAATGCATCCGTGCTATATGCATACGATATCGAGACACTATATTGATAGGTTAGACAGCCACAACTATTTCAGTATACTTTCCTAAAGACAGTATAACTCACTTCGCCATGAGCTTGCGGATGTTAGCCAACGAACAGTTCAGGATGACGGGCACGTTCTTACTGTGATAACAGTATGCTCTTTGATAGTAAAAGGGCCAGTGTTGAAAGTCCATTTTAGACCAAAGGTAGTAAAGACCTTGGTAGAGACTACCTTCGCCCATAAGCAGCTAAACGGATAAACTAGAAGCTGCACCACGACGGCCGGGAAAGATATCGCTGGACTCCGCATGCTCAAGAACATATTGAGGCCACTACATATAGTAACGAACAGCATCCCAAGGACCCAGGCACGGACTGTGTTGGCAACTTCTTCTCCATCCGTGTTACGGACTGCGGCTCTCACTTCGTCGTAGGGCGAATCCTCTTCCAATGCGTCTGCAAGAGAGTCAATCGTGTCCAAGTTGCCGGTTTTGGTGGCGTCTAGAATCGCGTTGGCCTTCTCTTGTGGCAGATTTGGATCCCATTGATGGGATCTTTGGATAGCTCGTAGCTCTTTGACGGTAGGGGGCGAAGCGTCTGCTATATCATAGGTCTTTGTGGTGGTCGCCTCCATGGTGATCTTATCTCCTTCGCTATGGGCAGCGGTGAGTCCTTCATCATTGGCCCGGACGCTTGAAAGACCAGGCACCATCTTCACTGATTTGAAGAATAGCTTGGGGCAGGTTGAATGCGCACGGATGTGGCATTAGGCAAACGAGCGATATGTGTGAGCACCAGAGATGATGTCCATGAAGTAAAGTAAGTAAACTAAACAAGAGATAATGAGAGATAAGTGAGGATCGACAGAGCTGGTCAGGCTCCCAGTCCCATCTTTCTCGGGTACCCCACCAGGGTACCACCTTCTATAACGGTCATTCTGCGCTCCCTAATGGGTAGATATGCCTATCTGAGCGACCACTCAAACGGTCACGCCCGTGTCGTCGCTTGACCGCAAGAGAGTTTTCCTTACGTGAAGCAATGCTCAAAGCTGTGGAAGGTATGGCAGAGAGTAGTAAGGGAACACAAGGTTCCGTCCGGTGCCACGGTAAACCCAGCAGAGGCGGGTATCATATACTCCAGTAATGAGTGAACTTTTCATGATAGATAACGTTCCTTCTCCGAAATACCCATATCGGACGTTTACGCGCTGCGGATGGACAATAGCATTGTTGGAGACACATTGGACCTGATACAGGAGCCAGTATTCTAGTAATGATCAGGTATCAAGGCTGTCGATGGCGACGATTGCACCAAGGCAATTGACGAGTACTAGGAGAAGTGGGTAACTACTTCATACAGAGCATTCGCTAACGAGACAGATGAGGAGTTGGAGTCGACGGTGGTGAGGTGTCAGGGGCTGGGCATGCCTTTCCTAGTTCGACTAATCTTGTCCCTTTTCAGCTTAGTGGTTTCTGTATCCTTAATCCACCCACTCACGTTCCACTCTTGAACCGATCCACCTAACGAAAACTCCAACTCGTTTTTCCACAAAGAGTACAGCAACCCTTCGACGAAGGCCATATGAACGTTCAGTGTGTTCTGCTCGGTCTTGAAGCACCTACAGAGGCAGATCAATGTCGGAACTTGCTGAAGTTGAAACAAGTGTGCGACGACAACTTCGAGTCTCGAAACAACTCTCAATGATCTCCTCCCCATCAATCAACGCCACGAATCGAGGTCAGAACCATACCGGCCGAGGGAGTCAAGACCTAGCACTATGCATCCCTATAAGAAGTTGAGCAGCCAATGTTAATCCACGCTCGGTGGTATTTCCTTCACCAAAGCCCCAACCGTACATTAGAAAGAAGTAGTGCAGCGCAATCCTCATCCTAAACTACTTCTTTGGCTGCGCTGAAACGGTGGAGAAGGCTTGTTGTATTGCTTGTACTTGGGAGGTGATGGCTTCCAGACTTTGCCAGATTATAAAATTACTACAGCCTCGTCTCGTGTTCCCAGTGTGCCCGTTTCAAGACCAAGTGTCGTGAACCGGGTACCCATTCTTTTCAAGCGTTATCAAGCTCTAGGATCTACTGTTCTTAAACTTTCATCTTCTAGCCTCGGTGAGTTCAAGCTTTCGGCTCTCCGCATTAGCCACCACAGCTTTGCCAAGGCCACCTGCACTCCATCAAACGGGCGGAAGCGAAAGATCCGGTTTCAAGGTGTTTCTCTCCATTCCTAGTCCGGATATCTTTGGGTTCGTTGCTATCTTCCGGACTCCTGAGTGGTGGGAGTTGCCTCATGAAACGTCTTGCACTGCCTCGTCCTCGCCCTTGTTGTCTTACATTCGCCAAGATCTGCCCAAAGATTCATCTACTGCCTCACCTATCTTCCCAATCCGGAAGATGTCTGAAGTGCATGGTCTTTGGTAGCTGAGGGAGGCCAGTGTGAAGCCTGTATGCGAGTATGCCAAACTCGGGCACCGGGGGGAGATACAGGTTGCGCCTTGGCCGAAACGAGTGGCCCAGATCGGAATGGCATATGTGATAGCGCAACAGGCGTCGGCTGAGTTATCGTATTTCATGACTCCAGTTCGATACAAATTGTGCGGGTACAACCCTCTTTTCTGGCTACCACGCTACTAATCATCTTCCCTTCTTTATACTGCAATTACCTCTCTCTAGTCTCACTTTTCCAACTGGCTTTGGAATCAAGACCTAGTAGTACAAAATGCTTCTCTCACCATCTCTTTTGACTCTCGTCATTTTAGTCACTGGCCAATTAGCTGCCGGCCATGGCGCTATCATAAAAGCTGTTGGCGATGCGGGAGGGAATGGAACCGCCCTTGGGAGTATGCTTTAATCCTCTATGATAAGAGTTACAGTTGGCTTAATCTTGCTAGTTGATGCCTCGACTCCAAGGGACGGTACGAGGCGCAATCCGTTTCAACAGGATACGACTCGCTTTCAAGGAGACGCGGAAGAGGCTTGCGGAGAAACCCTGGGGGTAAGCTTTGCCTCTGCTCGGTGTTTGGCTTCGCGTTGATGGCAATGTTCGACAGGCTGGCGATAACGATCCGGAGACCGGAACCGCACAAGTACTTGCAACATCTGGTGGAACCCTACCGCAGATCACCCCTGGAGGAGAGGTCAGTCTACTAGACTCTTCATCTCCCTTCTTGGAACAACATTTACTCGGCAATGGCAAACCAAATCTAACCATACTCAGGTCCAAATGACATTGCATCAGGTCAACGGAGATGGGGCAGGCCCCTATACATGCATGATCGATGCTACTGGTACCGGAACCCAGTGGGAATCCATGCAGGTGACAGCCAACGTGCCAGGGAAGAAAGGTCGCGACAACGATGGGGCAACGACGGACTTTGTGAGCCCAACCGTAGAGCATTTCCGAATATCGCTCCGAGCTAATGCGTTATGACAGCCTCTCACTGCCGCAGTCGCTGCCAATCAGACTTGCACTGGTACCGTCGCAGGTCAGAGTAATGTCTGCATGGTACGATGTGAGAATCCCGCTCGTGCTGGGCCATTCGGAGGATGCGTACCTGTTCAAATGGCGGACACCAAGGCGAAGCGTAATATTGGCCAACGGTTCACCAAAAAGATACACTCTCTCTGATCCTAGTTATTATTTCCTGTCCACCGGGATATGGAGAGCATATATAGGCATCTTTCCAGTCTTGGAGAAACATTTTTGGTAGTCAAGCGTACAGGAAAGCACAGGGCGATGGGCCTGAAGATCGAGCTAGTCTTGTTAGGAGTGAAAGGTGATGGGAGGGGTAACCTAGAGCTAGTTGTATACCTCTTATAAAATAGTACTATGTGATCTAAATTGTATCATTTCAAAATAGTACTCCTCCTGAGAAAACGATTTTGAGAGGATTTTGGCCCGTCCACCTGCATGTCGTTGATGCCAAGATTTCGCTCCGGTTTGATCTGCGCATCCATCATCACACATGTGTCACTGACAACCTCATCCGAATTTCATCACTTCCTGCGATCAAAAGCACTTGTAGCCTGCTACAAACGACTTGGAAGATGCCATATGCCTTGATGTTGTTTTTGAGCATTGACGGGGTTGCCGGACGTGACACTAGAGGGCTCTCATCACCAGCTCCACACAATCTCCCCGATGCCATATTACCTTCGTACGGTCACAAAATCCTCGAACGGTGCGGGAGTAGTCTGGAACACGGTAGGCCAGGAACTTCTCGCTACTTCGATTCGGTCTTGGGCAAGCGGCTTCCGTCGACGCGAATGTTCTGTGCAAATTTGCATGAATACTTACCTTCACCCGCTTCTCCGATGTTCTAGTCAGCCCGATACCTCGCAATGTCAACGAGTATATCATTTCAAACGTGAATTAAACCTTAGTCTCCTTCGTCTTCATCTTTACTAATTGTTCGCGCAATCAAGGACTGATTCTCCAGAGCGGACTTTTTCGTACTATTTCAATACAGTCCTCCGAAACACTCTTGACAATCACCAAAGCTAATAATGGAATTCCCGGGTGCTCAAATTGCTTAGTTGGGGTGGATCTTCTTAGATCGCTTAACTGCAAAGCTCATGCACATCTAAACAAAGACAATGTAAGTGAGACATCTGTTTACGGCTGTCTCGACGTCTTAGAACGCCCCACAAATATATACGACAATATTGACATCCGCATTGTATGAAAGAGATAACCTGGTTGTCTCGTTGGTCAGTTTCCGTTTGTTTCCCTTCCTGCAGAGTTCGTTGTGTGCTCTCACAAATATGTCTCTTGTTTGTGTGCGCTGTATGCCACCTGGCCTTGTGTGTCCAAAGTCACGCTCGCTATGGCTTTGTAAATAGAGTATTATTGGACTTTTATCTTGGCGCATTAGCGTTGAGACTGGTCCTGTACCAGTTTGATATCATAGCCGATCAGCACAAGTATAAGTCATGTCATGTCCCACTCACTACCTCGCAGTCCGTAGAACGATCCTCAACCTCAGCCTATCTCCATCCGACCCTTCTCAAAGCGACTCATAGCGCCTAAAATTTCAGTCGCTAGGGGACTTCATACTGTGTTCAATACTCTGGCTGTCCTTTGCCGTTCTTCTGTACCTCCTTGCCAGCATGGGCTTAAGCAAAGCCACCAAGGGAAAGATCACGGAAGGATGGCAAAAGAAGCCTTGCGTAAAGTGCGAGAGCCCTGAGCATACGGCAGCGGCATGCACAGTACCAGCTACTGCGAAGGAGGCCTGGAAAGCTGCAGGCCAATTCGATGCCAACGACAAGAAGCATGCAGAAAGACTTCTTCAGACGCTGAAGAACCCGGCTGGGCCTCCTCCGAAACCAACGCAAGCGCCAAAAGGTAGCCCGAAGCAACAGAGCGGTCAGAGCACAATGCAATCGACAACGAGCAGTCAACCGTCGACCGGACGTCCATTAGCCTGGAATTTGGGAATGACAAACGCCCAGCAACAGCAGACTGCGATACCGCCTCAGACGCAGCCTGTTTTCGAGAGCAACAAGCTGCAGATGAAAGGCTACAAGTATCAGAACTACGAACGTCAGTTCCCTTTAGAGGACCCAGTGCGCAGTAGGCCTTTGGTCGCTGGACCTGTCTACGATTTTGGAGGTAAGATCAATGAAGTCAAAACGACTGCCGAGGAAAAGCAGGGCCAGGCCCTCACAGTGGTAGCGAACTACTTGGAGGTCAAAAAGGTTCCGGAAATTCTGTACGAGTATTCCGTGAGCTGCGCGCAGGATGTACAGGTGGAGGGCCAAAATATCAAGGAAAGAAAAATCAACAAAATCGCCGAACTGCGACGCATCTTTCACGCTCTGACCGTCCAGCTGAACCTCAAAGACAGACACGACTGGGCAACGAACTTCTCAAATATCTGGTGCAAAAGCCCTATCCAGCTTTGTGGCTCTTACTCCACGGAACCTGGCGCCTCTGAATCTTTCAATGCGCTCAATTATCGGAAGCAGAACGGAGAGATGAAGACCCTGAAGAGAATCGATGTCATGCTTGTCAGAAGCATTGAGCCCAAGTATCTAGCAAGCCACGACCCCTTCGACACGTCGTTCGTGCCCAAAAACAATGATGCGGAGCAGCACCCATCAGTCATAGCGACGGCACTAAATGCTATTATCTCTAGAAAGATCTGCGATGTTGATGAGAGCAGAATTACTCAAGTTGGAGCGAACAAGTTCTTCGTCAATAATGGATACAGCCCGATGACCTCCCTCTATGCCAAGCGAGGTTATTTCACATCAATCCGACCCGGAAGTGGCAATCGAACGCTGTTGAACGTCAACACCGCAACTTCTGCTTTCTTCAAGCCCACTAGCGTGACGGATTTTGAACGAGTTCTGGAACACGAGGAAGGTAGACCGAAGCACTACAGCCGTCGCCAGATTGAGAGGCTGTTGCGCGGAAAAGTCCTGAGGATTGCATATGAGCGCCCCCATTTAGCAGGAAAGCCCGATCCGAACCTTGAGCACCACAGGTTGAAAGTGTTCCAAGACTTTGGACAGTCTCCTCCGAATCAAATCTTCACTAAGCAGACCAAGGAGACAAAGAAGACAAAGGAGATCAAGGAGACCGAGGAGACCAAGGAACAAATGAGTGTTCAAGCCTGGTATCGAGGTAAGTCATTGCGGGTCGAAAACATTACCCTTAACTAACGTAGTCTGCAGAGTGCGGTATCGAGCTGAAGTATCCTCAATGGCCATGCGTTAACGTTGGAATACCCGGCGCAAAGAACTCCGAAACTGGCGGCTTATGGATTCCAGGAGAACTGCTCGAGATTGTGCCCAATCAATTCGTCAGCAAGACACTGAGTAAGACTCATACCGCTGAGATGATGAAACACGCTCTTCGAAAACCATTCGAGAATGTCAATTACATACTCAATGAGGGCCTTTACTTCCTAGGGATCAGTCCCGATAGGGCAAATTTGGTATGTTGATGTCGTGATCTGGAAAACTTCAATATCCTGCTGACTGGTCGAAAAGGAAGGAGTAGGGCTTGAGATTGACCCTAAGCTGATCCAGATACCCGCACGAATTCTCCCCCCGCCGTCCGTCATGTACCTTGATTTCAAAGACCCGCGAAATGCTAAAACGACGATGAAGCACACCAACGGCACCGCGTCGTGGGACTTACGGTTCACCAAGTTCCGAACGAGCACGGATCATCTCGGCCCACTGGAGGTCTTTGCAATCAATATAGAGACAGTCTCCCAGACCGCGTATGACGGCCTTCTTGCGCGAATGCAAGAGCATGGAGTCAAGGTCAGCAGCTTTAGTAGAGACGGGTGGATAAATTACTGCCCAAACGTCGACCTGAGGAGCCCTTCCGTGCGCAAGGAGGACATGGAGCGCATCCATAAGTTCATGACACACATTTCGCGTAACGGCAGGAACGTTTCGCTCCTCGTCGTACTACCCCAAGAACACCAAGGCATCTATGGTGTGATCAAGCGAATTGCAGAGACTGTACATGGAATCCGAGTAGTCTGCTGCGTCAATAGCAAGTTCGATAGACCTCGAAACGATCAGTACTTCTCCAATCTTGCTCTGAAGTTCAACATCAAAGGTCGTGGTATCAATCATACCCTTAGGAACGAGTTCAGTCTTCTGATGGGCGGCGCGAATCGTGCCTTGGATACGATCGTTCTCGGTGCAGATGTCAGCCACCCACCTGGAAATGGACCGGATGGCAGTCCAAGTATCGCCGCCGTTGTTGGGAGCGTAGACGAACATTTCATGACCTATCTTGGGTCCATGCGCCTCCAAGCCGGTCGCACTGAGGTATGTTGATAGTATCAATTTTGTTGTTGTATTAGCTGATGAGTTGTAGATCATCAGTGACATGAAGGACATGGTGGAAGAGCGCCTTCTGGCTTGGAAGGCAAAAAACAAAGTCTTACCCAAACGAATACTGTTCTACCGAGACGGCGTGAGCGAAGGGCAGTACCTCGAGGTTATCAGCAAGGAGATCAATGCAGTCACTAAAGCCTACCAGGCTGCAGCGGGAACTGATGCAGCGAAACCTATCATCACCTTCCTCATTGTCGGCAAGAGACACCACACTCGATTTTACCCTAACCAACTTGAGGGCACAGTTGATTCGACGTCCAGGAATCCTCCTAGGGAATCCAACGGCAACCCGAGGCCTGGCCTTGTCGTTGATCAGGTTGTTACACAGCCTGGCAAGCACAACTTCTAGTAAGCAGCCTCATCAAGTCGTCAATACACTCGCGCTAATTCCGTCGAAAGTCTTCAAGCGCATGCGGCGATCAAAGGTACCGCTCGACCGGCCCATTACCAAGTGCTTCAGAATGATATGGGCCTCGCTCATGCACAACTGCAGAGTCTCACGCACTCGCTGTGTTACGCTCTCGGCCGTGCCACCAAGGGCATCTCTTATGCGGCACCCGCTTACCTGGCACATCTCCTTTGCGATCGCGGGCGTGCGTATCTCAGGGAATGGAATGAAAACGGCATCGCCAAGATTAAGAAGCGTGAATGGCTCAAGAAGCGTGGGGAAGAGGATGATCAATCACACGAAGTGTACATGAGGGAAGCTTCAGAGGCGCTGTCTCAGAGCGCAGACTGGAATCCCTGGTATGGGGAAGATTCCAGTCACAAGAACCCTTGGCACAAAAGACTGGATGATATCATGTTCTGGATCTAAGCAATAGGTGCTAGATGAAGTTGAAGATTGGAGGAGTGTGGAGCTTTCATGAATTTGGAGTTCTTTGGGTTGGGACGGTTTCCTTTGTGGTATAGGTTATGATTGTGAGGTTCGGCGTCGACGGATAGAGTAGCACGGTAGAAAATGATCGGCGATGAATTTTGGGAATTTGCACTGTAATATTCAAAACTGTCCTGACTTGATATCAACCTTCATCAACACGCCGTTTAACGCCGCCATGTATGGACATGGTGCCCAGGATATGATGTCGCCAGATCCAGATCCTACACTACGGCCTTAAAGTAGTATATTTCGGGGGCTACTTAGATCATCAGTCTCTCGACCTTGTCCTTAAGGCTCCTAATCTGGTTCATGAGGTCGGAGGCTTCGTTAGTGGTGATACTCGCAGCTATCACACTGCGAGATACCCCACACTGTAACCACGAGTTAGCTATTTCTCAAATGATATCGGAGTGCATGTGGGGGCCATACTGCACGGCCAAGCGCCATCTCTGTCACACGCGTTAGCTAAAGTTTCAGAGAATATCGGAGTGTATTTAGGGGGGCCATACTGCTTGGAACATAGACGTATGGCACATTTTTGTCCTCGCAGAGAAGCGGGAGATGCAGGAGAATAGCGAGAGGGCTCGTGTCGGCGGCGAGCACAAGCACTTCAGCAATACCGCGGTTCAGAGTCTGCCCAGATGTCAGCATACCGTCTCTAGCATTTCCCATAGTTGTCTAACCTTTGTAGCCTCATTGGCTCCCTTCTTGACTGTATTGCATAGTTAGACTCGAGATACTTGTGAAGGTAAAGGAATACCGACGTTGGCGGTAGTTGTTGGCTTGCTGAACCAAGTCAAGGATTTCTTGGCTGAGCGCCTGGTCGGCGACGGGCCACGCGGCGCTGGTGTCTTGAGACATCTTGAGCTGATTCGAAGCTGAGTTGAGCTGGTGGGGAAGGGTGGAGGTCTTGTGGGATCGCAAAAGGGTTCCTGCGCAGACTTGATGTTAGGATTTGCGTACAAAATGCGGCGCGACTGAGCACTCACACTGCCGTAATAGCTCGCCCTTTGTGCTGTTGGTGCGTTGGTGCTGGTGTAGAGAGTCGAGTGGATGGTGGTGGGGACAGGCAAAGAAAATTAATGGACCGAGTTGCGGCTCATGCGCTAGCGCCGTCCGTCACGTGCGAAGACTGCGCGGATTGAAGCGAAGAACTCCAAACCTCCTCCATCCTCGCCCTCGTCACCACTCCAGCTCGACAACACCACCCTCGCCAGCAGCTTCCCCGACGCCTCCATTTTCATCAACCGCACGTCTCCCGATCAGCTCCTGCAGCAACAATCCATCACAGCCGTCAGCATGTCCACCGATCTCTGGTAAGTCGCCCTGGGAGCTCTCTTTATCAGGCATCTTTCCTTTTGCGGAGATAAGCGTCGAGCTTCAAGCTGCGACGCTGCCATTGAGATTCATCATAAAACGATATACTTCAAGAGTACGAGCTAACATGGCATCTTTGACAGTCCCGTTTATGCCGTAAGTCCTTCCAAGGCCCCGCCGCCGCCGACGCTATCCCAGCCGTCATCCTGCGAGACTGCAGAGCTCCCCCTGTCGTCCCTCGAGAACACCTACCGTCGAAGGATAACACAAAGCTAACTGTGACGGACTAGCCCTTCTTCGGCGCGATGGGCTGCACGTCAGCCATCGTGTTCACCTGCTTCGGCGCTGCGTACGGAACCGCCAAGGCCGGCGTTGGTGTCTCAGCTATGGGTGTTCTTCGCCCTGATTTGATCGTTAAGAGTATGGCACACCACCCATTCTGTATTCAATAGCAGGCTCGGATATTATGAATGCGCGTTGCTAATTCGCGGCGTTAGACATCATCCCTGTCGTCATGGCTGGTATCATCGGTATCTACGGGCTCGTTGTGTCCGTGCTGATCTCGAACGACCTTCAGCAACAGTCCTCCCTCTTCACCGGCTTCATCCAATTAGGTGCTGGCCTCTCCGTCGGTCTTGCTGGAATGGCTGCTGGGTTCGCTATTGGAATTGTTGGTGATGCTGGCGTGCGAGGAACTGCACAACAGCCACGGTTGTTCGTTGGCATGATTCTGATCCTCATTTTCGCCGAAGTCTTGGGTATGCACATTGCTCACACTTTGGAGCAACGGTTTAACTAACAGCGCGCAGGTCTTTACGGGCTCATCGTCGCCCTTCTCATGAACTCCCGAGCCGCCACTAGCACTTGTTAAGCACCTCCAGGCTACATGACGGGGAGTTGCAGCTCGGCCAATTACTCTGCATCGAAACTCCTCGAAACCGGAGACGCTTAGTTTCTACGGAAGGCCTGACTGGAAACGAACCACACCTCATGCACATCTCTCCTCGGAACTCATTCCGGCACGACCACATATCTCCTTATCTCGCATGAAGCTCACGGAATCAATTGCGCGATTGGAGCGGACATGCTTGTATGTTTTGTACTCTCGAGTGTATTCTGTTTTGCGGATAGGCTTTTCCGCTTGGCGGTGGCAAAGACACTGGAGGGGATTGGATCGGATGATTGGTAGATAATGGAAGCAAAACTCATCTGATTCGTTCATCTGGCGCGCGTGCGATTGTAATTCTATCTCTTTTCCTTACAATTTGATAGGTGATAGGATGAATACATTCTGTTTCCTTGATCGGTTTCCCGTGGTCATGTTTGAACCAGTTGAGAGTAATGTATACGTAACTGCCTGTCTAACACGGCTATAAACCCAATACGTTCCACCGAAAATAGTATAAGAAAGAAAAAAAGGCTCGTTCTTATACATACAAAGGTCGCTCAACCCCCCTTTCTGATTTACTACACGCTTACCTATATAGTCAAAATTGCTGTGGCCGTTCCAGACACGGTTGCGACACGGATTCCGACGAGGAATGGGCCTCGCGACACTACCATCCTTGTCGACTAAGACGACGGAGCTCTTGAAGCAATCAAGCCGCCCACAAGAGGAGTCAGAGCAGTCCTCTTAGGTAGCGACACCAGAAACAGCGTGCTGGCAAGGGGCAGCGGTGCATTTACGATATATCGAAAGCGCTGCACCACCACCACGAAATTCATCCGCGTTGCCGGCACACTTCAAGACACAGTATCCCATAATCCCTTTCTTCGGCGCCTTGTCTTCTGGCAGTGTGTTATCGCAGTAGCATTCCCGGCGGTACTCGAGGCCGGCGTAGCTGAAGCCTGCAGCGTCGCAGAAGTCGACGCACTTCTCCACCGTCATATTGTCGCCAGCCAAGAACTTCCCTTTGAAGGTACGGGTGAAGTAGTCGTCGATGCCGGAGCCGACGTACTCCCATCGCTTAGAGGTGGTCAGGTCAACATACTCCTACTTTGGAGGTGAGAGTTCTTTTTTGGGACAAGGCGCCGGCTGGACAGGCTCAAGGCCATAGGTGACGGGGTTGCAGCCGGGGAGAACGTCCTCTTCGGCTCCGAAATGAGGGGCCGGAATGAGGCATCGCGCGTGCACCCCACCAAAATGTATACAGATCACCTGAATGTTAATATATTTTATTATGAAGCTTATTAGTATAAGGTCAGCTAAGAGACTCTACCTCTAGTCTTTCTAAAAAAGAATCGCAATAGATTTGGGTGAGTTACATTCAAATTGGTGGGGTGCGCACGATGCCTTATTCCGGCCCCTGATTTCGGAGTTGAAGAGACGTTCCACCCATCCATCCACTACGTCGTCCACGATTGAAGGAAGCCGACAGGCGTGTATCTCGACTATGGTGTACGGTGTGAGGTATTCGCAATCTGATATATGGCCGCTGTTTGCATTGCAATGCGTAGCAGCGTTTTGCAGATTAGCAACGTCTTATTTGTTGATGAAGTCGCCGTGCATGCCGTAACTACAGCACCTGTATGCGTCCGGTGGCTTAGCGTATAATCCTGCAGCTAACGAATAGAGGAGCCGTATACAGTTTAGTATGAGAATCCCCTGCTTCTTAGCAGGCCCCTTCTAACGTTAGATATTAGATTATAAAGCTCTATAGAAATAACTATTATATATTACTATAGGCTAGCTAGGTATTAAGTATATAAATAAGTATATAAATAAGCGTGTAAATAAATATAAACTACTAGAATCCTCTTTAAATTAATAAGTATATCTCTACTAAATTCTATCTAAATCTATCTATTTTAAGTATAAATTAAAGCTATATAGAATATATATTTACTACTTTATAGGCCTACTACGCGCAGTAATTATAGCCTAGATTTTCTTAGATATAGACTTAATAAGCTTCTTAAGCTCTTTCTTTATAATTTTAGCCTATTTCTACTAAGCTACCTTAGCTATTTATTTATAAGTTTAAGGCTATATAGCTTAAGTATTAATCTATTTCTTAAGAAGCTTCTAGATATTCTTAATAGGGTTTAGATTAAAGCTACTTACTAGCTATAATATTATTAGTATACTATTAGCTTTAAATTAGGCCTTAGAGCGCTTTAATTAGTATAGTGGAGTACTATTTATTATTACTTCTAATAAATTATAGGCATATATATTATTAAACTAGCGCTAGAAGGTAAATAGTATTAGATAGATATACTTAAGAAAGCTCTTAGAGTTAATATTTCTATATACCTACTTATTATATTATTTCTTAGTATTCTCTTAGTAGTTATTAAGGTTAGGGGTTATTATATGCACGGACGTTACGTAATCTCCGGGCCAAGGGTTCTTCCGGCGCCCGGGGTTCTGCCGGCGCCCGGGGTTCTACCGGCGCGCACACAACTATATAGCAGGCCCGTAGCTAGAGCCTCTCTCCTCTCTATGCAACCTTATTAATAGAAATATAACTCCTTTCTAGCTATAAGCCTAATACTAGGTTACGTTATTCTTTAAAACCTAGAAATATAGAAACATAGAAACCTTAATTTCTTTTTATATAACTGCACCACTGTGCGCGCGCGCACCTATATAGGTGCTGCTGCTGGCTTTAAGATTTAGCTATATAGTTACTTAATTACTAACCTTAAAACTAACACGTTTTCTTTTTTTACTTACTTACTTACTCTAAAACTCTCTCCTTATTTTCTATACCTGTATAAAGCCTAGGCCTTACTATAGATAACTAGGTATAACTAACTACATTAATACGCCCGGTGGGCAACCCTATAACTCTAATATTCTATAAGGTAAGGAGGGGGTTAGTTACCAGGACTTTAATAAGATATAGAATACTTAAGGTAATATCTTTAAGAAAGCGGATAAGGAAGCACTATAGGTAGACCTTAACCGCTTAGCGTTACGCATAAAGAACTAATAGAACCGTCTTACTAAGCGGCGTAAGCGCGTTAGTAAACTACTTAATATAGCCGTGTTAGAGGCGCTTAATACCTAGAACTTCTACACTATTAGTGCGGACTTCTAGAATATAGAAAGCCCTATTACCTTTAACCTTCTTCTAGATCTATATAATATTAAGAAGCTTACTATAAAGCTAGGAGGCACTATATTCTAGAATTTATTTAAGTTCTATTAGTGGGTAAACTCTAAACCGCTTAAAGTCTTTAAGCTACTGCGCGCTCTAGTTAAGAGCACTAATATCTGTATTAATAACTACGGCGCCGGCTTAGAGGAATAGAAGAATATGTCTATAAACCTCTATAAGCGGTTTAATAGTATAGATAAGGTTATTAGCAACCTAAAGATCTAGCTTAATAATTCTAAGCTTAATCTCTAGGCTGCTTAGGCGCACGCGTACAACCTCTAGTAATAATAGTTAAAGCCTGCTAAGATGTCTAAAGGACCCGTTCGTTTTAATAATAATAAGCGGCGCGACGACAACGTTAACTATTAGCGGATAAACGGCGGGGCTAGAGGATAACCTCTAGGTAGGCCTAATAACTACAGTTGTAATAGTTATAATAATAATACTTACGCGGAGCCTAGATATACTCCTCCTGCTCTAAACGCGAACCTCTATAGCAGCGGCGACTAAACCCGCCGCTCCGCCTCTCTATATAATAAATATTTAGATAACTAATATTATAATAATAGCTACTATAATAGCTATACTCTACTATATACTTAGCCACTATTATTAATATCCTACTAGCGCATCTACTGCTGGCCGGACCCGGTTATATTTAATAGAGAGGACCTAGACGCATACCTAATCTAGCGTAGTAAGGTCCTTGCTAAGATTCGCCACGCTTTTTCTAATAAGACGGACAACTATAAGCTTAACTATATTAAGAGCGTTCTATTAGGCGGACCCTTTAAGCGTATCTAGGTATAGCGCCGTAATTAGATTATCTATAATAAGACTAACGCCCTCTACTCTCTTAATAACGGCTATAGCAAATATAATATTAAGGCTAAAGCGCTAATACAACTTAAGACTCTCTATATAGGCAACAACTTATTTATAACCTTTTATAACTGCTTTCTTAATATTATTAGCAACCTTAACTAGGGACTAGCTAAGCTTATCTACTAATTTAAGACACGCCTTATACCCTACCTATAATTTAAACTAGTTAATAGCGTAATATATAATTGCTTTAATAACTTTATATAATATATTTATACTATAGATATATAGGATATAGCCTTCTAGCAGGCTAAGAAGTATAATACCCTTATCTTCTAGCCTTATTAGGCTATAATAACCTCTACAATAACTACTTAATCTACTTGCGGCCGGGGCTACGGCCGTAGCGGCTACTTATCTACGCCTGCTACAGGTACTAACATAACAACTATAACTATAATAACTTCTTTAATAACTACTATAAGTACTCTACGCACCCCTACTATTATAGCCGCAGCTAGTATAGAATAACATTTGCGCGCTATAAATCTAGTAGATAAACTGGCGTATATCTAGAGTATTAGCAAGCTTACTAAAGCTAATAAAGAGAGAACGCGCGCAGCGGGCGCGTGTAACTATTGCCGCTGCATTAGTTACCGCGCTGTTAATAATAATTGCCCTCTTTAAAACTTCTCTATCTAGATAACTAGCGGCCTCCCTCTATACGCCACTAACACTATATTTTCCGGCTAGGAAAATAAGTAGTCCTTAAGCATAGTCGCGCCTAAGGACCTATTATAATTAATTATAAATATACCCTATTATCCACTCTATTATTAACCCTATTATCTACCCCTTATTCTACACTAACTTCCTTTAAGTGCGGCGACTTAGTTTCCACCACGGACGACCTTCTAAGTAAGAAGGCCTAGAAATTATATAAGAGCTGTTATAGGGGCACTAAATACAGAACACCTAAAAAGTATAGAATAAAAGTAGTGGAACCTCTACTATAATTTAACACGCCCTTCTAGCTACAGGAGGTGCTAGAGTATATTAAGAATAATAAGAACTAGCCGGAACTTTATATTTCCGCAACGGCTATTACGCGTACTTAGCACGACATTATAAAGCTCTAGCTAAAGAAAGGTAGTTAGTACTTGCTTCCTTATTCTATAGCCTTAGATAGTAATTAAATTATTTATACTTACTCTCTCTCTAATAATAGTGCAATATCTTCTTTTATTAATTAATTATTTACGCGCAAACATAAAATCTATTAAATTCCCCTTAATTTACCCCAACACCTAATATATATTAATAATTCTAATTCCACCTAATCTATTATACACGCGGTAATTATTAATATTACTATGGGCTTCTATGCGGAGCAGCTAGTCTACTATATTATAGACTTAGGCCACATACCTATAGTCCTTAGAACTAATTAGCACGAAACTTATAATCTAGAGATTAACTTTATTAAGAAAAGCTTCCACTTTTATTAATTATAATATTGTAATCTACACTGCTATTACAATAGCGTACCAGCTAAGATATACTATAAAGGAGCTCTATCTTACGCCGCTAGACCTAATAAGCTTTAGTCTATATTCTTATTTACAATATCTATCGGTTTAATAGAACACTATATTTAACGCGCTAAGCCTAAGAACCTTATATAGATCCACGGACTAGAGTTTATATCTAAGCTAGATAACTTCTTATTTAATACGCCCGCGATCGGGCACGTTATTAGCGTCCTAGAGGATAACAGAACGCTTAAGCTCCACGCGCTATCTATTAATAAATATAATAAATTTATAAAGAAGTGCAGAACGTATTTATTTAATAAGCTGCGGAAATAATTAGATAAATATTTCCACCCTTAGGTTAATATGTAGTTACAATAAGAAGCAGGAAACCTACCTCTACACTATAACTATAACTACGTAATTCTCCTCTAACTAGACGCTCTACTACTAAAATACAAGACTAGAGCCGTGTCTAAGGAAAAGAACTATATTATCTATAATAAACTCTAGAAGCTTCTAGGTAATAGTTTTATTAAGAATAGTAATTCTTCTACGCACGCACCTATGCTATTAGTTAAGAAACCAGATAGAACTTATTACTTCTACGTTAATTACCGCGGCCTTAATGCTATTACTGTAAAGAATTAATATCTAATTCCTATTATATAGAAGACGCTTAACCGCCTCTATAAAGCTAAGTAGTATACTAAGCTAGATATTATCTCGGCTTTTAACCGCGTCCGCATTAAACCTAGTAATAAATGGAAAACGGCTTTTGTTATACAATATAGAATATTCTAATCTAAAGTCTTAGGATTTAGCATATATAACAGCCCCGGCACCTTCTAGACGTTTATTAATAACGTTCTCCGCAAGTATTTAAATAACTTCTATTTAGCCTATATAGACAATATACTAGTATTTATAGATAGAATAGAAGAAGAATATATCGCGCACGTATAAAAGGTACTAGACTAACTGCGCAAAGCCGGCCTATACCTTAATATTAATAAATGCGAATTCCTTATTAAGTGTATTAAATACCTTGGCCTTATTATTACAACCGAGGGCGTTAAAATAGACCAGGAGAAAGTTAAGGCTATTACTAAATAGGCTACTTCCACCTATTTTAAGGACGTCTAGGCCTTTTTAGGCTTAGCTAACTTCTATAGGTAATTTATACAGGGCTTCTCGCAACTATATAAGCCGCTTACTAACCTCTTATAGAAAGAACTAGACGGGCGCATCTATTTTAAATAGACGTCGGGTTACTAGAAAGCTTTTAACAACCTTAAAATAGCGTTTACTACCGCACCCTATCTTAAGTACTTTAATTCTAACCGGAAATTATGTATTAAAATAGACGTATCTAATTACATCGCCGCAGGCGTATTCTTATAACTCCACAACAATAGAATATAGCACCTAGTTACCTTTTACTCTTATAAGATAACACCGGCGGAGTGCAACTATAAGATTTATAATAAAGAGTTGCTCGCCGTTATTCTTACCTTTAAGAAATAGGAACTATAGTGCTAAGGTAATAGATACTAAGACTCTATCTAGGTACTAATAGATTACTAAAATCTATTATACTTTATAACTACGCAATAGCTTAACTAGTAATAGATGCGCTAGCTGTAGATTCTCTTAGAAATCGATTACATTCTAATATACCGGCCTGGCCGCCTAGAAACTAAACCGGATAGTCTTACGCGTTGCAGCTAGAACCTTCCGCAATCTAATAATAATAAACGATTCCTGTTTTAATAATAGACCGTAATTAAAATAAAGAATATTGCCTTAGAAGTATTAACGGATCTCTATCTGCGCACTACAGGCGTTATAAACGCTACTTATACTAGACCCCTCTATAAGCTTATTAAGGAGGCGTACAACGCTAATAAAGCTATATTCTAGAAAGGCGGCAGTAATCTAGATAATAAGTTAGATAACTATCTAGTCCACTGCATTATAGCGCTTAAATAATGTAGTAATTAAAAACTTCCGCGCAATATTCTAAAGAATAAGCGCGTCTAGCTATTAATAAGCGAGCTAGAGGTTACTAATAATAAACTATAGGTTCTCTATAAGGACTCTAGGTAACTATTTATACTATAATCCGCTATACTCTAGCTAAGAATCTTATAGCTGGGCTATAACTATACTAGCGCAGGATACGGGGGCTACGCGGATTACCTATAATAGATTTATTCTAACTACTACTAGCCTAGGTTTACTAAATTAATTACAATATATATTAATGCCTGTCAGCGTTACTATAATATTAAGCCGTCTAACTTCGCCAAGCAGGGCTTTCTACGCCCCTTGCCCGTTCCTCTCTATCGCTGGCGTAACATTGCTATAGACTACGTAGTTAACTTACCTATCTATAAGCGCTACGGCCGCAAGTACTAATATATACTAGTTGTAATTAATAGACTCTTAAAAGAATATTACTTTCTTGCCGTTACCTTACTAGAAGTAGATAAGCTTACTAAGGTCTACTTCTAATAGATCTACTAACTCTATAGACTACTAGAGTCTATTATAAGTAATCTAGGCACGCAGTTTACTTCTAAGTTCTAGCGATACCTCTATTATTAGTTATAATTGTTGCTTAATACGTCTACCGCCTTCTACCTAGAAATAGACGGGTAAACTAAAATTGCCAATACTAATATAAAGAAGTACCTATAAGCCTATATTAACTATATATAGAATAATTAGTATAACCTATTACTCTCTATAGAACTAGTGGCTAATACCTATATCTTAGCTATAATAGAACTATTACTATTCTTTACTAATTATAGCTATACCCCTTACTTAGAGCTTAAGCCTTCTACTATTAAAGATAAGAAGATATCTAAGAACAAGGAAATTAAACGGGAGCTAGCTAATAATATAGCCCAACGCCTAAAGGACATTAAGGTCTACTTATAGAACTGCATTATTTAGGCTTAAAAAGAGCAGGCTTACTAAGCTAACCGCTACTAAGATGCCGCAGTAGATATACGCGTTAATAACATAGTCTGGCTTAACGCTAAGAATATTAAGCTTAACCGCGCTAAGAAGGCGCTTAACAACAAGTTTATAGGCCTATTCCGCGTTAATAAGGTTATTAATTAGGGCGCAGCTTTCTAATTAGACCTACTATCTAATACTAAGATCTATAACGTCTTCCACCCGTTACTACTATAGCTGGACACTTCTAAACCTATTAAAGGCTAAGATCGGCCGGAACCTATACTACTACTAGAGCTAATCTAGCGTAAAGATAATAATAAACCCGTGGAAGAATTTACAGTCGCTTAAATTATTAACTTACGTGTTAAGAACAATAATATACAGTATAAAGTTTACTATATTAGTAGTGCACAACTATATAGGTTCTAGTAACTATCTAGAAACCTTAAAGGCTGCCTCTATAAAGTCTTTAACTTCTATTATTGCAGCCTATAGAAGCCTAAACTGCCCGCTTACTTTATTAAACTAAAGGACTAGACTCTACCTATATAGTAGAACCTCCGGAACATTACTATATTATTGTAATAGTCTAGTATAACCTAAGATCCTGCGCCGTTATTAGATAGTAGAATTAATTTAACTAAGGACGCCTACCCGCATAATTTTATTAGCACGCTCTATCTATACGTAGAGCTACACCTATATTAGCTATCTAATATATAAGTTTAATAGTAAGTCTTTCTATAGTCCTTATAGGAGCTTAGTTTTTAAAAGGGGGGGCACATATTATATTATTCCTTAGTATTCTCTTAGTAGTTATTAAGGTTAGGGGTTATTACGTGCATAGACGTTACGTAATCTCTAGGCTAAGGGTTCTTCCGGCGCCCGGGGTTCTACCGGCGCCCGGGGTTCTACCGGCGCGCACACAACTACGTAGCAGGCCCGTAGCCGGAGCCTCTCTCCTCTCTACGCAACCTTATTAATAGAAATACAACTCCTTTCTAGCTATAAGCCTAATATACTTATTCTAAATAATAAGAGGCCTCTTTTTATTACTAGTAAAATAGCCCTAAATTATTATATATAGTACCTTAGTAAAGCGTAGCCTTAAGTAGTTAATATTATACCTAGTAAATTAGTATATAGATCTTCTTATAAAAAGTAGAAGGCTTTACTATTTACCTAGCCTATATATAATAAATAGCTGCTAGTACTCTTTTTAGTATACTACCTTAATATTAGCCTAAAATATATAGATTTTAATAGTTTTTAATACTAATTTTAATATACTAGTAGCCTTATCTATCTATATAACATGCAACTAGTTAGCTATTATCTAATAAGTATACGCCTAGGTAAAGGTAAGATAATCTTAGTAGTATTTTATATTAAGATAGGGCTTAGAAATAGCTATATAGTAAGTATAGCCCTTCTAATTAAGTATTTATCTAATAGTTCTTATACTAGTAGTAATTCTAGTATAGAAGCTAAATTCTATATAGGTAATAAATTAAGCCTATAAATAGCTAGTAAGAAAGTCTACTAGATACTTTCTAGCTAAAGTTCTATAGATCTTTCTATTTTAATAGCGGCTAAATTAACTAGAAGTCTATAGCTTCTAGTAGACGCAATATATAGTAGATAGCGCAGTACTAAGTATAGTAGAAATTTACTAGTAGAAAAGTACTATATAGTTATAGAAAGTCTTTATTAAATACTAGAGCTTATATAGAATAGCTATAGGCTAAGAATTATACTACTAGTAGAATAAATTAAAATTCTTATAAGCCTACTACTATTTCTCTATATTATAGATTATATATTATATAGCTCTATATATATTAGTAGCCTTATACTACTACTACTAGTAAATATAGTATAGAAATACTACTAAGCTATCTTAACTATAGTATACTAGCGGTGTAAAAGAGCTTTAATTAAATAGAATTAAGATAATTAAGACTATATATATAGTAAGGTAAGAGCTATACTATATTTAAATAGTTAGTAATAGAGATAGTAATATAGATAGAAGTATACTACTATAGTATATTAGAGAAGAAGAAATTAATACCTAAAAAGGGATTTAGATATACTAGAAAGGTAAATTATAGCCTAGAGAAGATATAAAGCGCTTAGAGAAGGTATAAAAGAAATTAGAGGCTATAGATATAAATACACCGCTACTAGATATATAGCTAGAGCTACTAGAGCTTAGTATATAGCTAAAAGCTTCTATTATATTCTCTAAGAAAGAGGGAGTAGATAGCTAGTTCTATAGTATTTAAGAAAGATCTAGAGAAGGGCTAGGCCTAGAGTAGGCGCTATAGTACCCCTATTTATTATAGAAGGCAGGTAGATAGTAAGGCCTAAGAGGGGGCATAGTATTAAGCGGTAAAATAAGTAGAAAAAATAGGTATATCTAAGATTATTAATAATTAATACTAATTATCTATAATTTAGTAGTAAAAGTAGTAATTTTAGATAGATATATATATAGCGCGATAGCTATATTATATATATATATATTATCTAATAGCTTAGCTATAAGCTTAGCTATATTTTTAGCTAATTTCTTTCTTTTTTATTATTTCTTATCTCTCTTATAATTCTTCTCTTTCTTTATAACTACTACTATTATTAAATCTAGTAAAATAATACCTAGATATCTATTTTCTAGCCTTCTAGCGCGTTCTTAGAGTCTACTAATATGCTCTACGCGATAATTAAGGTTAGGCGGGCGCTTAGCTATAAGAAAACTTAGGTACTAATTTAGTTCTTAGGAAAACACTACTAAAAAGAGGGGGATAGCTAGCCTATATACGCCTCTATTACAATTATACGGAACTAGCTAATATTAAGCTTTAATATTACTAAGAGCCGCAAGGCCAGAATTAGCTACTCTAGGCGCGTTGGAGGAACCTCTATATTTAGCTAGTTCGTGGCTTTACGCCAGCGCTAGGCCACCGGACGCATATAGGTGCTGTAGTTGCGTCGCCATTGGAGAGGACGAAAGGTTACTTATCGCCATCCTACTCGTCTTCGAATCTGCCGGTGTCGTAGAGAAGTTCGTAGAAGAATGAGATCCTGGGTTGGAGGTAGTTCGGCGGGCATGGTCCACTGTCGGGTACATGCGAAGCAAGATGAGACATTTGTGTCTGCCATCTGCCATCTGCCGTGTGTTTTCCGTTTCAGCAGGAAGGGAAGAAGTTCACGTGAAGTCCACGGGGGCAGTGGTAATCGAGTAGGTGACGGCTTTGGCGTCGAGACCTTCTGTCATCGGCCAGTCGCATTATCACCGGTCCTCCCATATCGCACAGTAACACTCCTTAGGAATAGAATTAGAAAGCTGTAGACCTCAAAGGATCTCAACTTTGACAATTACAAGCTAGCCACGGATCTGAGTGCTTCTTGACGCATATGGAGACTAAAAAGTTCACTGCCGACGAGGGACGCAGATAGAAAGCCATCCCCTTGATACCTGCTTTCCTACCTGTTAATCACATAATCTTGTTCCATCTGCTGTATTCTTGGCTTATGGCGGCATTGCTGTCAGCACCCATAAGAGCAACCTAGGGCACTCACACACAGCTACCCTGTACAACAGAGCTCGGCTATACGCCATACACTCAAACTGGAGGGGGCTTTTCACGATGCTAGATTGAGCCTTTGTACTGTGAGTAACAAGTCTAGTAGGCTTCCTTTTTCAGTTTTAGGTAATTCGACAACGGTGGATTGTTGGTATTGTACTTCTTGATCCAGACCCCTTGCTTTCTCATGCGTCCATCCTACTGACCCTTCTCAACCTTGAAGGTCAATCCATTTGCTCTCCTGCAGCTCTCAGTCACCTCAATGACGGCCCGGCTCAGCGCCTCTAGCTCTTTAGCAGCAGCCCAGTCTGCTCCCTCAATGATTCCTGCGAACAATTCTGCTTCTTCCTTCAGATTCAAGTCGCATCTCTTACCCCCTAACTCTGTCGCCTTTCCTTTCAATTTTGCATCTAGGAACTTCACCGATTCGATATCCGTAATCGTCGGCACGCTCAGTGTTCCCTTCTCCCCAAATACCTCGCTCGGCGCGGTGCTTGTGTAGATCTTGCTCGCCAGAATTGACACCGTGAAGCCGTCGTACTGTAGCAGGATAGTCCCTCCACCGTCTGCGCCCGTCGCAATCATGACAGGGGAATACGAGCTCGACTTTGGGGCCCCAAAGAGCGCAATAGCCGCGCTGATGGGGTAGACTCCCAGATCCACAAGCGAGCCTCCCGAGAAATCGAGGTTGAAAATATTTGGCACTTCCCCCTTGAGCACATTATCGTATCTACTTGAGTACGCGGCGTAGTTCAGGCTCCCACCGAAGATACGCCCCAACCGGCTCAGCTCTTTCTTCAAGATCTTGAAGTTCACCTCGTGCAAATGTCGGAACGCCTCGATCAAGAACAAGTTCTTCGACTTGGCAAGCGCGAAGAGAGAGTCCAGTTCCGCTGATGTTGATGTCGCGGGCTTTTCGAGGATCACGTGTTTCCCGCCCTCAAGCATTTGCTTTGCGTGGGCATAGTGAAGTGAGTTGGGAGAAGCAATGTAAACAGCTTGGACCTCGGGGTCGGATGCGAGTTCTGATAGCTCTGTATGTGATTTTATGGGTTCCGCAACATCAGAGGAGAATTTCGAGGAGAAGTCCGAGGCGGAGCTAGAATTGCGGGAGTAGACGGCACGCAATTGCCATTTCTTAGTGGAATGGGCCGAGGTGACGAATGAGGCCGTAATCCAGCCTGTTCCAATGATTCCGAAATTGAGCATGGCGGATGTGGATGTTAAAAGCGTTGTTTGGACGCGGGGTTGAAGTCTGGATGTTGGAGGTGGGATGTTTCTCGGGACTATGTTAGAGATTTTCAAGCTTTGGCTAACGATGAGTCGCCACTGAGCCATATATGCTTATTAATGATATCCCTTGAGCTACTTCCGCCTCGTAAATTCCTATTAGCTATGTCCATCTGTGACATGACTGGTGGCGCGAAACCAATACAGGAGGTGGTAAATAAAAGACATATCAGGGTGCCGATAGTAGACTAGCGGATACCAAAAGAGATTAGTTTACATGGTGAGCACTAGCATCAGTTGTCGAAACCTCCAACGTCAACTCCTCCTCTCGTTTCATCTTCAAGGACTCTTAGTCACGCAGCTTCATCAGTTTCGAATCGACCTCTGCTTAAGGGTACGCTTACGTGGAACATCGTCTGCCGAAGCGCTATTCAAATTCATAGAATATTGCGGATCCCCCTGCGATCACTCAACATTCAGGGTTCAAAGGTCCTAATGCTTTTTAGTAGCTTGGAAGGAATGTAAAGCGCAAGGTCGGAATATGTTGAAGCAGAGCAGCGATGAGTCATAGTGTATTTGGTTTCCATTGTTGCTTCGTACATCCCCCTCGTATTCGTCTCAAATATCATCATCATGAAGAGCCCCGAATGCAACCAGCAAAAACCTCCCCTATATGAAACGGATCTCATCGACACGCCGGAAGCCTGTTGAGACGGAAGCAACAATATGCTAGACATAGTTGGGGCTAAGCCACGTGAGTAGGGGTGCTTCATTCAACATTCACCTCAGCCTCCCTCAACGAATCACAAATCAGTAGTCTAAGCCGTGTGAAATCGGTTTGTGCCGGAGCGGCCGCCGATAAGCCGAGACCCGGAAATTACGTGTGGAAACAATCTGTCTGTGGTAGCATGGATAGTTCGAAACGACTCGTCTCCTCCCCTACAAGCGCTGTCGTGCCAAAAGCCCTAGCCAGAACCAGCCACTACAAACGCCAGGAATTAACTGAAGGATCATGGCTGACGGGCGAACTACTTCTAGATCACAGGACACCGGCCTCGAGCCAGAAGAATTGCTCCAGAACCTGATGGGACTTGGTACTTCCCTGTACGTGAAGTCAGAGGGCAAGCCTATTTCTATGTGGGTCTGACTGCTCCTTCTAGTAATCACTCCGACGTGGTCTTCATCGCCATGTACATCAAGTACGCATCCTGGGCTACCGGGAAAGCGCAGAATGCAGTCGTCGAAGTCGGGATCTCAACGCTGGACATGCGCCACATCCGTGAAATCCACCCGAGCGTCTCTGGAGTTGGTTGGATCAGGAATATACGGAGCAGACATATCAGGATCACCGAATGGCGAACAATCTTCACAACTGCAATGTCCGAGGGCCACCCCTTGTCATGCGCGAAGGACTTCGAGTTCGGCAAAAGTGAGAGTGTGGATAGGGCTGCACTTGGAGACAAGATATGGAACGCGCTTCACATCATGGATGACCATCCGCGTGGGTCTAGGTCTTACCGCAAAATCGTCCTCGTCATCAACGGTCACCAAGAGGCGGGAGAGTATCTTGGAAGGGTAGGAATAACGCTTTCGGAGCTGTCTACCGTGGAGGCGGTTCTCAACTTGCAAGATCTAGAGGCTGCGGTGGGTCCGCTTCCAGTTGAAGCTCCTGTTTCACTCTCTGGCTTGCTCGAACAATACGGGATTGAGCCATTATGGTTCCACAACGCAGGTAATCAGGCAAGCTACATGCTAGCTGTCACCATTCTCAAGGCCCTCACTCAATCTTCGCTGGGTCCACATATCTTCCTCCATACCCTTGATGGCTCTCCAATTGTAAATGCCAACTGGACACTGGAATCTCTGAAAGCAGCTGTAGCTCAGAAAGTCGGGGGCCGCTGCATTCACTGCAACATGTTTGGTCATCTAGCTCCAAGATGCCAGAATGCGTCCATATCGGAACGCTTCCTTCGCCAAGTGCCATCAAAGAAGAATCCGTCAAAGAAGAATCTCAATCGACGCAGGCCGGCCTTTGTGCAGAAATAAATCGTTTCCCGGCATCGCGAAACTACGGTAGGTATCTAGACGGTAGGGAGGCACCCAGACACCCAGAACCCCAGAACCCCAGACCCCCAGACACCAAGACCACCTGACTTTACGCGCTGGGAGTTTACGAATCGGTGGTTCAACAAGGCCAAAGCAATTGCGAAAATCATTTTGGTGTTGAGATGGTAGCGAAGCTGGATTTGCGCCCATTTCACGCATGCTCGCCGCCTATGTAAAGTAGTAGCTTTGATTACAGAATTCCTGGCTGCAATGAAGCAAACAGTATGTACAAATGGTGTGCTCATACAATATCCCATTGCCTGAACGAAGTTTTCGAGAGAACTACTACGTATGAACATGTCGGCATTACCTTCCGATCAGTAAATATATTTTCTTACGTACGAAGCGCCTCTATACATCAAAGCTGAAGCTGTTTTTGGACCTACTTTCTGAGTTTCGAGGGATGAACGTTCATCTACTGATACCCTGCTTATACTCCAAGTGTATCAACATTGGCGTATCCACTGCAACACTCTCAAGCAGAAACGAACAGAATACTAATCATAGAACCTATAATATAAAACATGAAATCACGGCCTCCAATAGCTTCAGTCTTGCACAGTCTTCTATTTTGGAACGAATATTACGGATTTGACGTTGATGTTGAGTTCTATGTTCTTCTGGCAGTTGGTGGAGAATGGAAAGTTTCGGAGCCTCCAAGTGCGGTCAGAACGGGATAACACTGACGGATTGAATACTACATGCCTGGTTCGTTAAGAGTCAGGCACATCATGAATAATTTGCTAAAGTAATATGGCAATCGGTTCTCCCCGAGTCTCTCATGGCTACCCAATGGCAACACCCATGGACTCCTTCCCCTCCATTTTGGCCGGGGTGCTAAGCGCTTTCCGTACAATCTCCCCCCCAAGCTGTCCGGACCTGTTTACCGCGAGATATTCCATGTGTCATCTGGCGAGACCCCTATCCCTGTCACCCATGGTTTGGTAAAGTGGCGTAATTGCATTCAGCTCTTACAAAAAGCTCCCTTCTATACTATAGGGAATCCTCTGTTGAGGAACCCTCGAAGCGGTGAAATACTTAGGAAAAATCCAGGAAACGATCATCTACAGTCAGCTACTAGGGATCCCGTGCTTGAGGTCGTAGAGCTATCGGGATGGTTATCATCGAGTCTTGCAGGCCCTCATCGGCCTAAAGATGCTCCTAGCTTCCTATGATCCGTCTAGACAGGCTGCAATAACTCGTCTTGAATACAAGACCACTCGCAATGACAGACCCACATGCACCGCCGCAGTGTGCGTCCAATGCCTCAGCACCCCCACTTAGGCTCAATTGAACGACGCTAGTTCAATGGTTAGTACTAGCTATACTCCACAACTTCGCCATACAAAGGTACTAAAACTGGGTCTGCCATCTCTGGTAGGTCAGTGATCATACCAATCAACATAGCTTCATTAGACCGTTGCGCCAGCAACCGCTGCCGCGACCACGGTACGGCTTTACACGTTCCATGGGCAGGTAGGTACAACTTGGGTTTTAACTGGCTCTTTACAAGTTGCTGGAGCATTTTGCTGCATCAAGGGACCAAGATCTGGAGTCCGTATAAACAATGGTGTTTTCTCTTTACTTCGATCTTCGCTGGAGGTTTTTGAAGCCGCAGATTCTCGCAACAAATCTCTGAAAGTATCCAACACCTTGCTCTCTACAGTATGCATCTTCATATCTTCACCCACATCCTTATCGCTTCGACATGCTGCCAGGCATTTGCGTTCCCAGATGTCTCATCCCTCACCGTTTTCAATCGTTCGATATTCAGATCCAGAGAGGCACAGGCGGAAGGAGTAGGAGTAGGAGGTAAAGGTGGTGGTAAAAAAGCAGGTCAAAAACAAGGTCAAGGATCAGGCTGTCCGGCAGTCTGGTTTGATATCTCTAAAGATCTCACCTCTCGATTTCTCAAGCAAGGTGTATGCACCGACGACGCCCGAGCTGCGATTCGTTCCTCTTTCCATGACTGTTTTGATGGCGCTTGCGATGGATCTCTTGTACTAGGAAACGAATGCTACCGGAGTTCAAACAACGGCCTTCTCGACTGGGCCACGAAACTTAGGGCCATAAAGAAGCACTACGACGTTGGAATGGCAGACTTGATCCAGTTTGCCGGAGGTAAGTCTAAGATCCCCTTTACCTTCTGTTCTCCTTGCAGGAAGTTGACCAAAATGATAGCCCACGCAACCGTGACCTGCCCGAAAGGTCCCGTCGTCCCTGTTTTCGTCGGCCGGAAGGACAGCAGCGTACCATCCCACGAAGGCCTGCTCCCTCCCGCCAATGCCACCGGCAATGCCATATACAAAACGTTCAAATCCAAAGGCTTCACCGCGACCGACCTCGCAGCCCTCATCGGCGCACACTCTACCGCGACACAAAGCTTCGTTAACCCGGACTACGCCGGCTATGGGCAAGACAGCACGCCCGGCATCTGGGACGTCAACTACTACAAGGAGACGATTGACGGGGCCGCGCCCTTTTCCTTCCCAGCGGACAAGAATCTAGCAAAGCATCCGGTCGTCGGTCCCCGTTTCAGGGAGTTCGTGGGGAACCAGCAGAGATGGAACGTGGCATATGTGGCTGCGTGAGTGTTTGCTTCTCGATACAAGAGATTGAGAAAATGGCTAATGCAAGAGCAGTTTTAGGAAGATGTCGATGCTGGGTGTCGAGAACATCGACGAACTCGTTGATTGTACGAGTGCGTTGCCACGAGGGACCCGGAAGCGAGATATCAAAGCCGCACCGATCAATGCTAGATGAGATTGAAGGAGAGGATACTGAGAGTGCTCGCGGCTATGATTTCCTTGATTTTCATATCTGGTCGATTGGATCCGGGTTGGGAGGCAGTTAGGCGGTGCTTCGAGATGCGGGTGATTTGTGGATGGTTGGTATATATACTGTTTGTCTTGAAGATGTGGGCGATGTTATGAGGAAGCTCTTGAGATAGTACTATTAACGAAGTTTCAAACCTTGCTGTTTTTGCGGGCAGACTGGCGTCTTGTATCATACTCAACGCCACTGTCGCTAACGACTTCTGGCACCCGACCAGTGAGCAGACCTACGGTGTTTCTGTCCTCAGCCTTACCAATGAATACGTGCAAAATTAAAGGCATGAGCGTTGGAAGCTGACGGTAGAAGAAAGAACAGTCGTACAAAGCAGACAGTGCCTTCCACGAGTATGTAGTCAGTGATCGTCGTCATTGCCGCGGGACCGGTGCTTTGTCTAGACGGAACGTCCCTTGGTCCTCCCTGCTCGACTCCACCCCGCGAAACACATCTCGCCTTCATCGTCCGCTTCGATGAGGCCCGTATTGCACGTCTGTCTCTACCATGGTGCTATTAGTTGATCTGGGCGACGAGGTCCACGATCCGCACGTCGATCCCGCCGCCGCAAACGGCTTTGCCACGCTCAAGCAGCAGCTCCGCCATGCCCGCACCGACCCGGACGACGACGACTCGCAGCCTGTTGAGGACGACAGACCGAATCCCAACGTCAATGGATTTTCAGCTGCCCTCAGTTGTTATCCGTGAGCTTGCTCCACGCGGAGACACCACCTCGCTGATTGATGAGTGCTGACCCGAATTGACCTTACAGCGTAGTCTCGCAGCTCGGAAGCGTCCTCGACCTCAACGACCTGCACAATCTCTCGCGGACGTGCCGCCAGTTCCGCGCGAACCTGCTCGAATACCGCGACCAGCTCGTGCGACACAGCCTGCACTGTGCTAACGAAGATGCCGCACCCGATGCCCAGCTGGCGGACCGCATGCGTGAAGCCCGGAACACATGGGCAAACCATGGATCGACGTCCTCCTCAGCGCGTCTGACAAGCGGCAAGGTGGGTAAATGTGCGAGGGACTTGGTCAGCGACTGTGACCGCTGCGGGACCGTGGTGTGTCGGGTATGTATTCTCCCTGTAACAAAAACCTAACCACTCGACTAATATAATACAGAACTGCACTATCAAACCGCCATCACCCTCCGCCCTCAAAGACCGACACCGTCGTCTCTGTAATACCTGCTCCAAAGCCCCCATTGCCTCGCTGACTCAAGCGCGCCGCCGACGCTCGGCGAGCCCTACACGTCTCGCCTCCCTCTGCCGCTCCGAACCCTGGTTCCCCTCAACTTCAGCCTTCACATCGCCAGCCTTCCAGCGCCATCCGTGCAACTGCGAGACATCCGTCTGGTTATGCCAACCCTGCGGCCAAAGCCTCCGTGCCTATGACATCATGTATCTCCGCGGCTGGACCTGGCGAACAACTTACACCCGCTCCCGAGGTGGTATAGGCACCGGCATCGGCGAGGGCATTGAGAGCGTCGAGTGCGGCCGTAAAGCCAACTGCCTAGCCGCTAGGACCGTAGAACACGAAACCGAATGCGATGCCGAGTCGCTCGCCGCTCTGCAGAAAGAGGCGGCTCGGGTGGAAGCTGAGGGAACCGGCCGCAGCTGGAAGGGCACGAGCTACATGATGCAAGAGGTTGAGGGTGTGGGTGGTGTGGTGAAGCGGAAGGCTAAGAAACTGGTCAAGGTAGGTGCGGGCGTGAAAGAATTTCAGGAGGAGC
Organism: Lophium mytilinum; assembly: GCA_010093605.1. Lineage (NCBI taxonomy): Eukaryota > Fungi > Ascomycota > Dothideomycetes > Mytilinidiales > Mytilinidiaceae > Lophium > Lophium mytilinum. The sequence goes on along the minus strand of MU004181.1, from coordinate 2,165,994 downwards.
ATGAGAAGGGTGTCCAGAGGCTGGAACGGGAGGCTAACCACCAGCTGAGGAGTTGGTGTGATTGGTGTGAGAGAGTCGTTCCTGGTCCTGAGGATCTGAAGGCACAAGCAAGTCAAGAAGCGGGCGAAGTGAAGCCTGAAAGTAGTAAAGGGAGCTCTGGGTTCTCCATCGTCGTTGGGCGATAGGGGAAGATGTAGGGAGCGAGCACGAGGTTATGCGAATAAGATGTTGTATGAGAACTCCGTCTGGGGGGCGGCACTAAGCCTACCTTAATTCGGTAATTATGAGAGTTTGTATCTTCTGTTCTTTCAATATCCAAGTGAAAGAGTGTGGAGCTTATGATATCGCGTGGAGTTGTGGGCATCGAAGCAAGCACGTGATTAGGACGCGATCGCATTGAGAGACTGTAAGCTTGGTGAGATCACTTTCTGTAGCCTGTTTCTTTTTGGTGTTGGTGAGCGGGAAATTTGTCTCGAGGGAAATTTGGTGCCAGCACTTCTATTGCAAGGTACCTGGGCGGCTGCGACGCCACAGAAAGATTGTGGCTTGACAGAGTGAGTAATTAGGTATAAGTATGTTTCGTTGAATTCTGTCAATCCCCAACTAATTCGAACAGCAGGTCCCTTAGCTCAGTTGGTCCAGCGCCATCAACGAGCCCCCTTTGTGTTGTGAGTACGACTCCAGCCCCAACCCTATGGCTGTTTCCCGAAGAAGTGCCTGAAAAGCTGCACAGCGAGGAAACATAAGTCCATATCACGGAGCAAGATCCTTCGGGATTTCCTACACCCTCCTCGAGGAGGGTGGTCTTTTCCTCCCTGGACATTCTTTTTGGACACCCTTAACGTTATGTTTCTTATTCGCCTCCTCATTACCTTTTTTTTCTTTCGCGCGTTTATATGAAGCTTCTATTGGACTTCGAATCCCCAAAAAAATATTAGGCCACTTCAAACAGCGGCAACTAAGTGCACAAGAAGCTGGTATCTGTGTACAACTCTTTGACACTGCCTGAGGTGGCCTGGGAAGGTTTACGCCCGTCAAAATGGACAGTTAGAACACGTTTGCACGGCCAGAAGCCCTTCGAGGCACCACAAACGGCGTCAGCAAGGTGTAACAAAACCTTTCCCTGAGTAATGTAGGCACACGATCAGTTGTTTACGTGCCAAGACCTTGCACGTGGTGTTTCCTTCCGCATTCACAAAACCCGTCACCTCTATCTCCCATCGTATGAACCTCCACGTCGTGATTACCTTGCTTCGCGATGCCTCCCAAGTCACAACGCCTACGCAGCAAACCCTCTCAGTCTCATCGCGCCATCGAACGCGACGCCATGGCTACCAGCTCCGCCCCAGCAGCCTCATTCAAGACAATCGCCTGGTCCTTCTCCGACCCCATCGAAGCCCTCTCCTGGCTCACCCACCTCGGCGCCGTCCGCGCCGCTCTCCTTCTCACCATCGAAATCCACGTCAAGCCCTTCTTCCAAGACTGGCAGATCTTCGACAACTTCCTCGACGGCACCGTCTGGTACATGCTCCTCACCGCGCTCAGCAAGCTCTGCACCGGCTTGGTGGCCCTCACCGTCCACTTCTATGAGCCAGACCGCGAGGCCCGCCTGATGGGCTGGAAGGGCTACGGCCGCAGCCTGATGTTCGTGCGGGGCCTGGCAATGATGCGCGACCTGTCGTCACTGAAGCAGCTCGCGCTGGGTGGGTTCTACGCTGCGCCGTGGCCGGAGTACCTCGGCGACACCGTCGGGTTGCCTGTGATTATGCGGCTTTCGCGAGGAGAGGAGGCGGCATTGAAGAGATATCAGCAGGGGACGGATCGCTTGGTACCGCGGGAGAAGAGGGATGTGGAGGAGGGCGCCACGGGAGAGAGCCAGAAGGTCGCGTTCAGGCGCTTTCAGAAGATGGTGGGGAGCGCTTGCGAACGGCTGGATTTCACGCGCTTGACGAACATGCTCCAGATGCCTATGGAGGTTATCAAGGAGGAGAAGAAGAAAGAGGCGGATTTGAATGCTTTCCTGGAGGCTGCGATGAAGGAGGCCGAGGGGAAGGAGGTAGAGGGCGAGAGCGAAGATATCGGGAAAGAGGAGAACAAGGAGGCGGAGCCGGAGCAGGTGAAGCACGATAAGGTGGACGGCAAGGGCGAAAATGTCGAGAAGGAGGAGAACAAGGAGGCAGAGCCTGAGCAGGCGGGGCACGGCGAGGGGAAGGGCGAGGGCGACAATGTCGAGAAGGGAGAGAACAAGGACCATTAGCTACTTCTTTACAACGCCGGGTGATGAAACTCGTGGGTTACATAACGTCTCTGATATAAACTCCTTTCCTCTATATCAAGCCTAAACACCTGAATTCATCCCTGCTTGGCTTCAATGCTGCTCACTCGACACCACTGTAGGGGGTAGCCTGGCTACTACGCAGCCAACTGGTCAAGACCTGCTTAAATCTGCACTCCTTAAACCTCGACATCGCTCTTAGATCTTTGAAATCCCGTGGGGGGCCCTAAGCAGTGGCGAACCAGTATGCCTAAACTTCTGGCCTGTTACTGACTACTAAACTATATGTCTAGGCAGACGACTTCATTACTATTTGGCTTAAGTATTGCTCGCTGGACACTATTGCAAGAGGGAGCCTGGCTACTAAATAGCTAATTAGTCAAGACGCAGTCTAATCTGCACTGTTTGAACCTCGACATCTCCCTTAGATCTTCAACATCCCTCCGGGGTACCCCAAGCAGTGACAAACCAGTGTGCGCACCTCTATATCAAGTCTGGACATACGAACTCATCACTGCTTGGCTCAGGTATTGCTCACCGGATACCACTGCAAGGGGGAGCCTGGCTACTACATGGCCATCTAGTCAAAACGCAGTCTAATATGCACTGCTCGAACCTCGATCTCGCCGCTGGATCTTCGATATCCTATGGGGGTACCCCAAGCGGTGGTAGACCAATGTGCACAGACTTCACCATAAGTCTAGGCACACGAATCTACCACTATTCAACTCAAGAATTGCTCACCGGATGCCACTGTAAGGGGGAACCTGGCTACTACGCGGCCAACTAGTCAAAACACAGTCCAATACGCAACATCACAGAAACCTCACGTATAAGTACCCCATCACGGCCTAGCATGAGCAGCATATCAAGTCATTCCCATAACCCCTATTATATACAACGAAGGCGCTCACCCCCTTCTTGTATTCTCCCTTCCTTTTACGCAGCACAACGTCTAACAAAGCTAACGTTTACGATGATCATACAGCAAGGACCCAACAAAAGGAGAGACCAGGGGTGAGTTTAAAAAACAACAGGAACCAAAAAATGAATGTTTTGAAATTTCTACAGTGAAGAGCAAAATGTTCGGATTACCCCCCAAGGTGCGACTTCGAACAAAAATGAGAAACAAAATCTCAAAGATTTCTACTCGCACCTGCCGACAATAGCAAGGACAGATAATGATGACGACGCCAACACAGCTAGTAGTCTTACCAGATCTATGTCTAGCCTCCCCTTTCTAGATGTGGTGACTTCTAGCCCTCCTTTCTACTTGCCATGTCGCCATGGCAAGGCGTCTACCCCGTCGAGAATCGTTTCTCTACCAGGAGAAACTTTCCTCGCGAAAGTCGACGTTCCACGACGTCTGACGCATGCGCACTGCACGCCTCACATCGTCTGCTAGCCCACCGGTTCCACAGACGCTGACACAGGCCGCGCCGAGACCCTCTTGCATTTCCTGATCGATAAGGGCTTGGACATTGGGCTTGCCAGGGAACATCTGCACGCTGGAGGACGGCGAGTGGATTTCTTTTGTCGATCGGGGTCGAGTGACGAAGAGCAGGATCTTGAGGATATCCCTACGCTTGGGCATGGAGAGAATGGTCGTCATCCATGAGCGAATCCATTCGAGGTGCTCGGGAGACTGGATGACCCATACGAGAGTGAGGCGGCGGGTAGCGGTGGTTCCATTTGCGAATTGGGCGACAATGTCGCGGACGTGAGGCACTTGGTGTGCGATACCGACACCAGCTGCCCAGAGCATGACCGTTCCGTAGGAGGTTAGGTTCTCGCCACCTTATTAATGCGTTAGTCAACGTGTACATAGTAGTGTTTGGTAATAGGAACGAGTCCAAACGTACCGTATGGTCCCTCAATCATAGCAGAAGCCGTGAAACGGCCAGACGGAGAGAGATCAGCCTTCCTGAAGAGCTTCTCCGTGAATCCGGTTCGTCGACGAATGATCATCGAAACGCTCGTTTTCTTGTTCTCCAAGATGTCCTGACGGTTCATTGCGAGCCCCTTCTCCTCACTGAGGTTATCCTCTTCGTCACTCCAGGCTACCGAGAACGGGTGGTTAGTCCACAAGCCGACAGATGGCATGTAGATGTATGCATGCTGGCCAGGTCGGAATGCCCATGGACGAGCCATGCGAATAGTGACCTTGACAGCGTCGCCTGGGAGAACCTCGACATCGGCCTTGGTACCACCTGCACCGAAGTTACGCATTACCAGAAGGACGACTCGGGCGGTGCGCTCGAAAACCCAGAGGGCGATAACGCCGTAGAGAATGCGCTGCTGGGGAAGCGTCTTGAGATGGAACCACAAAGCTCCAATCGAAAGCGCTGCAACCAGAATGTGCATGGTCAAGAAGGTCTCGTAGAAAGCGTGGCGAACGGTGGATGGTGAGTGAAGAAGCAGGAAGACAAAGGCAGCTGTGCCCACGGTCCCAGTCATGATCAGTTCGCTTTTTTGAATAGACGCTGCAACGGCAGCCCAGCCGGACGTGTGAACCTTGCTAGCCAACCATGCTGCAGTATGAGCAACCGCCTCGAGGACAACGATGCGCCCAATCCAACGGTGAATCAGATTGAACGTGTCGAAAGAGATGCCACAGAAAGTAATGAATGGGTTGTTCCGACCAGCAAGAAGGAAGAGCGGGACCATATTCATAACGGACAAGACACCAGTGCGGTTGCGGAATTCCGATGCCACTTCCTTGTAATCACCGCTCCAGTCGATGCTGATCACACAGAAGGCGATATTAGTGGCAAAATAGCCAGCCAAGAAGAACATTTGGAGACGGCTTGGGAGGGTGCCCACGTTGAGAGCGGAGGACAGCTTGAATTCGCGGTGATGACGGGTCCTGAGCAGAGGCGCATCTAGAAGGTGCTTCTTGAATCGACCAAAGGTGAGACTGGGAATGGCAAAGTATCGTTGAGTGTCATTGCTCAGGCTGGCAACAGTCCGGACGTAGCGTATCAAGTGGAAGACGATCTGGTAGACAATGAAGGCGCCGACGATGGATATCCAGATCCATCCAAACCAGTAGGACATAGAGGTGTTCTCCAATTCCGCGGGGTCAGGTCCCGAGGCAGCACCTCCAGCGGGAGGCGCATCGGCGGCGACGAGCGGGGCAGCGATCAATATGGCGGCCCATCGGAGGAGTGACATGGTGTTCATGACGACCAGTATTGAATTGAAGAGAGGATGCCCGGATATGCCTTGCGCCAGTCAAGGTGGTGTGTTCTGAGTATCCGGGATGGCCAGCAATGACGGAGAGGCAGCGACTGAAGTAGCACGGAGAGACGCTGGCTGGCAGCGAGGGTGTGTGGGGCACCTGACAGACTGAGGCAACTGGGGTTGGATATACAATGGGTCGTTTTGAGACGTGACGCGGAGCCAGGGGCGGCTACAGAAGTATCGAAAATGGCTGGACGGCAGCGGCCATGCGCACACGACTAGGCTAGGCAGTGGGTGTGGTGTGGTAGCGGTGGTGGAGGAGAGTCGCTATCGTGGACAGTGGAATGGAGGAATATCAATAGCGGAAGGACGCAAGGGGATCCAGAGAGAGTGGCTGGAGTAGTGACGGCGAACAATAAAACGCTGCTGGCAGCGGTTGAGGGAGGAATTGGGCGGGCCGAGATGCAAGAATAGGGCCAAAAGAGTGACAATGACAGACAGCAACGGGCGAAGAAGAGAAGCAGTGAAAGGAAGGTCTCGCAGACAGGAGAGCAGGATGAGGATCACCACAGATTGGCGGACTGGGGCAATGCCTGCGTGCTTTGATTGGCGCCTTAATGAAACCGCCGGCGCGGCCAAGGACGACTCCCTGCCCACTCACTTCTTGCCCACTTAACCCATGTTTCAGACCTCGGGAGGGCTTGCGAGGCTGCTGGAGTAGGTAGGGTTGGCGGTCAAAAGAGCCTAACCGGTTACTAAACGGAAATGACCTGCGCCTGACCCACCTTACTAAGTATTCTCTTCCCTCTCTTAGGCAGAAGGGGTACTCAATCTCGCCTAGACGCTTTGAATTTGGTACAGCTCCACATCACGTGCAAGTAGAAGCGAGCCAGTAATAGCTAGTATTAGTGGGTAACATGATGAAAACATCGCTTTCCGGCTTCGAGACCAAGCCTGGGCGCGCAATCTGGGGACTTCTTAGCACTCATGACGCGTTGCGCCTCTACTTTCCGGCTCTGCTGAGTTTGCTGCTCCACCACAGCGGCTCCCCGTTACGGGCCTCGTATACTGTGGATACGCTTGTTTGTTCACGACAACCTTTCCGGCAGTAGTAAACACGCCTGGGAGAGCACTCTATACTATCTATTAGCACCCACTTACAATCCTTGTAGCGCTGATGACTCTGCTGTTGACTTTGCCAGGCGCTTCGAAGCAACAGCGTTGTCCTGCCACCGGGCGACCACCACGATCCATCGGGTGCTGGATGCATACCACCTCACCCGCTCCCGGCATCCTCCTGGTCTGGGTGGCCTCAGGCTTTCCTGGCTCTTCCTGGCGCTCGAAGTCGCTGCGACACAAACCTCCACGGCATCTCGCCCGGCACTTGGTGCTTGGGGAACGAATTGAAACGAAAACAGCCACCCGTCTTCATGCATCACGCCTCCACGTGTCGCCGTCTCTCATGCTCGGCTCTGCTTCCTGTCCCCGGCGTGCATGAATCTCCTCGTGTGCTGTTCCTCCTCACCTCTGGTCTTTTAGCCGAGAGCATGTTTGAGCTGCGGTGCCGACGTTACACACCCCGGACGCGCATTTTACTCCCCTCGCTGATAGGACTCGCTTTCTATTCAGAATTACAGATAAGCTATCGGTACACGTACCCTACATGACGTTCACAACCCCTCTACATGCCTCATCACTTCACGTCCTGATGCGGCAGCTGTTTCTGCTGCGCTGGACAGCCAATATCTAGCCGCTCCGACACCACATCGACTCCAGTCCCCACTGCCAGTATCGCCGTGTTACGAGTGTCCAAGAGATCCGATGATCAAACTGTGGCAGGTGTGTCCTTAATCTTCGGCAGCAGGGCGCCGAGGGAGGACGTATTCAGTAGGTGGGAAGACATGCATGAATGCCCTCGACGCAAGTCCTGTCGTGATAGCACGAAAACAAGATTACCGCGAAACCTGTGCCCCCGACTGTTGTGGATGTCGCTTGCATTCTTAATCGCATGAGCGTGTACCACGTCGACGACAAAGGTATGATGAGCCTTGTATGCAAGGCAGTCCAAATGCTCAAGCGCTCCTCAACGCCTTATCCACATTGTCGTCCACACTCCTGCCACATCTGCTCCGACAGTAGTATCCAGGTAGGTCAGGTGGCTCCGATATAATAATGCTTACATGAAAGGGTTGCATTTGAGACAATCAAAATGTGCTGCTCTTCGGCGCTATTGTCGACTTGGGTATCTTCTAAGTCTCCTGCCATGTCTGCTTCGATGGTAGCATGCGGGTGAAATCACATCGTCGATTATTCGTATCATCGCAATAGAGTTCAACAAGTCTGCGGCTTCTTCTTTCCAATCTGCATGTGATTATCCTACATTACCTATCCCTCTTCGCTACATGGAACAAGAAAGAGTACATCAATTAGCGAAGGCTGCACAAAAAGTATCCGCGAAAAGCTTCTCTAGTCGGGTGTAACAATTCGGTTGCAGGGCTTGTAATCATCGTTCTTTGCCGCAGGCAGTGTCACTTCTTTACATTTGCATGGGGTACTTTAGTAAGCTTCGAAACGCCAAAGACGATGCAAAGATCAACAAACTGGCTACCTTTCTTTTAGTGAGTAACTTAGCCGGGCCTCTCCTGTCGGCGGTGTCATGTGAGCAGGAAATGGGACGGAGCATAGCTTTCTCAAATGGCAGATTCGTGGAATTAGCAATATGAGTTCGCGCAGATAATGAAGTGGAAATAGGACTACCGGTTGGCTGAATGAAAATGTGCTGGCTGGGGTATTTTAGACAGTAGCGTCTAGGTAGCAAGAGAGGAATGTAAGCTCCATAGAATCTAAGTATGGTAGAAAAATCAATAAGCTAGGCAGAGCGTTTCTTACAGTGGTGTCAAGCGAGCAAAAGAGAAGCCCAAATACTTCTATTTCAGTATACCTAGAATGAAAGAAACAGAAATACAGGATTCTTTGCTCATGGCCACCGAGGTCATAGACAGGACCCTCTTAAGCGTCAAAAATGTTAGGGCCCTTCCAACATGTACCGAGCTGCTCGGTGCACACATATAATTCATCATACAGCACTACTATGAAAGAAAGGGGCGTCTCAATGGGTTACACCGACCCTCCCTGTGATGCTCTGCGCGCTGTCACGCTTCTATTCATACTCGCCAGCATCTTGCTCGTCAACTCGTTATAAGATCATCGTCACTGTAGATGAGAGCCGTTTACTCAGGGGGGGTAATTATCATTGTACTATAAGTTCTAACGGAAGGGGACGCCAAGCTATATCTAGTCAGAGTGTGCTATTTTGGAGGGAGTCATCATGACTGTCCTAATCCAGTCCAGCCCCTTAACTCTCGACTCCGTAACTGACGTTCCCTCAAACTCGCCCCATTTGGCGAGATAGATAATTGGGTACTTGGGTAATCCACGCCCTTTGGTAACGTTTCCTCAAGCCTTTAACTCCCCATAAAGCTAACCACCTCCCTTGTTCGATCATTTAGATCTCCTTAACTGTCTTTACCTTAACAACCTTCACCTCGCCCACATCCCCCACCCACCCAAACATCGCGGCTGCCAGCAATTCAGCTAGCACCCACACGCCCGCATATCCCGCCGCGCCCACCAAATCCGTCCCCTCGTTCGACCACGCCATGCGCACCGTATGCGATCCCGTCAACGCCGCTAGCACGGCCGTCTGCGTGACCAGCACCTTAGTCCGCTTGCTCCAGCCCCACACATTGTGCTGCACCGTCTCCGCGAGCGTTGCCGACGCGGGGTTGAACGCCGAACCCGCCGCATCCCCCAGATCCGTCTGCGCGCCGAACGACTGCGTGAACAGGAATGACTGCGCGGCCCACCCGACGGGCAGCATTGACGCGATGAGCAGCTGCAGCGTCGCGGCGTGCGCGGGCTCGAAAGTGGTAGGGTCAAAGTGCGTGGTCATGAAGGTGGTGAGGCCGGAGTGCAGCGCCGCGTAGAGGGTGAAGCCGTAGGCGGTTGCGCCGAGAGCGGCCGTGGTGAAGACGGCCGTGGGCGAGTGGATAATGTCGCGGTTGGGGACGGCGGCTTTGGGCGCACGTCGGTTGTGCAGTGCGGAGCGCGGGCGGAGGAGCTTGGTAGGGAGCACGACCGAGAGGGCGTCGACGCCCAGGCGCACGAGGAGGGTGGGCAGGGGGACGGCGTAGAAGGTGTTTAGGAGGTAGAGGCTGGGCGCTTGCGTGAGGAGGCTCAGGCTGAAGATGTCGAGATCTTTGTAAGGAGAGCATTAGTGGGGATTCTGACTGAAGCGATGCGATTGCTGAACTTACCGTCGTAGCGCATGTACCAGCCGACGTAGAGCTCGGCCACGCGGGCACCGAGGAAGGCTACTGGGCCCCAGGAATCGTTCAAGGTGCGGGCGACGCTCCCGAGGCGATAGCCCAGCAGCTCGTAGGCAGCTGAGTAGGAGAAGGCGCTCAGCGACAGGCTGATGATGACTAGCAGAGGGAAGCGCAGGGCGCGAGGCAGCCGGGAGGTCTTGATGGGCGGCGGGGTGATGCCATTGGGGATGGCGTCTTGTCGCGGCATGGCTGTGAGCGCGCGCGCGCGATGTGGAGCAATTAAAGGAGTGACGGTGGTTGACAGAGAGAAGTGCGCTCGAGGCGTGAGGGTTGAGGAGGATGGTATGCGCTGGGAGAGGAGCTCGAGTGTTGTCGTTGTGTTATTTTCCATTCACGTCATTTCAGCGCTAGTGGGTGCGCTAACACCCTAGCAACCAGGACTCCCATTCACTTTCTGGCATCCTAGCTCCTACGCTACGGAGCTTTACAGCCGGCAGCCGAGAGACTCTGGGTGTCGCCATGTTGAACAACATCCGCCGGACCACCTCAGATGGTGTTGTATTGAATTATCACCAATCTTTCTGGGGATGCCGCACGTGACGCGGCTATTGTCTGGGTAGGCTGCACTTCAGCTCCTCCCACGTTTTGTTCACGCACAGTGAATGTGACTCACAAACTGCGGAAACATGTACATCACGCATACCCACAACAATACAATATCGCCACACATTTTTAGCGTTGTACCTTCACAATAGCCTTACTTCCAGCATGTATAAACGTGTCCGCAATTTCATCTCTCCTCACGATTCATCACTTTCACACCTTTCCCTCATATCAAAACCACAGACACCACCAGAAGAACTAGTCAACACCAACAGCCACACTTCCCCAACTATGGCCGACCTGCATCCCCACGAGCAGTCCGTCACCAGAAACTTCGGTTCTCAGAACTTCGTTATCGCAGCCGGCGTAGCCATCTTCCATCTTGCGAGCGAAAGTGTCGTCCTATGCAATGAAATACACGGAGGCGAGAAGATCCACTTCCTCCCTAAAGGCCGACGAGATATCGGCGAAGAGTCTGGCCGAAACGCTATTAGGGAGGGCTTCGAGGAGTCCGGCTACCGCAACCGCCTCCTTCCCCTGCCCACTCGGCATCTACAGCCTGAGCCTCACCCGCGTCCTGCGCAGCCTCCTCTGACGGCTGAAGCCGTCTACATGCAACTCATGAAGCTGTCGAGGGGTCGGCAATACATCCTCTTCTGGTACATTGCTGAGACGCTCCCGCCGGCAGATCAAGAGGCGTTGGACAGCGAACATGGTCCGACGCTGTTTGGTATGCCGCCAGAGTATCCCCAGGATCTGACATTGCGATCGAGGGTCAAGATGGAGCCGGAGGGGTACACCCCCAAGCGGACTGCAGGGACCGGCGTCGATGCTGTCGAGGCGCTGTACGAAAGCGGTCTCTATCCTCTCGCCGAGGCATATCGATTGCTTGGTGAGGATAGTGTGCAGGCCGAGGTGGTAAGAAGGGGATTTGATGCCATCTCCAAGCGGTGGCATGATGAGAAGCTCGTTGTGCAACCTGCGCAAACTTCCTAGGGTCGCCTGAAGATCACGAAGCGTGATAATTCCTCGCTGAACTGACCGACACAATGACCTGACTTCGAAACTTCTCGTGCCGCTGTCTAATGAGATTACTGGTTCATTGCATAAATGTACTACCTACTGCAATCATACTAGCAGCGGCAACCTAGAAATGTCAAGGAAACAGTGGCACGCCACTAGAAACTCTGGAGCGTGGATCCATACGGTTGTATTCTGTGTATTCCAATCATGCCATCAAATTACACCCTTATAGATCAATATCATATCATCACCCCCCAACTTTGAACTCACTCCTTTCACGTGTCGTCCCAATACCCAAAACTTCACCTCAAACATCAAACTTCCAACCCTCCCACTCCAACCCATCATGCCTCGCCTCCTCCCCCTCGCGAAAATCCTCATCCTCACCCTCTCCTACCCCCTTTGCACCCTCCAAACCCCTACCCCTCTCGACCTCGCCGCTATAAACCTCTACCCCGCCACCGGCTGCTCACCCGCCTCCTCCTCCCTCGAACAAGCCGTGAACACACTGTGCACCCCCGTGCGCGCCGGATCCGTGAGTTTGAAATGGTCAGACGGGACTGGTAAGCCCCCTTCGAAATCCCTCTTCTCCCAAGCCGGATTGCTCTTTTAAGCTCTGACCCATCGCAGTGAATTTGTGCAAGGCGTTCGATTGCCACTCCACCGCCTACCGCGTGGAGGCTGGGCGGTGCTATGATCTGGAGAATAGGGAGTGGTACGTGCAAGCGTATTGATGAGTAGTGGTGGAATGCGTTTGGGCACGGATCTAAAAAAAAAGGCGTTATGTGGTCGGCTTTCCTAGTCAGCTTCGGTGCACTCACTCATGAAGTATTGGAGCGATATGGAGAGGTTGAGGCGTCAGCCTAGCTTATGCACTCGATGGGCTAGCACAAAGTTTAAAAACTGCAAGTATAGCTGCAAGCAGCGATTGAGGAGCAGAATACTATAAGTACATGATAAAACGAAACTCGACCTGAAAGCCGAGTCGCTAATCGTGAGATCGAGTTACGTAGAGCGGCGAGCGCTGCATGCATGCAAAAAGAGACAAGAGCAACAAGATGGGGAAAGTAGTTTGAATTTTGGAAATATGCGAAGGGTATATCAAGACTAACGCCATTTTGCTCTCGTACATGTCTAAGTCCAAATGCGTGATGCTATGCCCAGAAGAGTCTGCGGAAATGGGAAGTTGGAAATGGTCGGTCAAGAAGACGCTGAGGACGAACGGAAGAATAAAAGTACAGAATACGATGCGTGTGAATAGCCGTACAAGCACAGCGTACGGGTTGTGAGATCGGAGACAGACATGACGTGAACATTGAAGTCGTAAATGAATTTTCCGCCCAGAAAAAAGAAGAAGCCCGTGATAAAAAAAGAAAAGTGAAGAATGAAGAGGAAATGCCCTAATGCCGCCCGCACATGTGAAAAAGATCTACGCAAGAAGAGTAGTATAGGAGGGTTGAAATGAAGAGGGACCTCATATGCCCCATCCTTCCCACCCGCGGCTCATCATTTTCTCGAGCACGCTTACGACTCCATCTAAGAGCTCGCCCAACCCATCGGTGCCTCTGCTCATGCTTCCACTCGTGGGGCCGGTGCTGACGACACTGTCCCTGCTGTCGATGGCGCCGCTGCGCAGTCGCATCTTCGCCCAGCGAAGCAAGGCGCCGACGCCTTGTTGCCACTGTGCTAGATCGCGAGGCCAGGGCGAGATCCCCAGAGTGTCTAACTCATGGGCCGCGAGGTTGAGAAAGGTCAGAGACGTGAAGGTGATGTCGGATTGAAGCATGCTGCTTGTGTTCGCGGGGCGTGCTTGGGAGGCCAATACGGTGGGAAGGAGACCAGTTGTGGCCGGGTGAGCAGGATTAGTCGACTGCTGTATTTGAGAAGGCCCTTGGGAGAGGTTCATCGGAGTGCCATACCCTGGCGTTGGGAAGGGCGGAACAGCCCCTTGTGACGGGCGTCGTGACTGAGCCGGAGAACGGTGCTGAGCGTGACGAGGATTTTGCGCTTGGGTTTGCCGGGTTGTTGATGCGAGAGCGACAGCCCATACCACTAGCACGGCGTAGTAAAGCGCCATTTCGGCGCCAGGTTCTAAGCAGAGAGTCTGAGCGGGAGCAGTCATCGCTTGGCGCAACATGTTGATCGCGACTTTCAAAGCTGCTCGGACTGGCTTCTCATTTAGGCCCTCGGGCGTCCATAGGTCATTCAGCCATGTTCTCAGCGTTGCTTTGTATCCTGCAAATGAGGCTATTGAGGCGACCTTTTCAGAAAGTATCCACGACTCCCCGGACACCGCCAGCAGGGCGCGTAGGGGAACATGCTGCAGTAACTGAGCAGTGAGAAGATGATGCTGAGTGAGAGGAGACGAGTCAAGAAGATGGTCGATCGGTGGATAAGATGGAGCCTGGAGGTATGGCGTTGAGACGTGGAAGTGGTTGTAATGTGTCGCTAGCAGCAGCGAAGACTGGAACACATCGAGTGATGGAAAGGAAGTGATATCTGACGTGACTTCATATACGTATCCTGGCATTTGTGGCTGCTGGTGCAAAGAGAAGGCCCAGTCGACTGCGCTTGGGACGTCCCATAGCTGGGTAGATGTCGGGAAAGGAAGTGCGTCACCAGAAAGATGTGGCAGAAGAGAATGCTGTTGAGGACGAGCTAAAAGAATGGCTTGTTGCGTTTCAAGAATGTAAGAGCAAAGTAGTAGGTGCTGTCGGCTAGACAGCTCAATCCACTGACACCAGCGATCGTATGTTGATTGATCATTTAAGATAGGGGGACGGGAGGCGAGGGCTTCGATGGTCGTTGAAGTCTGCACCTTGGGGTCTTGAGAAAGCTGCCATGTGTCAGCATTGAAATTAAACCATCTAAGCGCATCGTGCTCACCTTTCGGTACATTTCTTCAAACCTTCTTGTGAGAATCTTCGCGCCACGCCGGGCGCGGTACTGGGACAGAACTTCGATCAAAAAGACAGATTGCAAGTCACAAAGACGTGAAGATTGCACGACTTCCATATCTCGCTACTCATGGTTGGTTAGCGGAAAGCAAGTTTGGGTATCTGCGCTAGGGTTTCTACCTGATCTAATAGCTTCACGCACTTGTCGTGCAGAAGCCTGGATTTTGCCTTGGCTCCCGAATCATCCGTGTACTGAGCCCCAATCGCAATCATCGCTGCTCTGAGCAGCGGAGATTCGTCTACGAAGGTAGGCTTGTGTATGACGGGGAAGGAGGGGTGGAATAACCTCCAGTAGTTGTCAAGATATTGCTCGATTTGGAATTGGTAGGTGTCGGCCATACCGAGAAGCTGTTCTGGGAACAGGAACTGTTGCTCCTCCCCGTCTCTTTGCGCAGTGGTCTTCTGGGTCGGATACATCAGGAAGCCCGGCATGTCTGCTGGAGCAGGCATGCCAGACACTGGGTAGCCCCCGGACGTCGTGACAATTTGTAACGCCAGTCCCAAATGTGAACTCTTTTCCGTCCCTGACCACGAGAACGGCATCGTGGAAGTCGCAGAGGTCGGCGACCGCGTTGAAGGATAGGAGCTCCATGTCGGTTCAATGAAGGATGCATTGGAAGAAGTGCGTGTGCGATTGGAACTTGACCCGAATGGTTGGCCAACAAACATTGAATAGTCGTGGCCAGGACCAGGAGATGCGTAGCCGCTAGAGGAAGAATAGTTTGGAGAACCACTCCAAGGGTTGTTGAAATCGATACCATTGTAGCTGGTCATGCCATCGTGGACGCTGGCGGGGATAGCAGATGACTGCTGCCGAGTGGATGCGCCATAGGCTCGCTGTTGCTTGGTGACACTATCGTAATCACGTCAGCAGTCATACTGAGATGGGCACACGACAAGAAAAGACAAAGGAAGGTTTCAGGTGGCTATGGCTGCCAGGTGTTGCTCCAGACTGAAACTCACTTGGTAGACGGACGAAGAAAAGTGCCGGATTTTGACGTGGGAGTCTGAGGAGTAAGAAATTGAGCGGCTGTATACCTTGGGTCTGAGGTCTGTTCTTGCATAGGCGAGACAGAGACCGGGAGATAAGTACTCGGGTTGTCGAGAGTCCGCGACACGGTATCGATTGGAGTTGAAGACGACATCGAGGGCGCTGAAGTGGTCAGTGGTCCCTCAACTTCTGCAGCTGAGCCTTGACTATATAGCGAGGTCCTGCGAGATTCGTCTTTGCTAGGCTCGTTACTAATAGCGGTCAGCACTGTCCAGATACAGTGATCGCGGCCAGGGATGCTCACTGTCGTTCTTGATGCCGTTGTAGCAGGTCCGGTCGGTAGAATGTCTTACCACAGTCCGTAAAATTGCATGTCAGGGCATCTTGGTGGTTTTTCTGGTGCCGCCTGAGTAACTCCGTTAGCTGCGTTTAATTCAAGCTGTCGAAGTAGAGGGCATACCGTAGATGCTCTGCACGAGTATAAGACTAAGACGAAGTCAGCTAACTATTCGACGGTAACCACAAGCATTGAGCTGATGACACCAGCCATACTCAAAGAGCAACTGATGCGACAGGCGAGGGCAAGGTGACGCCAGCCACGATAGCTAGTTCAGCTAGTGTAGCTGCAGGCTGAAGGAACAGAGCTGAGGCGAAGATGGATGGATATATAAGACTTACTCTTCCACATTCGCAGTTGTGAACTTTCAGACCTTTCTTCGCTTTACTGACACGACCAGTACTGGTGTACTTGACATCGGCTTGCATACTGCTGGTAGGGCTAGTAGAGCGTTGCATGGGAGAGCTTTGTCCACGGGAGGACCCGGAGTGGGGGCCAACGAAGACGTCCTTGCTAGATGTGGGGCGCCGCCGTGAGGACTTAACTCTTTCGTCAGAAGACTGCGAGTCGCGGCGACGTTTGCGAAGGGAAGACGACTGGGTGGTGGTGCCTTGAGAAGAATGGGGGACGATGGATGCCAGTGGGCGGCCGCTTGCGTCGGTCGAATCCATAGCTAATGAGAAGGGGCAGAAGGGTATATATCCAAAGAGGCTTGGGCGACCTGTTATTTTGGAACTGATATCTTGGGTGTTGTAGTGCCTCAACTGGAACAACTGCGCCCACGATCAGTTCCCAGAAAAGACCAGCGGTGTCGAGAGCCAGTCAAGAGGGAGTGCAAGCAGCAAGAGGCCGGAGGTCATGTCCCAGAGAGGAGCCGGGCTGGTCATGGGGAAATAAGCATGGAGCGACGCGTGAAGGAAGAATAAAGAGCGCGGGAGATGCGCCGATCCAAGAGTGGCTTCAAGCAGAGCTCTGACGAGAGCGGTGCTCCAGCCTTGTTTGTGGAAGAGTCTCTAAATAAATCCAGGAGGGCTGTGTTGGCGACGTTAGTGCACTCATGGCAGCCGGGTCTAGGAGATATTGTAGCAAGGTGCTTGGGCATGCGGGGGACGCCAATGGCTGTGCTGGAGGCTCATGATGGCCCCGTCCCGCGTGAAGCTTGGTCGGTCCGGGTCAACGAGGAGAGGGCTGAGGGTGAACGGTTGACGGGAAGAGCCCCTGTGCCCCTGGAACCAACAAGACCCCCCAGTGCCCCCCAGCTCGACAACGCTGACCCACATGCCATCCGCTCGGGCCATGAGGCGTCGAGGTAGGGCGCTATTTTCGGTCCGTTGCGTGACAAGCTCAGCCCTCGCTGCTTATAGCCTGCAGCCACAGAGCGTCATCGATGATAGAGGCAGATGCAGGACGGGACGCTGCTTTGATTCCATCTGCTTCCACATCCACGGCGAGGGAGGGCACAGGCGCACCGGTGCGGAAGGCCGGGCAGTTGGTGAGGATGTCGTCGTGGTGCTCGCGTAGACAGCGATTCCATATCCCTGGAGCGGGAGTGGTAGACAGGCTGGCGGCTGCATCGCTTCGCATCGATGAAAGGTGTGTCTGTCCGCGGCCTCGCCGCTGCGTAGCCCGTGCCCCGCTCCTGGATGAATCTGATACAGGACTCGGCTTTGCGGGATGGCCGTTGGGAACAGATCGCACAAGCCCAACATCCTCAAACATGCAGTGATTGGCCCGAGGGTCGAGGTCAGCCGGGCTCGAATCTCTCCGCTGCTCATACAACTCTCGCTCAGGGACGTAAATGGTGTTATGACAATCTACGCCGCGCTGTCCAATCCCTCGCCACGGACGTGGAGCTGCCGTGGTATTTGGAAACACTTCTGGGGAGCTAAACATGTCCAAAAGCCGGCGGTTCAGAAGTGGATCGGCGGCAGTCAATGAGCTAGCACCCTGGTATCCTGGCACCCTGGACAGGCCCCACACTGACCGGTGAGGCTCGAGCGCAGCCTTCCAGGGCGATGGGTGCGAGTTTGCAATGCCACTGTCCTGATGGCACCATTGGAGCAAGCCTCACCATCCATCCTTCGCATGCTTCAGATCTTCTGTAAATAGACTCGCACCCTCTGAAGACTGCACTGGCTAGCTGTTTGGTACCGCGTTGACCATTCAAGCTGGCTCACAGCAAAGAGGAGAAGCAAAGCAGCAGGTAAAGTTCATGACGCTGTAAAATAGGGTCATATCAGAGACTCTCATCAGACCTGTAAGTTCTATTAACTGTAAACCCCATAGATCACTTGTATCCTCTTTTACACCTATAAGAGACACCTAATTCAGAAGATCAAGGCTATCCGCTTTGCGTTCTAAGAGCATGGGCAGAATATCAAACGCATCACGTGGGCCTGGGGCAAGCATAACATCTGCACCCCTAGCTCGGACGGACTGATGGCATTCAACTTTGCTGCCGACCCAAGCACCCAAATTACCACAATAGCTGCCCACCCTGCCAGTCTGCACACCCTCAGCATGCGCTCACCACCCTCAGCTGGAACTGGGCGCGCGTTGCACCGTCCTCCACGTGCCATCGCAGTCCGAAAGACTCCCCTCAAACATGCACTTCTGCATTTCCCAGGCCCCAGTCGGTGTCGTGGGCTGATCAAGGCCGCGGCGCACCGTTCATTCGCAACGGCTTCCAGGAGATTAGGCGATAGGCCAAAGTATATCGCGTCTGCAACGCGCTACGGGACGCCCGATCCGTACCATACCTTTATCCCTTTTGGGTGAGCATCGTGCTGTCGAAATCTCCTTTCTGACCACCTCGACATGCTTCGAACTGCGCGGTCACGCCGGCATGGAGAGGCCGGCTGGCAAACTGTCAGACTCCCAGATCCGGAACGTGGCAATCCCAGCATCTGGACCTGGTGCCCCACGGCTCGGGCTCTACTTGCGAAAGCAGTGCGACCTGATGAGGCAGGACATAGTAGTTCCCGTGCGACAGAAGCATTCAACACAACTATTTCGCGACATCTTCGCAACATTCATAAGCCGAAGTGCGATACATGGAGGATCAGCTCGAAGACCGATCCCGCAGAGCACGCTCCAGCGGATCGAGTGCGCCATATGCGTACCCACATATGGTCAGGGCCCTCGCCTCGCATAACCTTTCATTTCACTACTTGCGCTCGTACGATTCCCAAACACGCCGTCGGACACCGACGAGAACAAACGAAACTCATGATTCGAGAAGGATAGCTCGCACAGTATCAAGTAAGCAGAGAGTAGCGTTTCGTCTCTTCCTTCGGGCCACGGCTAAAAGAGATGGCAGAAGCTGTGCTAGTCACGTGCTTGTCCACGTGTATGTCGCTGTACTTCAAATGAAGCTTGAGACTGGCACCAACTCGCACTATCGGTACATGAAGCACTCTAGCCATCCAGCCCAAGTCTCAATATGCAAGTCCCACCACCGCCGCTGTTGGACATCTGATTGCATGATGGCTGTGCAGCCTCTGTTTGAAATCGCGATCTCTCTACCCCTCGCACTAATTCTAGCAAGGCTGCGCATCATGGGCGGCCTAAATATAGACAGGATTCACGCCAACCCGCTCCGGGTCCAATGTGCGATGGTTTTCCATTCGATGCCCAACCGCACAAGACTGCCATCTAACACCGAGACTAATGCAAGGAAACAGTCGGCATTTATAGCCTTCTGTTTCGACCCTGCGTCACCTTCACCACCTGCACTTCAACGTTTACCAACATCCCACCCCAGACCTCTCCTGCGTCTGTCGCTGCCCTACCAACGGCGCACCCCTCCCACCTTTACCCGCACTGTCGGAGCTGAAATCCCCATCCATCAAACGCCCGACACGCAGGCAACGCGCGATCGGCATCTCATCGTCGCACACCCAAGACGTCAAAAATGTTGGTGGCGCCTGCACTCTGATCACGCACGCGCTGCTCGAAACGTGTGCGCGACGCTTCAGGCAGGAGGATACACGTCATCTAGCCTAATTAAAATATCGGCGTTAACCCGAATATAATAAACTGGCATCTTTATTATAGGTTTCAAACGCTTTTCTTCTTAGCGGCTACACCAACCCGGTGTATATAGCTAGCTATTATGCTGTTCTTATGATGTAACGTTTACAATAAGCCGCTGAATCATTACACTCCGTAAGCGACACCGCGCGTAAGAGGCACGACCTCATCATCTGTTCCAAAGCCCGCCCTTTTCACCGCTCCTCCATCACCCTCTGTGTCGGTCTCACTACATATCAGTTCCCCAAAACGGATCTCCATCGCTTTGAGGTCCTCAGGAACATTCTCTTCTCCCCCGAGGCAGCCGGCTGCCGCTGCTTGCTCGAGAATCTTGCTTCCAGTGGTGGTCATCAGGATCTGGAGGAAGCCGCCTTGCATTGCGGTTACGCCGTTCAAACGTACGCTGTTCATTCCGAGATAGAGGAAGGGAATCGATAGAAGGAGACATGTGAGGTACGGGACTATCAGCGTCCTAGGCGAGACGAAAGAGTACACTTGTTGTGTGTGGGTGGTTTCGACGGGCACAGTGGTATTCCAGAAACCGAGTTGAAGAGCAGCACTCATAGTGACGTTGAAAAGGGCGTCATTCAGAATGTCCTGGGAAACAGCAAAACTCGGACCATCTCTTGCACTCCTCCCAAAATTGTCTCTTTGGGTATTCAGAAATGTATCGGCGGCGATAGTCCCATTCGTCGGCCCTATAGGAGTTTTAGTAACGGACTAGTCATACACTGGGCTTTGACTTAATTTAGGGTCGATGGCTTACCACATATAACAGGGGAATCTGCTCCATCCACAAAAATGCCCGACGGTAACATCGTGTAATTCCCGCCTAGAGGGCTGATCAGCGCATCAATGAGAGCGAAATGATTGTATGCAGTCATGACTGAGAGAAGTGGTTTAGACCATATGGCGGGAGTATATTGCTCGCATTCGACGTAGGCATCCCAATTCTGCGTCGAGTTGATCTTGTCACATTCTGGGATGTCTGGATTATATTCATCCACGTGTACGAGCATGTCGCGGACAGAGCCTGTGTAGTTTTGTGAGCGTGTGATGGTTCGTAAACCACCCTTATAGGTAACGTTGACTACGTAGGACGCCCGGGATGGGACGCATGAAAGGCTCTCCATTTCCTGAACGACGAAAGGGGATTTTAACAAATCGCCTGGGCGAGTTTGCTTAATGGAGCGAGAAGCTGAAATGTTGAACATGTCTCCAGGGTCGTCGTACGCCACTGGATCTTGAATTGAGGCCGAAAAGGCAGTATGATCGCACAAACTCAATGATCCGGTTTCGATGGTTTGGTTGAAGCTGACGTCGGCGCACCGAAGATATGGTCCTTCAAACTGAGTGACATACATACAGTCCGGTCCGCATGGTGATGAAGATGGTATAATATCATCGAGTTCAAGGACGAGGCGACCGGTTCGTCGTATGCTAGCAATCGCGCCACTGGACCATCGAGTGTTATTAGCAAAACCGAGTTGCAATGTCGAAGATCTTACTAGTAATACACACTCCCTGCAATCGTTCTACGGTTTGCTAGGGCCTTCAATCCCGAATCAGCTACTGAACCATTTCCCATGAAGGAGCCATTGTACGTGGGCACAGTCGCATTGTAGTTGCTCCGAACTGAACTCGGTACAACTATCAAAGCACCAGGAGGAAAGGTGATCGCCAGAGGCAGCAGCAAAGTGAACAACGCTAGGATGAACAAAATAGGTGCTGTCTTGACGACTTCCGGCTGTACGAGCAGAAACGGATTCTTTGTAATCTGAAACAGCATGTCTATGCTCGAGATCTTGACTGTCTTTATTCTCATCAAGTGCCAGAGGCATTGAGTAAAGGCAACGGTCAGGGAGCTGCAAAGAGTCGCTCTAAAGAGAAGTCCGAGGAGGTGCGAAAGCGCTGCTACGTAACTCTGCGGGATAGAATGTGGACCGTCTGTCCGTTTTCGGTCTAGAAAAACGAATACGGTGAGGTGAATGACAGCGATTATCCAGGCTAATCATATGAAAATTAGAAATCTGTGGTATGCTAGCAGTCGATTTGTACGGACCAAGTAGAAAGAGTGCAACCATAGAGGTCAGAGTCTTCCAGTGGACTCTCCAAGTCGAGCTTAGCTTTGAGTGCTTTGGTGAGGGTTTCCCTGCGGATACAGTCGTTTCTTTTTTGCCAGGATCTGAAAGCAGAGATTTGGAGCTTTCTGCTCTATGTCCTTCGGAAGAATCATCCGGGTCCGACGGCGTGATCAGTTGATGGGACATTATGAGGGAAAAGTAACTCGTACACCAATCAGTTGTACAGTATTCTGATAATGTATAACTTCTCTACATAAAGAGAGGGTATGTGCAAGCAGCTTTAATACCCACCTTCTCTGGTAGTACAAAGGTACAGCCCTCTCAGCCTTGATGCACTCGAGGGCTCAGATAACTATTGCAGCCCCTCGACGCGTTCTGCAATTCGTATATATACAGGTGGCTTGCATGAAATGGAACGGGAGCTCCATAAGATCGAGCTCATTGGTTCGAAGCAGTTTTTCTTAGGGATGAAAAGCAATTGGGACACCATACCACTTGCGACGCTAACCATGATATGCGTCTCTGGCATCTGGATACGTCTAAAGCTTCTCCAGTGCTCTAGCGCTAAGCTGAGTTGATCCTAGTATAATTCTTTTCTGGTCGAATATCCAGCCGATTTGAGGACTGATTGGCCAAGTTTATCGCTTAATGTTAGAGGGTGACCACTGGACGTGAAGATAGGCCGCAGTGATTACAGCCTCCAGTGGCTCAGGAATAGCGACTTCGCTTCAGGAAACCTGTGGTTGGGCCAAACGTGCCTGTGCACAACGCCTCCTAATCCACAGCCTCAAAAGCAGCCCCAAAAGCAGCCCCAGGCACTGCAGCTGGCCGACGAAAAGATCAAGCCACGGGTGGATTAGGTAGGATTAGAACGGAGGAAGCCCTTTCTTGGCATCACTCTGAACAAGTTTGTGCTGTATCTGCTAAAAGCACGGTACCGCGACGCGTCACTTTCAGATTATCGCCCTTCTTGCGGCTGACCCCGGGATTTGAGGCTTCGGAGCACTCACCTGCCGTGTGTGGCGATTCGAGGCTGAAATCGTAAGCCGTGCTATTTCCTACGCGCCTATAGTTTCCATCGACGGAGCTGTAGGTGGTGTACAGGTTTCTTCTTGCTAGTTTGTACAGCGAAGAAACGGGTGCTTCATTTGCCAGCACGTTTTCGAGCCTGCAGTGCTTTCTGACACCGACTTGGGACACATTCCGTCCTGGCCCATCTGTCCTCGGCATCTCATCGCGGCACGGCTAGGACATCTCAATGTTGGTGGCGTCTGCACTTCGATCACGCATGCGGTGCTCGAAACGTGTGCGCGGCGCTCCAG
Organism: Lophium mytilinum; assembly: GCA_010093605.1. NCBI lineage: Eukaryota > Fungi > Ascomycota > Dothideomycetes > Mytilinidiales > Mytilinidiaceae > Lophium > Lophium mytilinum. The sequence goes on along the minus strand of MU004181.1, from coordinate 2,142,859 downwards.
ACACGCCCGACGCAGCTCGTACCAAAGAGGAAGGAGGCGAAGGAGTCGAAAGAGGCGAAGGTAGGGGTGCATGCAGCTGCATGCAGATGTTGCCGTACATGAGAGGGCTGCAGCGAAGCGTGAAGTTTAACTGGGCCTCGGGATCGGGACGGGGACGGGCGCGGGCGCGGGCGCTTAGAAAGGGACAGGGGGCCGTCGGGGCTGTCGAGGTGTGGAGGGAGGTGTCAGGCAGGCAGGAGGGTAAGGCTGACTGCAGGTAATGCTTATTCTTCCCCAGTGCCTTGATCCACGTCTCTGAACGATCGGGAGACACTTTCTGGGGCGCGCCACCGTGCTGGTATGTAGAAAGATAGGAGCATGTACCACGCTCAGCACTGTAGATGGGAGCAGCAGTAGACGACTAACAGCGTTGAAAGCAGCTGTGCTTCAGTTCGACCGTTCCAAAAGCACCTCAATTTTTGTTCAACTATCAGATTAGGCAACATGTTCAGTTCCATCTTAGACTTTCAACGATCACCCTTTGGCGCATCGTAGAAAAAGCGGAGTTGATCGCGCGAGGTCCGCTTCGCATCCTGCTGACTTGGATAGGACGCCTTACAGCACACTGAGTCTTTATCTCCTTACACTTTCTCTTCTATTTCATAAATCTTCAAGAACAGGTTCCTCCCTACGGTCTCGTACTTTACCGGCAATGCCTCTTTTGCACAATCCATCTCCTTTACCAACTCGAAATACTTCTTCAACGCCCCAAACCTCTCCCTTTCCAAGTCCAGCCCTTGATGTACCAAGTATGCCAGATTCGGATAGAACGCGCAATCCGCCAACGAGAACTCGTCCCTGCCACAAAGACGCTCCTCTCCAGATACGACTCCCAGAACGTCAACTCTTCCAGTGTCCTCTTACACGCCTCCAAAATCCGTTCTCTATTCGGGCTTTGGTCCCACTTAGGCAAAAACAGTAACTCGATATCTTCAAATACGTTATGCAGGTTCTCCGATTCGTGAAAACGTTGCAAGGTAGTCCTGTGTTTCTCCTTATCATCCACGCTTGGCATGATTCTTGTGCCGTTCTCATCAATCAACACCGGCGTCTTACACCTCGGGTTTATGGCGGCGAATTTAGGCGATCGCGTCTCTTTCGGCGTCGTCATGACATGCAATCGCTTTCGGGTGTACGGGAGGCGTTTGTGTGAGAGACACAGCATCACGCGCCAGCTGGGGATTGATCCGGAGACCCAATACAGAATTCACGCAGGTGAGAATGGATCAGCTACGTCGGCTTCCGCTTCTTCAACCCTATCGGTAGACGACGACTGGATCATGGATTCCGCCCTCACTGTGCTGCCATAATACCTCTCAATCTCCTTGAAAGCTTCAACCTCCGACTTCTTGTTCACAGCCCCTACACATTCCCTGATCACGCGAACCAGATACCGCTGGAAGAACGCGTCGGTGAGGGTAGCCAGGATGCAGTTATTAGTCGTCACGCCCGCGAAAGACAACGGACCATTACCCACTCCGTTCGCTTGTAGCCAGTCATGTAATCCGGTTTCAGTAAAGGCGGAGTACCAGTTCTTCGTTATGGGTTGTGTCTGCATATCGATTCACGACGTCCTGGACTTCTTCTGGATACAATGCGCCAGCCGATCCTGGCGCGCACAAGGGCCGTGAACCCGTGCGGGTACCGGATAGCCACTCATCATTGCCGGGGACGCCCTAGAACTCTTCGCCTTCTGGTATTTCTAGATACCGAATCGGTTTCTCGTCCGAATGGTTCGTGGTCAAGTATTCGGAGCGCATGGCTATGATGGGCCATTTCTTCTCTCTGCATGCAGAATATATAGGTACGAGATGTTCGAGGATTGGGGCCAGTGGGATGTGATTCTTCTTGAGGATTCCAATGGGAGAAACGAAATCAACCTGGAGGTCGATGATTAGGAGGGCGGGAGGCATCTTAGTGACTACGTGAACGGCACGTTCGGCCGCGTCTGCCCAGTACAGGAAACCGAGACCTAATGTAATCGATGGTATGTTATATTCCGCTCGGCCAGAAACAGTCTGCGTTGAATGATAATATATAAATACTTCTTTTCACATTTCAAGAAAATGGTCTTTGACTCAACGTCGTATTAAGCAGCACGAAGTGTAGTTGCCTAAAGCCACATTCTCAGCCGCACTCCCAGCCGAACCGCCACATTCGGTCGATGAACTTCCAGCTCGCAAAGATTGACGCATTCGCACTGTCAGCACTATGAAACGGAAGATGAACACTAAAACTTCAGTTCGGGTTTGCAGTGGCTAGCGCAGCGCGCCTAACCGCGCCGTCAACGTAAGCCTCTCCATGAGCTGTCCTACCACATAGATATAAAGCTTAGAATTTCCTATCGACATTATATCTTCCGGAACGTCCACTTTTTCCTCTCAAGGTTTAAGAGGCTTCGAAATACAACATCTCTACCAACTATGTCAGCACCTAAACCAACCATCGTATTCGTCGCCGGCGCGTTCAGCAATTTCGACGGCTACACCCCAACAACCTCTATCCTCAAGCAAGAAGGCTACGAAGTAATCCCCGTCACACTGCCATCCGTCGGCGCAAACCCTCCGCATGCAGACTTTAGCGCGGAGGTGTCAGCGATTCGGGATGCAGCAATGGCGCCCATGAACGCCGGCAAAGACGTCGTCTTGGTCGTGCACTCCTGGGCTGGCGTGCCGGGATCAGAAGCCATGAAAGGCCTCAGCAAGAGTGACCGAGAGTCGAACGGGCTGAAGGGTGGCGTAGTGCGACTCGTCTACCTAACTGCCGCGGTGTTGGAGGTCGGACTCAATGGGCAGAGCGTCGCGGAGGGCGAACCGTTTCCGTGGATGCGGCTGGAGGTGAGTTGCGCGCCGATATGCCATATATCCTCCTCCTCGCCCGCTAAAACTATTTCGATCGAAAAGCCCGACAAGCGCGTTTATGTCAGGGACCCGGAGACCCTGATGTTCGGTGATCTCGACCCGGCGACTCGGAAAGCCATGGCGGAGAAGCTGGAGAGCCACTCCTGGGGCTCGTTTATCACGGAGACGACACATGCGGCGTGGCGAGAGGTGCCGTCGACGTATCTGATCTGCGAAAACGATAATTGTCTTCCGGCGTTTGTGCAGGAGCTTATGACTAATACTCCGGGGAGTCTCTTTGAGGTGGAGAGGTGCTCGGCGGGGCATTTCCCGACGCTTAGTATGCCGAAGTTCACGGCGGATGTGATTCGGAGAGCGGCGGGGGAGGTGGTTTGAGGTGTGACGGCTTGTAGGGACTGGCGAATAGGGTTGTTGTTGGCCTGGTTGAAGAATGCGAGGGTTAAGACGAAATGCTGTTCATGAAAGGCCAGTAAACGCTGAAGTTAAGGCGCTTCTGTTTTTATTATTCTTGCGCCCACGGTCCAAAAGGTAGCATCGCCAGGGGCTAGAGTGTGGGGGCATCTTGCAGTAGACTCCTGTGAACTGGTACTCTGAGTAACAGCGTTTCGACTCGTAGCTTACGCATGGAACTACCACTTTTGTAGGAATCTGCTATGCTGTCCTCGGACCGGTGTTGAACACGTATCGAGCCGTCCAAAACAATACACCTATATCGATGTTCGAGGATCTGTACAAGCTTTTCAAGCAGCGACACCAGTGACCGTGGGGCAGTTTTCCGCGAAATTCTGGTTTACGGGGAGAGCAGGATCAGAATTGAGTCCGGCAAGCATACAGTAGGGACACGTAGCGCCATCGTGTTCTTGGAGTAGCGTCATGTATGGCGTAACAATGGTAGTTTCTCGAAGGTTGCGAATTCCGCACGCTGACATGTATAAGTGGGACGGAATCTAGAACAAATAGCTGAAGCTTTGACTTGATATAAGTTGTTGAGAGTGACCTCGATTTAGCGGTCGTCTAAGGTGGTTAGATTCGGCGACGCCGATATCGGCCAAATAGTTCCTGCAGTTTGTATGCACAATTGGGAAGGAAATCCATGAAAAATATACCATTCGCGAGCCATTCGTGAACGTATCTCCATTAGCATAGACACCTATCAATAACGATACTCCTTACTCCAGAACACCTTGCAACAGTCGGTCTAGGCCGAGTCCCATCCAAACCTCGAGCTCACGGTGCTTCGTGTTTAGTTTGCGGTGCTCCGGCTCCAGGCAGCTCTGTGCTTGTGAAGTTTTGCTGCAGCTGCTGTCCTATCGGAGAGCCTTGCAACTCTGGACCAGGCGAGTATACTGGTTGTTGAAATTGTTGTGGAGGTGGTTGTTGAAACTGTTGCGGAGGTGGTTGCTGGAACTGTTGTGGAGGTGGTTGTCCGTATTGGGCGTATTGCTGCTGAGGAGGCGCTGGGTACTGAGGTTGCGGCGTGTAGATGGGCTGCGGATACTGCCCTTGGGGTTGCATAGGGGGAGCGTATGGACCGCCTTGGGTCGAGTATTGCGGTGCCGGCGATGGTACAGGCTCGACTGCTACCGTCGTGGCCTCTTTCCCTACATAAGCAGCCGGTGCTCCTGGGACAATTGCCGTTGCTGGGGCTCCAGGGGCAATCATGGCCGCTTTCTTGGAATTGCGACGCTTGAGAAGGAATCCAGACAGGGCAGTGACTACGAGCACTACGAGGGCTATTCCACCTCCTATCCCCCCCTTGGCGCCGGACGTGAGACCATGTTTCTTTTTGGATTTGTACGTCTTCGGTTTAGGTGAGAAATACGACACGGCAGAGCTAGTGGCGACACTTGGAGCTTCTGTGCTTGCGATCGCTGTATTCGCGGCTGCGGTGCTTGCGGCTGCTGTGATGACCGTCAGTGAAGGCCAAGTTAAGTAGTCAAAATTGACGCTGTGTGAGAGAGAAAGGGTCCTTACAAGCAGTCGCGGAACTACAGGTGACTGATACGTGGGTATTCAGGGTAACACCCCATCTGAACGACGGTTAGACCGACATCTCTATTCACCGCCGTCGTACCCGAATCCAGACATGGCGTTCAAGAGGCACCACACTGGGGTAGAGAGGTGTGACAAAGGCGGAGACTTACGTGGCGCAGTTGTAAACAGCCTGATTGAAAGCAGCTATGAGCAGGTTAGATTGGTTGCCACTACATCGCGAAGGAGGGGGATGGGCTCACTTGTCTGATCTGCAGAATCGCAGGCGCCGCGAATGCAGCATGTCACTTCTTCAAGATAGGCCGTATTTGTGCATTGGCAATATGCATCAGTGGCGGTACAGCCCGCCGCATTGATTTCTGTGATATTGTCTAAACAAGACAACTAGAAAGAGGCGCGACGGTCAACGCTCGGATCCAGGTGACTTCGTAGACACTGATACACTTACAGCGCAGCTAGGATACTGTGCAACCGCGAACGATGCTATGGAATAGATCGTGCTCAGGAGAAGTAGGCGCGTCATAATTTCGTGAAGGGTGAAAGGCAGCACGGAGACCACAAGGGGCAGGTGGGAGGTTATAACAAAAGTTCAGCTGAGCCAGCCCAACGCGCCGAAGAATCAAAAAGGGAAGAAGTATACGAAATTCGCTTCGCCCTGCTGGTCTAGAGTTCGGCAGACCAACTAGGGTTTCATGAGAGAGTTGAAGCATTGGAGGCGCCGATGACTTTACTGAAATGGGAGGATGCTAAACGAAAAGGAGCACCCGACATGGGTGCACCAACGAAGTTCCTGGCTTTATTGCCGTGCACTGCCGCCCACAGAAGCGATGCAGGGCTGAAAAACTTCAGCCTCGCGCTTGGACCATGACTGCGAGTTGTTCGGGCTTCGGGGGAGGTAATCGCATGTTTGACAATGCAGCAAGGGACTCTTTTATCTTCGAAAAGGTCACTAAATGAGATATCGTGATGGGGCCGCATGGTGTTGATGGATAGTCTTGGCTTGGTCATCTCCAGCTTGCCGTGCTTGCTTGGCTCTGTCATCTTGCTTGGCTCCAGCTTAGCTATGCCACCGCCCGTGGACAGAACTCTGCACTAGCGACAAGCGTGCAGGCCTCGTACCTGGATAGGAACATGCAGGTATCCGACTAGGAACCAGTGGTGTTGAAAGTGAAGGGTGCATGGTGCCGGTACCTGGTAAGAACCTTGGTACAGTTTGCAACTTACTTTTGCAGGTCTGCGACAACTTGAACAGACAACAGTGCTGGAATATTTATCGCTTGCCACTGTACGCAGCGCTTCATGTCTCTATAAATACCTGTATATGTATGTGGGTATAGCTACAGTTCGTTTCCTCGGATACCGGAAAAAGCTGACAACTTGTATCAAGATTATTGAAAATGCAGCGAAGCTTCCAAACATAACAAACAAATAAGATATGTTTTGGCTCCGCATGTATGTACGAAACCTTATACACAATTACAGCTAGGTTGCCCGAAGAAAGTGGGGTAGGGACGGAACACGGAGGACGATCGGTTTGTCTCGACTGTTCTCAACGTTTGCGAGTCGCCCAAGGCACGCACCCCCATGCATCGCCTGCCAGACGACAGCCGGCAGCTGTAGGTCGGTGGCTGGTTTGGCCCCGGTGCTATCGCGCCATCGCTGGTGGATGGCGCACTCATGCCGATTCCTCATTCATGGTCTTGGCCACCAACGATGGCAGCCTCCTTCGCGGCTCGTCCACGCATGGTCCAGTCGTTCTCTCGACGATCCGCTGCTCATCACCGGCCGATTCAGTGCCCATCAAGCCTGTGGTGGACGCGGTCTCACTAGCCTCGAGCGGCGCTCGCACATCGCCGCTTAGGTACCTTGAGGGAGCTCAGATGGCACTGGCAAGATTGCGGCACTCCGCCAATACTCTGGAGGCTGATCTTATCCCGATGAGGGGGCTGGCGGCAAACCACCACTCAGGGACCAAGTTGGAGGTCAGCCACCCAGTCAGCCTGGAGATATCACCTGGCCTGCTGGCCACCTGGATGCGCCGCAGCCATCCATCCTTTCTCCACAGACAGCTCCACTTCGTCCCTCCTGTTAACATTTGTTCGTTCCTTTTTCTTTCACGCCACAGCCTGAGTCCCTCCGTGCATTCCGAGCCGTCTAAGGACCGCTTTTGTGTAACATCCGAAACAGTGATAGCGCAATTACCGGCCGCGGGGAATCGCAACATAATTTTGGCGCTGAACAATCCACCTTCCCGACGAGCCTCAAGCCCTCTTTTGTACACCAATCCAGCCTACTGCTTTCGTTCTATTGTGGATGCCGCTGCTGTCAACTTGCTGCCAAATCTCGAGTTTCAGCTCCTCGGCGGGGCTGTGCACTGAACACACCACACACTTCGTGACTGAAGACCAATCTTGGAACGGACAAAGCAGCGAGTTTTGGTAACCTACAACTGTCAATATGACCGTCCTCAAGGCAAGAATTTACCATCAGATCGATCGTTGTTAGTCACTGATAGTGAACTAATCGCCACCTTTCAGGAACCCACTCCAGCCCGTCCAACCTCCAGTCAGCACCGAACCTCCCTAAGCTCGACCGCATTGAGTCTCCCTTCCAAGTCGCGTATACACTCGCACTCTGTATCCGTGGGCTCGATAAATCCAGCCCACCGGGTGGGGCGACGCAAGAGTATGTCGTCGACCTCAAAGGCCAACCTCAGACTCCAAGGACCCACTCTTCAACACTCGGATATGCCAAGCAGCCTACCAAACAATGGTTCTATATTTAACGAAACAGCTGTGTCCGACGGGCCAATGCTGGCATCAATGCCCGAGACGGAAAAAGTGAACAATAAGGCCAGGCTACGACGCGCGTCCGAAGGCTCACACCTTAAAGCCAATAAGAGGCTCGTCAGCGGCAGCGATTTGAAGTGTGAGAAGTGTGGCAAGGGTTATAAACGTAATATACATACTTTCTATCATGACTGAGCTAGGCTAACTGTTCTCAAAGACAGCAGTTGCCTAACCAAACACCTGTGCGTATTACTCCCAGAATACTCACTCTTGCACGTTCTACCTGCGCGTATTCCATGCCTTTCACTCCTCGCACGCGCTCAGATGATTCTTTTGTTTCTGCGTTGACGCGTTGTTTTAGCTGGGAACACACGCCTGAATGGCAGTATACATCCAAATTGCTTATTTCCAAGCACCAGCAAGTACAGCTTCTTGAGGCCGCTTCGGTCCTGGTCGCCATGAACCAAGAGGGCGAATCACCAAAGGACAGCGATCATTCTTCTGCTTCACCTGCCGCGTCGGGGTCATCAGACCTCCGTGATGACTACTTGAGCTCGACCGACACGACACCTCCACCTCAGCCTGATGAAGTGACGGGGTCATACTCTACTAGCCGTTCTAATTTCGGCCGCTCGAAACGCTTTAGTGCAACTAGCAGTGCGTACTCACAGTCCTACCAGTCCACGTCCGTCTTCTCCGACGGCGGTCACACCCACTCGGCCCATTACCGCCAATGGAGTAACGACGGACGTCCAACAACATCTGGAACTTCGGTAGCGGGTTCCAATTACGATGAGGAGGACCAAGCCGACCTTGCCGCGGCCGTGGGCCTGTTAAGCTGTAGCTACGGGACGCCTAAGAGCGGCCCCGCAACACTCGGCTTTGATGTCCCCCCCGTTCCACCATTACCTGCACGCTTTCTGGGCATGAAGTCGGATTCGATATCTGGCAGCACCACCACTGTCACCGCGAATCAGTCCTCGATACGGAGCAGTTCGTACTTGCCGCATTCTTACGAAAGCAAAGATGTGGACATGCATAATGAGGGCTTGGACCTGGATGAGTTCGATGAGCACTCCACCGCCCGAGACCATCGCATGGACGAGGACGACGACGGTGTCTTTGGGACGATGGATTACTAGCTTGCCGCAGTGTGCCATGCTGTCCCGCCGCTCTCTTGGAAGCTCAAGGTTTTGTTCAACATTTCATTCATCCAGTATGCGTTTGAAGCCTTTCCGACATCATTCAAAGCAGCCGACCTCCGCTATCCCTCGAACCTATTCTACAGCACCTATGAGAAGACCTCTACCTTTCACCCTACCTCCCTCGACTCACTCCACAAACCCTTACCCAGAAATATACTGAAACAAACTGGTCGCAACTTGAACGACTGGTGAGGTGACGAGGGCGGGAGTGCCAATGGTCTTCGAGGTTGAAGCTGCAGATCTGAGTTTCGAGTCTGGACTGTTTTCCAGAGAAACGATATGCGTTGAGCGCGTAAGCGCTGCGTGTCATGGACTCAATTCCTAAATTTCCCTAATTACTCCTTGAAGTGGATGGATGGAGAACACCTCATGTCGATCTGACACCTGTACATTTGATGAGGAGTTGGTTCCCCTTTGGGCGGATATGAAGGACCTTTGGGAGGAGATTGATTTTGGGCCACATAGTGTGAATTTAGTTCTTGCTTTACTTGATTAAGTTCGTGACGCTTGGAAAACACAGTACTGTGCGAAGTAACCCCTTTGAACACGTATCCAGAACTTCCCAAAACTTGCTAGACAGCGGAGCGGGATGTAGTCTCCTCCCATGGAAAATTCGGGCTAGGCAACGAGTCTGTAGATCTACCGCAATACTAAGAGGAGGTAGTGTGAGGCGATGATAAAAGACCTTAACTTTTTCACAAAGGTCGAGTGAACCATGTAATGAACGGAGGTAATACTTCCTGGAACAAAGAACAAGAATAGCAGCATTAAAAATGCAAACTCTGGTATTGTCTCATGAGACTTCGCGTGACATAATGATTTGGGAGGCCAAATTCCTGTCTACGAAATATATCCCGTGTCGTCACTGCAAATGTTATTGTGTAGTCGACCATTTCCGGACTAGCGAAAATGGCCCAACGTCATCGCCTTCGACCTTTCACTCCAGCTTTTTGCCCGCGGGCAACATCGCAGCCAGCTTCCAACTCAACCCAAGTTCCAGCGCCCACCGCTCCTCTCCTGCACCCTCTTCTCCAAACCACCACGCCAAAAATGTCCGCCCGCCGCAAACCCGCCGCCGGATCCTCAGATCTCAACAACACACCTCTCACCACCACCATGCCCGCCTCCACAATCCCCTCAACGAGCACCTCCCCCCGCTCTCCCCTCCTCCCAACCCGCCTCGAAGCCCTCCTCATCTCCATCTACCCCTTCACCCTCCTCCTAGGCTCCATCTTCTCCACCCTCTCCGCCACCACGCGCTCGGCGCCCTACAGCTCAACCTCCCAATCGCACCCCCCCGAATTCGCGCCCTCCTACTTCGCGAAAAAGAAAAACATCTTCAATGTCTACTTCGTCAAAGTCGGCTGGTTCTGGACCACCCTCGCCTTCGTCGCCTTCGTGCTCACGAACCCGGGCCTCGGCGTGCCGCTACGCCCATACGTGACGCGCCGCCGCATCACCGCCTCGCTGCGCTACCTCGCCGTGACCGCGTGGTGGACGGTCATCACGCAGTGGTTCTTCGGCGCGCCGCTCATCGATCGCGGGTTCCGCTTCACGGGCGGCCAGTGCGAGATGCTACGGGATGCGGAGGCGCGCGAGGAGATGTCGGATGCGCGGGAGTATTTCACGGCGGCGGCGTGTAAGGCGGTTGGGGGGCAGTGGAAGGGGGGGCATGATATCAGTGGACATGTGTTTTTGCTCATTATGGGGAGTGGGTTGCTGTGGTTTGAGATTCTGCCGGCGTTGACGAGGGCGGAGGGGCTGAGGGATGGGAGGAGGGTGTTGTTGAGTGATGGGAAGGTTGTGAGTGTGGCGGTGGAGAAGCGGACGGAGAAGAAGGAGGCGGCGAGCCAGACACAGGAGCAGGTTACCGCTGTGGGAGTCAAGACTGTGTTGGGAGTGGCGGCGTTGATGTGGTGGATGTTGCTGATGACGGCGGCGTTCTTCCATACTTGGTTTGAGAAGTTCACGGGTCTGTTGGTTGCCTTTGCGGGGCTTTGGGTGGTGTACTTCTTGCCGCGAGGCGTTCCGGCACTCAGGGCAGTGATAGGTATGCCGGGGGTGTAGATATTGTCCTGTCAGTGAAGCGAAGCATGAGCGGGTGTTCGGAGTATTGCAGTATTGCTCTTTGGTATCGTAGATAGATCGATGACTGCATAATAGAAAAGGCAAGACTCTCAATTGCTGGGAATGTACAATCGCAAAAGGAATGGGACTAAAAGTTAAATTAATCAAAGAACCCTCTGCTCCATCCTACGCCGAGGAAAGCAGATAATCGCAATCGTGCCAAGTGATTGCTGAGAACGATGCCTCTGTACGCTCGCACTCAAAAGAAGCACTTAATGATCTCGCCCATCCATCCTCTCCGCCATATTAACAAGCGCAGCCTTCCTTAGGTCCCTGAGCATTTGCCCCAGTCAAGTTGACTCTCGCCGAGTCTTCTTGCCTTCCCAGATTCGTCTGTCCGCCAACTCCCCTCGGGCCCTTCAAACTCGTCTCCGGAATCGCGTTCGCAATAGCCGTAAACACCTCCGCGACATTCAAGCCCGTCTTGGCGCTCGTCTCAAAGAAAAGCAAGGCCTCCTCATCCGCATATGCCTTCGCCGTCTTCGTCGGAACCTTCCGCGCATCGCTCTCGCCATCCACATCCTCCTCCTCTTCCGCAGTAGCGGTGCCATCCGCGTCGTCTCCGCCGGTGCTGGCATCCGACGCCGGGTTCGCCGACGCCAGATCGAACTTGTTGCCGACGAGCGCGATAACGATGCCCGGGGAGGCTTGTCGCTGCAGCTCAGCAACCCAATGCTGCGCCTTCTGCAGCGACGAGGCCTTTGTGATATCGTAGACGACGAGCGCGGCTTGCGCATTGCGGTAGTACATGGGTGCCAGACTGGCGAAGCGCTCCTGGCCCGCGGTATCCCAGATCTCGAACTTGATGGTGCGGGTGGGGAGGTTGCATTTCTGGGTGAGGAAAGCGGCTGCGAACGCAAAGATATAAATGTTAGCGGGTCTGCTCTGTTGGAGGGGTAGCATGCATATAAGGTTTCTGCGAGACACAACGGACAGGCCTCGCGGTCGAAGACCATGATCTGCGGGTGGAAGTACGCGGCTGCCGGACGATATGGTAACTGACCTCCTATTGTGGGCTCCTTGTTCTCTTGGAAGTCGTTGTTCACGAAGCGCATTACTAGTGACGACTACGCGGCCGGTGTTAGCTGTGAGATGGCAGACTGCATTCAGAGGGGGTTAATGCACCTTTCCTACGGCGGCCTCACCCAGCAGGACTAGCTTGACGCTGCTGCTGGGCTTGGGTGCCGATGCTGCTCCTGAGTCGGCCATTATTTGCGATGTGGTGGGTGATTGTCCGGTGATGGGAAGATTAAATGGTGGTTCGAGTGAAGGAGCGAGCGTGGAGAGGTAGTTAGGAGGTCTCTAGCGCTAGCGGTAGGAAGTGTTCTGCTGGAATAAAAATCGAAGCTGTCCTTAATGTGTCGTGAAGAGGTGCCTGATCGCGGGATGGTGGAGGCAGATGGTTTGAGAGTCCACCACCAGCTTGGAGCTTTCAAGACTATGACGACGCCGCACCTGGGCATTCACGTGATCAAGCTTTGGCATTTCAGCCACATCTGCGGCCACGTCTACAGCGTTTCCAGCAAGCATTCTTCGTCTTTCGATGAGACATTGAAGCAATCTATACGGTGGTAAGACTGTTTATTACCAGAGTTGAGAAATGTTGGTCTGTCACTCTTTCTAATCATCAACGAGTCGATGCCTTCATTAAAACTAGGTACGTTGAAACACAACAGTGGTGAACAAGTTTAAATCATATTCTGGCATGGTCGGAACAACCAGGCTTCGTCAATCATCAAGACTAATACAAAGCTACCTCCAAGAAGTGAAGGAAAAACAAAACCCTCGTCTCGTAGGCCCGAAAAACCACTACGAATGCAAGTGGAAGCGCCCATCAATGCGTATGTTACTTCCGTAGACTCATACAGCATACAAATACAAAATGCCGCCCAATACAAACGAAAAGAAGTATCCGAAAGACACATTTGTACGGCAAAAAAGAAACCCGAAATGTCATGTCATGTCAGTCATAATTATGCAAACAAGAAAAGAATAGAAAACATAGTTCAAGCGACCATCTTCCTCAACCCTCCCCAAAATCCCTTCATTGGCGGTTCATCTTTCTTGGGTCTTCTCCTTTCCGTCTCCCGTCTCGAGATTCTCGGCTTCTCAGCGCTTTCGACCTTGGTTGATTTTGGTCGATCGCTCTCGACTCTCACAGTCTTGGGTCTTTCATTCACGGACATCCTTCGGCTGGATCGATGCGCACGTCGGTCACCAGAAGAATGTGATCCAACAACAGCAGCGGACTCTTGAAGGAGAACCTCAGGAGGCGCTGGCGGGTCTTCGGTGGGGGCTTCACGAGGTGCTTCCGGGACTGCTTCGGGCTCTAATGCGACGCCTCCACCATCTGCAGCTCCTGACATCTCGAACTCTTTCTCTTTGGCAGCACGCGCTGCGCGCCGTTCTTTCCTGGCTTGGTGTTCTGCCTCTTCTGACTCGGTTCTTTGACGGTGATGATGGGAGGGACGTCTGTGTCGATGACGGGGACGCTCCTCGTGGCTGTCTCCTGAACTAAGCTTGCTGCTTGTCGGGCGCTCTTTCTCTTTACCAAGGCTTTTGACCGCCGCTGGCGGAGGAGGAATCGGATCAGTGTTAACTTTACTGACAGGCTTCAACGACTTGGGGGCGGTTGGTACTATAGGTTCTGTCTTTGATCGACCAAACAGGGAAAAGCCTCCGAAAGTGCTGTTCCTTCTGGCTCGTGGAGGGGGTGAATTATCACGCGTGCGATCACTCAGACCAGTCTGTCGCCTTGACGGACCGCGAGGTGATACTGGAGAAGCAGGAGACACCTCGGACTCCTCCTCAGCAGCGCGTCGAGCAGCATCTCTCGTCACTGGTCGTTCCACCTCTTTGGCCTTTGGTCGGGCTAGATCGGCTGCCCTCTTGACTTCCTTTTCACGCTGCAACCTGCGCTTTTCGTGCCGGAGACGTCTTCTTTCCGCTTCTTCCTCTTCTTCACGCTTCGCTTTCTCTCGTCGTGCCGCTTCTTCCTCTTCTTTAAGTTTTGCAGCTTCAATCCGCTTTGCCTCTCTTCTAGCCTCATGGCGTGCTCGCCTTGCGGCTTCTTCATCATCAATGCGCTTTTGTTCAGCTTTCGCCTGCTCTGCTTCAGCTCTCTTTGCAGCTTTGCGCTCCTCATGTCTAATCCTGCGTTCTTCCTCGGTCTCAGTTCTTTTCTTTTCCGCTTCTGCGGGAGCTTTCCGTCGAGATTCGTCCTTCCTCTTGCTGTCAGATGGCAGGCGGGAATCATGGCGCTTGCGGCGTTCAACCTCTTCCTCAGCAGCGCGAAGGGTGCGACGTTTGGCCTCTTTTTCTTCCCGTTCTCGGCTTCGAGGACTAGACTTGTCTCCTTCCTTCCTACTCTCTTTACCCTTGTCCTTGCTGGCGTCTTTGATCACTTCTCTGGCCTTCTCCCTTGTCTTCCCAGAATCCTTACTTGTCATGCTATCTCGCCGTTTTTCTTTTCCAGAACTCCCGATGGCCTTTGCTGCAGCCACGAGCGAGATTCCGCCAATGCTGGCATCACTCTCTCGTCTCCTTCGGTGTTGGTGCGGTCGACCCCAGCCATCCCGATTCGATTGAGAGGATCGCCTGGCGCGTTTCTCTTTCGAGGGCGAGCTCGGAGAAGCTGGTTCGTTGGCTATGGCGGATTCATCAGGTGGAGTCTTTGGGGCTGGCGGGTCAGCAGGTGCATCAACCGCCTTCACTTCCTCGGCAGGTGCTGGAGCACTGTCTTCAGGCGTTGGCTCGACATCCACCGCGTCAGATACAGGTTGCTCCGGGGGTTCTTCGATTGCCTTTTCTTCCTCTACAGGGGCAGGCGCCTCCTCCGCAGGGGCAGGCACTTCCTCTACAGGGACAGGCACTTCCTCCGCGGGAGCAGGCACTTCCTCCACGGGAGCAGGAACTTCAAGAGGGGCGGTATCTTCGGCTGGGGTATCGATGACTGGAGAGTCTTCCGGAGCAGGTGCCGCATCCTCGATTTCTGCTGGAGGCGGAGGCTCTTCCGAGGCTACTTCGATCGCGTTATCTTCCTCGACAGGGCCTGGCTCTTCAGGAGGAGGAGGAGAAGCATCTTCAAGTGGCGCTGATTCTTCAGGAGGGGGAGCATCCTCAACTGGCGCTGGCTCTTCAGGGGAAGGAGGGAGAGAAGGTTCTACTGGAGCTGGCTCCTCAGGAAGAGGAGAAGAAGCGTCTTCAACTAGCGCTGGTTCTTCAGGAGGGGGAGGGGGAGCATCCTCAACTGGAGCTGGCTCTTCGGGGGGAGGAGGGGAAGCATCTTGGACTGGGACTGATTCCTCAGGAGGTGGAGGTGGGGCCTCTTCAACTGGGGCTGGTTCTTCGGGAGGAGGAGGGGAAGCCTCTTCGACTGGAGCTGGTGAAGGTGGGACCTCTTCGACTGGGGCTGGTTCCTCGGGAGGAGGAGGGGAAGCCTCTTCGACTGGGGCTGGTTCCTCGGGAGGAGGAGATGCCTCTTCGGCTGCGGCCAGCTCTTCAGGTGTGGTTGGCTCTTCAGCTGGCGGATCCGCTGCTGGGGAGTCCTCTGTAATTGGCGTAGGGCTCTCTACCTCATCCGTTTTGGCTTCTTCGCCGCTTGGGGCTTCAACCGCTTCTTCTTCTGGAGCAGGAGGATCTTCCGAAGTTTGCTCCACAGCCTTCTCTTCTTCAACAGGAGCCGAAACCTCAGGAGTGACAGCGTCTTCGGCCGGGGCATCTACATTTAGGGTGCCGTCTACAGCAGGCGCCGGATCTTCGACTTCAATTGCTTTCTCCTCTGGAGCGTCTTCTGGAGCGTCTACCTCTGGCGTAGGGACTTCTCCTTGAGCAGGAGGATCTTCCGGAGTTTCCTCAACCTTCGCTTCGTCTTCGACCGTTTCTGCAGCAGGTGTATCTACTATTGCGGTATCTGATGAGGCTTCGGCAGGGGATTCTTCGGAACTACCTTCCTCGCCGCTTTCAACAACCTCTGGACTAGGCTCTTGACTAGGTTCTTCGGGCGAAGCCGTCTCAGAAGAAGACTCGGCAGCTTGATCGTTGGCGGGCGCTTGTTCAGTGCTGCTAATTTCCTCCGAGCTGGGAGTACTCTCCTCAACACCCTCCTCTGTTATCACGGGCTCTTCTTGAATAGCTGGGCTATCATCAACCTTTTGTTCCTCAGCTTGCTCTGGCGCGTCAGCCTCTTCCTCCGGTACAGGAGCAGGGTCCTCTGGCTTGGCTTCAACTTCCTGCTCGCCAACGATAGCATCCGGACTAGATTGCGCAGGCTCTTCTGGTGCTTCTGGACTCTCCTCGGGCACTTCGGGAATATCTTCTGTAGGAGGGTCTTCAGCAGGAGTCTCTGCGGGAGGGTCTGGAGCCGACTCTGGAACAGTAGGGGCTTCGGCTGCAGCCTCGATTGGTGGGGCCTCGTCGATGCTGACCGGGATTTGTTCAGCAATAGCCTCTTCGATCACCACGGCCTCTCCAACGGCTGGAGTAGCATCACTGGTCGCGTCTGTAGCGCTCGGCTCAGTAGCTAAATCTGCGTTCGAGCTCTCCGGTACGCTTTCGGGCTCCTTCGTCTCGGAACTTTCGACTGGGTCGTTGGCTGTCCCAGGACCATCGTCTGACTTTTCCTCTCCATCGACAGCCTCTGAGGGTGGCTCCGCTGAGGCTTCGGCTGGGTTCTCATCATCGGCAGGGGCCGGATCACCAGTGGATTCTGTCTCCTCTGCTGGGGCATCCACTGTGGGAGAGTCATCACCAGCTGGCTCGGGGCTTTCCAATTCATCCGCTTTGTGTTCATCACTGACAGCTTCCGCGGGCGCCTCAACCTCCTTCTCTTCTTCGACAGGGTTTGGAAGTTCGGCAGTAGGCTCAGGGATTTCCTCATCGTCTACTTTCTGTGAATCGTTGGCAATCTCCGCGGGTGCTTCAATAGCCTTCTCTTCTTCCACAGGGGTTGGAACTTCGGCAGCGGGCTCAGGTGTTTCCTCTACGTCCTCTTTGTGTTCATCTTCGACAGCGTCTGCGGTCTCCTCAGGCGCCTTCTCATCCTCAGCTGTACCTTCAGGAGTAGACTCCGGGGTTTCCGCTTTGTCCACTGCTTCCTCGACATTGGCTGTTTCTGTGGGCACTTCAGTCGCATCCTCTCCTTCGGCAGGCTCAGTGACACCTGTGGGGGCGTCGTCTTGACTTGGCTCGCTGTCCACAGGCGATGCTTCTTCTTGCACTTCAGCAGCAGAGGGCGTTTCCGGAACAGGGTCCTCTGCTGCAGGTTCCTGGGCCTCGCCCTCTTCGGCGCTAGGCTTTTCTTCTTGGCTAGCTGGAGACTCTTCCGCTTCAGGCTCCTGGACGGCGGGCTCCTCAACACTTGACTCGTCCGCTACAGCTTCTTCCGCGGCAGGCTCGTCCACAACAGGCTTTTCCGAAGCGGAGTCATCCACAGCGAGTTCCTCGACCACAACAGACGATTCGGCCGTCGACTCTTCGGGCTTCGCGTCGTCAACGTCGGGTTCTTGTTCCTTCGCTTCAGGGTCTGCCTCTGGCTGGCTATCTTCGGCAATACAAAGCGGTTCCTGGCCGCGTTGGTCCTCGGAGGCTACTTCTGCGGGCGGTTTAACAACTGGGGCCTCCGATTCGTCTGCTTCACCCGATTCTGCGCTTTCCTCCTCCTTACCTTCTTCAGGGAGTGGTTCACTTGGTTCTGCTGCCTCCACGGGATCCACAGGCGTTTCCGAAGCAGCGTCTTCATGTTTCTCCTCTCCAAGAGTTGGCTCGATGGGTTCGTCTAGTGCTGTTTCGCCTTCCGGTTCAATAGCGGCTTCAGGCGGTGGTGGAGCTGGGTCTGAAACGGGATCTTCAGCGGGACTTTCCGGCTCATCATCACCTGCAGCATCTGGCGAAATCTCTTCTTCTTTCACATCTCCAACCGCTGGTTTGGATGTGTCCTCTGAAGCTTTCTCAGCACTCTCGCCCTCGTCTCCTCCTTCTGAAGCCTCTTCGGGCGAAGGCGGCGTTGGCTCTGGTACGGTCTCGGCGTTATCAGTGCTTGTAGGTGCTTCCTCCACCGGGGTTTCGGCTTCAATATCTTCCGCCTTTCCTTCGGCCACTTCAGCGGCGGGTGGTGGAGGAGCCTCATCTTGGGCTTCGCTTTCCCCAGCTTTGGCTGGCGTAGATTCGGGTTCTGGGTCAGCGGCCTCGCCCTCGACTGCAGCATCGTCAGAGGGAGGCGATGCCACAGGTTGCTCAGCGGGCTCGCCAGGCTCTGCCGAGTCTTCCACAGGAGCAGGGGGTGAAATCTCAGCCTCTTCAATGGCAGGTTCAGGTTCGACAGACTCGCTTTCAGCTTCTACACTGTCTGGTGGAGTACTCGCTTCTGGTGGGGATGGGGCTTCTGTACTTTCGGGTGGCATTTCTGCGGGCATCTCGGGCGGGGGAGGTGGAGGTGGAGGAGGCGGAGGCGCGTCGTCTTGCGCGTCATCGCCTGTACTTGTTTCGGTTTCGTCTCCTGGTGGTGGAGGAGGCGGAGGAGGCGGTTCGGCCGTATCGTTTTGCTCATCACTGATTTCTGGTGGTGTGTCCGCCGGTTCATCTGGTGGCGGAGGGGGTGGCGGAGGGACTTCGTTTTCGATTTCAGCGGTATCTGCAGGTGCGTTTTCTGGGGCTTCTGGTGCAGAAGCTGGCGCCGGAGGTTCGCTTGGAACTTCGATATCCTCAGGGGACTCTTTGTCAGGTGACCCGGACTCGGACTCCTTATCTTCCCCCTTCCCCTTCCCTTTCTTACTCTTACTCTTTTTGTCCTTCTTCGCTTTTGCTTCCTCTTTCTTAGTGGGAGCCTTCTTCTTCTCCTTGGACGAGGTTGCAGGTGGAGCTTTGCTTTCCTTCTCCTTTTTCCTAACTTCTTTCGGTGGAGACGGAGCAGGTGCAGGCGTCGGTGGATCCTTTTGCCTTATAAAGCCTTTGGGCTTCCCTTTCACGTTTGACTTGCCATTCTTCTTCTTGTGCCCAAGTGTGCTAGGTTTAGGGTCTTTCATGTCCGGTGGAAAGTGCACATTCTTCTCTTCGTGCGGCACTGCGGCGACAGACTCAACGGCGGGATCAGATGGTGGCCCATCTTCAGTTTTAGGCTCTTCTTCAGTCGCAACTTGGTCCGCAGGGGGAGGTGGAGGGGGCTCGGAGTCCGGTATTACAACTTCTGTTTCCACCGGACTTTCCTCGGGAGTAGACGCCGGCTCTTCAGGAGCACTGGAAGAAGGCGTATCTTCAGTTTTCGCAGGCTCAGCTGCTTGCTCCTCAACTGGCTGTGCCTCTTCAAGGCCAGGAGGCGGTTCATCCGTAGGTGGGCTAGGTTCTGATGCGGCTTCAGCCGTAACAACATCCGCGCTAGCTTCCGCGTCCGGACCATCTGCGGGATCAACTGGTTCAGAAGGCTCTCCGGCTGCCTCTTCGTTTGCAGGTGTGGTCCCTTCGCTAGGTCCGTCGCTTGTGGCGTCTGGGGAACAATCTTCGGACTTTGGGTCATCAGTCGGAGGAGTCGATTCCGATGCCGACTCGGCATTGTCAGCGACTACCTCGACACCACCTTCATTCCCTTCCGCAGCTGCAGCAGGCTCCGCCTCCTGTGGTGCTTCTTCCGCGGGCTCTTCGCTGGCAACGGGTTCGTCTAGCGGTGCACCGCCGTCACCATCATCGTTCTGTTCATCTTGTATGACAGATTCTTCTACGGTTTCGGACTCTACTGGAGCTTCTGGTGGGGCGGGAGGCTCAGGGACCTCTTCCGCTGCGTCTGCACTCTCCTCGGGCTCTGGTGGAGGAGGCGGAGGGGGTGGCGGGGGCGGTGCGTCTACTTCTGGCGGGCTTTCCAATGCTGCAGGTTCAGGTGGAGGTGGAGGTGGAGGAGGCGGTGGTTCTGGATCGTTTGCTGGGGGTTCTGGTGCTGGTGGTGCCTCTTCTACAGGCAATGCTCCAGACATCACCGGGGCGCCTAATTGATGGTCAATCGTAAAGGTCTGTGGACCGATTGTCTTGGTACACCTACCGGCGTCTCCATCGTCCTCATCATCGCTCGGTTCTATTATCATCTGCACGTCTGGATGTGTGAAGACTGGAGTGGGATATATTACGCGTCTATACCCGGAGGCCTCGACGGACTGAGCATAGGGCTTCGCCGGTGTCAGCGCACTGGCAAATGGGTCCGTCCACGGTGAAACCGAGACGGCTCCGTACTTTCGCATTGTGAAGATGTGAAGACGACAAAGACGGGGTGGTGTCTTTTGCGGACTCGAAGAGATTGACTAGGTGTGCTACTTTGCTGGTGTTCTTGGGCGCCCTCCGGCCCATTGTACATATAATGACGCGCTTAGAAACAAGAGTAAAACGTGGGGGAAGGAGAAATAACTGTGGAGCAGCGAATGAAAAGGAGAGAGAGCAAAAGCATTGAGCGCCTTCGTGGCTCAATGCTACGAGGCGAGGGGGCAAGACGGCAAGGAGCGGCAGCGGCAACACATCACCAGACGATATTAGGAAATGAGATCGAGGCAATTTGAGGCTTCCACGGGTCCTTCGAAAAGGGTCGGGCTGCATCTGCTGGCAGCACCCGTGCTGCTCCGCTGATATGGGGGTTGGCTTGGCCGGCAGTAATTGGGCCACGTCAGAGAGGCCTTGCGATTGACTTCGCGATGTCGAGGGCTGGCGGCGGGCTCCAGCGCAGATTTTCATGCAGCCGGCATCCAAAGACGTTACGCCGCTGCACAGCACGGGGTGCCATCGGACGTGGTGCAGCCATGGTGTCTGGCATGCGCGAGGCCCAGCAGCGTGGGGAGAACTGTGCCGGCTGCGTCCTAAGGAGGATGTTCGTGTACCTTTTTGCCCGCCAGTCCTGCCAGTGGGCTGATGCTGCTGCCCAGGCGCTTCTCCGGCCAAATGGCAATAGGCCAGCGTACCAGGAAGGCCTTGGGTGCTTGGGTGCAGGGTGGTGGTTTCGGATGACAGGTAAATCGTCGACGTGGCAGTCCCGTGAGAACTGGAGCTGCGAGTTGACCGAGCCATTGCGAGGCCAGGTGGTGGAGCTGTCTCGCTTCCTACGCCTGCCCGCTTTCATCTCTGCGCGGGACTTAACACTGCTTCACTGCATCGACGGCTGCCAGGACACAGCGCTGCCATTGACGTCTCACCAGCCTCCTTCGCGCCCGACGTATGGCCATGTTTCGCTCTGTGACATTGGGGGTCATCATTGCCAGCATTGCCGCCGCTGCCCCCTCTTAATTGCAGCGATCCGAAGGCCAACTGTCACTGCGCCGCCAGACTCTCTGATAGGAAGACCATACAGCCAATGCCACCGTCTAACGTGGTGGCCCCCGAGAAGCTTTCCTATTTGCCAACGGCGGGCCTAGATGGCGCTGACTGTTCCCAGATATCTCCATGCCGCGCACCAGGTGCAGAAACGACTTTCAAGGCATCTCCGATGCAAGACTTGCCGGGAGTCCAAGAACGGGTAACCGGTCGGCCAACGAGCACTCCTTTCGATGGTCTAATCTCGTGGCAAAAGCGTGTGCTTGAGTTATGAGAATACACTCACGAACGGCACGTGACTCTCCCATGCCATCACAGTGCAGACCCAATATCGTTTTAGCCGATATCGCAGCTGCTCCAGAATGGCTCTTTATGCAATGCAATGCACTGCCTACTGTGATCACCGGCAGTAGGCTGTTGGTGCTGATCACCACGCATGATACTGAGGGCATGCTTGCGACGCTTTCGGGGCGCTTCGCATGGAAAACTTGTGTCTTTCTTGAGAGTATGTTCAGGGCAACTAGAGCCTCAAATTTGCATTCTGCAAGCCTATGCGTTACCTCCTGCTTCTTCCTAGCCCCATGGAGCCCTTCAGACAACGTCGCTATACGCACGCAAGCGTTCATATGCTCTAAGCATAGCTTTGAGTATTGATTGCCAGATTATGACCTGTAATCTTAGTTCATCGGAGGTGCCTCACATCACTGTCTAATCCCGACCTGTCACTATAGTGGCTTTTCTCTACCGTTTTTCGATTTACTACAAAGATACTAGACGCATACGATCGTATTGGAAGGATTGCTCGAAGAAAAATTGCTGAAGTTCCTCGCTGCCGAAGTCGCCCTCGTTCAGGATGACCTGGTAATGGATCGGACGAGCAGTTCCCTTGATGGCGGCATGGGCCCAGAGATAGAAGTCCCAGAATGCAGCCGTTCTCGACAAGGGTGCCGGTCATGGCATTTCCAGTGCGCTGGTCTCCAGTACCCGCATTGGGAAGAAGCGGATATGTTGGCGCTTGCCGGCAACAACGCCAGTAAACTTGCACTCACATCCGGGAGCGTTCTCCTTCATGACCGCCTTCATATCCTTGACCTCCTGCTCGAGATGAGATCTCCGATACACAGTTCGTGATAAAAGAAACAAAAGATATGATTCCTTGGCCCCGACCAAAGATGTATAAAAGAAATTCGAACGTTAACTCTGCCGCAAGACTCCCAATACTGCAAACAAGGTGTAGTTTCCGGTTCTTTCCATGAAATGTAAAGAGCTGGATGCGTCCCATTTCATGATCCAAACTTCCCGCTTCAGGTTCTGTCGATCTCGGTCGCTTGTCGTGTGGCCTCGGAGTTTTCGTTTTGACGTTTCTTTCATATTACTCATGTTGAAATCCACATAGTCGACTAGATATTTGTTGGCATTTTTCGAAAGAAGCAACCCAGACGAGAAGTCGATAGGATTTTTCGGTCTAGGGGTGACTCTCGTTGATGTTGGGATTCAAGAAGGTTGATGATCGATGGATGGTTTCTTGTTCGGCGGGCTTCCATCGGCAAGACTCGATGCTTTTCGTTTCTCGCTCGAAGAAGACGTGGCGGGCTCGACAGCATTGCGGCTCAATGAGCCTGGTAGAGGTGCGTACACTTTGGGTTCGCTGGCAGTATTGCTTGGCATCTATATCGTCGTTAGCAACGCTTCATTACGCCTTTGTAGCCTTTTCGGGACCATGGAAGTAGATATCGACTTACATGTCCACGCTCGCGGTGATCATCTTCGCTTTCAGCATTCTCCTCCTCCTCACTCTTCCTGCGTTCAGCCTCCTCCTCCTCGCTCTTCCTGCGTTCAGCCTCCTCCTCGCTCTTCCTGCGCTCAGCCTCCTCCTCTTCGCTCTTCTCGCGGTCAGCCTTTTTGTTGTTCCAAGTCAGACGGAGCCTGTTGGGTGCAGCTACCTGTTTTCCCTTCCTCTTCGGAGTTAGTCTAGGCTTGTTTCTTTCCAACAGCTCGTTGTTCTGACGTTCCATCTCGCGTTTCGCCGCCGGATGTGTCACATCCGGATACCCTAGAGCCCAATTTTTTTTCACGCATCTTTCAATACGTTCATTCCGAGCCTGAACTTCGGCTCTTCCCTTTGCAGGATCAGCCACGTGCATCAATTCCAACATCGTTGCCGCTGCATCCAATCTTTCAGCTCCGGTCCGTCGTGCCTGTCTCAGAGCTTGAACTGCCGCTTCCGCTCGCCCTTCCCTGCAAGTCGCCGGCACGTTGGGTTCGTCGATCGTGCTCTGCGAATCAGGACTTCCTTCACGACGGTCTTGTGCAGCCTCGAAGGCTGCCCGGCTAGTGTCTTGTGCCTCCCGAAGTTTTTGATATTCCAGCTGTTCGTCATTATGGAGCCGAATAAGCGCAATGGCTGCATCGCAAATCTCTGCCTTCTCATTCTCGGCTGTGGCCTTAGATTCGGCCTCCTTCCTGATCTGGTGCCTAGTTACCATACTTGTCGTGGTCATATTGAATGACGGTTGTGCGTTAGGTTTTTGCTGTGCTTAGGGGTGGGGTGTTCTGTTATAAGTCTAGTTAGAGAGCTTGCGGTTCGTTGGTCTATTTCGTTTTGCTATTAGTGTACTGTTGGTGAGAAAGTATTGTGTCGTGTGTCGAGTGTGAGTGCTTTGCAGAGGGATGTCGAGGTCTTCATATACTTTTTGAGGGGTGCGCTCTGATGATTGAGTTGCCCTCTACCACGGTCGACGTCAACCGGAACTATGTTCAGTGCCACAGGTTCGTTGGGTACCAGACTCACAGCACCAACCGAACATTCGCCAGACAACCCCGATGGACCTTGTAGAGCAGCAGAGTTGGCGAATAAAGGACAACAAACTAGGAGAACAAGATACCCCCTCTGAATTTTGGCAAAGCCTACGTAGGTGTCGAGAAGACGGTTTGAGCTGCGACATTGCCCTCATCGATATTCGGTACTGATGATGTCCCACGGTTGATACCATCGATCAGGTGGCGGTCTGGATCCATTCTCTCTCGATCAGGGGCGATTTCGATAGTTGTCTGTTTGGGAACCGTGGGAGCACTTCATGACCTGGGAGGAGAATGATTCGACCGACAATAGGGATCCATAGATGGGTTCGAAGAGCTTCTCCACGCATTCACTGCGCTCTAAAAATTCCTTTCGGCACGTTCCTTGAGTTATTTCGCACAGCCCGATAATAATGCCTCGGAGGCTGTGGGGTTTTCATTCAAGGAGATTCTTGTGGCATTGGCAATGCGACTCGCCCACGGTATCTGGGCCCAGCACCTCTGGCCCCTCTTCCTCCGTCGGTACTGAGCACTTCATCCATTTTTCTCTTACCTCTGAATGTTTTCTCAGCCTTATACGCTCTCGTTCAGTTTATTTTCAGTTAGAGTGCATCTTGAAGGTTCCTAGGTTGCAATGCGATGGTCGGCAATCCCTGATTCAGGAGTTGACCACTTATATACATTTGTTTTTGTACGAACATGCTACTGTAGAACTTTAAGTGCCTTTAGCGCTTGTAATTTCTTTTCAGATGATGTTCATGCTGTGTTGGCCGCTCCGCTTGGGTGCCCCGCTCTTT
This sequence comes from Lophium mytilinum, assembly GCA_010093605.1. Classification (NCBI taxonomy): domain Eukaryota; kingdom Fungi; phylum Ascomycota; class Dothideomycetes; order Mytilinidiales; family Mytilinidiaceae; genus Lophium; species Lophium mytilinum. The sequence goes on along the minus strand of MU004181.1, from coordinate 2,117,972 downwards.
CCTACTTTCGATACCATCTGGTCAGAGGCATAGCGACTTTCCCATCACAGACATCCGTGGTATACAAATGGACTCTCGCGTCGCTCCTTACAATTGCGTTTGAGACCTGCGTTGAATTCGAACCTTCCGGCAGAGTCTGCAATTGGCGCCCGGGTAATTCCAAACTGTTGGTAACCCAGGAAGTGCAGCTACCAGACTTGGCCGGTTGTACTACTTGCGGCAGTAATACGGAATACTCTCATCTCCAGCCAAGCGTCTTAGCTAGAAAGATATGGGCCGGGCGCGGCTTCGTCCAGCTCACCTTCATCCACAGTGCCTCCGTGACAAGACCTCACTCGACGTCGGCAAGCAGGACAGCACCAGCATCAAACCCCCGTCAGTTCAATCCAAGCTCCCTTTGGCACCCGCGGTCCGCTCCTTCAATACACTAGCCTCGCCCGAGACAGGACCCAGCTCTCGAAACACTCACCGAGCGCGCTGGTGTACGACCGCCGCACCTCATCTTCCTCACCACTCCGGGCTTCGCGCCGATGAGTCAGCATCCATACCACAGCAACAGGATTGCACCGCAGCTAGCTGCCAGTGCCATACCGCCCCGCTCCGCCCATTCACGACGACCTTTGTTTGAGGATGAGGATGAGGATGAGGATGAGGATGAGGATGAGGATGAGGATGAGGATGAGAACGAGGAGACGCACTATGGCGACCTCCCCCACGGCAACATGCGACCGCCATCATCCGCACAGCTCAATTAACACGATGTTCGGACTCCATTCCCATCTACGTTTCTATTCCAGACCCCTCCTCACAAGCAGCGCCGCCAGAACGAGGCCCCGGAGCAGCCCACAAAACTGCGCTCGGTCAACCGGTACGAAAACCCGCCCCTCCAGACTCCAGATATCGACGTCGACCATTCTACTTCAAGTCCCGACCATGGAGCGAGAGAACCGCTAGCAATGTGAGTTCATGATTCAATCCACCAAGAGAAATTGGGAGCGATGTCCATAATGGAGAAAGTACTGCACCGCACTAACGTCGACCTTGGAGACAAACATCTCCCACAAACACATACCACCCCTAGACCCCGCAGAGTACGCACTATGTCAACCATTGGACTCCACCCGATCCAACAATATATCGAAATGCAGCGTGAGAAAAACATGGCCAACGTCTTCATATCATTTTTGAGGACGTGGACGACGCATGGCTCGCGAAACAGGTGTTAACCGCTATCACGATACCAACTTTGTCGCTAATCGCATCAAGAATCATCTCGATCGGTTCAATCCTAAAATTACCAAACATTCCGCCAGAGGACGACACTGACGATGTCTACTTTGTTATGTCCCTGCGACGCAATTCCCAACACAAGTGGACAGCGCGGATCAGCTACGCATATGCCGAAGATTTCGATAGCTACAAAACAGACGACCACATCCGAATTGTAGCGACCCTGCCGCCTCAGACGTCACATATGGTTTGTGTACATCACGGCGTTCATCCTAATGATTGCTCTCAAGACTTGGGTTGGAATCAAGCCTGTCAACAATACACTCGAGTGGTGCCCTGCAGATGACAGCTTATTAGTCGCCGAAGAACCGCAACTCCCAAAGTTCGCCTACTGCACTGATTGCGGCCAAGAGACCGCGTTCTCCGAGCTTCAACCAAGTGACAGCGGTCGACCATTCCATGAAATGCTGTGCACTAATTGCACAGTTCATGACAACGAGCGGTCAGAAAGCCCTCCTCCCACCAAAGAAACCACCATGAACATCGAAAACATGGTTCCTCAATGCGTGGGAAATTGCAAGGGCCGTACAAAGCTCACCAACATCAAGGACTTGCCGGAGCTTGGGATGAAAGTCCGCAAGGGCTGTAAGGACAGGTATTACGGTGTTCTTAAAGAGTATGTCTCTCTAAACGCAGCCAAAGTCCCGCCGCCAGCCAACCCGCGGTACATCCAACACGTTGTAGAAGGGACGGACAGGACATGGTTCGGCGGCCACCGTGGGTTTTCCCGCGCCACTATCGAATTTGGGTGCTTAGGTTGTTTTCGAAAGTTTATCGATACTCCCGCGTACCATGAGCTTCTGCGTTCACTATCCTAAGTTAGACCTCCAGCGTTTGTTTTCCAAAGTTTGTCAATACTCCCGCGTACCATGAGCTTCTGCGTTCATTATCCTAAGGTAGACCTCCAGCTCTTTCAAAGTAAAAGGGTCTATGTTATGTATCCCACTCGTTCTCATCTGCAAGCATACCCAGTCTCATATCGGCATGTTAACAACCATATCATGTATTGCAAGCTCTCTTTTATCTATTTACCTTTCGCACGGGAAGAATCATGAGCATAAATAGAAAATGCAAATATCAACAATTTTGTCCACGCCCAAACTCCAGCCACTACCGCCTGCTGCCTCCGTAGTGACACCAAGGTTGCCGATAGATCATAGATGTGCTTCACCAGTTTTCGGGCTTGCAGTAGATATGCTTTTCCAAACATCTACATGCTTCGATAGCCAACCCTGCTTTCATCTCAGCCGCGATTATTCACTCGTCTGCAATACTCTTAATTATCTTGAGGTATATGATTCCAGTATGCAACATAAGCGATTCGACTACGCTATAGAGCGTGTCTAAGTTGTTTATCTTAAACGCATCGCTGCCAGCGAACTCAGCCGTGAGTAGGTGGCTCTTTAGATCGAACCTAAGTTTAGTCTTTAGGATATTGTAGAGCGCCGCAAGTTTAAGTTAATCCACATCTAGATCGCCATTTAAAATAGCCTCCTTAGGCACCGACTTCTTAAGCATGACGGCCATAGTCTTTTTAGACGTGACATGAGTGACCACAATACTCGTGTTGACGAGAGGGATTGGCGGTGATTTGATCTTCGTTGGTGGATGCTCGATGTTCTTGTACTTGTATCGCTGTGGCGTTAAAGGCTCAGCAACGACCGCTAACTCGACATGAAGGCTTCGGGACATTTTACACGCTCCCCCTTCAATGCCCGCTGAATCAACGCCAAGAATCTACACGGCTCACACTTCATAAACCTCCTTCTCCTTCGTCGCCTCCGCCGCCGACTTCTCCTCAGCATCCGCCACCCCATACCTCTCCTCGCGCCTCCTCGTCCGCTCCGCCCTATCCGCCGCCTTCCGCTGCTTCGCCTCCGCCCTCTCCTGATCCTCCCGCATCCGACTGATCAGCACACTCCTCTTCCGGATCCTGTGCCCATACTTCCAAAAGATTAACGGGATAGGTATGAGCGAGACCTCCAACAGCCCTAGGAACGTACCCGCCCAATGCGGACCCAGCTTCGCGTACAGTGACGGACCAGCTAAAGGAAGACATCCTCCCATGATGCTCCTGAGGACGGCATTGCCCGCCAGCGCCGACGCGGCATAGATTCCATAGCTGTACACGAGATAGTTCGAAGCGTAGATAAAGACGGCGCAATTACCAGCTCCAAAGGGGATACCGGCGATGATGGGGACGACCCAGTGAACGTTGGGCGTGCAGGTCCAGGCGAAGATCAGCTCGCCAACTGGGATGCTGATAGCAGCAATGATGACAACAGAGACCATGGCCTCTGGAGCAACCTTGCCGGTCGTGGGATCTTTGCGGTGCGCGTTGATCATGCGGCGAATAAGGGGCTCGCAGCAGATGGTGATGAGGCCGCCGATGCCGAGACCTAGGTAGCCTAGGCCTGTGAGGCCGGGGGACCAGCCGCGGAGGTCGGAGAAGACGATGGGGTAGGCGACGAAGCAGAGGTATAGGATGCCGTAGATGATGGCGATGTACAGGTTCCAGAATATGCTGGGTGGAGTGTTAGTGAAGGTGTTGGAACGAAGGGTGTATGTGGGAGAGCAGAACATACCAGATGGGCTCGGTGACGGCCATGATGCATGGCCGCTTCAGGTTTTCGGTCAGCAGGGGAATCAGCTCCTTCTTGTTGTCGTAGCGCGAAAACCAGCGTTCATCTCCTGTCTCCTTTCTAGCCTTGGCTGCTTTTTTACGAAGGATGGCGGGGGCGTATGTTTCCTTCACGCAAGCAATGCAGATGGTGGAGAAGCCTGCAAGCATCTATCGGCGCGTTAGTAAAACCTTTTCGCTGGAAAGATTTTCTTACGAGAACAACCCAGTTAGTCCACCGCCATCCTAGATTCTGGTATATGAAACCGCCGACGAGTGGACCGAGCACGGGCTGCGCGAAGACATCTGTTAGCACGTGACACGAGAACCAGAAGAGGGAATGAGCTGTGGAAGTGACTAACCCCATTCATAGGACCTATAGACCATCTGCATGTTGTCAGAACCATTACTTAGTGGCGAGGGCAGTTCACTCACACACTGAACGCAAGGGCGCGATATTCTTCATTGACCAAGTCGGCAATCGTTCCAGGGGCATTTGCCAGCATTGCGCTTCCAGCAATTGCACCAAAGAATCGCGCAACTAGTATCCCTTCCAATGTCGGCGTTAGAGCACATGGAATTATCAAGAGGGTGAAAAGCGACAAAGACACTAGATATATTGGCCTACGCCCCATCATCTCCGAGAGAGGCGCGAGCACAATTGAGCCCAGCGCAAGTCCAAGTAGATATGTTGTTAATCCCAATACTACTATGGTTTCATCCTCGATATGGAAAGTCTTCATCATGCCCGGAATTCCAGAGGCGTACGACGTTGAGTACATGACTACGGTGGTAGTACATATGCTCATGCAGGCGATGATCAAGCACTTGACTAGCATACTCCATTCTCTTGGGTCGGCTCCGTCTCCCTCTTCAAAGTCAACCTCGAACGCAGGGTCTGTTGTTCCATTTGTTGCGACTGATATTCCCGTCACGGCGCTCATCCGTGACACCACCGGTGTGAGCTTTTCATCCGCCTCCACATTGTATCCATGACGGCTGGTCTCGTGGATTGAGTCGGATTCGCGTTCTGAGTCACTACTGGACGATATCGAGGATCGCGAGGAGACGGAGGATTTGCGGTCGTTGGTTTCGATATCTAGTTCTTTCGTTTTGGGAGAAATCGAGCCTGGTGGCGATGTAGTGGCGTCTGGCGCATCTTTGGCCATTCTGCTAGGCCTACGTACAGCGAAGCCGCACAAAGTAGCTCGTAGTCGCGGGAAGTGCTCCAGGGTAAGGATTGAAAAAGGTGTAAATCTTTCGCGATGACTCCACTCGGGGTATATACTACCGAGCGGTCGTTTGCCCCCAAACGGACATAAACCTCAACTCAGCAGTGCCAAAAAGGAGAAATTTGTGCAAATAAAAGAGAAATAAGTATGAGAAGAAAGAGGTAGGCTGACGCAGAACGGAAGAAAAGCAAGAAAGCCACCATGGCTGTCTGCATGATTCAGAGGGACGCTCCTGCGGCTTGATGTCCGTTCGCAAAGGGCGCCGCATTGCTAACCTGCGCGCGATCAAGGATGGGAATGTGCCCAACCCCAACTGGTGGGGCGTCATGCTTTCGAGAGTGGTGGATGTTGAGGTCTGAAGTAGGCATAGTCAAGCCACATTTTCGTGCCGTGTTTCCGCTCTTCCAGAAGACAGGCATTCTCCATGCTTCGCACAATCTTGGCAGCATATTACGCATCCTGGCTTCAATTGACTGGTGATCTGCTGTGTCTGCTCTAATATTAATTGGTCATTGGATTCTTTCGCGGACAACCTGTATGGTCTCTTTCATTCTGTCAAATCGAAGTGCTTTGAGGTCATACTTCTGCAGTAGAGCACACGAAGACTTCTCTATCGGCTAGTCTGATTCGTACCATCGTCCTTCTACCGTCGGATTAAGGCCGTCTTTAGTGTGTTGTGCCGGTACTGGGGCCTGGTCGGAAGAAGCTCTCCTTTCAGCTGCTCGGGGGGGGAATCCGCTACGCGAGATTAAACCAATCACGTCACTTCACGGACTTGATAGATAAGATGTGAAGTAAATCCAGCTGACCAACAAAACTTATCAAAATTCGGTTGTATATTAAAGGTATGAAATTGTTTGTACCACAGTTACAGCCGAGTATATGCATTTCCTTCTATTATTAGGTTTATCACAGGTCGTGAAAGCGGGGCCATAGGGCATACAGTACTAGGATAGAAGTTTGGGTAGACCATCTTTTCCATCTCATATCGAATTCCAATGAGGCGCTACGGCACCACAAACAGCGGCAGTCAGGCTACTGGTCAGCGTATGGAGCTCCTTTAGCCTAAGCTCTCAGAAAATTGATGTCTTATCAAAACTTTATGAGCGCGTCGAAACACCTCTGAAGGTGGTGAGCAAGCGTGCCCAGACTTTCGTCGAGGCACTTTAAAGCTCTTACAAGGGTATTTCACTAATGAATCATTTTGGGCGAGGACCCCCATTCCTCCCCCACTCTTCAAGCCCACACACCAAGCGTCCAGCTTCCTCTGTCTCCTGCACCGGGACGCATCCCCGGGCCCATGCTCTGGCGCTGTGGTACAACACTGATTTCCTTCTCTCGACTAGCCCCTTGCAGCCCATGTTGCAAGAACTTGTCCCGTTCAATCTCAACAATTCCTTTCACACGCATCTGAGCAATTAGTGATGCACCAGCCCAGGCTCCCAGTGACTCAACTCCACGAATAACTCCCCCAATAGCCGTTACAGAGGGTATCGTTTTCATGTTAAGGTGAGCGAGTTTGTCCGCGATGGGGTCAGTTTCCGGCTCCGCGAGGCCTGCAGGTACTGGCGCAGACTCGACATCCGGTTTTGTAGTGTCGCTCACTTTCGTGGCATCAGATGAACGTGCTTGTAACCGTTGCTGTCGCTCCCGTATGAGACGCTCGTGCCTATCATTTGCCGACCCATATGACTTTACACTGTCCCATCCCTTTTGCTGCACAAGGTTGTCGATTTCCTTGAGGAGGCGAGTCTTGAGACCGGGGAGGTTGGACACGCCTCCTGTGATGATAATGCGAGACATGCAGACTCGGCGGACATCTATTGGAAGCGAGAGAAGGGCACGATATGCAAGAACGTGCAACGGGAGGTCGTGGTCGTCGAAGTCATGAAGTGGGGTGTCGGAGGCAAATATCGCCGTCTCTGCGGGTGATGCAAGTGTCGAGAAGGGCAAGGTGAGCGTTGTCGGGGGACTTGCGAGTGGAAAAGGAATCGAAATTGATGGATCGGGTAGCTCGTCAGGGGCATCTACGAAATCATCGTCGCCATTCGAGGTTTTCTCGTCAAGAGTGTCGCACCAGCCCACTCGCGACAGCACTTCTTCTGCTTCTTCGAAAGTAACATCGTCGCCAGCTTTTCCGGTGCCCTTCTTAGTGAACTCTGCGTTAAGCATCTTAGCCATCTCTTCGCTCAAGTACTTTCCCGCTCGTATGCTTCGGCGCTGATGTACCTCCCGAAACTCGCATACGCCTGTGATTGTAGTTTCTGCCCATCCGATATCTATCACCAATGCCGACCGTAGGCCGGCAGCTACAGTCGACAAAATCGGCGATGACAAGAGCGTCACACTAGGCGCCTGGCAATTGGCGAACAGAACTGACAGAAACGTTGACAGCAGTTCACGGGGCATAAGAGGCGGCAGCGCTAGCAGCACTCGACGCGGTTTTGGATCCAGTAGGAAGTATTTGTTGTGGGCCTCCCGCATGGCCCTCTCAAACTTGTCCTCGATCAACCCCAAATCCTCCTCCCTCAGATCCATTCGATACAATTCGTACTCGCGTCCCCACTCCTCGCCTCGTTTCCGCTTTCTGCGTTTGGAGGCATACTCTGGGTCCCACTGTCGATAGTCCCCTACTCTTCGCTGCTGATCTGGACCATAATTCAGCGTGCATCTTGGTGCGCTCTCCCCTGGAAAGCCACCTCGCAAGTATCGGGAGCCCAGCTCAAGGACTATGTATTCTTCTTCGGATCGAAAGCTGCCTCCTGGAGAGCCGCCGTATATGGAGGAGGTAGAGCGGAGGAGGGGTGTACGAGGAGCTTCAGGCGTCGCAGCGAGGTCTTGTACTCGTGAAGGAGTGGGTCGAGGGCGACCTGCGGAGACCTTTCGGTCGGTAGCTGTAGCCATCTAGGCTTGTGGGTTACGATGTGAAGTGTGGGGGTTTGGGGCTCCGGGGTTCTTCAGGGAGTTATTCTAAACATGGCAACAACTAGCTCAATAGCCGTGTGCGTCAGTCTGGTGAGATTTAGGAGAGCAACGCAATTGTTTCGGAGTGAATACAATTATCGAAAACAGTAGTACAAGGGTAGGAGAGCCGTGGTTGAAGGAGTTCGGCTAGTGTGCTTGCGGTTAGACGCTTGGCGGCCCTAGCTCGGAAGGCAAGCTCGAGATAATTTTCCTCAAAAATTCCCACCATACACCAGGAGCTACCCAGAGCCCACGCAACAACCGCCGCCAACGCTCTGCTCCTGCCAAACTAGCCGAAATGGCTCCTCTCTTTATCCTCACCGAGACGTCGGCCGGCTATGCGCTTCTCAAGGCCAAGGACAAAAAGCTGCTCCAGCGGGATGCGACCGACATGGAGAGCGCTGAGCAAATCTGCAGTCTGTAAGTTACTCGTAGGACAGGAGACTTGCGCAAAAGCATACACTAATATCATGCTTCCAGGCTCAAGCTGAAGAAGTTCGACAAATATCCCAATGCCACCACCGCGCTTGACGAGACTGCTGCCATCACCGAAGGAAAAGTTACCCCACGCCTCGCCCAACTGCTCGATACCCTCAAAGATGAGACCAAGGCCTCCCTCGCCGTCGCCGACCCCAAGCTGGCGAATGCGATCAACAAGCTCCCAGGACTGTCCCTCGCACCCATTGCCGACTCGACTACCTTTGACGTCTACCGAGCTATCAGAGAACATCTCACGTCTCTAATTCCTGGACTTCTCCCAAGCGACGTCAATACTATGAACTTGGGTCTATCGCATTCCTTGAGCCGACACAAGCTGAAGTTCTCGCCCGATAAGGTCGACACCATGATTATCCAAGCCATTGGTATGTAATTCAAGTCCCGCTGCCCATCCCAGCCGTGAAACTAACGCAATACAGCGCTCCTCGATGACCTGGATAAAGAGCTGAACACCTACGCTATGCGCGTCAAGGAATGGTACGGATGGCACTTCCCCGAGATGGCTAAGATCATTAACGACAACGTTGCGTATTCTCGCGTTATTCTCCAGATGGGTATGCGCACCGACGCCCACAAGACCGATCTGTCTACTATATTGCCCGAAGAGATCGAAGCGGCCGTGAAGGCGGCTGCTGAAGTCAGCATGGGTACTGAAATGACGGAGGAGGATCTGGACAACATCAAGATGTTGGCTGAGCAAGTGGCCATGTTCACCGAGTACCGACAGCAGCTCTCATCTTACCTCACCGCTCGCATGGTATGCAACCCCCGAGACATTTCAAATTGGCCCCTACTAACAGTGTATGCAGACCGCAATTGCTCCAAATCTGACAGCCTTGGTTGGTGAGTTGGTCGGTGCACGACTTATCGCTCACGCTGGCTCTCTCATGAACCTTGCGAAATCTCCCGGTTCGACTGTGCAAATCCTCGGTGCTGAGAAGGCCCTCTTCCGCGCTCTGAAGACTAAACACGATACTCCCAAATACGGACTCATCTATCACGCTTCGCTGATCGGCCAAGCTACCGGCCGCAACAAGGGAAAGATCGCCAGGATGCTCGCCAGCAAGGCTGCGCTTGGACTGCGTGTTGACGCGCTAGCGGACTGGGGCACGGGTGGTGAGGGCAAGGGAGTCGAGCCTACAGAAGAGGAGAAGTCCGCTATGGGACACATGCACAGAGTTCAGATCGAGAGGAGGCTACGAGCACTCGAGGGCAAGCCGCTCAAGGCTATGGGCTCGGGTATCCCGCCACTTCAGAGCGGCACCGGGAAATGGGAGGTCAAGGAAGCCCGAAAGTACAATGCAGATGCGGACGGTCTCGCTGGGGATGAGCCTGCCGCAGCAAAGAAGGCGAAGACGAACGGCGTGTCCAAGGACGTCAAGATGATTGAGGAAGTCGACAGCGAGGACGCGTCTGAGAGCGCCGACGCAGGCGCATCGGATTCCGAGTCGGAAGTGGAGTCTCCCAAGATCTCGAAGAAATCGAAGAGCAGCAAGGGCGACGCAGAGCTCAGCAAATCTGACAAGAAAGCGGCAAAGGCCGCCGAAAAAGAAGCGAAGAGGAAGCACAAGGCGGAGAAGGCCGCGAAGAAGGAGGCCAAGCTAGCTAAGAAGGCAGCCAAGGAAGCAAAGAAGTCGAAGACCGAGTCAGCGCCAGAAGGCAAGAAGCGGAAACGGGATGACGACAGCGATAAGGTCGAGAAGAAGAAAAAGAAGAAGAGCAAGGATTAAACTGCTGTGCCTTGTGGTCGGTTGATGCGCTATGCGGTCGAGATGAGCTGAGTTGGGACTCTCCTTCGTCCCATCTGAGCTTTCTATGTCATGCCAAAAGGAAACCGGCGTTTTGTCTTTGGGTCTCTTTGTATGTCGGCCGAGATATACCGAGCTGGCGTGAGGGGAGTTGGGGCCGGCGGCACTGGACTTGTGCTCTCTTGCATTTCATCTCTTCATTTCGTGCTGTCGGGACTGTAAGTAGGGTATTAAACTTCAAAGATAGGCGACGCCTGTGGATATAGCTAGATTCGAAACGAATCCTGAAACCTTCATACTCTGATTCCCATATGACTTGATTACATTCGCACTTGCAACATAAGCCACAGGCAAAGCCCTCTAAACACAAAAAAAAAACCTGTAACACCATCACACTGCCTTCCCACGTACTATCCTACTGCCATCACTTCTTCCCATTCGCCTGCGCCTCCGGCGGCTTCTCATACATCAGCCCCAGCACCTCTTTGAGCACTTCCAGAATCTCCCACTGCTCGCTCTCGGCAAACCGCGCCCCGGCCTCATCAACCACCATCTCGAACTCGATCAGATTCACCGGCCGCACGTTGAGCAACATGATGTACTCGGCTTTGGTGAGCTTGTATTTTGGCGATAGCCGCGCGACGAGGGAGATGGGGCCTGCGATGGCGGCGGGGGTGTAGGTGGCGGTTGGGGTGTTGAAGGGTTGTGATGGGCGGGCGAGGTAGAGGGATGCCTGTGGGAGGGAGATGGTTGTTAGGGTGGAGGAAAGGGAGGGAGGAGGAAGGGGGGAGGCGTACCCCTGTCATCACATCTTTGAGGTTGCTGGGCGGTTTACGGTTGCGCGCGGTGGCGTCGGTGCCGGCGTATTCGTCGCCTTCATCTCGGAGGATTTCGGCGACCTCCCAGTTGGTTAGGAGGGCGTTTTGGGCTTTTAGGATCTGGTGAGGTGAGTTGAGTGGCGGAGGGGATGGGGGAGGGTGGGCGGACCTTCATTTTGGTGGTGGAGGGTGGGAGAGGGGGGTGTTGAGTGGAGTTGGTTTGGCTTTGGCTCTGTGGGGGATGTTAGTGCGCTGGTGTGCAGGTATGTATGAGGCAAATGAATAAGTAGAAATGAAGAACTTCTGACTACACGGACAGGATGATGCCATAGATAGGGCTATTGTGGGATAGCAAGATGATTCGAACAAATTTTTTGAGGTTGCAATTTCATCTGATGTTTTGGTGACTGAGGTCTTCTTACGAAGCCTTGAGGTCGTAGAAGGGCTAGAGATAGATAGGAGAATATGAAAGATTTGAGTGAATGTGTGACATGATGCGCGTATTTGAGATAGTCGTTATAACAGAGCAAGAAGACTATTCTTACCAGACGTGGCTCAAACACCGAGCGAGTTTACACTGCAAATAGACTATTCTACAGTATGTAATATACAGCGACCAGCTAAATGGCATCAAGCTACTTTTACTATGTCACCAGCTGCTGATTTCTGGCTGATGTCGGAGAAGGGCGTCGATTGCATGTGGTCGATTTCTCGGCAAGACTTTCCTCACCAATCACGAAATTTGCCCTGTGGTGAAAGAAAGGAATGTCAATCCTTCGCGCTCCAAGTTTTTAAAAGTCGCAGAAGCAAGAAAGTTCAGCTTAAATAGTGCAATCCCTCAACGAGCTCTACAACGAATATAAAATCTTCTTGCTAAAATAGCAAGGGCAGTGGCAGAAGTAGAGCATATGATTGGACGATTAAGATCCCAGCATCCTCCCGCCAGCCTCGCGCAGGGGTCGCACTCTCACCACTCCAAACATTATCGCGATTCCATGTACTACAATACTCAGGCTCCAATGTCGCACCACCCCTTCTATACCTCTAGCCGTGTACAATGCTCCTCCCTCCCGTCCTGCGGCAGCTAAGATATGCCCCCCGTCTCCTCTTCCGCCAGGCAACATCCTCGGGGCCTTTAGGTCCAGCTCTTCGCGCCTTTCTCGCGTCCCTCCTCCTATGGCTCCTCGCATTCCAGTACTGCAAATTCCGCTACTGGCGCAATCCCCACTCTGCCTTCTTCCGCAGTGAGGGCGTGTACGACTTGCACTACAGCTCCGAGCGTCAAGCGCAGGCGGCAGCCTACATCGAGAACGCCAACACGACGGACGATGGCGCGCCGAGTGAGCTCGTTCGGAGCGGGGAGGAGCCGGTCATATGTGCAGCATTTGTGACTGTAAGGAGGGAGAAGATGAACTACTTCGCCGAGTCGATTGGGTCGATGTTGGAGGGATTGACAGAGGAAGAGCGGAAGGCGCTGCACTTGTTCACTTTATTTGCGGATACAAACCCAGATGGACATCCTAATTGGAAAGAGCCCTGGCTTAGGGCGGTGGTGGATAAGGCGGATACCTATGATATCTCGGATGAAGAGCTTGCCCGGATTAAGGAAGCGGAGGAGAAGCGGAACTTTTACGTGAAAGGCTTGTTGTAAGTGCTGTGATGTAACTGATCGCTGCAGAAGCTTACGAATTCCTGGACAGTGATTACAAATATACCCTAGAATATTGCATGAAAAGCAACGCGCCTTATATTGCCGTTTTCGAAGACGATATTGTATTTGCTGAAGGCTGGATGGCTAGAGTCCTCAATGCCCTCGCGGACGTCAAGCATACACCCCCAGCTCGTTCGGTGCTCCCCGACGCCAGCATTACTCGTCCTTGGCTATACCTACGCCTCTTCTACACAGAGACAGCGTTGATGTGGGAGCAGACGGACTACTGGTACGCGAACATGCACCTAGCATTTGCACTGTCTACCTTCACCGGCCTGCTCACCCTCCTCACGATCCGCTACCTGTTTCCCTCGGCACGGCCGCACCTCGACCCCCCTGCTCTCGCAGTCATAAGCGTCGTCACTATCCCCGCCTTCACAGCCCTCGTCTTCATGGTTGGGAAATACTCCCTCCACCCCCTCTCAGGGGTAGTGAAGATGAACAAATACGGCTGCTGCACACAGGGCCTCGTCTTTCCGCGGACGCAAGTGCCAGGACTGCTCGGTTATTTCGCTGAGCGAGTGCATGGGCAGACGGACTCGTTGATAGAGGAGTATGCTAATCGGGATGGATTGGATAGGTATGCGCTCGCGCCACAGGTGGTGCAGCATGTGGGGCTGCAGTCGAGTAGGGACAACATCGAGATCAATGCGAGGAGTACTTGGGCATTTTGGTTTGAAGTCAATGATCAGGAGGCGTTGAAGCGGGAGCATGCAAGGGAAGCGGGGCAGATCAGATGGGATGAGTTGAGGAGTAGTACTGAAGGACAGGAGTAGCTTTATTTAATAGTAAATATTAACGCCATGAATAGGCCTTGTTCATACTGCTCATTCTTGCCCTCTTTCCAGGAATCTGCCCCTCTCCCAAGCATCTGCCCCTGTCCCGAGAACTTGTCCCTATTACCTGATTGAGCTCTGTTAGTTGATCTAGCTTACAGTTTCGTGGAGTGATTTTTCCCATGAAAGGAACTGGGCTTGCTTCTTCAATTGCTATATATCTAACTCTCTGTAAATGACTACAGGCTAGCTACGGCTACCGGGCCCAGAAGGACAAAGAACAGTCACGCAAACTAAGACAGTCTGGTCAATATAAAAAGATACCTCCAGGAGTAGCTGCATGCCAATCCATCACTTTGATGCTGCTTGACGTCTTCTTCTACCTCCCGTCAGAAGTGGGGTTCCAGTTGCCTGACCCCCTTTCCTTCCCAGAGTGGAACGTACCTTCTGCAAAAGGCAAGCCCGCCAATAGACTTCCTAGTTGCCCTGAGCCTGTTTGCAGCTTCTTGACCTCTGCCCTTCTCTGATACTTGATCCTAAGCATGCCTCATCTCATCTTGTCCTCTGAAACAGCGTGAGTGGCAACACCGTACCTGATGTTCTATCCTACCTTCTGCTAATGGATTCACCAACCAGGAGACGGTGGAGTGACGCTGTTGGCGAGGGGTAGCGCAGATCCCGAGCTTGAATCCTGGAAGGAGCCCTGCAGCAACGCAGACTGGGACTTGTCAACACGGCCATCATTCCAGTATCGCCACCAGGCACGCGGAGATCACCAGACTGATCTCGATGACCCAAAGATGCGGATCTCCACGCGAGTGCCCACCTGCATGCCCGGGCCGAGCCACTGGTGCCGCTGATCGAGGAGTTGTTCCTGAAGATGCCACCTGCACCACGGATGAGCCAGCATGCCAGCCACACCTAACGACATCATCGTCATCCCGCCTGGTGCCACAATTCCAATCAGCCGCACGTCCTGAATGCGCTCGGGCCTCCCGGGATAGGTAAGCGGCAGGCAAGAATTCGGGCCAGTTTCCCAGTTTATGAAGGCCCACTCGCCCGACTCTGAGAATGCCATGTTCCTTTCCCATACGTCCCCCCCAGTCCTACTCCCGTTCGTCTAATGGTGGCGTGGGCAAGCTTTCGGCCCTGTGGAGATCCACCCAGCCCTATCCTGACAACAAGGCCTGCGGGACGAGCGAATAGCAGCCTCGGATAGGGCGGGCGGATGCTGCAGCGTGAGTGCGTGCAAAAGGAGTCGTCTCGAATCCCCCCGGGGTCCACAAGGTCCGCTGACAAGTGCTCAACAGCCCCAGGCCAGGCCTCGACCGCCGTTCGCTGGCCTCGACAGACTCCAGGGCTGCCCAGTGCCGAGCTGCCCCAGAAGAGCAGGTTGCAAGAAGGATGCCCGCTGGCACCGGGGCGCCCGCTCGCTGCCCAACGATGGATAGGGGGCAGCACTCGCAGCACTCGCTGCAATGGCACCTCCTCCCGACCATGTCGCCGTCGCTGCTGCAACCTGCCTCGCAACGTCTCTTTCTCTTTCTGCAGCGTCGGCCTCGCTCAGGCGCGCATGCCTGCAAGCGGCGGCATCAGCAGACAGCCCTGGCCGCATGGACATCCGTCCGTTCCACAGTGTGGCGCCTGTGAACCGGCCGGGCGGTGCAGGATCTAGACCATGCAGGCTGCCTCTCCCGTCGCGCTGCCCTCGCCGTCAGTTTGTGCGCTGCTGCCGCGCGGTGCTTTGGAAGGGGTGAAGCGTGGAGTGTGAAGGTAAAGGTGAAGACGGCCACGCTGCACACTGGCCTGCACATCACGGGCCCCCCTCTCTGCTGGTCCGCAGTCTGGCCGGCCGTTTTGCTGGCCCGCCCCGCCGTTTGTTGTTGGTGCCCTCTCACACCACTACGACCTCCACCACACCCGCACCAAGCCAACCGTGCCCAGGTTTCGCAGCCACCGTCGCCGAAGCCTATGCCGCTTTGGATCTCGCGTCAAGCTCGCGCAGCCCGGTACTAATCCGACTGTTTCTCACATTTCTAGATTCGACCGACATGCTCGATACCGACCCAAATTCTCCCAAATGCGGGATTGACAGCCTTCATCATGTTCGACAGACTACGTCCGACGGCAACGTCTTGGCCGCCGATCCGATCCAGGACCCCATGGATCGAAGCCCCCGCCTCGTGGACTGGGTCCGTCCAGTTCTGAGTGACATTGACGCCGCCGCCGACACGCTCCCCCAGCCCGTTCAGGCCCAAGATCTCGCAACTCCGTCTCCAGGCTACAGTGTTTCGCAGGCCATAGATCTGAGTGCAAGCACCTTCTTTCCTCTAGCTCCGCTTTCGCCGCCAGCGCCATCAAAATTGGCTCGAGGACAACGTCTGCCAGCCTTCAATCTGGTTGGTATCAATCCGCCAATTCCGGATGGAGTCCTCTCTCCCGGTGTTGATTTCTTCTCCAGCAAAGGCTTCGGGGGATACGCGAGTCCAGATGATCCTTTCAGAGACCTTACTCCCGCCATGAGTCGCGTCTCAGTCCTCGACGTAGTCAAAGATGAACCGCAAGTCCCTAGCATCCTTGGCCAGCTCCCTGGCCACCTCCCCGTCCTCACCCCTCCACACGAAGCAGGTCCACTCCAGTGGGGAGACTCATCGCACGTCAAGACAGTCCCTTCCGGTGCGCCGCAGACCACCGACCCCAACCTCGCCAGCCCGCCAATGAGCGCGACCTCCCCAGCTGGCGACGCTGCAGTTGCCTCCGGCCAACCAGAAGCAGCCTTCTCCAGCGAAGAAGAGCCCTGGGTGGTTATAGTCAAGTCTTTGCTGTGTAAGTAGATGCCAACAAAACACGCTGTGTCAAGACTAACAGTCTTCTTAGTGGAGAGCGCCGACCCGGCCCCAGACACCTCGGTCAAGGTACTTTCTCACGCTTTGCCATGCCCCTCCATTGCCGGCCACATCTTCCCGAAGATCATCGAGGCCATACACCGCTACACGCCGACCGTACCGACTACGTGGATGAACGTGTTCCATGCCGTGCCGGGCCGCTATAGGCTCGAAGAAGTCCCGACTTCACCTCCTTCTACTCCTGGACCGGCCGTCGGTGGCGATAGTTACTTCTCAACCAAGATCTTCGACAGCGCAGTGCGTGTGTCTGATTACCAAGGAGACCTCAGGCTCATTCAGCCATCGCCGCAGCCAGTTGTCCCGCCGCTCTCCGTGCACGTCTCTATCGTTGAAAGATATATCCCACCAACCAACATCAACGAATTCTCGGGGCTGTTCTCCTTCGCTGGACACTCGATTCTGATGGACCGTCTCAGCGAGATCGCCATTGGGGGGTCGCTGTTGTTCATATATCCGACCAAGACTGGGGCTAAGACGTTCATGAACCAGTACTTAGGACCGATCCTGGACCCCATGTTGCGCTCGATGGCCATTGTCAACGAGCTGTCTACCGGCCTAGGCCAGACGCTCGGTAACATGGGCTCCGTGGACTACCTGCTCGACTTCACCGTTTTAAACTCGAAGATCGGACGGTTCTGTACCGATCTGACCAAGGATAGCTCGAAGTTAGGCACACTTCATAGCCAGAAGGTCGCGTTCAACGTGTTGTACGCGTCTAAGCAAGAGGTTCCGGTCACGCGGGAGGTATGGTCAGATTGGTGGATAAAGCAGGAGAAGCCCAAGGTCCGCGACACCGTGTCCAAGTTCTTCCGGATCGCGCACAAGCTGCCGGCAGACTCCCAGACGCTGCCTACTAGTCTCATCCAGGAGATCCTGGAAGGCGTCGTCAAGAAGCCGTACGAGGAGGGGGGGCCGGAGAAGGGGATTGAGGTCGGCGTGTTCGTGATTCGGAAGGTAATGAAGGAATGAATGACGGAAGCAACGGTTCAGTAGTCTAAATACCCCTTCCTTTCTTCTCCTTCTTTGCATACTCGGAACTACACAGAGTCCATAGTAGTATAGCACACTAATGCCAGTATAACTGATGAATCCTACATTTGTAACTTGTCTTACCTCGTGATAATGTTAGTATAACTAATAATTCCTACATTTGTGCCTTGTGATAATGCCAGTATAACTAGTAAATCGTACATTTGTGCCTTATACTATCTTTTGATAATATCATCAGTATAACTAACATATCCTATATTTGTGACTTCTGTTACCATGTGATGACGCCGTCTGAGATGCCTCGGCCTGTATTGTAATGTTCAAAATAGTGGAATTTCGACTCTTTCAGGTGTTTGTTACTACCTCGAGGTGCTTCAGACAGTGCCCACACAACGTACACATCTACCAGTAATAGTGTATATTAGCTAGTAATCGTGAACGGCATGGATATACGACTGCTTGGTGGTTGTTCTTGCGCGCCGGGTAGCCCTGTTTGAGGTGGCTTGTGGGGGGGTATATATAGAGGGCACGATGTTAAAGTTTTGAAGCTTTATATTGGAAGGGATAGGATTGTAGGGGTTTGAGTGGTGTTTGATGGCGTTTGAGGTGGCTTATGGGGGTATGAATATAGAGGGTACGATGTGAAGGACTCAAGCCTTTATATTGAAAAGCGGCCAATCTGGAGGATTACACAGCCGGTTGGTGGCGTATGAGGTGGCCCATTAATGTGAGAATTTGGGGTAGACGATGTCAAAGTTTCAAGTTTTCATATTGCAAGGGGTGTGAATTGCAGTTTTTGGCAGGTGTATAGCGGCGTTTGAGGTGGCTTATCGTGGTGTAACTGTTAGAGACGTGATGTTAAAGTTCTAAGGGTTTATATTGTTAGCAGCTAATAAGAGCCTTTTAACACGTGTATAGCACCGTTAGAGGTGGCCTAACTAATAGATGGCTTATTAGTCAAAAGGTAGCTTGATATCTATAGTGGTTTCCTAGACCTCGTATTTACGGCCGAAAAAGCCTATGAGTTTGATATCCTATTGGCGCGGGTGTACCCTTGCGTCCTTGATAGCACTGTAAGGATTGGCCCGAAAAGCAGGTTGCTTGTCGTCTAGAAGGCAGGCTAAGGTCGAGGGTATCTATGAAGTGTTTACTCTAACCTTGCATTTGCGGTCTAAAAGACCTACAATTACGATACTATACTACAGTGGCTTCTTTCTTACGCTCTGAATAGCACCGTAAGGGGTTCCCTGGCTTTCCTGTGGTCGTCTAGGAAAAGGGTAGCTTGATGTCTATGGTGCTTTTATAGTGTTTACCCTAACCTCGAATTCGCGGTTAAACGGCTTACGAGCTCGAGATTACACTGCAACCGCTTTCCTCTTGCTAAACCTACGGTACCGTAAGGGGTCCCCTGGCTAGTGTGTGGTTGTCTGGAAAAAGGGGGGCTTAACATCTATGGTGTTTGCCCTAGCTTCGCATATGCGGTAGAAAAGGCCCATACGTTCGAGATTACACTACGGCGGCTCTCCTCTTGCTTAATAGACGGTACTCGAAGGGGGATGTCGTACTGGCCTATGTTCGTGGAGAGATCTGTCTAAGTGTAGGAGAGTAGGAGGAAAGAGCGAGTAAACAACGCAATGCCATCCATCGTTTGACGCTTCTGTGATTCTTGGTTCTTCTTTAGCCACCGTTTCGCAAAAGGATTACACGTTCACGAGCTAAATAAACAAAAGTAAGCACACTCAAGCAAAATTCCTGCCAAAATGCCGCCCGTTTTCGCCGAAACTACCACCATTTCTGCCTCCGCCTCCGCCTCCGCCGCCGCCTACCCCTCCTCCGCCGCAGTCGTCCTCTGCGTCTGCGCTTGCGAGACGCCGTCGTCCCCGTCTCCTGGATTTTGGGCTAGTGTAGGCTCTTTCCACTATGGAGTGGGACAATCTGCGTGGGCCTGGGGGGGCCCCTGGCTGGTATACAGTTGTCTGGGAAAAGGGTCGTCTCAATCTGCGGTGTTGGCCTTAATGCTGACTCCAGGAGTGCTTTTTCGGTCGAAAGAGCCCGTGAGTTTGACATTGCACTCCCGTGGCGTTACTTTTGCTTAACCAACAACACCGTAAGGAGCCACCTAGCTAGTTTGTAGTCGTCTGGGAAAAGGGCAGTCTCGTTCTGCTGTGTTAACCTTGATATTGACTTCAGGAGGTTGAAGATTGAGTAAGTACAATACTACACTACGGCGGCTTTCCTTTTGCTTATTCGGCAGTACCGTAAGGGGTGCCCTGGATAGCGTATATTTGTTTAGGAAAATGGTGATCTTGTTTCTATTGTCCTGATTCTAATATCGACTCGGGAGAGTGGGAAATCGAGGAAGTTCAAGATTACGCTATGGCGGCTTTCCGATTGCGTGACGAACAGCGTCGTCTGAGGTGGCTTAGATCGTGTATGGTCGTCTAGGAAAAGGGTAGTCTTGTTCTGTCGTGTTGATTTTGATAAACACTCGGGTGAATGGAAAATCGAGTCAGTTCAAGATCGCGCTATAGCAGGTTTTCGATTGCGTGACTAACAGCACCGTCTGAGGTGGCCTAGATAGTGTATAGTCGTGTAGGAAAAGAGTAGTCTCGTCTCTATCATGCGAACCTTGACATGGACTCCAGGAGGCGAAACTCCTGTAGGTCTAAGACTACACTACGGCGGCTTTCCTCTTGCGTGACTGACAGCGCTGTCTGAGGTGCCCTAGCTAGTATGTAGCTGTCTAGGAAAAGGATAGTCTTATCTCTATTGTATTGACCTTGACATCGACTCCGAAGAGTCGAGAACATCGTAAGGTCGAGATCACACTCCTCAACACCCTGCGTACAGTTGCAGACATCGCCGTCTGAGGTGGCCTAGCCTATTTCGCAGTTGTTCAAAACCATCGAATTCCTCCTATTTTAGCTTTACGAAAGCACATTGAAGCACCACATACAATGGTAAAGCGATGTGCACACCAACACCGCATTCTCCCATCCCCTATTCACCCCGGAGTTACCTCCGTCCCCGCTCTCCAAAATCGTCCGTGTGCAAAAGAGGAAAGAAAAAAGAAGAATTCCACCGCCGCTAGCAACCACAAGCTAGCAGCCCCACATAGCCGCTGCACGAAATCCGCCTAGCGAGCCGAGAAAAGCTGTGGCGAAGGCCGAAACTAGTGGCATGCAGGGCGGGGAGCTAGCCTAGCACATCAGGCCATTTTGTTTGCGAGATTTTGAGGACGGCGCTGAGTGGAGCTAGGGTAAGGGATGTGATCCTGATGGGAGAGGGACGGGGAGGGACCTTGGGACAGGGGGGTTCTCGGATGATCTATCGGATCGGATCGGTGCTGGCATGGGTGGGCAGGTATGGATTTTTGGAAGGGGGGTGTGGAGGGGGCTGAAGGTGGTTGAGATTGCTGGGTTGTCGGTGATTGGTGTTGCCTTGAGTTGGTATTCGAGTTGTGCTGCTTTGGCTAGGCTTTTGCGAGCGGGATAAAAGTGTAAGAAGTGGAATGGAGGGGAGGGAGGGAGGTAGACAGGAGGATGTCTGATTTCTACAGCGTTGACGTCGGTATTGCGTTTGGTGTTGTCTTTTGAGTGGCGATGTGACTTGTACTACTATGGCCGGGCTCTTGCGAGCGGAATAACGCTGTGAGGATGGCACTGAGGCTAGGAAGGTAGGTTGAGCAGAAGGAAGTCCGATTTCTACAGCTTCGACTTCTGCATCATTTTCAAGAGCTGGAAAGCTAATACACAGGAATTCCACTACTCAGGCTCGCATTTGGCGCGCGGGATGACACTGTAAGGAGGGAACTGAATGGGAGGGAGGTAGTCGGGTAAGAGGCAGTCTGGTTCCTACCGCTTCGACTTTTATGTCGTGTTTGGAGAGCTGGAAATATAGTACATGGATTACTACTGCTTAGGCTCCAATTAGGCGCTGCGATGGCACTGTCAGGAGGGGACTAAGTGCGAGGGAGGTAGTTGGGTACGAGGCAGTCTAGTTCCTACAGCTTTGACTTTCGAGTTGCTCTTCCCAGTCGTCCTGATAAAACCTTTGTTTCGGCCATTCCGCGACTTGGTGTATGAGGCATTTAGTTTCTGACTTTCTGCTCCACCGAAAAATAAAGGCCTCAGCCTTAGGATTAAACCCACTCTCTGGTGGGCGGGGATAAACCTGGGAGCAATTTGGAGCCGTGTACACACGGACCAGCGGTTTATATTATTCCATTGCGGTCGTGCTGATGCCTCGGGGGTTCTGTTCAACGGCGCATCATCGCTTGTCGGCAAAGGCACGACCGTTTCTTGGGGTTCTTAAGCTTCTAGTAAAATCGGTTGTCGTACTGGTTTCCGCTGACATGAATAGTAGAGAAAAGATGACAGATAGACGAGCGGTACGTATCTTGTATATGTGAGTGATATTGTCATACCGAGCGAACGAATCTGAGAAGACCGGTGTTTCTCAAACCCGGGCCTAATCTTTTAGCTCACTCACAAATCAATCATGCATGCCTTGAAGACTATGTTGCCCATGATTATTCCACTTTTTTGAGTTACTGGCTATCAAGCCACTATTCATCCCGCTTCTCGAATTTTCGACTCCACTGCTGCATCCAACTCCTCCAGTCTGGCCTACGGCTCGCGTTACCTCAATCAAAGTTGAACGCGTTCTTGTACGCCGCCTTCTCCCTCTTCTTCCGCTCCACCAGTCGATCCTTCACAACCTTGAGCTCCTTCGCTACCGCCACATCACCAGGCACGCACTTCGCCGCAGCCTCGAGATCCGCAACCGCCTCCTCATCGTTCTTCTTGCTCGCCCGGGCCAGCGCGCGCCGGAAGTACGCCTTGCCCTTCTCCGCCTTCGTCGCGCCCGGTACCTCGAGCGCCTTGGTCGCGCTGGAATCCGCGCTGACGTAGTCGTGCAGCTTGTACTGCATGAGAGCTGAATTGTTGTGCAGACTGAACTTCAGCGCCGACAGCTGCTTGCCCAGCTCCGGGGGGTCCGAGTCGAGCGGTTCCGGGTACTCGTGCAAGTAGCGGAGCCCCTTTTGGTACTTTGCGAGCCCGAGCTTCAGTTTGCCGGCTTTGAAAGCGGTGTTGCCAAGGTCCTTGAGAGTGGAAGCGATTTTCACGATTTCGGCGCCCGTGAGCTCCTTTTCCGGCGTGGCCTGGTCTTCGGGGTAGTCCTCGAAGGGGTCGCCGGTAGAGTCAGGCGTCTTTTCAGTGCACTTGGTGTAGTCGGCGCCTTTGAGCTCGCCGCAGTCTAGGAGTGTGTTAGAGCAAAGTCTGTGCACTTAGGTAGTTGGAGTGGGGTATCAATGTACCGATAATTGTGGCGTCCGCGACGGGCTTGTCACCATTGTGGGTATTGAGATTCTCAATCTGCCGCACGATGCTCTTGCCGCTGATGACTTCGCCAAAGACGACGTGCTTCTTGTCTAGGTGGGGTGTTGGGACCGTAGTAACGAAGAACTGCGAGCCGTTGGTGCCTGCAGCCTGGTAAGTAGAAGATACCCGGACTCCGTTGTTTAACTTTACCTGGGCCTGCATTCGCCATGGATAGCAGGAAGGGCTTCTCGTGCTTCAGGGCGAAGTTCTCGTCCTCGAATTTTTCCCCGTATATGGACTCTCCTCCCGTGCCATTACCCATGGTGAAATCACCGCCCTGGATCATGAACTGCTTTATGACTCGGTGGAATCCAGAGCCCTTGAAGTGTAGCGGCTTGCCAGATTTGCCAATGCCTTTCTCGCCGGTGCATAGGGCGCGGAAGTTCTCCGCGGTTTTGGGGACGACTGCATTGCGGGTCAGATCGAGTCTGTGGAGGGAGGGGAGGTTTGTTCTCACTGTCATTGTACTGTGCGAGTCTTAGTAATTGGATATGCAATCAAACGTGCTGAGGGACAGCTTACCAGCTCAAAAGCTACCCTGCCGACCTCTTGATTGCCGATCTGAATATCGAAGAACACACGACTGCGTTCTGCCTCTCGATTAATGCCTGAATAGGAGATTGCAGGGTGGTACTCGAGCTCACCTGGAGCGCTGGAAGCCATACTAGAAGTTGTCTAGGCGGAACAAGTACTTGAGTTGTTAGAAGTGGAGGGTTTCGAAAGTTGGAGAGGTTGGAGGTTGGAGGTTTTTGTGAAGCTTAAGCCACCAGAAGGTTCCACGATCGCCAAGATTTCGATGAGGCTAGAAATGGAGCATTTCCGATGCACTATTAAGTGAGGTCATCTACCATATCTATGAATAGACTCATCTTTAAAGGCCCAAGGAGAGTGGTACAGGTTTCTCCTAGGTTAATGAGGTCTCGTTTCGTCCCAACTATACCTCTACATGGCTGTGGAGGGGCATATGAGGGGTAATTTCCTACGTCGTTTCATTAAGGTTCTAAGGTCAGAGTTCACCTAACGAGCAAGAGGAATAGCCATTTTGATGTCTCAGGTGATCTAGCTCTTTCTCTCGAAGCTTTTGTACAAAGGGTACAGCACGACACGAGAAGCTGGCCCAGATATGATATATTGTACGGCTTCTAATGTCTGAAAATTTGTTGGTCTATATATATGATATCATTGGGTTTACATTGAAGTATAGTCTAGAATATGGCAAGTCTTGCCAAAACCTCGATTCAATTTGGCGTTAGTAGTTGGTATCCATTAAGGTGCACTAGAATCTACTCGAGGAGCTCCGCGGGTATTTGAAACTCTTTTACGATCTTGGTGAGATTGCCGACCAAGTCCGGGTCTAGATCCACCTTATCTAGGCCGCTTGGGTTCTCCATTTTAGGAGGATCGGTATCGATCTGGATGGTGACCTGTGGGACAGCAAAACATCAGTACTTTGTTTTCGAGGGACGCTCATGAGGGTTTACCTCGCCATCCATGCAGTTGAAGTCTATACCTACCGGCCCGTCATTGCATAGCGTGACATCCATCATGGCGGCGAATATGCCATCTTTGACTTTGTCTGGCTCGTGTAGCTCTTGCACTTGTTTGAAGAAGGACTGATAGAGCTCCTTTGCCTTTACTCCAGCTGCAGACTGCCGGAAGTCTGGCTTGTTCCCCTTCTTGGTGGAGGCGAGAAGGGTGAACTGAGAGACTGAAAGCATGCCGGTCAACTTAGTGATAAACATGCGAGAGTAGCGGTTCGTACCACACAGCACCTCTCCTCCAATGTCCATGACGTTCCGCTTCCACTACCCATAATGAGCCCCAGGGCATGCTAGAGCACCTCAAAGGCGTGACTTACGCGACCGCCTTCATCATCATCCCACAGCTTTAGCTTCAGGACCTTCCCGGCCATGGACTCGACATCTTTCGCGGTGTCGTCCTTGGAGATGGCGGCCAGGACCAGGATGCCTTTGCTGATGGAAGATATTAGTGTCCCATCGACCGTGACGGAGGCGGACTTGACGCGCTGTATAACCGCTGGTTCCGGTTAGCTCGGGACCGCCGTGGTACGGAGTTCGTGATGCTTGCTTCTCATGCTGGCGGAGAGTTTTATGTGGGGAGAGTGATGTGATTGCGGTGGTTCACTTGTGGTCCATAGAGTACAAGACTATACAAAGGCTGTTGCCGCAGTGTTTTCAGGCCTCACCGCATTGCTAGCGCAACATAGTGACTGAGATGACGGAGATGGAGGTTTCCCCGTGGTGAAGGGTGGACCGCATGGAAAGCGGTAGATCATAAAGCTTGGCGCGTCTTAGCGTGGCTTCCACTTGCGGCCAGAGACACCACGACCTCACGCATCCACCCGCGAACAATCACAACACCACGAACACCTCCATCACCGTAGCCAGCGTGCCCGCCTGATAGCTGAGCCGCTGCTAATTCCATATATTACACAGAACCACCCCACTCGGTTCCGAGCTCTGCCCGTCTCGCGCGAGGCTAGCCAGTCGCCATGGCTGCTCGAAAGCTCATGAACGAGGTCGAGAAGTGCTTCAAGAAAGTCAGTGAAGGCGTACAGGCCTTTGAGAGCATCTATGAAAAAATCCAGCAAACTACAAATCCCTCGCAGAAGGAGAAGCTGGAGGATGCGCTGAAGAAGGAGATCAAGAAGCTACAGCGGTCCCGCGACCAGATCAAGACATGGGCCGCCATGAACGACATCAAAGACAAGAAGCCGCTGATGGAACAACGGAAACTAATTGAGACAGTACGTCCTCCAATTGCTCCCCGCGTTAGAGCCCCGGAGCCGTCACTGACCTCGTCCTAGCAAATGGAGAAGTTCAAGGCCGTGGAAAAGGAGATGAAGACCAAAGCATATTCGAAAGAGGGCCTACAACTAGCGTCCAAACTCGACCCAAAGGAGAAAGAGAAGCTAGAAGCCGTGGAGTTCTTATCGGCCATGGTCGAAGAGCTCGAACGGCAGATCGAAACCATCGAGGCTGAGACGGAGTCGCTGCAGGTCACAATGAAGAAGGGGAAGAAGGCGGACACGTCGAAGGCGGATCGGATAGCGGAGCTCGAGCGGGTGACAGAACGGCATAAATGGCATCAGGGGAAACTGGAATTACTACTACGAGCGCTCGAGAACGGCGGCGTGGAAACGGACCAGGTTCGAGACTTGGACGAGAGCATCAGGTACTA
Source organism: Lophium mytilinum (assembly GCA_010093605.1). Taxonomy (NCBI): domain Eukaryota; kingdom Fungi; phylum Ascomycota; class Dothideomycetes; order Mytilinidiales; family Mytilinidiaceae; genus Lophium; species Lophium mytilinum. Next base: position 2,091,834 of record MU004181.1, on the reverse strand, counting down.
CGTGGAGAACAACCAAGAAGTCGATTTCATGGAGGACGATGGCATCTACGACGATCTGAATCTACAAGAAGAGGAGGGTCTCTACGGCTTGGGCAACGAAGGAGATCGGGTTTCCTCGCAAGATGCACAGTCGATACAAGATGACCTACCAGATCAAGAGCGGTCGTTAAGTATAGGCGGCGGGAAACCAAAGTCGACTGAACCTCCAACAACAGGCGCCCGAAGGCCATCCACACAACTCAAGTCACCATTACCTGCCCTAGCTACTCTACACACACCGCTACCGAACGTCACGAGTGGAACTTCTACAGCGAATATGAAACCCGCACCTATACCAACGAGAGAACCCTTAAAGTACGCATCAGCGGCAGCAGCGGCGGCGGCAAGCGACAAGAACGGCGTAGGGATAGCACCTCTACCTCCTCCACCTGGGATGCCTCCAGCACAAACATCCAACGGCCTAGCTCCATCTGGCGCCCGGACAAGCGCGACTACCTCACCTGCATCTACACATCCCCAGCCCGCACAGCGAGCAGCTGCTCCCTTTGCAGAGCAAGCGCCTGCTACCCAGACGTCATCGAGATCACCTGCGCCGAGCCTTGCAAGTGCTGCTGCTCCGAGCGCAGGAACTGGTACACCGGCGGCGGAGAAGTCAGAGAGTTTGTCGAGGGTGACATCGGCGGACGATGCTGTTCGAGCCTCACCGAGTAGGAAGACGTCAGGCTTTGAAGAGGACGACTCACAGTCGACAACACCACCGCTAACCAATGGAGAATCGCACGCTGACGAGGAGGAGGAGGAATCAGTCTATCATCTACCCTCCAGTCTACAAGACCTTCTCGAGTCCTTCGAAGCGACGAAGAAGGACATCACTTCTTCATCAAGGCCGCAAAATGACAATGCGCTGGAAATATCTATGAGGACCGCACCAGACTCTGTTGACGCAGAAGCACCACGACACTACAAGCCGGCGAACCCATACCCGTTCACCCCTCCTCACTATCCCCAGGAGCCATTACCGATATTCGATGACCCGAGGCTATATTCGAGGATCGAGACCGATGCTCTGTTTTATGCTTTCTATTACCGTCAAGGCACCTACCAGCAATATCTTGCCGCTAAGGCGCTCAAGTTGCAGAGTTGGCGATTCCACAAGCAATACCAGACATGGTTCCAACGACACGAAGAGCCGAAGTCAATCACGGAAGACTACGAGCAGGGGACTTACAGGTTCTTCGACTACGAGAGCACATGGTACGCTATCTTTCATTCTATTTTTTCCATTACCGCATGGGAATCGCAGCTGACTCTTTTCTAGGATGAATCGGCGGAAGGCAGACTTCCGATTCGCCTACAAGTTCTTGGAAGACGAGCTGTAGTGGCGTCAAGTCACGTGACCGATGGTAAGACTCTGCAGCCCCAGAAGGTCAGCGGAGTGTCAATCCTTGTAGGAATTAAGGTAGTTATGCAAAGAGCCCTATCATGAGCTTTAGTTGGTGTTGATAGCTTCTCCAAAGCGTGACTTTGTTCGCTACTCCCACTTCATTCTGATACCTGCAGAATCCACGAGACTCAAGCTTGTGCTCGTGGACATTTCGCGCCGCCACTAACCCTAGATTTCTTATCGCTCCCACTCATAAGTTGGCTAAACTTCAGTAGAAGCGGATACTCCATGCATTGTGTGGATAGCCTTGTCTTCACTGGTACGCTCCTGTGACAGCACTACCGTAGGCTTGACATATCGGTGTGATTTGATCTCGAGAGGCTTTCACATGGCTCATTCTGGCTTCAACTAGCTGGCACAGCCTTGGCTCCGCCTCTGCCAATTCTGCTTGACAAGGCTACATGTGGGGGTAATCTTGAAGGCAAAACAGGCAACCAAATGCAAGCCGCATCTCCTCAATCCTTCACAGCCCTCTCCAGCAATCACAGTCGTCCACGTAGACGTCGATCGGCTTTCAAAGATATATGAATCCGGCGCCCTCTCGTGGCCTTCTTCGCCCTGATTTTCAGGCATCACGGTCCGCGAACTCACCGGTCGCCTTCCCCTCGCCTAACAATGTCCGGATCTCTGCTTCTTTCCTCTGTGGCCATGGTATTGTTCAAAGCAGGAGTCAATCGGCAAGGCCCCGCGCTCACCGCCTGTCGGAGCCCTCAGCCTTGGGCCCTTTGAAGTCAGTATTCCTCGAGGTGTGACGACCAGAATTCCGTTTCTAGTCAGGCGGCGCATGTCGGTTCTCGAGTGGCTTTCCTTCTGCGGCGTCCTGATTTAGAATCTCTACGTGTACTGCTGTAAGAGGTGAGGCTGTATTCCATCATTCGTCCGCATCTGCACTTTCGACCGTCTTTGGTAGTGAGTAGTGCCACGTCCATCAACTAGGCATAGAAATCCGCAGCTTTACTTTCACTACATGCAGCCACCAGCCGCCTCATTTTCCTTCCCGTATCCCCCGTCAATTCTCCTCCTCTCATTTTCACGAGGCTGTACGTCGCGGGAGCTTGGGAGTCACGATCCCAGTTCGTCCGGCAGCCCACAGGTCTTTCTGAGAGCAAAACGTGTCAATTCGCTCTCAGTACCTAGATCCCACCGCCCTGGTAACAATTGACTGCGGTCTGATTCTGTCCCTCTGTTCCGGTCTTTGGGCGCCGTTTCTGCCTCGACGTTGAGGCATACTGAGCAAAAGCGTAGATGGTGATGTTTATTTCCCTCCAGAAGGCAAACTATTCAAGGATGTACCTGGTGCTACGATGTCACACGGAGGGCAAGACAACTAAGCTCTTGAACGGGCGTTTTTGAAGGACGGGACGTGATTCATAAATATGAGCATTGGGTGGTTCGCTATCACTCGAAGCAACAAACGCGCCCAAGTACTAAACAAGGCTGTACGATCCCACTGCTTGGGCATTAATGCATTGAGGCTTCACCTTTCTGACATCACTAGCATAAGCTCGGCAATCTACCTCACTCTCATGGGACAAATAGGATCCGTAACCAGACTGCCGCCGTATCTCCAATGTCGCCACAAGAACCCACAGGAAGCTATATGGTGCGTGCGTCCATGACTTGTTGAGCTCCGCTAATTGATACTAGCAATGGCATGCTACTCCAAGCGCTGGATATGAGGCTTCAAATCAAAGCCCCAGTTCCTCTACCCATCCGCAAAACCCGTACGATTCAAGCCATGGGACAGCAGTCACATCTTATTCACGTTCGCTCCAACCCGCAACATCTGGACAACCGTATTATACTGCAGCTACAACCCCTCCTGTGTATTCTCACAGGGTCGCACAGTCAACGCCGACATGGCCTCATACCTCTACCCAGAGTTATCAGACTACCGCCTCCACTCCAGCAAGTCACGGACACACAAGAAGCCAACCTTACCTGTCTCCGGGGGGGCACAATCCATCGAGCGCATCTCCGTTAGCTCCACCCACCTACACATACCAAGAACCGCACCAACAGCCCCAATCGTACCCCGTCTCGGAACAACCTGTCCATCCGTTTTCTGTGGCACCTTCATACACGTCCAGCAACTCATATACTCCCTCATCATCAGCGACGCACGTCAGCGACCCTCAATCCCATGCATACTATTCTCCCTATAGCTACCAACATGTGCCATCTATCCAGCTTCCGGACAATGAGCAGCATCCCGACAACTACGCAGTAGAAGAGCGCAATGCTAATTACTCGAATTCACCCTCTCCTTCAGCAGCCTCGCCGGGACAGCTCGAGAGCAAAACACCGAGTAGAACTAATAGTGGGAAGGAGTAGGTACTGTTCTTTCTTCAGCATCTACGAGCTAATAATGGCCAGGAAGCCGAAGTCGACCTTCAAATGCGACATTGAAGGCTGCACTTCCAACGCTTTGTTCGGCCGGTTGGCGGACCTCCAACGGCACCAGACGACCGTGCACAGCGAAGACAAGCCATTCCCCTGCACTGTTCACAGGTGTAGCCGTGTAGGCCCTCGAGGCTTCAATCGACGCGACCATCTCACCGAGCATCTACGATCGTATCATCAGCAGAATATCCCGAAACGTTCGCCTGGCCAGAGATCCGCACCGCAGGGCTTCATGGGTAATTAGAGCAGCAGAACGTCTCCTCAATCGACACGGGCGTGCATTTCTATAGTGCTCAGGTTTCCCGTTAGCCAAATGGAGACCTTCACCGGATGAAGCATGAACGACAATATTCGGTACCCAAAATCCAGGATCTACAAAACTCAGCCCTGAGTAGCTCACGCGAAGGACTATGCCCAGGACTCACAGATCTCGGTCCTTATTCTCAGTCCGTCGATTTCCGTATTTCTATGTTCCTTCGGTCTGTGTTTCTAAGGGTTAGCTCGTCATTACTCATTAGTAGCGTTTCGTTTTTCTAATCTTGCTTCTCTTCCCACTACGGTCCCAAAGGTTGTCCCAGGAGTTTTTGGAGTATTACGGCGTTTATAGGCAGCTCCATATTCAACATGAGAGGAATTCCATTACGACAAATAATCTCTTGGAATGGGGATACACATCAGGCAAATTGTACAAGATTGGAGGCTGCTCCGCAGATACGGCCAGTTTTTCGAAATTAACTACTTGGATATCAAAGCATCCAAACTATGATGTGAAATGCAAACGAAACTTGCTAGGTAATGGATTGAGATAGATTAGTGTCAACGCGCGCTTGAGTATATATCTCGCATTACCAACAAGTGCAGGAGACTGGTTAGCTCCTGCGGGAGACCAATCAGCGCCTGCTAACCTTGCCCTGAACTTTCGTCCATACAGCAACACCCACTAGCACCCGCCCTTGCTGGAATAGAGCACTGATAGCTGTCGCTTTCGAATGTTGTGACTGACTGGGTAAATAGTCCAATCGTTGCTGACTGAAAATCTCACAACCTTGCTCTGAGTAAAATAGCGATCCCGCGGATCCTCCGTGGGGAATCCACCACGCCGGGCATGAAAGAAGTGGCACACTCACCAAGAACTATCTTTTGCGGTCGAGTGTACACCTGGCTGCCACTGCTTGGAGTGCTTCAAGAAAGTTTCCAGATAGTGCAAGGCTAAGTTCTAGGTCTTCTACATTTCCAAAAATGTGTTGAAGCACCACAAACAGCGGCAGACAAGTGTACCACCAAACGTACTTTCGCCTTAAATCATGGGGAGTTCTCGAATACTAACAGCGTCATTGGTTGTATCGGAACCATTTCGAACACGCTCAAGAAAAGCTTCGTCGTGTCCGCGGGAGATCCGCGACCCACATATCTCCGCTTCAAAGGATGGCGCGTTCTCGATTAATAATAGCGTCACTGGTTGTATAAGCAAACAATATATAAAGTCTCCCGACCAACACATGCTCTAATTTTCAATAGTCTCAAAATCTCTCCGCAAAGAACAAACTTTGCAAAGGAACCAATCGCTGTCCGTGCTACTGTTTGAAAGGAACGCCCTACGCATAAAGCCAAATCCGCCAGGTAAGCTCAAATCTCTCAACTGTTCAAAACCTACTGACAGTATATTCCAAGACAAATACGCCCCAGAACAAACCCAATCATGGCACCGCCAACGACTCAAAAAGCCCTAGTAGTCACCGAAGTGGGCAAACCACTCTCCCTCGTCACAGACCGCCCAGTCCCCCAGCCCGGCCCAGACCAAGTCCTACTCAGAGTCACCGTCACCGGCTTCAACCCCCACGACGAGAAAGCTCGCGGCGAGGGTCTCTTCATCGCTGGAAACCTCCCAGCCGTCCTGACCAACGACGTTACTGGTACGGTCGTAGCGCTCGGGCCCGGGGTCACCAAGTACCAGATCGGCGACCGCGTCCTCTCGCATCCAGCATTCGGCTTGAAGACGTATCCGCAGAACGGGCTGCAAGAGTACGCGACTAACGACATTGGGGCTGGGTTCAAGATTCCAGATTCGATTACCGATGATGAAGCGGCAACTTTGCCGACTAATCTGATTGCGTCGCTGGTCGGCCTTTTCGATGGCACGGCGGGGCTTGGGATACCGGCCCCGTGGACGGAGGCAGCGAAAACGTTTGACTACAAAGGCGCTACGCTTCTGATTCTTGGTGGTGGGAGTAATTGCGGTAGGTTTGCTGTCCAGCTGGCTAAAGTGGCGGGTATCGGCACGATTGTTAGTGTGGGCGGATCTGAAGAAGAATTGAAGGGTTATGGCGCCACCAAAGTCCTCGATCGGCATGGCGGAGATGAAGCAGTCCTGGAGAGGATCCGTAAAGTGGTTGGTGACGACCTGGTCTACGCGTTCGACGCCGTCAACCCTCCCGGCGGCCAGCTTCTGGGGTTGAATGCACTGTCGAGCAGCAAGAAAGGCAAATTCGCGAGACTTGTACCCACCGGCCCAGTTGACGAAAGCAAAGTAGTGGGCAAGAAAGGTGGCTTCGAAGTGATCAGTGTCTTCGGGTCATCTCAAGCTAAGCCTGAGCTTAGTTTTGCTTTCTGGGAAAGAGCCCCGGAGTACTTAACCAGTGGCCAAATCAAGCCGTTGAAGTTTACGGTCAAGCAAGGTTTGACCGCGGAGAATGCAAACAGCGTGCTGGATGCTTACAAGAATGGTGAAAGGGTTCAGAAAACGCACATACACATCTGATACCTGAATAGCCAAGCTGGTGGAGTTGAGACGGAGCTTCCTCGAGTCGTTGCTTTAGTTTAGAATTACTTACTCTATGAGACATTGAGGGCACTATGAGCTATTTGGTGACATCAACCTGACGGTGATTCCTAATGTGCATCGAAGAGTCCAAGAAAGCATGATCAGGTATGTACATTGGGTTTTAACTCGAGAAAGCCAAAGATTTCGGGCTCTTACGTGACAGAGAAATATATGAAGTAGTGGAATCTTGGAAGGAAAGGGTCTTGATACAGCTTACCCCACTAGGTAGGTAGGAAATAAGTGGCACACTGCAGCGGTTCAACACTGCCCGAGGTGGCCCAAAGAGCTAGTAGGCTTGCTATAGCTGGTATGTTATGAATAGCAATAGCATACTGGCGGATCTTAAGCGGTGCTGAACAAGCGTATATAGCATATAGATATAATATGTATACGTTATAGATTTATAGAATGCTACTCTATTCACCCATAATTACCCTTAATTACCGCGCTGCCTTTTATATGCACCGGTTTACCACTGCTTAAAGTGCCTCAACAAGTTTCCACAGACCCCAGAAGGAAGAACTTCAATCCCATTTGAAGTTCTTTGAATTTGCGAAAATGCATTGAAGCACCTCAAGCGTTGGCATACACACCTATGCATAATAGAGTGCCACCTTTTTTATGCCCGCATGCCCCACCGCCACACGACCCCTCATCCCTAATACGGATTCCCGAAACGCTATGTTAGACCCTAGACCCCGCCATGCACTCCGGGACGGGACGGGACTAGTTCTCTAACTAGTAGGGGATTCAAGCGCTGAAGCGTGATAAAACACACCTTCTATTCGCATCAGGTTATGCTCGTCCAAGGGTTGGCCACGGATTGGGCTGACTTATCATGGCCCCCAAACTCCAAAGGTACCCCTCTTCCACTGTCATGTAACTCAGAGCTACTTTTTTCAATTGTCCAATACCCCTCCAATACCATATAATCGAGAATGCTTTGACCTCTAAATCCTTTCCCACCGCCATGTCATCAAAACTGCCCACCCAAATAGCCGCCCTCACCACGGCCGGCCTCTCCTCCCTCCTCCTCTCCCCCACATCCCCCGCATACGCCGAACGAGAATCCTCCTACTGGGCCGCCAACGCCCGCCTCCACCCCTCCTACATCATCCAACCTCGCACCACGGCCGAAGTCTCCCGCACCATCAAAGCCCTCGCCAGCGCCGACGGCAACTTTGCCATCCGCAGCGGCGGCCACTCGCAATGGGCCGGCGGCAGCAACATCCACGACGGCATCGTCATCGATCTCGGCCTCATGACCCGCGTAACCTACGACCCGGAGACAACGCTCGCGTCAATCGAGTCGGGGCCGCGGTGGGGCGCGGTCTACAACGCGCTGGATAAGCACGGTGTCTGCGTTGCTGGGGGGCGCGTGGCGGATGTGGGCGTGGGCGGGTTCTTGACTGGAGGCGGGAATTCGCATTATACAGGCCGGATGGGGATGGGCTGCGACAGCGTGGTGAATTTTAAGGTGGTGCTGGCGAGTGGGGAGGTGGTGAATGCGAATAGAGGGGAGAACGCGGATCTGTGGAGAGCGCTGAAGGGGGGTTCGGGGAACTTTGGGATTGTGACAAGGTTTGATATGCAGACGATCCCGGCGACGAAGGTTTGGGGTGGGGTTATTGTGGCGCCGAGGAGTAGTGGGGATGAGATTGTTGAGGCGTTGGTGAGGTTTACTAATGAGAGTGAGAAGCGGCCTGAGGATGCGATGATTGTGGGGTTCACGTTTAATGGGGCGATGTTTACTGATGTTGTGGTATTGAGCGTGCTTGTGGATACGAAAGGGGTTCCGGATGCCGCTGCGTTTGAGGAGGTTCAGAAGGCTCCAGCCTTAGTTAAGGACCTCAAGATAAGGAGCGTGGAGGAGAGTGCGAACCTATATGCTCTTCTAGTTGATAAGCGGTATGTGAAGCTTCCTCGCAGTCCTTTACCAGTGCATAGGCGTTTGCTGTAGCCTAACACCGATCAGAGTTGTTACCACCACGCTGACCTTCCGAAACGACGCAACAATCATCCATAAAGTTGTTGAACTCCATGATAATCTAGTCGATGAGCTTAAGAGCCTGATGCCCGCAGAAGCTTTTACAACCCAATGCCTCCTCCAGCCGCTCCCAGCCTACTTCGCACAGCGCTCCGTCGAGCAAGGTGGCAACGTCCTAGGCTTAGATTCCGTCCAAGGCAATTCGCTCTTATGGCTTGGCCAAGTTACCGTGGACACGGATGAACAGCAGATAGTGGCCGAGCCAAAGATACTGGCGTGGGCAAACGCAATTGAGAAGTTCGCCGTTGAACGTGGCGGTGACATACAGTGGCGCTACCTCAACTATTCTGACGCGTCAGGAAGGCCGCTCGCCAGCTATGGAGCGGCTAATGTAAAATTCATGAACGAGGTGGCGGCAAAGTATGATCCCGAGGGCGTGTTTCAGAGGAAAGTACCTGGCGGGTTCAAACTGTCGAGGGCTCATTGAAGGAAACGTACGCTACTAGGCCACTTTACGTAGACTCGGGGTGTTGACGTGGAGAATGAACTTAGTGATGACTAGGGGATCCGAAAAGACAAGAAACCAAAGCGAAAAGCCAGCAGAAATCTCCTCAGTTCGTCGTGAACGAACGAGAGCAAATCACGAGTGGACTGCGGTGAAATTGAATTCACTCCCCTATGAAGAGGGTGTCAAATATAGCCTTGTAACTATCTCAAGGATTGCTGCAAGTTATTTTTCTACTATTTTTGTGAAGCTTTGCAACACCCTACCTTGAACCACTACCCGTTGAGATGGTGACAAAAGGGTTGCACGAGATTACGGCCAGAGCTCCTAACTTGCAAGACTCATCTTTCCTCAAAATAGCTTTCGTAGAGTCTTGTATTGGTTTGAGTAGATGCCTAGTACATACAACTTGATTGCTGCCTTGTTCCAGCAGCGGCCGATGGACTCCATGTTCTCCAGAAGGGATAACAAAGTGTTCCTAGTCGTTCTACTAGAGGTGCGCAAAGGTAGAGAGTACCGGTGAACTGATTGCCTTTGGCTTGCGGATTGACCGGTTGTTGTTGTTGAAGTGAAGCGATATGAATTGGAAAGGCAAAAGCCTGACAGTCGGCAGCCTCACATTTTGGTGGTGGTGTGGACGATGACGTTGAGTGAGGCACGGACCACCATGCCAGCCTTCACGCAAAGTGAACTTTGGCCGCCGCGCTTCAGATTTGTCGAGTCACACTATTGTTCCCGTAGCTATTGTTCTCGCCTCCATGGACTTCTACTTCCCTCCTGTACACTCCTACCACTCTACTCTTCCTCTACGATAACCTCCACACCACTGCCTCTATACCTTCTTCCTTTCAGTTCGAACCCCGCACAGTAGTCAGTCGGTGTAGGCGGCTGGCCACCTCACCTGTACAGCGCATACCTTATTACTTCCCCAGTTCTCAGTTCTCTCCAAAAATCATTTCCATCCATCTTCAGCAAAAATGCGCGATCTCCGTCGACAGGCTCTGGAGAGCGGCAAGACCGTTAGCCGCAAAGCGCGCTCCAGGAATATTTCGGCTGTCTCCTCCAAGGTCAATTCAGCCGTCAATAGCGCTGCCAATTCAAGAGCCACCTCCCGTAACCGCACAGGGCATGGATCCGATGAGGATGAGGACGACCTTTCTGACGGTTCTGGTACCGCCTGGAGGTATGTGTCTCGCACCTTCTCCCTCTCCCTCACCTTCCCATTCCATCTTCTCACCTCATTCCACCTTCACCGTGCTAACACGATGCTACGCAGTTCCAACTCCATCGAAGATATCCTCAACGGCGAAGATGTCGACCTCCCGCCTGATGCTTGGAAGTCGGAGCTCCACACTCGGATCGAGCAGATCGTAGACCGCAAGCGCAGCAGCACCGAAGGCCGAGCCGACAGTCTGAATGCCTTTGCCCACATTCTTATGGCACGATACGCCAAGGACGACGTTGATAATAATATTGATGAGCTTCTGCCTTCGATGATCAGGAGCATCAAGGCTGAGACGAGCGAGCGAGAGACTGTGGCTGCTCTGAGAGGTACTATACCCACAGGCTCGCATTCATAGCTAAAGCTAATTTTTCTGCTAGCCCTCGCTGTCACCGTAATTACCATCGACGATGGACAGATCTACGACTCGGTCGTCGAGCAGCTCAAGCGCACCATCTCCGATTCCGAGTCTACTCAGGCCAAAATTGGCGCTGTTCACACTCTGGGCACCGCGACCTTCTTCGGCGGAGCTGCAACTGAGGAGACTGAGGACATCATGACTTTCCTCTTGGAGATAGTTGAGACGGACGGTGAATCGGTCAACGCCCATGATGATGCTGGCGTTGTGGTGGCTGCGCTCGAGGAATGGGGCCTGCTCGCCACCGACCTCGACGATCTCGAACTGGCAACCGAAACAGCCATCGAGGCATTCATCGATCAACTTCAGAGCTCAGATTCGGGCGTCCAGGTTGCAGCTGGAGAAAATATTGCCTTGCTCTACGAGAAGTCCTACACCCCGCAGGAGGAAGACGAAGAAGTCTCCCACGACGAGGACGAGCCCGGGGAGGAAGAGACTGGCAAGACAGGCCCGAAGATGATCAAACGCTACACCGTCTACCGCCGCCAGGACCAGCTCATCGACACCCTCGACGAGCTCGCCAGCGTCTCCACGCGCAAGATCTCGAAGAAGGACCGCAAAACCTTACACTCCAGTTTCGCTGACATCCGCAACTCGGTCGAAAAGCCCACCCGTGGCCCAAAGTACAGCACTGCGCTGAACGAAGAAACTGGACGCAGCTACGGAGCTGGCCGCATGAAGGTGCGCATCAACCGCAACGTCGAAGTCCGCATCGACAAGTGGTGGAAGCTGCAGCGACTCAACGCTCTTCGACGAGTCTTGCAGGGAGGATTCCCCACCCAGTACGACGAGAACGAAGCGGTCAGCCGCATCCTGCCCTTTACCATGGCCAAAAATTAGGACATATCAGGCTGGCTTGACACAGCACTTCTACCATAGCGAGCGTGAAGCGTTCCGCGATTCCCTCCAATGGTCAGCATTATTGTCCTCGATTTCTTTTGTTCTCACTTCTCAATTGGTCCTTCTCCGAGCTCTTCTCAAGGAGGTCGAACATGATGGTCTGCACTTACTTACGAGCAATGAACGAGTCATGAAAAAACGGTGTTGGATGGATGAGCTCTCATGAATTGGTCTCCTTTGTTGCATCGGCATCGGTTAGGATAGGCATACCCCCTCTTGCATTGTTGTTCTGGCCGATTGGCTGGCATTAGCATATTTCTGGGTTTCGGCATGATCGTGAGCATGAGCTCGAGCATACTTGGGGCTCACTAAGCGGTCTCTTTGTGATTTGATCAAGCATCGGAAGTACAGAGTGAATGAGAAGACGTTATTTGAAATCATCAGTGCTATCTGTGTGACAGCCGACTACGGTAAAGCTATATCTGTGTTAATATAGCAAGCATAACTCCCAGCAATGCCCTATAGCCAGAAACACGCAGCGTTTCTTTGGCTGATAGCCCATCCTGTCGTGCGTGTGAATATCCAAACTTCGCACATCCCATCCCATCCCATCCAAAACTCCACAACACTCAACCCCGAGTCCTTCGCGACTCATCTTCGACCCTCCTCCACCCCCTCATCTCCTCCCGAAGCAGTTTCCCCGACCGAGCGACAGCAGCGCATTAGCGACGCATTACGCCCGCTTCCGGCTCTTTAAACCAAGTTCCTAATTTTCAAATCCAATCTTAACCTTCGCGTTTCAACCGCCCCTCCCCGGCGTAAACAGCTCCGCCGAAAGCATCAGCACCGCCGGCGCCACCGCGAGCGCGCCTAGCGTCTGCGTCCGCGAGCGCAGCGTCGATGTCTGATGCTCCTTGATCGTGTCGAGTGATCCTGCTCGCTTGTCCTTGGATTCCACGGTGTGGGAGTGAGAGTGAGAGTGCGGGTGGTGTGGTGCGTGGGAGGATGTAGAGTCGTGGCGGTGGAAGGAGAGTGACGAGAGGCTGATGGAGCGGTGGCGGGGTGTCGAGGGCGAGGACACGGCAGGGAGCGTGGGGAGTGTGGGCAGCGGGATGTTGATTTCTGTGAAGAGAGGTTCGGGGGAGGAGAGCGAGGGTTGGAGGGTGGGAGTCGTGGGTGGGGAGGGGGAGTTTGGGAGGGCGTTTTCTGGGGCTGGACAGGACATGGCGAGGATGTTCGTAGATTGGGATGTTGGGTTCCTAGGATCGTTCTTTGAGATATTGAGGGAGATCGAAGCACAGTAAAGGACGTAAGCTGGCTTTTAAAGATGGGGAGATGGTTGATTGATGATGATGCCGCCCGCTATGAAACTCGTAAAATGCGATGGCTGGAGCACTTCCGCTTGCAATTAAAGAAAAAGTGTAAAGATTGGAGGAACTAAGGATCACTGCGCCCGGGAGACAAGCTTCTAATATACTCATTCCTCAGGATTAGGCACGCGTAAGACCCGAGCATTGCGGCGGCTGAGCGACGAGGCTTGTGGAGGTTGAGTAAGGTCTGTGCAACATGTTTGTGGCGATCCCTTAGAGGCGCAGCTCAGTGCGCATGACAACCCTCTCTGAGTATGAGTTGCGATTCGTGTTGGGTGCTTACGACACTTTCTCAACTGCGGCGTTCCGCTCTTAGTAGAAGTCGGGAAGGAATGTTGATGCGCGTCTGGAACAACAGTTACGCTCGTGTGTTCATCCGAAACCATCACGCTTCGATCCGTATTGGGGCCCTGAACACGCTCCTTTCGGGATTCGGCTTTCGCCCTTGGCGTCAATAAATATCAGAGGATACGAAAACGATATTGTGTCAGATAAAAATATCGGATATTTCGCTATGCTCAATGCGATGTGACGGTCCTGTTCGTTCCCACGCCGCTCGCCAGTAGTTCCAATCTGCTGGCCTGGATCCGGTGCTTTTTCATCACTTCAACCCACTCCTCCTCTTCCTCTTCATCCTCGGGGCCCTCATTCATCTCTTCCTCCAATAATGCGAGCATCATGCCAAAGTCGCCACCTAGCCGGCCAAGACTGCCAGCACAATACAGCACTTGAGTGAATAAGCTGTCTCGTGATGAGCGGTCTTGCACATTTGGGAGATACTTCTTCAGAGTTTCGAAGAGGAGATCAACTAGATGGAGTGGAAATGTGGCGAGAGCTGATGGTAAGGGCTGGAGGGTGTCATCTTCCGGTAGCTTTTCGCCTGCTGGTACAGAGGTCGAGGGGGCCTTGCTCTTTTGCTCATCGGGTTCGGCGATTGACCCGGGCGGTGGGAGAGCGGCGGGGAATATGCTCTTATACATGGATATTATGGCGAAGCTTTGCTCTCGGAATATTTCAATGTAGCGCTTGAGATATCGCTCTGTTTGCTGACCGCCTGACCATCTATCGCTGGATCCATTGGCCTTGGCTCCACTGGCAGTCCTTCTCGCCGTTTCCTGATCTGCAAGTTCCCGTAGGGGATCTAGAGCCTCGAGCGTAGAGAGGAGGTTTGTTAGTCGGCATACAAGAAACAGCGCCCCTAGTGCGCCCTCGCTGCTTCCAATAGTTGTAGGTTTTTTCAGGCTCCACGCCTCGTCTAACTCGGGTGCTACTCGCCGAAGCCATCCAATTGTCCGCATGGCTCCAGCAAGCTTTATGCCTTGTGACTGCAGACTCGCAATGAGATTCGTAGTCATGCCTTTCATCTCGTGTTCCGCTTGAGCTGAAATAGAATATACTAAATCTAGATTCGGATAGAGCGTATGGAGGCGTTTGATGTGGGCATGGAGATCCAGCGCCGAGGCATAATTGGCATTCGTAGCGGTAGATGAAGAAGCTGCGGAGGCTTGAGATGGGGCGGTAGACGAGGAGATTGCGGACGACAGCAAGGTGGGCAGGTCGAGCAGGTCGGACACGCGGTCCACGTTCCTGGCTAACAGCATGGCCTTTCTCCGCCGGTCGAGGATCGGGTTCTCCACCGTCTTGGAGTACTTCTCAGCGAAGCGCAGGGCCTCGCTCTCCAGCTTCGGTATGTCATTGCGCAACTCTCTCGTCTCTTGCCCTAGCTTTGGCAGTGTGTCTCGAAGATTCGCAAGGTGATCGGAGGAGGAGATGATGGACCTGTGGGACTTCTTGGATAGGGTCTGCAGCGAGCGCAGAATTGACTGCGAGCTTTGCGAGAGGGACTGCTGTTCGGAGGAGCCCAGGGCCGACAGAGGCAGTGTGGTCAGGCGGGCGAGATAGATGGAGGTGGTGGGATCGCTGGGAGACGGGGCGGCTCTAGGGGAGGCATCTTGGGAGTCGAAATAGGGCACCAGAAGCTCGTACAGCGGGTCGGCCATTGTTGCGGTTTAGATGTCTTCGTGGCTTTCTCCGCCTCACCCCCGAGAGTGCCTCCACCTCGACGATTCTTGGCAGCCCAACCGTGGGTGAATCATTTAACTGAGTAATTCTACCTAGCTTTGTGACAAGCGCTTTGGGGTATTGAGGTTAACTCTTATTAACTTTACTTGTTTCGCTCTTATGATAGTCCTCATCCGCTTCCGTGCACTGGAGTAACAGCAAGAGGCAATTAGACATAACACCGGCCAAGGAAGGTGCGAGGCATCGCGAATTACTGCTTGCTGCTCTAATATACAGCCATCGCCTATAAACAACTGACAGGTCTCACTTCCCGGAGAAACAACTCTTCGCTAACAGCGTCCACGTTACACTGCGAAACTAATCTTCACACGTCTGCGGGCGTGGCAGCAGGGCTGCATCTGGAAATACCCCCACTAGCTCATCGAGTAAAGGCACTTCACTCCGCCATGCCTCTGTCGCCGTCAGACCCCTCCGATTCTTCCTCTTCTTCTAGACCGCGACGCCTTCTTCCGCTTGAAGCTCTCGCCATCGCCCTTTCTCTGCCTCTGCGCATTACTTCGATACCCTTGCCAGTGAACAACCAGCCGGTACGCGACGCCGACGACTTTTTTTGGGACGACGAAGACGACGGCGACTCTCCAAGCCTCTCCACCCCGCAACAGCGACTCGTACAATACCGCAGACTTGTGCAATACTACGGACTGGGCGCAGCGGGAGACTCGACGGCCATGGCCGCACGGGCGGTGACCTTCTGCGTGGAAGATACCGTCGGCTTAAAGGACGACAAGTACAGGATAGGAGTGGTGGATCGAACTTTCGGCGATGTCGACAGCCACGAGCCCGCACCCCAGCGAGACTATCCGGAGCCTATACTGAAACATACCGACGTTTCCGATGCCCAGTTCAACGCTTTCATGAGGACTGGCGTGCCCCCGCGAAGGACCTGTCTTGTGTCGTGGCAGACCGAGTACGTAACCGAGCTGATACCAGAGTCGCAACTGGAGCTTCTGGATCGCGCATTCTTCATCGGCGACGTCGTCAAGAGAGACGCTCTAAGTCCCATGACTGGAACTGTCATTGGAACCCGGGCCGAGTGCACGATATTGCCTACCGCCGCCATTCAAGAAGTGGAGCGCGACCAGAGCTCTCAACAAGACATCTGTATCCGGGCTGTGCCTGCCGAGGAAGTACAATATATGCACGAATACCAGGAGGGTGCGCTTGTCCTGTACGATGACTGGGTTGGCCGCATTGAGGAGGTTCACGACGAAGTGGCTATTCGCCTGGACAACGGCTATGTCGTGGTTGTCGAGCGTGCCAATGAGCTTGAGGCAGACGACTCGGCAATAGAACGACTGCACGTGGGAGACAAGGTCAAAACTAAGAAAGGAAATTTGCGGAGAGGCAGATGGAAATACGGCTCTTTCAACCCAAACATTAGTCCACATGGCACTGTTGTGGAAGTGCGTACCGTGGAGATATCGGTTAGATGGCTGACCCAAAGCTTCAAAGCTGATCCGAATAACGCACGACCACGATTTAGGGAGCCCCCAATGGATATTGGTTTGGACATACTCGACTCTGGAGAACTTCGTGTTTATGACTCAACTAAAAACCCGCCCTCCCTGACAGCAGCCAATGCTATGGACCGGAGTTACCACATGGCAGACGTAGCTGTCGGCGATCGGGTACGGTTCAAGGACCTTACCGGGGCCTCTGTGAAATATGATGGGACTAAGATTCTACCTAGCGGCCTTCCACAAGGCAAAGTTAAACGCATTCCGAGGACCGACACACAAGGGTTTGACATGAACGTCTACCTTGTCATGCAGACACACACGACTGTCAAGGTCTTGTGGCAGGACCTAAGTATCTCTGAAGATAGCTCGACTTCACTCATCCCGGATCCAAACATGGATGATACGGACGAAGTCTGGCCTGGAGAAATCGTTGCCAGCAAGGAAAAGGCCGACGAACAATTCGAAGAGTCGAGTTGGGCTTTTAAACCTGCCAAAGTTGGTGTGGTCCAGTGTGTCAAAGCTGTCGATAGGATAGCTACCATTCGCTGGTTCGAGAATGCCGATATCCGTTTCACCGGCCAAGACCTTATATATCCATGTCGAACAGGAAAAATTGGGACCGTGGAAGAAGACATAAGCCTTTACGACATAAGAGATGTCGGGCTGACAAGACGGCGAGGCGATTTTGTAAAGATTATGCCCGAATCCCAGACTGAGTGGATAACTCCAATTACAGATGCAGAGATGAAGAGACTAGTCGATCGACTCGAATCCACTCCTGGGCTTCGCCTGTGTCATCTTTTTGGCGAGGTCATTGACCTCGGACTGGATGGGAAGCTGACGGTTCGGTTGGGTGCAGCAGACACCGTTGTGGATGTCCGAGTGGCACCGGAGCGAGTGACTCTAGTACACAGCAGCGACATGGACTCAGACTTTTACAACGACGGCTATCACTCCATGGACGCAGATGACGACGACCCTAACGACTATGAGGACACTAGTATGGGAGACACTTCTGATTACGAAGACATGTGGGTCGAGTACGATGGCAGAGTTGAACACATTTCAGCAGATGAAGACTCGGCGTGGTCTACCGAGGATGAAGATGACAGCTCAGATGTGTCAATGCATGATATACCGGATCTCTCACCCCCGGATAATGGCGTCGAAACATCCAAGACTACGCCTGAGTTAGAGCCAGAGATTTCTACCAATGTGTCATCTGGATCAATACGGCCGAGTGTTGACCAAAATCAACAACGGAACCTGCCGCCTTCTCTGAGAAATATTACTAATGCTGCAAAAACACCAATGCCGGCAACAACCTGCTCAACCGGAAACTCTGATCCAAAGCCTATTGTCCATGTTGCCGAAAACCCAACATCGGGTGTTGGCATGGAAGCGTTCAATCTAACAAAAGGAACAAATGCGCCTGCTTTTCAAATTCTTGAATCTCTTCCAGTGGGGCATCATTATATCGACCACTCAAGACCCTCAAGCTCGGTGCACACCCGTCGCGTTCAAAAAGAGTACAAAATCCTCCGCAACTCACTACCGCCTGGTATCTTCGTTCGGACCTGGGAATCCCGCATGGACTTGCTTCGTGTTCTCATCATAGGTCCTTCTGATACTCCCTACGAATACGCCCCTTTTATCATCGACATGCACCTCGGATCATCATTTCCAAATTCGCCCCCTGAAGCCTTCTTCCACTCTTGGACTGACGGACAAGGACCTGTCAATCCCAATCTCTACGAGGATGGAAAGATCTGTCTTAGTCTGCTCGGAACATGGCACGCTGATGAGCGGAACGAAAACTGGAACGCTGCCAAGAGTACGGTATTGCAGGTGCTAGTGAGCATCATGGGGCTGGTTCTAGTCAAGGAGCCATATTACAGTAAGTCTCATCTTTTTCGTAATGTCCGACTTTTTGTGACCACGCTAACTCAAATCTTTGCAGACGAGGCAGGCTATGACATCCACCAGAACACCCCAGAGACCTTGCTCCCGTCTGCTCTCTACACTGAGCGGGCGTACTTCCGTGCCAGGGCATTTATCACGCATGCTCTGACGCAGAATGTCATTCCATTTGATGAAGAGCTGAAGTGGCTGTATCAAGATCAGTCCCCCGATGCACCGAGGTTACTTGAAAAGGCCATTGATGCTGCGAAGTCAATCGTCGAGCGGAGTGAGCATAAAAAAGAAGGCGATGTACAAGATGGGCTAAACATCATCAGTCTTGGGGCTGTGATGATGCTCAAGAGGCAGGTAAAGAGGCTAGAGGAGCTCAGATCATGCAAGATGCCACCTCCTAAACGGGCCTGAGCGTGGAGACATTGAAGGGAATGTGACCTTCGATTGCATCCGGTGAAGAGGGTCGCATTAGGAGCGGAACGGCGAGTCATGCATGAGACGCATGGATATAATACCTAGATGCGAGATCGAAAACTGTACATAATCAATCCATACGAATGACCGTGTCTGAAAATCCAAAAATGTGACATAAACTATGAAGCTAAATAATCAAACACCACCCCCTCCAATCCCATAACCCCATAACCCATAAAGACGCATCCCTCAACCAAACACCAAAGCCCTCACCTCAATACTCTCCCTCCCCACCGCCCCCTCCGGCGTCCGCGGATCCACAAACGCCGTATGCGGCACCCGTCCCCACTGGCCCAGCGTCTCATCGCTATCCGAGCACTTCAACAACAACCGCTCATCATTCCGCATCCCACTCCAGTAATACCACTTCTGCCCCGGATTATACGCCACCCCCGCCGTCTCCCCATTGCGGTCCGGATACCGGTGCTGCACGCCCACGAGATCCTCATCCCGCACCGTCGCGCTATCCGCCACCGCCAACGGATGCGCCACCACAGGCCCGTTAAGCGGCCGCCACACATTCACGATCCTGTACCGGCCCTTCAGCAGCTCCTCCGCTTCGTCCCCAAGATGCAGCGCCACGCGCGCCGCGGCCGACGCGGGGGTCTGGTCAATGTGCACGCGGGTGACGGGGCCGCGGGAGGCGTTGGGCGAGTTGCGGCGGATGGTGTGGTCGAAGAGGACGACTTTGTGGGCGCCGGGCAGGTTATCTAGTAGCAGCTGCTCGACTTCGGGGTAGTAGGTCGACTTGATTTGCGCGTCGGAGCTGAAGTCGGGGCCTTCTAGGGCGGAGGGGATGTTGGAGAGGGCGGTGAAGGCGTTGTTGTCGAGGGTGAAGGTGCTTTCGCGCCCGCGCAGGTCGGAGATGGTGACGGGTTGGAGGTTTTCGCCGAAGTTGCGTTGGGGTTGTCCTGCGGGCGGGGTTTCGACGTAGTTGAAGGGGGCGGAGCCGTCGGCGGGGGGTTGGTAGAAGGAGAGGGTGCTGGTTACGGGACCGCGCGGGATGGAGGCGGTTTTGGTGGTGGCGGTGGGGGAGTTGGAGAGGAAGACTTGGGGGGCTGCGGTAGGTTGGAGGGTGGTTGTGGTCGCCATTGTGGATTTGAAGAGGGTTGGTTTGGATATATGGGGATGCAGAGGATGAAGCTTTGGAAGAGCTTTCAGTGTAGTTCTCGAAAACGTTGTGAGATTGATGTGACTTGAGCTGTGAGAGATGATTGTGGACAATGGAATCTAGTAATGCGGTAGATGAAGTGAAGAGGCTGATGCTAGAGACTTGATAGATGATGTTTAAATACCGAGCTGTTTGCGCTGGTTATATATGTGGTGTTTGGATTAGAAATTAACGACTTTGGTCATCAAACGACGTCGTTGACGTTCCCCTCACGTTTGCGGATTGGTGGCGATGATGCCATAGTTTATTCCCGAGGTTTCTAATCCTCATGTCTGACAATGGTCCAATGGCTTTGCATCGCTGACTAAAGCCACCTACTGCGCAAGGAAGACTCGCAATACCGAAAATGCTGTAGGGCGCAGCTGTAAGTAATCCGGAGAAGCTAGGAGTGAGATCAGCAGGGCAGAATGCCCTTGACTGGCTACTTTGTTGTTCTTGAACCAGGATGCGGCCATCTCTCGGCGAAGTCTCGCGCCCTTGCCATTACTTCGAGTGTCTGCTTGTTGCTCGTCGGAGCAGATTAAATCGAGCGTCATCGGTATATTGGAAGTGCAGTCAGAAGAAGCACTGCATCGAGGATAGCACGCTAGGCATATAAAAAGTGGCACACTCATCAGGATCTATCTTTTGCGGTCGTGTGTACACCTGTCTGCCACTGCTGGAGTGCTTCAGCAGGTTTTCAGATAGCCCAAAACTAAGAGGTTCTATCTCTTCTACCGTTTAAAAGATGTATTGAAGTACCCCAAACAGCGGCAGACAAGTGTATAAGAGGCAAATGCGGGTTGAGTGTGCCACCTTTTTCATGCCCCGCGTGGATAGGAGGCTTTCTTATTGACACGTGCCTTCGTCGACTAAGGCGGTTAGTGTGGTAAACGGAAGTGGACGGTAAATGAGCCGGTGGAAATGGTTCAACTCCAGCCTTCAGCTTTTTGTGAAACATTGGCAACCTATCTTCACACTTCTTGCTGACATAGCGCAATGACATCTCAACTGATAAGACTCCCAACGGAGCTCGTCGAGAACATTGCATACACTCTACCCTTACCAGATGTCAAGAACCTACGCCTTGCATGCCGATCGATTCGGGACCAGATTCAACATCCCTTCAAGGACCGCTTCTTCCGCCGCAAACACATCAACTTGACTTCAGAAAGTTTAAAGGGCCTGATCGAAGTCGCGCGGCATCCTCAGCTTGGACCAGCGCTCAGCCATCTGTTTATCAACGCCACTCCAGCCTTCGAGAAACAAATTACTGCGATTGGAAACAAGATCCGTGCAGCATATATAGATACTGGCCTACGATATCTCCTAGAGAAGGAGCGCGATCTCCTAGAAAAAGAGAAACCCACGATTCTGGAATCCTTCACCAGCGGGGCGGATCGCAAATTGCTGAGCCTTGCATTTCTAATCATTCGACATCTCCGCACTATTACCTTCAGCTACGATGCTCTCGACAGTATGGAACCGCAGGATGCCATGTATCACATGCGTCGCTGTCAGACTGAAATGTCCAGGCCCTTTATGACGACCATGAGCGCTATTGCTTTTAGCGGATTGACTGTTGACGAAATCACGGTATCGAAAGAGCATCGATACGGCTTTGTAACTATTGGGAAGATGAGGTTTAGGGCTTGGCAGTATTCGAATCTTGGGCACGCGCTTGCCAACTTACGAGTGCTTAAGATCGACTTACGGGACTGGATGAGCCCGGCGAGAGGGTGGACGCCGGGTCTGGAGAAGACTCCTAACGTCGCTCGACTGCTTTCGCGGACGCCTTCGCTTCGAGAGCTGGACCTCTCCTGCCACGTCTATTCGTCACGGGAAGAAGATGTCTTCGAGGATGTAGGCAAGATGGTTCGATTGCCGTACCTCGAAAAATGCACCCTCGGTCTTATTTTGGCAAAGGAGCAAAGTCTCTTGCGGTTTCTGAAAGCATCTCATCGAACTCTCAAGCATCTTACATTACGCAATGCAGTCCTTGTCTCCGGGAGATGGAGCTCATTCTTGGAGTCAGTTCCAGCAACGTTAGACTTGGAGTCCCTAGTCTTGGACAATCTCTACCAGGATGAGACGATCGTTCTTTTCAAAAAGGATGGCAAGCCTGTCGCGAGATTGGACGGGAAGGGACTGAAAGAGAGGATTGTCGAGTACGGGCGTGACTACCAAGTGACGTCTCCCATACAATACTTCCAATATTTCTGGGATGACGCCGTGAGAACTCCAGGAGCCGATGCTTAGGGGCTTGTCCGCCGGGGCAATCCTCTGTCCGAAGTACTTCATGTATAGCCGTTGGGTCCGTGCAGATGATTGGTTAAATTGATAGCTTGCGGTGCAATATACCCTGACAGCGAGGCCTCTCCTTTAGTATCTTTTCTGATTGAACGGTGCAAGTTCGCATATACCTGGCGCCTCTAATTTACATCCTTGGTGAAATACCCAAGTATTCGTCCAGCCTTTCATTTGATGTCTATACGTTCTGCACATGTCTCACATGTGATTAATGAACCGTTAGATCTTGATGCCAAGGCGGGCAAGCGTGCGATGCACCTGTCAGTATCTTAATTGCGGGGTCTACAAGGGGCATCTGCGGCCGAGGTTTGGAGCTGAGACTCGCCCGCACCGGCCATCCCGAACGCGACTGCACTTATCCATGGCTTCTTTTCCTATTGATATCGTGCTCTAAACGTCCTGCGCTCTTCATTGCGCTGTTTGAACTTCAATCCTCCCCCACTTCGTAAACGTTCAACACCCAGGCCTGACCACTATGGCGACCCTACCCCCCTTCGAACACACCCCCCTGGAGGACATTCCAGCTATCGTCAATGGCATCCGAGCAGCTTTCCGAACGCATAAGAGCAGACCGCTCGAGTACCGTCGCGTACAGCTACGCAAGCTGTACTGGGGGTCAGTGATCAATTGAATCTACCGCATAAAGACTCAGACTAACAGAGCTTCTATATAGCTTGCACGATAACCAGGACATCATCGTCGAAGCGTGCAAACGCGACATTGGAAAGTCGAGCTTTGAAACCCACCTTACCGAGCTTGGCATGGTAATGAACGACATCATATACCTCGCAGACAACCTAGAGAAGTTTGCAAAGGACGAGCCGGCTGAGGATGTTTCGCTGTCCAATAAGTTGTTTGGTCCCAAGATTAGGAAAGACCCACTTGGGACGGTGCTGGTCATTGGGTATGGACAACTCCTTCAAAATCGGATGCGGAGGACTGCGAACTGACATGGATACCACGCAATAGAGCCTATAACTTCCCCATTCAACTCTCCCTCGGACCTCTGATAGGAGCTATCTCTGCCGGATGTACCGCTGTGCTGAAACCCTCCGAAGCTGCGCCTAATGCTGCTGCTGTCATGCAAAAGGTCATTGCGGAATACCTCGACCCGACGGCCTACACAGTCATCCAGGGTGCTGTTCCAGAAACAACGGCCTTGCTCGATCAAAGATGGGACAAGGTATTCTACACCGGCTCTGCGAATGTCGGCACCATAATTGCGAAAAAGGCTGCTGAGACACTGACACCAGTGGCGCTCGAGCTTGGTGGGAAGAATCCAGCTATAATTTCAAAGAACGCAGACCCTAGGTAAATGCAACAAGAGCGATTTGCTTGAATCACAGGAATTGACCTAAGACAACAGACTTGCCGCGAGACGACTACTATGGAACAAGATTCTCAACGCCGGCCAGGTCTGCGTCTCACAAAACTACATCCTGATCGACAAAGAGATCCTCCCAGCTTTCATCAGAGAAATCAAGATCGCGCTGAAAGATTTCTACCCCAATGGCGCCCAAACCTCCCCAGACTACGGCAAGATCGTGAACACAAGACAGTTCGCACGCCTAAAGAAGATGCTCGATGAGACCTCAGGAAAGATACTCCTCGGCGGGACCATGTCCGAAGCAGACCTATTCCTAGAGCCCACAGTCGTGCAGGTGGACAGCCTAACAGACAGCCTGGTCGTAGACGAGAGCTTCGGCCCCCTCATCCCCGTCTTCGCGGTCAGCGACCTCGACGAGGCGATTCAGATCGCGAACGAAATCGACGGCACCCCCTTAGCCATCTACCCTTTCGGCAACAGCAAAGAAACAGAAAAAGGTTCGTATTGTTCCCTTTCCCCCACTCTCTTTCAATCACCCCTAACGCAACCCCACCCAGTCCTCTCCCAAGTCCGCTCCGGCGGCGCCGGCGTCAACGACGGCTGCTTCCACGTCTCAATCCCCACCCTCCCCTTCGGCGGCGTGGGCGGCTCCGGCACCGGCGCATACCACGGCCGCGCCTCCTTCGAAGCCTTCACGCACCGCCGTAGCATCACCACCACGCCCGGCTGGATGGAGCGCATGCTGGACATCCGATACCCGCCGTACTCGCTCGCGAAGCAGAAGCGGTTCATGACGATGAATGCGCGCAAGCCGAATTTCGACCGCCAGGGCAAGCGCATCGGGTGGCTGCAGTGGCTGGTGGGGGGTGTGACAGGTAAATCGGGGTTGGGGCTGGCGGCGCTGATTCGTAAGTTTACCTTTTACTGATTCGTTGGGGGTGTAGGGTGAGACTGACAGGTGCTAGTTGCTATTTCTGTAAGGGTGTACCTGCAGAGGCGGCCGAAGCTGTGAGGGGTTGGGCTGAAAGTATGGAAACGGATGAAGGTTGAGGTTTTGGTTGCCATATTGTAGGATTATATCAGCAGCAGGTTGGGTATGACCAGGCGTTGCTGTCAGGGGATATATATACTGCTACACCCCAAAATCAGTCGTCATGTATGTCTATGATGTTAGTACATCTTCAAATTGAGAATTCCAGAGGTATTTGGAGAATTCATCTAAATCAAACTCGTCTCGCTCGTAATGCATTACCCGCCAGCCGTCCGCAACGGTCTCATCAACAGAGTGAAGAGAAAATCCCTCGCACGATGGGTAAACCGCCCGCCCTCCAAAAGACCGCCGAATACCCTCCCAACCGTGATTGAAAGCACCCGAGTGGTGCCCTTTTGACCCTTAATACTCGAACAAACCCGCCTCCCCCCTAACACCCATGATGAAAACCGTTAGTCGTCGCCCCCAAAACAGCGCATCCCAGCCCAACCAACCGTCCAGAGAATCCCCAGAACCTCTAGAAATCCCACCGCTTCATCATCACTGTCCTGAGCTGCTGGGACCGCTCAACCATCCTCGTTAACATCATTGAACCTCATCAGAAAGCTCGTGAGCGCACTCGTACCTACCGTTCCTTTCGCCGTCGTCCGCTTGCACCGCATCTTCGCACACTGAATTTTTAACCCCTACCATCCGCCAAAAAACGGGTCATTAACACCAAAATCTTTCATCAAGTTCGTTTTTCGTGTTTTCGCAACACAGCAGCGCCATGTCGCGAAGATTTCAAAACGATACTCACTCACCCTCAGCCAGCTGGATGATCAGCCGCCCCGCGACATCGAGGAACGGGAACGGACTCGTCGCCCGCTTCTCCAACGCGGCGCGGCCCGCGCCAACCTCCTCCTCGGTCTCCCGCATCACGCCCCTCACAGACCCGCTTTCGACCTCAGCGGGCAGCGCCTCGCCCTCCGCGAGGCGGTGCCACTCGAAGCCCTCGTCGTCGGCATGGGCGCTAGCCGCGGGGTCGTCCGGTGCGCCCGTGACCTCGACGTTAGCGGAGCCGACGCGGATCTCGCGCACGAGGTGGGGCACGAGGCGTTCGTAGCCGGCGCATTTGAAGTCGACGAGGAAGAAGTCGCGGTCGATGCTGTAGAGCTGGATGCTGAGGTAGACCCAAACGGCCTCGTCGGGCTCGGGATACTTCGTCGTGTCGCCGCCTGGTTTCGTCAGAGCTTCCGGGTGGCCGGGGTGAGCGGCGGCTGCGTTGGCGGCGTCTACGTTTAGGCTCGAGTGGCTTGTGTTTGTGGAGCTCCGACGGCGGTAGCCCGCGGCGTCGGTGAGGTCTACGCGTGATGAGTGGGTTGAGGATGGGTGGGCGACGCCGGGCGGGAACATGCCCTCTTTCCTGAATCGGGCGTTGATGACCCAGGGGTCTTCTGGGATGGAGTAGCCCCAGTCGTTTTGCTCGTTGTATTGCTTCCTCTCCCTGCCTCTGGATGGGCTGAGGTTGTTGTTGCTGGTTGAGTTTCTCACTGAGAGCGGCTCTCGGCCGGACGGAGACCTAGACCCATCTCTCGAATAGGCTTGATCCTGGAAATCTGAGGAACGGGATGACTTTGAGGAAGCTCGTGAATGGCCGTCGGATCTTGAATTGGATGGGTCTCTCGAGTCGTGGGAGTGGCTACGGCTACGAGACGTGCTCCCGCCGCCGGGCCTCCGGCGTTTGGGGACTTCCCACTCCGCACCCATGGCTCGCAAGGCCTTGTATATTGCCAGCATCGCCTCGGCAGGCTGATTACGAGATCTAATACCAAACTGCCATTTCGTTGGTCGAGATTTCTTCGAGTTTAGAGCAGTCATAGGCTCTGGCTTCCCAGTCACTTTGTCGCCTCCCATAGGTCGCGAATGAGGCTTGAGTCGTCGAGCGGTGGCGGCCTTCTGCTCATTCGATTGTTCGACGTTCGGACTGCCTTCCGAGCCGTACTCGGTGGTCGTTGCCAGGGAGGGATGTGGATGGCCCTTCATATAGGCCTGATGGAATTCTGGAAGACTACTTGGTAAGACAGCGATTGTGCTCACAGGGCTTCGAGCATCCATTATGGCCTGACCGCTCGAGGTCGAGCCGTGGCGCACTCGATCGGACTCGGACGGTTGTATTATTTGAGGTCGACTCGCCATTGCTAGAAGCGACGGCCCCTGCTCGTCGTAGGTGGGCGGAGACTGCGCCAAGAAGGGCTGTAGCGTGGTCTCTTGGGACAGAAGCGCTGCACTCCGAGTCAGTAATCACTCTTTAAAGGTACAATCAGGAATCTCGAAAGTATTGGCGTTGGTACAACATATTAGGTCATAAGACCTGTAAGCGGGGATCCCGGGAAGCGACCCAAAGCGATGGGTTTACGGAATGTATATGGAAAAAGGACATGTGACATACGATTCTCCTTCATGATCTGGTTCTCTCGGACGATCAGATAAGCATCTTTGATGGCGCTTGGCTCATCCTTCGCCAACGCCTCTTGAACATCGTGCTTGGCGTAACCCATAGTTTTGCCCAGTTTACCAACAACCGTCTCGTGCAGCTTTTGTACTACCGCAGCAGGCTTCGACGGCGCGAGCATCCTTGGATCGATGGCTTTATTAGGATCTACTCCAGTATCGAAGAATTCGTCCGCCGGTAGCTGTAGGTACGACGCCAGGTCCACGTTGAACCATGGATCTTGTCGTATCTCCGCAATGGTGATGCGATGGACGGGGTTAACTTGTAACATCTTCTTGATGAGCTGGTTTGCACCAGGCGGAATAAACTGCGGGATGCTATAGTTGCCAGATGCAATCTTCTTGAACAAGGTTGGAATGTAATCATCATCGAACGGAAGTCGCCCTGCGAGCAGAACATATAGGATAACACCACAGCTCCACACATCGACTTCTGGCCCGGCGTACAGCTTCCCGGATATCACTTCGGGGGCCGCATAATTGGGACTCCCGCAACTTGTCTTTAGAAAGTTTCCATCAGTCATGATATTGCTCAGTCCAAAGTCCGCAATCTTAACGTTCAGATCCTCGTCGAGGAGTAGGTTCTCGGGCTTCAGATCTCGATGGACGATCTTGTGTCGATGGCAGTACTCCACTGCACATATGATCTGCTGGAAGAACTTCCGAGCCTTCCATTCAGGAAATCTCCCGTTCTGTACGATATGGTCGAAGAGCTCTCCACCGGCATATTCGAGGACCATGACTATTTCCTGAGGCGTGGTGATAACAGTATACCTTCACCATGTTAGCAAATCAGCTTCTGGCATGGAAGGGAGGGTCTTGTAAGTACAGCTTGATAATGTGAGGATGGCGCAGTAGCTGAAGATATTGGATCTCCCGCTCTATCCTGCCGGCCATGTCTCTAGTAACCAGCTTCCTCCTCGTGATGATCTTAAGGGCAACCTTCTGCCCGGTGACGCGGTGAATAGCCAGCTTAACCTTCCCGAATGATCCTTCCCCAAGTGTCTTCACAATGTTATATTGACCTATGCGGTCACTCCGGATAGCTCGCGCCTGCATGGTGGTGGGGTCCTGGCGCCGGGCTTGCGAGAGGACATTGTCTGCCTCGGGAGGCCTGGGCGCATTTCGGCGCGGGTTCGAAGATATAGAGATTGAGAGATCCTCGTCGTCAATCGTAGAAGCCATGGCGAGTTCCGGAGGATGAGTGGATAGCTGATATGCAGCAGTGGACAAGGAGGGAAAGAGATCGGTCTGGCGAACGCGCTGATGTGCAGGGAAGGCGTCTGGTTTTCTCGAGCGGGATGGCGCAGAGGTTTCGGGGGTATCAGGGCTATGATGTGAATCCTAGCCAGTTAGTCGTTGTGCGTGGTGTGGTGGTGAAGACGAGACGGAGCTTGTGGCGGTAATGAATGCGGCTCACAGCGTGTCGTGGCAGCAGTCTACCGGCTACTCAAGTGCCCCAGGCGGACGCCGACAGCTTAGATAGCTTTTCTTTCAGGCTGATATCCTCTGCGTCCTGGCTGCGACTGGGTGTCTTGCCGCGGGTGACGTGTTGGAGTGCGCTGGCTGGTTCGTTGGGCACGCGAGGTCGTAGAGAGAGGGCGCGAGGGGAGAAGTTCCGACAGATCGTCACGGTGGAAAGTTTACGGTTAGGCAAAGAATGGACTGCAGAAGCGACAGACAGGCAGACGGCGGGTGATGGGCGACGGATGACAGGTGGGCGACGAGCTCCAGAGGCGCTCGGCTGCCGGCTGAGGGGTTGTGGGGTGGCTCCAAGGTTCTAAGGTCACTGCGACCCAGGGCTACTTCGTCATCTTCAACAGCTCGTTGGGCTAGGTATCAAAGCTTTTCAGGTAGCTCTCTTACTCTACGTCCTCTCTGATCATAACATCGCCAGGCTCATATACGCTATGTGCTACCCGGAAGGCTGCGGTAAGTCAACTCGAGAACCCAGTGTCAAGTCCAAATTCTGTAATCGAGCATCACGACCACGACTTAGATCGCAGTAAAGGACGAATTTGTATTCTACAAATATCTTGGACCCTGATATATCCAGCTGTGTTCGCACCCTTGAATTGAACACAGGCTTGGCATGTCTGGATCTAGCCTCAAGGTTCTATT
This sequence comes from Lophium mytilinum, assembly GCA_010093605.1. Taxonomy (NCBI): domain Eukaryota; kingdom Fungi; phylum Ascomycota; class Dothideomycetes; order Mytilinidiales; family Mytilinidiaceae; genus Lophium; species Lophium mytilinum. Next base: position 2,062,502 of record MU004181.1, on the reverse strand, counting down.
CCAAGATTGCGCTCCGCCGTAGAGTCGGTTTCTTTGAGTGAACCAAGATCGAAACTCGGGCAGAGCGAATGATCGTTTGCACTACTTACATATGCCACGATACTATGTCGATTCACCTATTTATAGGAGAGAATATTGAGCTCTCATCTGTTTTTCAACTGCCCCTGTGGGTCCCTGAGGGGTTGATGGCTGTGCGTCATGGCTCACATGCAAATCAGGAAGCTATTGTGCTATTGGATTAATGATTTTTGGCATGCACAAATCTAGAGAATGGACAGAGAGCGTTGGGCACTCTAAAACCCTCATAAAACTCGCGATGACTCGCAATCTCAAGCTGGGAGCGACTTCTTTCTCCTACATTCGGAGATAAATATGTACACTTGTCTGACACCGTCTGAAGTGCGCCAATGAATTTTCAAAGTTCAAATCCAGGCAGAAGTGAGCCTTTTTGAACAATCGATCAGGTTACCAGGCCACTACAGACAGCGGCACCTGCATGTAGACTTGTGGATGATCTTTCAGATGTTGAGCGTAGTTAATTCACGGACTAACGGCGTATCGAGCACTCCCAATACCCGAAGAGGGATGTTGGAGGGTGGAGAAATAAATAGCTAGGCGCTGGAAAATTGCTACTTTAGATTATTCTCATCTGAACTGCACACTAGCCATGAACATTTGGGCCTATTCAGATAGTTGATATGAAAATATGAGGAATGTTCGGCCTTGCGGATGTACATACACTGTAAGGAACAGTGTACAGGTTGCGTGCCAAATGACTCCCGGGGAGCGAAATTGAAGTTATAAACATCACTTCAAAAGTTGATGCTATAAGCCATTCCCGTATACCATAATTATAGCTCGAACTTCTTCCAATACCCTCGAAGAAAATGTTCGAAGTGTTTTGTAATGCTAAAGTTGTCAGTTCGCGTGTGGTGGCATTCATGGTGGGGGTCCCGCACTCAGGAATGCCCCGCCTACGAACCCACAAAAAAATTCGCAAGGGCTAGTCATAAAGCAATAACGCAACAGAAACAAAAAGATGAAGCTGCCAGGATGTTGGGAGCGCCCTGGAATGAGAGAAAATGCTAGAAGAGTGACGAGATTCAGCTCAGTGTGGTTTCGATAGCTCGCCACCCTTCGTAGGGCGCCCACAAGCCTAGAGAAGACCAAAAGAACATCTAAAAAGCAAAAAGAATGCTAGAATAGCTCAGTGCGGTTTCGATCCGCAGTGAACCAAGAAGAAGTCAAAAAGACCAGTCATAATAAAGCAAGAGAGCAAAAAGATGAGAAAAAAAAGGACTTGAAAACACCTCGGGAGAAAAAGAAATGCAAAAAGTATAATGCGATCTAGCTCAGTGCGGTTTCGATCCTGATATGGTCTTAGTGGGATTCGAACTCCAAATTTAGACGCTGACTTACCGCAGTCCTCCGGGTAGCACATATTGTATATGAGCCCGGCGCGCTTCCGCTGCGCCACTGAGCTGATGATTTTGGAGAGCCAAGAAATTATCTCTTATAAGTACCTACTCAATTTACTGTGACAAAGCGATATTCGTATTAGTGGGGCGTGGGCTATATCCTAAATGTTCGGTTCGGCGCTCATGCCGATGTCGGCCGGCACTTCAAAATCCATAGCTCGATTCTTGGCTCTCGGACCTTGATACTAGTTTGAAGCTGGTACATCCTGTAGCTACTTACTGTATCATTAGTATATTCAACGAACACGCTCACAAACCTGATTACTAGAACGGTGCCCGGGGGCTCCAAATCCTACCTGAAAAGTGACAACTCACCTAGAACATCAGCAGTCAGGTGATTCACGTTCTTGCATCTATCTCAACTCCGCAAAGCCTGATTTGAACATCAATCATCAAACGTTACATTTCCATGACTCAGGACGGCCCAAAGCACCCCAAACAATAGCTTTAACAGCTCCAAGAACTACTTCTCGTCCAGGGCTAACTCTCGCCGTCGAAACTTCAGGGTCACATCATAATCTCTCACACTGCTTTGAAAGGCGCTGCGAACAGTGGTGAATAAGTGCACCCCTGAGGAATTGAAAGCGACATTCATATTTATGACACGATTGTATTTTGATCAGGATACATGTTGCTGTGTAACGCTAAGTCGTGATTACTTTCTACAGACTAGTCTGTAAAGACATTATCTTAACAAAGTTCAGTAGGACCACCCTGACAGTCCATCACTCGCTGCATATATCCTCAAAAGGGTTGAATATAGCAAGGAGGGACGTTTGGTCTATCCGGGATGCTGGGCGCGAGAGATAACGCATATTCGAGGATTTGAAAAGCTTTGAAATTGTCGATTTGTCGTGTTGAGGTTCTGATATAATGAATAGAGGGGTACGAAATAGGCGCCACAAGCCTCGCAAGCGCCGAAAGTGAAAAGACATCCCTGTCTATGAGCAATTAGTCAAGGGAGACAGAAAATACATCCGCATCTTGTCACGAACCGGTTTGAGGGCAAAGATAAGATCTCCGAAAAGCCGAGTCGCAGAGAGCGCTCCGCGATGGAGATAGTATCGCACGAGTATGCAGTGGCAGTATGGGATTCGTGAAGGAACTATCAAGTTACTTGATTAGCTTCGAGAATGGGGTTAGGGATACTGAAACGCTACTCACAAGGAGTACAGAGAGTATTCTGCTTCAAACCGGTTTGAAGCCATATGAAGGGGACAACGTGTCACTCGATGTAATCGAGATCAAGGGTAACTGCGACAAGTAGTATGGTGGTATGTTCAGTGACGGGCGCGAGACTTGCGAAGCTCAGGGCCGACGCCGTCGTCGTCCTCGGTGTCTGGATGAATTCGAAAGGTTGAGCGATGGGAAGTCATAGTAGTCAAGGTAGGGCGGTTCTCCAAGCTACAATAGTAACATTAGCCAGGAACGACATAGAAACAGAAGGGGAACGTACTGTTCTTTGCCCATATTGATCTGTTCACACACGCGCAGTAATTCGCCGACCGCGCCACTCCTGTCCTTTTGAAGGACGGCTGCCGCAACGTGCTTGATAGAGAATCTCCCATACCGAATACCATTAGTTGCTTCCCGGAATACAGCCTTATCACCGGGGAACCAAGAGGGTACGACAACCACCAAATTAAGCTCAAGGAGCGGCCAGGTTTCTGCAAGCCAGACAAAGTTGTCAACGTTCGTCGTGAAGCCGTCCGCTCCAACTGAAAGTAAGACCACCTCTCTTCCATTCTTGGCGGCGTTGAGAACAGCGACCATCTCAACGATATAGGCATCTGTCCTCTCTTTGCGCGAGTCATCGAAGAAAGAGGCACGGCTGCTCACTTTGGTTCTTTGTATAGCGACTTTGACCACGCCTGCATCGCCGTCCAGATCAGCGAATGCTTTGACTGCCATAGCAGCCCGCTTAGTCATTCCAGGAGTCCCATATGCTGGTGCTTCGCCACTTGCCCGCGTGAATCCGATGATGATTCGCTTTGTCGCCGACATAGGATGGACCTCTACGGCAGCCACAAAGACCACTCTCAAGTCGATCTTAACCATTTGGTTGGTGTCTCTGTTCCTCAGCACCCTACTCTGTGTCTTTCTGATTCTCGTTGGTTGGGGGAGCTCTTTAGATTTCTCCGTGAGGTGTTGGTAAGGAAGACGAAAGCGGCCTTTATTCGAGAAGACTGACGGTTCCATCTGGTAGCGTTTCAAGACTGAGAAATTCGCCCAAGGATCGAGTAGCTCGTCGTCCGTACGCGAAGTCTTCGTAGAAAGAGGAGCCGCTGGAGTTGAAATCGACTTGGGCATGGCAAGGGTAGTTTGCATGCCCCCGGACCAGTCTGTAGCTTGTAACGGGTATGTAAGTAATGCACTCCCAAAGCCGCTGGCGACTTCGTCGTACGAGTACATGGTCTCATCAAGTGACTCGATTAGCTTGCCAGAGAGCTCCATATCGTGTCCCAGCCCCTCGCCTCCAATGAGAGCATTCCCGACTAAGACTTCAGGCTTTCTTCCCTCTGTCTTCTTGGGTCTGCCTCTACCACGTTTCGCGATAGGTGCCTTGGTTCCCAACGGGGACCTCGATGATGGTGTAGTAAAGGACAGAGACGTTGGAGCATCGATCGTTTCAAAGGGTCTAAGACCATCTTCTACAGTCAACGCCTTGATTGAGGGAACAACTTTACAAGGATCGACCTCGGTGGAGACCACTGGTGGCAAGAATGTTAGAGCTTGACTGTTGGTACTCTCCTTCGGTGGCAACAGGCTGATTGTGCTCATACTCGTGCTTGGAAAGGACAGAGTTATATGAACACGGCTGTCTCTTCCAAGCTCCAAGGACGCCGTGAAATCTCGCTCCTCGAGAAAGTCGGCCAGATACTCGCTAATTGTCTTCTTGATACCATTGGATAAAGTAGGGGTAGACCGAGTCACTGGCTTCAAACTGGTTACAAGCTGCTTTCCAGACGAGCGCACAGTCGTCGCCTCCTCCTCGATTTCGGCGCGAAAAGATTCCGAGCGCGTGTAAGAACGTGTTACTTGCTGCAGACTTGTCTGAAGCTGGTCTCGTCGAAGATGACGGGCTTCACTAATATCACCAAGTGAGCCTTCGTCGAAGTTGTCATCAGGATCGCCTTCGGCTTCGTAGGTGTGTCCGAGGAAGGGAGGATGCTCGGCTCGGGCGCGCCTATGGTTTCCTTCTACGAGCCTTTCGTTAGCAATGCTATGTCAGGCTAGAGTCTGAAGGGACACTTACTAGGATCGAGCTCTGATCCGCTCTTCTTGCGCTTCAATGGCTTGCGGATCGTGCTACTGTCTTCGACGAGGCCAGCTTCGATTTCCGTGGGCATCCCTCGTTTGCCAGCCATTTCGGGAATGAAATGAGTGTTGATGCGTTATCACGTCTAAAGAAGACGGAGAGACGTTGGCGTTGGAGTGTGGTTGAGGCCCACGGCATCGTGCCTTCCCCATCTTCCCATACCGGCCGTAACTATGCCACAGCGCCTCGTCTTCACCATAGTTTCGTTCTTAGCAAAATAGCGTCGTCTAAGGCGGTTTAGCGGATAGAAAGAATGCCCCAAACGATTTACATACATCTCGTTCTGATTGGTTGAGCATGGTCGAAGCACCCGTACCAGTAGCAAGAAATCACACACAGGCCTAGGAGGAGGGAGCATGCCGCCTAGAAATAAAGCTACGTCGTAGATCGAGTAACACGTTATGAAGACCCTCCATCTTCGTGCTGCTGAAGCTAGCTCAAACTGGTTCGAAGCCCCGGCGGATTGGTCTGAAGGCTGTGCAGTCGGTCAAAAGCCAGACATCTGCGATGGGGAAAACTTCCTAGTTTTCGAGTGGCACATAACGCCGGCTGAGCTAGCGCGGCGAGTTTACCGGGTTTTCAACGGAGGGACGCAGGCTTTGTCCTGAGGGTTTGAACGGTGTCGAGGCCCCTCACAGTGGCGGACACGTGTACAGCGACGCTCATCTCCTGGTAGACGCTAATGAATAGCGACAAATGAGGCGCGGTCTGAGGATGTGTTGAAGCTTGAGGAGTTGCTAGAGAGGTGAAGTTGGAAGAGACAATGAGGTAAGAGAGTCGGAGGAGGGGACCGAAAACTTCAAAAAGCGGTGTACGTGTGTCGCAATATCAACGACCCGTCCGTGCGTCATCTGCTACACAATCTATCGACCACTTGATTGGCTTTCGGGCACATCGGTTGACTTAAGAGTGCCTGTAGAAGCATGGGGCCCGTGAAGGTCAGTTCCAGTTGATCATAGGGATTCCAGCGGCCCCGAAAAGTGGAGTGTAGAAGTGATGGATAAAGGTTTGGCTAGTTCATGATTAAGGACCTCTCTTGCTTGGAGGTGGAGGGCTATAATGCAAGAAGACAGGTGCGCTAGGATGGTTGGACGAAGCTGAACAGACGACCATATAGTATGGAAGCCAGAGAAAAGAAGCAAGAGGAAAGAAGCTAGAGGATTATGGCCGGAGAAGAAGAGTGCGAAAAAGGCAAAAGTGCGGAGCTAGAGGAATAAGCCTTTGAGGAAGTAGGTAGAGAAAAAGGGCTAGGTGAGCAAGTCTAGGCGAGAAAACCTAGAGGAAACGACTGCTAGAAGAACGATGGCTAAAGGAACAGAGGGTTGAGGAACAGGACTCAGAGAAGTAGAGGGTAGAGGAACAGGGGTTAGAGAAACAGAGGGTAGAGGAACAGGGGTTAGAGAAATAGAGGGTAGAGGAAAAGAGATTGGGGGGAATGAACTGGAGAAACATCACAGGGGGATGGCGCTGGAGAAAAGAATGGATGAAATAGTGGAGGGAATAGTGGAGGGAATGAGAGGAAATCTATTAAGGATTCTAGGTTAAGGCATAGCTCGAGGTCTGTCAGAAAGGGAGGGGGTAATTCGCACGTCGTGCATCGAATGTAGATGGCTGGATCCTTCGGGGTATTATTTATAAAGCCGGAAAATTCATAACACAAAGCCAGGAAAGACCGGGTCAAAAGCTCGTCGGTAGGACTTCGCAAGGCTGAGGAGCGCTGCCGTTGGAGGATTTACACAGTGGATGAGAATAGATTCTATTAGCTTTGCTACGTATGACTAGCTCTGGGGGTTCTTGAATGAATAAGTTGAGCTGGCGAAGTTAGGGTGCCCGGATTGGGACTTTGAAGAACATAGGATGGTTCCTTTTGAGCTTCACTAACGTCGACTCCCCTAATCGAGCCTAAAAGCCGATAGCCAGGTGGAATAAGCTCTAAAAGTTTGCGACTGCACTTAAGGTATTCGTAGGTTGAGGTTAAGGGAACAGGTTGAGGTCTGTATAGGTTGAGCTTTGTGTAGGTTGAGCTTTGTACAGGGTGAGGGTTTGCGTAGGTTGAGGTTTGCGTAGTGCGTAAGTTGAAGCGCGTTTAGCGTAGGTTGAGGCCGACCTCAACCTGAGTCTCCAGGACATACTCTACTCCTCACCACGTTTCTTTTCCCAGGGAATTTCCTCAAGTCTATCATCCGCCATTGAGCTTGTGATTTGAAGTGTCTCAGAAATAGAAACGAATAAGTACTATGATAAAAACATCTGACAAAGCGACATCTTCATAAGTGGCCGGTGTGGGCAGTGATTGGTTCGGCTACTACTAACCCGACTATGATTGTCCGCCCTGCCGCTCGGTGTCGGCCAGCACAAATTTATTATCATACGAGGTAGAAAACGATACCCAAGGAGCGTTCTATCTCGACCAGTATGTATTTATCCTATTATTGGCCGGTGTATGCTGCCCAAAGTTGCATTTCACAAACAGCATCTGCATATTTACAATCACGTGACAACAGACTCGCCTCCGGGTACCACATAGTGATGTATGAGCCCGGCTATTGATAATCAGTACGTGTCGCAAGGATCCAAAGGTAGGATAAACATACCGCGCTTCCTATTAAGTCTTAGCAAGAGCAATGTTTCAAGGCAGAAATTGATTCTTACCGCTGCGCCACTGAGCTGGTGATTTTGAAGAGCCAAGGAAACATCCTGTATAAGTATCGTTGCAGCTCCACGGTGACAAAGCGATATCTGTAAAAATGGACACTGTGGAAGGCGATTGGCCGAGCCAATTACCTCCCACAATGATTGACCGGCCGGTATCGGCCGCTACGAATTCATTATCATACGAGGTGCAGGATTTGTCCGGTGTATGCTGCCCAAAGTTGCGTTTCACGAGCCAAGAATTTGCAATCATGCGACTGCGGGCTCGCTACGCGAACACCCAACCACCAACCCATCAGGCGGATCTGTGGAACACAAAGTGGCAGTCTGGTCTGACACCGTCGGAGGTGGCCCGACGAGCTATCAGGCTTGTCAAAACTGTCGTTTTCGAAATATTGATAGCATACGAGCGGCCCTCCAGCGATGCTAGCCACATACAGAATACCTAAGCCCTGAGTAGGAGTGTCACGGTCTTCTTCAAGTACGGACAACTTTAGAGTAGCACACAGATTCTTAGATCGCCAATCTTTGTCCAAGGAAGCCTTCCCGTCCTTTTCCACCGGCTACCATGTCGTAAATATGCCATATTGCCGCTGCGATGGTTTTGACGCGGATTATGCCGATTGGCAGTAAGAAAAGAACATTGACATGACGACGTGTCTATGATTTCGGAAGGGTGTTTGTCGTACCTTGGGTCCTTGCGACACGTACTGATTATCAATAGCCGGGCTCATACATCACTCTGTGGTACCCGGAGGTCGAAGACAATCAAACCGTGGTTCTAACGTTTCACTCTTATCAAAGAAGTGTAGAGTCTTTGGAGGTGGCCGACATCCAACATTTACACTCTATCAAGATTTCTTAGGGCATTAACTCTCTTATACCTCTTTGATACCGTTTGAAGGGCTTCGAAGAACTTTCGCCCCCCACCGAGAAAGACCTTCTATTCCATCATTTCGACAGACCTGAAACCTTGCCGGGCTATTCCAGCCGGTAGCAGACAAGAGTCGATAGATCGGACCTATGCCCGCGTCTCTAGCCTGGCAGTTGTATGTTGACACACTACAAGCGGTATGAAAAATATGGAATGAAACTTCTGTCCTGGTAGAAATCTGTAAATTCGTGCACTCATTTATAATATCCATTTATGGATACTTCAAGCAATTGCAGAATCTTGACAGCATAGACCAGCGCAATCCATCCCTCATCAATTCACTCAAGTTGCTGGCATCTAAACAAGCCGAAGTTGTGAGTGCGAAGAAGCCATTTTGTGTACAGGCTCATACCGCCGTTTGAGGTGGCCCACCGAGCTTACCTTTCATTCAAAATGATCACTTTGAACCGTATTCAGATCTTCGAAAACGCCTTAGAGTACCACAAACATTGGCAGAACGCTGTAAAGGGAGTATGAAAGAGTACAGTGCTCGGGCTCAGGAGAAGGAATCTTCAATGATTAGAAAAGAAGCCGGGTCGTAGATCGAGTAACATGTTACGAAAGCTCTTCGTGTGCATGTTTTGCTGAAACTGGTCTAAATTGGTTTGAGGCCTCGTCTCAGACTAGTTCATAGGCTGTGTAGTCAGTTCTGTTTCAATGTCGGGGACTGGGGAAACTTGATGGTTTTAAAGTGCTATATGCCGCCGTCTAAGGTGGCCCAGCGATTCTGGCGGCTGTTCAGAACGATGAACGCCGGCTTTGCCTAGAATTTATAAAATGATGTTGAAGTCTTTCAGACATAGTAGACAACTGTGAAGGGACACCCATCTCCTGGCAAACGCCGATGGGTAGTACTAAAAGAGGCCGAAAAAGTGGAGTGTGGAAACGTGGAGTGTAGAAGTGTTAGGCAATTTCAGGGGTCACCTATTCGCCTACCCTAGAGTTCTGGTGCTATCCGGAGTAGATCGTGAGGATTGGGGAGAGCCAATCCATGCGAACAAAAAATCAAAAATGCTAAGGGCTCAAGGTCCACCTAGCACCGACTACTCGACGTCTGCCAATCAACATAGTCTTCTCAACATCTATTCGTCAATAGAAGTTCAGTGGTAGCGGATTTGGAATGTGCTTCTCATCACCAGTTTTTGAACAAAGGATCGTCGTCTTTATTCAATCTTTTCATCAATACTCACGAGCTTCAGCATCGTTCCTATCCTTTAATAATAGGCACTTTGAAGCGCTATTCAACTTCTCTTCTAACCGTAAGAGCTTGCAGACGCTTACAGTAATACTTTACAGTTGCCCACCAAGCTCTTCAACCCATGATCTCCATCCCTGTGAGAACCTCTTTGAAGTACGGTCCTAGCTTCTTCACCACAAAAGTAATATCTGGTGCGGTTGGCACCTCGCCGCTAGCTGTAAGCTTCTCAGCAGATTTACCGGAATCCGCTCCCTTCTGTGACGTTCGATCCATCTCTCCCTTCACCTCCCTACCCGACCTCACCGGCCCCTTCGCGGTCGCAGGGGTTATAGGTGTGTCGTCGATCAAAGCGTGCCATCGAGCAAGATACATACCGGGACCATAAGTAGTGGACGACGTGTTCGCTATGATTGACTTCATTCGTGCCGCCGACGAGGACTTTAGGGTTGATAGATATTTTGCGTGGCTGGCGAGCACAGCAAGCATGTCCTTCTGATCCCCATCCGAGAGGGTGCCAAATATAGCCGTCAATGGGGCAGTCATTGCTCCCGCAGCAGGCTCGGATGGTGTGGAGTCGGGGGGCGATGCATTTGCATCTGCAACAACTGGCGGGCTAGGGTCCCGGAATTCCGCGGCCGCCTCTTTTGCAAAGTTGCGGTAAGTTTCTGTGACCTTTGGACCGTTCTTTGCGATCTGATGAAGAAAGCGATGTGCCGAGGGCATGTGCTTTCGTAAGAGTGTTACGTAGTCCTCCACGGAAGGTAGCTGTTCTCCAGACTGAGACTTGTGGCTGTCTTTCGAAGCCGTCTCGCTATTGGTTTGCTTCTTGGGTTTACTCATCTTGATTAAGTCGGTGAGGAAGTTTTCAAGATCGGACAGAGAGCCGCTCAGATCCACTGCATTATGAATCGCTCGGATGATTGGATCGTAGGCGGCGACGACTTCTCGAATGGCCTGGGTAAGCAGGTCCGGCTGTAGTCGGCACAGGATTTTGGTGAGTTCGTCGCGATCCCTTATTGACAAGTGTGTGCTGTAATATTCCAAAGCATATGCATGCTCGGTGTCGGGCAGATCGGAGGCAAGAGGGGGGTTGGAAGATTCGAGGATCACTGTAACAATCGACTTCGATTGCTCGATACTTATGCTGCGCAATCTTTCACGCTCGTCGCGGGGTGCTCGTACGTGCGCTTTCACGCTTTTAAGCTGGTCTTTGCCGGGTGCGTCCTTGCCTTTCTCGATTTGAGTGGCTCGTTTCTGAAACTCGGTATTATCCCACGACATGACAGTAGATACAATCCTATTACAGCCCGTTAGCATAGCACTATTCAGCAAGTATGATATCCCCCCTATCTGGAGGATTGTAGCTAGGTGACCCGCTTCCTGGGCGTTTCGTGCGAGAGTTCAACATACTGTTGCAGCAAGTTCATGCCATCATCTGCATTTTTGCTTATGCCCATCCAATTTGTAAATGCCGTCACACTCAGCTTCGTGAGCACCAACTTCAACATTCCGTTAATCATTGTAGCCGCGTTCCCTACCCTCAGCGTCTGCCTGACCATTGTGTATGGAACGAGCCGATGCACATTTTCGATAACTCGGAGGAGGTACTGGCCGTCGGGAGAGAGAACGAACACATGGTGTAGAAAGGACGCTAGGCTAAGATCATGTTAGCAAGTGTCGAAGGCATTGGCGCAGAGACTCACTTAATCAGTATGTATTCGTGTGCGGCCTGAACGAGAGAAGAATGGTCTTCTAGGCGCTCTGATTCTGCCGCCTTGTTGAATAGTTCATCTAGTAAGTCTCCATATATCATTTCCTGCATTGCATCGTCCCATGCCTGCATGACATCGTCCGCGTTGGAGGTGTCGTACTTCCGATCTGGCCCTGGCCGCGCATGTTGAGGATAACCCCCTAGGCATCCTCTCGCTACGTATTCCAGTATCGCAGATATAGCGGTTGCCAAAGTCTTTCTCGACCCAATAGCACCTTTATCGTAACTCTCTGAGAGTTCCGCCTCGGCCAGCTTCGCGACCAGTGTGCGGCATCTCTCTTGCCAGAAGTCTAATGGCACGCTCTTGAGCCCAGGAATCTTCAGCACGAATTTGTTAAGGAGCAACTGGAGCAGCGGAGAGGTGGTCTGCACGCCGTCCTCCTTCTTGAAAGGGTGTCCGTAGTTGTCGATGGCTTCGGGCCACTTGAAGTTCTCGATCTCAGCGTACGTCTCGTTGTGGGTCAAGATGTCGAAGAGCGCGTGCGCCTGGGCAGGCGAAAGGGTAGAAGAGCTCATGAGGAGATTCAAGTAGCGTGAACATATTTGGTGCTTCAGGCGTCAGGAAAGAGTAAGTAACTTCTGCCAACGTCATCCCGCCCCTGCCCCCAAGCAGTGGCGTTGAGCTGGCGGGGAGGAGCGCTAGAGCCAATGCAGCTAGCTGCATCGCGGTGACAAAGCCAATTACGACTTCCAGCCATGTTCTCCTCTAACACCATGATTCTTTCTCCTTTATAGATGTATTATAATCTAGCAAATCGTTCTCAGGCTGCTTATATCTACTGAAGTTTCACTCGCGGTACATCTTGGGACACTCAGCCGCCGTCAACATCATCGTTATATCAAATCACTAGATTATAACTCGAAGGAGTAAAGCTTCCTATCCGTAGGCTTGCTATTCTAACGCACAACAGATATAGTTTCCTTCCTGCTTGGCTCTCGCCAACACTTATTATTTCTCTAAGGTCGCTCCAGGTGAGCTAGAAGTAGCCTCTACATCGTAGTAGGTAGCGTAAGCATCGTAGCATATAGTTTTTCAGAAGCAAAATTTTAATCTATCTCGTATATACATCGAGCCGTGTTCTTTGATCAAGTAGTAAGACTAAAAACGGAAAGCGCAACAGCCGCAAGATAGCTGCCATAGATGGAGGGAGTATCACCATCCAAAAATAGGCCCTGAACCCAACGAACTCCATGATCTTTCCTTGACATCCGCCGCATGTAGTAATAATAATCAATTTTACTCTACCCGCGGTGCTCTCTCCACTTTCAAATCGAAACTCTTTAGAGTGCGGCGAGGCCAATGCTGAACGCAAACTTTCAGAAGTGTCTTCCGTAGGTCTGGTTTAATCCTCCGCGCCCCTCGAAGTGCCTCTGGTGCAGCCAGTCTCCAGTTCCGTCGCCCGAGCTGAACCAACCGCCGTGGCCAAACTTCACGCCCATCTTCCTGATCAGACTCGCTCCCTTCACGTCGTTCCACGGACTTGTGGCCCCCTGACTCCCCCAAGAGCGTCGGGTTTGACTGCACGACCAATGCCTTCAACGCCTCGTTCCCCGACTCATTCAGCATAGCAGCAACATGGAAGTTCCGCCCAAAATCGATAGGAAAGTCAACTCCAAGCCTCTCGTCCGCCTCCCGATACGAAGTCCGCGCAAGGCACTTCGCCACCCCTCGAACAAACCTCGAGCTCGGGTTCCTCTTCTCCTCCACCCAGACCAGTTTCGCATACCTGCGCGGTATACGCTTGTCCGCAGCCCACGCCTCAAACCCCTCCTCTATCACCTTCGCCTGCGTCTCGAATCCCAAGACCTGGAATGTGCGATACAGCCGATACGCGAGCAAAAGACATCCCGTTGGGTTGATACGGTCGATGAACCCGATGTATCCTCCGCTGCGCAATTCGGGGCCGCTGAGACACTCGTACTCCATCCAACCGACAATCATTGGAACCGTGATAGGTAGGTAGCTCAGCCTGGATACCATAGGGAGGGTATAGAAAGTAGATTCATCCGCGTTTGCGCCAAACTTGCTCAGCATGGAGAAGAAAGCGGCGGAAGGATCGAAGGCGAGGAGCATGCCGAAGGAAACCTTTTTGATGATGACTTGGTGTTTGAAGTAGATATCAACAAAGGGTGCAGTGGCTAGGTAGCTCTCACGGTCCCGGGGTGGCTGCTGATACAGCGTTGGAAGGTCATATTGAGGTGCTCGAAGCTTAAGAGCTTGTGTTTGACGGGCATGTGGAAGGACGTTTACCGCAGCTTCGAGAGCATCTTGACTGTGAGCGCGAAATTTCCGAAGAACGAACTCGTGCAAAGTCTGCAAGACTTCTGGATCGTTCAGACGGCCGTACTGGTCTCTCTTGCTCCGGTCCCGCTTGCCGTATCTACGGTATTGCTTCACGATTGATGATGTCTTCTTTCGGATCTGGGCCTCGTGTTCGGCGGGAATTGGGCGCATGTTGAATCGATAGGGGGCCATTTCCGCGATAATTTTGCTGGCAGTGGTTGGTGGGTGGGATGAGGCAGACGTGGTGCGGTGGTAGGTAGACTGTGAAAGGCCCTTCCCTTTGATATTGAGGCTCATGAGCATGGCATTGCCTCTCGTTCTATTCACCTAGGCGGGGTACCCCTAACGGTGTTAGAAGGGTGTCAAGGAGCGCTTTGATCTGACCTAATATTGACTCCAGTCTATATTCACCTAGGCAAAATACTCTTAACGGCGCTAGAACAAAGCATTTCGATTCCAGCCTGATATTGAGGCCCACTGGCATGACATTGCCTCCCGTTCTATTCACTTAGGTAGGGTACCCCTAACGGTGTTAAGCCGGTGCCAAGGAGCGCTTTTATCCAACCCGATATTAACTCTCACGAGCATGACATTGCCTCCAGTTTATATTCACCTAGGTGAAGTGCTCCTAACGCGGCTGGAACATAGTATCTCGATTTCGACTTAATATGAAGTGTTACAAGCATGACATTGCCTCCCGTTTCTATTCACCTAGGCGGAGTACCCCTAACGGTGCTAGAACGGTATTAAAGAAGCACTTTAATCCGACCTAATATTGAGTCTTAGGAGTATAATATTGCCTCTAATTCATACTCACCTAGGCGGAGTACCCCTAATGTCGCTGGAACGGTGTAAACCGAGTGTTTTCTTTCCCGACCTAATATTGAGTCTTACGAATATAACATTACCTTTGGCTTCTATTTATGGAGGCGGAGTACCCCTAACGGTGCTAGAATGGTGTTAAGGGAGCGCTCCGATTCTAACCTAATATACGCATCCTGGAAATGATATCGCCTCTATTTTCTACTCACCAAGGTGGAGTACCCCTAATGGCGCTAGAACGGTGTGAAAGGATTGTTTCGATTATAACCTAATGTAGGCATCCTGGAAACAACATTACCTCTATTTCGATCTAGTAAGGTAGAGTACCCCTAACGGCACTACAACGGTGGAAAAGGACGGTTTCGATTCCGACCTGATATAAACTCTCACGAGCATAACATTGTTCCAAATTCTTTGCACCAAGGCCAAGTACTCTCAACGGTGCTAGAATGGTGTGAAAGAAATGCTCCCTACCTGGTCTGATATAGGCGTCCTGGAAATGACATCCTAAGGGCCTCAAGCCAGGGCACCTCAGACAGTGGCAAGCAGGTGGCAAATATAATAGAGAAGACTTCTGATTTCAACAATGTAGCAATCATTCGGCGTTTGGGCATATTTTGACCCGAAAGCGTCACTATCTAATCCCACGCGTCGTCGAATCTATTCACCTTTGCGTACCTCAATTAACACCCATTACATCCCTCTTCGTCCAAACTATCCACAGAAGCGTCCACTAAAGCTGCGGTCGCCTATCTACATCTGACCACGCCGTACCACCCAGCTTCCGCAAAGTCTTAAGCGGAGTCTTACTAACGAGGACTCTTCCGAGCGTCTTTCTCACATTATCCCTTTGTTCCGCCTTTTTTCCGTACCATTCTGGGCTAGGCATCGAGTACCTACGCCCCTGCACCACCAGACGCTCTCGGTAGATCTTTTGCTGTTTGTCGTCACGCAGCGCTCGCACCCGTCGTCCATCTCCCCCCTCTTCCGCTGTTTCTTCCGCCAAATCCGACTGCTCTTCCTGCACGCCGAGTACCACGTCCGGTCCGTCTCCCCCCACGTCGCTCGCTTCTTGGTCCGAAAGCGTCGGGTCCCACCGGACAACTTGTGCCTTTAGCCGCTCGTTGCCCTCTTCGTTTAGAAAGACTGCCATTTGTGCGTTTCGTCCGAAGTCGAGGGGAAAGTCTACCCCAGAGCGTGCACCACCGCGTGTCTCTCGGTACGACGTTCGCGCCAGATGTTTCGCAAGTTCTTCCACGTACACGTTGTTCGTTCTCTTCCCCTCCGCGTGCCAGATTTTCCGCGCGTCGCGTGCCCGTAGTCGTGTCGTTGGTCTCTTCAGGTGGAACTTGTACCAGTCGTCCATACGCTGTGCTTCGGCAAGAAGACCAAGAGCGCGCAAAGCGTGAGCGAGGGAGTGCCTCAGGGTGACGTCTTCGTACGGGTCTATACGCTCTCCGAAGTAAAACTCCCCGGGGCGCAGCACCTCGTACTCCATCCAGCCTACGACGAGTCTGATGGCGGCCGGCAGGTAGGGGTTGTCTGACCGTATTCGGTAGATGCGGGAGTAGTATAGGCCTCTGGGTAGTCCTTCCATCTGCTTGTACGGCTTGTTCGCGTACTTCCCGATCTTCTCGACCATGCTCAGTGAGACTTTTTCTACGATTACGTGCCCGTTGAGTTCGATATCTATCCAGGGAGCGGTGACGACGAGGCAGTCGCGTTCCTTTAAGTGCCAATTCTGCCATACTTCTTGTAGGGTATCCTCTCGTCTCTCCAATGGGACACAAAGAGGCCCGAACTGTGGGATGTAGTGGAAGTGTAGGTTTTCGAGGACGTATTTGTGCATTAATAGGAGCATTTCTGGGTCGTTTAGTGGCCCGATATTGTCTCCTCTCGGCAACGCTGCGTGCTGGCGGTAGTATTGCATGATCTTCTTCATCTTCTCATAGAATTCGCTTTCTGCGGCAGGCGGAGGGCTGGCATTGGAGATGCTGAACTTGTAGGGAATCACGTCGGACATCGTGCCTTCCTTGGCTGCCTCTTGAAAAGTCTTATGCGTGTGTGAAGTCGGAGATGCTGAGCGGTGTGGTTTGGCAAAGCCCGAGACAGGAGCGCGAGATTTGGGAGTGAACGGGAAGGTGACTAGCCTTCGTCGTTAGTATCAGTCAATCTTCAACAATACTACTATCGTACCTTCAAATCACAGCAACTGCTTCTACTCTTGACAACGTCAAAGGGTTGTCGAGGATGGTCTGATGCTGCGACTTGTGTTCCAGGAGAAGGACGAGACGCGGGCGATTTGAAGGCACCGGCAGCTTCTCCGGGGGTGCAGTCGATGATACGGGACGTCTGAGGCAGGGGGGTTCAAATCGGCGCCTCGATACGATGGTCTTGCGGTAGCGGCACGGTCACTGAAAGTCCTCTGGGTGCTGCGAGAAGGTGCGTATGCGGCGGTGCTGTTGGCTGAAGAAGAAAAGTGCATCGGCTCGCACTGAAATCAACTCATCTCTGCCAAACTGCTGCGGCCTCCAAACAACAACGCCTCTACCCCACGACTGATCGAGATCTCTAATCACCTATGCCCTTGTCCATGCTTGGAAGATCAAGCCGCCATACATCAGGACTCGGCCGCTCTCCAATACACGAGTCTACGCTCGCAGCCCCTTTCGCCGACGCGGAGCCACCCCGGCAATAGACAACCATACCATCTTGACGAGCTTGGATACAGCGAGGACGTCTTCGGAGACACTACAACGGTCGGTATGGGACTCTCGTTTGCTTGCTTGATACCACTGTAAGGGGTAGCCTGACCAGCAGGTAGGCGGTCGGCCAAGAAGGAGTCCAATACTCGCCGCATAAGCCTTGATATTGCGTTGAAGTAGCTCCAAGTTCAGCCACTTAGATTTACCCCTTCATGATTACTACTTTGGAAGCCAGTAACCACTGTCAGGAATGCCGCCGCTGGCACCTACTTGGTCGGCCAAAAGGTAGCCTCATTTCCATTGCGTTGACTTTTCCATGATGCTCAGAGTCCGGGGGTACCCTGAGTGATAACGAGTGGAAGTGACCAGAACTTTGGTAACACTTCGTGCTCCATGAAATAGGAAGAGATGGGGACAAGTTGGACAGAAATACTGGAAAAAGACGCAAAATTGAACAGATGTCATCAAAGGGCGAGGAAGAATCACCTGGTGGGGTATGATACCGTCAATTGGACCACTCAGCTTTGAGATTCCTCTTCGCTACTCGAAATCTTACGCGAGCTAGAGAGAGTCCGCTTATGGAAGTCTTTCCCGTTTGATTCGTCGAACGACCAACATGGATCCTGAAAATCATCTTTCATGCAAGAGCTTCGTTCCTCGAGAGATCCCGTACAATGTAGTACGGATACTCCAACACCCACCCTTTACTATTGCTTGTTCGACACTGCTCTAGGGGGTGCCCCAACTGGCAGGTCTACGATCATTTAACAGGTAGGTTCGGCCCCACCGCGTCCATTTTCGAGTCGTATTTAGATTTTCAAAGACATATCGAGCTTCCCCAAGCAAGAGCAGGGAGTGCCTAAGCTTATGTCTTGGTCCTGTATATGACCATCATTTCATACGGTCTCAGCGGCCCATCTTGAGACATTTCAGCGCGCATTGAAGTGCGCTTGAAGCATGGCTCGAATACAGTCCAGTCCTCTCTTGGGCCGAGCCATATAACTATTTCCAAGGACCTGCTATCTGCATAGCGTTCGAGATACTGTGCGACGAGTTTTGGATCTCTTGGATACACGAATAGCCAAGCCGCCGCATTTTCCGCGAGAGAGCAAAGGTCCCACGTTCCACCGACTGTCTCTGCGTATCGTTCTGGTATGTATTTGTTTACCGGCGGATCGGATTTGACTTCTACGCCGTACAGTATGAGTTCAGGCTCGTATTGAAGGAGGAGTGCTTCGAAAAGGCCGGTGCCGCTGCCGATGGAGACGATCGTACGTGGGTTGTGAGGGAGAATTCGCGCTATTCGTTCGATGAGGGGAAGGGAGAGTCCTAGGCAGCTGTCGGGGTGATGAATGAGGTTATTATTATCGAGAGGTGGGAGAGTTGTTTGCCCAGTGTTGCCAGTCAGTGTCGCGGCCATGATGTTGGTGCTTGCCCTAAGGTCCGGAGACTGGTTGAGAGACCAGAAGCCTGCGCTAGGGTGTCATTCCCTTGATGAAGCTCTCGGGACCAGGAGACTACTGCCAGCATACCTTTCATAAGAGGAAAAGAGCGATGCAGACGGGATCTGGGGGTGGTTGTCGGGTTTCGCGGGCCCTCTCAGATGCGCGCAGAGAAGCTCCTGGCGCAATGCCGCAACCGCTTGCTGCTATTCTCACGACGTCTGCGCGTCAAATCAGTGCTCCGAGGTATCGACAGTCGTGGCGGGAGATTGTTGCGGTACGGAGCAGCGAGCGTGGAGATGCTTGAGGGTGGTTTCGATCGTGGTAGGGAAGAAGCGGTCCCATGGTTGAGAATCCTCGAGACCACCGAGCCAGCTCGAAAGAGATACGGCAGATCGATGTCCCGCGAGAGCTTATGCCTGAAATATTGCTTAAAAGCTGTAATGGAGTTCGACCTGTGAGCTCCGCCGTATGCTTGTTCCTGCGATATTTCCTCTCAGTGGTCCCGGGTGGCTATAGCAGTGCGGCAACGGCGATTGATCCACGCTTCTGTTTCCAGGAGATGGACCTAGTCGGTACGAGAAGCGTCGGCGCGGGCCAAGGTCGACATTGCCATAGGATGATGTTTCTCCGGGGTTGAAGGGAGTCTCTGGACGATATCTTCCAGAACACCCCTTTTCCGTTGGATCGTCGGATGCTCATGCTTCTAGGATATCTCAAAGGGCAAGCCGGCGGAGGACACATCGTAGACGGACACCACAGCGCAGCGGTTAAGGCATCATGAGCCCGGAAGTTCATATTACCACGGTCCAGCATCACCATACTGCGGCAGTCCACCAAAGCTACCTAGCCTGCGCACGGACTATATTACTGAGGAGCCGGAGCTTCGATAGCTGCCCCGCCTCCTCTGACCAACCATCCTCGACTTCGACTCAAGCTCCATCTGCAAGCTGCACGCTGCCCAGCTGCTGAGAGGAGCTCTCATCGCCTGCTACGCCCGGAGGCGTCTTCCTAGAGCGAGTTGGGAGTCAAACATGGCACGCTTCAGCAATCCTCTCGCCTTTACGCCGCTGCCTGTCATTGTCGTCACCACCCTCACCTATGTAGCCTTGTTTACCGCCCTTCTGGTTGTACACCTGACTGTTCCGCCAGTTCCTTCCTCGGTTCCAGATGGAGTCAGTTTGACAACTGCTTGGAGCCATCTTCAGGCCATCACTCGTCAATTCCATCCCTACAACACCCACGCCAACGACGAGGTACACGACTACCTACTCCACAGCGTTAAGAACACCCTCAAGACAAATGGCGTCGGCTACGACAGCGTTCCTGGGGCGGTTGACCTGTCCCTCGACGAGATTTTGGACTCTTCAGAGTCCAGAGTCCTTTTATTCGACGACCAGGTTTCTAATGTCACCTTCTCCAACGGAGAAACCAGTGTCTACTTTGAGGGTGCTAACATCATGGTTTTAATTCGCGGATCTGAAGGTACTGAGAAGGTTCTTTCGGACGCTTCGTCTGGCAAGGGTGGCGTCTTGGTTAACGCGCATTACGACTCTGTGAGTACGGGATTCGGCGCAACTGATGATGGAGTTGGCGTCGTCACGATCTTGCAGTTGCTATCGCATTTCACGACTGGAAAGAGTTGGCCAAAGAGAAACATCATTTTGCTCCTCAACAACGGCGAAGAGGACTTCTTGAACGGAGCCAGAGCTTTCATGCGGCATCCAGTGTCCCAGCTTGCACACACGTTCCTGAATCTCGAGGGCGCAGGAGCTGGCGGCCGAGCAATGATGTTCAGGAGCACGGATGCAGAGGTCACGAAGTACTACAAGAAAGCTTCTCATCCTTACGGTACCGTTGTCACCGCTGATGGGTTCAAACGACGGCTCATTAGGAGCGAGACTGACTATGTTGTCTTCAACGGTCTGCTCGGCCTCCGAGGTCTGGATGTAGCATTTAGCGAACCACGAGCTCGTTATCACACCGGTGAGGATTCCGCACGCGAGACTTCGATGAAATCGATTTGGCATATGCTATCGGCGGCTCTGGCCACCGTCTCTGGTCTTGCTTCGGATACCAGCTCAACCTTCGACGGCACCGGCGAGCCTGCAAGCGATGGAAAGGTGGATGCAGGAAAGGGCTCTCAAGCTGTATGGTTTGACCTCTTCGGGAAAGCTTTTGTCATCTTGCGTCTCAACACTATGTTTGCCCTCTGCGTAACTCTCCTAGTTGTCGCTCCGCTTGCTCTCATTGCGGTCACTGTTATTCTCTCTAAAGTTGACAAGATGTACCTCTTTGCAAGGAAGCAGTACGTACATTCGGCAGACGACAACGATGCTGTGGAAGTCAACGGATGGCGTGGAGTGTTCCGGTTCCCAATCGCATTCGTCGTGGCCACGGCCGCTGTTATCGGCCTCGCCTACCTCATCCTTCGGACCAATCCCTACATTGCGTATAGCAGCCCTTTCGCTATCTGGACAATGATGTTGTCAGCCTGGTTCTCGGTCGCATGGTTCATACTGCGCGGTGCTGATGCTATGAGACCCTCCGCCCTCCATCGCCTCTACTCTCTTATCTGGCTGTTCTCCGGCGGCTTTATCGTTTTGGTCTTCGTCACCATTTCTGCCCGTAACTTCGACTTGGCATCCGGCTACTTCATGCTTATATATTTTGCTGCAACCTTCTTGTCGGTCCTAATCGGGTACTTCGAACTCTTTGCTCTCCCCAAAAAGAGCGTCTTCGTGAGCTCTTTCGATGACGGCACTAGTCATATCGACTCCGAATCTACTAGCAGGCCATTGACGGGCGGGGCTAGCCGGATATCAGAAGACCGACCACTCTTACGCGATGATGATACGGATACCGAAACCACATCTCTACTTCGTAATGATCGACAAAGCTTCGCACGATATGGCACCCGACGCGAGTCAGTGAGTGAAGGGCATACGCAAGACAGCGAGCAACCTAAACAGGAGTTCGGAAAACAATACGCTGATGAGCAAGCTTGGAGCGGAAGCCTGCCTAGTTGGTTGTGGATCCTCCAGTTCTTGTTGCTCGCTCCCATGGTCATTATTTTGGTTGGCCAAATTGGGCTTGTTCTCACGGCAGGACTGTATCAGACCACGGCGGATGGCAGCTCAGCCCTATTGGTGTACCTCAGTATCGCAATCCTTTCGGCGCTCATCTTGACCCCGCTTGGCCCTTTCTTGCACAGATTTACGTACCATGTCCCAGTCTTTATCTTCTTAGTCTGTATTGGGACGCTTATCTACAATCTCTGCGCATTCCCATTCTCACGGGAGCATCGCCTGAAGGTCTACTTTCAGCAGCAGACTGACTGCGAAAGCGGCTCGAATTCAGTATCTCTCATTGGACTAGACCAATACGTGCAGCAAATCGTACGCCAGGTTCCTAGTGCCGCTAGACAGGCCCTAAACTGCACCACATCAGACATCGCGATCCGCAAGGAGCTGACTAAGTGCTCCTGGAAGGGTCCCCAGGCTCATCCAATGAGCCTGACATTCGGCAACCGCACCTATGTCGATTCATGGCTCAATTTCAATGTCACGAAGACTGTGGGCAAGAATCAGGCCCGTTTCCACGTCGTCGGACAGAACACGCGCGCCTGCAAGGTCATCTTCAACACGCCCATCACCTCGTTGGAGGTGGAAGGCGGAGCGCTCGATTCGCGCTTTCCAGCAGTGGGCCAGAATGGGTCCTCCGAGGTTCGCCTGTGGCACCGTGACTGGTCAAAAGCCTGGAACTTCGACGTAGAATGGGGTGGGGAGTTTCGAGAGCCTTTTTCGGGGCGCGTAATTTGCCTCTGGTCCGACGCCAACGACTTCTCCATAGCAGCATTGTCCGAGGTCCGGCACTACATGCCAATCTGGAGCATAGCAACCAAGGTCGCTGACGGCCTGCTTGAGGGATCGAAGAGCTTCAGCGTATGAACAGGAGAATGCATTTGTATAATAATGATACCATAAATTGGAATTGACAGAGGTCCTGACAGTCACATGACCTCAAATTGTGAGTCTTCTTGACCATTGCTGGGTATACTGCAGTCTTGTTTATCAGCTATATTTACTTCAATCACTCCGATTATAAGGTCGTTTGATCGAAGTTTTTGACACGTTGATGGCAACGCCAGGGGTGCACCTCTTAGGGTTTTAGATTTATTTCCAACGTCAAATTCTCGACTCATCAAATAGCACGTAAGCATTTGGCTTCTAATACGTCTCTAATAGTGCTATAGCAGTGCTCTCACTTGTTTTCTTCTGGAATACTAGGCTGCGCAGCCAAGCCCAATTCAGCTGGCGTGGCGTTTATGTCAACGTCGCAGCTTCGAATCAGGCATCCACCAACTACAATATTCCCACCTCAGCCTACCACCTGCATCTGACTGCGCTCATACACCCTTCCCTTTCATCAGTCTATCAATCATAACAACCCAATATGGGGCCTATAATCAGTCGCCTTAAAAATATCAACCAATTCTCACCCCTCCCCCCCTCGCCCATGCCTCAAACTCCAAAAAGCACCCAAAGCGCTCTAGCCGCAGAACTCCACAACTCAACCTACTCGCCCCTCTACACCCTCCCCGCAGAACTCCTCTACCTCATCTCCTCCTTCCTCTCCCCACTCGAAATAATGTCCACGCGCGCCACCTCCCGCAAATTCAGCGTGCTCCTCCCCCCACCAAAACTCACCACCCCCCTCCGCCGCCAATACCGCTCCCTCGTCCGCCGCAGCCACTTCCGCGCCCTCTGCGCCTTCGAGCGCCAGAACCAGCTTCCCCCGGACATCCTCGTGTGCAGCGCTTGTCTCCAATCCCACCCCGCCTCCGCTTTCCCGTTATCTGAGCAAACTAAGCCGCCAGCGCGCCGCCAATGCGCCGGCAGCACGCGCGTGTTCCGTGTGTGTGCGCACAAGGCTGTTACGTTTGCGGCGCTCGAGGTTGGTGGGGCGGAGAGTATGCGGTGCGCGGTCCCGCATGGTGCGGTCCGCGGGCGGGAAGCACGGGAGGTGGTTAGTTGTCGGGTGGGCGGGGATGTGGTGGTGGTTTGGGAGTGTGTGCTCATGCGGGTAGCGGCGGGGAGGGGTGTGTGGCGGAAGGAGGTGTTGGAGGCGGTAGGGAGGGTGGGGGAGGGCGTTTGTCCGCATTTGAGGATGGGGGTGGATATGAAGTGGGAGGCGGGGAGGGGGATGCTTGGGAAGTGGTTTAGGGGGTGGAGAGTAGGGGATTGGGGATTAGTGGGTAGTTGTGAGGAGGGGGGGTGTGAGACGTCTTTCTATGTGGAGCGGAAGAGGTGTAAGGATTTGAAGGATGGAGAGGAGGAGATGGCCGAGATTGTGTTTTGCGTTGAGAGGCATCTGGGACCGTTGAGGGATGCGGCGGATCCGAGGTGGTCTGTGCAGACGGTTGACATGCACAGTATGTAGACTGTGTACACCTGGTTGCCGCTGCATGAGGTGGCTCAGGAAGTTTACAGAATGTTCAAGACTCTGTATTTCAAGGTACTCGAGATGCATGGAAGGACTTCAGACGGTGGCAGCCGGACGTCAGTAGCACAGCAATCACCTCTACAATCAAATTGCATTTCGAGTTGGGTGTAATGTACAATTGAATTTAGACCCTTAACCAAAGCACCAGAAATCCACACAGAGGCACCAACAGCCACGCAGAGGCACCAACAGCCACGCAGAGGTTACCAAACAGCCACGCAGAGGTTACCAAACAGCCACGCAGAGGTAACCAAACAGCCGCCCAAGGTTACCAAGTATCCCGAAACACTCCTAAGACCAGAACTTCACTCACTGAACCAACCTGGACAATCGTCCACACGCTGTCTCTTCATATCAACCAAACAATCACTCCTCTCGCCTCGGATCCTGCAGTCAGAGTCTCAGATGTGTTAGCCATATGAATCGAACCTCCGAGAAAACCCTGCCTCGACTATCCGAGGTGCGTCTCGTCGACCCAGTAGTGATAGTCCAGACTTTCCCACAAAGAGAGCCGGTACGAGACGCCCCCGCAGACGGAGGCAGGCGGTGAGGGTTTGATATCCTGGAGGATATTACCTTGAGTCCAGTCCCAAGAGGTTGTGTCGACCTCAACGTTCCGATGGTCCACCTTCGCCGTCCACTTGTTGACCTTCGAGACGCTGGCCTTCGTCTCGGGCACCTTCTCGTAGCGCTCATCCTTCTTCTTCTTGCCATAATGGAATTCTTTCTGCTGGCCCTCTAGCACCACTTCCGATTTCAGTCCGGGAGCCTTCTCCAAGTATGACTCTACGGCATCCCAGTCCCCGAGTGAGCCAGTGAGCCAGTGGCGGCAAACATGTCGGATCGTGAAGTTTGTCAAGTGAAGATGCTCCGTCCGGTTCTTCCAAATCAAGGAAAGCGCATACGCGTCAGGTGCACGATCAAATATGTGGGCTTTGATCTCCTTTATAAGAGGACGTGTGTGGGCCTGGAGATCAAGGTTGCGCGCTGTCTGCAAGACGCGATAGAGATCGAGGAGTGAGATGCTGCGCTGCTCGGAAGCGACGGCAGGAACCGAGCCTTCGCGCGGGAAGGCAGAAAGAGGCATGACTTTGCCGACAGCGGCGCAGCCTTTCATCCAAGTGAGGATGGCCTTGAGTCCGAAAGCGGTGTTGGAGGTCGTGGATATGACATATTGGTCGGGACCAGCACCCGTCGGAGCCGGGGAAGAATCGAAGGCGGTCTTTGCGGCGCCGGAAAGGTACTTGAACAGTCGGAGCTTGATTATGCCAACGAGCTCTCTACCCGTGGCCGTGTTGTGGTAGACCTCGACCTCTGGGCCTTCGAGGCAGTCCTCGAAGCTAGTGGCTGATGCGGTCGGTCCCGTTGTGGTCACAACACACGTAGTCTTCGCGCCGCTTTTCGCTGGTCCGCTCTCTGTCTTAGTCTTTTGAGACATTCTGGAAGCCGTGTTGTTGACTAGCGTAGTCTGGTCGCCGTCCTGCGCGGTTTTGACCGCTGGTGTTGCGTTCTGGTTGGCGGCAGCTGCTGCTTTTGCAGGCTTCTTCTTCTGTTTCGGCTTCTGCTTACAGTTGGTGGTAGTAGAACGTTGCGGTTCGTTCTTGATGGCGCCTTGCGAGTAGACGGTAGGTTTCTCCATTGTTTGTTCTAGTGAGCGTGTGTCGTGTGTTGTCTATTCGTCGCATGAGCATAGGGTTTGAAGTCAGAAGCGTCGCAGCACTTACGATGTACGGTAGTAAACTCTGTGAGAGTTATCAATGTTATTGGAGTGAATGTTGTGCGTTGAAGCGAGGATGAGAGTTGGGGGTTGGTGAAAGAAGATGGATAGATCGTGGGCGCGTCGCGGAAACAACAACACGACTGTAGAGCAACGGCAGCCTGCGCACTGGCCAGGAAAGCCCAACACCATCCCAAGGCTCTTGAGACGAAAGGATGGGACAGGAACAGTCCGCAGACTTGCCAAGCCTTCCGTTTGCCCGTTTAACGCACTCACCACACAGCACCATGTCATTTGCGTCACGTTTTCATACCACCACTCGAAATTTGGAGATAGAGCTAGATATTCCAATAACCTACCAGCGTCGCCTTTCGTACTTGTGTTCAAAATATTCCAGGAGCGGCGTAGTGAAGTGACCAGTCATATGAGAGCAGGGAAAAGTCAGTTTGCATTTTACCTTGACAACTAGCCCATCTTCTGGCATGCCGCTTCGACAGGCCTGCAGTATCTTGAACTTACCACCGAGCCCATAGATAATTTGATGTCCATCAAAGTCTTAAGCTAAGTTATTCGTTAGGCTCAAAGCAATACCAAGCAGACCGTGTGCGAAAGCTTTCATAGCACTTTTCCTTCCCATAATTGAGATGCAGCTGTGGCTCATATACGCTGTTAATTGTAAGACTATCTGATGCTAGTATTGTCGCCCTAACTTGTCGATAAGTGGGCAGCCGGCTCATTATCGCTTCTGTACCGCATCTCGGAAAACTGGGCAGACTTCTGGAGTGTCCAATCCCACTGTCAATTATGCCCATGGAGTTTCCAATACTTGAACCAAAGCAGGCCATTCCTTTTTTCGTGAAAGCCATAGCCGAAAGCAGAAAGCAGAATCGGGGATGCTGTTTGTGAAAGGGAAATGTCAGGGTTTTCGAACGATGCCTCAGTCATCGCCTGAGTACCGCCTACTCGCCGTTACTTCCCTATCAGATGACCAACCCGGTGCGTGTCATCTCTCCTGGCTTGGCCTATTTGAAATTAGCTCATTGTTTGGTACATCGTGAAGGAGACTTACTTCGCGAGCAGACGTAGTAATGCCTTCACCGTTGCGGTGAACCTCTACAGCGCGGCGGCGTGTACGGCCGCGGTGCTCTGAAACTCCCGGATTGTTGTAGTTAGGTGCCTGTCCGACAGGCTTGAGAGGCGCACGAGGTCCTGGTGCCCGCCCAGCACGGAGGTGGTTGGGTGTTGCCTTGACGAAGGTTGCTGGCGTGTCAGGCGTGTCACCGGCTTCGCCATTCGTAGGCTTTGGGGCTTTGCGAGGATGGGGCTTTCTGGCGCCAACAGTTGGAAGGACTACCCGAGGAGTAGCGATTGAATTCTCCTGGCTCGGCGTAGCTGCTGGCGCGAGGTCCTTTGCTTTAGGTATGGAGCGCTTCGCTCGACGGCGTCGCGATATAGTAGTATTCATTACCTCCTCGGCCTTCGAAGCTGGTTCGGTAACAGCGCCTGCAGGATCTAGCCGCGGGTTACCGTTCGTCTGGACATTCTTGCTCTGTTGGAGGTTGGTGTTCTGCTGGGACCCCCACTGGCGCTTTAGCGAAACGATATCGGTCCGGGTCTGGTTCGACCGACCACGGCGTTGAGGACGATTGTTGTGCTGGCGGAGCAGACTCAATTTGAGCTGAGCGATGGCATCATCTAGAGCTCTGCCAAACTCGGGGTCCTCGCTCGCCAGCTTAAGGTAGGCGGAGAAATCGTAACAAACGGGCCGGAAGAATAGTCTCGCAACGGCCTGGACAGCATTCTCGGCCACTGCGGGAGTGTAGGCCAGGATGACGGACAGCTGTTCGATAGTCGGAATGACAGACTTCAGCTTCCACTCCAGTCGAGCACATGTTTTCTCCTTGAGGGAGTGGTACTCCAGGAAGACGCAATGGTAGTAGAGCGCAATCAGATCGGGAAGTCGTAGGTCTTCGAACTTGAGGGCGTTTCTAGCATTGCTGTTTTGTTCTCCGGCTAGCATCCACCGGTAGATGAAGAGAAGGACATTCTTGTCGCCGCGAGGAATGATAAGTCGCGGGGAGTGGTCAGTAGCTAGAACTTGCTTCATGTACTGGGAGTAGTGGGAAAGCACCTTGGCGTAGGCTGCTTCGATGGCAATATACTGGTTTCCCGGATCGCCCACCACGATGCTCACCTTCTGACCTGTCTTGAGCCTAGTGAACTCTGGTGGTGAAAGCACAACCTCATCGCGCGCCGTGGGCTTGCTCCGGTGAGGGGCATCCGCCTGTTTCGTGGGTTCTGGCCTGGAATCAGTTGCTTTGGCAGGCTGTGATGGCATCGGCGCAGACTCCGCAGCTTTGGGGCCTTCCATCGGAGCCGGAGCTGGAGCTGGAGCCGCAGGTACGGAGGTGGGAGTATTCTTGGATAAGGTCTTGGCCTTCCACTTGCGTCGGGCAGGCTTGTTGACTGGCACCGGTGATGGGCCGTCAACTTGACGAAGTGCAGTAGCAACAATAGTCATGGTGCTGGTGGTGCCTGATATAGTGGTTGGCAGAGAGAGGACAGCAGGAGGGTGAGAAGCCTTGAGAGTGAGTTTGCCCTGGTCGTCGCAGGGAAGGGAGGTTGAGGAGTGTTGGAGGTTGAAGAGTGTTGGAGGTTGAGCAGTGTTGGAAGTTAAGGAGTGTTGGAGAAGGAGCGTCCAAGAAGTGGTGATAACGGGTGGTGGTGATGTGAAAAGAAAGACGAGTGGTCTGTTGAGGAGGCAGAATATATAGGAAGCCAGTGAGGAATACGTGAGAAGACCAAGGGTTCTACCCTTGGAGGCAGGGGGGAGTGAATGCTGAGTGAGGCTTTTGTCGGATTGAGGTCGCTTCGCCTAGGGCGGACTGAAGCAATGCCTGCAAGACGACAAACAGTGAGAGGCTTCGGTTTGCGCAGGACATGCGGATACTGGCAGAGGCACTAGTTTCGGCGTTCGTCTTGCTGCAGATTGACGGTTGGGGTGGTGTGTTGAGATTGACGGCGTAATCTAAGTAACGTCGTCCCGATCTGGTAAGCGCGAGACGGCCACTTCACCCAACGCGACCTCGACGCCTAAAGTAGCTCGGACCTCCCCCTCCCACCTTCCTGTACCATCTGACCAACACTCTCGACTGACAGGCCTTGCCATCTGCGCAAGCCCTCCGCGGCGAATTGACGATGCCGCGCTATCGCAGCATCAAACTCGAGCTTAGCTCGCAGCACGGCATCCAGACGATTCCCGAATATGTTGCGCCCGAGAAGCCCTCTCCAGATGCGAGTGCCCCAAAGCTTCTGTCGGATGTGCACGAGAACAAGGTACGTGAGGAGCCAAGCTCGACTTGCGAAGTCTACATTCCCACCTACCCATCCTCTCAATTCTGGTTCAACTATTCCATCGCTCCGCCAATCCCGCCGGATCTTTCCTGCTTTTTCTTCAAGCTCTTTCTCAATGGTATGTACATGGTCTCTTGGGGCTGTGGGCCGGAAGAGGGCTGGGCTGGAAGAACCATGTTCGGCCTGTACGAACGACCCGAAGACGAGTATGGAAGGAAGAGAGTAGAGAAGCGGGCCCTGTTCTTCGGTGGCAAGGATGACAAAGGGAAAGAGGTCCACTGGGATGATGCCGCAGCTTTCATGGAAGTGAGGGTATACCGGGCCAAAGGACGGAAGCGCGTTCCGAGGCAGCTTGAGGAGTTCGGGAAGAGCTTCCATGCGGGCCAGAGGCAAGGAATTGAGTACGTGAACACCCTTTCGAGAGCGCACGGAGGAGCTATGATAGGACTACGGCTGACAAAAGAAATCGGCTCGTGGACGCCGGGATCTCAAAGATGTTCAGTCCTAAGCGCTTCTACAAGTTCGCCCTCATCGATCCGGTGGATAAGCCATTCGCCACGTTCAAATACCACTATCGGACAATGGGTATGTCTTACAATGTCTCGTCACATATCTAGGAAACACTTGCCTGCGGCTGTTTGAATGTCTTCGACGCGGTTTCGGAGTCTGAACGAGTCGGCGGCTGATCGGTCCAAACACGCTTTTTCGCTGGGCTACTTCAGACAGCGACACAGCGCCTATGACTCAAAGGGACAATACCTATAGACTTCTTACACTACCTTGAGGCGTCACATACAGCCGCAGAGGAGGGTAGACATTTTTGTGTCGAGGCATGTATGTACTACTGTTATATCAATCTGACCGCGAACAGATCAACTCCGGGAGCTCGGCCTGCAGAGGGTGGACAATGGCTCGGCAGCTGGAGCTCGAGGTGAAGCTTCAAAGAAAAAGGGCTCAAGGAAAACCCTACATGGCTATGAGGAGCTGGGCGACACGATGGCCCACGACGAGTGTGACGCCTCGGGATCAAGTGAGTATGCCACGCTTACGCCGCCTTCGCTACGGCCTCTGCCTCCATTGCCTACGAAGTTGCCGGTCGCACACCAGAGGGCTGTCAAGACACCCAAGCACTTCAGACTGTCAATTCCACCCTCACTGAAGCTATCACCGTCCCGTCCATCATTCCCAAAGAGAGCGCCGAGAAAGGTTGCCTCTAGCAGCTCGCTGTCGGCCTTGAGGGAGCAGCCGTCGGTCGACGAATGGATTCAGAGCACGCCAAGCCCGGTCAAGTCAATCAGGAACACCATCAGCTCGCCGACACCAGAGGCCAGGAAGCGAGGCAACTCTATTGCCGCGCTGAGAGAGGTCGTTTCGAAGGCATTGAAGCGTCGCGGGGTGCAGGACTCGCCGGAGCCTGACAACTCACCTCTGCTCACCACGACTGAGCGATGCTAGATGGCACGAGGTACGTTGCATGCAGATATTTCCTTGAAGGCGGTTCTTCAAGCGGCTGGGAATAGGCACATGGTGTGCTCGAGGTCCTGTACCACAGTTCTTTGATACAGAAAATGGTAGACGGACATCCGTCGGGCTTCTCATATGACGGATTAGCTCCAAGAATGTGCGTTCGAGGTCGTGACTACTTACCAACAGGTCTTCGGGTGAGGAATGATGCAAGGACGATGTATCCAGGTGTCGAACCTATGGGGCAACGTTGTGGAGGAGGAGGGATGGAAAGCAGCAGGCGTCACGCGCAGGCGGAGAAGATGCACCGCCAAGGGGGTGAGGCAAGGCACAGGACCGCGATTGGTGCACCGCTTCCCCGCAAGTCAAGCTCCCAGGCCAGCTGACAGCTCTCGCAGCCTTCATCCCTCGGCCTCTATTCACTTATACTTAACCTATGAACGCGATACCCTCTTCTTTGTGCTAGATTTTATCCTTCTCTGCATTGCTTTGCGTTGCCCGCATTGTCCCCGCCACCACCTATCCGCCCGCCATCACGATGCGCTCCTTCGGCGCCATCGCCACGGCCTCGACAGCGCTTCTGGCAGGCGTTGCGAAGGCTGCCCTCACTCCGCCTGTCCTCCCGCTCATTGTCCGCAATCCATATCTCAGTACATGGCTGGGCAATGCCAGGGAGGAGCCGTGGAAGAAGTGGCCCATTTTTTGGACTGGCTCCGAGGTCAGCGTCACCCATTGCTTCAACCGGCGTTAGATTAGCTCTACATGCCTCCGTTGAGCTTCGATTGAGCGTGAATACTGATGCTAAATCATCTCAAACAGGTCGGCTTTGCGATTCTAGCTTCCACACCTGACACCAATACCGTGTTCCCGCTGCTTGGTCGGCCACAGGACTCGCTGAGCGAGAGGTCTAGAGAGTAGGTGCATCATCGAGCTTACGGACGAGCGAAGCTAACCATTACTCCAGCTATAACATTTCATATCCGATCTATAAAGGTGCTACATACGACGCTTCTGTGACCAACCTGTCCTACGCAATCCCGGCCCCCACTCGAGGCGCCGATAACCTCCTCCTGACCCTATCCTTCCTCTCTCCGGTGACACCGTCCTCGACGCTACGGCAGTCTCTCCCTGCTTCGTACTTGACTGTATACGTAGATGGCGACTTTGATATTGATGTTTATGTTGACGTGAACGGCCAATGGGTCAGCGGCAATCGGGGGAACAAGATCGAGTGGAAGCTTCACACACCCGAGCCAGTCGGAGGCGCAGAGCACCTCAAGACTTGGATCGTGAAGCGCCAAATTGAACAAGAGCTGACCGAGTGGGGCGATCAGGCAGAGTGGGGACAGCTTCACTTCTCCGCGCCCACCGGTGTACGCCACGAGTCTGGTACTTCGGCAGTTCTGCGTCAACGCTTCTCGCGGACGGGAACCTTACAAAACGACAATGATGGCTCTTTCCGAGGTATTATGGACGAAGAGCCTGTATTCGCGTTCTCTAAGTCTTTCAAACTCGGAAATACTTCCAGCCTTGGCAAGAGTAAGACCTCGGACAGCGTCTTGTTCACCATCGCCCACATCCAGGACCCAATCGTTCAATACGCCTCCGCACGTGGCTTGACGTACATGAGGCCATTGTGGAAGTCTTGGTTCATCGAGGACGAGGAATTGATCCACTACCATTATGGCGATTTCGCAAACGCCAATGCTTTGGCCCGGAACTACTCTGACCAGCTTAGGGTCGATGCCTACCAGTCTGGCTCAGAGAACTATGTCGACATCGTGGCCTTGTCTGCTCGCCAAACCATGGGCGCGACAAGTTTTGGAGGAACACCAGAAGCTCCACTCCTCTTTCTGAAGGAGATATCTTCAAACGGAAACACGCAAACCGTTGATGTTATATTCCCGGCTTGGCCATTCTTCCTCTACACGAACCCGCGTTGGGGCGCATACCTTCTACAACCACTGATCGAGCACCAGCTAAGCGGGCAGTACCCTAACAACTACTCGATGCATGATCTTGGCTCCCATTTCCCAAACCTGACAGGCCACGCTGATGGAAGGGACGAGTACATGCCCGTGGAGGAATGTGGAGACATGTTAATCATGGGCCTTTCCTTGGTCAACTCTCTGAGCTACAACACTGATGCCGAAGCTCAGTCAATATGGTCTACAATTGGAAACACCAACTACCATGCGACATCGGAAAGCGCCTTTGCTCTGACTTCTTTGGGCATGCATAACGGCATTCCAGATATTGACGACACCTGGGGTGGAGGAACCAAGGGTGTCAAGCAAGCGCAAAAGTGGCTGAGAGAGAGCTATCCTCTCTGGAAGAAGTGGACAGGGTATTTGGTTGAATTCAGTCTGGAACCACACAATCAGCGTGAGCACAAATCTACTCCCGCCCAGACATCGAGCTAACAACTTTCAGTTTGCACGGATGACTTTGCTGGGTGGCTAGCTCTGCAGACCAACCTTGCCCTCAAAGGAATCGTTGGTATCAAAGCTATGAGCGAGCTGGCGAATGTGTTGGACTACACAGACGATAAGAAGGAATTCCAAGTGAGCAGTTCCTGCAAGCGAAAGATTGATGAAGGCTAACAGACTTAGAATATCTCCGAAACATATATTGAGAAATGGCAAGAGCTTGGCATGTCGCGTGATGGCTCTCACGCCAAGCTAGCATACGACTGGTATGGCAGTTGGACAACGCTCTACAGTCTTTACGCCGACGCCGTCCTCTGTTTCCATCCATCAATCACCAACGAGAGTTTTGTTGCCGAGAAGTCAGCCGATGAGCCAGACTTCCACGCAGCTGGAAACCCTCAACATCCATTCTCACTTGAAGAGGCCGCCAAGAACGGGAAAGGCGACCCACAGCACCCCATCAAACCTCCACCAGAGCGCAAGCCGATCACCAAGAATTTCATCCCAGACCACATCTACAAGGTCCAGTCCAAGTGGTACGCGGCTGTGATGCAGAAGTATGGGCTGCCGCTTGACTCTCGGCACTTGTACACCAAGTCCGATTGGGAGTTTGAGGCCGCTGCCGTGGCATCAAAGTCGGTCCGGTCCGATATTCTGGACCGCGTCGCAAAGTGGCTCAACGAAACCGTCACGGACCGCCCTTTTACTGATCTCTATAACACGGAGGGCAACGGCGGGTTCCCTGGCCCGAACTTCTTTGCTAGACCTGTCATTGGTGGGCATTTCGCATTCTTGACCCTCGAGAGAGCTTGTGGCGGGACCGCTGCGAAGGCTTTTGACTTCGAAGACGAGGAGTAAGCAGGTGCTATGTGTTATGAAACTGTTCGATGGATCCATGGGCTCTGGCGCTCACGTGCGGAGGACCCGCGGCATTGGAATCGCGATGTAAGACATCAAGCTTGCTCCCAAGTGGACGCACTGAAGAAGAATAGGGGGTATATATGGTCTCTGATTTACGTAGTGCTAAATGAATAAATAGGCATATCGAAATGCTCGTTGCAGAATACTCCAATTCTTCCACCAAACTTTCGCCCGGATTGAGACAAGTTGTCAAACCGTTCAAGGTAGATGAGCATGGTACAGTGACAGACCACAAGTCCGGGCACATTGGTTTGCCACTCCTTGCGGTTCCCCTGCAGGATTGTGAAGATCCAAGAGTGATGTCGAGGTTCAAGCAGTGTAAATTAGACTGCTTCTTGACTAATCGGCTACTTAGTAGCCAGGCTTCCCCCAACAGTGATATCTAGTGAGCAAATTGGATCGAACCTGTAATGAGTTGATGTGCCTAGACGCAAGACCTAGTACTGTACTGGTAGGCGACCAAAGAGCGATGCCTAATTCCACGCGGATGGGGCGAGGTCATGCTAAAAACGGGGCAGTGAAAACAGGTTCAGAAGATCCGAGCCATTGAGCTTTAGTTGTGCAATGCGCATTGGCTGGATGAAACCCTCTACTTGATTGTGGCTGCCTGAGGTGGAGTATACCTAGGTAGAGAAGCTGCAGCTGACAGAAAACGGCGGTCTACACCTTGGCACGCACAAGCCCCCCGCAGCAGGTCTATGGGCTGCTGTTCTTCTGCTGTGAAGAGTTTGTGCGACCGCCATACTTCGGCCATTCTGACTACAGATTTCCAAGAGGTTTGTACCTATTTCGATGTATCTGTATCTTCCATGAAATTATGAATCCGAAGGCAGAAATCTCCGTCATATCGCCGCACTCAAACGCACCTCAAAATATTGTCCCAAACCCACCAACCTCCCCAGATGCGTTGTCGATCGTGCACGATTTCGAAGCATCCATCGTGGACTGTTACCGAGAGGGACCGGAGGGGCGAGAAAAAGTAACATTTGTGCGCAGATCCGCATCGGTCTTTGATGTGCTGTATGGTCTGGGACCTTCTGCACTTATGGACTCGGTGACGCCGAAGACTCTTGCTACGACATCGACGCCACGCGCATTCAGATGGATCCATCTTCCTACGGTGAATGTAAGTAACGGACACCATACTTTTGGCGTTGACGTGCTGAAACTTAATTGATCTGACGATAGTTGGAATGGATCGAGGTAAGCCTACATGAGTTTGGATGATTAACAACAAAGAGGCGGCTAATGTAGCAATCTCAGGATCTCATGTATAAAATCCAGTTTCCCGTCGAGCAAGCAGTGCTTGACAACGTCTGGAAGAGCTACCAGCTTCGAGGGTCAACTCCTCATTCGTATTCTTTTGATCCCCTCTGCCAGATACTTCCGGTAAGATACGGACTCACCGTCAAATTCACTCGAGGATAAAGTCTAAAAAAATCGTGTCTAACAGAATCGATCTAATGCTTCTTCGGGGGAAGATAGCAACAAGATTATCCTTGTACAGGTTTGTGCCGCCTCCATAGTATGAAACTTCACGCTTATAATCAAGATGCCATTTTTAAGCTATGAGACTTCAGAAAGTTTACTTAGAATGACACGCGCTATTCGGACATTACAAGGTCCTGAGTGGGCTCCAATTAGGCCCGAGATATCGCAGCATGAAAGATTGGCTAAAGCCTACATGAGTGCTTCCAACCCTGGTAGACGCTGGAGCGATCCACCACTCCGGATTCAACGGACACTAGACCAATTCTTCGACCCAACAGAGGAGGACACTGAATACAAGGACCAAGACCAACTGATCATGAGAGCCTCAGCTCAAAAAGACTACCCCATGGCCACTCTTGCTGTTGTGGACCAAATGGTGCTATGGACAGATGGAAGTACGCGTACAACTCACAAAAATAGACCTCATCTAATTGATCGACAGTCTCAGTAATCTCAAGCTTTCCGCAGAGATTGCAGCAGGGAGATTTCGATACTTTCTCGTTCATCAATGCTTCTCTGACACAAGGACTTCCTTGTAAGTCAGCACATGACCTCGCCGCCCTGATCACAGCTGGTTGCACGGACCTACTTAATTCTTTTCGCATCTGTAATATTTCCGATCACGTAATATAAGAATTTAGAGGATAATAGATATTAATTCTATATAGAAATCTAGCTAGTCTATATACACGTTAGAGAGGCCTATATAGGCCTTAATTATACTAAATTTATATAGAAAGGCGTTTCTATAGTAGATCTATATATTATATATATAATATCTAAATATTAACTATATATTAAAAATTCTATATTCTTTTCTTCTAGATTTAATTTACTATTAAATTATATTTATAATAGTATATTGTGCTTACTACTTTATACTGTGTATTATTAGTATATTAGGCTATTAGCTTCTTAAAAAGCTTTAAAGCTTTTAGGGGTATATAATACTATAAAAGGTGTATTAGTAGGTAGTAATATTATAGTAATATACCTAAGAGGGGTTTAGAATTCTTTAAAGGCCTACTACTATATTAATAGAGGGGATAATAAAGGTATTAGAATATTTAATAGCTTAATAGTAAGAAAGAATTAAAAGAGATTATAAAGTATTTATAATAGAGGGAATTATAAGGTAATATAAATATTAGTATACTAGCGCGCATTAGGTTTTAATATGCAATTAGAGCTATAATAGCTAATAATAGGCTTATTAGAAATCTTATAAAGTCTCTTATAATTTAGTAAGAAGCTTATAATCTTATATAGGTCTAAGAAGCTATTAGTGCATTATAGAGTAGTAAGTAGTAATCTAGAAGTAATAGATTTAAAAATCTAGAGTATATATAAGGCCTTTTTAATACTTTTATACTCTTTCTTCTATACTTAACTTTCTTCTTTAAGGTTTAAGCTTCTTTTAGCTTTAAAGGTTTATTAAAGGCTTTTATAGCTTCTCTTCTTATTACTATTATTTTTCTTTATTAATTTCTTTATTAGAACTCTTTCTCTCTTAGCTTCTAGGCTACTTCTTCTTACTCTAAGTTAGTATTATAATATTACTTAATACCTAGCTAGATTCTATAGCCTCTAGCTTACTCTATAAAAGAGGTAGAGATAATAAAGGTAATAATTCTTTAGACTCTAGCTATAGTTATAAGGTTTTATGCTCTTATAAATACTTAGGTATTTTAGCTTATAAAGCCTTATAGGCCTATAGTAAGTTTTTAATAATAGTTTAGCTCTTTTCTCTTAATAATACTAATAAGATCTAGTTACTATTATACTTATATTAATTATTAACCTTCTAATAGTCTAGAGGTTCTATAATCTATACTATATATAGCTAATAGCCTTTAATAACTCTATTCTACTTTCTTAAGCCTTTTAATGCTACGCTGTAGCTTCTAATTATTTAAACTATACTAAATACCCTCTAAAGTTTAAAGGTAGTAGTAGAGCTTAGAGAAATATACTACTTTAAGGGTTCCTTAGTAATATTAGAAATAATAAACTAATTTTAAATAAGAACTATAGCTATACTTTACACTTTATAGAGCTTTTTAAATAGTATTTAGGCTTAAGGGTAGATTATAGTAAGGATTCTAGGGCTTCTTCTATCTATAGAACCTATAACTACTACTTAAGAATATTCTTAGAAGGCTATTAGTTTAGTAAATATATTTAGGCTTATAATCTAGATAGTTTTTCTCTCTACTAAGAATTCTATATAGAATATTATTAGTAGGGTAGTAAAGGGACTTATTTATTCTAAAGTAAGTTTAGCTTTACTTTTAAAGTATCTTAAAACTTAGCTAATACCTATTATAGAAGGATAGACTTTAATAGCTTATTAGAAGACTACTAGGGCTTATATTTAATAAGGTTGCTATAATATTACTAAGTTTATATCTTCTCTTTATAACTAAGAATCTCTTAAGAACCTAGCTAAAAATATAGTGCGCTTAGCCTTAGCTATATAGCTACTAATAGAATTAATTTAAAGAAAGACTACTATACTACTATATAATCTAGGTATTTCTTATACTTTTAAATCTTTAATAGCTTAATATTATCTATAGGGCTCTAGTAGTGCTTCTACTTAGGCTTTTAGTTTAAGATTTAGCTTCTAGTAATTATCCGCAGCTATATTAGGTTTAGAAAATATAGCTACTTTAGGTTCTAGTACTTAAGGTCTAAGGTAATACTCTCTAATCTCTTCTACTTAGCCTTTAACTTTTTTAACTTCTTTAACTTTTTATTATTCTTCTTTAGGTTCTTTATAGTGCTTTTAAGAGTCTACTTCTAATATACTATTAAGCTGCCGCTTATTCTAGTTATCTATTAGTAATAATAATAACTCTACTAGAGAGACCCCTTTAAACTCTACTTAGTGTTAGATAGGCTCTCTAAATACTATTCTTTAGAAGAATAGGGCTAGTAAGTATAGCTAAAATATATTAACTTAGAGTATGCCTCTAAAATAGCCTTAGAAGAATAATAATAGCTATTCTAGTAGTAGTAGTAGCTATAGAAGTCCTAGTAGAAGAAGTTCTAGTAGTAGAATAGCTACCTAGAAGAACTAAGAGTATATTAGCTTAGCTAGTATTAATAGAAAAGTATTAATTTTCCCTCCCCTTCTAGATATAAGAAGGGTTAAGTATAATAGAAGTATAAGCTTAGCTTAAAAGAAGAATATAATGTAATTAAATTTATAGCACCTTAGAAATATAACCTAAAAAGGGCCTCTAGGGGCTACTTAAGGCTATATAAATATTTATATATAGTATTAGAGCTCTATAAGCTATACTAGCAGCGTTATAGTAGAATTACGCATTGTAACCCCTATTATGCAGTAGTATTAATAATAATAATAATAATAATAATAATACTACTAATAACACTAATAATAACCCTAAAACTAAACCTACTAACTAAAGACTAAGTAGAATATCTACACTAATATCTAAGCGCTTATTAAAGAAGCCTATAGTATATAGGACTCCCTATAGAATAAGCCTATATTCTTTAACCCTAAGATAAATAACGCCCTTAAGCACCTCTAGAACTTTACCGGGCGTGTACTAGCTAGCCTCTTAGGTACTATAGAGGACCTATAATAAATGCTATAAAGAAAAATAATAAAAATAATAGAGGAAATATAGAAGGGCGTATAGGCGCTATTTATATAAAAAATAACCTATATAGTAGTAGCAGTAGTAGAAAGAAATAGTAAGACTATAGAAAATAGGGAGTATATAATATAAACTATCTATAAAATTACTATATATATTAAGAATAAGAAGAAACACGCCGCAATAAATAAGAACTTAAACGCAACTATTACCTATAAGCTCTAAGTAGTAGAAGAGCCTAATATAATAAAGATCTACAGCGTTAGAAAGCTCTAGAGTAGAGATATAAAGGCCTACATGCTAGACGCAACTGCTAAGAAAGCCCTATTAAAGAAGAAGGAATAGATAAAGGTTCTAGGTAAAATAGTATAAATCTAACTACCTAAGGTCCTTCTAGAGGTGTATAGAGTACCTAAAGAGATAGACCTAGAGAACCTAATACTATAAAGTAGTATTATATAAAATAATAAGGTACTATACCTAGGCCTAGCTATATATAAGATTATATAGAAGCACCTAAATTAGATTTAGGCTATTAGAAATAACTCTAAACGGCGCGCCTTATTAGCTATAGTTACTATAGGCACGGAGGTAATAGTAAATAAAATTATAGATAGCGGGCTAGTATAGAATAGATATATACTAGAGGCCTTAAAGTATAAAGTAGGCTTTATAGCTACCTAATACTTTTAATGCTAGGGCTATAGGCATATTACTAGATACTATAAGAAGGAGGTAGTATATATAGCATGCATAGAAGCTTATAATATAAAATAATACACGGAGAAGAGTATTAGAAAGTGCGCTAACTATAAGAGAAGCTATCTATTATATAGTGCAACGTGCACTATAAGAAAGAATACTTAACTAAAAGCTAATATAAAGAGGTAGGCAGCGCTAACCTACTATAGGGCTAATAATAGCTCTAATAATAATACTAATAGCACGCTAGGTATAGTAATATTCTAATCTATAATAAAATTATAAGCTCTTAACACAGTAAGTAGAAAGAGAAAGGCTACTAAAAATAGTAATGCACTAGATAGTAGCACTCTAAGAAGAGTAGAACACCCCCTTATATCTACTATATTTACCGCGCATAAGAACCTAAAATAACTAAAGATAAATAGAGTGCTATAGTCTACCTATACTACGTAGACTACCTAATTAATATATACTTTCTATTTAACGCAGTAGCCTAACTATAATAACCTATAGCCTTACTATAATAGCCTGCAGCCTTTCTATAGAACCCCGCAGCCTACCTATAAAATGCTATACTACTCTTAGATAATAACCTATAGTAATAACGCTAGACTATTATAATTTAATATAACTTAGATGCCGTCTACCTAGAAAGAAGAGGTAGTAAGCTATTAGCTCTATATTAAGGCTAGCCGGGCTATAATAAATAACTCTAAAGACTTTATAGATACCTAATATTAGGGCAACCTAATATACTTACTATTATATAGTATAATATTAATAAGAGCTAAAAGACCTAAAGGGAGTTTCTTAAGAAGATAGAGGCAGCCTAGCCCTAGCTATTAGTGCTAGCTATATAAGAACTATAGAAGAATATCTAGAAATATATTTTACTATATATAAAATTATACTACCTACTATATAAAGAAAGCCTAAAAGCTAGAATATATATATATATTAATAAGTGCCTAAACCTAGGCTAATAGACTATAGAGTACTACTTACTAGACCTTATTACCCTCTCTCTCTAGGCTAGGAAAGAGGATATTTAAATTTATAATATCTATAACCTAAAG
This sequence comes from Lophium mytilinum, assembly GCA_010093605.1. Classification (NCBI taxonomy): domain Eukaryota; kingdom Fungi; phylum Ascomycota; class Dothideomycetes; order Mytilinidiales; family Mytilinidiaceae; genus Lophium; species Lophium mytilinum. The sequence goes on along the minus strand of MU004181.1, from coordinate 2,021,603 downwards.
CTATATAGAATTATAGCTATACTACCCCCTATACTATATAAGAAGGTAGAGTATATACTTATAGGTAATATAAACCTATACTACCTATTCTAGGGAGGAATATAGGTAATTAGTATAGAAGAGTAAGCTAAGAAGCTTATTTGCATTATAATAGAAGCAGACCTAACCCTAGCTATAGAGGAGGGCATAGAAACGTAGGTAAGAAAAATATAGTAGACTATAATTAACCTTATATTTATATCTAAATAGCTAATAGAATATATAATATTCTATATAGTTTAAGAGGAGTAAAACTATTACTTAAACTACTGCCTTATATATATAGAATTTAATATTATACTACTACTAGTAACTAAATAGCCCCTACGCTGGCTATAGAAGAATATTATATAGAAGGATATATAGAAGCACCTTATAGCCTAGCTAGTTAAGCTAGAAAACTAGAATAACCCCCTAGATAATAAAGAAGAAGAAGACCTAGATAACTTTATACGCATTCTCTACTAACTTATTAAAATTACTATTAACGCTATAGTACTAATAGTACGGCCCTTATAGCATGCATTACTATTCTAGACTAAGAAGTACTTAGAGAAGGTATATAAGACTAGGCAGGTATATAGAATATAGCGCTTATTATACTCTATAGAGGACTAGATATTATACTAGATCTAGTATAACTATAAGAAAAGAGCTATATAGAAAGAGAGTACTAAGATATAGCGCTATATAGTAGAGAAGGTAATAAATAACTCTAAAGGGGTATAGAAACTAGCTAAATAGAGCTATATAGTTAGAAAGAAATTAAGGCCCCCTTCTTAATTTCCCCCCCTCTTCTAGCTAGGTAACTCTACCCTATATATAGATAATAAGATAAAAGTATATATACTTACTAAATAGTTCTTTCTACTACTAGTAGAAGCTAACCTATCTAATTTAGAAGGGTTTTAATACCTAGAACTATATACTACCTCTATAGAAGTTACTATAGAAGATATACTTTTAGTACTAATAAAAATTGCGCTAGATAAGGCCTCTAGAATTATAGAAATTATAAATAGATTCCTAAAGAAGTATAAGATATAACTAGTACTAGTGCTTGCCCGCTTTTTTATAAAGTACCTATATAGAGAATACTACCCCCATCTATTTAAAAAATTAATTATAGTAGTTCTATATAAACCCTAGAAAGTGTTCTATATAATAGTAAAAGCCTATAGGCCTATTATACTACTAGAAATAATAGGTAAGCTATTTAAATATATTATAGCTAAGAGGCTCTCTAAGATAGTAGAGGAAAAAAGTATACTACTACCTAGCTAAATAGGGGTACGGCCGGAATACTCTATATAGATAGTACTTAAACTCCTTATAGAATAAATCTATACTATATAGAAAGGAAACCTATAGCTTATAGTATTACTTCTTAGCCTAGATATATTAGGAGCGTTTAATTAAGTCTTATATAAATAAATAATATATAACCTACAGGTCTAGAGTATACTAGAGTAGATAATAAGGTTTACTAGGTTCTTTCTATAAGACTATATAACTAGGCTCTCTATAGAAAGCTATATAGTAGAACTAATTATAGTTACTATAGGTATTCTATAGGGCTTCTTTCTATTACCTATTCTTTTTCTCTTCTTTACTAGTATACTACTACTAACTCTTTAGAATAGTAATATAACAGCCTATAGATTTATAGATAATATAAATATCCTTATATATAGTAGAACTATAGAGATAAACTATAGGGCTATTAAGAGAGCCTATAATAGATATATAGAATAGGTAAGAAAGTATAGCGTAGTATTTATACTAGATAAATATTATTTAATATACTTTATAAGAGCCTATAAAAAAGTTAACCTAAGAGCTATAGTTAATATATAAGGCTTTATAGAGGGCCCTATAATAGACCTAAGAGTACTAGAAGTATAGATAGACTTAAAGCTTAAATAGGGCCCGCATATTAGCATTATAAAGAATAAAGCTATAACCTAGATAGGGGTACTTACGCGGCTTATAGTATCTACCTAGGGCGCTAGCTTTAGGAAAGTATACCTAATATACTTAGTAGTAGTCTAGCCTGCCATTATATATAGATGCACTACCTAGTATACTATACTAGGTATACTAGAGTAGCTTAGTAAGATAAAGATTAAGTAGCTTAAAATAACCTAGAACTAATACCTCTAGAGAATCTTAGAAGCCTATAAGACTATAAGCACTATAGTACTAGAATATAAAATATTATACCTACTACTCTAGCTAAAACTAGAGAAACTTATAGTGGCTTATATAGACTATACGCGTAAAGGGCTAGTACGCTAGTATATTAAAATAGTATGCAGTAATATATAATAGAAAATCTATACCTACTATAAGCTACTTATAAGGCTAAAGTATAGCCCTAGCCGCTATAATATACTCTATAACCTTATAGTAAAGGCTATAAGGTTATATACTAGATATAAAGATAAATTAGATAAAGCCTATAAGCGCTTAAGGCGATTTACAATTAAATGCAAATATAAAGAAAGGTAGAAGAAGGCATAGAAGTTCTTTTATAAAATAGAACAGCGCAGGCTACTAACGCCGGCCCTTAATACTAAATAGAGTAAATAATAGAAGACTATATATAAAGGGCTTATAAAGGTTAAAAGTACTATTCTTATAAACCTATAAATAGAGTATATAGAGCTTAATAGATACCTGCACTATATATAGATACTAGGCTATCTAATACTAGCCTGCCCCTACGGGTACGGCCTCTAATTACTACGCTATATAGTAATAAACTACAAGAGGCATATAGAGGATAGAGGTAAACTATTTAAGAAAGTAAAGACTTAAATATATAAGAAAATATATAAAAGTAAAAAGAAACCTAAGGTAGTAGCTAGGTAGTTTCTATAGAAAATAGACCTGCTACCCTACCTCTTAATAGCGAGAGAGATAGAAAGGGAGTAGACCTAGCCCTTCCGCTTAATACTATAGCCCTGCTATTACCTATAGCCTTACTATAACTAATAGCCTTACTATAACTAATAGCCTTACTATTACTAATAGCCTTACTATTACCTATAGCCTTGCTATTATCTATAGCCTTGCTATTACCTATAGCCTTATATTACCTATAGCCTTGCTATTACCCCTAACTATACTATAGTAGGCCTTAGCGCCCCCTCTTAACTAGTACTTAGTATAGATAGTTAGCTTTAGGTCTCTACTATATACCCTATAATATATACTTTCTATATACTTTCTATCCCTTATAGCCCTTTTATTTCTAAATAGTCTATCTACTTTATAATAGTATATATACGCGGCTCTCTTTCTCCCGCTATTAGTTAGTTATACTATAAGGGCTTATACTTACTATAAGTAGCTATATACTTTCTAATTATAGACTATAAACTATATACTCTATACTCTTAGCCCTTCTATAGCTATTAGCTATACTATAGAGGCTTATATATACTACTATAGCTATAAACTCTATATAGCTACTTATAGCCCTTCTACTCTTATAGCCTGCCTATAAACTATATACTTTCTATATACCTCTACTATATACTACCTATATACTATATAGCCTTTCTATCTCTAATAGCCTATATAGCTACTATTTATTTTACCTTATTACCTTAGATAAAGGCTCTATAAGTGCACTACTTATATGCGGGCCCTTACGCTAATTCTATACTAGCCTTGCATCTAGATTCTACTTGGCCTAAACCTAGAAGAATAATAATAAACCTTCCTAGATAGATATAGAAAGATATATCTTAATAGCTTATTCTATAGTAGTTCTTATAGACCTACTATATATCCTCTATAGTAAAATATAAAGAAGAAGGGCGCCTAATGCTAGATATAATAGAGGATAAGGTTTTTACCTAAATACTGCCCGGTAGCGAACAGTTTCCCCTTATAAATTAGCCTAGATAGAATAGCTATATGGACCCTAACGGGAGCTACACTAGCGTAATAGAATTTAATAATAATAATAATAAGCTTAGCTTAGTTAATCCTTAATATAGGTTCTTAAATTTATTATCTTTTTAATTCTCTAAAGATAAAATATAGTTAAATAAGTAATAATAAAGAATTAAATGCTTAAATTTAAATTAATAAAGGAAATCTAGGTAATAAATATATAGAGTTCTTCTAATACTCTATTAGCTTAAAATAGAAGTACTATTTAAGCTCTCTTGCGCTTTCTTCTATATAACTCTATATTAAGAGCTTAGATAGGTTATATTATAGGTGCATTAAAATTACTATCTAAATCTAACTTATAATTACTACTAGTATTCTTATTATTTTTAACGTCTATTATACTAGTATTACTACTAGAAAAGCTCTCTAATTATATATTAGAGCTAGTATTCTTATTTAAGAACTTATTATTTATGCGCATTTTAGTATTCTTAGCTCTTAAGTTAATTTCTTTATTCTATAGCTCTATAGTATTATTAGTTTAAATAATAGTATTACCCCTTAGCTATATAATAATAGTATCCCTATTATACTTATTATTATCTTAGTGCGCAGTATTAGGTAATTAGGTAGTAGTATTTATACTCTTAGATGTCCTATTACTATCTTAAGCTATTTTTAATAGTTTCCTATTATTAGTATTTATAGCTAGCACTAATATATTATTAGATTATTCTACGGGTACTATATAATTACTAGTTCCCTATAGAATATTAAGCTTATTTTAACTTATCTCTAGCTTATATATATAAACTTTCTAATAGGTATTTATAGTAGTCTTGCCTGCATCTTTATATTATATAACTATAAAGCTAGTAACCTATACTAGTATAATAGTTAATTAACCCTTTTTAGGTTTCTTTTTCTTAGTAGCCTATTAGTCTCTTTTAAGAACTCTCTTTTTAAAATCTCTTAGTATTTAATATAGCTTTAGTTTAGGTAGTTTTTAAGTGTTCTTCTTCCCTTTCTAGAAGAGCTCTGCGCCCTTATACTGCTATTTTAATTAATACTTAGTAATCTTCTAATTCTATTCTACTTTAGAAATTATAGTAAACTTAGACTATAGCTTTCTATTAGTATTATCTATATCTAATGTATCTATAATAGTATTATTACTAGGTTTAACTTCTTCTTAATATGTAGCACGCTCTTTATTAGCGTTATTAAAATTCTCTTAGTTTTAAAGTACTTAGTTATCTTTTAATATATTATTAGAATATTCTAAGCTATATTTAGGGTCTTTTTAGTTCTAAAACTTTATATAAGTATTAATATATATATTTACTAACCTATTACTATAAATAAGGTTCTTTAATACTTAATTAGTAGGCGTTTAAAGTATATAGGTACTAAGAGAATAAGTAGTAATAATTTTAAATAGACTAAACTATTTTACTCTAAATTTCCTCTTAACCTTATTTTAAAGAAGTACCTAGAAACTAATCTTCTATTAAGTAACTAGATACTTTTTAGATAGAGGTTATAGATTCTATAGGCCTACTATAATTACTTTCTTTAATAGCTAATCTTCTACTAGTATACGCGTATATTAAACTTTTTTAATATAGGCTAAATAATACTCTAATTTAGCTTCTTTATCTATAGTCTTATTAAGAGCCAGTACTAAGGTATTATTAGGTACTTAAGAACGTCTACTATATATAAGGTAGTAGAAAGTATAGCTATAGAAGGTATTTTAAGTATATATTATATATACTATAGCTAGTAACTAGGTATTCTATATAGCTATATCTTAATTAATTATTAGCTTTATAAGAATATTTTCTAAGACTCTATTAAGCCTCTCTATTTTACCGTTTATCTAAGGGTAATATAGCGTTATAATATTATAGTAAGTCTTAATAAGCTTTTATAGTACTATAATAACTTTAGAAAGAAAGTTTAAACTATTATTAAAAGTAAATGCTGCTAGGGGTCTATACTAGTAGTAGATTCTTTTATAGATAAATATTACTATAGTCTTAGCTTAAGTATTAGAAAGCGCTATAGCTTTAGGCTAACCTATAGCGTAATTAATAGTAGTAATAATCTAGCAATTTCTATAGATTAATTATAGTAATCTACTAATTAAATTAATGCCCTATTTATTAAATAGGTCTTAATCTTTAACCTAATAAAATATTAGTTTATAAATAATCTTTCTCTTCTATACTAGCTAGTATAAGGTATACTTATAAGTGTATTTATTAGTATTATAACTTATTATTAGCTACTAGCTATATACTTATAGGGCCTTCTATATACCGCGGTATATAAAGTAGCCTAGCTAGTAGGTTCTATTAAGAACCTATTAATAATAGAAAGGTGTAATATATAGTATAGTATTCTTAAGAGTATATAGATCTAGATTACTATTAGGTTTATAGAAGTAATAGCGTAGTTTTTCTTTTAGAATTATAAAGTTCTAATATAGGGATAGATAGATTCTTTAGTAGTAAAGCTAGTATTATTTTAATTTAGCCTCTAATAGCTATTTAAAGAGAGTAGGCTTAAGGCCTATTATAAGAAACTTCTTTAAATCTTTAATATACTCTATATTAGAATCTTTATACTTAGAGAGGGCTATAAGGTATTCTTAGGTAAAATTAGGGCGCCTATTAATTACGTCTAGTACTATTATAAGGGCTTTTAAGTAATACTATATTATAGAGTTATACTGCTAGAAATTCTTAATCTATTAAGTAAGTCTTAGTAAGGCTTTCTTAGTAGTTTATAGGTATTATAATAAGTAGTAATTAGTTATAATTATTAATTTCTTCTTTTAGATATAGTATTACTAAATTCTAAGTACTTCTTTAATCGCTAGGAGTTCTTTTTTATAAACTAGATAGTTTAATTTAGCTTTATTAAGCTTTTAACTATTAAACGCAATAGAGTACTACTTACCGTCTTCTCCTTATTAGAGAAGGACTATTCTAATAGTAAAATTAGAAGCGTCTATTTTAATCTAAAAGGGCTTTAACTAGTTAATAAGGATAAGTATAGGGTGTTTAATAAGCTTTTACTTAAGGGAGTTAAAAGTAAGTTAATAGCTAATATTCTATATAATAGCTTAGTACTTTTTCTTTTATATTACGGCGTCGCTTTTCTTTAGAAGCTTATAGAGAGGTGCTAATATATAGATAAAGTTCTTAATAAACTTTTAATAGTATATTACTAGTCTAATAAACTATTAGACTTTATAGATATTAGTAGAAATAGGCTAATACTAAATAGTATCTAGTTTATTAGTTATTAGTTTTATAGTTCTATAAGAAACTATATAGCTATAGAACTTAATAGTTTCTTAAGTAATTAAGTACTTATTAGTTTTAGTAAATAGTTATTTCTTTCTAAGAGCTTTAAATAATAATTAGAGGT